>CM022299.1:202283220-203524832 GCA_011799875.1 Thinopyrum elongatum
TGTGTTTTCAATATAGAATAATGTACAATTTAGATGTGGTGCCTGCCTCTCGATACAGACAACAACCATGAAGGCTAGGTAGTTAAGGACGAGATACACAGGGTACGGTGTAGGTCGAACCCAACAATCCGAGCATGTGGGAGGGAATCTTGACAACGCATGAGCTCAAGCTTTGGTTGAACGACATGTGACGGTGACCTGCCCTAACACGAACTAGGAGGAATCCATTCATGGCCAACACATACCCCTCGTTATCGGTCAGAGGGATGATATATATACACTCAGGGAGCCCACAGATATGCGTGTTGTCACAAAAAACCACACAAGGGAGACGTGGTCGATCAGAAGACCCTGTATACAATGCATGCGGCCTGGAAATATGTATGGCTACGGTGGTGTGTGATGTGTTTAAATCCTGAATGCACAACTTCGATGGGCCACCAACTATATTACAAACCGAACACCGTACCCGACCCCAAGCCTGGTTCAATACGTACGATGTCGAGTTTCCCAATCGAGCAGGCGGGGGGGGGGGGGGGGGTGTCCTAGCAATAGGAAACCATCATGGTCAAACCCTTCTCGTATGTTGGGTCAAAGGGATAGATTGTGTGGGCCCCCCTCGTTATCAGTCAAGGATAATATATATACCTCGGGGAGCCCACAGATATGTGCGGCGTCTATAAACCGCACAAGGGAGACATGCTCGATCAGAACACCCGACCCCCTATACCCCGCATGCGACCTGAAAAAAATGTATGGGTCTGGTGTGTGATTTGTTCAAATCCCGAAAGCACAAGTTTGATGGGGCACCAACTACATCAGTAACATTACAAATTGAACATTGTACCCCCCGCGGCCAGGTTAAAGGCGTACGATGTCGGGAATGCAACTTCGAGGCGGATGGGGGAGTAGGGGCCGGGTGCCGTCCAACGCATGTGCTGAAACTTGATTTGCTCTAACATAGCACACAGAGCAAAGAGTAAACCCTTCTCGTGCATTGAGTCAAAGGGATAATTTGTGTGGGCCTATAGATTTATATAATCGCCATGACATGTCACTATAGAGTCAATCATTCTTTGATTTTTTTAGAACAAAAAAACCAATAAAAACATAGTCTACAAATTAACAAAACAAGTATCCCAAGGTTTATATAATCGCCATGACAGGTCACTATAGAGACATTTATCTCTATAATGACCGTGTCATAGCATTTAAATGAAGCTTGAGATATGCAACTTCCCACCGGGTCACCCATCCTTAGACTACTCCAGCCCAAGTACGCTTAACTTCTGCATTCTATTCGACTAGGCTAGCGGATGGGAAGCCGCCCCTTGCTGATAGGAATTGCCTCCTTGCCTTTAAGTCGTTTCACGCTGGTCACCCTATGGGACCTACTCCCTCCTATCACACACATTTGTGCTTTTAGAAACTATGTGCGATATTTACATGGCCGGTGTGTCACCGCCTAGCCTTCAATGAGCACTGACACTGGCAGCAGGAAAACGATGGGAGAAGAGGCGGGAAACCGATGAGAGGAGTGGCAGGAAACGGTAGTGTGTTTGGATATATAACAACATTAATATAGAAAACTTAGTAGAGAAGGAAGCGTGAGCTAGCACGACGCATCCGCACAGTGCTTACCCATATACTGCATCTGCTGTCGAAAGGGATGAGGATTGACGTTCGATTTGGGAGCATCCAACAGTGCAGATGTACGATCCGTGGGGTTTGGGTTCTGGCTAATCAGAATGCATGACTCAGATCGCGCGCGCAGCAGGGGGGCATCAGCCACGGTTTGGTAGGCACACGGCGTTCGTGAGTGAACCGTGTGCTATTTGAAAACATTTCGTGAGAAGAATCTCGGTTTTTAAATCCCCGTAAATCCTAAACTCACCCGAAAATCGTGAAACTTGGCATGGTGTCACGACATGGCACATATATGTCGAGGAATTTTTTTTTGTCCATTTTGGCGCAAGTTTTATTACAAGCCTCTTACAAACCGGAGCTTCTCTCAAAGAAGCCTCGTGGTTCCGATAGGGAAACGTGTCTCCCTTGTGGGCGAAACAATAATCACTACCTCTTTTCGCCTTGTATTTTCTTCTACGGGCAACATGGAACGACAGGATATTGGTGCTGAAATTTAAACTTATTCAGGGTTCGTTTGGCCTTTTTATACACTAATTGAGTTTCCTAGGCATTTAATGTCCATAATTTAAATCTGAACTACAAATACATGCTCCAGTTCACCAAAATGGCAAAAAAATTTATACATGTGTCCTTGGGTGCATGTTTAGGTCCCATGCCAGGAATGGGAATGAATTACAACCGTACCGGCGTCCTGGCTCGTCCTCAAACATTTGGAATCTCGGTTTTTAAATCCCCATATATCCAACACTCACCAGAAAGTCATGAAAGTTGGCATGGTGTCACGTCATGGCACATATATGTCATGGTAAAAACATTGTCCAATTTGGGCCAAGCTTTATTACAAACCTCTTACAAACCAGAGCCTGTCGCAAGAACCCTCGTGGTTTCGATAGGGAAACGTGTCTCCTTGTGGGCGAAACGATAATCGCTCCCTCTTCCAGCCTTGTATTTTCTTCTACGCGCAACATGGAACAACGGGAGATTCACGCTGAAATTTGAAATTATTCAGGGTTCGTTTGACCTTTTTTATTCATTAATTGAGTTTTCTAGGCATTTAATGTCCAGAATTCAAATCCGAACTACAAATACATGCTCCAGTGCACCAAAATGGCTAGAAAAAATGTACATGTGTCCTTGGGGTGCATGTTTAGGTCCCATGGAAGGAATGGGAATGAATTCAACCGTCTCGGCGTCCTGGCTCGGCCACAAACATTGCGAATGTCGGTTTTTAAATCTCTGTAAATCCAAAACTCACCAGGAAATCATGAAACTTGGCATGGTGTCACTACATGGCACATATATGTCGTGGTAAAATAATTGTCCAATTTGGGCCAAGCTATATTACAAGCTTCTTACAAACCGAAGCTTCTCGCAACCCTCGTGGTTCCGGTAGGGAAACATGCCCCTCTTGTGGGCGAAACGATAATCGTTGCCTCTTCTCGCCTTGAACTTTGTTTTCTATAGGCAACATAGAATAACAGGAGTGTCGTGCTGAACTTTGAAACTGTTTAGGGTTTGTTTGGCCATTTTATATATTAATTGAGTTTTCTAGGCATTTAATGTAGTCCATAATTCAAATTTGAACTACAAGTACATGCTCCAGTGAAGCAAAATGGGTGGAAAATCGTACATGTGTCATTGGGTACAAACTCCTCGTCATCCTGAAACATTGAGAATCTTAGTTTTTAAATCCCAGTAAATCGAAAACTCACCCAAAAAACATGAAACTTGGCATGTTTTCATGACATGGCACATATATGCCGTGGTAAAAAATTCGTCCAGTTTGAGACAAGGCGCACACATTAATAGCCAACGAAGTCGTTTTGAAACAAATAGCTGACACGTTAATATCGCAAATGGTTGTATTATATGAACCGTGTGTTCCCTTAACCATTTAAGTGCGTCCACAGGTCCCTCTTTTCTTATGGGATAGTACTACCTCCGTCCTCATTCATTGGTCATCTTTGTATTTTGTGCCAAAATTTAACCATACTCAGTGGCGTGCGTGCAGCTGTTTGATTAGACGGGACGAGCGTAAGAAGTCTGCCATGCAGGCTCGACGGGACGCGTGCGAGCAGTCCGCCGCACAGGCTCGATGGGACGCATGCATCCTGTCCTCCTCGCAGGCTCGACGGGACACGTGCGAGCAGCAAGGCCGCCCATGCTCACCGGGAAGCGAGCTCTTTGACCTCCATCCACCAGCCGCCCGCCTCGCTCACAACTTCTCCATTAATGGCGGCCGAGCCGCTGTTTAACACACGGTTAATTAAAGCACCTGGACGGAGGGTGTTTGCTTGTGATCCCATGGCCCCGCTCAATGTTAGCATTTGCTTTGTTCGTGTTTTCAACTCGTATTCCGGCCTAATTTAAAATGCCACATAGGGCAACGGATAATACGACGACAAATAAAATGGCAACAGATAATACGACGACAAATTTACAATGGCGCGGATAATAATTTTCTTACAGATTCTGGATAATTTAAAATGCCACATGCGGCAAAGCCCAGAAGACACAGGGGCAAGAGAAGAAGGAAATCGCAGACAACGATCTGGGTCGATACTGTCTCTACTCCTTGATGGATTGCCGGGCGACGACATCCTCCAGCTCCTTCTTCAATTCCTCACGACTTTGCTTGAAAGCAGCCACGGATTCCTCCACCTCCTGCTCGCGCTCGATCCAGAGCTTCCTCAAGTCACCCATCAGTTCCTCGACGACCGCTGTCAGCGTCATCCCCGAGGCACTGCTCTGCTCATGCAGCATCTTCCAGCCGGCGGCCTCCTCCTCCTTCTCAGCGAGCGCCTTGAGGAGCTTCGCATTGTCACCCATGAGTTGCTCGACGAGGCCAGTCGCCTTCTCAACTGAGGCATCGCTGATCTTGAGCAGCTTCATCAAGCCGTCGACCAGCTCCTGCTGCTTAATGAGGCCAGTGAGAATGTCGTCGTCGCCGGCCAAGGACTGCAGCAACGCCAGCTCGCCGCGATTGCCGACGCGGCGAGTGCGCTTGTGAGAGCCCTCGCGTGCCCGTGAGAGCTCGTTCGAGGGCTCCGCGGCGCGCCGGGACATCTCTGCTATGGCTACCGCTTGGCGACGGGACCTCTCTAGTGCTTCTGCGGCCTTGGTCTTTGCTCCCTGGTTATATGTCCACCCGAAACTCCTCCTACCGGTCATGGCGGAGTGACTTGACAAGAAAGACCAGTTTTGTGGGTGATGAGGAGAGGAGCTGTGAAGTAATTTTCGAGTGGGTAGTTTTTATAGCCCGGTGCTAAGTGTGAACACATATTAGTTTGATCGGTGTGAACAGATTTGCAATTACTTATTGCGTTGTAATCTGCAATGTGACGAGAAACAAGGTCAAAATTTATTGATGGTTCTGGGCCTACAAAGCCCGTTTCTGTTGTTCTGGCTCATCGCAAATAGTTCTTATGGATCAACTGTACACCACGCATCGGAAGCCCGAAACGTGGGCCTGCGTTCTCAGATGTACGTGTACGTGTCTGCCCACTATCACACACGGTCAAGATATCACCATCGTGTCCGATGGATGCGCCGTCGCACCTCCCACGGGGTGCCAGAAGGTTGACCACGTGGTTGCTCACTGTTGAGGCGGCCGCGGTGTGCTCTGCTCTTCGTTCAGGCGGCCGCGGTGCGCTCTGCTCGCGTTCGTTCGCGCGTTTTGCTCGCCATTGAGGCGGCCGCGGCGCGCTCTACTCTGGCGTCCCTTCGCGCGCTCTGCTCGCCGTTGAGGCAAATTTACGGTGACTGTTCGGGTGGGTCGTTGATCATGCCCCCGAGCAGCTCTGGATCTTTTGCACGGTGGATGGCACACTGCTCATCACACCTCCTCTGCAATATGCCGATTATGCGCCCAAGGACTGTCATGCCGATATCGCTGCCGATGCGCCATGGTGCCTGCACCGGCCGATGAAGCTCTTGCTCCCCGACCTGCTCCGGCTCGTTCTCCTCACCGAAGATGTAACGCAGGCAGGGGTCGACGTCGAAGCTTTGGTCGTTGCCTGGCATGCTTCGAATAACTAATGGTAGATGGGTAGGGTGAGGACTAGATATGCGCAGAGTATCGCGACGGTGCGTTGCCGCCTGGGTTATATGCAGCAAGCCATTAGCTGGTGGCGGGAAACCGATGAGGGAAGAGGCATGGATTTTACAATTCACCCATGTGGAGTGCGGGAAGCATTCACTAGAGCGCGGGAAGACTAAGTGGAGCACACACACAACCCGAATGCCGTATGCGGTGCCACGTGTTATTTATCACACACGTGTTAACATAAGGAAACGTATGTGTAACTTATTAATCATCGCACACGAGTACTCGCAGACGCATCGTGTGCGATACTCCTAGCCACCGCAAGCAACTAGTTTGTATTTTTCAAAGTTTTTTGTACAAACAGAATCACACACGAACTAACTATAGTAAGCGTCTGTGTTATAATTTATCATCGCAAACAGTTCATCCGAGTGGGCTGTTTGCTGCGTATCACACACATCTTGTTTACACGAATCGTTTGTGTTCTTTTGGCTCATCACAAATAGTTCATCTATGTGAACTGTATGCCGCATATCACACACATCTTGTTAAGTTGAACCGTTTCTGTTCTCTTCCCTAAGCGAAAACAGTTCGTCCGAGTGAACCGTATGCCGTATATCACACACACCTTGATCTGGCTGACCGTTTCTGTTGCATTCCCTAATAGCAAACAGTTCATCGGAGCGAACTGTATGCCGTATATCGCACACACATTGATATGGCTGCCCATTTCTGTTGTTTTGTCTAATCGCAAACAGTTCGTATGGATCAACCGTATGCCCCGGATCGCACACGTAACTAAAATCTGAACCGTGTTTGATGTCTCCGCCATCGCAAACGTTTTGCATCTTTTTTGATTTTTTTTACATCCCCATTTGCGATTAATGCATCACACACAGTTTCATCAAAGGGTCTCTGATCGTAGTGTCGCGTTAGCAGCATCCTGCGGTAGTGAGCTATATGTTGTTATGAATTACCAAAACCACTCGGGGATTAGTTGCACTTTCAATCTCCCCCTTTTTGGTAATTGATGACAACATATAGATCAAAGCTTCGACAAATGATAATATGAATGAAATACATCATCGCTTTGAGAAGTATGTGATAAGCAAGAGCTCCCCCTAAATTTGTGCATTATTTAAAATTTGCTTTTGAATGCAAATGCACAATTGATTAGGATCATGGGTCACTCTTCCATGTCACATACATCTTGGTGGAGATCTCAAAATAATAAGAGTTACATAACATGCACTCATCACCAAGAAAACAAGTGATTGATCATACACAAACATTCATGGAAATAATCATGCAATCACACGTTAAGCATAATATGATCAAACACATGATCACATAAGTATCTCACGAGCATAACACAAATTGTAGCATAGGAAGACAACCAAAATAACCAAAGTAGCAAGAGTGGAAAATGAAACCAATAAAAAGCAAGAGGCACTCTCTCTCTCGAAGCCTATGATCTATACACTTTATCCCCCTTTGGCAACAAGTTACCAAAAAGTTCAAAAATGTATAGTGCTATACGACACTCTAAGAACGATCTCCGGGAGCTTCTGAAGGGGTCTTCTGGCTTGTTGCTCTGGTGTGCGTAGACGGAGTGGAGAGGAGGGTATCTGCAAAAGCCTTGGCAGAAGTCTGTGGAGCTGGAGGAGTTGACACTGGAGGGGCAACTGTGGTAGTGGCTGCAGGTGCTGAAGTGGTAGTCCTGGAGTCTCTGGTTACTCGCACAGCTGATGATCTTTGTGCCCTTGGCACTCTCTGGAATGTGTCTGTTGTGGGTCTATCTTCCCTGTCCTCAGCATCCTCTTGAAGCTTGTCCACTATGGTCTGAATCTCAGTGGCCTTCACATCTAGGTCATGAAACTTAGTCTCAATAATCCTCTCAAGACTCTCCTGATTTTGAGACAAGGTGGCCAAGCTCTTCTCAATTCTCACGGTGGCCTCAAGCAGATAACTGAGTTGATCTTGCTCGGTCTTGAGATTTGCAACTGAAGCATCTGGGGCACTTGCTGCCTTTGCTGCTTTTGCAGCCTTTGCTTTCTCTATCTTCTCCTGGGCATCTGCACAAGTAGGATGTGAAGCATCCATGACAACCTTGTTGTCCTCAAAGTCTGGCCTCAGGGGAAGATGTTCTCTATCTAGTAGATATGTCCCAGTCCCCGTCTTGGAGTTGATCAAAGTCTGAATGTGAGGGGCATATCCACAAGACCTCTTCTGGTCTGCTGCTGTCCTCTTCACTGTGTCTATTATCAAGCTCATCACCTTGAATTTCTGTGGGACATCAAACAAGTGAAGCAGTTTGATGGAGTGACCACGAATCATCCTATGATCTCCTGACTTGGGCAATAGAGTGTGCCTCAAGATGGTGTTCATGGTGGTCAACCCAACAAGCAGATAATAAATGGAACCAAACTTGTGTGTCTCCAAAGCTGCATCAGAGATTGGCTTGTACATGTTAGCCATGGAGTTGTGATCCTTCCTAGGCTTGCTGTACACATCAAGATCATCTTCAGCTTCATCAGGAGCATTGATCAACTTGGCCCATTTAGAGATTGTTAACTGATATCTGGTGCCTTCTGTCATCCATACAATCTGTCCATCAGGGTAGAAGTGGGCAGTGGAGTAGAACTGCATAATCATTTCATCGTTCCACTTTGTCAATTCTTGTCCAACAAATTTGTCAACACCATTCATCCTGAAACTTTCATGCACATGAGGAAAGTAATCTTCAATCTCATCAATATATTCCCAGTCCACCCATTTCATGTCACAAACAATGGGTTTCTTGTCCAATAGGACAGTCTCATAGAAGTCCTGCTGCTCTCTGGTGTGAAAATGATAGTCCACAACAGTCCTTCTCCTAGTGGCATAAGGATCAATCTTCCTCCATAATCTCAGACCTGCATCCACTACTGCAGGATGATGCTAACGCGACACTATGATCAGAGACCCTTTGACAAAACTGTGTGCGATGCATTAATCACAAATGGTGATGTAAAAAACCCGTCAAAAAAGATGCAAAACATATGCGATGAAGGATACATCAAACACGGTTCAGATTTTAATTGCGTGTGCGATGCGGGGCATACGGTTCAGTTGAATTAACTGTTTGTGATGAGGCAGAACAAAAGAAACGAGCAGCCAGATGAAGGCGTGTGCAATATACGGCATACAATTCACTAGGATAAACTATTTGTGATGAGGCGGAACAACAGAAATGGGCAACCAGATGAAGGTGTGTGTGATATACGGCATACAGTTCACTCGGATGAACTATTTGTGATTAGGCAACACAAAAGAAATGGTCAGGCAGATCAAGGTGTGTGCGATATACGGCATGTGGTTCACTCGGATGAACTGTTTTCGATTAGGAAATGCAACAGAAATGGTTCAGCCAGATCAAGGTGTGTGCAATGGAGGGATACAGTTCATTCCGATAAACTGTTTGTGTTGAGCCAAGAGAACAGAAACGTTTCACATCAACAAGATGTATGTAATACACGGCAAACATCCAATTACATAGGTGGCTAGTACACACATGATATTTCCACACACCAAAGTAAACTATTACATGCATAATTAACTAGGATAAACGATCATCTGATCATCATCTACTTCTTGTGCTAGCTCGATGTTCCTTCTATGCTAAGTTTCCATTAATTGACGGCGTTTTATGAACACGCCACCGTTTCCCTCTATTTCCTCACCTGTTTCCTGCCACCCAGCGATATTGCACATAAACTTAGGCGGCGCACGACGCATGGAGGCAACAAGCGCAGCCTGTAGCACATCCACCTTTTCCAAGCATGCCAACCCACCAAAGCGCCGCCTCTGCCATCAACCTCGTCGACAAGGAAAACGAGAAGGCGCCACGGCCCATCGAGGCCGAGGCACTCCCCGGCAACATGATGGACGACGCCGTGATGCGCGTCATCGCCAGGGTTGAGCAGACCCTTGGTGCATGGCGCTTCAGCGCCGCGGATCAAGATAGGCATGTCAGCGCCGAGAGGCTGCAGCTCGCCGCACAACATGATCGATGGCGCGCCACAGAGCAAGCTAGGCGCGTCCGCGCTGATAGGCTGCCGCTCGCCGCACAGCGAGACCGTTGGAGCGCCGCAAAGTGAGAGGCGTGGCGCGCTGCACAGCAAGAGCGGATCCATCGGCGCTTGCCTGCTGTCGACAGGGCGTTGCAGCTGGGTACATGTCCCGTCAGTACCCCCATTCCTTGCCAGGAGTGGGCAGAGGCCCTCTGCGCCGTACTTGCACCAGAGGCCAGCCGCGCCATACTTGCACTGGTCGCCCGCCGCGCCGTTCGCTTTGTCCGCGGCCGCCTCGATGCCAACACACTGGTCGCTAGGCTCGACCGCCTCCTTGGCCTAGGTGTCCACCTGGGCGCAGTAGAGGAACATGGCCGTCGCATCCTCGAGCTGGTGATCTCTGATGAAATAGCCAACTTGGAGCTCGAGATCGCGCTCCAAATGTACCGTGAGCGTCTCGACCGCTTGGACGAACGCCTGCACGAGTTCAGGCAGAGCCAAGAGCTACCGTAGGCAAGGGCTGCTGGTCATGGTCTCATGGACGCATTTTATTTTGTTGAGTCGTTTCAACGTGGATCGCTATGTATTCACAGCAATCATAATATTGCTCTGTTTATTGCTCTATTTCAATGTGTGTACTCTGTTTTCCGTTCTTATATGTTCTATTTCAATGTGTGTATATATGATTTCCATTCTGTATATGTGGATGATAACCACTAGATACAAATTAGTATACAAACACAGATAGAAAATGGAATTCATAATATATATTAATTGTTCATTAGTTCATCACAGAATATATATATAATATCATCACATATACGTGATGATACTTAACTACTAGGTACAATGCATAAAATTGAAAAGGAACAATACTAAAACTAATAATCCCTCTTGGGGGCAGTATTCCGGCAGCCCCTCGCCAGCAGTTCCCTGGTGCGCGGCGTCTTCCCAGCGCGGAGGCAGTACTCTGCCTCCTCCACCTCGCAGCGCTTGACGTACCGATCTGCCTCTTGCTGGCGGACGAGCGCGAACGATCTTGCCATTTCATTGGGCGCCCACCAGAGCTCCTCGTCGGTGGCACGCTGGAGCTTATCGGCCCACCTCCACGCAGCGATGAGGCGCCTAGTGCCTTTGACCTTCCTTGCGAAGTACCCGTCTTCGTACACCTCCTCTGCACGACGACGTGCCCGCCCCCAAAGCTCCACCGCCTCCTTTTTCCAGGCGACATCACGGGCTTCATAGGCCGCCTGGTACATGGCTTCCTCCTTCGCCATCTCCTTCTTGAATGCCACTTGCCTGGCTTTCTCAGCCGACGGCAGCGACTTCCACAGACAATGATTGTACTGGCCCCAAAACCACTCTAAATTTCGGGGGGTCCGGCGCAACCTCGTCCGGCGGTGCGTAGGAGTCCTCCTCGTCGCTGCTCTTGGACTGAGCGTCCTCGGGGGACGGCGCCTCCTCGTCGGCGCGTGGGCAGATCGGTGGCACCATGGCCGAGATTGGAGAGAGAGAAAGAGAGAGAGAGAGGGCGACCGAGGGAAGGATGTAGATGAGAATGCAGGCGGGACGACGTCAGCAAGGTGGCATTAATTGGCGGCCAGAATCTAGATCGACGGGAACAGTACACACGCTGGTCGCCGGAATTTACGAGTACTGTAGTTTGAATTACACACGATTCCCGCAGAAAAATCCATGTGTGAACTTAATAGCTGACGGTTTCCAATACAGAACCGTGTCTGATTAATAACCCGCGCCACTCACCTTCCAAACCTCGAGGCGCGAAATAGAGTGCCAATCGTGTGGGGGCCGGTTGTCTTGCCAGATCTTTAAATTTTCTTTTTTGAACACCAGATATTTACATCGTCTGATGATTTTTTAATTTTTTGGAATTTAAATGCCATGCACTCCATGCATGTGTCCAAGCCGTGACACCAATATGTTTGAAAATTCATTCCAATTTACTGCACATGGAATTAACTCGCACACAAGTACACACATATTTTTTTTCAAACCGTTATGGTTAGCCGCTGCATGTAGATGTAGTTCAACTTTGGATTACGGTCATTAAATGGCTAGAAAATCACTTAAATGTCTTAAAAAGGTCAAATGACCCCTGAAATTTTCCAATTTTTGACATGACAGTTGTATTAGTGCATGCTAACTGTAGAAATTTTTTGAAGCCCATAAGAGGAAGCTATCGCCCGTTCGTCATCGAACATGCATTGTTCCCTCTCGAAACCATGTGCCTTCTAGTGAGTTGCTCCGGTTTGTGTGTCCAAACTTTTGTCAAACAGTCCAACTTTTTTACCACATCATCTTGGTGGCATGACATTACGTCAAGCAAGGTTTCATGTGTTTCTGATCATTTTTTAAATTTTTTTCGAATTTGAATGGCATCGCGCTACATGCATGTGTGTCAAGGGCGTGAGACCAATATGTTTGAAAATTCCTTCTAATTTAATGCACATGGAATTAACTCGCACACAAGTACACAAAAATATGATTTTTTAAACTATTATGGTTAGCCGTTGCATGTAGATGTAGTTCAAATTTTTGAATTACGGTCATTAAATGGCTAGAAAATCATATAAATGTCTTTAAAAGGTCAAATGACCCCTAGAATTTTCCAAATTTTCACATGACAGTTGTATTAGTGCACGTTAAACGTAGAAAAAATTTGGAGGCCATAAGAGGATGCTATCTCGTGTTCGTCATCAAACATGCATTGTTCCCTCTCAGAACCACGAGCCTTCTAGTGAGTTGCTCCGGTTTGTGAGGGGTGTGTGTCCAACTTTTGTCAAACAGGCCAATTTTTTTACCACATCATCTTGGTGGCATGACATTATATCAAGCAAGGTTTCATGTTTTTCTGATCGTTTTTTAATTTTTTGGAATTTAAATGCCATGGCACTCCATGCATGTGTCCATGTCGTGACACCAATATGTTTGAAAATTCCTTCTAATTTACTGCACATGGAATTAACTCGCACACAAGTACACAAATATGATTTTTCAAACCATTATGGTTAGCTGTTGCATGTAGATGTAGTTCAAATTTGAATTACGGTCATTAAATGGCTAGAAAATCACTTAAATGTCTTTAAAAGGTCAAATGATCCCTAGAATATTTGAAAATTTCACATGACAGTTGTATTAGTGCACGTTAAATGTAGAAAAAATTTAAAGGCCGTAAGAGGAAGCTATCTCCCGTTCGTCATCAAACATGCATTGTTCCCTCTCGGAACCACGAGCCTTCTAGTGAGTTGCTCCGGTTTGTGAGGGGTGTGTGTCCAAACTTTCGTCAAACATGCCAATTTTTTTACCACATCATCTTTGTGGCATGACATTACATCAAGCAAGGTTTCATGTGTTTCTGATCTTTTTTTAATTTTTTGGAATTTAAATGCCATGGCACTCCATGCATGTGTCTAGGGCGTGAGACCAATATGTTTGAAAATTCCTTCCAATTTACTGCACATGGAATTAACTCGCACACAAGTACACAAAAATATGATTTTTCAAACCGTTATGGTTAGCCGTTGCATGTAGATGTAGTTCAAATTTGAATTACGGTCATTAAATGGCTAGAAAATCACTTAAATGTCTTTAAAAGGTCAAATGACCCCTAGAATTTTCCAAATTTTCACATGACAGTTGTATTAGTGCATGTTAAATGTAGAAAAAATTTGAAGGCCATAAGAGGAAGCTATCTCATGTTCGTCATCAAACATGCATTGTTCCCTCTCGGAACCACGAGCCTTCTAGTGAGTTGCTCCGGTTTGTGAGGGGTGTGTGTCCAAACTTTCGTCAAACAGGCCAATTTTTTTACCACTTCATCTTGGTGGCATGACATTACATCAAGCAAGGTTTCATGTTTTTCTGATCATTTTTTAATTTTTTGGAATTTAAATGCCATGGCACTCCATGCATGTGTCCATGTCGTGACACCAATATGTTTGAAAATTCCTTCTAATTTACTGCACATGGAATTAACTCGCACACAAGTACACAAATATGATTTTTTTTAACCGTTATGGTTAGCTGTTGCATGTAGATGTAGTTCAAATTTGAATTACGGTCATTAAATGGCTAGAAAATCACTTAAATGTCTTTAAAAGGTCAAATGACCCCTAGAATTTTCCAAATTTTCACATGACAGTTGTATTAGTGCATGTTAAATGTAGAAAAAATTTGAAGGTCGTAAGAGGAAGCTATCTCCCGTTCGTCATCAAACATGCATTGTTCCCTCTCGAAACCACGAGCCTTCTAGTGAGTTGCTCCTGTTTATGAGGGGTGTGTGTCCAAACTTTCGTCAAACATGCCAATTTTTTTACCACATCATCTTGGTGGCATGACATTATATCAAGCACGGTTTCATGCGTTTCTGATCTTTTTTTAATTTTTTGGAATTTAAATGCCTTGGCACTCCATGCATGTGTCTAGGGCGTGAGACCAATATGTTTGAAAATTCCTTCCAATTTACTGCACATGGAATTAACTCGCACACAAGTACACAAATATGATTTTTCAAACCGTTATGGTTAGCCGTTGCATGTAGATGTAGTTCAAATTTGTATTACGGTCATTAAATGGCTAGAAAATCACTTAAATGTCTTAAAAAGGTCAAATGACCCCTGAAATTTTCCAAATTTTGACACGACAGTTGTATTAGTGCATGTTAACTGTAGAAATTTTTTGAAGCCCGTAAGAGGAAGCTATCGCCCATTCGTCTTCAAACATGCATTGTTCCCTCTCGGAACCACGAACCTTCTAGTGAGTTGCTTCGGTTTGTGAGGGGTGTGTGTCCAAACTTTCGTCAAACATGCCAATTTTTTTACCACATCATCTTGGTGGCATGACATTACATCAAGCAAGGTTTCATGTGTTTCTGATCTTTTTTTAATTTTTTGGAATTTAAATGCCATGGCACTCCATGCTTAATTATGTCATAGCCGTGAGACCAATATGTTTGAAAATTCCTTCCAATTTACTGCACTTGGAATTAACTCGCACACAAGTACACAAATATGACTTTTCAAACCATTATGGTTAGCTGTTGCATGTACATGTAGTTCAAATTTGAATTACGGTCATTAAATGGCTAGAAAATCACTTAAATGTCTTAAAAGGTCAAATGACCCCTGAAATTTGACATGACAGTTGTATTAGTACTACAAATTTTCTCGTACATTTAAAACACCATCCGTTGCCACTTTACTCCAAATCCGTCTTTCACAACTAATAAAAAATATCAACAACATCACTCATAGTTTTTTGTAGGAACCATTTGCGACGAAAATTCGTGGGTCTATTAAAGTCTTCCTCCTTAAGCTTCGCCGTCTCATCTGCTCCAGTGCCGGCAACCCCTGAATCCACGAATCCCGATCCCCATTCCCTCAACCCCTTCTTGCAAAGATGACGCCGTGGAAATGCTTCGTGAAGGCCCGTACGGTGGCCGCGTCCTTCCCGAGCGCCGCCGCCTGCGCCGAGAGCGCGGCCGCCTACACCGAGAGTGCCACCGCATCCGCATTGAGCGCAGCCGCATCCACCGAGAGGGCGTCTGTGACAGCCGACAGGGCAGCTGCAGCAGCCGAGAAGGCTGCAGCAGCTGCTGCGACGGCGGCTGCAAACTTCAAGAGCGCTCGAGCTGCCGTCCGTGCAACCGATGTCGCCCTGGCCCGGGTCGAGGCCATCCACTCCAAGATCGAGGATGCACACGCCAAGATATTCCAGGCCACCTCGGAATCCAGCATGTAACCCATGTCCGAAAAGGCGGCGGTGGCCATGGAGCACTTGCTTCCTCATGAGATCGCCGAGCGGGAGCTAGAGATGCAGGAGGCGGCGGAGATCGAGGAGCGCCAGGAGGAGGAGTTGCGCGTGGCCGAGGTCGAGGTAGAGAAGAGTTTATCCGTCGACGAATCGGCGGTGGAGTACCAACACGAGCTCTGGCACAGCCACTACTATGAGTACTACAACCTTGAGGGCGGTGCCGAGGACGAGGACGAGGACGAGGACGCGGTCGACTTCAGCAGGGGGGACGCGGAGTCCACCAACGGCGGCATGTCGCCAGGACAAGTCATCGACGTCTCATCTCACACCGGCGATGCATAGGCTGGCGCGGCAGTGGCTTTGTTAAAATTATGCGTACTTAGGCTTTGTTTTTAATGCTGGTCTTTTGTTAGAGCAATGTTTAGGTCAACTGGCTCTGTTTAATTACTAAAATTGCTTGATTCAGTAAGTGTGGTCTGTGTGCTGTACGCTCTTTTGTGTGCCCAAATTAGCAAGCGATGTTAATTATGCAATGACGTGGATGACAACAGTACCCAGGGAAATTTCCACCAAAATTTGAATTATCAAACTCATCCCATGCGCGTAAAGCAGAAGAATCGTTTGTGATGCACACAATCATTCAAAGTGAATGGTGTCTGGCGGCACCGCACGCAAAGTTTCCCTCCACATTTCGAAATTTTTGGCCTACCGCTGAAATATCTACCCCCGTCCCCCTCCCCACCCCCTTTTCTCCCCGACCACAAGTCACATTTCCCCTGTTTCCTCCTTCCTTCCTTCCTAAGCTATAGCTGCTTCCTCGCTCTCGCCGTCTCGCATCCTACTGCCGGGGTCACCATGGTCTTCTTCAATGACCTCTCCAGCGGTTCCTCCTCCGACGATGACTCCTTCACCACCCGGGTATGCCTCTCTTCTCTCTCTCGGGCTATGACTTGGAATGAAGGATTTTAACCCGGCGGTCGATTTGAGTCATTTCTTCCTCTTGTAGCTCCCTAGGACCATCAGTTGCAACGAATGGAGCGGGGTGGCTGAAGATCTGTCTGCTCATTGTCACCGTCAATATCCATGTGTGAAGCTAGTTGCGTTTGAATCTGTGGACAGTGGGAGGAAGTTTCTAGCATGTGCAGAGAAGGTTAGCCCCACTTTCGTTGTTACAAATCATTTGTTAGATGTGATTCAAACACTGTCACTGTGCTAAGTTATTCTGGATGTTAAGACAGTGTCACAGTTTGTACCTAGTATCTAAAAATATTGCCATCTCATCAGCGGTGCCATAAGAAAATTATTTGGCACCGCTTCAGCAGTTTGTGCAGCCAACTTTGGCCACACATCTGAGCAGCCAAGCAGTAAAATACTAAATTTTTATGGCACGAAGGAACTGGGCATCGAAGCAACTAGGTGCTCCGGAGTCCGGGTCCCTGATTTTTTTCCGCTGCATCGGCTCGCCAGTGCAGGGCACCGGTGCGAAATGTAGCAACAGTTGTCTTTACACCTGTTTTGGCATACATACTGGACGGCCTTAGTACTATTAGTTCTATGTTACTAAATTTGTGCATGTACACACCTGTTAGTATCAATTTGCTGTCATCCAAACACTGTCGCTATGCTGTTGCAGTTATATTTAGCTTCCTCATAAAATGTTCAATTTGTTATTTATAGTACATGAGTAAGAACTTGTAGCGTTGTTGTAGTTAATTATAGCTTTTGATGTTTCAGAATTTGGTTGTTGTCTCAGTAGCAATTAATTCATTTGCACATTGATCTTTTTGAGAAGATATGTCATAATTAACCTGTTTCTTCAGTTTTTCAAAATAAGTATTGGTGATTTTCTATGTTGCTATAAACCCATTTCCACTACAATTGTTACTGATCTAGTTTTAAATATTATAGGATGAACGGAAGTGTTCTTACCTGGAGTGGGTTGATCAAGAGTGGCCACAGTCTTTGAAGATGTGCCTAGCAAAGCTCTGGAGCATGTATGAGGAAGAGAACAGAGGTAGGCTTAGAGGAAGTGTTGTCAACGCTGAAGAATATTTGAAGATGCGGGATAAAAAGAGGAAGGTGGAGAATGAGCTCAGATTTTTTAAATCAGACTTTGCTAAGATGGTGTTGGCGAAGGAGGAAGCACTTTCCCAGTTGGCCCATGCAAAACAGGTTCTTACTGAACTGAAAGCAGAGGTGGATAAGACGAGCCTGGATGATCTCGATTAGGGAAATGAATATATTGTCCTAATATTGTTCTAATATTGTTCTTATGAAGCTGAACTAGCTATATGCTGTACTGTGCTGTTTTCAGGTAGCTCTCGTACTGTGATGTTAAAATATATTTATGTGCCTGATATGAAATTAGCAAAGAGCTGTTCAATATGAAATGTGAATTTGCGTAATACTGGAATTATTAGTTGTAAACTAATAAACCTGCTAAATGGGTAATGGAACTTTGCAAACGGTTCTAGCAGTAAAAGCGCTTGCGATGGATAGCCCAATGCCATACAGTTTTCTTCATCAAATCGTGTGTGATGTGGTTGAATAAAAGCAAACGATTAACCGAGGTAGAGCGTGTGTGATAGTTACACCTATCACACACGAGTCTATAGATAAAACTGTGTGGGATGTATATACGAACGGAAACGTTTTCCCTGGATTGACTATGTGGGATGTACATACGAACGGAAACATTTTCCCTGGATTGACTGTGTGGGATGTACATAAGAACGGAAACATATTCCTTGGATTGACTGTGTGGAATGTACATAACAAATGGAAACATTTGTTTGGGACTGACTGTGTGGGATGTACTTACAACCGGAACCGATTGGGCTTGTATAATCGTATTTGATCGCTCGCCCGTCGCACACGACCTCATTTTGCCGAGCGTGTGTGCCAGGAGGGCCTATCCCCGACGGTTTCTGGGTCATGTGGGAAGGACCCCCTATCACAGTCACTCACTAGGCGACGGTTCAGAACGCCGTCGCGGAAAGGGGTTAAAAACTGTTTGTATAGCACCTCGCTGTACCAGTGATCCTTTCTCAACTTCATGTTCTGTGCCACAGGATGATCATCATTATGATCTGGAATCTTGGGCTTGAGTTTCCTGAGCACTAGTGGCTCATCATCTTCCTGAACTTCAGGCACTGGGGCCTTGTTCTTTTCAGCAACTGATATATTTCTTGTTGATCTCTTGGGAGCTGTTGTCTTGGGTGCTTGAGCTGGAGCTGAGGGCTTGGGGGCAGACTTGGGCTTAGAAGGAGCAGCCCCAGTCCTGATGGCATCCCCCATCAGCCTCTGTGCCTTGGCAGGAGGTGCAGCAGGCTCTTCCTCCTCCTCTTCTTCTTCTTCTTCATCAGAAGAGTGTCTCTCAAATTCTTCCATTGGATCTACCAGTTTGCACCATCTTCCTCTTCTCCTCTCTTTCTTCTCCTTTCCAGCACCACTTGCTGGTTGTGCTTGCTTTTGAGCTACAGTGGATTGCCTAGCTTTAGACATAGGATTTCTCTTAGCAGGAGCCTTCTTGGAAAGGCATGGCTTTGTAGCAGCAGCAGTGCCATATTCCTTCTTGAGCACCTTCGTCTTGGAGGTCACTTCCTCCTCAATCACAAAATCTTCATCTTCAGATTCAGATGTTCTTTTCTTCTTTTGCCTAGTTGCTGCCTTAGGTAAGTTGCTGGGAGTGCTCCTACTCCCCTCATCATAGCTACCAGAGGGACTAGTGCCCTCACTGAGATTGAGCTGCTCTTCAGACTTGTTCTGACTATCACGGGCCTCTGACATGGCTGCAACTGTCCCTGTGAATAGTAGGGCGTGGATAGAGTAGATGAGCATCACAAAGTACAACTTGTTTTTGCAAAAGTTGAGACAAAAACTTAACTTTAGTTTTCTGCAGAAAGCACTAACAGAGTCTAAACATGAAGTTTTGGTTAGACCGAAATGCAGTTCGGTGACTCCGAGATGCTAGGGTTTCACAGACAAAGTGATTTCGGTCTCATCGATCAGTACACTTCGGTCAGACCGAGTTGTACTTGTGCAATGGCCAGGGCCAATCGGTGTGACCGAAATCCTCAGATCGGTCGGTCCGAGATGGGTTCGGCGGAAACCTAACCCTAAGTTTTTGCATCAAATCTATTCTAAGGAATTTGTTTGCTGGATAGATTGATCTCATACGTGGGAAGAACAAAGGCATTATACTTTGTGCAAGAATTGGAGCAATGGAAAGCACAAAGGGTCAAATCCTTACCCTAACTTGGTGACAGATTGCTACGACGGCAACGGCGGTGAAGAATCCCATTGACGGCGACGGAGACCAGCGGCGGAGGGTCACTGGCAAAGATGACGACGATCCGGAGACCAAGGGGGCGGCAGTGCTGGGGCGCGAGCTCGTGCGGTTTGAAGTAATTTTCAACCGTACGGGTATGCGAGATATAAATACCCAGGCGCTGTCGGTGGCGCCGAGTGGAACATCTCGGTGGCACCGAGATGCAAAACTGCTAGCAGTTACTGCAACTCGGTGTGACCGAATCGTTCTAATCGGTGGCACCGAGATGAAAACCTAGATCAACTTACTTATTTCGGTGAGACCGAGTTGGATAAGTTGGTCTGACCAAAAATCATTAAGAGGTTTTCGAAGTTAAGCCCTTGACGGATCAGTGGCTCCGAGTGATCCTCACCCGGAGGGTCCGAAAGTGACTTTTTCAAACTTTGTGATGTAGCATGAATAGAGTTTGAGACGAGAAAAAGCATAGATAGCTAGAGAGAGTACTTAGGCATTCTTGTCCATCCATTTGGCAAAAGAAAAACCAAACAATCAAAACAACAAATGGATGTCCTCGAATGGAGAAAATTATGCAACCAACATGCTTATACAATAAGATAGCAAATAAAATATGTGGCAAAGCATGCACATACACTCTAGCATCTATCAAGCAATTGGCGAGGACTAGGTCATCTATTTATGAGTATATTGACTTAGGAGTCAAATGAGAACATCTGATCATAGGTCATACTCATCGTTTAAGCACAAGTGGGGTTACCACTTTTACATAAAGCATTGTTGGGTTCACATCATTAGAGTTGCTTTAGCCCAATTTTTAGAGCAAAGCTCCCCCTAGATTTGATATCCCACTACTGCAGGATGCTGCTAACGCGACACTACGATCAGAGACCCTTTGACAAAACTGTGTGCGATGCATTAATCGCAAACAGTGATGTAAAAAAAACCCGTCAAAAAAGATGCAAAACGTTTGCGATGGTGGAGCCATCAAATACGGTTCCAATTTTAGTTGCGTGTGCGATGCAGGGCACATGGTTGATCCATCTGATCTGTTTGCAATGAGGCAGAACAACAGAAATGGGCAGCTATATCAATGTGTGTGTGCGATATACGGCATACAGTTCGCTCCGATGAACTATTTGCTATTAGGGAGTGCAACAGAAACGGTTAGCAGATCAAGGTGTGTGTGATATACGGCATACGGTTCACTCAGACGAACTGTCTTCGATTAGGGAACACAACAGAAACGGTTCAACTTAACAAGATGTGTGTGATATGCGGCATACAGTTCACATAGATGAACTATTTGCGATGAGCCAAAAGAACACAAATGAGTCATGTAAACAAGATGTGTCTGATACGCGGCAAACAGCCAACTCGGATGAACTGTTTGCGATGAGAAATTACAACACAGACGGTTACTATAGTTAGTTTGTGTGCGATTCTGTGTGTACAAAAAACTTTGAAAAATGCAAACTAGTTGCTTGCGGTGGCTAGGAGTATCGCACACGATGCGTTTGCAAGTACTCGTGTGCGATGATTAGTAAGTTACACATACGTTTCCTTATGTTAACACGTGTGTGAATTTGCAATATGGACAGTTAATATGCAAATGCCTTCTGGACATCGGGCACACGCTTAAACTCAATGAACTGTGTACGATACTAATACTTTCCATGAAAATTTAAGAACTTGGCTAACAGCATTTGAGTAACATATATATAGTGGTTACACTATTCGACAAAAGGAGGATCTTTGTAACACGGTTTTGACAACCATATGGTCCATATCTACATACTTAACATAGTAACAACTATCACATTTTAAGAGGCTGAGGGCCAACAACCATATGGTCCATATCTACATACTTAACATAGTAACAGCTAGCACATTTTAAGAGGCTGAGGGCCAACAACCACAACTATCCGCTGGAAGTAGCTTGATCACGGCAACTCGGCATCTCGTCAATGAAAAGGAAGAGCCCTCCTGTGCCTTGGTAGAGCATGAGTAGAACAGTGTCTCCAATTTTCCAATATGGATGCATTGCCACGACAAGCGAGAACTTGTTAATTTGAATGGTTCCATTTCTGCGGGAAATGTAGTACCTTGCAATCACTTTGGCGTTATTAGCAGGCACAAGTGTAATTCGACCACGCCGGGAAATCGATCCAGGAACTGCCACAGCAGGCAATTTCTGTTGAAATGTAGAATAAAAACCAATTGTAACATATCGTTGAAGATATATATAGTTTATGAGCATCAACATTAAAATAAGACTTTTTACCAGCGTTTTGTGCACACAATTGGTCTTGTTCAATGTGTGCACCATAGGTATAATTAATCCCATCCAAAATCCAGCGTTCATACGCTGTGCTATCTTTGTCAGATTATCAACAAAGTTTATGACATGCTTCAAGTCCTTCCAGTGAAATTTGGTACGCTTAATAATATACAGATCATTCACTATGCATCCAACATATCCTGCTTAAAAGGTGGAAAGGTATTATTTATTCAGAACATGGCAGAAGAATTTATAGTGCGCATAAATTGGTAAATAGAATTTGTTACTGCCTAGGAATGGAGTCAGAAAATGAAATCACAATTGGTTGCTTAAATAGTGATCAATTAGTCAGAACAAATACCCCAATTTTGCTAAGTAATATGCCAGCATGGAGAAAGTTGAAAGGACACTAACCTCGATCAGACTTTGATCGGCTGATGATGATGGGGAAGTAAACATCCATGTAATTAGACCAGGCTGTGGTGCACGCACTAGAACTTTATTGCCAGCTTTCAGTTCATAACACTTAGACATTTTTCTCCAAAGGTCCGCATCAAAATAGGAGTGACCATCTTTATCAAGTTTTACGCTAACCGTCATTGTAAATCCATGCTGCGTTGTCAATATGACATCCATGGAGTCATCAACAAAGTAAAGCCCAAGATTTCCTTCTACTCCTGTTCTTGCAAAGCAAGGGATGTACTGCTTGAAATGAAAATTAAGATCGTAAATTAGATATATTGAAATAACAGAGCAAGATGCAAATATGGGAGTAACTGATAGAACTGATCAATATATAGATGAAAGCAAAGTACAAAAATATATAATTAAAAATAGATAATGTAACAAAGATTTGATGCAAATATGAGAGTAACTAATGAACAATACATCATATATTTGCCTAATATAGGGGGGGGATTGGCTTCGACATCTAGGCTGCACATGGCACTGTACCTTTTATCCAAATGTAGCAACAAACGGTATATGTTCACAAATTTAGGCCATGCCGACCGTGGTAGGTTGAGATTGAACATACCGAGCGCTCCCTGAAGTCATCCGGAATGGTGAGATAGAACTTCGTTTCCGACTGGCCACGACCACACTTGCCCGATTTGTGCTCGCACTGTGGACACATGAATGAACACCCACGAATCAGCTAGAACAAAAATGAATCCACGGCGATTTTCGCTGGTTGATTAACAGCGACGGACGGATTGCGATAAGAGATGAGTGAATATTTCGCTAAGTTGATTACCTTCTCCATGAGAAAAATCCCTGGCCCAATCCCGCGGAAAACCCCAATCGACCAGAGTCTAGAATGTCGGTGCAGATAGGCGGCGGAAAGCGGTAGGAGCGAAATCCCATGCCGTTTGGAGCACGACCTCCGCCCGCCGACAACAACCGTCGAGCTTAGGGTGGCCGCTGCGATAGAAGTTGATGAGGTGCAGAGTTGCGGAGGAGTCTGCGGCGAGTGGGTGGGGACGAAGTGGGCGATGGTTTTCTTTTTCCTTTTGCATGTGTGGGTGAATACACACGGTTCGCAGAGGCGACGGAGATGAATCGTGTGCGATAGTAAATCACCGAGATTGAAGGGGAATCCAAATTTCCTTTGTCCTTTGTCCATGAGTTTTTTTCTATGATGAACATAAACCCTACAAATCATCGTGTACAAATTTGGCACTTTTCCGGGTTCATTTACAATATTTAGGGGATTATGTGCATTTTCTAGGCATTAATGCACATCATTCAAATTCAAACAATCGGTGCATGAAAAGGTGCATGAGAACGGTCTGGAAAACCATGATCATTCTATTTAGTAAATTCTCATGCCTTTTACATGGAATGGGCAGATATTTCAAGGAAACGTGTCACAATAGTCAACCATAAACGCGTCGTTTACTGGGTTAACAACTATACAAAAATGAAATACATGCTTGGAAAACATGATGCCTGGTGTGGTGCCATGGTATGGCCTCACCATGCCCTGGCAAAAATTTGAGAATGTTTGCCTTATGTCGTCATGCACGCCATTCATAAATCAAACCATCACCGAGGAAATTTCATGGTTTTGAGGGGGAAATCAGCAAGATTGAAGAGGCCGGGAATCCAAATTTCCTTCCTAGCTTGTCATTAAGTTTTTTCTACAATCAACATACCCCCTCGAATGCAACATGTTCAAATTTGGCATTTTTCCGGGCTCATTTACCATATTAGGGGATTATGTGCATTTTCTAGGCATTAATCCACATAATTCAAATTCGAACAATCGGTGCATGAAAAGGTGCACAAGAACGGTCTAGAAAAACCATACTCGTGGTATTTAGTAAATTCTCAAGCCTTTTACAAGGAATGGGCAGAGATTTCAAGGGAATGTGTGGCAATAGTCAACCACAAACGCGTCATTTACTGGGTTATCAACTATAGAAAAATGTAATACGTGCTTGAAAAACATGACACCTGGCATGGTGCCATGGTATGGCCTCATCGTGCCCTGGTAAAAAGCTGAGAAGGTTTGATTTATGTCGTCATGCATGCCCTTCATAAATCGAACCATCATCGAGGAAGTTCCATGCTTTCGAGAGGGAAATCACAAAGATTGAAGGGGAACCCAAATTTCCGTCCTAGTTTGTCATTCAGTTTTTTTCCAACGATCAACATACCGCCTCAAATGCAACGTGTTCAAATTTGACATTTTTCTGGGCTCATTTACCATATTTAGGGGATTATGTGCATTTTCTAGGCATTAATGCACATAATTCAAATTCGAACAATCAATGCATGAAAAGGTGCACAAGAACGGTCTGGAAAACCATGCTCGTGCTATTTAGTACATTCTCATGCCTTTTACAAGGAATGGGCAGATATTTCAAGGAAATGTGTCGCAATAGTCAACCATAAACGCGTCGTTTACTGGGTTAACAACTATACAAAAATGAAATACATGCTTGGAAAACATGACGCCTGGCGTGGTGCCATGGTATGGCCTCACCGTGCCCTAGTAAAAATTTGAGAATGTTTGCCTTATGTCGTCATGCATGCCTTTTTTAAATCGAACCATCACTGAGGAAGTTTCATGGTTTCGAGGGGGAAATCACCAAGATTGAAGGGGGATCCAAATTTCCTTTGTCATTTGTCCATGAGTTTTTTTCTACGATGAACATACACCCTGCAAATCACCGTGTTCAAATTTGGCACTTTTCCGGGTTCATTTACCATATTTAGGGGATTATGTGCATTTTCTAGGCATTAATGCACATAATTCAAGTTCAAACAATCGGTGCATGAAAGGCTGCACAAGAACGGCCTAGAAAACCATGCTCGTGCCATTTAGTAAATTCTCATGCCTTTTACAAGGAATGGGCAGATATTTCGATGAAATGTGTGGCAATAGTCAACCACAAATGTTTGTTTATTGGGTTTTCAACTATAGAAAAAAATGAAATAAATGCTTGAAAAACATGATGCCTGGCATGGTGCCATGGTATGGCCTCACCATGCCCTGGTAAAAATTTGAGAAGGTTTGGCTTATGTCGTCATGCACGCCCTTCATAAATCGAACCATCGCCGAGGAAGTTCCATGCTTTCGAGAGGGAAATCACCAAGATTGAAAGGGAATCCAAATTTTCTTCGTTCTTTGCCCTGGAGTTTTTTTCTACGACAAACATACACCCTGAAAATCATCGTGTTCAAATTTGGCATTTTTCTGGGTTCATTTACCATATTTAGGGGATTATGTGCATTTTCTAGGCATTTAGCGCATATAAATCCAATCCAGCTACAGCTGCATGGGTGTGATGTGAGGGACGTGGATTGCCATTCGATCGCAGCGCATCCTACGGTGCACACGCGCGATCCGCGTGGCTGGGGTTTCGGCCAATCATAACGCAACACACAATAGGCTTAGCGCACACTATTTCCGGAGGCGACGGAGATGAACCATGTGCGGTAATGAACGAGCAAAATTGTAAGGGAAGCCAAATTTCCTTTGTCGTTTGTCGTTGAGCTCTTAAAAACCACCGCACTGTACGGCTGCCCGGCCCCTCCGTCCCAGAGCTCTCTCCAAGCGTAGTTCATGGCACCGCGGCGCACAGTAACTGGTAAGGAAGCGATGGCATCCCGCCATGCCGCGTTCCTCGCCGCCCGCGACCGCACACATGGTAAGGAAGCAATGGCATCTCGCCGTGCCGAGTTCATCACCGCCGGTGGCCACATAGTTACGTGGGTGGACTTTGAGGTTGCCATGGCCGAATGGGTGATGGATCTAGAGGCGGACAAAGCCGCATAGAAGGAGCGGAAAAGGCAGAAAGCAGTCCAGAAAAGAGAGTCCCGCCGCCGCAAGAAAGAAGAGGCCGCACGCCATGCTGAGGAGAGCTTGGCGGAGATCGAAGCATGTTGGGCTACCGCCTACAAGGCTGGGAAGGAGAACGCCGGCGTCTGGCCAGCATGCCTTGATGGCAGCATGTGAGAAGTAGTTAGTGCGTGTGTCGCCCGTAGTCTACCAATTTTCTCTTTTCTCGCACACGAGTATTTTACGCGCTTCGTCTGCGTTGTGTGTTTCCACCGCCCAAGTTTCAAGTTTCACAGCGAAATTTTCATTAGACGCGCGATTTTAGAATTTATTCCTCCAACCACATCCCCACCCATCAAATTTCCTTAGTATCTCCCCCTCCCCCTCCCCCTACCGGCAGCTCAAATCGCCGCCGCCACAACCACAGCTTCAACCACATCTACGTTCTGCTCGGATCCAGTCAGGTAACCCACCGATCTCTATCACGGCCCTGGCCTGATTGCTTAAATGGCGCCTGCAAAACATCCTTATGCCTCCAAATCCCCACCGCCCCTACCTCCAGAGCATCGCCGTGCAAGCCCAACCACATATCACGTGGAGGTCGAGGAGCTGATGGCAGTCCATGGCGCAATGGCCGCTGTGCGTGTTGACCCGGAGGAACACCTCGCCTCCGCCGCCGCCAACATGGTGCAGGCTCTGGCCCAGATGAAGTGCCCCAGCGACTACCCCCCAGGACTGAACAGGTATGATCTGACCAGCTAAATCTTACCAATACCACTTGCAATGGCTATGTTTTGTATGGTTGATATATTAAGCATGTTCGTGCCTTGTTTATTTCAGTACTGCACATTGTGTGATGTTCAAGTATTAACTGTCCAGCTCAATTTCACCAATACCAGCAACAAACTTACAATACATGACTCAGGATATCACTAGAGATGCTGCCCATTTGCTATTTTTCATGGATGCTAACCCAGTTGTACTTAACATGCATGTCCATGTAATTACGCAGGGTCATAACGGCCGATGCTATTGTTTGCCGTCGAGGTTAGCTGCATCCCATGTCTTACAGTATTTCACATCATTTGTGCAATTGCAGTTTAACTTCTACCATTTACTGGTTGCCTGTAGGTACACATGTCAGTGGCACTAATCCACGCTTCGACCTGGAGGAACAGCTCGCCTCCGCCGCCGCTAACTTTGGGCGGGCTCTGGCCAAGATGAAGTGCCCCAGCAACTACCTCTCAGGACTTACCAAGTATGTACTCACCAGTTCAATCTTACCAATACCGGTTGCAATTAATGGCTATGTTTTATACGGTCGATGTATTAAGCATGTTGTAGTAAACATGCCTAAAACATTTTAGCTACTTTCCCTACCTTTTTATAGACAACTGGGCCATTCTTTGTTCTGGCAGCACCTACCTTGTGATGTTTAACTCTGCCAATTGCATTTTTATCAGTACCAGTTTCAATGGCTATTAAGCCTGTTGCAATTAACAGTTGAATCCATTTTTAAATAGTTGTATTTCAATGGCTACAAACTTACAAAACATGACTTAGGATGCTATTAAGCCTGTTGCAATTAACAGTTGTATCCATTTTTTAATCTGTCTCTTTGCTATCGTGCTACTTTCCGCAATGAAGATATACTAGAGATGCTGCCCATTTGCTATTTTTTGTGGATGCTAACCCTGTTGTACTTAACATGCCTTTCCATGTACTTACGCAGGGCCATAATGGGCGATGCTATTGTTTGCCGTCGAGGTTAGCTGCATCCCATGTCTTACAGTATTTTACATCATTTGTGCAGTTGAAGTTTGGCTTATAACATTTACTTGCTTCTTGTAGGTACACATGTCGGTGGCACTGATTCACGCTTCGACCCGGCGGAAGAGCTTGCCTCCGCCGCCGCTGACTTTGGGCTGGCTCTGGCCAAGATGAAGTGCCCCAGCAACTACCTCTCAGGACTTACCAAGTATGAACTCACCAGTTCAATCTTACCAATACAAGTTGCAATTAATGGCTATGTTTTGTACGATCGATGTATTAAGCATGTTGTAGTAAACATGCCTAACACGTTTTAGCTATTTTCCCTACCTTTTTATAGACAACTGGGCCATTCTCTGCTCTGGCAGCACCTGCCTTGTGATGTTTAACTCTGCCAATTGCATTTTTATCAGTACCAGTTTCAATGGCTATTAAGCCTGTTTCAATTAACAATTGTATCCATTTTTAAACAGTTGTATTTCAATGGCTACAAACTTACAAAACATGACTTAGGATGCTGTTAAGCCTGTTGCAAAGTTGTATCCATTTTTTAATGCGTCCCTTTGCTACCGTGCTACTCTTTCGCAATGAAGATATCACTACAGATGCTGCCGTTTTATTACCATTTGCTATTTTTGGTGGATGTTAACCCTGTTGTAGTTAACATTGGCTTTCCATGTACTTACACAGGGCTACAATGGGCGATGCTATTGTTTGTCGTCGAGGTTAGCTACATCCCATGTCTTATACACCATCTGTTCCTAAATATAAGTATTTTTAGAGATTCCAATATAGACTACATAAGGAGCAAAATGAGTGAATCTAGATTCTAATCTAAACTATATCTATAATTCTATATACATCCGTATGTAGTTCATATTGAAATCTCTAAAAATACTTGTACTTAGGAATGTAGGTAGTTGTATTTTACATCATTTGTGCAATCTCAGTTTAGCTTCTAACATTTACTGGTTGCTTATAGGTACATATATGAGGGTACTGATCCACACTTCGATCCCTTTTGTGTATGGGGCAATGAGATAATCATGAACAAGCGTCAAGTGAGGAAACTAAGAAAGATTGTTAGGCAAAAGAAACGGGTGATGGGAATTAAGCTCTTTATTTACATTTTGGCCAAGACAACAGTGAACTTTAGGATGGTAAGTAATGTGTTGCCTTTTCCCCCTGCCCACAACAAGTTACTCTATTAGACCTCAGTATCTGATATTTTTCTCTTTTCAGTGGTTTCCGAAGCTATTTACTGATGATTACCTTGCAAACTACATGACCGGAGTGGAGGCAACTAAGGTTAAAGTATATAATTCATGCTACCATGATAATGCTCTAGAAGTCTTCCTGAAGGCGGTGAAGGATGGGCGGGCGATCGTCACAAGGGGTTGGACAAAAGTTGTTCGTGCCTATGGCATGCAGGAAGGCACATTATGGGCACTCCGCTTCTTCAACATCATCGGCAGTCAAAATGATTTACACTTGTCTCTTCACCTTTACCGCCTCTAAATATTGTGGTTCATCATAGTTAATTGATGTCTAATCCTGTAATTACTGAACATATTGTACTGACAATTTTATTTATGGATTCATTATTGAACCATTGTGCTGAGAATTTGAATTGCACGTTTCATATTTCAAAATTTCCAATTCAAATAATAAATTACAGGGAAAAATAAAATTATACAGGAGCGAATAAAATAATGTGCACACGGTTAGAAAGAAAACAGTGTGTGCGATGAAAAATAGAGAACAGACGGTTCTTTGACGTGAAACGTTTGCGATGCCCGACGGACGCACACACGGTTTCGTCTCATATGCGTGTGCGATTCATGGTAATATGGCAAATGTTTCAAACCAGTGTGCGTGTGTGATAGGAATACCAATCACACACAGCTATGAAAATGGACACGTTGGCATTAGTAGAGGCACCACACACATTTTACATTCTTGAACCGTGTGTGATAACGTACCTATCACAAAAAATTTGGTAGATTAAATGTTGATGTCCACCTTTTTCACATGACTATAGAGGCATAATCGTTTGGGATGTCTCTCTGATCAGAAACGTAATGTCGAGATGTAACGTGTGGGACTGGGGCGGCTTCTCATACGTTTATTCTATGGCGATCGTCAGTAGCCGCTCGCCTATCCCCGACGGTTTCTGGGTCGTGTGGGAAGGACCCCCTATCGCAGTCACTCACTAGGCGACGGTTCCAAATGTCGTCGCAGAAAGGGGTTAAAAACCATTTGTATAGCACGATACGGTACTAGTGTCCCCCTAAGAGGGATGAACTAATCTTGGGTTTTGTCGATGATGACTTCATGTAGGTGTTGAAGATGTGGATGCTCAATGTTGATGTAGATCTTTTGGAGCAATCCATTGGAGTGTTGCACTTTCAATACCTACATGGATTAGTCCCACAAGGAACATACAAGGATATCCATAGACATAGAGTGAAATACACATATGATGATGTCCATGAGAGCATTAGGTTACCTTGTCCCTTGTCTTACCAACAAGAGGGTTTGTGACTCCATGAACTATTGCAAGATATGAAGGTTGATTGCACTTGTCCTTGCCAAAATGAATGTGAGTGAAGTATGTTGGCGGAGTCACCCTCAAGAACTCTCTAGTTCTTCTTCTTTGGGATCCACATCAACTTGATGGGAATCCTTGGAGTTGTAGTCGTACTTGATGAAGTAGAGATTGATGTAGTCTTGGGAACCCACTTGACCATGGCCTTATGAGCTTCTTCAAATGAATCAATCTCTTCTTGAAGCTTGTCCTTGCCTTTTAGCTTGTGGTCTTGTGGTGGAAGATCATCTTGAGCTTGTGTTCCCTTGAAAGAAGTGGGGTCATACTTCTCTTGTTGAGGAACAAACTTCGTCTTGGGATATTGATCTTCTTCCCACTCAACTCCATTGGCATTGAACTTTCGTTCAAAACCAACACCTTGATTCTTCCGGTGCCTTCCTTGCTTGCGTCCAATTTCCTGAAATTGCTTACTTCCGGCAAGGCTCTTGTAAACACCTTTCTCTATAATTCCCTTCAATAAGCTATTTTCTTGCTCAAGTGTAACTTGGCTACGAGAATCATTAGTGGAATCAAGAGAACTACTAGAAGCAACAATATTGGATTTAACATGATTATTGGTACTAGTAGAGGAAGAATCTTTCTTGTTCTTATTGCTAGATTTTACTTGTGGCATATAAGTAGACAAGAGTAAATTCTTGGCAATGTAAGAGGAACTCTTCTTTCAAAGATCATCATTGATTGCTTTTAGGAACCCATGCTCTTGCTCTAAATTTAGCTTCTAGAAGCATAGCTTCTCATGAGTCCTTAGGAGCTCTCTATGATCCTCTAGAGTTGTTTCATGAGCTAACTTAAGAGTGTTTAGTTCTTTAGTTAGACGCTCAATCTCCTTCTTATCATTGTCATTCGTTTCATCTTGATTAGCATGATCAATAGCAATTTCATCATAGTTTTCATCACTAGTGTTGTCAACAAGTAAATCATCATCACCTAGCAAACCAACTTCATCACTATTGAAATCAACATACTCGGGGTGTGATACCTTAGGGCCTTTAGCCATGAAGCATATTCCAATTCCTTCATTTGGTGAGTCAAATATGTCGTAGAAGTTGGATGACACAAGTGGAAGTCCGGCAACACCTTCATCTTGAGTATATTCGGAGCCGGAGTGATAGGTTCTCTCGGAGTAGTTGTCGGAGTCAGAACCGGATACCCATTCACCAACGTGAGCTTGATGTCTTCGTCTTGTGTAGCTCTTTGATGACTTGTCCTTCCTTTTCGAATCCTTGCTTCTACGAGATGGTCTTCGCTCATAACGATCATCTCTACTCCTTCTCTCTCTTGGTGGTGATTCATCTCTTTTACTTCTCCTCTTTGGTGAATCTTCTCTTTTCTTGTAAGGAGTCATGCACTCATTGGAGTAGTGTCTGGGTCTTCCACAATTGTAGCAATTATGATCATGACTAGAAGATCTTTTGTCATTGTGTCATTGTAGGATCTTGACTTGGAGCTTCTATTCTTGTAGAACTTGTTGAAGTTCTTCACCATTAAGCTCAATTCTTCATTGGAAACTTGTTTCTCACTTGATGTTGTAGGAGCATCACATGAAGCTTTGTAAGCACCACTTGACTTGTTGTGGAGCTCTTCCTTATCCTTGAGTGACATCTCATGAGCAACAATTCTACCAATGACTTCCATGGGCTTGATATCTTTGTAGTTGGGCATCATTTGGATCAAGGTGCACACGGTATCATATTTTCCATCCAAGGCTCTTAGGATCTTCTTGATGATGAATTTGTCGGTCATCTCTTCGCTTCCTAAGCTGGCAATCTCATTTGTGATGAGAGCAAGCCTAGAGTACATCTCAGCGACTCCTTCACCATCCTTCATCTTGAACTTGTCAAGATGATTTTGAAGCCCATCCAATTTGGATTCCTTGACAGACTCGATACCTTTGTGCATATCAACCAAAGTATCCCAAATTTCCTTTGCATTCTCAAGGCGGTTGATTTTGTTGAATTCTTTGGGGCACAATCCGTTGAAGAGAATATCGCAAGCTTGAGCATTGTATTGCAACATCTTCATTTCTTCCGCGGATGCTTCACGATCCAGTTCTTTTCCATCCTCGAAGAAATCACCTTGCAAGCCAATGCGCACAATAGCCCAAACAGTGGGGTTATGACCAAGAATATGCATTTTCATCTTATGCTTCCAACTATCAAAATTAGTGCCATCAAAGTAAGGACCTCTACGGTGGTAATTTCCCTCACTAGACGCCATACTCTCCTAGCTTGTGAAACCAAGGCTATGATCACCAAAGCTATGGAAATCAAGGCAAATGGAGACCAAAGCTCTAAGACCACTTGTAGGATCGAAAGTAGGTCAAGAGGGGGGGTGATTAGACTACTTGACCAAATAAAAATCTAACCTTTTCCCAATTTTAGTTGTGGGCAGACTTTAGCAATTAACACAAGTCAAGCAATCAACCAACACATGCAATTCTAAGAGTGTAGCAGCAGAAAGTAAAACATTGCATGTGAAGGTAAAGGGAAGGGTTTGGAGAGTGCAAACGCAATGATGACACGGAGTTTTTTGGCGTGGTTCCGATAGGTGGTGCTATCGTACATCCACGTTGATGGAGACTTCAACCCATGAAGGGTAACGGTTGCGCGAGTCCATGGAGGGCTCCACCCACGAAGGGTCCACGAAGAAGCAACCTTGTCTATCCCACCATGGCCATCGCCCACGAAGGACTTGCCTCACTCGGGTAGATCTTCACAAAGTAGGAGATCTCCTTGCCCTTACAAACTTCTTGGTTTAACTCCACAATCTAGTCGGAGGCTACCAAGTGACACCTAACCAATCTAGGAGACACCACTCTCCAAAAGGCAATAGATGTTGTGTTGATGATGAACTCCTTGCTCTTGTGCTTGAAATGATAGTCTCCCCAACACTCAACTCTCTCTCACAGATTTGAATATGGTGGAAAGATGATTGAGTGGAAAGCAACTTGGGGAAGGCTAGAAATCAAGATTCTTGTGGTTGGATTGGAATATCTTGATCTCAACACATGAGTAGGTGGTTCTCTCTCAGAAAATGTAGGCTGGAAGTGTAGGCATGTTCTGATGGCTCTCTCACATATGGAGAAGGGGGTGGAGGGGTATATATAGCCTCCACACAAAATCCAACCGTTACACACATTTGACCCAACTCGGTCAGACCGAATAGAAGAACTCGGTGAGACCGATTCAGTTCAAAATGTGAATGTTAGGAATCTTGGTGGGATCGACTGGAACAACTCGTTGGGACCAATGTGGTAGGGCTAGGGCAAAACCTCATCTCGGTGAAGCTGATTGCTTGAACTCCGTGAGGCCGATTTCAGCAAAGAGCAAACAGAGAGTTGGTCGATACGTCTCCAACGTATCTATAATTTTTGATTGTTCCATGCTATTATATTATCCGTTTTGGATGTTTAATGGGCATTAATATGCTCTTTTATATTATTTTTGGGACTAACCTATTAACCGGAGGCCCAGTGCCAGTTTCTGTTTTTTTGCCTATTTTAGAGTTTCGCAGAAAAGGAATACCAAACGGAGTCCAAACGGAATGAAATCTTCGCGATGATCTTTCTTGGACCGAAAGCAATCCAGAAGACTTGGAGTTGAAGTCTAGAACTCCTCGAGGAGGCCACGAGGCAGGAGGGCGCGCCCCCACCCTCGTGGGCCCCTCGTAGCTCCACCGACGTACCTCTTTCGCCTATATATACTCTTATACCCTAGAAACATCAGGGGGATCCACGAAACCACTTTTCCACCGCCGCAACCTTCTGTACCCGTGAGATCCCATTTTGGGGCCTTTTCCGATGATCTGTCGGAGGGGAATCGATCACGGAGGGCTTCTACATCAACACCATTGCCTCTCCGATGAAGCGTGAGTAGTTTACCACAGACCTTCGGGTCTATAGTTATTAGCTAGATGGCTTCTTCTCTCTCTTTGATTCGCAATACAAAGTTCTCCTCGATGTTCTTGGAGATCTATTCGATGTAATACTCTTTTGCAGTGTGTTTGCCGAGATCCGATGAATTGTGGATTTATGAACAAGATTATCTATGAATATTATTTGGTTCTTCTCTGAATTCTTATATGCATGATTTGATATCTTTGCAAGTCTCTTCGAATTATCGGTTTAGTTTGGCCTACTAGATTGATCTTTCTTGCAATGGGAGAAGTGATTAGCTTTGGGTTCAATCTTGCGGTGTCCTTTCCCAGTGACAGTAGGGGCAGCAAGGATTGTATTGTATTGTTGCCATCGAGGATAAAAATATGGGGTTTATATCATATTGCTTGAGTTTATCCCTCTACATCATGTCATCTTGCTTAATGCGTTACTCCGTTCTTATGAACTTAATACTCTAGATGCATGCTGGATAGTGGTCGATGTGTGGAGTAATAGTAGTAGATGCAGAATCGTTTCGGTCTACTTGACACGGATGTGATGCCTATATTTATGATCATTGCCTTAGATATCTTCATAACTATGCGCTTTTCTATCAATTGCTCGGTAGTAATTTGTTCACCCACCGTAATACATGCTATCTTGAGAGAAGCCACTAGTGAAACCTATGGCCCCCGGGTCTCTTTTCTATTATATTGCATCTCTTTTATTTACATCGCATCTCGTTTACTATTTTGCAATCTTTACTTTCCAATCTATACAACAAAAATACCAAAAATATTTACTTTACTATCTTTATTAGATCTCACTTTTGCGAGTGACCGTGAAGGGATTGACAACCCCTTTATCGCGTTGGTTGCAAGGTTCTTGATTGTTTGTGCAGGTACTAGGTGACTTGTGCGTTGTCTCCTACTGGATTGATACCTTGGTTCTCAAAAACTGAGGGAAATACTTACGCTACTTTTCTGCATCACCCTTTCCTCTTCAAGGGAAAACCAACACATGCTCAAGAGGTAGCAAGAAGGATTTCTGGCACCGTTCCCGGGGAGATATACGCCAAGTCAAGACATACCAAGTACCCATCATAAACTCTTCTCCCTTGCATTACATTATTCGCCATTTGCCTCTCGTTTTGCTCTCCCCACTTCTAAAACGATTTATAAAAATATTTGCCTTTTTATTCGCCCTTCTTTCCGTTCGATCTTTTGTTTGCTTGTGTTACCATGTGCCTTCTTTTTGCTTGCATCTTCGCTTGCTAAAAGTTTATGGATCCTCATCCACTTGCTAATCTTTTTAAGAGATCCAATTATGATGAACCAATTTCTAGTGATTTGAGTGCACTAGATTATCTTTACGAAGTTTTGCTTGAAATTCGTGAATCTAAAAATTGTGATGAAGTGTTAAAATAAGAAATCTATGAAGTGATTCACGATAGCTCCTTGGATGAAAAGCATGATTGCAATGGTTCTACTATAAATTCTATTAATGTCAGTTGTGCTAATGATATGCAAAACCCTAAGCTTGGGGATGCTAGTTTTGCTAGGTCCACTACTTGTTGCAATGATCATGACTGGGGTGATTTTTCTTATGATCTTGAAATTTTATTTAAGCCCCATGATGAATATGAGATTGATAATAATGTTTGCAATATTATTGAAAGTGGGTTTGGAAGAGTGTCAACTTTAGATCCCACATATTTGGAGAATATTCAATCTTGTGAAATTTTTGATAAAAGTGGGTTTGGAGAGGTCATGACTTTAGTTAATGTTAATCCCACTATTTTGGAAGAGTGTCAACTTTGCATGCATGTGGATCATGTAGAGAATATTTTATGTGATAGCTATATTGTTGAATTTGATTATAATCCTACATGTAATTATTATGAGAGAGGAAAATATGGATGTAGAAATTTTCATGTCACTAAATTGCCTCACGTTATGTTGAGATTGCTATTGTTTCTTTCTTCTTCCTTGCATATGCTAGTTTTTACTTTCCTTGATAATTTGTTTGCCTATAATATGCCTATGCATAGTAAGTATGTTATACTTAGATGTGTTTTTCACATGCTACATGATGCTCTTTTCGTGTTTCAATTGCTATCTTTCATGTGAGCATCATCAAAATTATCAACGCCTAGCTAAAAGGCTTTAAAGAAAAGCGCTTGTTGGGAGACAACCCAATATTTTTATTTTCTGTTTTTGAATAAATAATTCATCTAGATTCTGTTTAGATGTGGTTTTATATTTTAATTAGTGTTTGTGCCAAGTAGAACCTTTGGGAAGACTTGGGTGAAGTCTTTGCGATCTTGTTGTAAAAAAACAGAAACTTTTGCGCTCACGAGATTAGCTATCATTTTTTTACTGGAGAGTGATTTTTGGTTGATTATTTTTTAAGATGATTAATAGACAAATTCCTCACGTCCACCAATTTATTTCAGAATTTTTGGAGTTACAGAAGTATTCGAAAGATACAGATTGCTACAGACTGTTCTGTTTTTGACAGATTCTGTTTTTCGTGTGTTGTTTGCTTATTTTGATGAATCTATGAGTAGTATCAGGGGGTATGAACCATAGAGAAGTTGGAATACAGTAGGTTTAACACCAATATTAATAAAGAATGAGTTCATTACAGTACCTTAAAGTGGTGGTTTATTTTCTTATACTAACGGAGCTCATGAGATTTCCTGTTGAAGTTTTGTGTTGTGAAGTTTTCAAGTTTTGGGTAAGGATTTGATGGACTATGGAATAAGGAGTGGCAAGAGCCTAAGCTTGGGGATGCCCAAGGCACCCCAAGGTAATATTCAAGGATGTCAAAAATCCTAAGCTTGGGGATGCCCCGGGAAGGCATCCCCTCTTTCGTCTTCGTCTATCGGTAACTTTACTTGAGGCTATATTTTTATTCACCACATGATATGTGTTTTGCTTGGAGCGTCTTGTATGATTTGAGTCTTTGATTTTTAGTTTTCCACAATCATGCTTGCTGTACACACCTTTTGAGAGAGACACGCATGAATCGTGATTTATTAGAATGCTCTATGTGCTTCAGTTATATTTTTTGAGCTAGCCAAATTTGCTCTAGTGCTTCACTTATATCTTTTTAGAGCACGGCGGTGATTTTATTTTATAGAAATTGATGAACTCTCGCACTTCAGTTATATTATTTTGAGAGTCTTTCTAAACAGCATGGTAATTTTCTTTGGCTATAAAACTAGTCCTAATATGATGGGCATCCAAGATGGGTATAATAAAAACTTTCATATAAAGTGCGTTGAATACTATGAGAAGTTTGATGCTTGATGGAAGTTTTGAGATATGAAGATGGTGATATTAGAGTCATGCTAGTAGAGTAGTTGTGAATTTGAGAAATACTTGTGTTAAAGTTTGTGATTCCCGTAGCATGCACGTATGGTGAGCCGTTATGTGATGAAGTCGGAGCTTGATTTATTTATTGATTGTCTTCCTTATGAGTGGTGGTCGGGGACGAGCGATGGTCTTTTCCTACCAATCTATCCCCCTAGGAGCATGCGCGTAGTACTTCGTTTTGATAACTAATAGCTTTTTGCAATAAGTATATGAGTTCTTTATGACTAATGTTGAGTCCATGGATTATACGCACTCTCACCCTTCCACCATTGCTAGCCTCTCTAGTACCGCGCAACTTTTGCCGGTACCATACACCCACCATATACCTTCCTCAAAACAGCCACCATACCTACCTATTATGGCATTTCCATAGCCATTCCGAGATATATTGCCATGCAACTTTCCACCGTTCCGTTTATTATGACGCGCTCCATCATTGTCATATTGCTTTGCATGATCATGTAGTTGACATCGTATTTGTGGCAAAGCCACCGTTCATAATTTTTTCATACATGTCACTCTTGAATCATTGCACATCCCGGTACACCGCCGGAGGCATTCACATAGAGTCATATTTTTGTTCTAAGTATTGAGTTGTAATTCTTGAGTTGTAAGTAAATAAAAGTGTGATGATCTTCATTATTAGAGCATTGTCCCATGTGAGGAAAGGATGATGGAGACTATGATCCCCCCACAAGTCGGGATGAGACTCCGGACGAAAAATAAAAAAAGAAAAGAAAAAAAGAGGCCATAAAAAAGAGAAAGGCCCAAATAAAAAAAATAAAAAAATGAGAGAAAAAGAGAGAAGGGACAATGCTACTATCCTTTTTCCACACTTGTGCTTCAAAGTAGCACCATGATCTTCATGATAGAGAGTCTCCTATGTTGTCACTTTCATATACTAGTGGGAATTTTTCATTATAGAACTTGGCTTGTATATTCCAATGATGGGCTTACTCAAAACGCCCTAGGTCTTCTTGGGCAAGCAAGTTGGATGCACACCCACTTAGTTTCTTTTGTTGAGCTTTCATACACTTATAGCTCTAGTGCATCCGTTGCATGGCAATCCCTACTCACTCACATTGATATCTATTGATGGGCATCTCCATAGCCCGTTGATACGCCTAGTTGATGTGAGACTATCTTCTCCTTTTTGTCTTCTCCACAACCACCATTCTATTCCACCTATAGTGCTATGTCCATGGCTCACGCTCATGTATTGCGTGAAGATTGAAAAAGTTTGAGAACATCAAAAGTATGAAACAATTTCTTGGCTTGTCATCGGGGTTGTGCATGATTTAAATATTTTGTGTGATGAAGATAGAGCATAGCCAGACTATATGATTTTGTAGGGATAGCTTGCTTTGGCCATGTTATTTTGAAAAGACATGATTGCTTTGATAGTATGCTTGAAGTATTATTATTTTTATTTCAATATTAAACTCTTGTCTTGAATCTTTCGGATCTGAACATTCATGCCACAATAAAGAAAATTACATTGATAATTATGTTAGGTAGCATTCCACATCAAAAATTCTGTTTTTATCATTTACCTACTCGAGGACGAGCAGGAATTAAGCTTGGGGATGCTTGATACGTCTCCAACGTATCTATAATTTTTGATTGTTCCATGCTATTATATTATCTATTTTGGATGTTTAATGGGCTTTAATATGCTCTTTTATATTATTTTTGGGACTAACCTATTAACCGGAGGCCCAGTGCCAGTTTCTGTTTTTTTGCCTATTTTAGAGTTTCGCAGAAAAGGAATACCAAACGGAGTCCAAACGGAATGAAACCTTCGCGGTGATCTTTCTTGGACCGAAAGCAATCCAGAAGACTTGGAGTTGAAGTCTGGAACTCCTCGAGGAGGCCACGAGGCAGGAGGGCGCGCCCAGGGGGGTAGGTGCGTCCCCCACCCTCGTGGGCGCGTCGTAGCTCCATCGACGTACTTCTTTCGCCCATATATACTCTTATACCCTAGAAACATCAGGGGGAGCCACGAAACCACTTTTCCACCGCCGCAACCTTCTGTACCCATGAGATCCCATCTTGGGGCCTTTTCCGGCGATCTGCCGGAGGGGGAATCAATCACGGAGGGCTTCTACATCAACACCATTGCCTCTCCGATGAAGCGTGAGTAGTTTACCACAGACCTTCGGGTCTATAGTTATTAGCTAGATGGCTTCTTCTCTCTCTTTGATTCTCAATACAAAGTTCTCCTCGATGTTCTTGGAGATCTATTCGATGTAATACTCTTTTGTGGTGTGTTTGCCGAGATCCGATGAATTGTGGATTTATGAACAAGACTATCTATGAATATTATTTGGTTCTTCTCTGAATTCTTATATGCATGATTTGATATCTTTGCAAGTCTCTTCGAATTATCGGTTTAGTTTGGCCTACTAGATTGATCTTTCTTGCAATGGGAGAAGTGCTTAGCTTTGGGTTCAATCTTGCGGTGTCCTTTCCCAGTGACAGTAGGGGCAGCAAGGCACGTATTGTATTGTTGCCATCGAGGATAAAAAGATGGGGTTTATATCATATTGCTTGAGTTTATCCCTCTACATCATGTCATCTTGCTTAATGCGTTACTCCGTTCTTATGAACTTAATACTCTAGATGCATGCTGGATAGCGGTCGATGTGTGGAGTAGTAGTAGTAGATGCAGAATCGTTTCGGTCTACTTGACACGGACGTGATGCCTATATTCATGATCATTGCCTTAGATATCTTCATAACAATGCTCTTTTCTATCAATTGCTCGGCAGTAATTTGTTCACCCACCATAATACATGCTATCTTGAGAGAAGCCACTAGTGAAACCTATGGCCCCCGGGTCTCTTTTCTATTATATTGCATCTCTTTTATTTACATCGCATCTCGTTTACTATTTTGCAATCTTTACTTTCCAATCTATACAACAAAAATACCAAAAATATTTACTTTACTATCTTTATTAGATCTCACTTTTGCGAGTGGCCGTGAAGGGATTGACAACCCCTTTATCCCGGTGGTTGCAAGGTTCTTGATTGTTTGTGCAGGTACTAGGTGACTTGTGCGTTGTCTCCTACTGGATTGATACCTTGGTTCTCAAAAACCGAGAGAAATACTTACGCTACTTTGCTGCATCACCCTTTCCTCTTCAAGGGGAAACCAACGCATGCTCAAGAGGTAGCATTGGTCAAGCAAACTCGGTTTGACCGATCGCTCATTTCGGTGAGACCAAAATGTTACAAAGGGAAAATGAGAGTTTGCAGGGCCATCTCGGTGAGACAGAGATCCGTATCGGTGTGACAGAAGTGTTAGGGTTTCTGGCAGTGGCTATGTCAAATGAACTCGGTGGCGCCGGATAGAAGATTTCGGTGGGGCCTAGTTTGACTTTAGGTTTTGGACATATTTGGAAATGAGAAAGTGGTTAAGGGCTTTGTAGCAATATCACTGAGCATTTTGAGCAAGTAGACCATTAAGCAACACCTCATCCCCTTTTAATAGTATTGGCTTTCCTATGGACTCAATGTGATCTTGGTTCACTAAAATATAAATGAAGAGTCTTGAGCTTTTGCCAATATGTGTCCTTAGCATTTTGAGGGGTCCACATCTCTAGTCCATGCCATGACATTCATTGAACTTTCTGAAATATTAAACTTGAATGGATATTAGTTCAATGAGCTATATGTTGTTATGAATTACCAAAACCACCCGGGGATTAGTTGCACTTTTAGGCGGGTATCGTTATTTCCTGACCTTCACAGATGATTTGAGTAGGTATGGATATATCTATTTGATGGAACACAAGTCTGAAACATTTGAAAAGTTCAAAGAATTTCAGTGTGAAGTGGAGAATCATCGTAACAAGAAAATAAAATTTCTATGATCTGATTGCAGCGGTGAATGTCTGAGTTACGAGTTTGGCCTTCATTTAAAACAATGTGGAATAGTTTCACAACTCACGCCACCTGGAACACCACAGCGTAATGGTGTGTTCGAACGTTGTAACTGTACTTTATTAGATATGGTGCGTTCTATGATTTCTCTTACCGATTTGCCTTTATCATTTTGGGGTTATGCATTAGAGACAGCCGCATTCATGTTAAATAGGGCACCATCTAAATCCGTTGAGACGACACCATATGAACTATGGTTTGGCAAGAAACCTAAGCTGTCGCTTCTTAAAGTTTGGGGATGCGACGGTTATGTCAAAAGGCTTCAGCCTGATAAGCTCGAACTCAAAGTGGAGAAGTGCGTCTTCATATGATACCCTAAAGAAACTATTGGGTATACCTTCTACCACAGATCCGAAGGCAAGATCTTTGTTGCTAAGAATGGGTCATTTCTAGAGAAGGAGTCTCTCGAAAGAAGTGAGTGGGAGGAAAGTAGACCTTGATGAGGTAATTGTACCTTCTCTCGAATTGGAAAGTAGCACATCAGAGAAAACTGTTCCCATGATGCCTACACCAACTAGAGAAGAAGCTAATGATGATGATCATGAAACTTCAGATCAAGTTACTACTGAATCTCGTAGGTCGACCAGAACACGTACCGCACCAGAGTGGTACGGTAATCCTGTCCTGGAAGTCATGTTGGTAGACAACAGCGAACCTACGAACTATGAAGAAGCTATGATGATCCCAGATTTTGAGAAATGGCTTGAGGCCATGAAATCTGAGATAGGATCCATGTATGAGAACAAAGTGTGGACTTTGGTGGACTTGCCCGATGATCGGCAAGCCATTGAGAATAAATGGATCTTCAAGAAGAAGACAGACGCTGATGGTAATATCACTGTCTACAAAGCTTGACTTGTCGCAAAAGGTTTTCGATAAGTTCAAGGTCTTGACTATGATGCGACTTTCTCACCCGTAGCGATGCTTAAGTCTGTCAGAATCATGTTAGCAATTGCCGCATTTTATGATTATGAAATCTGGCAAATGGACGTCAAAACTGCATTCCTTAACGAGTTTCTTAAAGAAGAGTTGTATATGATGCAACCAGAAGGTTTTGTTGATCATAAAGGTGCTAACAAAGTGTGCAAGCTCCAGCGATCCATCTATGGACTGGTGCAAGCATCTTGGAGTTGGAATATAGACTTTGATGAGGTGATCAAAGCATTTGGTTTTATATAGACTTACGGTGAAGCCTGTATTTACAAGAAAGTGAGTGGGAGCTCTATAGCATTTCTGATATTATATGTGGATGACATATTGTTGATTGGAAATGACATAGAATTTCTGGATAGCATAAAAGGATATTTGAATAAGAATTTTTCAATGAAAGACCTCGAAGCTTCTTACATATTGGGCATCAAGATCTATAGGGATAGATCGAGACACTTAATAGGAATTTCACAAAGCACATACCTTGACAAAGTTATGAAGAAGTTCAAAATGGACTAGTCAAAGAAAGGGTTCTTGCCTGTGTTGCAAGGTGTGAAATTGTGTCAGACTCAAAGTCCGACCACGGCAGAAGATAGAGAGAGAATGAAAGTCATTCCCTATGCCTCAGCCATAGGTTCTATAATGTATTCCATGCTGTGTACCAGACCTGATGTGTGCCTTGCTATTAGTTTGGCAGGGAGGTACCAAAGTAATCCAGGAGTGGATCACTGGACAACGGTCAAGAATATCCTGAAGTACCTGAAAAGGACCAAGGATATGTTTCTCGTTTATGGAGGTGACGAAGAGCTCGTCGTAAGGGTTACATTGATGCTAGCTTCGACACAGATCCGGATGACTCTAAGTCACAAACCGGATACGTATTTATATTGAATGGTGGAGCTGTCAGTTGGTGCGGTTCTAAGCAGAGCGTCGTGGCGGGATCTGCATGTGAAGCGGAGTACATAGCTGCTTCGGAAGCAGCGCATGAAGGAGTCTGGATGAAGGAGTTCATATCCAATCTAGGTGTAATACCCAGTGCATCGGGTCCAATGACAATCTTTTGTGACAACACTGGAGCAATTGCCTTAGCGAAGGAGTCCAGGTTTCACAAGAGAACCAAACACATCAAGCGACGCTTCAACTCCATTCGTGAAAAGGTCAAGGATGGAGACATAGAAATGTGCAAAGTACATACGAATCTGAATGTGGCAGACCCGTTGACTAAACCTCTTTCACAGGCAAAACATGATCAGCACCAAGACTCCATGGGTGTTAGATTCATTGCTATGTAATCTAGATTATTGACCCTAGTGCAAGTGGGAGACTATTGGAAATATGCCCTAGAGGCAATAATAAAGTGGTTATTATTATATTTTCCTAATCATGATAAAGGTTTATTATTCATGCTATAATTGTATTGATCGGAAAATTAAATACATGCATGAATACATAAACAAATACTAAGTCCCTAGTAAGCCTCTACTAGACTAGCTTGTTGATCAAAAGATGGTTAAGGTTTCCTAACCATAGACATGTGTTGTCACTTGATAACGGGATCACATCATTAGGAGAATGATGTGATGGACAAGACCCATCCGTTAGCTTAGCATATGATTGTTCAGTTTATTACTACTACTTTCTTAATGTAAAATACATATTCCTTCGACCATGAGATCATGCAACTCCCGGATACCGGAGGAATACCTTGTGTGCTATCAAATATCACTTCGTAACTGGGTGATCATAAAGGTGCTCTACAGGTATCTCCAAAGGTGTTTGTTGGGTTGGCGTGAATTGATATTGGGATTTGTCACTCCGTATGATGGAGAGGTATCTCTGGGCCCTCTCGGTAATACAACATCAGAAGAAGCTTGCAAGCAAAGTGACTAAGGAGTTAGTTACAAGATGCGTATTACGGAACGAGTAAAGAGACTTGCCGGTAACGAGATGGAACTAGGTATGGAGATACCGACGATCGAATATCGGGCAAGTAACATACCGACAGACAAAGGGAACTACATATGTTGTCATAAAGGTTCGACCGATAAAGATCTTCGTATAATATGTTGGAACCAATATGGGCATCCAGGTCCTGCTATTGGTTATTGACCGGAGAGGCGTCTCGGTCATGTCTACATCATTCTCGAACCCGTAGGGTCCGCACGCTTAATGTTCGTTGATGATATAGTACTATATGAGTTATGTATGTTGGTGACCGAATGTTGTTCGGAGTCCCGGATGAGATCACGGACATGACGAGGAGCTCCGGAATGGTCCGGAGGTAAAGATTGAATTATAGGATGATAGTGTTTGGTCTCCGGAAGGAGTTCCGGGAGGCCACGGGGGCTTATTGGGCCAACGAGGGGAGCACACCAGCCCACAAGGGGCTGGCACGCCCCATCTCTAGCCGCCACCCCCCTAGGGAAGGAAAGGAGGAGGGCCAGCCCTGATACGTACGGCTCCAACGTATCTATAACTTTTTTTATTGTTCCATGCTATTATATTATCATTCTTGGATATTTTACAATCATTTTATAGCAACTTTATTTCATTTTTTGGGACTAACCAATTGACATAGTGCCCTGTGCCAGTTGCTATTTTTTTGCTTGTTTTTTACTTCGCAGAATATATTAACAAACGGAGTCCAAACGCAACGAAACTTTTTGGAGATCTTTTTTGGACCAGAAGAGATCTTGGGGGCCAAGAAAGCACCTGGGAGGAGGCCCGTGGGGACTACAAGACACCAGGGCGCGCCCACGAGGGTCTCCTGCACCGCCTCTTTGCCCCATAAATTCCCAAATATTCCAGAAATCCTAGGGGAGTCGACGAAACACAATTCCAGCCGCCGCAAGTTCCAGAACCACGAGATCCAATCTAGACACCATCACGGAGGGGTTCATCATCCTCATTGGTGCCTCTTCGATGATGCGTGAGTAGTTCATCATAGACCTACGGGTCTGTAGGCAGTAGCTACATCGCTTCCTCTCTCTCTCTCTTGATTCTAAATACAATGGTCTCTTGCAGATCTATTTGATGTAACTCTTTTTTGCGGTGTGTTTGTTGGGATCCGATGAACTTTGAGTTTACGATCAGATCCATATCCATGAATATTATTTGAGTCTTCTTTTTGATCTCTTATATGCATGATTATTTATAGCCTCGTATTTCTTCTTCGAATCTTTGGTTTAGTTAGGCCAACTAGATCGATTTTTCTTGCCACGGGAAGAGGTGCTTTGTGATGGGTTCGATCGTGCGGTGTTCTTTCCCAGTGACAGAAGGGGCAGCGAGGGACGCATGTATCATTGCTATTAAGGATAACAAGATGGGGGCTAATCCTACATGAATAGATCTTGTCTACATCATGTCATTGTTCTTATTGCATTACTCCGTTTCTCCATGAACTTAATACACTAGATGCATGCTGGATAGCGGTCGATGTGTGGAGTAATAGTAGTAGATGCAGGAACGAGTCGGTCTACTAATCTTGGACGTGATGCCTATATATTGATCATTGCCTTGGATATCGTCATAATTATTCAATCTTCTATCAATTGCCCAATAGTAATTTGTTTACCCACGGTGTGCTATTTTCTCGAGGGAAGCCACTAGTGAAATCTACGGGCCCCGGGTCTATCTTTTATCGTATTGCTTTCTGATCTATTTTTCATCGCATTTGTTTTCAGATCTATTATTCCAAAAACCCAAAAATACTTTGCTACACTTTTTATTTGCATCTTTTATTTTGCGTTTTATTCAGATCTATATATCCAAACACATACAAACCAATCTATCTTTTTACCGAGGAGGGATTGACAACCCCTCTTACGCGTTGGGTTGCGAGGATTTGTTCTTTGTGTGCAGGTACCGTTTACATAGTGTTGCTTGGTTCTCCTACTGGCTTGATACCTCGGTTTCATAACTGAGGGAAATACCTATCGTAGCTGTACTGCATCATCCCTTCCTCTTTGGGGAAATACCGACGCAATTTCAAGCCGCATCAAAAGGAATTTCTGGCGCCGTTGCTGGGGAGACATCATCAGCATCTATCAGGTTCCTAATCACAAATCTCATCTCCTTGCAATTTACATTATTTGCCATTTGCTCTCGTTTTCATCTCCCCCACTTCACAAAATTTGCCGTTTTATTTGCCTTCTTTTTTTCCGTTCGCCTTTTTCCCGTCAGATCTCTTGTTTGACTACTTTGTTGCTATGGCTAGTTCTTCATCTATTGCGTGTACCCCCGAGAATGAGGTTCTTAAATTTAAACAAAGGGGAGGGGAGAATCTAAAAGGTGCTTGGTATAGAATTTGCAATGCTCATAATAGATCTATTCGTAAGCAATCTACCGTTCTTCTTCTTCGCAGTTTTTATGTGGGTATTACCACTTGGTATAGATTCGTCCTTGATACGATTACCGGTGGGAATTTCTTGATGTGTCCATCTTTGGATGCTTTTAATGCTACGGGAGATCTAGTGGGTGCACCACCTCTCATTATCAATGAAACTATTTTAACACTTGAGCATGTTATGCAAAGGCTTGATGCTATTGAAAAGAAAATGCTTACCGAAGAACATATTGAAAACTTAGATAAAAGAATGCATAATCTTGCTAATAAAATTGGGTCAAAAGTGGGAGATGTTTTTAAATTACTAAGGGAAAAGGAAACCGTAGTTAACGAAAGAATAGAAGAAAATCCTTCTCGGATTGATAAGTTGGAAGAAATTTTTAGTAACTTAAGCACGACCTTTTCTTCTATTAAAAATATTGAAAAAACTCCCATAAAAATTTGCAAGTCTACACAAATTACTAAAAACAAGGGTGTCACTTCTAATAGCAACAAGGAAGATGTCAAAATGATTAGTATTCATCCCAATTTTGTTGAAGTGATAAAAGACCCCACTTACAAGAATGAATTCTTCAATCTTGCTCCTAGGAGTATTGTTATTGAAAATATGTATGATAAATCCTTGAAGAATTCTAGGTGTTTGATTGAGGAGTTGAAAACTAAAGATCCTAATACTTGAATCTATGCATTATGCCTAGCTAGGGGCATAAAACAATAGCGCTTGTTGGGAGGCAACCCAATGAATAAAATTTATTTTTGCCCTTTTCTTTCTGTTCTTGAGTGTTTGCACAATTATGCCTCTATTATGATTGTGTTTTTATGTCTTAATTAGTGTTTGTGCCAAGTAAAGCCTTTGGGGATAGCTTTGGTGATAGTTGATTTGATCCTGTTGAAAAACAGAAACTTTTGCACCCAGTGACAGAATTGTTTAAATTAATAGAAGCGACGAAAAATTCTGAATTTTTTACACAAGATTGATATACAAATTTCATCTGCTGTTCAAAATTTCAGAATTTTTGTAGTTACAGAAGTATGAGAACAATTCACATCATTACAGATTATTCTATTTTTGACAGATTCTATTTTCTTTGCATTGTGTGCTTATTTTGATGAATCTATGGATTGTATCGGGGGGTATAAGCCATGGCAAAGTTAGAATACATTATATATAATACAATAACAAAATTTGAATGGGTTTGCAACAGTACTTAAAGTAATGATTGGTTTTCTTATACTAACGGATCTCATGAAGGATTTGTTAAGTTTTGTGTGATTGAAGTTTTCAAGTTTTGAGTGAGATCACGATGGATGAAGGAACAAGGAGTGTCAAGAGCCTAAGCTTGGGGATGCCCCATGGCAACCAAAGTTAATATTCAAGGAGAACCAAGCAACTAAGCTTGGGGATGCCCCGGAAGGCATCCCCTCTTTCTTCTAACGACCATCGGTATTTTACTTGGAGCTATATTTTTATTCGTCACATATCATGAGTTTTGCTTGGAGCGTCTTTGTAACGCCCGGATAATCAAGCTACAGTAATCCCCTGCTAATGATGCCATGTCATCATGTTTTTCAAACTAAATTGCCACTTGATGAAAACCAAAACCAAATCCCATTTGAAGAACAAGTCAAATATTTACTTCTTCTGTCATGCAAACAAAAATGTTCGTGGTGTTGCAAATAATCTCCAAGTATTTTTCATGATGAAAAAAACCTCATTTGGATTTCCAAAATCCCCCTGGGATTTAATGTAGTGGTCCAATAACATCTTAATGAACCATTTAAATTCAAACACGATTCTAAACTTTTCAAAATAACCTCGAACTTTTTATGGCAGTGTCAAAAATTGCAATACAAATTATGAACCAAGTTTCATATTTTGCAAAATCTTTTGATAGCCTAAATAAATACAAACAGTGCCACTTAAGAGAAAACAGAATGCATAAAAGAGAAATAAAAAAAGGGAGAAGGCCCCCTGGCCCAACTGGGCCAATCGACCCAGCTGGCCTCCCGAACCAGGCCGGCCCAACCCCCCTGGCCTATAACCCCACTAACCCCCGAAACCCTAAATCCCCACCTCCACTACCCCCACTCCCCTCGATCCCCCACTCCCTTCGATCCCCTCCCCCGTCTGGATCGGGGTAGCGAGCCCCGACCCCTTCGCCCCCGCCGCCGTGCGCCGTCGCCAGATCGCCAAGCACCGCCCCTCCCGGCCTCCTCCTCGCAGCTCCTCCCTCGCGCCCCGTCCCCTCTCCCTCGGCGGCCCGACGCCTGCTTGACGCCGTCGATGTCGCCGCCACCTCGCCGGCGCCGCCCCCCCATCGTCCTTGTCCCCTTCCTGACGGCTACCTCGTGCCTCGATGCCCCGATCCCCTGCAATGGGGGTAAGAAATCCCCCCTCGCCTCACCTTCCGAACCCCCCGTCGTAGACGTCGTCCGCCGCACGGCACCCGGACACGCCCCGCGATCACCGTGTGCCCCGCGCGCCCTGACTGCGCCTGCTCAAACCGCGCGCGCATGCCTCGCCGCGCGCGACCGTCCCCGTGGCTCACCTAATTCTGCCGTCGTTCACCCGCAGCCGCTCTACGCCGCCGCTGCCTCCTACTTCCTCTGTGCTCCGCCGCTGCATGCTGCTGCTGCCCCGCTGCGAGGCGTCGTCGCCTCCCTGCCGTGGCACCCTGGTGCGCCCCGCCTCGCTGCCGCTCGCCACTCCGCCGCCCTTGGCCGCCCCCTTCCTCGCGGCCGCCTTGCCGCCCTAGCCTCGCCCCAGCCACGTCCCGAGTGCACGCCCCTGGCCTTTGCTCGCCGGCGGCCGCGCTGGCCATGCCCAGCCACGGCTGGCCTGAGCCAGTGCCCGGTCGGGCCGGCACCCGTTATCCGCCTGCCCCGTTTGGCCTATGGGCCAACGACAGATGGGGCAGCCCCCTGTTAAAATGAAAAATAAATAATAAAAACAATGATTAATTAATTAATTAGTGATTTAGTTAATTAATTTAATCTAATTAACTAGATAATTAGTTAACTGACACTGACACACGGGCCCCACTACTAACTAAAATGGTAAAACAATCTGTTAGAAGGATGACTCTATGACATGTGCCCCCCCACCTAATCTGTTAATTTGTTTAAAACTGATAATCACATTGTGACTATGAGAGCTGGGTCCCACCAGCCAAATTGACCAGTCAACGATGACCCAGTCAACAGCTGTCTGGACTGTTGACTTTGACCCTGACCCCACCTGTCATACACTATGGCTGGCACTACACTTAGTGACAAAAGTATTTGCTGATTAAATTTTGAATATAAATAAATCCATAAAGCTTATAAAATTTTGAAAATTAATAGAAAATAATCCGTAACTCGGATTAAAATGTTTTATACATGAAAGTTGCTCAGGAAAACATGACGATTCCGAATATGCCCTCCGTTTGTCTATCACATGCCCCTAGCATAGCGAACATGGATCCGTCCCCCCTCCATTTCATCTGTCAGGAAATTCTGAACTTGGGAAAACATTCCCGGATGTTTCCCCCTCCGTCTGCAATGTGTAGTACCGCGTTAAAACACACCTAGCACCGCGTTTCGTCATGTCATGCATCTGTGTGCTTTGTATTTACTATTTCTTCCCCCTCTTCTTCTTCCGTAGACCCCGAGACCGCTGTTGATGCCACTGTGATCGACTACGTCACCGACGACCCTTCTTCCCTTTCCGCAGAGCTTCCAGGCAAGCAAACCCCCCTTGATCATTCCGATATCGCCCATTCCATTCTCTCTCATGCTTGCATTAGATTTTGCTACTATTATTCTTTGCTCCTATTTCTGATGCATAGCCTGCTTTTGTAACCTGCTCATTGTACCTTACCTACTTATCCTAAACTGCTTAGTATAGGTTGGTAAGTGATCCATCAGTGACCCCTCTCCTTGTCCCAATTGACCCGGCTTGTTGACCGATGACTCGATCAACGTGATCGACGTCCAGAGCCCGACACATCACTTCACCCCCCTTAGTTTCTTGACTCTGCAGAGCTACTATCGAGTGCCAAGGGTGATACCTCGTAACGCACTCCTGATGATAACTCTGTAGTGTAGCTATATGGTCGTGGTCATCGAGGGTGATTCCTCCTTCACCACTCTCGATACGACTCTGTCGTGCAACACCTCAAGTGTGAACCTCGAGGGTGATTCCTCCTATGTTCACCTTGATGATTACATCGAGTGAAATCCATCAAGGGTGATTCCTCGGGTTTTCCGCCTTGGTGTTTGGACACACAGTTACCCTGACTTTACTTCAGACCTTTGCTAAAGTCGGGCGAGCCCAGTGAGCACCCGCGAGAGATACTTGTGAAAGTCGGGCGGGCCTGGAGAGCACCCGCGAGATGTTACGGTGGCGGCTTGCTGTTTAGCGGTATCACCCAGGAGGAGTGGTAGCTCCGGACTTGTCCCGACAGCCGACACCTCATTTAATAATGCACTAACTGGTTTGGGTATTTGTTTTGAGTTGGCCACTGGCCTATACGCACTAACCACCACGCGGGAACAGCTATGGGCACTCGGCGTCGTAGTATCAGCCGAAGGTTTGTCAGATGTCCAGTTCAGCATTGCAGCACGGGCGAATCAGGGGCGACGCAAGTTGGTATAAGAGCCGACTGCCTGTAGGAACCCCCTTTCCAACTCTTTGGCCGAAGTTGAGTCTAGTCATTGCAAAACTTTTACTAACATGGCTGTGTGGCTTATGGGCCCACGTCGCCAATGGATGGTATTAGGATCTTTTACTCCTCGTCTATACTCTAGGACTCTGATCTCTATTCTATTCGGGTTAAATGATTTTGCTAAATCTAACATTAGGATCTCGTGATCACATCCACCCGGCGGTTTGTATTACGCCTTTTTCGAATTGAGGGCCAAGTTCTGCTTCACAATATTCACTGACCGCAGGATCCTCTTATCGAGGGCACCCTGCGTCGTCCCTTGCAAATCCCTCGCTCTAGAGGTTTTCCCCGACGTTGATGTAGCCTTTGCTATGTCCCGCTGTGGTATCCCTCCATCGCGTGCATGCGTGCCGCCTAGTATGTCTAGGATGTTTCTCTTGTCCGAACTCATACCAACAACGTGTAATTGGCACTACATATGTATCTGTATGTCTTCAATGGCTACTGCTTTGTATATACTGTGTCTTTGCTCACTGTTCAGTTTACATCATGAATGACTCCATACACTTGCACCAACCCTTGCTGAACTACCCCCATGTTGCATTTGAGCAGGATGGTCAGACCCGCTGGTCGTGGCCGTGGTGGCGACAATCCACCACCGCCCGAATACATGGCCGTAATAATACAGCAGTTGAACCGAATCGCCAATTCATGGAAGGAGTCATGGCTCAGTTTTCGCACCCCAATATGAATCAGCAACCAGCCCCAGTAACTCTGCAAGACTTTGCACGTCTCAACCCTGTCATCTACCACAGCTCAACTCAGCCCCTTGATGCTGATGACTGGCTCTGTGACATCACTTTCGAGCTAGAGTCTCCTGGTGTAGCCCCTGCCAACTATGTCACCTTCGCGGCATATTATCTGAAAGGTTCCGCTGCTCAATGGTGGGACAGCCGCAGGTGTTCCTTACCTGTTGGAACCGCCATAACTTAGCCAGAATTCCAAACTGCATTCCGCGGGCCAATGTCGAACCACCATGGTTAGTCACAACGTCCCCGTTGAACTTGATGGGCTGGAATTCCATGTTTCCCCCATTGTTTCGAAGTCGTCCAATATCGACCTCATTCTGGGAATGGAATGGTTGAAAACACATACCGCTTCTATCATTTGCGCCACTAAAACCGTCCATCTACTACACCCTTCTAATGAGATAGTGAGCTACCATGCTCATCTTGTTCGAAATGCTGAAGCATGGATTTATTCCATGAATGCGTAAAACGCTTCTCCTTTTGTGAGAATTGAAAACGCTACATCGAGGTCTGAAGTTTCTGTCTAGTCCACGATCTCCATCAAGCTGAACATCGCACCCGTTAGAGGCCTATCAAATTTCAAAAAGTTCAGTGGTCAAATCCTTCTGAAGATGAAGCCACTTGGGAACGCGAGGATCGTCTTCGTGGTGAATACCCAGCTTTGTTTCCGTCTACCTCCTAAAATCTCAGGACGAGATTTCTTGTAGTGGACGAGATTTGTAACACCCGGATAATCAAGCTACAGTAATCCCCTGCTAATGATGCCATGTCATCATGTTTTTCAAACTAAATTTTCACTTGATGAAAACCAAAACCAAATCCCATTTGAAGAACAAGTCAAATATTTACTTCTTCTGTCATGCAAACAAAAATGTTCATGGTGTTGCAAATAATCTCCAAGTATTTTTCATGATGAAAACAACCTCATTTGGATTTCCAAAATCCCCCTGGTATTTAATGTAGTGGTCCAATAGCATCTTAATGAACCATTTAAATTCAAACATGATTCTAAACTTTTCAAAATAACCTCAAACTTTTTATGGCAGTGTCAAAAATTGCAATACAAATTATGAGCCAAGTTTCATATTTTGCAAAATCTTTTGATAGCCTAAATAAATACAATCAGTGCCATTTAAGAGAAAACAGAATACATAAAAGAAAAATAAAAAAGGGAGAAGGCCCCCTTGCCCAACTGGGCCAATCGACCCAGCCAGCCTCCCGAACCAAGCTGGCCCAACCCCCCTGGCCTATAACCCCACTAACCCTCGAAACCCTAGATCCCCACCTCCACTACCCCCACACCCCTCGATCCCCGCCCCGATCCCCCACTCTCTTCGATCCCCTCCCCCATCTGGATCGGGGCAGCAAGCCCCGACCCCTTCGCCCCCGCCGCCGTGCGCCGTCGCCGGCGCCAATCCCGTCGCCGGATCGCCAAGCGCCGCCCCCTCCCGACCTCCTCCTCGCAGTTCCTTCCTCGCGCCATGTCATACCTCCCTCGGCGGCCCGACGCCTGCTCGACGCCGTCGACGTCACCGCCACCTCGCCGGCGCCGCCCCCCCTCCCCCGTCGTCCTCATCCCCTCCCCGACGGCTACCTCGTGCCTCGACGCCCCAATCCCCTACAACGGGGGTGAGCAACCCCCTCGCCTCACCTTCCGATCCCCTCGTCGTAGACGTCGTCTGCCGCACGGCACCCGGACGTGCCCCGCGCTCACCGTGCGCCCCGGCTGCGCCTGCTCACGCCCCGCGTGCATGCCTCGCCGTGCGCGACCGTCCCCGTGGCTCGCCTGATTCTGCCGACGTTCGCCCGCAGCCGCTCGACGCTGCCGCTGCCTCCTGCTTCCTTCGTGCTCCACTGCTGCATGCTGCTGCTGCCCCGCTGCCAGGCGTCGTCGCCTCCCTGCCGTGGCACCCTGGTGCGGCCCCACCTCGCTGCCGCTCGCCACTCCGCCGCCCCTGGCCGCCCCCTTCCTCGCGGCCGCCGCGCTGCCCTAGCCTCGCCCCGGCCACGTCTCGAGCGCCCGCCCCTGGCCTTCGCTCGCCGGCGGTTGCGCTGGCCATGCTCAGCCACAGCCGGCCTAAGCTAGTGCCCGGTCGGGCCGGCGCCCGCGCCCATTATCCGCCCGCCCCGTTTGGCCTATGGGCCAACGACAGATGGGGCCGCCCCCTGTTAAAACGAAAAATAAATAATAAAAACAATGATTAATTAATTAATTAGTGATTTAGTTAATTAACTTAATTAATTTAATGTAATTAACTAGATAATTAGTTAACTGACACTGAAACACGGGCCCCACTACTAACTAAAATGGTAAAACAATCTGTTAGAAGGATGACTCTATGACATGTGGCCCCCCCACCTAATCTGTTAATTTATTTAAAACTGATAATCACATTGTGACTATGACAGCTGGGTCCCACCAGCCAGTTTGACCAGTCAACGATGACCCAGTTAACAGCTGACTGGCTGTTGAGTTTGACACTGACCCACCTGTTATACACTATGACTGGCACTACACTTAGTGACAAAAGTATTTGCTGATTAAATTTTGAATATAAATAAATCCATAAAGCTTATAAAACTTTGAAAATTAATAGAAAATAATCCATAACTCGGATTAAAATGTTTTATACATGAAAGTTGCTCAGAAAAACATGACGGTTCCGAATATGCCCTCCGTTCGTCTGTCACATGCCACTAGCATAGCGAACATGGATCCGTTCCCCCTCCGTTTCATCTGTGAGAAAATGCCAAACTTCGGGAAAACATTCCCAGATGTTTTCCCCCTCCGTCTGCAATGTGTAGTATGGCGTTAAAACACACCTAGCACCATGTTTCGTCATGTAATGCATCTGTGTGCTTTGTATTTACTGTTTCTTCCCCTTCTTCTTCTTCGGTAGACCCCGAGACCGCTGTTGATGCCACTGTGATCGACTACGTCATTGACAACCCTTCGTCCCTTTCCACAGAGCTTCCAGGCAAGCAGACCCCCTTGATCATTCCGATATCGCCCATTCCATTCTCTCTCATGCTTGCATTAGATTTTGCTACTATTATTGTTTGCTCCTATTTCTGATGCATAGCCTGCTTTTGTAACCTGCTTATTGTACCTTACCAACTTATCCTAAACTGCTTAGTATAGGTTGGTAAGTGATCCATCAGTGACCCTCTCCTTGTCCCAGTTGCCCCGGCTTGTTGACCGATGACTCGATCAACATGATCGACGTCCAGAGCCCGACACATCACTTCACCCCCCCTTAGTTGCTCGACTCTGCAGAGCTACTATCGAGTGCCGAGGGTGATACCTCGTAACGCACTCCTGATGATAACTCTGTAGTGTAGCTATTCGGTCGTGGTCATCGAGGGTGATTCCTCCTTCACCACTCCCGATGCGACTCTGCCGTGCAACACCTCAAGTGTGAACCTGGAGGGTGATTCCTCCTATGTTCCCTTTGATGATTACATCGAGTGGAATCCATCAAGGGTGATTCCTCGGGTTTTCCCCCTTGGTGTTTGGACACATAGTTACCTTGACTTTACTTCAGACCTTTGCTAAAGTCGGGCGGGCCTAGTGAGCACCCGCGAGAGATACTTGTGAAAGTCGGGCGGGCCCGGAGAGCACCCGCGGGATGTTGCGTGGCGGCTGGCTGTTTAGCGGTATCACCTAGGAGGAGTGGCAGCTCCGGACTTGTCCTGACAACCGTCACCTCATTTAATAATGCACTAACAGGTTTGGGTATTTGTTCTGAGTTGGCCACTGGCCTATACGCACTAACCACCACGCGGGAACAGTTATGGGCACTTGGCGTCGTAGTATCAACCGAAGCTCTGTCAAACGTCTAGTTCAGCATTGCGGCACGGTCGGATCGTGTCGACCATCCGAGGTGGCGCTGGTATTCACCATGCACGTAACGACCCGGAGTGCAACGGGCGATGGGCCCAAGACCCCGGAGCGCTTAGGATGTAGACCGACGGGGACCTCTCTGCTGAGCCTAGGTAGGGCTGCGACATGTTAATCTTCTAAGGCCGGGCATTGACCCAGGAAAGTGTGTCCGGCCAGAGTAATCAAGCGTGTTGGGAAATGTGTTGCACCCCTGCAGGGAAGATTATCTATTCGAATAACCGTGTCCATGGTAATGGAGGCTCGGAATGGTATCCTGATCTATTATAACTAGAAATGGATACTTGAGATATGTGATGGATATGTTGGCTCCGGGATTGCTTTCTCGCAGGGAGTCGAGGAAGGATCTCTAAGCGTTAATACTACAACATGCTTGTTAATTATAAAATGATATTCTTTACTTTTCTGAATGCTGCAAGATGCTTGAAGACGCTTGAAGATGCTAGTCTTCAATAGGCTAGACTTTTCCCCTTCTATTCTGGCATTCTGCAGTATAGTCCACAGATACAACCCTTCCAATTGATACCAATGCATACTTAGTATAGATTTGATGCTTGCGAGTACTTTGGATGAGTACTCACGGTTGCTTTGCTACCCCTTTTCCCCCTTCTTTCTTCTTTCCAGTTGTTGCAACCAGATGGTGGATCCCAAGAGCCAGATGCTACCCCTGTCGACTACTACTACTACCCCGAGGGTGCCTACTACTACGTGGAGACCGTCGACGACCAGGAGTAGTTAGGAGGTCCTAGGCAGGAGGCCTTGCCTCTTCGATCGTGTTGCTTTTGTGCTAGCCTTCTTAAGGCAAACTTGTTTAACTTATGTCTGTACTTAGATATTGTTGCTTCCGCTAACTCGTTTGTATTCGGGCTTCTGTATTCGAGCCCTCGAGGCCCCTGGCTTGTAATATGAAGCTTGTATCTTTTATTTGTGTTTAGAGTTGTGTTATAATATCTTCCCATGAGTCCCTAATCTTGATCGTACATGTTTGCGTGTATGATTAGTGTACGATCGAGTCGGGGGCGTCACAGTCTTGTATTATATGAGTCTTTGCTTGTTTTGCTTTTTTAATTTGTCACAAGTATCCTTGCTGGACACACCTATTTTGGAGAGCCAAATTATGCTATGATTTGTTAGAATTGCTCTATATGCTTCACTTAATTTTTTTGAGCTATGGAATTGCTCTAGTGCTTCACTTATATATTTTTGAGCATGGTGTGCTTTAATATTTTTGAAGAAATACTCTCATGCTTCACTTAGATTAATTTGAGAGTTAGTAAATTTTTGAAGAAATTCTCTCATGCTTCACTTATATTATATTGCGAGATTAAAATTTTATGCTCATGTTCTTCACTTAAATTTATCTGAGCTTGTCACAAGCAATTGCAACATATGAAATTAGTCCCAAAGTGATAGATATTCAAGAGGGATATAATAAAAAATTTCATGAAGATCATTGGACAAAATAAACTTGATTCTTTGTAATAGTTTTGAGATATGATGATAGTAATATATGAGCCAAGTTGGTGAGTAATTATACTTTAGTAAGAATATTGGTGTTAAGGTTTGTGATTCCCTATGCAAGCACGAAAGTCAATAGTTATGCAATGAAATTACATCCTACTTGTGGTGCATTATTCGGTGTTAGTTACGCTCAATGCTCGCTTATGTGAATTTTTGTTTCTTGGTTGGTTGCTTCTCAATATTTTTGCTAGCCTCCACTTGTACTAAGTAGAAATACTACTTGTGCATCCAAAATATTTAAACCCAATTTTGCCATATGAGTCCACCATACCTACCTATATGCGGTATTTTCGTGTCGTTCTAAGCAAATTTGTATGTGCCAACTCTAATTTTCAAAATGAATTTCCTCTTTGTGTGCCCGTACCGCTCATGAAGCGGCAGGGGGTGGCCAATATTTTCCATACTAGATGTGTTATTCTCAAGATGAGTGTTTATTCACTTGTCATTGCACGAGAGTATGGCGGTAATAGGGATGCCCAGTCCTGAAATGAAAATGAAATTTACTTTATGTTGTCAAATAATAAATTCCTTGGAAAGTGTTGGTATGGACGATACCCGTGGATACAGCTAGCCGTGGAGTGTGAAAGAATGGTGGAAAAAGGAATAAACTTTATTTTATGTTTGGAAACCGCCTATGATATATCTAGCATGAAAAGTGTTGGGAATTACTCGGTCGTTTTTGTTGACGGGAAAAGCATGCCTCTCAAAAAAAATTATCTCTCAATTTAAGCTTTGAGCTCTGGCACCTCTATAAATCCCTACTTCCCTCTGCGAAGGGCCTATCTATTTAATTTCTGCATTTTTTATTTTTATTTGAGTCTCCATCTTCTCTTATAAAGCACCAACTTTGGAGCACTATGATCATACTTGTGCATTGGATGTAGCTAATATTCGAGTGTGTTTCATGAATGGATCAATGATTGAGCATGATGGGCTAGGGATAACTTTCTTTAGTGTTGATATTTTGAAAGACATGGTTGCTTATTGATATGCTTGAGTATTGAAGATATCATGTCAAATATAGACTATTGCTTTGAACCATCTAAAAATCCAAATGTCCATGTTACAAAAGAAAAGAATATGTGATGAACATGTTAGGCAGCATTCCACATCAAAAATTCTGTTTTTATCATTTACCTACTCGAGGAGGAGCAGGAATTAAGCTTGGGGATGCTGATACGTCTCCAACGATCTATATTTTTTATTGTTCCATGCTGTTATATTATCATTCTTGGATGTTTTACAATCATTTTATAACAACTTTATATCATTTTTTGGGACTAACCTATTGACATAGTGCCTAGTGCCAGTTGTTGTTTTTTGCTTGTTTTTCACTTCATAGAATATCAGTACCAAACGGAGTCCAAACACAACGAAACTTTTTGGAGATTTTTTTTGGACCAGAAGACACCTTGGGGCCAAGAAAGCACCTGGGAGGAGGCCCGTGGGGACCACAAGGCACCAGGGCATGCCCAGGAGCCCAGGCGCGCCCTGGTGGGTTGTGGGGCCCACGGGGGTCTCCTCCACCGCCTCTTCACCCTATAAATTCCCAAATATTCCAGAAACCCTAGGGTAGTCGATGAAACACAATTCCAGTTGCCGCAAATTCTAGAACAACGAGATCCAATCTAACACCATCACGGAGTGGTTCATCATCCTCATTGGTGCCTCTCCGATGATGCGTGAGTAGTCCACCATAGACCTAAGGGTCCGTAGGCAGTAGCTAGATGGCTTCTTATCTCTTTTTGATTCTCAATACAATGGTCTCTTGGAGATCTATTTGACGTAAACTTTTTCGCGGTGTGTTTGTTGGGATCCAATGAACTTTTGAGTTTATGATCAGATCTATATCCATGAATATTATTTGAGTTTTCTTTGATCTCTTATATGCATGATTATTTATAGCCTCGTATTTCTTCTTCGAATCTTTGGTATAGTTAGGCCATCTAGATCGATTTTTCTTGCCATGGGAAGAGGTGCTTTGTCATGGGTTCGATCTTGCGGTGTCCTCTCCCAGTGACAGAAGGGGCAGTGAGGCACGCATGTATCATTGCTATTAAGGATAACAAGATGGGGTCTATTCCTACATGAATAGATCTTGTCTACATCATGTCATCGTTCTTATTGCATTACTCCATTTCTCCATGAATTTAATACACTAGATGCATGCTGGATAGCGGTCGATGTGTGGAGTAATAGTAGTAGATGCAAGCAGGAGTTGGTCTACTAATCTTGGATGTGATGCCTATATATTGATCATTTCCTTGGATATCGTCATAATTATTCGATCTTCTATCAATTTCCCAACAGTAATTTGTTTACCCATTGTGTGCTATTTTTCTCAAGAGAAGCCACTAGTGAAATCTACGGCCCCCAGGTCTATCTTTTATCGTATTGCTTTCCGATCTATTTTTCATCGCATTTGTTTTCAGATCTATTATTCCAAAAACCCAAAAATACTTTGCTGCACTTTTTATTTGCATCTTTTATTTCGTGTTTTATTCAAATCTATTTATCCAAACACATACAAACCAATCTATCTTTTTACCGAGGAGGGATTGACAACCCCTCTTACGCGTTGGGTTGCGAGGATTTGTTCTTTGTGTGCAGGTACCGTTTACATAGTGTTGCCTGGTTCTCCTATTGGATTGATACCTTGGTTTCATAACTGAGGGAAATACCTATCTTAGCTATACTGCATCATCCCTTCCTCTTTGGGGAAATACCGACGCAGTTTCAAGCTGCATCAAGCCCCTCCTGCCTTTCTCTCCACGCGCCAAAGGAGGAAGGAGGAGGGCTGGCCTCTCCTGCCTTCTTCCCCACGCGCAAAGAAGGAAGGGGGGTGCGCCTAGGGCAGGCGCCCTAGGGCAGCTGCCAGCCCCCTTGGGGCGCGCCTAGGGCTACCTCCCCTCCCCCTCCACTTATATATATGAGAGGAGGGGAGGGGGCGCCACACACCGCGAATCCCAAGCCGTGTGCCGGCGCCCCCTCTCCCTCTAGTTCATCCTCCGCTCTAATCCGTTGTGCTTGGCGAAGCCCTACGGAAATAGTTTCACCACCACTGTCATCACGCCGTCATGCTGCCAGAACTCATCCACTACTTCGCCTCTCTTGCTGGATCGAGAAGGCGAGGATGTCATCGAGCTGAACATGTGCTGAACTCGGAGGTGCCGTGCGTTCGGTACTTGATCAGAATGGATCATGAAGTTGTACGACTACATCAACCATGTTGATAAACGCTTCCGCTTAGCGATCTACAAGGGTATGTAGATGCTCTCCCCCTCTCATAGTTATGCATCTCCATGGATAGATCTTGCGTGTGCGTAGAACTTTTTTTTGTTTTCCATGCAATGTTCCCCAACATATGACCACCTAGAAGATCATTCGTCTTCATCGCCCGCTTGTGTACGAGGTTCACTATTCTTGAATATGATGAAGCCCAAGGAAATATTAGCAGACTATCAATAGACAGAGATGATCGATTGTCAAAACTTTGTGCAAAGCTACATCATGCCATCAATGAACTGAACCGAAGCAGCACTCGAGGGAAGCATAACAATAACATCAAACCCTCACATCCACATGTGATCTTGATCGAAACCTGCATCTTCTCATAGAACCGCTCATGATGCCACTACAGGGAAACAAAGTAGAAAACAAAAAGAATTTGCCCTACGATCACCCAGGAAGAATATGAAGATGCATATAAGGTTTGGATCGACGATTGTTACTGACTCCGGAGTGCAGCGAAAGTAGACAAGTTGGTGTAGATCATACTTGAAGTCCTTTGAACCGTTGATGATGATCCCGCAAACTGCCCTCAAATGATCCCTCCAACGGAAGACCAAAAGCACCTCCTCTCTACTTGGTTGCAAGCGTACGGTCTTCACGATCCGGCAACACTTCACCATCCAGAGCTAATCGATGTTGGAGAATTAGAGGAAGGAGATTAGAACCACACTAAACTTCTAATTATGAGGATTAGAGGAACTAAGTCTAGCCATAATTAGATTAACAAGGATCAACAAGAACTAGATGAACTAGAGGAGGCTCTAAAACTTGTGTATCTTAATGGACAGAAATCCTCTAGTATATATAGGTTAGAGGGGGAGGAAGGGGCTGCCACCAAGGAGGGAAAGTCCCTCCTTGCGGCGCCAACCAAGAGGAGGAGCAGGAATTCTCATCCTTGTCCAATTCGGCGTCCCCTTTTAGGAAAGGGGGGCACCACCTCGACTTGGGCCTTTGTGGCTCAAGTTGCCTTCCACCACTTGGCCTTTTTAGGCCCGTCGATACTAAATTAAATATAAAATGCTTCTAACAATTACTAGAGCCTTTCATTATTAATTTAACATCACTGGAAACGTTTTCCACATAAATGTTATTTATCATTAATAACTGGTATTGCCCAATAAACTCCGAAACCCTTCTGGTGACCCCGAAATGCTTTCGGTTCCTCTTGGAACTATTCCGAATATTAATGAAACAATTTCACAAATAAATCCCCGACACTCTCATCCTACTAACACTCAACATATCATGATTACCTTAAGCTTGTGACCCCGTAGGTTCGATAAATCATAGACAAGAGCGAAACCTCTTCGCTCAATGACCGATAGCGGAACCGTGGACGTCCATATCAATCCCTATGATTACACGAATGACATTCGAGTGAACCTTTGGTTATCATGTGATGTTCCCTCTGCCTCACAATACTTTGAAAAACTCGAGTTGAGATATATCGGTAACCTCTTTACCGGTTTTGTTCTTCTTTCTCGTGGACATGTTCCGGCATCCCCGTGACATTGTCACATGTGTCTGGCTAGATGATGGATGCTTAAGGTAAGAGACCCAGAATGCCACGGAAATTTATGGTGATTTTTTATGGAAAATAAGAGACCAGGGAAGCTTCGAGAGGGAGCCAGAAGGTGTCCAGGGGGCCACATGCCTAGGTGGCATGCCCCTAGGGTGCGCCACCTGAGCTTGTGGGACCGAACCGCCCTAACGTGAATCCAACACTGAAAAATCCTATAAATACAGAAACCTCCGAATGTTAACCTAGATGAGTTTTCCCACCGCCGTAAGACTCTGTTCTGAAGAGACCTCATCCAGAGCTCCATTCCGGCACCCTACCGAAGGAGGGGGGAGTCATCACTGGAGGCCATCTTCATCATCCCCACTGCTTCCATGATGAGGAGGGAGTAGTTCACTCCTGGGGCTGAGGGTATGTATTGATTGCTTGTATCTGCGTTGGTATTTCCCCGAAGAGGAGAGGATGATGCAGCACAACAACAGTAAGTATTTCCCTCAATTATGAAACCAAGGTTATCAATCCAGTAGGAGAACCAAGCAACACTATGTAAACAGCACACGCACACAAATAACAACTACTTGCAACCCAACGTGTAAGAGGGGTTGTCAATCCCTCCTCGGTATTGAGATAGATAAAATTGTATGAGATTTGATGAGTAGATCTGATAAAAACACAAAATAAAATAAATAAAGAAAAAATGCGGCAAGGTATTTTGGGGTTTTTGGAATAATAGATCTGAAAATAATATGATAGGAAATAGACCCGGGGGCCGTAGATTTCACTAGTGGCTTCTCTCGAGAAAATAGCATACGGTGGGTAAACAAATTACTGTCGGGCAATTGATAGAAGAGCTGTAGGAATGAAGTATGTCTACCAGGGGGTGAATGGGAGTTTTAAAATTTCTTCAAAAATATCAAAACTCTCGGAACCCAGCAGTGGAGCGAGTGTAAACATAGTACAGTGAGCGAGTACAAACTACCGAATGGAAACTAAAAGCATGCATCGAGACAAATCACATGATCAAAACTGTTCGAATGTAAAGAGAGGAAGATGTAACCAGTGATGCTCGATGGAGACAAGGAATTTGGTAGACCAGTTCGTCCTTCTACACAAGGACTACGTATGGTTCAAGGGGTTATGACTTAACACGGAAGATAAACTCTCTTCACCCTATTCTCATCGACAATTGGTTCATCAACCAATGTCGATCACTCATGGTAGATACTTGAGGCGATCTCCAAACCTTTACAGACTTCTTCTTTGAGAACCACAATTACTCTTGGTCTCTGAAGGAATTGACACCTAACCATCTAGAGAGTTTGCAGCTCTCAAGAGTAATAGGTGGAGTGTACTGGACTTAGATTCGAGTGATGCTGAATCACTATCTAATTTTTCGGCTCTAGGGGTTTTCTCTCGATGGATTGTAAACTCAAATCACTCTCAAGAGGGGGTTGCTTAACAATCTTCTCACAATCAAATGGAGCAGCCGACGGACAATGCCGACACGGGTGGCTATTTATAGCCGCAGCCTTCCCTGGTGGGAAATGACCATTTTGGACTCGCGGTCCGGCCAATGGCCAACCGACACGTTTACAACGGTCAGATTTCAAAGAGCAATGGTAACATTACTTGAGGACCAAGTAATGCTAACTCCTTGGTCAGAGATAAATCTCTCGCAGCGAAGAAGATCACAGTCTCTTGCTGGCAAGTATTTGCTTAGAACACAAAGAGATTTCTCTTGCAACTTTCATAGGACTTGGGTTTAGCATCAGAGAATCAAAGCTTCGAACGCTACACCCCTCTTAATAGTATGGTGGTCCTGTGACTCAATAAAGAGAAGAGAAATAATGAAATAAATGCTACGTCTTCACTATGTCTTCAATCTTCTTGGTCGCAGTCACTTCCTTTGGACAAGCACCGAACCAATTGCTTCACGTCAGCATTTTTTGAAGGGTCACTCTTATTATCATAATCTTCGGTGATAACCTTCACTGCCACGCAGGGGATTATCTTCATCGTTTGAATCAAACTCCTCTTGATTCCAGGGACCTGTTACTCTGTGTGCACTGGCAAACACATAAGTCCCATACTGTTTATGTCAACAAACTCTAAAACATAAGGAGGCAAGTTATTGCACCAACAATCTCCCCCTTTTTGGATGGTTGTTGACAAAACAGATAATCATCAAAGTGAAGATAGATAAATGAAAAGTAATTCGAATAAGAGTGAATTAGTGTTACTTTGCTCGATGATGAAATAGACCCCCCCTAAATGTATGCAGGGATAAGGATATGAGATTAATTCTCCTGCAAATATTGAAGTATACAGAGGAAATTTCAATCATTCGAGATAATGATTCGCACTGATGACATATAATCCGTCGAGATCGTAGTGCAATCATTCATAACTTCCAATAATAATTCCACCTGCAAAACAAATGCTTCAAGAGAAATAGTGCAGCAGGCGGGGTTATTAACATTACAACACATAAGTTTTACAACTTAGAATAGATAGGCTTAAACTGAAAGTTTTAGACTTGCACAGAACCAAACCAAAGAAACACAGAAAGCAAATCTATCGAGACTCGATGTAATTCTCCCCCTGTTTGTCAACTAGTGTAAAAAAGGTGACGTGTAACAGGTGTGCAAAAGTGCAGAATTTGGTTCACTCGGCGGCATCACCAGAAGAACTATTCGAGGTGATTTCATCTTCGGAAGTGACTGGATTGGCTTCGGCTTCAGCAGCAGCAGATTTTCCTTCAGGGATAATGGCATGGGGCTGAGAAGATGATGGCATATCTGTGGCAGCCTCATGAGGAACACAGGAAAGCACATTTCCTTCGGCAGGTTTCACAGTTGGTGAGGTGGCTTCAGATTCTTCAAGCAGTTTGCGAAGCTTGAGATGTAGAAGATCGGTGGTTGGCTCTCGATCAGGTAGAGAAGGGGTACTTCGATCTTGGAAATCTTCAATAGAGAAGCCTTTGTCAATATAATCATAGATCTCTTGGAGATTGACATTCAGGAGTTGTTTCTGTGTAAAGAACTTGCGAAACAATTTCCAGAGCCTCTTCTTGTTTTCATCTGCAATCAGATGCATGATTCTTGTTTGATTGTCGAGAGCATTTAGCTCAGAGGCAAGATGTTCTTTTTCGCATCGATCCTCAACGATGTGCTACAGCAGCAGTTGTTGTGTACACAAACTAACTTTGAGCTACGATGGAGGTTGAAGCGAAGTCTTTCGGTCACACTGAGGTAGACATGGCCCGTCGAATTTCTTGTGATAATCCTGAGGGATTGACGTGGGCGATTTACCCGAAGAAATATCTTCCATGACTTGCAAAGTATCGCGAACAGGAGGTATGAAGCTTTTGTGACTTTGCTTCGCCAGATACACCGTGCGCATGGCATGATCAACAACTTTCTGGATCCATGGCGCATAAACTTTGAGGCAGTTTGGATACCGAGCAGAATCCTTCAGAATACGCAAAAACATATCCTCAACATCAAAGATATACCGTTCAGAAATTGCATAGATAGCATTCCGAAGAACATCTGAGATGGATTTATCTGTATTCATCCCGGCCAGAGGGAAAATAGTGTAAGTGAGCATATGATATAGAGTCTAATTCTCGAATGTTAAATGCTTAGGCCTGGGAGGACCAGTGTAGTCATGAACCTTTTCTTCATCCATGGTGCACCGAAAAGTTTAATCTGAAATGACATCAATGTTGTGCACCTGAATTTCATTGTCACCATGCTCAAAGCGAGGAAAATGGAAGTGCAAGACAAAATCTGTTGAAGTGCATTTGATGCGTTTGCCTTCGATCATCCACTCCATAATCCACTTTGAGCTGTCAGATTCATCACTAGAGATGTACAGAGTAGCATAGAACTGAAGAATAATCTCTCTGTTCCAAGGATGTTTGAATGAAAATATATTGGTGAGGCAGAAATCTTCTAGATCTTGCAGCAACTGATTGAAGCAGCCGATATTTTTCATAGTTGGGATGTCCGGGTATTCGTGTGGGAATATCTTTTTGCTGTCATAGAGAACCTGAGTGTAATAGATGGCTCGTTCCTTTGTCCAGAAGCGAGGTGATTCAGAAGTGCGCGGCCCATTATACGGACTATCTCGAAAGAATTGGGGATGCACATTCCGATTGAAAAGATGACCTTTGGCGTTAGCTCCTGTCGAGAACAAAGGCAGTTCTTCACAAGGGTATGGGTATTTGAATTCATCTTCAGGTGTGATAAATTCATCACCATATACCACTGAGTCAGTATGGCGAGCAGAAACTAATTTTTGTTTGGAGGGACCAACATCTTGTATTCTTGGCGCTGTGTCGATAGACAACTTGAGTGGTGATCTAGCTGGTGGCACAACAGGGGGAGCTACAGAGGTAGTACGCAACAGAGCAGATTCCTTTACGATAGGCACTGGAACCGAATCAGTTACAAGAGGTGGTTGAGGTTTGATACGTCTCCAACGTATCTATAATTTTTGCTTGTTCCATGCTGTTATATTATCATTCTTGGATATTTTACAATCATTTTATAGCAACTTTATATCATTTTTTGGGACTAACCTATTGACATAGTGCCCAGTGCCAGTTGCTGTTTTTTGCTTTTTTTTACTTCGCAGAATATCAGTACCAAATGGAGTTCAAACGCAGCAAAACTTTTTGGAGATTTTTTCTGGACCAAAAGACACCCAGTGGGCCAAAGAAGTACCAGAGGGGAGGCCCGAGGTGAGCACAAGACACCTGGGCACACCAGGAGGCCCAGGCGCGCCCAGGTGGGTTATGCCCACCTCGGTGACCTCCCGCACCGCCTCTTCGCCCTATAAATTCCCAAATATTCCAGAAACCCTAGGGGAGTCGACGAAACACAATTCCAGCCGCCGCAAGTTCCAGAACCATGAGATCCAATCTAGACACTGATACGTCTCCGGCGTATCTACTTTTCCTAATGCTTTTCCTCTTGTTTTGGACTCTAATTTGCATGATTTGAATGAAACTAACCCGGACTGACGCTGTTTTCAGCAGAACTACCATGGTGTTGTTTTTGTGCAGAAATAAAAGTTCTCGGAATGGAACAAAACTTTTTGGAGAATTTTTATGGAATAAAAGAAAAATACTGGAGCCAAGAACCACCGGAGGGGGGCCCCTGGGTGAGCACAACCCACAAGGGCGCCCCCCCCCTCCAGGCGCGCCCAGGTGGGTTGTGCCCACCTGGTGGCCCCGCAGACGCTGACTCCGACTCTATAAAATCCTATTTTTGTAGAAAAAATCAGGGAGAAAGAATTATCACGTTTCACGATACGGAGCCGCCGCCACCTCTTGTTCTTCGTCGGGAGGCTAGATCTGGAGCCCGTTTGGGGCTCCGGAGAGTGGGATCTTCGATCTTCGTCATCACCAACCCTTCTCCATCGCCAACTCCATGATGCTCCCCACCGGGAGTGAGTAATTCCTTCGTAGGCTCGCTGGTCGGTGCAGAGTTGGATGAGATTCATCATGTAATCGAGTTAGTTTTGGTAGGGCTTGAATGCTTGATCCCTAGTATCCATTATGTTCTGAGATTGATGGATTTATGACTTTGCCATGCTTAATGCTTGTCACTTTGGGCCCGGGTGCCAGGATTTCAGATCTGAACCGTTTATGTTATCACCATTATATCTATGTTCTAGATCCGATCTTGCAAGTCATATTCACCTATTACGTGTTATGATCCGTAAACCCCGGTGTGACAGTAATCGGGATACTTTCCGGTGATGACCGTAGTTTGAGGAGTTCATGTATTCACTGTGTGTTAATGCTTTGTTCCGGTTCTCTATTAAAAGGAGGCCTTAATATCTCTTAGTTTCCTTATGGACCCCGCTACCATGGGAGGGTAGGACAAAAGATGTCATGCAAGTTCTTTCCATAAGCACGTATGACTATTTACGGAATACCTGCCTACATTATATTTATGAACTGGAGCTAGTGCCGTATCGCCCTAGGTTATGACTGTTATATGATGAATATCATCCAACAAATTCACTAATCCAATGCCTATGAACTTTCCATATATTGTTCTTGCTAAGTTACTATTGTTTCTGCTACTGTTACACTCGCTACAAAATCATTGCTATCACTATTACCGTTACTGCAACTATTACCACCACTGTTATCAAAACTATCATATTACTGTGCTACTGATCATATTGCTGTAGATAATTAATCTCCAGGTGTGGTTGAATTGACAACTCAGTTGCTAATACTTACAAGTATTCTTTGGCTCCCCTTGTGTCGAATCTATAAATTTGGGTTGAATACTCTACCCTAAAAAACTGTTGCGATCCCCTATACTTGTGGGTTATCAAGACCTTTTTCTGGCGCCGTTGCCGGGGAGCATAGCTATGTTTGTTGAGTCACTTGGGATTATTATCTATTTATCACTATGAAGAATCTTAAGGATACCAAGACTAAGATTTTTCCCTCTAAGACGAGGTGAGGTAAGGAACTGCCATCACACTCTGCACTTGATTCACCTTCTATTTTGAGTAGACTGCAACACCACCACATACTATTAATCCTGATATGTCGCAAGTTATTGATGATGCTACTTCTTCTATGAATGCTACTCATGATGATGCTAGTACCTTGCTTGATGATAATACGCCACTAGGTGAATATCTTGATGAACAAATTGCTAGAGCTAAAGATATTGAGAATGCTGAAACTGATGAAATTATTGAAACTGATGAAGTACTTGAAACTGAAAATCTTGAAACGCCTATTAGCCCTAGCTCTCCTAGATATGAATTGCCTAAGATATCCGAAGGTTATGTTATGGATGAGGAGACAGCTAGAGATTTTCTTGCTTGCAATGATAAAGATGATCTTAAGAAATTACTATGCAAACTGAAAGAAAAATCTTTGAATTCTAGAATGAAATGTGATCCTAAGTGCTACTTCACCTATCCTTGTTGATGATAAGGATTATGAAGAAATTATGATAAACCCACTCCGAAGAAGAGGGGTATCTTATATCTCAGTCCTGAAGATATGCAAGAGGCAAAGAAAAGTATGAAGGAAAAAGGTATTAAAGCAGAGGATGTTAAAATTTACCTCCTATTGAAGAAATACATGGACTTGACACACCACCACCAAGTAAACTCTTTAATGAAATTTGATGAAAAAGTGACATACCTTACAATAGACGTCCTAGTCAATGCCTCTATGAGTTCGACAACTACATTAGAAAACAAGATCACTTCAATGAAAATGTTATGAAACAATTGAAATACAATTCCAATATGATTGCCCGCTTGAGTGACTTGTTATTTAGAATCTCTAATGATGTAAGACATGTAGGAAAACATGCTTCTATGGTTCAAACTCAATTAGAACAAGTTGCTAAATCTCAAAGAGAACTGCTTAGTGAAATGAATAATAATAATATGAATGACTTTGTTGTTAGAGTAGCAACTAGATGAGGTAAAATAACTCAGGAACCACTTTACCCTGAGGGACACCCTAAAATAATTGAACAAGACTCTCAAAGAATCAACACTGATGCACCTAGTCCTTCTAAGAAGAAGAAGAAAAAGAAAAATGATAGGACTTTGCATGCCTCTAGTGAACCTAAAGTAGAAAAATCTCCTGAAAATGATGTTTCTATTTCTGATGTTGAAACTCAATCTGGTAATGAACACTCATCTAGTGATAATGAAAAGGATAATGATGATGTTCATGAAGACACTCAACTAGACAATGATAAACAACCAAATAATGATGTTGAAATAGAACCAGCTGTTGATCTTGATAACCCACAACCTAAAAATAAAAGATACGTTAAAAGAGACTTTGTTGCTAGAAAAAATGGAAGACAAAGAGAACCATGGGTTCAAAAACCCATGCCCTTTCCACCTAAATCAACTAAGAAGAAAGATGATGAAGAATTTGAACGCTTTGCTGAAATGCTTAGGCCAGTCTTTTTGCGCACTCGCTTGACTGATATTTGATGGCCCCTTATGCAAAATACATGAAAGACATCATCACTAATAAAAGAAAGATACCTGAAGCTGAAATCTCCACCATGCTTGCTAATTATTCTTTTAAGGATGGAGTACCTAAAAAATTTGGAGATCCGGGAATACCAACTATACCTTGCTCCATCAAAAGAAATTATGTCAAAACTGCCTTGTGTGATTTAGGAGCTGGTGTTAGTGTTATGCCTTTCTCCTTATATAAAAGACTTGATTTGAATAAACTCACACCTACTGAAATATCTTTGCAAATGGCTGACAAATCAACTGCCATACCTATCGGTATTTATGAGGATGTGCCCGTTGTTGTTGCAAATGTTACTATCTTAATTGACTTTGTTATACTTGAGATGCCCGAGGACGACAATATGTCGATTATCCTGGGTAGACCCTTTTTGAATACTGCAGGGGCTGTTATTGATTGCAATAAAAGCAAGGTCGCTTTTTCATATCAATGGTAATGAACATACGGTGCACTTTCCGAAGAAACAATTCCAAGTGAATGGTATTAATGTTATTGCAAAATCTCCGACACTCACTATTGGAAGTTTTCAACTACCTCTACCTACAGCCAAAAAGAAATATGAAATGCTGATTGTTGGGGACATGCATATCCCCGTTGAGGTAACTTAGTGTTTTATGAAAGTTCTTTGGTTTCATGCTAATCAAAGGTGGTTGTTAATAAGACTTGATCAACCTTATTAATGGATCATTTTTGAGAGGTATGAAATCGATGAATTTAGTAAGCACAACCTTATGCTCCGAACTTTTGTTTTCTGTTTTTATTAGTTAAATAAAATAAAATGCCATGCTTTGTATGTTTTCTGAATTTCCCGTGCAATAAAAAATGACCCAAAAATAAAAGTTCTCAGAATGCCCTGAAAATTTAATGCGATTTTTTCTGATTTTTTCTAAATTTTTAGTACAAATAACATCAGAGGGGGGTGCACCAGGTGGGCACGGCCCTGCATGGCATTAGGCATGCCCTGGTGGGTTGTGGTCCCCACGTGGCCCCCCTCACTTATATCTTTAGCCCATGTCATCACCTACTCCAGAAAAAATCACCATTGATCTCTCTCTCTCTCTCTCTCTCTCTCTCTCTCTCTCTCTCGTGTTCTTGCTCTCAAACCCGCGGATTTCGATCTCTTTGCTCGAAGTTCTGTTTTCGAAACTGTTTTGAGGGATTGCTACTTGGTATGTGACTCCTCCATTGCTCCAATTAGTTTTTGCTTTAGTGGATTATATTTTGAATAATTAGCTACTCTTGGTGCTGCTGTAGATGAGCTTGCATGTTGAATTCTTAGAGTTCTAAGTAGTTTGAATGCTCAATATAGCCTCTATGCCTCCTTATGAGTAGTTGCTATCAATCTTGTGAAGTTTTGTTGACAAAATTTTGGGACCCAAAATTTTCAGAAAATTGTATGCGAATAAAATGAACTTCTTTGGAAGGAGTTCTTCGAGGAGGAGGTCTTCGGGGGAATCGTCTAGCAGTGGCTCAACTCATCGGTCTTATGTTGAACCAAGTGCAAGTTCAATACGGGATGCCATTACCAAATCATGCTTATGGCCGTGCGACGATTTCATGATGAGTGCAGGTATCAAAGAAGAATTTGAGCAATATGTTCACAACGTCGAGCTCGGCCCCTACATTGAAGATAAGTGCATCCAGCATCTCAGCCTCACAAAATCGTTTACTAAAGAATTTAAATTCCATCCTCGTGAGTCTAGAGTTTTGTTTAAACTTTATGATCATCCTATTACCATGCCTCTAGACGCGTTTAGTGGTGTGTGTAAAATTCCGTTTTGGGGTTCGCTGGACGAGCCACCAAGATCTGAGTATGAGTTATTCTTGATCAATATTTGTTATGGCGAGGACAGAGGAGTGGCACAAGGTAGAATAAAAAGTATTCATTTCCCATTAATCCAATATTTTGCACTCTTTAATGGCAAATGCATCATAGGCAAGCAAGACTGTAGTACACTTTGTGCTCCTGACTTGAGTCTCATACACTCTGCTCTCACCGGTATTAAATGTTACAACCTTGGAGCGATTGTTGCACGCAGACTGCAACACAACGCTGGTAGTGGATATTTTTATGGTGGGATTTATGCTTCACGTTTAGCAAAGGAGCTGGGTGTATCACCTTGGCCAAATGACCCTATACTTCCCACTCAGTACTTAGACTTTGAGGCCATGAAGCGCCATAAGTTCCTTAAGGGCGAAATCAATGATTATACTTATAACTTGCGGTTCAATAAAGAATCTGTTGTGCCTACCTTTTTGCCTGAGCCTGCTCTCTTTGATTTTCACAGCAAAGGAAGGTATTACGTTTTTTAGAACGAGGCCCGTGCGCACAACACTGAGGTCGTGGCTGCTCGGCAAGTCGAGGAGGCTGCACCAAGAGCCTCCGTGAGCTACCACTCTGACTATTATGCGAGTCGCGGATGGTGATTACCAAACTAGGCCAAAAGCCTAAGCTTGGGGGAGTACGTATTTCCACCGACATTACATTCATGTTCACACCTTTCATTCCAGTTGTCGGTGTTCACACTTTTTCATTGTATTATCCATGGTAGATTTATTTTCTCGCTTTCCTCTTGTGTGTTTGAAAAACTTTGAGAAACCCCAAAAATATTTCTCGCTTCTTTTCGGTTTTTCTTTCTAATTTAAATTAGTTGTAATGTTAAAAGAAAACCCAAAAAGATTTCCTTGTTCTTCTTTGCTTGTTGGGAGCTCTCCCGTGTAAATAGTTTCCTCATTTTTGTTTTTCTCTTTAATTTGCTTTCTTCAAGAAAATTTAAAAACTCCAAAAATATTTCAGTATGTTTCTCTGAATTTCTTTACCTTTTATTGAGTCATACCAAGTAGAAGACCACGATGAAAATGTTGAGTGACTCTCATATGCATTGATATTGATCTAATAAAGAGCCCATATTACCTTGTCTTCTCCTTTTTGAATAAAATGTTCACAGATTCCAGCTTAGTCCATGGCACTCTTGCACTATTATTATTTTCTTATCATTCGGTCGTGCAAGTGAAAGGCAATAATGACGATATTTGATGAACTGGCTGTGGTAGAGAGAAACGGGTATGAACTCAACTTGTTCTGTTTTTGTAAATATGTTTAACCTAGTATCCATGATTCAGCCTATTATGATCAAACATGTTTGCAATGACAATTAGAGATTATAGTTTCTCATGCCATGCTTAAGTAGTTAGGAGTGGATAATGATTTATCTTGGATGTCAACATGCATTAAAATGATTGTGATGTGGTATGATGATATGGTATCCTCCTCTGAATGTTTCAAGTGGCTTGACTTGGCACATGTTCATGCATGTAGTTGAATCAAAACCAACATAGCCTCTATGATATTTATGTTCATGGTGTTCATATCCTACTCATGCTAATATCCAATATTACTTATGCATAATGCATGTTCATGATCGTTTTCGCTCTCTAGCTGGCCGCTTCTCAACCTATTTGCTAGCCTTTGCCTGTACTAAGCGGGAATACTGCTTGTGCATCAAAATCCTAAAACCCAAGTTACCCCGATGAGTCCACCATATATCTACATATATGCAGTATTACCTTGCCGTTCTAAGTAAATTTGCATGTGCCACCTCCAAAAACTTCAAATAAACATCTATTTTTGTGTGCCTGGATTGTTCATAGAGCGACAGGAGGTAGTCAGTATCTTCCATGCTAAGTGGGTTATTCTCATGATGAGTGTTTATTCACTCATCCTTGAACGAGAGGGGCGGTAATAGGGATTCCCAGTCCCGAAATAAAAAATTGCAAATAATTAAACAAAACTTCCCCAGGAATGATGTTGGTATGGACGGTACCCGTGGATTCGGCTAGCCGTGGAGTGTGTTTGTTGGTGGAGGGGGAGTAAAACCTTTACTTTTATCACTTGGGAACCGACACTAATGTGTTGAGCATGAAAGATATCGATAACTAATGGTCGCGAAGTAAATAGGAAGGGTGAATTTCTCAAAATTTCATTTATCTCTGTTTAAAAAATCTGAGCTCTGGCACCGCTGCAAATCACTGCTTCCCTCTGCGAAGGGACTATCTATTTAATTTCATGTTGTGTCATCACCTTCTCAAATAAGCGCTAGATCTGAGAGCACTATTGTCATCCTCACGCATTATGTGTAGCTAATGTTGGCTGCATCATGACTGGATCTTTTCTACCATGAATTACAATGTTTAGTCGCTGCTTGAACTTTGGAGGTGCTCTGCATTTATGTTTTGCGGTCTCAGAAAGGGCTAGCGAGATACCACTGTTGTCATATTATATCATGATTGTTTTGATAAAGTGTTGTCATTTAAGATATTTTATTATTGCTCGCTAGTTGCTTATGCCATTGATATGAGTTAATATAATTTCTAAGAGTTATTGTTGACATGGTTAGTTATAATCTTTTCTAAAAACCTGGGTGTTACTTAAGCTTATTTATGTAAACAAGAACAAAAGAGTTCGTAAAAGTTTTTCTTTTTCACTTTCAGTTTATCAACTGAATTGCTTGAGGACAAGCAAAGGTTTAAGCTTGGGGGAGTTGATACGTCTCCGGCGTATCTACTTTTCCTAATGCTTTTGCTCTTGTTTTGGACTCTAATTTGCATGATTTGAATGAAACTAACCCGGACTGACGCTGTTTTCAGCAGAACTACCATGGTGTTGTTTTTGTGCAGAAATAAAAGTTCTCAGAATGGAATGAAACTTTTTGGAGAACTTTTATGGAATAAAAGAAAAATACTAGAGCCAAGAACCACCGGAGGGGGGCCCCTGGGTGAGCACAACCCACCAGGGCGCCCCCTCCAGGCGCACCCAGGTGGGTTGTGCCCACCTGGTGGCCCCGCAGACCCTGACTTCGACTCTATAAAATCCTATTTTTGGTTTCATAACTGAGGGAAATACCTACTGTAGCTGTGCTGCATCATCCCTTCCTCTTTGGGGAAATACCGATGTAGTTCAAGCGACATCAAAAGGAATTTCTGGCGCCGTTGTCGGGGAGACATCATTAACATCTATCAGGTTCCTAATCACAAATCTCATCTCCTTGCAATTTACATTATTTGCCATTTGCCTCTCGTTTTCATCTCCCCCACTTCACAAAATTTGTCGTTTTATTCGCCCTCTTTTTCATTCGCCGTTTTCTCGTCAGATCTATCTTTTTGCGTGTGATCTTGTTTGCCTACTTTGTCACTATGGCTAGCATGACTAACCCTCCTTTGTCACCAGAATTTGAAGTTTTATACTTCAAGCAAAAACAAGGAGAATTTGAAAGATGCTTGGTATAGGCTAATGGAATCTTATCGCATTTGTAATCTAAAAGGGGATGCAAAGATTTTGCTTCGAAATTTTTATATAGGATTAGCCTTGCATCATAGTCAACTTTTGGATTTTGCCGCTAAAGGGAACTTTACTGAACTTGATGCTAATACCGCTTATGAGATCCTAGAGGGAATTTTGGGATTCCATCAACCAAAAAGGGGATTTCTTTTACTCAAGAAGGAGCTCAAATTTTAGACAAGTTAAGTTATTTGCATAAACATTTGGTTGAGTTGCAAAAATATAACGAACCTCTTAAACATATCAGTGGGAACCTAAATCGTATGAATACTTTGATTACTCTTTGCAATAAGCGTTTGGATATTTTAGATCTCAAGATGGCCTCTTTAACAGAAAATCTTGGGAAGTGTAAAGAGCCTCCCGGGTTTTAAAAGGCCCTTACAAAAGTTGCAAAAACCACGGATGACAATACTTGAATCTATGCATTATGCCTAGCTAGGGGCATAAAACGACATCACTTGTTGGGAGGCAACCCAATGAATAAAATTTATTTTTGCCTTTTTCTTTCTGTTCTTTAGTGTTTGCACAATTATGCCTCTATTATGATTGTGTTTTTTATGTTTTAATTAGTGTTTGTGCCAAGTAAAGCCTTTGGAATAGCTTTGGTGATAGTTTATTTGATCCTGTTGAAAAACAGAAACTTTTGCATCCACTAACAGAATTGTTTAAATTCACAGAAGCAACAAAAAATTCTGAATGTTTTACACAAGATTTATATACAAATTGCATCAGTTTTTATAATTTTTCAGAATTTTTCCAGTTACATAAGTATGGGAAAAATTTGCATCTTTACAGACTGTTCTGTTTTTTGACAGATTCTGTTTTCTTTACATTGTGTGCTTATTTTGATGAATCTATGGATTGTATCGGGACGTATAAGCCATGGTAAAGTTAGAATACAGTAGATATAATGCAATAACAAAATTGGAATGGGATTTCTACAGTACTTAAAGTAAATATTGGTTTTCTTATACTAACGTATCTCACGAAGGTTTTGTTAAGTTTTGTGTGATTGAAGTTTTCAAGTTTTGGGTGAGATCACGATGAATGAAGGAATAAGGAGAGAAAAGAGCCTAAGCTTGGGGATTTCCCATGGAACCCCAAGATAATATTCAAGGAGAACCAAGCAACTAAGCTTGGGGATGCCCCGGAAGGAATTCCCCTCTTTCTTCTAACGACCATCAGTATTTTACTTGGAGCTATATTTTTATTCGTCACATATCATGAGTTTTGCTTGGAGAGTTTTGTATTATATGAGTCTTTGCTTGTTTTGCTTTTTAGTTTGTCACAAGTATCCTTGCTGGACACACCTATTTGAGAGAGCCAAACTTATGCTATGATTTGTTAGAATTGCTCTATATGCTTCACTTAAATTTTTTTGAGCTATGGAATTGCTCTAGTGCTTCACTTATATATTTTTTAGCATGGTGTTCTTTATTATTTTTGAAGAAATTCTCTCATGCTTCACTTAGATTTATTTGAGGGTTAGTAATTTTTTGAAGAAATTCTCTCATGCTTCACTTATATTATTTTGAGAGACGAGAAATTTTAAGCTCATGTTCTTCACTTAAATTTAGTTGAGCTTGTCAAAAGCATTTGCAATATATGAAACAAGTCCCAAAGTGATAGATATTCAAGAGGGATATAATAAAAACTTTCATGAAGATCATTGGACAAAATAAACTTGATTCTTTGTAATAGTTGTGCAATGAAATTACATCCTACTTGTGCTGCATTATTCGGTGTTAGTTATGCTTAATGCTCGCTTATGGGATTTTTCGTTTCTTGGTTGGTTGCTTCTCAATCTTTTTGCTAGCCTCCACTTGTACTAAGTAGAAATACTACTTGTGCATCCAAAATCATTAAACCATGTTTTGCCATATGAGTACACCATACCTACCTATATGCGGTATTTCCATGTCGTTCTAAGAAAATTTGTATGTGCCATCTCTAATTTTCAAAATAAATTTCCTTTTTGTGTGCCCGTACCGCTCATGAAGCAGTAGGGGGTGGCCAATTTTTTCCATGCTAGATGTGTTATTCTCAAGATGAGTGTTTATTCACTTGTCATTGCACAAGAGTGCGGCGGTAATAGGGATGCCCAGTCCCGAAATGAAAAAGAAATTTACTTTATGTTGTCAAATAATAAATTCCCTGGAAAGTATTGGTATGGACGGTACCCATGGATACAGCTAGCCGTGGAATGTGAAAGAATGGTGGAAAAAGGAATAAATTTTATTTTCTGTTTGGGAACTTCCTATGATATATCTAGCATGCAAAGTGTTGGGAATTAGTCGGTCGTTTTCGTTGACGGGAAAAGTATGCCTCTCAAAAAAATTATCTCTTAATTTAAGCTTTGAGCTCTGGCACCTCTACAAATCCCTACTCCCCTCTGCGAAGGTCCTATCTATTTACTTTATGCAATTTTTAATTTTATTTGAGTTTCCATCTTCTCTTATAAAGCACCAACTAAGGGGCACTATGATAATACTGGAGCATTGGGTATAGCTAATATGTGAGTGTGTTTCATGAATGGATCAATGATTGAGCATGATGGGCTAGGGATAACTTTCTTTAGTGTTGATATTTTGAAAGACATGGTTGCTTGTTGATATGCTTGAGTATTGAAATCTTCATGTTAAAACTAGACTATTGCTTTGAACCATATAAAAGTCCAAATGTCGATGCTACAAAAGAAAAGAATTTGTGATGAACATGTTAGGCAGCATTCCCAATCAAAAATTCTGCTTTTATCATTTACCTACTCGAGGACGAGTAGGAATTAAGCTTGGGGATGGTTATACGTCTCTAACGTATCTATAATTTTTGCTTGTTCCATGCTGTTATATTATCATTCTTGGATGTTTTACAATCATTTTATAGCAACTTTATATCATTTTTTGGGACTAACCTATTGACATAGTGCCCAGTGCCAGTTGTTGTTTTTTGCTTGTTTTTTACTTCGTAGAATATCAGTACCAAACGGAGTCCAAATGCAGCGAAACTTTTTGGAGAATTTTTCTGGACCAGAAGCACCTGATAGGCCAAAGAAGTACCAGAGGGGGGCTCCGAGGGGAGCACAACCCACCTGGGCGCGCCCAGGAGCCCAGGCGCGCCCAGGTGGGTTGTGCCCACCTCGGTGGCCTCCTGCACCGCCTCTTCTCCCTATAAATACCCAAATATTCCAAAAACCCTAGGGGGTCGACGAAACACAATTCCAGCCGCCGCAAGTTCCAGAACCACGAGATCCAATCTAGACACCATCACGGAGGGGTTCATCATCCTCATTGGTGCCTCTTCGATGATCCGTGAGTAGTTCATCATAGACCTACGGGTCTGTAGGCAGTAGTTACATGGCTTCCTCTCTCTCTTTTGATTCTCAACACAATGGTCTCTTGGAGATCTATTTTATGTAACTCTTTTTTGCGGTGTGTTTGTCGGGATCTGATGAACTTTGAGTTTACGATCAGATCCATATCCATGAATATTATTTGAGTCTTCTTTTTGATCTCTTATATGCATGATTTTTTATAGCCTCGTATTTCTTCTTCGAATCTTTGGTTTAGTTAGGCCAACTAGATCAATTTTTCTTGCCATGGGAAGAGGTGCTTTGTGATGGGTTCGATCGTGCGGTGTTCTTTCCTAGTGACAGAAGGGACAGCAAGACACACATGTATCGTTGCTATTAAGGATAACAAGATGGGGGCTATTCCTACATGAATAGATCTTCTCTACATCATGTCATCGTTCTTATTGCATTACTCCATTTCTCCATGAACTTAATACACTAGATGCATGCTGGATAGCGGTCGATGTGTGGAGTAATAGTAGTAGATGCAGGCAGGAGTCGGTCTACTAATCTTGGATGTGATGCCTATATATTGATCATTTCCTTGGATATCGTCATAATTATTCGATCTTCTATCAATTGCCCAACAGTAATTTGTTTACCCACCGTGTGCTATTTTCTTGAGAGAAGCCACTAGTGAAATCTACGGCCCCTGGGTCTATTCTTTATCATATTTGCTTCGAGATCTATTTTTATTTGCTTTTGTTTTTAGATCTATTATTCCAAAAACCCAAAAATACCTTGCTGCACTTTTTTATTATTTATTTTATTTCGTGTTTTATCGAGAGATATTTATCCAATCTACCACAAATTTATCTATCTTTTTACCGTGGAGGGATTGACAACCCCTCTTACGCGTCGGGTTGCACATATTTGTTCTTTGTGTGCAGGTACCGTTTACATAGTGTTGCTTGGTTCTCCTACTGGATTGATACCTTGCTTTCATAACTGAGGGAAATACCTACCGTAGCTGTGCTGCATCATCCCTTCCTCTTTGGGGAAATACCGACGTAGTTCAAGCGACATCAGCCACGAGAGTCTGCCAATTTCTCATGCCTGTATGACCAAGTCTTCGGTGCCACAGCCATCCATCGGTTGCTTTTGCAAGCAAACAAGTTTGGACTGAGGGACCCTTAGGGAAATCCACAATAAATAAATCACCCTTTCTTTTTCCCTCGAAGATGAAGGAATTGTCAGAGGCCATAAAGACAATGCATTTGGATATGGAAAATAGAACTAGCATGCCTAGATCACAAAGCTTGCCAACTGACATAAGATTGACTCCAAGAGACTGACCAAGTAAAACATCATCAATGCTCTTGTCTTTGGATATAGCAATTTTACCTAACCCAATTACCTTTCCTTTGTTGTTGTCGTCAAAAGTGATATACTTCAGAGATGAAGCAGTTAAGTTGGGGTCGACAAACAATGACTTGTCTCTGGTCATATGACTAGTGCATCCACTATCCATTATCCATTCGGTACACCCGGAGACATAGTCCTGCAGAGGAATTAGGCTTTCTTAACCACCCACATCTTTGCAGGTGGCTTTGAAACAAGAGAGAGAGCAGGATATGATTTCTTTCAATAACCATAATCGTTACTCAAAGCAGTGTGAGCATAATCGAAAGAATAAGCATTGAAATTCTTTCCAGATGAATGAGTATAGTGGTTGAATGAGGTATGCATGTACTCATTCTGTTGAACTTCTTTATGGAAGTAACGAGCATTTTCTGCCTGCATGGTTAGGACAGTAGTAATAGGTAATGCTTCGATAGTATTCCTTGGCACCCAGATAGCTTTCTTTGGGGGGCCATTTCTACTATTTGGTCCAACATAGCGAGCAACAGTCTCACCATGTTGGTTTTTGAGCAGCTTAGAGTTGTCCAGAGAATCATCATAAGCGTATCCAGGGATAGGAGAGTCATATCCCGAAAGCAAAGCTGGATCGAGCATTTTGCTCTTGGCAGGCACCCACACAGTGTGAGGATATTGATCAGGTTCCCAATAGGAGCCATTTTCATTCAGTTTCCTTTCGAAACCGATACCTTCTTTCCTGGGATTTTTGATGCCCTTTGAGAGATTTGAACATTCCTGTCTGAATAAGATCCTTCAACCTAGCATTCTCATCAGACACATAATCATTTTCCTCAGTAGAGGGGTTAGCATTCACAGAAGATTCAGCATTTGATTCAGCATTGTTGCGTTCAAGACATTTTAAGCAAGGTGGTATAAACACTTCAGGTTTCTCTTTGAGTTGTTGGGTGAGAAGAGAATTTTCTCTGATCAAGTCATCATGAGCCTCTCTCAGCGACTCGAGTTCCTGTTTCCTTTTCAGGTAATCATAAGTCAATCTCTCGTGGTCGGCTGAGAGAAAATCATGACAAGTTGATAGTTCTTGAGAACAGAATGCTCTTCTATCAACGACTGATTTTTCTCCATCTCCTCAACCAACAACCCTTCAGATTTCCTGAGGGTTTTCTCAATTTTCTCAAGAGAGTTTTGTTGTATATTAGCATTTTTTGTCAGTTTAGCATGATCATCCTCATCCAAAGAATATTGATCACTGGAGTGAACCATATGATGTTTGGAGGATACCTTTTCTTTTGAGGCTTTGGCCATCAAGCAGTAGGCAGGAGATTCATCGTCACTTGAACGATTCTCGAAGAAGTTTGATGTAGGGGTGGAGGCACATGCTATGCCAGCCATGCCAGAATCTGAATCCTCATCGGATTCATCAACTTCTTCGGAGTCAGATGATTCTTCTTCATCGGAGTCCATCTCCTTGCCGATGTATGCCTTAGCCTTGCGAGAGGTATTCTTGTGGTTATAGGAGGACTTGGAAGGATTCCTTGAGGAAGATCTTGATGAGGACTTGGAGGCAGAGCTGTCCTTCTTCTTGAAGAACTTCTTCCTTTTCTTCTCATCATCGGAGTCATAGTTCTTGCTCTTGCCTTTGCCATGGTAGTTTCCTGAATCATATCTTCCACTGGCATGTATTTCAGGTTCCCAGAGAGGGCAATCCAAAATGAAATGTCCTGCCTTTTTGCACTTGAAGCAGGTGTAATCTTCAGTAGGTTTTGATGAAGATTTTGAGCCGCCAGAGTTGCTGGATCCCTTCTTTTGAAACTAGTTCTTCCGGTGAAGGCGCTGGAATCTTTTCGTGATTAATGCGAGATCTTTGCTGATCCTTTCTGGGTCATTTGAATCTTCTTCGGCATTTCCATCTGAGGAAGAATTAGCCACAACCTTGAGAGCATGACTTTTGCGGTGACTTGAGCCATAGAGATCTCTCTTTTCTTCTTTTTGTTCCTCGTGGGTGTTTAGCCTTTCCATGATATCAGCAGAGTCGAGATATTTGAAATCAGCTCATTCCCTAATCATTAGAACTAGAGTGTTGAATGAGCTGTCAAGAGATTGAAGCAGTTTCTTCACAACTTCGTGATCAGTGATATCTTTGGCGCCGAGACCTTACAGCTCGTTGACAATGTCACTCAGACGATCGAAAGTTTGATGACAGCTTTCATTTCCAATTCGCTTCAACCGATTGAACTTCGCCCAAAGAGTATCAATGCGAGCTTCTTTCTGAGTTGAAACACCCTCATTAATCTTCTCGAGAATGTCCCACAATTCCTTTGCAGTTTCACACTGACGATACCGAAGAAATTGAGCACGAGAGAGATGACAACCAATTTCATATTTAGCTTGAGCGTCCAACTGAATGAGTCTCTTCTCGCGGTCAGTGGGGACCTGGGGCACTTCAACCGTGACTCCATTCTTCGCCACGTTTCACATATCATCATCAATAGCTCGGAGATGGATCTTCATCTTCTCTTTCCAGAAGGGATAGTCCGTCCCATCGAAGATGGGAATGTTGAGATGCGACTTGTAGCTCACTAAAGACATACTTAAACTCCAAGGTGGTTACACCAAAATCAGCAGAGTCAAGGAGTACCTCGCTCTGATACCAATTGTAGGAACGAAGTATGTCTACTAGAGGGGGGTGAATGGGAGTTTTAAAATTTCTTCAAAAATATTAAAACTCTCGAAACCTAGCAGCGGAGCGAATGTAAACATAGTACAGTGAGTGAGTACAAACTACCGAATGGAAATTAAAAGCATGCATCGAGACAAATCACATGATCAAAACTGTTTGAATGTAAAGAGGGGAAGATGTAACCAGTGATGCTCGATGGCGACAAGGAATTTGGTAGACCAATTCTTCCTTCTGCACAAGGACTACGTCTGGTTGGAGGGGTTGTGACTTAACACGGAAGATAAACTCTCCTCGCCCTATTCTCCTCGACAATTGGTTCGTCAACCAATGTCGATCACTTGTGGTAGATACTTGAGGTGATCTCCAAACCTTTACATACTTCTTCTTCGAGGACCACAATTACTCTTGGTCTCTGAAGGAATTGACACCTAACCATCTAGAGAGTTTGCAGCTCTCAAGAGTAATAGGTGGAGTGTACTGGACTTAGATCGAGTGATGCTGAACCAAACTATCTAAATTTTTGGCTCTAGGGGTTTTCTCTCGGTGGATTTGAAACTCAAATCACTCTGGAGGGGGGGTTGCTCAACAATCTTCTCATAATCAAACGGAGCAGCCGCCGGACAATGCCGGCGCGGGGTGGCTATTTATAGCCGCAGCCTTCCCTGGTGGGAAATGATCATTTTGGACACACGGTCCAGCCAATGGCCAACCGACACGTTTACAACGGTCGGATTTCAAAGTGCAACGGTAACATTACTTGAGGACCAAGTAATGCTAACTCCTTGGTCAGAGACAAATCTCTCAGAGCGAAGAAGATCACAGTCTCTTGCTGGCAAGTATGTGCTCGGAACACAAAGAGATTTCTCTCGCAACTTTCATAAGACTTGGGTTTAGCATCAGAGAATCAAAGCTTCAAACACTACACCCCTCTTAATAATAAGGTGGTCCTGTGACTCAATAAAGAGAAGAGAAACAACGAAATAAATGCTACGTCTTCACTTCGTCTTCAATCTTCTCGGTCGCAGTCACTTCCTTCAGACAAGCACCGAACCAATTGCCTCACGTCAGCAATTTTTTAGGGGTCACTCTTGTTATCATAATCTTTGGTGATAACCTTCACTGCCACGCAGGGGATTATCTTCGTCATTTGAATCAAACTCCTCTTGATTCCAGGGACCTGTTACTCTGTGTGCACTAGCAAACACATAAGTCCTATACAGTTTATGTCAACAAACTCCAAAACATAAGGAGGCAAATTATTGCACCAACAAGAGCAAATAATTATGAGGATATCCAAGGCAATGATCATGTATATAGGCATCACATCCAAGATTAGTAGACCGGCTCCTGCCTGCATCTACTACTATTACTCCACACATCGACCGCTATACAGCATGCATCTAGTGTATTAAGTTCATGGAGAATCGGAGTAACGCAATAAGAACGATGACATGATGTAGACGAGATATATTCATGTAGGAATAGACCCCATCTTTTTATCCTTAATAGCAACGATACATGCGTGTCACTTCTCCTTCTGTCACTGAGATTGAGCACCGCAAGATCGAACCCATCACAAAGCACCTCTTCCCATTGCAAGAAAAATCAATCTAGTTGGCCAAACCAAACCAAAGTTTCGGAGAACAAATACGAGGCTATAATAATCATGCATATAAGAGATCAGAGAAGACTCAAATAATATTCATAGATAGAACTGATCATAAACTCGCAATTCATTAGATCCCAACAAACACATCGCAAAAATTCATTACATCAAATAGATCTCCAAGAACATCGAGGAGAACATTGTATTGAGAATCAAAAAGAGAGAATAAGCCATCTAGCTACTGCCTACGGACCCGAAGGTCTGTGGTAAACTACTCATGCATCATCGGAGGAGCACCAATGAGGATGATGAACCCCTCCGTGATCGTGTTCCCCTTCGGCAAGGTGCCGGAATAGGGCTCTAGATTGGATCTTATGGTTCTGGAACTTGCGGCGGCTGGATTTGTGTTTCGTCGACTCCCCTAGGGTTTCTAGAATATTTGGGTATTTATAGAGCTGAGAGGCGGTGGAAAGGACACCCGTGGGCCCCACTACCCACCTGGGCATGCCAGGGGCCTTTGGCGTGCCCTGGTGTCTTGTGGGCCCCACAGGCCCCCCCTCCTGCACTTCCTTGGCTCCCAATTTGTCTTCTGGGTAGGAAAAAATCTCCAAAATGTTTCGTTGCGTTTGGACTCCGTTTGATATGGATATTCTGCGTAGTAAAAAACAAGCAAAAAACAACAACTGGCACTGGGCACTATGTCAATAGGTTAGTCCCAAAAATGATATAAAGTTGCTATAAAATGAATATAAAACATCCAAGAATGATAATATAACATCATGGAACAATAAAAAATTGTAGATACGTTGGAGACGTATAAGCATCCCCAATCTTAATTCCTGCTCGTCCTTGAGTAGGTAAATAATAAAAACAGAATTTTTGATGTGGAATGCTGCCTAACATGTTCATCACATATTCTTTCTTTTGTAGCATGGACATTTGGACTTTTAGATGATTGATGTCGCTTGAACTACGTCGGTATTTCCCCAAAGAGGAAGGGATGATGCAACACAGCTACAGTAGGTATTTCCCTCAGTTATGAAACCAAGGTTTCAATCTAGTAGGAGAACCAAGCAACACTATGTAAACGGTACCTGCACATAAAGAACAAATACTTGCAACCAGATGCGTAAGAGGGGTTGTCAATCCCTCCACGGTAAAAAGATAGATAAATTTGTGGTTGATTGGATAAATAGCTCTCGATAAAATGCGAAATAAAATAAGTAATAAAAAATTGCAGCAAGGTATTTTTGGGTTTTTGGAATAATAGATCTGAAAATAAAAGAGAATAAAAATAGATCTCGAAGCAAATATGATAAAGAATAGACCTGGGGGCCGTAGATTTCACTAGTGGCTTCTCTTAAGAAAATAGCATACGGTGGGTAAACAAATTACTGTTGGGCAATTGATAGAACATCAAATAATTATGACGATATCAAGGCAATGATCATTATATAGGCATCACGTCCAAGATTAGTAGACCGACTCCTGCCTGCATCTACTACTATTACTCAACACATCGACCGCTATCCAGCATGCATCTAGTGTATTAAGTTCATGGAGAAACGGAGTAATGCAATAAGAACGATGACATGATGTAGACGAGATCTATTCATGTAGGAATAGCCCCCATCTTGTTGTCCTTAATAGCAATGATACATGCGTGTCTTGCTGTCCCTTCTATCACTGGGAAAGAACACCGCACGATCGAACCCATCACAAAGCACCTCTTCCCATGGCAAGAAAAATCGATCTAGTTGGCCTAACTAAACCAGAGATTCAAAGAATAAATACAAGGCTATAAGTAATCATGCATAAAAGAGATCAAAGAACTCAAATAACTTTCATGGATATTGATCTGATCATAAACTCAAAGTTCATCGGATCCCAACAAACACACCGCAAAAGAGTTACATCAAATAGATCTCCAAGAGACCATTGTATTGAGAATCAAAAAGAAAGAAGAAGCCATCTAGCTACTGCCTACGGACCCGTAGGTCTACAATGAACTACTCATGTATCATCGGAGAGGCACCAATGAGGATGATGAACCCCTCCATGATGGTGTCTAGATTGGATCTCGTGGTTCTGGAACTTGCGGCGGCTGGAATTGTGTTTCGTCAACTCCCTTAGGGTTTTTGGAATATTTGGGTATTTATAGGGCGAAGAGGCGGTGCGGGAGGCCACCGAGGTGGGCACAACCCACCAGGGCGCGCCTAGGCCCCCAGGCGCGCCCAGGTGAGTTGTGCCCCCTCGGGGCACCCCTCTGGTACTTCTTTGGCCCAAGTTGTTCCTTCTGGTCCATAAAAATTCTCCAAAAAGTTTCGCTACATTTGGACTCCGTTTGGTACTGATATTCTGCGAAGTAAAAAACAAGCAAAAAACAGCAACTGGCACTGTGCACTATGTCAATAGGTTAGTCCCAAAAATGATATAAAGTTGCTATAAAATGATTGTAAAACATCCAAGAATGATAATATAACAGCATGGAACAAGCAAAAATTATAGATACGTTGGAGACGTATCAGCATCCCCAAGCTTAATTCCTACTTGTCCTCGAGTAGGTAAATGACAAAAACAGAATTTTTTATGTGGAATGCTGCCTAACATGTTCATCACATATTCTTTTCTTTTGTAGCATGGACATTTGGACTTTTATATGGTTCAAAGCAATAGTCTAGTTTTGACATGAAGATTTCAATACTCAAGCATATCAACAAGCAACCATGTCTTTCAAAATATGAACACTAAAGAAAGTTATCCTTAGCCCATCATGCTCAATCATTGATCCATTCATGAAACACACTCGCATATTAGCTATAGCCAATGCTCAAGTACGATCATAGTGCCCCTTAGTTGGTGCTTTATAAGAGAAGATGGAGACTCAAATAAAAATAAAAATTCATAAAGTAAATAGATAGGCCCTTCGCAGAGGGAAGTAGGGATTTTTAGAGGTGCCAGAGCTCAAAGCTTAAATGGAGTGATATATTTTTTTGAGAGGCATACTTTTCCCGTCAACGAAAATGACCAAGTAATTCCCAACACTTTCCATGGTAGATATATCATAGGCGGTTCCCAAATAGAAAATAAAGTTTATTCCTTTTTCCATCATTCTTTCACAATCCATGGCTAGCCGTATCCATGGGTGCCCTCCATACCAACACTTTCCAAGGAATTTATTATTTGAAAACATAAAGTAAATTTCTTTTGCATTTTGGGAGTGGGCATCCCTATTACCGCTGCACTCTTGTGCAATGACAAGTGAATGAACACTCATCTTGAGAATAACACATCTAGCATGGAAAATATTGGCCATCCCCTGCCGCTTCATGAGCAGTACGGGCACACAAAAAGGAAATTTATTTTGAAAATTAGAGATGTCACATACAAATTTGCTTAGAACGGCATGGAAATACCGCATATAGGTAGGTATGGTGTACTCATATGGCAAAACTAGGTTTAGTGATTTTGGATGCACAAGTAGTATCTCTACTTAGTACAAGTGGAGGCTAGCAAAAAGATTGAGAAGCAACCAACCAAGAAACAAAAAATCACATAAGCGAGAATTAAGCATAACTAACACCGAATAATGCACCACAAGTAGGATGTAATTTCATTTCATAACTATTGACTTTCATGCTTGCATAGGGAATCACAAACCTTAACACCAATATTCTTACTAAAGTATAATTTCTCACCAACATGACTCACATATCACTATCATCATATCTCAAAACTATTACAAAGAATCAAGTTTATTTTGTCCAATGATCTTCATGAAAGTTTTTATTACATCCCTCTTGAATATCTATCACTTTGGGACTAGTTTCATATGTTGCATTTGCTTTTGACAAGCTCAAACAAATCTAAGTGAAGAACATGAGCATAAAATTTTTGTCTCTCAAAATAATATAAGTGAAGCATGAGAGAATTTATTCAAAAAATTACTAAATCTCAAATAAATCTAAGTGAAGCATGAGAGAAATTCTTCAAAAATATTAAAGCACACCATGCTCAAAAAGATATAAGTGAAGCACTAGAGCAATTCCATAGCTCAAAAAATTTAAGTGAAGCATATAGAGCAATTCTAACAAATCATAGCATAATTTTGGCTCTCTCAAATAGGTGTGTCTAGCAAGGATACTTGTGACAAACTAAAAAGCAAAACAAGCAAAGACTCATATAATACAAGACGCTCCAAGCAAAACTCATGATATGTGACGAATAAAAATATAGCTCCAAGTAAAATATTGATAGTCGTTAGAAGAAAAAGGGGATGCCTTCTGGGGCATCCCCAAGCTTAGTTGCTTGGTTATCCTTGAATATTCACTTGGGGTGCCATGGGGCATCCCCAAGCTTAGGCTTTTCTTGCTCCTTATTCCTTCATCCATCGCGATCTCACCCAAAACTTGAAAACTTCAATCACACAAAACTTAACAAAACCTTCGTGAGACCCGTTAGTATAAGAAAACCAATCTTTACTTTAAGTACTGTAGAAAACCCATTGAAATTTTGCTATTGAATTATATCTACTGTATTCTAACTTTGCCATGGCTTATAGCCCCCGATACAATCCATAGATTCATCAAAATAAGCACACAATGCAAAGAAAACAGAATCTGTAAAAAATAGAATAGCCTGTAAAGATGCGAATTGTTCTAATACTTCTGTAACTCCAAAAATTCTGAAAAGTTAGGAAAACAGAGGCAATTTGTATATAAATCTTTTGTAAAAAATTCATAATTTTTCGTCGCCCTGTGAATTTATACAATTATATTACTGGACGCAAAAGTTTCTGTTTTTCAACAGGATCAAATCAACTATCACCAAAGCTATCCCAAAGGCTTTATTTGGCACAAACACTAATTAAAACATAGAAAACACAATCATAACAGAGGCATAATTGTGCAAACACTCAAGAACAGAAAGAAAAAGGCAAAAATAAATTTTATTCATTGGGTTGCCTCCCAATAAGCGCTAGCGTTTTACGCCCCTAGCTAGGCATTGATAATTTTGATGATGCTCGCATGAAAGATAAGAATTGAAACACAAAGAGAGCATCATAATACATGTGAAAAACACATTTAAGTCTAACATACTTCCGATGCAGAGGGATTTTATAAGCAAACAAATTATCAAGACAAGAAATATATAGCATATGGAAGGAAGAAGAAAGGAACAATAGCAATCTCAACATAACGAGAGGTAAATTAGTAAGATGAAAATTTCTACAACCATATTTTCCTCTCTCATAATAATTACATGTAGGATCATAATAAAATTCAACAATATAGCTATCATATAAAATTTTCTCTTCATGATCCTCATGCATAAAAGTTTTATAATCTTCCAAGATAGTGGGATTAACATCAACTAAAGTCATGACCTCTCCAACCCACTTTCATCAAAAATTTCATAAGATTGAACACTCTCCAAATATGTGGGATTATTTTTACCTAAAGTTAACGCTCTTCCGAACCCACTTTCAATATTATTGCAAACATATTCATCATGAGGCTTAAATAAATTTTCAAGATCATAAGAATTATTATCACCCCAATCATGATCATTGCAATAAGTAGTGGACATATCAAAATTAGCATCCCCAAGCTTGGGGTTTTGCATATTATTAGCATAATTGACATTAATAGATTTTATAGTAAAATCATTGCAATCATGCTTTTCGTTCAAGGAGCTATCATGAATCACTTTATAAATTTCTTCGTTTAACACTTCATCACAATTTTCAGATTCACGAATCTCAAGCAAAACTTCATAGAGATAATCTAGTGCACTCAAATCACTAGCAATTGGTTCATCATAATTGGATCTTTTGAAAAGATTAGCAAGTGGATGAGGATCCATATCAATAGATTTTTAGCAAGCGAAGATGCAAGCATATAGAAGGCACATGGCAACACAAGCAAACAAAAGATCTGGCGAGAAAAAGGCGAACAAAAAAGAGGGCGAATAAAAAGGCAAATTTTTGTGAAGTGGGGGAGATGAAAATGAGAGGTAAATGGCAAATAATGTAAATTGCAAGGAGATGAGATTTGTGATTAGGAACCTGATAGATGTTGATGATGTCTCCGCGGCAACGGCGCCAAAAATTCCTTTTGATGTCGCTTGAACTACGTCGGTATTTCCCCAAAGAGGAAGGGATGATGCAGCACAACTATGGTAGGTATTTCCCTCAGTTATGAAACCAAGGTATCAATCTAGTAGGAGAACCAAGCAACACTATGTAAATGGTACCTGCACACAGAGATCAAATACTTGCAATCCGACGCGTAAGAGGGGTTGTCAATCCCTCCACGGTAAAAAGATAAATAAATTTGTGGTTGATTGGATAAATAGCTCTCGATAAAACACGAAATAAAATAAGTAATAAAAAATTGCAACAAGGTATTTTTCAGTTTTTGGAATAATAGACCTGAAAATAAAAGCGAATAAAAATAGATCTCGAATCAAATATGATAAAGAATATACCCGGGGGCCATACATTTCACTAGTGGCTTCTCTCAAGAAAATAGCATACGGTGGGTAAACAAATTACTGTTGTGCAATTGATAGAACATCAAATAATTATGACGATATCCAGGCAATGATCATTATATAGGCATCACCTCCAAGATTAGTAGATCGACTCCTGCCTGCATCTACTACTATTACTCCACACATCGACCGCTATCCAGCATGCATCTAGTATATTAAGTTCATGGAGAAACGGAGTAATGCAATAAGAACGATGACATGATGTAGATGAGATCTATTCATGTAGGAATAGCCCCCATCTTGTTATCCTTAATAGCAATGATACATGCGTGTCTTGCTGCCCCTTCTGTCACTGGGAAAGAACACCACACGATCGAACCCATCACAAAGCACCTCTTCCCATGGCAAGGAAAATTGATCTAGTTGGCCTAACTAAACCAAAGATTCTAAGAAGAAATACGAGGCTATAAGTAATCATGCATAAAAGAGATCAAAGAACTCAAATAACTTTCATGGATATAGATCTGATCATAAACTCAAAGTTCATCGGATCCCAACAAACACACCGCAAAAGAGTTACATCAAATAGATCTCCAAGAGACCATTGTATTGAGAATCAAAAAGAGAGAAGAAGCCATCTAGCTACTGCCTACGGACCCGTAGGTCTATAATGAACTACTCACGCATCATCGGAGAGGCACCAATGAGGATGATGAACCCCTCCGTGATGGTGTCTATATTGGATCTCATGGGTCTGGAACTTGCGGCGGCTGGAATTGTGTTTCGTCGACTCCCCTAGGGGTTTTGGAATATTTGGGTATTTATAGGGCAAAGAGGTGGTGCGGGAGGCCGCCGAGGTGGGCACAACCCACTAGGGTGTGCCTGGGCCCCCAGGTGGGTTGTGCCCCCCTCGGGGTACCCCTCTGGTACTTCTTTGGCCCAAGTTGTTCCTTCGTGTCCATAAAAATTCTCCAAAAAGTTTTGCTGCGTTTGGACTCCGTTTGGTACTGATATTCTGCGAAGTAAAAAAAGCAAAAAACAGCAACTGGCACTGGGCACTATGTCAATAGGTTAGTCCCAAAAAATGATATAAAGTTGCTATAAAATGATTGTAAAACATCCAACAATGATAATATAATAGCATGGAACAAGCAAAAATTATAGATACTTTGGAGACGTATCAATGATTAAAAGAAATAGTCTATATTTTACATGAAGATTTCAATACTCAAGCATATCAACAAGCAACCATGTCTTTCAAAATATCAACACTAAAGAAAGTTATCCCTAGATAACCAGGCTCAATCATTGATCCATTCATGAAACACACTCGAATATTAGCTACGTCCAATGCACAAGTATGATCATAGTTCTCCCTAGTTGGTGCTTTATAAGAGAAGATGGAGACTCAAATAAATATAAAAATTGCATAAAGTAAATAGATAGGCCCTTCACAGAGGAAAGCAGAGATTTGTAGAGGTGCCAGAGCTCAATGCTTAAATTGAGAGATAAAATATTTTGAGAGGCATGCTTTTCCTGTCAATGAAAACGACCGAGAATTCCCAATACTTTCCATTCTAGATACATCATAGGCAGTTCCCAAACAAAAAATAAAGTTTATTCCTTTTTCCACCGTTCTTTCACAATCCATGGCTAGCCATATCCACGGGTGCTTTCCATACCAACACTTTCCAAGGAATTTATTATTTGATAACATAAAGTAAATTTATTTTTCATTTCGGGACTGGGCATCCCTATTACTGCCACACTCTCGTGCAATGACAAGTGAATAAACACTCATCTTGAGAATAACACATCTAGCATGGAAATATATTGGCCACCCCCTGCCGCTTCATGAGCGGTACGGGCACACAAAAAGGAAATTCATTTTGAAAATTAGAGTTGGCACATACAAATTTACTTGGAACGACAAGAAATACCGCATATATGTAGGTATGGTGGACTCATTTGGCACAACTTGGTTTAAGGATTTTGGATGCACAAGTAGTATTCCCACTTAGTACAAGGAAAGGCTGGCAAATAGATTGAGTAGCAACCAACCAAAAAGCGAAAATTCTCATAAACGAGCATTGGACATAACTAACACCGAATAATGCACCACAAGTAGGATGTAATTTCATTGCATAACTATTGACTTTCATGCTTACATAGGGAATCACAAACCTTAACACCAATATTCTTACTAAAGCATAATTACTCACCAACATGACTCACATATTACTATCATCATATCTCAAAACTATTACAAAAAATCAAGTTTATTTTGTCCAATGATCTTTGATGAAAGTTTTTATTATGTCCCTCTTGGACATCTATCACTTTGGGACTAGATTAATATATTACCATTGCTTTTAACAAGCTCTCAAATAAATTTAAGCAAAGAACATGAGCATAAATAATTTTTTTCCTTCTCTCAAAATAATATAAGTGAAGCATGAGAGAATTTCTTCCAAAATTTACTAACTCACAAATTAATCTAAGTGAAGCATGAGAGTATTTCTTTAAAAATTAAAGCACCACCACGCTCAAAAAGATATAAGTGAAGCACTAGAGCAATTCCATAGCTCAAAAAATTTAAGTGAAGCACATAGAGCAATTCTAACAAATCATAGCATCATTATGGCTTTCTCAAAAAGGTGTGTCCAGCAAGCATAATTGTGACAAACTAAAAAGCAAAACAAGCAAATACTCATATAATACAAGACGCTCCAAGCAAAACTCATGATATGTGACGAATTAAAATATAGCTCCAAGTAAAATTACCTATGGTTGTTAGAGGAAAGAGGGGATACCTTCCGGGGCATCCCCAAGCTTAGTTGCTTGGTTCTCCTTGAATATTACCTTGGGCTGCCATGGGCATCCCCAAGCTTAGGCTCTTTTCACTCCTTATTCCTTCATTCATCGCGATCTCACCCAAACCTTGAAAACTTCAATCACACAAAACATAACAAAACCTTCATGAGAGCCGTTAGTATAAGAAAACAAATCTTTGCATTAAGTACTGTTGAAAATCCATTCATATTTTACTATTGCATTATACCTACTGTATTCTAACTTTACCATGGCTTATACCCCCCGATACAATCCATAGATTCATCACAATAAGCACACAATGCAACGAAAATAGAATCCATAAAAAACATAATAGTCTGTAAAGACTCGAATTTTAATCATACTTATGTAACTCTGAAAATTCTGAAAACTTAGGATATCAGAGGAAATTTGTATATCAATCTTCTATAAAAATCCAGAATTTTTCGTCGCTTCTGTGATTTTTAACAATTCAGCTACTGGACGCAAAAGTTTTTGTTTTTAACAGGATCAAATCAACTATCACCCAAAGCCATCCTAAAGGCTTTACTGGGCACAAACACTAATTAAAACATAAAAAACACAATCATAACAGTAGCATAATTGTGTGAACACACAAAAACAGAAAGAAAAAGAGAAAGAGAAAAAAATATTTTATTCATTGGGTTGCCTCCCAACAAGCGCTATCGTTTTATGCCCCTAGCTAGGCATAATGCATAGATTCAAGTATTGTCATCTTTGGTTTTTGCCCCATAGGTTGCCCTCATAATTGATTCAGATGGTGGCTTAATTCTTGTTCTAGGGAAGTGTTCCATACCCTTTCTTAATGGAAATTGAAACTTAATATTACCTTCTTTCATATCAGTCACGGCACCTATAGTTCGTAAAAATGGTCTACCAAGTATGATGGGACAAGATGGATTGCAATTAATATCAAGAACAATAAAATCTATGGGCACATAGTTCCTATTTTCAAGATTTAGAACATCATTGATCCTTCCCAAAGGTTTTTTAATAGTAGAATTAGCCAAGTGCAAATTAAGAGAACATTCTTCCAACTTGGTAAAACCTAGCACATCACATAGAGATTTCAGAACTGTGGAAACACTAGCACCTAAATCACACAAAGCAAAGCACTCATAATTTTTTATCTTGACTTTAATGGTAGGTTCCCATTCATCATATAGTTTTCTAGGAATTGAAATATCTAATTCCAACTTTTTTTCTAAAGCTTTCATCATCGCTTCTATTAGTAAAAGCTTTATTTTGTTCATAGGCATTGGGTGACTTTAACATGGATTGCAACAAAGAAATACATTCAATCAAAAAGCAACTGTCATAATTAAAATCTTTGTAATCCAAAAGAGTGGGCACATCACTAGTTAAAGTTTTGACCTCTCCAAACACACTTTTATCAAAATTTTCAAAAAGATTTTCACCCTCCGAATTATGGGGACGCCTTCTAGCTAAAGTTGACTCTTCTTCAGTCCCTTTATCATCAAGTTCAATATTACTAAACAAGAAATCAATAGAAGAAACACCAATCATCTTAAGATCTTCATCATTATGGTGAAAGCAATCGGTAGAAAAACGCTCTTTCAAGAAATTCTCTTTTAGCTCTAAGCATAGCGGTTCTTTTCTTACTTTCATCCATGGAAACATATAAAGCTTTAATTGATTCATTGACATCAACTTTGGGTGGAAAAATTTTAATCTTGAGATTTTCTACATCGTGTGAAATTCTATCAATGCTTTTAGACATATCATCAAGTTTACTCAATTTTTCTTCTATCGTAGTATTGAAAACTTTTTGAGCATTGATAAATTCTTTAATATTACTTCAAGATCTGAGGGGTTCCTATTATTATTGTAAGAAGAATTACCATAGGAATTGCCATAATTATTAGAGGAATTTCCAGGAGAAGGCCTAGGATTAAAATTACCTCTATAAGCATTGTTATTAAAATTGTTTCACGAGACAAAATTCACATCTACGGGATCACTATTTTTCTCAATCAAAGTAGACAAATGCACATCATTAAGATCAATAGGAGCATTTTTAATAGCAACCAATTTCATAAGTGCATTAACTTTTTCACTCAAAGTACTAATTTCTTCAACCGAATTAACCTTTTTACTAGTAGGTGCTCTTTTAGTATGTCATTGTGAACAATTTGCCATAATATTATCAAGCAATAGTGGCTTCACCCAAAGTAATTTCCATAAAAGTACCACCCAAGGTGGAATCTAAAAGATTTCTAGAAACAAAATTCAATCCCGCATAAAATATTTGTATAATCATCCAAAGATTTAAACCATGAGTAGGACAATTTCTTAGCATTAATTTCATTCTTTCCCAAGATTGCGCAACATGTTCATGCTCAAGTTGCTTAAAATTCATAATTTAATTTCTAAGGTAAATAATTTTTGCGGGCGGAAAATACTTAGTAATAAAAGCATCTTTGCACTTATCCCAAGAATCGATACTATTGCGAGGCAAAGAAGGAAACCAAAATTTTGCACAATCCCGCAAAGAGAAAGGAAACAATTTTAATTTCACAATATCATTTTCCACATACTTTTTCTTTTGCATATCATACAATTCTATGAAAGTGTTTAGATGGGATGCGACATCCTCATTAGGAGTACTAGGAAATTGCTCTTTCATAACAAGATTCAACAAAGCGGCATTAATATCATAAGACTCCGCACTAGCGGCGGGAGGATCAATTGGAGTACTAATAAAATCATTATTATTGGTATTGGAAAAATCACACAACTTGGTATTTTCTTGAGACATCGTAACTACGCAAACAATATCACACGCAAACAAAAGATTGAACGAGAAAAAGGTAAACGAAAAAGAAGGCAAATATTTTTGTGCTTTTCGCAAAAACGTTTTAGAAGTGGGGGAGATGAAAATGAGAGGCAAATGGAAAATAATGTAAATTGCAAGGAGATGCGATTTGTGATTAGGAACCTGTCAGATGTTGATGATGTCTCCCCGGCAACGGCGCTAGAAATTCTTCTTGATTGCTTGTATCTGCGTTGGTATTTCCCCGAAGAGGAGAGGATGATGTAGCACAGCAACGGTAAGTATTTCCATCAGTTATGAAACCAAGGTATCAATCCAGTGGGAGAACCAAGCAATACTATGTAAACAGCACCTGCACACAAATAAGAACTTTGCAACCCAATGCGTAAGAGGGGTTGTCAATCCCTCCTCGGTATTGAGATAGATAAAACTGTATGAGATTTGATAAATAGATCTTACAAAAACACAAAATAAAATAAATAAAGAAAAAATGCAGCAAGGTATTTTTGGGTTTTTGGAATAATAGATCTGAAAATAATATGATCGGAAATAGACACGGGGGCCGTAGATTTCACTAGTGGCTTCTCTCAAGAAAATAACATACGGCGGGTAAACCAATTACGGTTGGGCAATTGATAGAAGAGCAAATAATTATGACGATATCCAAGGCTATGATCATGTATATAGGCATCATGTCCAAGATTAGTAGACCGACTCCTACCTGCATCTACTACTATTACTCCACACATTGACCGCTATCCAGCATGCATCTAGTGTATTAAGTTCATGGAGAAATGGAGTGATGCAATAAGAACGATGACATGATGTAGACAAGATCTATTCATGTAGGAATAGACCCCATCATTTTATCCTTAATAACAATGATACATGTGTGTCACTTCTCCTTCTGTCACTGAGATTGAGCACCGCAAGATCGAACCCATCACAAAGCACCTCTTCCCATTGCAAGAAAAATCAATCTAGCTAGCCAAACCAAACCAAAGTTTCAGAGAAGAAATACGAGGCTATAATAATCATGCATATAAGAGATCAAAGAAGACTCAAATAATATTCATAGATAGAACTGTTCATAAACTCACAATTCATCGGATCCCAACAAACACACCACAAAAAGTCATTACATCAAATAGATGTCCAAGAACATCGAGGAGAACATTGTATTGAGAATCAAAAAGGGAGAAGAAGCCATCTGGCTACTGCCTACGGACCCGTAGGTCTATGGTAAACTACTCATGCATCATCGGAGGAGCACCAATGAGGATGATGAACCCCTCCATGATCGTGTTCCCCTCCGGCAAGGTGCCAAAATAGGGCTCTAGATTGGATCTCGTGGTTCTGGAACTTGCGGCGGCTGGAAGTGTGTTTCGTCGACTCCCCTAGGGTTTCTGAAATATTTGGGTATTTATAGAGCTGAGAGGCGGTGGAAAGGACTCTCGTGGGCCCCACTACCCACATGGGCGCGCCAGGGGCCTCTGGCGCGCCCTGGTGTCTTGTGGGCCCCACGGGCCTCCCCCTCCTGCACTTCCTTGGCTCCCAAGTTGTCTTCTGGGCAGAAAAAATCTCTAAAAAGTGTCGCTGTGTTTGGACTCCGTTTGATATGGATATTCTGCGAAGTAAAAAAACAGCAACTGGCACTGGGCACTATGTCAATATGTTAGTCCCAAAAAATGATATAAAGTTGCTATAAAATGAATATAAAACATCCAAGAATGATAATATAATACATGGAACAATCAAAGATTATAGATACATTGGAGACGTATCATGTACTAGTAGCTATGTGTTTGATCTCTCTCTCTCTCTCTCATGTTCTTGATTTGACACGATCTTGATGTACCATGAGCTTTTTTAATATAGAGGAATCATATGGTGTTTTTCCCTTTATATCTTTGTTGTGATGAATTGAGTCTTGCCCTTTGAGGTTTCATTATTATCGGATTGAATATTTTGGATTTGAGATCACTTGATGTATGTCTTGCATGTGGGTACCCGTGGTGGCAATGGGGTATTCAATTGAGTCACTTGATATATGTTTTGGTAATCAACTCGTAGATTCCCGAGGTGACATTAGGGTAATCCAGGTTCATAGGTTGATACACGTTCTCATCCTACTTTCTCCGATAGAAACTTTGGGGTAATCTTTGAAGTTCTTTGTGTTGGATTGAATATTATGGATCTGAAATTGTTTGGTGCATATCCAATAATTAATTAACTCATGGATACTTGTGGTGACATTGGAGTGTCTAGGTGACATTAGAGTTGATTGATGCGTATCATATGGTGTTAATATTGTAGTGCGATCTCTAGGGCTGTTTGTGACACTTATAGGGATAGCTCAATAGATTGATCGGAAAGATAACTTTGAGGTGGTTTGCTACCTACAACAATTTCATCTTATGTTCTCTGCTATTGATAAGAACTTTGGAGTAAGTCTTTGTCGCACATTGAGGGATTGTTATATGATTCTGTTATGTTAGCACCACCGAGAGATTGAAGTAGTGAAACTATGAACCCCGGGCCTTGTTTCTAAGCATTGAAATACCGTTTGTGCTCACTTTTGTTACTTGCTACCTTGCTATTTTTATTTATTCAGATTATAAAAACCTATTTGTACTATCCATACTACACTTGTATCACCATCTCTTCGCCGAACTAGTGCACCTATACAATTGGCAATTGTATTGGGTATGTTGGGGACACAAGAGATTTCTTATATTTGATTGTAGAGCTGTTTGAGAGAGACCATCTTCATCCTACACCTCCCACAGATTGATAAACCTTATGTGATCCACTTGAGGGAAATTTGCTAATGTTCTACAAAACTCTGCGCTTGGAGGCCCAACAGAGTCTACAAGAATAAAAGTTGCAGAGTAGACATCAAGCTATTTCTTGCGCCATTGTCGGCGAGGTGAGTGCTTGAAGGTATATCTTTAGATCTTGCAATTGAATCTTTTAGTTTCTTGTTTTTAACTAGTTTGGTTTATAAAAGAAAACTACAAAAAAATGGAAGTGAAGTTGTGCCAAATTGCTTATCTTTATAAAGTCATTCTTGAAAATGATTGAACGGAAAATTGTGCCAAAGTGTTAGAAGAAGCATTCAATAAAATGTTTGGCATAAAATCCTGGAATGATAAGTATGATTGCTATGTTGTTAGTATGCTCTCTAAGAATATCCATGATGCTAATGATGTGCAAAGCCATAAGCTTGGGGATGCTATGTTTGATGAAGATGATCTTTTTAGCCCCCCTACTTTTGATGAGCAAATTTTATGATGATAGCGTGCCTCCTATTTATGATGATTACAATGATGGAAGTGGGTTTAGAAGAGTGTCAACTCTAGGTAACAATGGTCCCACTATTTTGGAGGGTGTTGAATCTTATTGGAATAATGATAAAAGTGGATTTGGAGAGGTCATGACTTTATTTAGTGATGAATCCACTACTTTGGAAGATGTTTGAATTGACTATGACAACAAAGTTGCTATCTATGATGAGTATGGGGATGACATGTATGCTGTAAAGAATAATGATAACTATAAAACTTGTCATCATAGTTTTAATTTTCAATTGGATTATGCCAATCAAGTATCACATGATAGTTATTTTGCTGAGTTTGCTCCCACTATTATGAATGAGAATAAATTTGCTTATGTGGAGAGTAATAAAATTTCTATGCTTTGTGTATTATGAAAAGAATGCTTTATGTGATAGTTATATTGTTGAATTCATTCATGATGCTACTAAAAATTATTACGAGAGGGGAAGATATGCTTATATATATTTCAACAACATCAAGTTTCCTCTCTTTATGTTGAATGTTTTGAAGTCATGCTTGTTTTGCCTTCCTATGCTAGTTGATTCTTGCTACCATAAATTGTTTGCTTACAAAATCCCTATGCATATGAAGTTTGTTAGGCTTAAATATGTTTGCTTTATGATTCATGATGCTCCTTTTATGTTTCAATTCTTTACTTCTATGTGATCATCATTAAAATCATCATGCCTAGCTAAAAAGGCTATAAAGAAAGTGCTTGTTGGGAGACAACCCAATATTTATACCTACTATTTTTGTGTGTTGATATGATTAAGCTACTGTAATAATCATGTTCTATATATTTTCTTTCAACAATGTGCCAAGTAAAGCCTTTGGGATGATTTGGATGATAGTTGAGTTGATTTTGTGCAAAAACAGAAACTTTTGTGCCCAGTGCAGGAATTTTCATTTTTTTTACTAGAACGTCATCTTGGTCTGAAACTTTTACACAATATTAATATACAAATTTCCTATGTTTCCCTAATTTTTTTAGAATCTTTGAAGTTACAAAAGTATGATTTTAGTATAGATCATTACAGACTGTTCTGTTTTTGACATATTCTGTTTTCAATGCATAGTTTGCTTGTTTTATAGTTTCTATGACTTATATTGGTCAACATAAATTGTAGAAATGATAGAGTACAGTAGGAATTATGTGAGAACAATTATGAATCTTTTCTTGACAGTACCAAAGTGAATGATTTGCTATTTATCATACTAACCTATCTCGCGAAATTCTGTTAAGTTTTGCATGATTGAAGTTTTCAAGTTTTGGATGAGATATCGATATGAGGAGAATAAGGAGTGGCAAGACCCTAAGATTGGGATGCCTAAGGTGCTCAAGTTAATATACAAGGAAGACTCAAGCATCTAAGCTTGGGGATGCCCCGGAAGGAATCACCTCTTCGTCTTCAACATTATCGGTAACCTCACTTGGAACTGTATTTTTATTCGTCACATGATATGTGTTTTGCTCAGAGCATCATTTTATTTTATTTGGATTTGCTTGATGTTATTTATAATCATGTTTTGTATCTTTTATTTCAATAAAAGTATCAAGTATAGCCTTTACCATGCTTAGTTTGCATACTTATGAGTTGTTGTTTCAAAATAGAAAGTTTTCTATTATTGTATGAATTTTCCAGAAAAGTAAGAATGTGATAAAATCTTGAAATTTTGGAAAAGTAAGGAATAAAAAAATTCTCTTGCTTGGTTATTTTTCAGAATTTTTTTAGTTAAAAATAAGTATTTTTTTTTCTTCATCCTTTACAGACTATTCTTTTAGACATATTACTATTATATTTGCATATGTTTGCTTGTTTAATGATTCTACTTGAAGATAGGAGTATTATATATGCAGAGGTATTTAGTATGCAATTTTTAATTATAATTTTAGTAATTTGTTACAGTAGAGAATGCTTAAGTTTTGAATCGATTTATACTAACTTATCTTACGAGGTTTGTTGAGTTTTGTGTGGATGAAGTTTTTAAGATTTAGGGAAACCGTGATATGAGAGGAATTAAGGAGGCACAAGAGCTCAAGCTTAGGGATTCCCAAGGCTCCCCAAGTCAATATTCTAAGAAGTCTCTGTGACGCCCCGGCTTAATCATGCACTAATCATACACACAAATGCACACGATCATTATATTACAAGCCAGGGCCTCGAGGGCTCGAATACATAAGCTTGATGTCATCAAGCATCAGCGGAAGCATTAGATATCTAAGCACAGATATAAAAGAGAAACAGATAAACCTTTAAAAAGGCGGGGAAAAACAAAAGCTACGATCGAAAAGGCGCAGGCCTCTTGCCTGGGACCCTCCGAACCTACTCCTGGTCGTCAGCCAACTCGTAGAAGTAGCCATCTTTGAGGTAGTAGTAGTGATCGTCAACAGGGGCAGCTGGCTTCGGGGCTCCGTCATCTAGTTGCATCAAACGAGTATGGGGAAAAAGAGGAAGCAAAGCAACCGTGAGTACTCATCCGAAGTACTCAGCAGGCAAGGATCTACACTACATATGCAACATTATCAAAGAAAGGCTGTATATGTGGACTGGGCTGCAGAAATGCCAGAATAGAGAGAAGGCCTAGTCCTATCGAAGACTAGCATCTTCAGCGGTCTTGCAGCATTAGAAGAGTGTAGATTAGTACAGTTTAAAGTAGCAGTAGCATTAAGTATCAACCTCGGCCAGAGATCCTTTCTCGACTCCCTGCGAGAAAGCAATCCCAGAGCCATACTATCCATTTCTCAACTCAACATTATGTTCTAGTTGTATCGATCATGATACAACTCCGAGCCTCCGTTACCGAGGATCCGGCTATGCATAGATTAGTTCTTCCCTGCAGGGGTGCACCAACTTACCCACCACGCTCGCTTAACTCCTGCCGGACACACTTTGCAGGGTCATGCCCGGCCTCGGCCAAACGACACATCGCAACCCTACCTAGAGCTCAGCAGAGAGGTCCCCGTCGGTCTATATCCTAAGCGCTCAGGGGTCTTGGGCCATCACCCTGTGCACTCCGGGTCATTGCGTGCAGGGTGGGTCCAGGCTCCACCACTATAGGATGGTGCCGGCCCAGCCGTGCCGCCATGCTGAATTGGATGTCTGACAAGGCTTTCGACTGATGCATATGATGCAGAGTGCCCATAACTTTTCCCGCGTGATGCTTAGTGCTATCGGGCCATAGGCCCACTCGGATCAAATATCCAAATCGTTAGTGTTTTGGTAGTGCGGTAACAAGTAGAGACTCACGATCGATGTGACCCCATCGCCCCATCTCGAGGACTTGCGGCAAGGGCTAAGAATGCCCGGCAACGCCTCATATTTATCTCACGGGCACCCTCCAGGTCAACCTGTCTTCACAACCTCGCGGGTAATCCTCAGGGTCGACCCGATGTAATCATGGTTCTGTGTTTAGTCAAAGTAACCGTGTGTCCAAACACCAGGGGGAAACCTGAGGAATCACCCTCGATGGATTCCACCTAATGCAGTCATCAAGATGAACTTAGGAGGAATCACCCTCGAGGTTCACACTTGAGGTGTTGCACGACGGCGTCGTTATCAGGAGTGGTGAAGGAGGAATCACCCTCGAGGACCATGACCGAATAGCTACTCTACAGAGTTAACATTAGAAGTGCTAAACGAGGTATCACCCTCGGCACTCGATAGTAACACTGCAGTGTCGTACAACTAAGGGGGTGATGTGCGGTGCCGAGGCCTGGTTGTCGATCATGCTGATCGAGTCATCTAATAATCCAGCGGGGGCAACTGTGGACAAAGTGGGGTCTCTGGTGGGTCTCTACCCAGCCTATACTAAGCAGTTTTGGATAAGCAGGTAAGGTATCAATAGCAGGTTACAATAAATAGGCTATGCATCAGAATAGGATAACTCAAAGCAGTAGCAAATTCTAATGCAAGCAGGAGGGAGAAAGAATAGGCGATATATGCATGTTCAAAGGGGGGGTGCTTGCCTGGAAGCTCTGCGGCAAGAGAAGGGTCGTCAACAGTGTAGCCGAACTCCGGAGCTGCGTCGGTCTCGGGGACTACGTCGGTACTGGGATCTACCGAGAGAGAAGAGGGGGAAGAAACAGATAAATACACAGCAAACTTAAGCAACACAGAGCATGCTATGCTAACGTGCAGTGCAGGGTTGCCTAAAAGTATGTCTAAGTCATATTAGTTATTTTAGGATTTAAGTTGGATTTATTAACCGGTATATATGCACTATTCATCTACCGAAAACAGGCAAAAAGTTGCGGGTTCACCTCCGTAGAGGGTCCCAACACGAAAATAGATAGCACGGTTGGATTCGTCTCATCGTTCTGAGCAACTTTCATATATAAAGTTTTTCGATCTAAGCTACGGTTTAATTTCTACTGATTTAAACAAGTTTTAAGCATTTTTTGAATTTATCTAAATTAATAGGAATTTCTAGAAAAGGAATATGATGATAGCATGATGTCACTACTGCGTCAGCAAGTCAAACCGCCTAGTCTAGGTCAAACCTGACCTGCGGGACCCACCGGTCATAGACAGTGGGCTAACTAACTGAGTTAAACTAATCTAATTACCTAATTAACTAACAGGGGCCCACTGGTTAGTGTCTAACTAATTATCTAACATATTTAATTAGCAGTTTTAATTATTTACAAAAATGGTTTAGGCGGTGGGGCCCGCCAGTTAGTGCCAGTAGCTGCCATGTCAGCGGGGTTGACCTGGTCAACTGGGCCCGCGGGACCCAGTGGCCAGTGACCCAGGCACAGCCATGTCGACGCCACATCATCGCCGGCACTGGAATCGCTCCGGCGAGCGCGACATGCGGTGGAGCACGCCGGCGAGCTGTGGAATTCGCCCATAGTGGCCCATTCTCGGCGCGATCAGGTTCTTTCGAACGAGGGGAGCCTCGCGCGTCGCCCTATGGGGTTAGTTTGGGCGGGGGTGGCCGACAAGGAGCAGGACGACGACGTCGGGCGGCGGACAGAACACGACGAGCTCGGGATCAAGTATATGAGCTCGCCCAAGATGAGCTGGCGTACGCACGCGAGGTGCGGGGCCTCTAGGAGCACGATGGAGGTCACGGCTTGGGCTGGGAGTGGCTGCAGCATCAACTGCACGAGCCGCGGCAGCGAGTAGAGTGCGGCCACGGCGCGGTGATACGGCGAGCTCGCTAAAGCACCTACGCGAATGCCTAAAGAAAAGTAAAGGGGCATGGGTGCTCACCGGGCGGCACACGGGGGCCTTCGACAGCTTTGGAGCGCTGGGAGTCGCCGGAGACGGAGGAGGTTGCCGGCGGTCGTACGAGATGGGGGTGAAGGGGTTCGGCGCTGTGGTGCCTCCCAGCTCCTACGGAGGGCTCCAGTCGATGCGGCAGTTCGAGGAGGAGTAGAAGGACTAGGCCGGCGGGCACGGGGCCGCCAGTGGCCGCGGCGACGACGGAGGACGGCGGCGGATGCGCTCGGTGAGGGGGAAGGGGAAGCGAACGAGCGCAGGGGAGAGCGAGGAGGAGGGGATGAATGGGCGAGGAGGTCCAGGGGATGGAGGAGGCCTACCCTTATCCCCTCAGTGTCGGTGGGCGTCGCGCTATTGCCATTTCGTCGGAGCGGTGAGCTGCGGCCATGGGCGTGGCGACAGCGTGAGGGAGAGAGAAGGAGGAGGGGGAAAGGTGGGCCTGCTGGGCTGGGTCGGTGCACTGTGCACTTAGGCCCAGTCTAGTTTAGGCCTTTTTTTATTTCTTATTTTCTCTTTTAGATTTTATTCATTAACAGAGAGAGAAAGGGAATTATTTGGGCAACTATTTCACTTAGGAAAAATTTGGGAGGTGTCCCATTAAATCCCTGGTGATTATATACAGTGCCACAAGTATTTTTGGAGACCAGTAGAATTCATTTGTATTTTTCATAAATGAATTAGCAATAAAAATTGCTGGAATAGCATTATTTTAAATGCTACTGCCCATTTTTGCATAAGGGTGATGTTGTATTCCTTAACAAATAAATGTTATGGAATATTGGTTATGAGATGAACATTTTTCTAGCAACTTTTGGGCAACTTTATTTTGCACTTGAATTTGAATTGATTTCAGAGTGGGAAATTGAAATGAGTTGAATTATCACTGTGATCTTGCATTGGAAATGATGATGACAAGGCAGGATGAATTAGGTGATCACTGTAGTTGATACATGGGGGTGTTACAGTCTCAAGCATCTAAGCTTGGGGATGCCCCGGTAGGCATCCCACCTTTCTTCATCAACAATTATCGGTTAGTTTTGGTTGAGCCTAAGTTTTACTTGTTCACATGATGTGTGCTATGCTTGGAGTGTCCTTTTATTTTATTTGTTTGTTGTTTTAATAAAATACTTAGATTTGACAGTATTTATTTGGAGAGAGTCTTCACATAGCTACTGTTTGTTCTTCACTTATATCTTTTGGAGTAGTTTGTCATTTATTCATGTGCTTCACTTATATCCTAAGAGAGAATGTTTGAATGAATTGGATATCTTAAATCTGAAATTATATATGTTTCATATGCTTAGTAGTAATTTCACATTGGGTTTAGAATGTAAAATCTATTGAAATTTGACAATCGCAATATTGGTCATACAAGCAATTCATGAATGATTAGTATAAGGAAGAGAAACTTCACATACAAATATATTATCTTGGACATATTTTATGATTACGAATACCCATTAGTTATTTTCAAACTTGATCAAATAAGTTGAAGTTGGACAAGGAAGAAAACATATTGAGTTATGTTATGTGTATTTGCATAGAAGTTATATTGTTATGGATCCTCTAACATGTGGTGCTTGTTTATAATCTCTGCTAGCCAAAATTTCTACACTAAGTGGGAATACTGCTTGTGCATCCAAAATCCTTGAGCCAAGTTTCTTCCATGAGTGTCCACCATACCTACCTATATATGGTATTACCCTGTCGTTCCAAGTAAATTTGCAGGTGCCATCTCTAAAATCTTCAAATGAACTTCTGTTTTGTGTACCCGTACCGCTCATGGAGTGATGGGTAATGAATATCTTCCATGCTAAGTGTGTTCTACTCACCGACAAGAGTTTATTCACTTGTCAAATTTGAGGGAGGTTGGTAAAAGGGATGACCAGTTCTACTTAACTTAATAGAAAAATAAAAACAAAACCCCCCCTGGAAAGTTGATTGATTGGAGGGCACCCGTGGATTCAGATAGCCATGGCTTGTGTTTGTACGGTTGTGGGGGAGTAAAACCTTTTTCATTATGGGAACCACCACAAATGTGTTTAGCATGGAAGATATTGAAAACTTTGTCATTAAACTATTGACAGGAAAAGTACACCTCTCAAATGAAATTATCTCTGTTTTAAGCAATGAGCTATGGCACATTAGCAAATCCATGCTTCCCTCGGTGAAGGGCCTATCTATTTACTTTTCATGTTGAGTCAACTTCTTATTCCAACCTCAATTATTCTCCACTTGGCAAGCATCATGTGGTGGGGAAAGATCTAGGCACATATATCCAATCAAATATATTTGATCATGGGTTATTATTGTTTACAATTATCTCTATGATAAGTAAGTTGGGAGGCAAAACATTAAGCCCCTATCTGTAACATCCCCACCATCACACTACAGTAATCCCTTATGATCAATGCCAAGTCATCTTAATTTACAAAGCTTAATCATATTGGATTAATATCTCATTTCAAATTCCCTCTCTGAATCATATTCAAATTCAAAGTGAAATTTCAAGTTGCTCAAAAATTGCTGGAAAATTGTTCACCTTCTAGCCAATATTCCAAAACAAATTGTTGTTAAGGAAAAAAACATCACTCCCAAGTCAAATTGGGCCAAAGCATTTAAAACAGTGCCAAAAGGAGCATTTTAAATGCCTTTCCATTTTTGAAAATCTAAATGGAATCAAAAATTGCCCAAACTATATGTGGCAGTGCAAAATATTCCATTAAATTTATGTGACCAAGTTTCACATTTGTACAAAATCATTTGGCAGCTCATTTTAATTCAAAAAACATCTCTGGAAAAGAAAACAGAAAAACTGGAGAAGAAAAAGAGAAAGGCCACTGTGCACTGGGCCTAAGTGCACAGTGCCTGAGGCCAGCCCAGCCGGCCTACCTCCCCCTCTCTCTCTCTTCCCCGTCGCCGTGTCAGCCGCGACATGGCTGAGTGCGCGTGCTCCGGCCTCTGGCCGACACCGCGATGCCACCGACGCCGAGGGGATAAGGGCAAGACCCCGTTCCTCTCCTCTGGCCATCCAGATCCATTCGCCCCCTCCTACTCGCTTCTCCCTCGCTCGCTCCCATCGCCACCGAGCGCCATCACCACCGCGACTCCTTTCCGCCTGAACACACCTACGAATAAATCCTCATACTTACACGGGGTCCGTTCATCCTCAGTTATTCAAGTGCTTTCTAGAACACATTGAATTGCTATCTGATCTCCCGAAAATCCTTTGCAGCCTATTGCTCTTGAAATTCTTGCCTGCTTGTCTTATGGTTAATTCCCTATGTCTATTAATCTCCATTGACATCTCTTGTCATCACCATTTTGAGCCCCTTGATTCAATCTACTACGAATACTCGCAATCATCAGTTGTTTCCTACTAATTCATCCTTCCGGCTCTGACGTCATTCTGGACATAAACTGGTTCTTAGTAAATCAATCCTTCATTGATTGGCCATCTAATTCTATTCAACATACTCATCTTTTTGTCACAGCCTCTGCCTCTGATCCCCCGATTTTGGAATCGTAAACCCTTCGTATTCAAGCTTCGGCTTATTCAAATGTTTCCATAAACCAATTCCTTTGCATCCCTTCTTCTTCTGGTTGAGTACCGATTCTCACACCAGATCCTTTGCGGACCACCTGATCTTTTGGTGGATTACTATCCGGCAGCTCCTTCATATTTTAACTCATTGACGACTTTCCCTTGATACAAAATGTGTCTGGCGCATTGTATCATCTACTCCGAATCGCCAGCCCTTTGCTTTCGGGCGTGTACCCGTCGCTCATGTTATTGTGTTGTATAGCTTCGTAAAAATGTCCCGATGGGTTGAACCTATGCTTTCCCTAATTCGTGTGAACTCAAAAGTTATGCGAGTCATACTCTTCTGGTGCTTCACCAGATAAATCTTCAGCACTACAATTTCTTCGAAAACGAGGAGTGAATGAAAGGTTATGCATTGAAGAAGTGGGAGTCGACCTTGAACCCTTGTGTTCATGCCCATGGACCCGATGTAGAACTTATCATGGAAGCTGCTCGTAAAAATAAGTATTTCCTTGGTACTAATTCATCTCGTATCTGTGAATTGATCCTTTGCACTCGTGGTTCCGACCATATCTTCTCCTTGATTCCATCCCTCGGACAGGTTAAAATATTTGTCCTCTGCAGATCATTTCACCTGTCCAACCTCTATTCTGATCAACCTTCGAGTATTGTCCCCTGTTATCTCGAGGATATTGTGTCATTGCACTACCTCTTATGAAATCTTATCAGAGTAATACTCCTCACCGATTTAGCCCTTCCACGGGTTCTGGGTGGTTTGTCCACCGAGAACACCAATAAGTGAATCAAATCCACCCTATAACACATTGACCTTCTGCTTCCCTACTTCTTCTGCTTGATCATGTTATGGTTCAATTACATCTTTCTGAAACCTTTTGATAAATCATGTTGTGATCATTGTCAACATCTTTGACTTATCCCAAGTTATGAATTTAATTCGTAATACTTCCTTTTACCTAAATGGTGATCCACTTGTTATCCTGTCATGGATATCATGCTCTGCCTTCCTTGGGAGAGATATGCTCTTGATACTTATGTATTATCACATTTTCTTTCCATTGGTTTCTTTAACCTTTCTTGTGTTCTATATGATATAAGCAGAAATAATTCCCTACTTATGTAAACACCTCGGCGTACAACCCTGTGAGGAGACCCCGTTACTATTGTTGATGACATACCGGTAACCACCGATGGATGAGAACTTTGCCTATTGGTCTGCCTCGTTCAACGAGCAGGAAAATGGTTCTCTTCATCCCTCGCCCTTGGTACCGACGATGTTAACGACATAGCTGACAGACTATCCTCTGACATACCTTGTTGTCATGACCGGTGAGATGTCACCATTCGATCTACTTTTGATTGACCCTCATCACAGTTCCACAGGATCGGAACCTGACTCTCCTGTATATCCTTGATTCCGAAGTATCATATACTCTTGGCTTTGAGTGTTATCACGAGCCACCCTCCAAGAGATGATCTGTTCCCGATGCTCTGAACCCCTTTTCACACTCTGTTCAGGTATCGATCGGATGTCCATTCACTTGAAACTTCTTATCGTACCTTCATACTTTGCTCTCGATGTTTTCTTAAGTTTCAACTCGAGATATACTTCTGCCACATTTCCTGAATTGCTCACCAGATAATTAACCCTATAAGGGTTAGTTCCCCTGAAGTTACCCTTTACTTCCCCACTTAAATCTTGGGACAAGATTTCTTATAGTGGAGGAGATTTGTAACATCCCCAGCATCACACTATAGTAATCCCTTATGATCAATGCCAAGTCATCTTGATTTACAAAGCTTAATCATATTGGATTAATATCTCATTTCAAATTCCTTCTCTGAATCATATTCAAATTCAAAGTGAAATTTCAAGTTGCTCAAAAATTCCTGGAAAATTGTTCACCTTCTAGCCAATATTCCAAAACAAATTGTTGTTAAGGAAAACAACATCACTCCCAAGTCAAATTGGGCCAAAGCATTTAAAACAGTGCCAAAAGGAGCATTTTAAATGCCTTTCCATTTTTGAAAAATCCAAATTGACTCAAAAATTGCCCAAACTTTATGTGGCAATGCAAAATATTCCATTGTATTTATGTGACCAAGTTTCACATTTGTACAAAATCATTTGGCAGCTCATTTTAATTCAAAAACCATCTCTGAAAAAGAAAACAGAAAAACTGGAGAAGAAAAGAGAAAGGCCACTGTGCACTGGGCCTAAGTGCACAGTGCCTGAGGCCAGCCCAGCCGGCCTGCCTCCCCCCCCTCTCTCTCTCTTCCCCGTCGCCGTGTCAGCCGTGCCATGGCTGAGCGCGCGTGCTCCGACCGCTGGCCGACACCGCGATGCCACCGATGCCGAGGGGATAAGGGCAAGACCCCGTTCCACTCCCCTGGCCATCCAGATCCATTCGCCCCCTCCTCCTTGCTTCTCCCTCGCTCGCTCCCATCGCCGCCACGACTCCAGCAATACCGCGGCCTCCGATGCCGCTCCATCCGGCCGAGCTACCCAGCAGGTCCGCCAGCCTCCGCTCGATCGCCTGTTGCCCTCAGCTGGTCCCCGGAGGCTCTGCATCACCGGATTCCCCTTCGTCCCCATCCCCGGCCACCGCAACATCTCCGCCGTGGTCCGCCGCCGGTCTGCTGCTACAAAACTATCGTCGGCCTTCGTGTGCCCCTACATGAGCTTCTGCCTCTCTCCTTTCCCCCCTAGCGCGCTGCTGCTCCATAGCTAACTCCCCATGCCGCTCACGCCATTGCCGAGCTCTGCTCCGCCGCGGAGCTCGCTGTCACCGTTGCACTCGTCCGTTGGACGATCCGGATGCACGGGCCTACTCCTGGTCTTCCCAGGCAGCGCGTGGGTACCCCAAGTGGTCACGGGCGAGCCCCGTTGCTCGGTTCCGCGCATCTCATGCTCTGGCCACCGCCAGTGCTCGCTGTAGCCATCGTTACAGTCCACCGGAGCTCGCACCGATAGCGTAGATCGACGCGGTGCTCGTTTCTCGTCCGAACGATGGTCTCAGCACTCGATTTGAACCGCCGTAGCCGAATCCCGAGGTCACCGGAGTAGCGCCACCGTGCGTGAGCTCGCCGGAGTGCCTGCCGGCGCCGGCGCTGACCTGGCGTGGCTGGGACCCACCCTAGAGTCACTGCCAGTGGGCCCCAGTCCACTGTTTGACCACGTTGACCGGGTCAACACCGGGGTCCTGTTCACCCTTGTCACTGACTAGTGGGCCCCCTCGTTTAGCTAAACTAATTAAATGGTTTTTAATTAAAACCTAATTAGATTAACCTAACTAGCCACTGACACCTGGGGCCCATCCCTCTAATTAGTCTGTTAGTTTAGTTTAAACTCACTGCTAAACTCACAGAGGCTGACAGGTGGGCCCCACCTGTCAGTTTGACCAGTCAGCAGCTCAGCTGACTGCTGACACATTAATAGATTTCTGTTAATATAAATAAATCCAGAAAATGTTTTAAACTTTGAAAATTTGTAGAAATTAAACCGTAGCTCGGATCGAAAAACTTTATACATGAAAGTAGCTCAAAACAACAAGATGAATCCGAATATGCCCTCCTCATACCTGTTACATGCCTCTAGCATGATGAACATGGAATTTTCCCCTCAGTTTCATCTGTCCAATAATCACCCGGAGCTGGGAGAACACTCCGGATAATTTCCCGCTCCCACTAACCTGCGTAGTACTACATTAGGCACCTCTCGAATAACGTGCTGCCATGCCATACTTCTGTGATTGCATTTGTCTACCTTTATTTATTGTTTCTTCCCCCTCTTCTCTCTCGATAGACCCCGAGACCGATGATGACCCAATGATCGTCTACCTCGTCGAAGACCCGTTGGTGTTTGCAAAGCAACCAGGCAAGCACCCCCCCTTTGAACATGCCTATATCGCCTATTCTTTCTCCCTCCTGCTTGCATTAGAATTTGCTACTACTTTGAGTTATCCTATTCTGATGCATTGCATGTTTATTGTAACCTGCTATTGATACCTTACCTGCTTATCCTAAACTGCTTAGTATAGGCTGGATAGAGACCCACCAGAGACACCACTTTGACCCAGTTGCCCCCGCTGGATTATCAGATGACTCGATCAATGTGATCGACAACCAGGCCCTGGCACCGCACATCACCCCCTTAGTTGTACGACACTGCAGCGTTACCATCGAGTGCCGAGGGTGATACCTCGTTTAGCACTTCTGATGTTAACTCTGTTGAGTAGCTATTCGGTCGTGGTCATCAAGGGTGATTCCTCCTTCACCACTTCCGATAACGACGCCGTCGTGCAACACCTCAAGTGTGAACCTCGAGGGTGATTCCTCCTAAGTTCACCTTGACGGATACATCGAGTAGGAATCCAACGAGGGTGATACCTCAGATTCCCTGATGTTATGGACACACGGATACTTGGACTTTACAACTGTTACTTGGAAACGCGGGTCGACCCTAAGGGGTACCCGCGAGTGATGGGAAGTCGGGTTGACCTGGAGGGTACCCGAGAGATAAATACAAGGCGTGGCCGGGCATTCTTAGCCCTTGCCGCAAGTCCTCAAGACGGGGCGATGGGGTCACATCGATCATGAGTCTCTGCTCGTTACCGCATGCTACCAATACACTAACGATTTGGATATTTTATCTGAGTGGTCCTCTGGCCCGATAGCACTAACCATCACGCGGGAATAGTTCTGGGCACTATGCATCGTGGCATCAGCCGAAAGCTCTGTCAGACATCCAGTTCAGCATTGCGGCACGGTCGGATCATGTCGGACATCCGAGGCGACGCTGGTATCCACCCTGCTCGCAACGACCCGGAGTGCAATGGGCGATGGGCCCAAGACCCCGGAGTGCTTAGGATGTAGACCGGCGGGGACCTCTCTGCTGAGCTTTAGGTAGGGCTATGGTGTGTCGTTTGGCCGAGGCCGAGCATGACCCAGAAAAGTGTGTCCGGCCGGAGTTAAGCGAGTGTGGTGGGTAAGTTGGTGCACCCCTGCAGAGAAGAAAACATCTATGCATAGCCGGATCCTCGGTAACGGATGCTCGGAGTTGTATCCCGATCGATACAACTAGAACTGGATACTTGTGATGAGAAATGGATAGTATGGCTCTGGGATCGCTTTCTCGCAGGGAGTCGAGGAAGTATCTCTGGGCGAGGTTGATAACACTACTACTATGGCTCTGGGATTGCTTTCTCGCAGGGAGTCGAGGAAGGATCTCTGGGTGAGGTTGATTACACTACTATTACCTTATATTATGATTTTCTGTACTCTTCTAAAGGCTGTAAGATGCTCGAAGATGCTTGAAGAGGCTTGAAGATGCTAGTCTTCGATAGGACTAGGCCTTCTCTCTATTCTGGCATTTCTGCAGCCCAGTCCACATATACAGCCTTTCTTTGATAATGTTGCATATGTAGTGTAGATCCTTGCTTGCTGAGTACTTCGGATGAGTACTCACGGTTGCTTTGCTTCCTCTTTTTCCCCATATTCGTTTGATGCGACCAGGTGACGGAGCCCAGGAGACGGCTGCCCCGTCGACGACCACTACTACCACCTCGAGGGTGGCTACTACTACGAGTTGGCCGACGACCAGGAGTAGGTTCGGAGGGTCCCAGGAAGGAGGCCTGCGCCTTTTCGATCGTAGTCTTTGTTTTACCCCGCCTTCTTAAAGGCTTATCTGTCTTTCTTTTATATCTGTACTGAAATATCTGATGCTTCCGCTGATGCTTGTAAGCGAGCTTATGTATTCGAGCCCTCGAGGCCCCTAGCTTGTAACATAAAGCTTGTATTATTTTAATTTGTGTTTTAGAGTTGTGTTGTGATATCTTCAAGTGAGTCCTTAGGCTTGATCATGTGCAGTTGCGTGTATGGTATTGCACGATTAAGTCGGGGGCATCACACTATCTTCCTTTGTGTTCGATGGATGCTATTTGTTCTAAAAATATGCTTTGAGTACTAGCAATCATAAAACACTATATGATTATTGAGTATGTGAAGCTCTTACTTGAAAATAGTATGAACTGTAATTGTTTGGTGACTAAGAACATAGGTTGTTAAGTTTTAAGAGAATGCATTGTTTGAACCATAACATGTGAATTGATTGCTACTTTATCTAGGTGAGTTTTATAAGAAAGAGTTGTTGTTTATGATGCTAGGAAAGTGATTGAAATTATCATTGATCAAACTTATGCATGCATTATGCTAGCATTCACACTTCATAAATTATTTATTTTATCATTTACCTACTCGAGGACGAGAAGGAATTAAGCTTGGGGATGTTGATATGTCCAACGTATATATAATTTATGAAGTATTCATGCCATGTTTACAAAAAAATTATATGGTTTAGGTTCACTTTTATATGATTTTCGTGAGCTAACCTATTAACCTAGTGTGCAGTGCCAGTTGTTGTTTTCTGCATGTTTTTGGTTTTCCAGAAAATCCATACCAAACGAAGTCCAAATGCAACGAAAATTTACAGTGATTTTATGGAAAATAAGAGACCGGGAAAGCTTCGAGAGGGAGCTAGAAGGTATCTAGGGGGCCCACAATCCTGGGTGGCACACCCCCTAGGGTGCACCCAGGGGCGGGCCCACCTCAATTCAAGGGTATTCAATTGAATGCCCATTATTTTTGGTAAAAAAAACTAGGTATATATATAATGTATATACTATGTCTCGATATGAAAAAACAAAACTGACACATGTACACCCATAGAAAGAGCTAGCCCAGCAGTCCACCCTCTTTTTCCCACAAGGCCTCAACACCCACGGCCCAAATGTCTGGAGCACACCGCACGTACACGTCCATCCTCAAAAAAAGATCCCATCAATAGATCTGAGTTCAGATGCAGAGATGAACCGGCATCCCTTCGACCCTTCGCTGCGTCGATCGTTCTGTTGGCATCGCAGTTCGCACCCGAGCCTCCACTCCGCCAGGCGGCCGGTTAGGGTTGTTGTCATCGTGTCGCCTGATCGATGATTGCGCATGCGCACGGCATGCTGTTGCGACGAATCTATCCGTCGTTCCCTACCTCCCTCCGGTTCTGAACTTCTGATCCCTGAAGTGGCAGTGGGCAGTAGGCCGCATTGATTCAATCTCAAAGACACAACCACATATTGAAGTATTGATGGTATAATTGTTAATTAGATGTATTAATCCTTTGGCTTCTGAAATTGGGGTCTCTCCTCTATGTCGATTCTTACTTGAACTGAATTCATGTATATGCATGGTTTTCTTCTCGCTGTAATATGCAAGTTAAGGATAAGGACATCCACTCATTTTCAAAGCATCAAGGATAGCAAAGTTATCTTGTAATTTGTAAGGTTTCTTATCATTTGCTATTTTCTATCCTCTATATATCTTAGATTTTGCCACAATATGTCAAACAATTTTCATTTCTATATGTTGAACAAAACCAAGTTATTATCAATTTTTATATTAATATAATATATTATGCTATATCTTTTATATAGTTTTAAAATAGCATAATATGCTGCTATAATCGGTTATACTTGCCCAAAGAAAGGCTATAGGCTTCTAAAAAATGTTCTCAAATTTTGAATACACATCCCTCGATTCCTGGGCCCGCCCCTGGGTGCACCACCTGAGCTTGTAGGACCCTCGGGAATCCCCTGGCATGAATCCAACACTGAAAAAAATCCTACAAATACACAAACCTCTGAAAGTTAACATAGATGAGTTTTTCCGCCGCCTTAAGCCTCTATTCAGAAGCGATCTCATCCAGAGCTCCATTCCGGCACCCTGCTAGAGGGGGGAAGTCATCACTGGAGGCCATCTTCATCATCCCTGCTGCTTCCATGATGAGGAGGGAGTAGTTCACCCCCAGGGCTGAGGGTATGTACTAGTAGCTATGTGTTGTATCTGTCTCTCTCTCTCTCTCATGTTCTTGATTTCGCACGATCTTGATGTACCACGAGCTTTGTTAATATAGAGGAATCATATGGTGTTCTTCCCTCTTTATCTTTGGTGTGATGAATTGATTCTTGCCCTTTGAGGTTTCATTATTATCGGATTGAATATTTTGGATTTGAGATCACTTGATGTATGTCTTGCATGTGGATACCCATGGTGACAATGGGGCATTCTATTAAGTCACTTGATTTATGTTTTGGTAATCCACTTGCGGATTTCTGAGGTGACATTGAGGTAATCTAGGCACATAGTTTCATACACGTTCTCATCCTACTTTCTATGATAGAAACTTTGGGGTAATCTTTGAAGTTATTTGTGTTGGATTGAATATTATGAATATGAAATTGTTTGATGCATATCGTATAATTAACTCAAGGATACTTGTGGTGACATTGGAGTGTCTAGGTGACATTAGAGTTGATTGATGCGTATCATATAGTGTTAATATTGTAGTATGATCTCTAGGGATGTTTGTGGCACTTATAGGGATGGCTCAATAGATTGATCGGAAAGATAACTTGGAGGTGGTTTGCTACCTACAACAATTTCATCTTATGTTCTTCGCTATTGATAAGAACTTTGGAGTGATTCTTTGTTCCACAATGAGGGATTGTTATATGATTCGGTTATGTTAGCAATGTTGAGAGATTGCACAAGTGAAAGTATGAACCCTAGGCCTTGTTTCTAAGCACTGCAATACCATTTGTGATCAATTTTGGTACTTGCTACCTAGCTGTTTTTATTTATTCATATTATAAAATTCTATTTCTACTATCCATACTACACTTGTATCACCATCTCTTCGCCAAACTAGTGCACTTATACAATGGACAACTGTATTGGGTGTGTTCGGGACACAAGAGATTTCTTGTATTTGATTGCAGGGTTTTTTGAGAGAGACCTTCTTCATCCTACACCTCCCACGGATTGATAAACCTTAGGTCATCGACTTGAGGGAAATTTGCTGCTATCCTATAAAACTCTGTGCTTGGAGGCCTAACAGAGTCTACAAGAATAAAAGTTGCGTAGTAGACATCACCTACATCGAGAGTCAGTTGTCTAAAAGGAATGGGTGCACAACACTCAAAATTTTTGAAGTTTCAACATAGTGAAATTTTCTTTCTGAGAATGAATACATTAAGGAAGAACTTGACTGACATAATGCCATGACAAATTGTGTGACATTCTGGGTAAAATAGTTCTTACACGATGGGTTACGCCGCCACCCTTTATTTTGTTTCGCTCGTTTCTGTTTCTTATCTATTGGACTTTGTTTCACTTTTAGGATATAGATTTTTATTTGCTGATTTATTTTTTTATCTGAGTGAAATGTTTCGGACCCTACCTTTCTATTCTATCATATCCAATCTATGTTGACCCATTATGAGTGTGCAATTTCGTCAGGAGTAATGTTTTTCTCTGGCATCATTGGCTACGAGAAAGAACTCGCTCCGAAACATAATCATTTTGGCAAAAGTCATCTGAAATTTGGGTTTCCTGCTAAAGTTAGGACTACCTTTATGAATGGTTACCACGTGCACACGTACAACCGCTGCATAATCTTAGTCGTTGAATCCTAAAAGTCCATGAATGAGGACTGTTTGATATGATCCACAAGGGGGCGATTGTTCTTTCTCGAGTATAAATACCGGCCGCCACCCTATCTTATCAGCTCCTCCATTCTTCCACCTCACCCCGAAACCCTTGAGCATTGTTTATCTGCCTCGACCTTGATGATGCCGACCACTTTCATCACTTTGCTGTCGGAAAGGGGTCATCGGAGTCATCGGACGCCACCATAGTCCCCATGCATTACCAAGCTAGGGTACATACAACATCGAACCCGAGTCTCTGTCTGTTCTTGCTCGTGTTTGTCCATGATAATTTCCTTGGATTTTACGGTATTTTACAGATCCTAAATCTTTAGGGTAAAACATTGGATGGGGTTTGTAGTTTTTCCTCGCATATCAATTTAGATCTAGATTTCGTGTTTCGCCTCGGTGGTATAGTTTTCGTCTTAGTGCATTTGTTTCAGATACACCAGCTTGAAATCTATGTTATTTCCTTCAACTAACACTTAACTCAAATTCTAAGTCTAGCTTCTCGGGAAATCATTTTCTTCACAAAATTTCTCTGTGCGTACTCATAACCCTATCCCCATTTTCCCTCGCGGCTATTCTATATTCACAAGGACATGGACTCTATCAAAGATTCTACTAAGCCTGCTGGTCCGAATGATAGAGGATAAGATACTCTATTAGATACATCAGACGAATCCAAAGCACATGGCCCAACGGTAGGCCCTTCCAAGCAGAAGAGGAAAATATCAAAAGAACCAATCGAGAAAGATGCTAATGGAAGTCCTTCTAAGAAATAGAAGGGAGGTCGCAAACCTCAAGAAAGTTCCACTGAACTCATGTCACACGACTGGTACAAAACGGTCGCTGGTGAAACTGATAGGCAAAGATGCAAAAGATTCGATGCTATTGGGTCACCAAGTGGTTTCAATATAAATTGGTTCATCCTCGATATGCCACTACTGCAGGATGCTGCTAACACGACACTACAATCAGAGACCCTTCGACAAAACTATGTGCGATGCATTAATCGCAAATGGTGATGTAATAAAACCATCAAAAATGATACAAAACATTTGCGATGGCGAAGACATCAAACACGGTTCAGATTAGAGTTGCGTGTGTGATGTGTGGCATACGGTTAATCCATAAGAACTATTTGCAATGAGGCAACACAACAGAAACGGTCAGCCAGATCAAGGTGTGTGCGATACACGGCATACCGTTCACTCGGATAAACTATTTGCGATTAGGGAACACAACAGAAATGGCCAGCCAGATCAAGATGTGTGCGATATACAGCATATGGTTCACTCGGATGAACTATTTTTGATTAGGCAACGCAACAAAAATGGTTCAGCCAGATCAAGGTGTGTGAAATGGAGGGCATATAGTTCATTCTGATATACTGTTTGTGTTGAGTCAAGAGAACAGAAATGTGTGTGATACGCGGCAAACATCCAATTACATAGGTGGCTAGTACACACATGACATTTCCACACACCAACATAAACTATTACATGCATAATTAACTAGGATAAACGATCATCTGATCATCATCTACTTCTTCTTGTGATGCTTGCCGCCACTGCTCTACTAGGATAAATGGAACAGTATTCTTTACTGTGAATAGTGTCAGATTCAGGGCTCCACAGACCCAAGAAAGGTTCGAACTCTGGGGTGCGCGCGAAGAACTCAATCTCCCCAGTCTGCCGACCCATGGATCTCACCGCCTAGCTTGATGAACTGGAAGGGAAGGAGACACAACAGTTTACCCAGGTTTGGGCCACCTTGCGGTGTAAAACCCTACTCCTGCTTTGTGGTGGATTGGCCTCGAGGTGGGCTGAGGATGAACTAGTAGAGAGGGAGAACAACCTCAGGAGGTGTGTTCTTGTGAGGGTGTGGGCTGGTGAGGATGATCTGGTTCCTCCGAGCCTCTATCTATCTATCGATCGATCCCCGGTGATGGCCTAGCTATATTTATAGTGGCCTTGGTCCTCTTCCCCCAAAATGAAGGCGGAAAGGGATCCCACAATGGCCAAGTTTGAAGGGGGACAAGTAGTACATCTTATCCTGACTAAAGGTGCTCTTCGCCTGCAAAGCTTCTGGTTGTGACGTCGCGGTGGGCTCGGCGATGACCTCCATCCTGCCGTCCTGGTCTTGTAGCACGGGAATGGAAACCTTTGGCTGATTCCTTGGGACTCAGCGTCTGCGCTTGCTTCCTTAGTACCTAAGAGGAAACCTGCTGTACTGCGCCCGCTGGCGCCCGCCTGGCCTTGGTCGTCATGGCTCGCATCACCTGAACCTCACAAGGTGGGGCTTGCATAGAAATCTCTGCTCCTCAGAAGCCGGCCTAAGGAAGCCGCTCCCTCTGGAGGTCTTGGCGTCGTCCGCCTCGCGAGGCTTGGCCCCTCGCAAGGGTCTTGTGTTGTTGATGATGAAGATGGGCCGTACCAGGCCGTTGGTGAAGCCACACCAAGGGCCCCAGGCAGGCAAGTCTGGGTACCCTGGTTCCCAGAACGCCGACAGTAGCCCCGGGCCCAAGGCGCGCTCGGACTTGGCTTCGAGGCGAAGCCAAAGGGCAAGGGCGAATCGCCGTGGGCCCCAACCACCTGCGGGCCCGGTCGACGCGTGGCTTCTGATGGGATGTGGGCGCCTCCACTTCCCACGCAGCCTCGGCAATTGCCAGACATGACGGCTGCCTGTTGCGAGCGTGGCTCTGCCATCATTGCCCATCGCGCTCGCCCTTGGCTTCCCCTCTTTCCTGTGAACTTGCGGCTCCTCTTCTAGATTCAGCGCCGGTGGCAATCCACCCTTGACGCCACGGCCCCGAGGTCGAAGAAGAAGGGGGAGGCCTGCGCGCCCGCCGAATCCCAGTCGGGCCTGGAGCCCGCGCTTGATCGGTCGACGGTGATCAACCAGGAGGGGTTGGACAAGGTCCGGCCGGCCCTCACCGCTGATTCTAACGAGTGGAAGGCGACGACAGTCTGGCCTGCCTCCCGGGCCATGGTCGACATGCAGGCCACCGAGATCCCCATTCATCTTCATGCTCTCCTGGCTGGCTTGGTCCCTCCTTTCTCTGATTTCTTCAATGCCACAATCTCGCATTACCAGATACAAGCGCTGCATCTGGACCCCGGATCCATCATCCTCCTTGCCGCCTTCACCTTCTTGTGTGAGGCTATGGTGGGCATTGCTCCATCTGTCACCTTGTTCCGCCATTTCTTCTCGCTCCATCTGGTCGACAGCCGTCAGCCCTCGGGATGCGTGGCATTCCAGGCTGTGGCAGCGACGGCTGACTCCGGCATCGACTTCACGCTCCGCCCGGATGTGAAGGGATTTCGGAAGTGGTGGGTGTATGTGGACGCCGCCACACTCAGCCCCGCGCTCCTGCTTCCGCAAGCGCCGGCGGAACTCAGCTCCGGCTGGGGGCACGTGAAACTTGTCGACCGTCGGCTCGCCCACGTCTGGTCTAGGCTGGCCAAGTTGAAGAAGGCAGGAGTGACGGCGTCGATGGTGGTGAGGGAGTTCGTTCGGCGGCGCATCGCCCCGCTCCAGCGCCATTCTCGCCCAATGTGGGCGTTCACCGGCGCCAAGGACCCCATGAGGCTCCAGGTGCCCTCGCTCCCTTCCAAGACACTGCACGCGATGCTCGAGCTCTTGACTAACGACCCAGCGCCTGCCACGCTTCCGGAGGGGGGATGCCTCTTGTACCACTGCTCAAACAAGGAGGACTTCATGAAGCAAATGCCCCTCTTCGACGAGTGGGAGCTGCGCCCGCTGGGCCTTGAAGGGCCTCGCGAGAATCCCATCTCTGTGGCCCCTATGCTCGCCGATCCTGCGGCGCACGCCCCTGATGTGGTTGTAGGGGGGTGAGCGCCGCCGGGTGCTCCCGAGGCGACTGCTCCCGAGATGGCTCCTCCTGAGGTGGCGACTCCTGGGGTAGCTACCCGCAGCCCAGTCGCGAAGGGCAAGGCGCCAACCCTCGGCACACCTCGTCTGGACCTTGGGGCACTCCGCAAGAGGAAAGTACTCTGGAGCCGTGGCAGCGACGCCCCCCGGCCCCTGAGACAGAGGGTGTGGGTAGCTGTGGATGAGTAAGTAACTTATCTTTGTGGGTCTTCATGTGTCGCGTCCTTTTCTAACTCTCGCTCCTCAGGACCCCTTCAGTTGCGGCGGCGAAATCTCCTGGGGCGCGATCTCCGGGTGCCCTTGGTCCGCTCGTGGTTCCAAGCCCCCTGCGCCATATGCCTGCGCGAGGCACGGAGTCTGCCCGTGAGATGGATGCGCCGCAGGGAGGCCGTGGGCCTGCGCTCCCAGCATCCTTCCTTCATAGTTACTTCTGGGGCGCAGGAGGCATGCCAAAGGCTCCCCCACCAGTTCTTGCTGGTGGCCAGGCAGCCTCAGCACCGGCATCATCTTCGAGCGGTGATGCCACATCACCCAACGCCTCCGCCAAGGCCTCGGAGACTGCTGGGGGAGCGTTGGCCGCCAGCCATCTGTCAGAGATGAGCGAGCCGCTCCGCGCCTCTCCGGCAGCCCCCGGCGCGGAGGAAGGGCTTGGCCACGCGCTGGAGCTCGCGCGCGGGCGCAGCGCCGTCCGCCATGACCTTTTCCAGGAAGCAATGGGCGCACTGAGTTGGCTTGGAGGAGAGCTTGTCGATGTCGACGCGTGCCTAGAGGCAGAAGGCCTCCGCCTGGCGCGCGAGTGGCACCAACTGAAGGTCGCCATCAACCTTGGGCATCTGCAGCACGAGCGCGCTCGTGCAGACGCCGCGGCATCCCTCGTAGCTTCTTGCGAAGCCTGTGCCCGCGCTCTGGAGGAGGTCAGAGCTACTGATCGCCGATGTGAGGCGGCCGAGGAGTGATAGAAGGAGCTCCAAGCTTCGAACGCTGCTCTTGAGTGGCAGGTTCAGGCGCGCAGGGCCACCCTGGAAGCACCACCGAGCGAGGCCCCCTCGGATGAGAAAGGAAGCCAGGCGCATGAGGATGCCTGGCGCTCGAGGTCTTGGAACACAACCTGGCGCTCGAGCGGCTGGAGGTGAGGGAGCGCAAAGTGGCCGCAGCTGAGGACGCCGTTGCTGCCCGGGAGGTCAAGGTCCAGCAGGAGATTAACCGGAGGGTGGCGGAGATCCGCAAGGCCCTTGTTGGCGAATACCGTCGGAAGTTGGGGCTCCAGGAGACCCGCTTCCAACAGCGACAGGTTGAGCTGCAGGGCAGGACCGACGCCCTTCGGGTGAAGCTTGCCACAGCGGAGCAGCGCGAGATGGCCGCCAAGGAGGCTCGGGCCTCCGCCCAAGCTGACTTGCCCTCACTCCAGCAACAGGTCACGTGCGTCACGTCTCTTGTGGAGAAAGCCACGAGAAAAGCAAGCCACCGTCGGACGATGCAGCGCGAGCGCTCCTCGATGCTTGAGGACCTCAGGGTCCGGGCCAACCGGGCTTCGGATATCATTTGTGAAGAGAGCGTCTCCCGCCCGCACGAGGCTGACGATGCCGGCTACCTTCACTTCTTCACCCAAGTCATGACCCATCTGGAGGACCGGGCCATGAGGGCGCGCCAGCTCGTCGAGGAAAGGAGCAAGGAACTTCTTGGGCGCGCGTTCTCACGCGTCTTCAGCTACCTCCTTAGCCTTGACCCCGACTTCAACTTCGATGCTGCGATAGCCCCCGTGCCCAGGGTCACGCAGGGCGACCTGGCGAGCTGGGTGGATGACCATGTGGACGACCTGGTCGCGGAGATCGCCCGTGAAGATGGTGTGGGCGTGCCCGCAGCCGAAGAGGGTGGTGCCGATGATGGTGAAGATGAAGATGGCAACGCCGACGGCAGTGCGTCTCGCTAGGCTTGCATTTCCTTCCCGATCCTGACCTGTATACCAAAACTTTGGGCATGGCCCCATGGGGCATGGAAAGTATTTTTTGGTGGGGGTTCCCCGGTTATGAAACGATGATATGCCTTCTAAATTGATTTTAAAACGAGCTTCCGGGGGCAAGAGGGCCCCCTACTAGAGTAATTCGTTGTGACTTATCTTTGGTGCTGGCGGTCTTGGACAGGTTCCCGTGTCGTGAGGGCGCTTCCTTACTGAGGCGGGCCCCGCGGGGCATGCGAGGGCTCGAGCCTCCTGAGGAGCCTGCAGACCTGCCTGAGAGCGCCGCACGAGGAGCCGACTACCGAGTCGCGGCAGGGCGTGCGCGCAGTGGTCCTGCGGCAGATGCGCCTTTGGCCCCGAGGGGGCCTCGAGACCACTTGGGCTGGCCCAAGCGCGTGTGTCGCGCACGCCAAGCCCAGCCCCCGCTCGCGGGGTGCTCACGAGGGGGGGGGGGGCAGTAGGCATGAGCCTTGCTTTTAACGTAAACCAAAAGGCAAGAAAACACCACGAGTCGAAAAATCCCCCCCCCCCTCTTTTTTGATAAGCACACGAAACTCCAAATCTCATTCCAAAAGATGGCAACTAGGTTACAGAAAGAGGGTGAAACAAATAGCCGCATCCGGCACCTAGACTAGTCTTCTCACCAGCGCGGAGCTAAGTGCTTCCACTGGGCGTGGGCATAGTCATTGGGGGACAGTGTCGACGGCCAGTGCGGAGCATGGTGCTTCCACTTGGATGTGGGTGGGAGCCCCCGTGAGGCCCGAGGGCGGCGCTCAGGAGACTCCGGGGCATGTACAACCCAACTCGTTATTACGTGAGAGTGTCACGAGCGGAGATCTTCACGGGTATCCTTGGCACCGGGCGGGGGCCCCGCCCTGCGCCTCCCCCGACCACCGTTGGGGCGTCCGGAAACCAGGGCGAGACCAAGGGGCAAGGGGGACGCTGGCGGTGCCCCGGCGATCGCAGGCCCCCCACCGGGGGTAGGGCTCGCCGGCGCCTTCCCCGGCGGAGGACCTACCTCCGAACGGCGTGTGCCGCCGTCGTGGCGGCGCCTTGCTCCATGCGGCGCGGGGGAGGCCCTAGCACCAGGCTCCCCCCGCGCAGCTCCCAGTGCATTCCGTCCGCCTGCTGCGGGGCCATCGTCCTGAGGTCCACGGCCGTTGCCGTGGCTTGGTTCACCTGCGGTCCATGGTTAGTGTAATCGCGCCCCTGAGATATTGATGGTACCCGGTGGCTGTTGTCATGGAAGACGCCGGTGAAGCTCCGAGGTGCCTGCGAAGAGCCTCGGCCTCGTGTGGTCCCGACGCCCAGGCTGGTGAGGGCAACGGACGGGGTCTTCCTCTTGGCGCATACAGCGAGTCCATCAGTGTAGGCACAGGGGTGCCCGAAGCCGTCGCCCGGCCATCCGGCGTCGTTGCTCGCCATCCTTGGCGCCAGGTCACCACGACCGTAGAGTGGCATCTCGGCGCGGCCCCAGGAGGGGCCGCCCAGCTCTGCGGCGGCCGGAGGCAACGCATCCAAGGTGGGCGCCACGGCATCGCGAGCCAGGCTGGCACTGCGGGGCCCCCTGTGCCCCCTGGGGGCGCGTAGGCGTAGTGAGGGTCGGCGCGCGCCCCTGGCAGCGCTCGCGATGTAGGTAAAGTGCAGAAGGGCGCTGCACCCCTGCAGGCGGCACCCAGCAGCTCGGCGACCCGCTCTAGCAAGGCGTCGTGGCTGCCTTCTGCCAGCCTGCATTGCAGCAGCTCCCGTGCCACGATGAGCGCGGCTTGCATGTTTGCCTATCCCGACGGGTGTGCAACACTGTTGCCGCGGCGAAGCTCGAAGATCGCGTGGTGGCCCGGTTGCAGCGTAGCGCGGGAGCGGGTGGAAGCATTCCATGTCTCCTATGGCCGACGATGCCGGCCGACGTGCGGGCCGCGAGGAGCGCGGAGTGGAAATCTTCTTGGGCGGAGAGCACCGCCCGGGCAGGACGAGTGGCCCAACGCTCAGCATGAGCTCGGGGAGCGTCAGCCATGGGAACGGTGGAACGGCGGCGAATCGACCGGCGGAAGAGAGGCTCCGATGCACCCCTACCTGGTGCGCTAAATGTCGGATTCAGGGCCCCGCAGACCCAAGAAAGGTTTGAACTCTGGGGTGCGCGCGAAGAACTCAATCTCCCCGGTCTGCCGACCCATCGATCTCACCGCCTAGCTCGATGAACTGGAAGGGAAGGAGACACAACAGTTTACCCAAGTTTGGGCCACCTTGCGGTGTAAAACCCTACTCCTGCTTTGTGGTGGACTGGCCTCGAGGTGGGCTGAGGATGAACTAGTACAGAGGGAGAACAACCTCAGGACATGTGTTCTTGTGAGGGTGTGGGCTGGTGAGGATGATTTGGTTCCTCCGAGCCTCTATCTATCTATCGATCAATCCCCGGTGATGGCCTAGCTATATTTATAGTGGCCTTGGTCCTCTTCCCCCAAAATGAAGGCGGGAAGGGATCCCACAATGGCCAAGTTTGAAGGGGGACAAGTAGTACATCTTATCCTGACTAAAGGTGGTCTTCGCCTGCAAAGCTTCTGGTTGTGACGTCGCGGTGGGCTCGGCGATGACCTCCGTCCTGCCGTCCTGGTCTTGTAGCACGGGAATGGAAACCTTTGGCTGATTCCTTGGGACTCTGCGTCTGCGCTTGCTTCCTTAGCACCGAAGAGGAAACCTGATGTACTGCGCCCGCTGGCGCCCGCCTGACCTTGGTCTTCATGGCTCGCGTCACCTGAACCTCATGATGTGGGGCTTGCATAGAAATCTCCGTTCCTCAGGAGCCGGCCTAAGGAAGCCGCTCCCTCTGGAGGTCTTGGCGTCGTCCGCCTCATGAGGCTTGGCCCCTCGCGAGGGTCTTGTGTTGTTGATGATGAAGATGGGCCGTACCAGGCCGTTGGTGAAGCCACGCCGAGGGCCGCAGGCATGCAAGTCTGGGTACCCTGGTTCCCAGAACGCCGACAAATAGTGTGCTCTGTTGGGCACACAAGTATATGGATCATAGCCTTGGGCGAGCAATGTGCCCACACGCATCGTGCTAGCTCGATGTTCCTTCTATGCTAAGTTTCCATTAATTGATGGCGTTTTATGAACACGCCACTGTTTCCTTCCATTTTCTCACCGGTTTCCCGCCGCCACCCAGCGATATTGCACATAAACCTAGGCGGCGCGTGACGCATCGAGGCAACAAGCACAGCCTATAGCACATCCACCTTTTCCAAACATGCCAACCCACCAAAGCGCCACCTCTGCCATCAACCTCCTCGATGAGGAAAACGAGAAGGCGCCACGGCCCATCGAGGCCGAGGCGCTCCCCGGCAACGAAATGGACGATGTCGTGATGCGCATCATCGCCAGGGTTGAGCAGACCCTTGGCGCACGATGCTTCAGCGCCGCGGATCAAGATAGGCATGTCAGCGCCGAGAGGTTGCAGCTCGCCGCACAACATGATCGCTGGTGCACCGCAGAGCAAGCTAGGCGCGTCTGCACCGATAGGCTATGGCTCGTCGCACATCGAGACCGTTGGAGCACCGCGGAGCGAGAGGCGCGGTGCGCCGCACAGCAAGAGCGGATCCATCGGCGCTTGCCTGCTGTCGATAGGGTGTTGCAGCTGGGTACATGCCCCGTCAGTACCCTCATTCCTCCCCAGGAGTGGGCAGAGGCCGTCTGCGCCGTACTTGCACCAGAGACCGACCGTGTCGTACTTGCACCGGGCGCGTGCCGTGCCGTTTGCATGGGTCGCACCGTTCACCTTGTCCGCGGCCCGCTCGATGCCAACGCGCTGGTCGCTAGGCTCGACCGCCTCCTTGGCGCAGGTGTCCACATGGACGCGGTACAGGAACATGGCCGTCGCATCCTCGAGCTGGTGATCTCTGATGAAATAGCCAACTTGGAGGTCAAGATCACGCTCCAGATCTACCGCGAGCGTGTCGACCGCTTGGACGAACGCCTGCACGAGCTCAGGCAGAGCCAAGAGCTACCGTAGGTAAAGGGCTACTGGTCATGGACGTGGTTTATTTTGTTGACTCATTTCGACGTGGATCGCTATGTATTCACAACAATCATAATATTGCTCTGTTTATTGCTCTGTTTCAATGTGTGTACTCTATTTTCCGTTCTTATATGTTCTGTTTCAATGTGTGTGTATATGCTTTACATTTTGTATATGTGGATGATAATAGCTAGATACAAATTAGTATACAAAAACAGATAGAAAAATGGAATTCATAATATATATTAATTGTTCATTAGTTCATCACAGAATATATATAATATCATCACTTATACGTGATGATACTTAACTACCATGTACAATGCATAAAATTGAAAATGAACAATACTAAAACTAATAATCCCTCCTGGGGGCAGTATTCTAGCAGCCCCTCACCAGCAGCTCCCTGGTGTGCGGCGTCTTCCCAGCGCGGAGGCAGTACTCCGCCTCCTCCGCCTCGCAATGCTTGACGTACCGATCTGCCTCTTGCTGGCGGACGAGTGCGAACGATCTTGCCATTTTGTTGGGTGCCCACCGGAGCTCCTCGTCAGTGGCACGCTGGAGCTTATTGGCCCACCTCTACGCAGCGATGAGGCGCCTAGCGCCTTTGATCTTCCTCGTGAAGTGCCTGTCTTCGTACACCTCCTCCACACGACGACGCGCCCGCCCCCAAAGCTCCACTACCTCCTTTTTCCAGGCGGCCTCATGGGCTTCACAGGCCGCCTGGTACCTAGCTTCCTCCTCTGCCATCTCCTTCTTGAACGCCACTTTCCTGGCTTTCTCAGCCAGCGGGAGTGATTTCCACAGAGAAAGATTGTACTGGCCCCAAAACCACTCCAAAGTTGGGGGGGTCCGGCGCAACCTCGTCCGGTGGCCCGTAGGGGTCCTCCTCGTCGCTGCTCTTCGACTGAACGACCTCAGGGGGCGGGGCCTCCTCGTCGGCGCGTGGGCAGATCGGCAGCGCCATGGAAGAGATTTGTGTGTGAGAGAAAGGGCGAGTGTGGGTAGGATGTAGATGAGAATGCAGGTGGGACGACGTGAGCAAGGTAGTATTTATTGGCGGTCGGAATCTAGATCGACGGGAACAGTACACACGTCGGTCGTCGAAATTTACGAGTACTGTAGTTTGAATTGCACACGATTCCTTCAGCAAAAGTCGTGTGTGAACTTAATAGCTGATGGTTTCCAATACAGAACCGCGTCTGGTTAATATCCCGCGCCACTCACCTTCCAAACCTCGAAGCGCGAAATAGAGTGCCAATCGTGTGGGGCCCTGTTGTCTTGCCAGATATTTACATTTTCTTTCCTCATATAAGGGACGAATGCTTATTTTGTGTTACCATGGCACTCCATGCATGTGTCCAAGCCGTGACACCAATATGTTTGAAAATTCCTTCCAATTTACTACACATGGAATTAACTCGCACAAAACAAGTACACAAATATGATTTTTCAAACCGTTATGGTTAGCTGTTGCATGTACATGTAGTTCAAATTTGAATTACGGTCATTAAGTGACTAGAAAATCACTTAAATGTCTTAAAAAGGTCAAATGACCCCTGGAATTTTCCAAATTTTGACATGACAGCTTTATTAGTGCATGTTAACTATAGAAAATTTTGGAGGCCGTAAGAGGAAGCTATCGCCGGTTCGTCATCAAACATGCATTGTTCCCTCTCAAAACCACGAGCCTTCTAGTGAGTTACTCCGGTTTGTGAGGGGTGTGTGTCCAAACTTTCGTCAAACAGGCCAGTTTTTTTACCACAACATCTTGGTGGCATGCCATTACATCAAGCAAGGTTTCATGTATTTCTGATCATTTTTGAATTTTTTGGAATTTAAATGCCATGGCACTCCATGCTTTGTGTCCAAGCCGTGACAATAATATGTTTGAAAATTCCTTCCTATTTACTGCACATGGAATTAACTCGGACACAAGTACACAAATATGATTTTTCAAACCGTTATAGTTACCTGTTGCATGTACATGTAGTTCAAATTTGAATTACGATCATTAAATGGTAGAAAATCACTTAAATGTCTTAAAAGGTCAAATGACCCATGGAATTTTCCAAATTTTGACATGATAGTTGTATTAGTGCACGTTAACTGTAGAAAAATTTGGAAGGCCATAAAAGGAAGCTATCGCCGGTTCGTCATCAAACATGCATTGTGCCCTCTCGGAACCACGACCCTTCTAGTGAGGTGTTCCCGTTTGTGAGGGGTGTGTGTCCAAACTTTCGTTAAACAGGCCAATTTTTTTACCACACCATCTTGGTGCCATGCCATTACGTCAAGCAAGGCTTCATGTGTTTATGATCATTTTTTAATTTTTTGGAATTTAAATGCCATGGCACTCGATGTTTTGTGTCCAAGCCGTGACACCAATATGTTTGAGAATCTTCCTATTTGCTGCACATGGAACTAACTCGCACACAAGTACACAAATATGATTTTTCTAAACCATTATGGTTAGCTGTTGCATGTACATGTAGTTTAAATTTGAATTACAGTCATTAAATGGCTAGAAAATCACTTAAATGTCTTAAAAAGGTCAAATGACCCCTGAAATTTTCCAAACTTTGACATGATAGTTGTATCAGTGCATGTTAACTATAGAAAAATTTTGAAGGCCATAAGAGGAAGCTATCGCCGGTTCGTCATCAAAGATGCATTGTGTCCTCTTGGAACCACGATCCTTCTAGTGAGTAGCTCCGGTTTGTGAGGGGTGTGTGTCCAAAGTTTCGTCAAATAGGCCAATTTTTTTACCACGTCATCCTGGTGGCATGCCATTACGTCAAGCAAGGTTTCATGTATTTCTGATCATTTTTTAATTTTTTAGAATTTAAATGCCATGGCACTCCATGCTTTTTGTCCAAGCCGTGACACCAATATGTTTGAGAATCTTCCAATTTACTGCAGATGGAATTAACTCGCACACAAGTACACAAATATGATTTTTCAAAACCGTTATGGTTAGCTGTTGCATGTACATGTAGTTCAAATTTGAATTACGGTCATTAAATGGCTAGAAAATCACTTAAATGTCTTTAAAAGGTCAAATGACCCCTGAAATTTTCCAAATTTTGACATGACAGTTGTATTAGTGCATGTTAATTGTAGAAATTTTTTGAAGGCCACAAGAGGAAGCTATCGCCGGTTCATCATCAAAGATGCATTGTGTCCTCTCGGAACCATAAGCCTTCTAGTGAGTAGCTCCGGTTTGTGAGGGGTGTGTGTCCAAAGTTTCGTCAAGCAGGCCAATTTTTTTAGCACATCATCCTGGTGGCATGCCATTGCGTCAAGCAAGGTTTCATGTATTTTTGATCATTTTTGAATTTTTGGGAATTTAAATGCCATGGCACTCCATGCTTGTGTCCAAGCCGTGACACCAATATGTTTGAAAATTCCTTCCAATTTACTGCACATGGAATTAACTTGCACACTAGTACACCAATATGATTTTTCAAACCATTATGGTTAGCTGTTGCATGTACATGTAGTTCAAATTTGAATTACGGTCACTAAATGGCTTGAAAATCACTTAAATGTCTTAAAAAGGTCAAATGACCCCTGAAATTTTCCAAATTTTGACATGACAGTTGTATTAGTGCATGTTAACTGTAGAAAATTTTTGAAGGCCATAAGAGGAAGCTATCGCCGGTTCGTCATCAAAGATGCATTGTGTCCTCTCGGAACCACGAGCCTTCTAGTGAGTAGCTCCGATTGTGAGGGGTGTGTGTCCACAGTTTTGTCAAACAGGCCAATTTTTTTACCACATCATCCTGGTGGCATGCCATTAAGTTAAGCAAGGTTTCATGTATTTCTAATCATTTTTTATTTTTTTGGAATTTAAAGGCCATGGCACTCCATGCTTGTGTCCAAGCCGTGACACCAATATGTTTGAAAATTCCTTCCAATTTACTGCACATGGAATTAACTCACACACAAGTACACAAATATGAATTTTAAACCGTTATGGGTAGCTGTTGCATGTACATGTAGTTCAAATTTGAATTACGGTCATTAAATGGCTAGAAAATCACTTAAATGTCTTTAAAAGTTCAAATGACCCCTGGAATTTTCCAAATTTTGACATGACAATTGTATTAGTGCACCTTAACCATAGAAAAATTTGGAAAGCCATAAGAGGAAGCTATCGTCGGTTCGTCATCAAACATGCATTGTGCCCTCTTGGAACCACGAGCCTTCTAGTGAGTTGCTCCGGTTTGTGAGGGGTGTGTGTCCAAACTTTCGTCAAACAGGTCAATTTTTTTACCACACCATCTTGGTGCCATGCCATTACGTCAAGCAAGGTTTCATGTGTTTCTGATCATTTTCGAATTTTTTGGAATTTCAGTGTCATGGCACTCGATGCTTTGTGTGCCCAAGCCGTGACACCAATATGTTTGAAAATTCTGTCCAATTTACTGCATATGGAATTAACTCACACACAAGTATTAAAATATGACTTTTCAAACCGTTATGGTTAGCTGTTGCATGTACATGTAGTTCAAATTTGAATTACGGTAATTAAATGGCTAGAAAATCACTTAAATGTCTTAAAAAGGTCAAATGACCCCTGAAAGTTTCCAAATTTTGACATGACAGTTGTATTAGTACTCCAAATTTTCTCGTACATTTAAAACACCATCCGTTGCCACTGTACCCCAAATTCGTCTTTCACAGCTAATACAAAATATCAACATCACACACAGTTTGTTGTAGGGACCGTTTGTGATAAAAATTTGTGGGTCTTCTTAAGTCTTCCTCCATAAGCTTCACCGGCTTCGTCTGCTCTAGTGTCGGTCACCCCCGAATACACGAATCCCAGATCCCCATTCCCGCAACCCCTTCTTGCCAAGAATGACGTCGTGGATACGCTTCGTAAGGGCCCGTACGGTGGCCGCGTCCTCCCCAAGCGCGGCCGCCTGCGCCGAGAGCGCGGCCATATCCGCCGAGAGGGCGTCTGCGGCATCCAACAGGGCAGCTGCAGCAGCCGAGATGGCTACAGCAGCTGCTACGACGACGGCTGCAAATGCCCAGAGCGCTCGAGCTGCCGTCTGTGCCGCTGATGTCGCCCTGGCTCGGGTTGAGGCCATCCATGCCAAGATCAAGGACGCACACGCCAAGATATTCCAGGCCACCTCGGAATCCAGCATGCAACCCACATCCAAAAAGGCGGCGGAGGCCATGGAGCACCTGCTTCCTCATGAGATCACCGAGCATGAGCTGGAGATGCAGGAGGCGGCGGAGATCGAGGAGCGCCGGGAGGAGGAGTTGCGTGTGGCTTAGGACGAGGTTGAGAAGAGCCTGTCCGTTGAGGAATCGGCGGTGGAGTACCAGCACGAGCTCTGGCGCAGCCACTACTATGAGTACTACAACCTTGCGGGCGACATCGAGGATGAGGACAAGGATGACGACGCGGTCGACTTCAGCTGGGGGGACGCGGAGTCCACCAACGACGGCATGTCGCCAGGACAAGTCATCGATGTCTCATATTACACCGGCGAGGCGTAGGGCGGCGCGGCGGCGGCTTTGTTAAAATTATGTGTACTTAGCCTTTGTTTATAACACTGGTCTTTTGTTACAGCAATGTTTAGGTCAACTGGCTCTGTTTAATTACTAAAATTGCTTGATTCAGTACCTTTGGTCTGTGTGCTGTAGGCTCTTTTGTGTGCCCAAATTAGCAAGCGATGTTAAATTATGCAATGACGTGGATGACGACAGTACCCAGGGAAATTTCCACCAATATTTGAATGATCAAACTCATCACATGCATGTAAAGCAGAAGAATTGTTTGTGATGCACACATTCGTTCAAAGTGAATGATGTCCGGCGGCACCGCACGCAAAGTTTCCCTCCACCTTTTGAAATGTTTGGCCTACCGCCGAAATATCTACCCCCTCCCCACCCCCCATTTCTCCCCGACCACAAGTCACATTTCCCCTGTTTCCTCCTTCCTTCCTTCCCAAGCTATAGCCGCTTCCTCGCTCTCGCCGTCTCGCATCTGACCGCCACAGTCGCCATGGTCTTCTTCAATGACCTCTCCAGCGGCTCCTCCTCCGACGATGACTCTTTCACCACTCGGGTATGCCTATCTTCTCCTCTCTCGGGTTATCACTTGGAATGAAGGATTTTAACCTGGCGGTCGATTTGAGTCATTTCTACCTCTTGTAGCTCCCTAGGACCATCAGTTGCAACGAATGGAGCGGGGTACGGTGGCTAAAGATCTGCCTACTCGTTGTCACCATCAATCTCCATGCGTGAAGTTAGTTGCGTTTGAACCTGTGGACAGTGGGAGGAAGTTTCTGGCATGTGCAGAGAAGGTTAGCCCCACTTTCGTTGTTACAAATCATTTGTTAGATGTGATTCAGAGACTGTCATTGTGCTATGTTATTCTGGATGTGATTAAGACTGTGTCACAGTTTCTACCTAGTATCTAAATTTTTTTGCCATCTCATCAGCGGTGCCATTAGAAAATTATTTGGCACCGCTTCAGCAGTTTGTGCAGCCAGCTTTGGTCCACACATCCGAGCAGCAAAGTGGTAAAATACTAAAAACTTTATGGCACGGAGGAACTAGGCATCGGAGCAACTAGGTGCTCCGGAGTCCAGTTCCCTGATTTTTTTCCTCTGCATCGGCTCGCCAGTGCAGGGCACCAGTGTGAAATGTAGCAACAGTTGTCTTGACACCGGTTTTGGCATACATAGTGGACGGTCTCAGTGCTATTAGTTCTATGTTACTAAGTTTGTGCATGTACACACCTGTTAGTATCAATTTGGTGTCATCCAAACACTGGCGCTATGTTGTTGCAGTTATATTTAGCTTCCTCATAAAATGTTCAATTTCTTATTTATAGTACATGACTAAGAACTTGTAGCATTGTTGCAGTTAATTATAGCTTCTGATGTTTCTGAATTTGGTTGTTGTCTCAGTAGCAATTAATTCATTTGCACATTGATCTTTTTCAGAAGATACGTCATAATTAACCTGTTTCTTCAGTTTTTCAAAATATGTATTTGGTGATTTTCTATGTTGCTAAAAACACATTTTCCCTACAATTGTTATTGATTTAGTTTTAAATATTATAGGATGAACGAAAGTGTTCTTACCTGGAGTGGGTTGATCAAGAGTGGCCACAGGCTTTGAAGATGTGCCTAGCAAAGCTTTGGAGCATGTATGAGGAAGAGAACAGAGATAGGCTTAGGGAAAGTTTTGTCAACGCTAAAGAATATTTCAAGATGCGGGAAAAAAGAGGAAGATGGAGAATGAGCTCAGATTTTTTAAATTAGACTTTGCTAAGATGGTGTTGGCGAAGGAGGAGGCACTTTCCCAGTTGGTCAGTGCACAAAAGGTTCTTACTGAACTGAAAGCATAGGTGGAGAAGACGAGCCTGGCTGATCATGCATAAGTCGATTAGGGAAATGAATATATTGTTCTAATATTATTCTTATGAAGGTGAACTAGCTATATGTTGTACTGTGTTATTTTAAGGTCGCTATCGTACTGTGATGTTAAAATATATTTATGTGCCAGATATAAAATTGGCAAACAGCTGTTCGATATGAAATGTGAATTTGCGTAATACTGGAATTATTAATTTTAAACTAATAAACCTGCTAAATGGGTCATGGAACTTTGCAAACGGTTCTAGTAGTAAAAGCGGTTGTGATGGATAGCCCAATGCCATACAGTTTTCTTCATCAAATCGTGTGTGATATGGTTGAATAAAGTAAACAGTTCACGGAGGCAGAGCGTGTGTGATCGTTACACCTATCACACACGAGGCTATACATAAAACTGTGTGGGATGTATATACAAACAGAAACGTTCGTCTGGGATTCACTGTGTGGCATGTGCAGACGAACGGAAACGTTTCTCTGGGATTCACTGTGTGGGATATGCAGACGAACGAAAACGTTTCTTGTGGATTGACTGTGTGGGTTGTGCAGACGAAGGGAAACGTTTCTTTGGGAATCACTGTGTGGGATGTACCTATGAATGGAAATGATGGCTAGCCCGATCGCACACAAGCTCATTTTGCGTAGCGTGTGTGACCGGAGGGCCTATCCCCGACGGTTTCTGGGTCGTGTGGGAAGGACCCCCCTATCGCCCGCACTCACTAGGTGACGGTTTAAAATGCCATCGCAGAAAGGGGTTAAAAACCATTTGATAGCACCTCGTTGTACCAATGTGCAAAGAACTTCGCTTTTACTCCACCTTGGGGTGATTACTATGCCATTTGGCTTCTGAAGAGCAATGACCCGAATGAGCCCCCTCCTCCTCCCGCAGATCCTCATCCATCTTCTCTGATGTGGCCAATGGATTACCCTAAGGAACTTGCTCGGCGCATACGAAATGTAGAGAAGCGAAAAGAAAAGAAATGGAAAGATAATTCAAAAGAAGTGAAGAACATCGAGCTGACACAACAAGATGTTGAAAAGTGCAAAGCATTGGGTCTCGATGAAGGCCGATCAAAGTGCAAGCATGACAAGAATAGCTCTAGCTCTCTAAAGAAGAAAATGTCTAGCCACAAGAAAAGGAGATAGCCCGTTGCAGATGCTGACCCTGAATGTTCATCGGATGATGACAATCCTCCAGTGCATCTCTAAATGTCTCGGCATCTATCTGTGAGTTTGTTAGCATCACGTCTGAGAAAACTTTGCCTATTTTGACCTAGCAAGCTCCTCCTTATGCCAAGTTGAAGATTAAGCTTCGCAAAACACCTACTTCAGTCGTGATGATGAAGCAGCATGTCAATACAACCCCCTCTCTCTCTGTGATAAATTTGCAAGATCTTGTTGTGGATGCACTAGTGCGGACTGCAAAACCTGATGAGAAGATTCCAACACCATCTATGCCAAAGCTTTTAGCGTCGGCCAAGCGAGCTGCAGGGAGAGAGCCCTGAAGAAAAATGTCCCGAAACAAATGTTTCAAAGAAAAATATTTCAGAATATGTCATATTTTGTAGCCGCTAGCATATTTTCCTACTACTGCTCTCGTCCAGTCCGTCGAGACACAAGCTACAACTGCTACTGTCGAAGAAAATGCTGCTCCCCACAATTATTGAGAAACTTGATCGTTTTGTTGAAGATCCTTTTGATGGAGATGTGGCCACTCTGCCCATTTTCCCTGAATTTATTGATCAAGCTAGTATGTTGTTTAATGAGCTTCGTAATGCAGCAGTTGAAGTAAATATGCTCATCGCCGACAAAAATGAGATTGATGAACGAATGAACATTGCCACCTCAAGGTTTGTCATACGAGAACTTGAGAATACTTATGGCGAGCTGAACATGACTATCTCTATGCTCCAAAACAGAAGGCTATAAGATTTCATTCCATACAATGGTTTGCAAGATTTTTCTTGATCATCAGGCAATGACAACAAGGTACGATGATTTGGTGAAAGGGCACACTGCCAATCAGAAGAAACTGCACAATTCCAAGAGCAGGGTGAGAAATAACTCTGAAACGCCTCCTCCGAAGAAAAACGATGTTGAAATTGTTATAAAAAAATCAACCCAAAGCTCAGGCTCCCCGAACTTCTGTGCATGAGGAGCCAGTCAATGAAAACCCTACACCAGAATGGTTTCAGGTTCCCAAAGATCTTCCTCCACCTGGGTCATCAAATAATGTTCCCGTCGTATCCCCCGACAAGAAAGATGTTTCTCCTCCCTCCAAGTCAACAACAGAAGAAGGGGGAAATCATCAGTCCGAGCCTAGTGCTCAACAGCCAGAACACCCTCCAACATCAAGTGTTTCGGATCCTCAGGTCATGGAACAAACTAGTGCTGACAAGCTTGAGACCCGTGAGTCTCCTTCTCAGATTATTCTCGAGAAGCAAGAAGACCAAATAGGTGTTGAGCAATCCACTCAAGTTGAGAAAGAAGCTCAGGCCCATGTGCATGAAGAAAAACATGCAAATGAAGAAGAATTGGCCTCTATGCCTTGCCTGTTTAGTCCGAAGTGATTCTGAAAGAAAATCATGAAAAGGCCGAAGTGCCTCCTACTGAAAATGTGCAGATGAAAATTGCCACCACTTCTGCCCAACAAAACGATGAAGTTGGTCCCTCTTAACAAGTTCCTCCTTCGTAGTCCCAGGCACCTCATTATGATCGACACATTGGTTTTGTGGTCTATGAAGAGGAATATCTATAGGATGAAGAAGAGTTGCAGTATCCCTATCCCAGAGATCGCTGCCCATTTTCTCGAATGGCCCTGGTTCCAGAGGACCGCTCTTTAATAGAAATGTTTATCACGAGAAGTTGGCTTTCTTCAAGACTGGTTCATATGATGGACCTCACACTTCTCCTTCGAGTTGCTTCTAGACCCGAGAACAAGCTATCTTCTTCACTGACGCGCTATACAACAGTCGTTGGATATTTCCTCACAATATCATGATGCACCTTTGATGCGCATCATTGAATACTTTTAGCATATTCTTCAAGATCATGATGATTTTCAGCTGTCAAAAGTGTTCGAGTTTCAACATCTTTGGAATCATGAGTGAATTCTTCAGTTCTATGCTACTTTGTACATTTCTGGAAATGAAGAGGATAGCATCACCTGGATAATGGAGTGGATGACTGAAGGACAGAGGATAAAATGTTTAGCCATGGATTTCATGCACCACTTCAATTTTCCTCGGGTTGAGACCAATGGAAATGAAATTCGTGTGCATCGCATCGATGAAGTCACTCCCAAAGAATTTCACTTTACCATGGATTTCGAGAAAGTTAGTGATTACCTGGGATCTTCACGTCCCGAGAATTTGACATTTGCTATATACTCTATTGCTGGTGAATATGTATTCGACGTCAAAGACATGTTTATTCGTGTCTTATCTAATTTGGCTCAATCATCACAGTGTTTCAAAGTCTTTGCGCCATGGATCCAGAAAGTTATCGATCATTGCATGGGCAAGAATTACTTGGCAAAGGAGAGCCACAAAAGCTCCATTCTGCTCGTTCGTGACACTTTGCAAGTTATGCAAGATATATCTTCGGGCAAAGGAACAGCTGCAAGCCCTCAGAAGAGTGTAATAACATGTGATGCCCCTAGATTCTTTGCCGAGAAACTAATGTGAAGCCACAACTTCCCATACAAATGGAAGTCCTTCTGCGCATGCAACAACTGCTTCTAAAGCATATGGTAGATGATCAAAAATAAAAAGAGCACTTGGTGGCCGAAGTAACTGCTCTCAACAACAGAACCCGCCTACTCCATATGATTGCTGATGCAAATAAGAAGCATCTATGGAAGTTGCTCCGAAAGTTTCTCTCCAAGAAAAAACTCACTCATGTTGATATCCATCAGATATATGATTATATCGATGTTCCCTTCACGGTTGAAGATCTTCAACAACAAAGCACACCACCTCTTCCTACTCGTGCACCATCGGCCTATTTGTTGCAGCCCAATCTTCAGAAACTTCTTGCTGAATCCGAGGTAACCTCACCAACTATCAAGACTATTGAAGGAAATCAAGTGCCTCCAGTCAAAACAAATGCCGCACTAGACATGCGAGGGACTTCTGCTCAGCCGCAAGACGTTGAACCCGAAGAGAGTGAAACTGAAGAAGATGAAGATATAGATGTTACCTCCAAAGAAGAAACGTATTCACCAAGTGAGTCACGCACTGATACGTCTTCAACGTATCTATAATTTTTGATTGTTTCATGCTATTATATTATCTGTAATTTTCATGCTATTTTTGATTGTTTCATGCTTTATATGCCATTTTATATCATTTTTGTGAACTAATCAACTCAGTTCCCAGTGCCAGTTCTTGTTTTTTGCCTATTTCGGTGTTTCGCAGAAAAACCATACCAAACAAAGTCCAAACACGATGAAACTTTAAGGTGATTTTTTTAACATAAGAGACCCTACAAGCTTCGAGGGAAGGCCATAAGACCTGCTGGTGGGTGACTAGCTCAAGGGGCATGCCCCAGGTGGGCCACCTCAGCTTGTGGGACCCACATGCCTCTGTTTGGCCTAAATCCAGCGCTATAAATTCCCTAAATTCCAGAAACCCGCAGAGCTAGACCCGAAATAATATCATTTACCTACTCGAGGGCGAGCATGAATTAAGCTTGGGGATGTTGATACGTCTCCAACGTATCTACAAGTTTTTATTGTTTCATGCTATTATATTATCAATCTTGTATGCTTTATATGCCATTTTATATCATTTTTGGGAAGTAATATATTAACTCAATGCCCAGTGTTAGTTCCTATTTTTTTGCCTATTTGTTTGTTTCGCAGAAAAACCATACCAAACGAAGTCCAAACACGATGAAACTTTACGGTGATTTTTTTGGACCAAAAGAGACCCTAGAAGCTTCGGGGGAAGGCCAGAAGACCTCCTGGTGGGCCACAAACTCAAGGGTAGCACCCCTGGGGTGCGCCACCTGAGCTTGTGGGACCCACATGCCTCCGTTTGACCTAATTTCAGCGCTGTAAATTCCCTAAATTCCAGAAACTCCCAGAGTGAGACCCGAAACAATTTTATCACCGCCGTAAGCCTCTGTTCTTCCACGGTCCCACGTGGAGGCCTTCGCTCGTACTCTGCCAGAGGGGGATTCGATCGCGGATGCCATCTTCATTAACGTTGCTGCCTCCACGACGATGTGTGAGTAGTTCCCACAGGACCTATGGGCCCATAGCAGTAGCTAGATGGCTATCTCTCTATCTCTCTCTCTCCCTATCTCTTTCTCTCTCTCTCTCTCTGATCTTCAATACAATGATCTCTTCGGAGATCTATTTGATGTAATTATTGCGGTGTGTTTGTTGGGATCCGATGAATTGTGGGTTTATGATCAGATTATTCATTGAAAGTAATAGTCTTTTTTGAGATTTATTATGTGTGATTTTATACCCTTGTATTTCTCTCTGATCTATCCATCTTCTTTGGACAATTAGATTGATTTATCTTTAGTGGGAGAAGTGCTTGGTAGTAGGTTCAATCTTACGGTGTCCTAACTCTGTTACATGAGGAATTGCAAGGCACGTATTTGTATTGTTGCTACTAAGGGTAAAACAATGGTGATCGAACATATTATTTGGTCTTGCTTTGTCTACATTATGTCATCATGCTTCAAGCATTACTCTGTTTGTTATGAACTTAATACCTTGGGATGCTTGCTGGATAGCGGCCAAGGGGTGGAGTAATAGTAGAAGATTTAGTAAGATTAACGGTCTACTTGTCACGGACGTAATGCCTATATATTGATCATGCCATGAAGAATCATCATAACTATGCGCTATTCTATCAATCGCCCAACACTAATTTGTTTACCTAACGTACTATGCTCATGAGAGAGATGCCTCTAGTGAACGCTATGCCCCCCCAGTCCATTCACTTTATATTTACTAAAACTCTAAAAATACTAGCTGCAATTTATTTACTTTTATTTTCCTTTTATTTATCTATCTACCACTATTAGATTTAATCTTTGCAATTAACGAGTACAAGGGGATTGACAACCCTCTTGCCCGTGTTGGGTGCAAGTATTTGCTTTGTGTGTGTGCAAGTACTGTTTACAGTGTTTGTGTGGCGTCTCCTACTGGTTTGATAAACCTTGGTTCTTAACTGAGGGAAATACTATCTGCTACTATACTACATCACCCTTCCTCTTCGGAGAAATCCCAACGCCTATCACAAGTAGCAGAAGAATTTCTGGCATCGTTGCCAGCGAGGCTTCACCAAACACCTACAGGTTCCTTCACACACATTTATCATTTACTTGTTATACTTTTTTTTTCTTTTAACTTTTATTTGCTTATCTTTTTTATCCCCTTGTACTTCTAAAAAGAAACCAAAATTACCTTGTGTGTTATCTTTGCTTGAATCGCCATTATGTCTTCTCAAGAAAATACTAAGTTGTGCGATTTATTGAATACTAATAATAATGATTTTACTAGTACACCAATTGCTCCTCCCACCACTAGTGTGGAGTCTTATGGTATAAAAGTTGCATTGTTAAATCTCATTATGAAATATCAATTTGCTGGAAATCCTAATGAAGATGTTGCATCCCATCTCAATACTTTCGTTGAATTATCTGATATGCAAAAAATGAAAGATGTGGATAATGATATTGTGAAACTAAAATTATTTCCTTTCTCTCTTAGAGATCGAGCTAAAGCATGGCTTTCATCTTCACCTAAAAATAATATTGATTCATGGAACACGTGTAAAGATGCCTTTATTGCTAAATATTTTCCTCTTATAAATCAAATTATGAATTTTAAACATGAGCAAGAACATGTTGCACAATCTTGGGTGAGAATGAAATTAATGATTAAAAATTGTCCAACGCAGGGATCAAGTTTATGGATGATAGTGCAAACTTTTATGCGGGACTAAGCTTACTATCGAGAAACCTTCTAGCCTCAACTACAGGTAGAACATTTATGGGAATAACACCTGGAGAGGCCACAAAGCTTCTCAACAACATGATGGTAAATTACTCCCAATGGCACACCTAACAAGCTTTAACTGCTAAGAAGGTAAATTCTGTTGAGGAAGTATCTACTTTGAGTGAGAAAATTGATGCTATCATGGCTATGCTTGCTAGTAAAAATGCTCAAAGTTGATCCAAATGTTATTCCATTGTCTAGTTTTATTGAGCAAAATAATGATGCTATTGATGTGAATTTTATTTGAAGGAATAATTTCAATAATAATGCTTATAGAGGGAATTTCAACAATCCTAGACTGTATCCCGGTACCCCTCTAATAATTATGCTAATACCTATGGTAATTAATATAATAATAATAGGATACCTACTGAACTAGAGAACAATATTAAATAATTTATTAGTTCTCAAAAGACTTTCAATACTATGGTTGAAGAAAAATTAAGCAAAGTTGATGATATGTCTAGAAACATGGATAGACTTGTGCATGATGTGGATACTCTTAAAATTTAAAAAATTCCACATAATAAATATGAAATATTTGAATCCTTAAAAGCTATCCAAGTCACCATTGATGAAAGTAGGAAAAGAATAGAAAAGTTGAGACCTAGACATGAATTTGTAGAAAAGGCTTTCGTATCCGGTTTTCTTGATAGTAATGATGAAGAGGGTAAAATGATTGGTGTGACACTAATTGAATCTTTATTTAGTAATATAAAACTTGATGATAAAGAGACTGGAGATGAGTCAACTTTAATTAGGAGGCGTCCCGATAATTCAGAGGGTGATGATCATAATGCTAAAAATAATAAAAGTGGGTTTGAAGAGGTTAAAACTTTAGATAGTGATGTGCCCACTACTTTGGATTACAAGGACTTTAATTTTGATAGTTGTTCTTTAATTGAGTGTATTTCCTTGTTGCAATCCATGATCAATTCACCTAATGCTTATTGACAAAACAAAGCTTTTACTAAACACATCGTAGAAGCTCTTATTAAATCTCATGAAGAGAAACTTGAACTAGAAGTCTCTATACCAGGAAAATTACATGATGAATGGGAACCAACAATTAAAGTTAAAATTAAAGATTATGAATGTAATGCTTTGTGTGGTCTAGGACCTAGTGTTTCTACTATACCAAAATCTTTATGTGATGTCCTAGGTCTCACTAATATGGATGAATGTTCCCTCAACTTGCATGTAGCAGATTCTACAATTAAAAAACCATTGGGTAGACTTAATGATGTGCTCATACTTTATAATAGGAATTATGTACCCGTGGATTTCATTGTGCTTGATATTGAAAGTAATCCATCTTGTCCCATAATACTTGGTAGACCATTTTTAAGAACCATAGGTGCAATAATTGATATGAAAGAAGGGAATATACGGTTCCAATTTCCATTAAAGGAAGGGATGGAACACTTCCCAAGAAAAAAAATTAAAATGCCATATGAATCTATTATGAGAGCCACCTATGGTATTACTTTGAAAGATGATAATACTTGGAACTATGCATTATGCCAAGCCTGGGGCATTAAACAATAGCGCTTGTTGGGAGGCAACCCGATAGTTATTATTTTGCTTTACTTTTATTGTGTTGAGTCAACATGGTTATTGCTACCGTAATGGTTATGTTTGTATATTTTCTTTTGACTTTTCTGCCAAGCAAAGCCTTTGGGATGATTTAGATGATAGTTAATTTGATCTTGTGCAGAAACAGAAACTTTTGCGCCCAGTATTTGAATTATCATTTATTACTGGAACGTGATAAAATCCTGAAATTTTTACACAATATTGGCTTACAAATTTTTTAGGATTTTATAATTTTGCAAAAAGAAATTGGAGTTACAGAAGTACGGAAAAAAATTCAGTCATTATGTACTGTTCTGTTTTAGACAAATTCTATTTTTATTGCATAGTGTGCTTGTTTTGATGATTCTATGGATTGTATCGGGGGTATAAGTCATTGAAAAGTTAGAATACAGTAGGTATTATGCAAGAACAATTATGAATCTATTTATAGCAGTAGTGCAGTACCCAAGTGAATGATTGATTTATTGTACTAATGAATCTCACGAGGTTTTTTTGTGTTTTGTGTGATTGAAGTTTTCAAGTTTTGGGTGAGATGACGATGGATGAAAGAATAAGGAGTGGCAAGACCCTAAGCTTGGGGATACCCAAGGCACCCTAAGGTAATATTCAAGGAAGATCCAAGCATCTAAGCTTGGGGATGCCCCGGAAGGCATCCCCTCTTTCGTCTTCAATCTATCGGTAATATTACTCGGAGCTATATTTTTATTCATCACATGATATGTGTTTTGCTTGGAGCGTCATGTGTTATTGTTTTGTTTTGTTTGCTTATTTGCACAATCATTGTTTACTGATCGCACCAATTATGAGAGACACACATTCATCACAATTTATTAGAATGCTCATTATGCTTCACTTATATCTTTTGAGTTAAGGCAATTTGCTCATGTGCTTCACTTATATTCTTAGAGCACGACCATACTTATATTTTACAGAAATCATTTGCAATCTCATGCTTCTCTTATATCTTTTTGAGAGTTGAATAGGTAGTAGTAATTTGCATGAGTTATATGTTTAGTCCAAAAATGATAGGTATACAAGAGTTGTATAATAAAAACTTTCATGTAGATCACTAAATGAGATGTGTATTATCAACGATATTGAAGTTACAATATGAAAGTTTACTTGTTGATAAGAATTAGTTAGTAAAAATATCGGTGTTAAGGTTTGTGATTCACTATTTCAATAAAGTGTCAGCATTGGCATAGCGGGGAAGTTGGAGCGTAATTTATCCTTGATTGATGTCCTTTGTGTTGTCCAGATCGGGGGCGCGCGATGGTTAACTCCTACCAAACTCCTCCCTAGGGGCATGCGAGTAGTACTTTGCTTCGAGGGCTAATAAACTTTCATAATAAGTATTTGAGTTCTCTATGACTAATGTGAGTTTGTGGACTATAAGCACTTCTACCTATCCATATTTTGCTAGCCTCTTCGGTACTATGCATTGCCTATTCTCACCTCGGGACTTCGTGCAAACTTCACCGGTGCATCCAAATCCCGTGATATGATATGCTCTATCACACACAAGCCTTTTTTTTTGAACCTATCACACACAAGCCTTATTATATCCATCCTCAAAACAGCCACCATACCTACCTATCATGGCATTTCCATAGCCATTCCAAGATATATTGCCATGCAACTTCCACCATTACTATTCACATGACTTGAGCATTCATTGTCATTCTGCTTTGCATGATCATATAGAGCTAGCATGATATTTATGGTGCAGCCAGTGTTCATCATTGTTATACATGTTATGCTAGATCATTGCACATCCTGAAACACTGCCAGGGGCATTAATATGTAGTCATATCATTCAGTTTATTGAGTTGTAAGTAAATAGAAGCATGATAAACATCATTATTAGAGCATTGTCCCACTGAGGAAAAGAATGATGGAGAATGATGAGTCCTCGAAAAAGTGGGGATGAGGTTCCTAATATTGTTCTAAAAAAATGAGAGAGAAAAAGAAAAGGAGAGAAGGGGCAATGTTACTATCATTTACCACACTTGTGGTTGAGAGTAGCACCATGTTCTTCATATAAAGAGTCTCCATGATTTGTCACTTTCATATACTAGTGGGAATTGATACATTATAGAACTTGACTTGCATATTCCTATGAAGAGCTTCCTCAAATGCTCGAGGTTTCCATGAGCAAGCAAGTTGGATGCACGCCCACTTAGTTTCTGAAGCGAGCTTTCATACACTTATAGCTCTAGTGCATCCGTTGCATGGAAATCCCTACTTCTAGCTTAATATCAATTGAAAGGCCTCTCCATCGCCTAACGATCCGCCAAGTTGATGCAAGACTTTCTCTATGTTTTGTCTTCCCTTATAAACCCCTACCATCATTCTCTTTGCCATCCAAAGTGCTAAGTCCATGGCTTACGCTCATGTATTGAGTGGAGGTGAAAATGCTGAAGTGTGAAAAAGTATGATACAATTGCTTGGTTTGGCACCAGGGTGTTCAAGACCAAGTTATGCCATGCTTACATGATTAAATGAGTAGGAATAACATTCTTTAGCATTATTTATTTTGAAAAGTAATGATTATTTTCTAGCATTATTTTACATTAACATTTTGATATCTATTAAGTCATCCCTTCTCAACATTCATACCCGAAAGAATTACATGGTTAACACATGTTAGGTAGCATTTCACATCAAAAATTCCGTTTTTATCATTTACATACTCGGGGACGAGCAAGAATTAAGCTTGGGGATGCTGATACGTCTCCAACGTATCTATAATTTTTTATTGTTTCATCCTATTATATTATCAATCCGGTATGCTTTATATGCCATTTTATATCATTTTTGGGAAGTAACCTATTAACTCAGTGCCCAGTGTCACTTCCTGTTTTTTGCCTATTTGTTTGTTTCGCAGAAAAACCATACCAAACGAAGTCCAAACACGATGAAACTTTACGGTGATTTTTTTGGACCAGAAGAGACCCTAGAAGCTTCGGGAGAAGGCCCGAAGTCCTGCTAGTGGGCCACAAGCTCAAGGGTAGCGCCCCTGGGGGCGCGCCACCTGAGCTTGTGGGACCCACATGCCTCCGTTTGACCTAATTCCAGTGCTATAAATTCCCTAAATTGTAGAAACCCCCAGAGCGAGACCCGAAACAATTTTACCGCCGCCGTAAGCCTCTGTTCTTCTACGATCCCATGTGGAGGCCTTCGCCGGTACTCTATCGGAGGGGGAATCGATCACGGATGCCATCTTCATTAACCTTGCTACCTCCACGATGATGTGTGAGTAGTTCCCACAGGACCTACGGGTCCATAGCAGTAGCTAGATCTCTCTCTCTCTCTCCGTGTGTGTGTGTGTGTGTGTGTGTGTGTGTGTGTGTGTGTGTGTGTGACGCCCCTGACTCGACCATGCAATAATCATACACGCAAATGCGCACGATCAAGATCAGAGACTCACGGGAAGATATCACAACACAACTCTAGACACAAATTCAAACATAAGGGAGATATATTACAAACCAAGGGTCACGAGGACCCAAATACATGAGTCAGCAAAAGCAACAATATCTGAGTACAGACATAATTAAACAAGTTTGCCTTAAGAAGGCTAGGAAAACAACGACAACTAGATTGAAAAGGCGCAGGCCTCCTACCTGGGAACCTCCTATCTACTCTTGTTCATTGGCCTTCACGTAGTAGTAGGCTCCGTCGGTGTAGTAGTAGTCATCGACGGGATCAACTGGCTCATGGACTCCGTCATCTGATCGCAGCAACTGGGTAGGGGAAAAAAGGTAGCAAAGCAACCGTGAGTACTCATCCAAAGTACTCGCAAGACTTACATTAGATCTATGCTATGTATACATCGGTATTAAAGGGAAGGGTTTGTCTGAGGACTATACTGCAGAAATGCCAGAATAGAAGGGAAGACCTAGCCTACAAAGACTAGCATCTTGCAACAACAAAAGAGAGTAGAGTAACATATCATATAGTAACAAGTATATAATAGCAACGCCCAGAGATCCTTCCTCGTCTACCTCGCGAGGAAGCGTTCCCGGAGTCATCATATCAGTTTAGTGTAACCAGTTCTAGTTGTAGTAGATCGGGATACAACTCCGAGCGTCCTGTTACCATGGACATGGCTATTCGAATAGATTACTTCCCTGCAGGGGTGCACCAACTTACCCAACATGCTCGATTAACTCCGGCCTGACATACTTTGTCGGGTCATGCCCGGCCTTGGCTGATCGACACATCGTAGTCCTACCTAGACTCAAGGGAGAGGCCAGCACGCAAGTCTAAATTCTAAACGCTCAGGGGTCTGGGCCCATCGCCCTTTGCACTCCTATGCGTTGCATACACGTCCGGGACCAAACCTAGCCCCTGTATACACACGCATGCGTTCCAGTTCACCCGGGCGTGCGCCGCACAACTTCTGACATTTGAAGAGCTTTCAGGAGAATCGTACGACGTCGAGTGCTCATACTTATTCCTGCGTGGTGGTTAGTGCGAAAAGGCCAGAGGCCTACTCAGATCACATATCCAAACCCGTTAGTGTATTGGGAGCTCGCAGAAATGATCAGTGATCCTGTCGCCCCGTCTCACGGACTTACGACAAGGGCCAGGCCCATCCCTCTCTAGGATGGTCTCTGCCTGCCCGGTTGTGCCGCGTCATTATCTCGCGGGTACCCTCATGGTCACCCGACTTCAATAAATCTCGCGGGTACCCCTTGGGTCGACCCAACTTCAATAAAGGACTAAGGTGAAGGTCAAGGTATCCATGTGTACATAACATCAAGGGGGAATCTGAGGAATCACCCTCGATGGATTCCTACTTGATGTAACCGTCAAGGTGACCTTGGAGGAATCACCCTCGAAGGGTTCACACTTGAGGTGTTGCACGATAGAGTCATCATCAGAAGTGGTGAATGAGGAATCACCCTCAGTAATCCACGACCGATTAGCTACACTACACAGGTATCATCAGGAGTGAGATTCGTGGTATCACCCTCGGCACTCGATAGTAGCTCTACAGAGTCGTACAACTAAAGGGGGGTGCCGGTGATGTGTCAGTCTCTGCATCTCGATCACATTGATCGAGTCATCCAGAAGCAAAGCATGGCAACACAAACAAGGGTGCGGGGCCACTGTTGGATCTCTAACCAACCTATACTAAACATATAGGATAATAGGTAAAGTAACAATAGCAGGTTACAAAAGCAGGCTATGCATCAGAATAGGAGCTATCGAACAACAGTAGCAAAATCTAATGCAGGCATGAGAGAGAAAGAATGGGCGATATAGGAATGATCAAGGGAGTTTTGCTTGCCTAGAAGCTCTGCTGCAAGTGGCTGAACGTCTGAGGCGTAGTCGTACTCGGTGGCGTCAGCGTCGGTCGCGGGGTCTACCGGAGAAGAAGAGGGGGAAGAAACAACAAATACAAAGCAAATAAATGCATCACATTGCAAGACATGACAGTATGCTTTGCTAGGGGTGACCTAATGCAGTGCTAAGTGTCGGGAAAATATCCAGGAATATTTTCCTGGCTCCAGGCTTTTATCGGACAAACGAACCGGAGGGGAAGGTTCCATGTTTGCAGTGTTGATATCCAGGAATATTTTCCTGGCTCCAGGCTTTTATCGGACAAACGAACCGGAGGGGAAGGTTCCATGTTTGCAGTGTTGAGGGCATGTGACAGGTATGTGGATGGCATTTTCGGATTCGTCTTATTTTTCTGATCATTTTTTATATAAAAAACATTTTCATCTGAGCTACAGTTGAATTTATATGATTTTTCAAAGTTTTAATCAATTTCTGTAATTTCCTGATTTATTTAATTTTGAAAAATAAATGGATTTCTATGGGTACACAGAGAGTGTACCGAGAGAGATGCATGTGTGGCTGATAGTGGGACCTAGTTGACTGCCCAGTCAACAGTTAACGTTGACCAGTTGACTAGTCAATGGGCCTAGGGGGACCCACATGTCATTGACTGGGGCCAGCCCAGTCAGTAGTTGACTGGTCAGCTGGGTCCAATGGGGCCCATGTGTTAGTGACTATTTATTTAACCATGTTTAACTTAATCTAATTACCTTAATTAGTAAGGTGGAGCCCAGTGGTCAGTGTCACAGTTAGTTAATAGATTTATTGTAATTAGCCTAACTGCTACAGTACAAGGGCCCACACGTCAGTGGCTACTTAGCGCCAAGGTTAAGAGGCTAATGAACCTGGGCCCACATGTTAGTGGCTCAGGCTGGTGTTAAAACTGCGTGCGCGCCGGCGGCAGCACTCCGGTGAGGCAGAACGCGGTGGCGATGGTCGGAAACGTCGCACAAGCGACCAAATGGACGGCGGTTGGGCGCGTTCGAATGCAGGGGCTCGCACGTATCCATTCGTGGCTTCAGTCGGGGATGTGACAGATGGTATCGACAGCGTCGGCAAGTGCGGCGGATGCCGGAGTTCGGTCGAGCTCGAGAACGGCGTGCAGAGGGCAAAATGACCGGTGTTCGGCACCTACGACACCTACTCGAGCTACTTATGCGGATGGAAGGAGGCACGGGACCAATGGTCCATCGGATCGTCGCCAGAGATGAGGACGAGCGGCAGCGCACTTCGGCCATGGTGGGGGAGCTAGCTAGATCTCGCAATCGACGACGTGTAGAGAGGGGAGAGAAGCCGGAGCTCACCGCGATCCTGCAGGTGTGCAAAACGGGCATGGGGAAGGCCTGGTGGCGCGGGAATCGTCGACGGAGCTCGTCGGGGCCGAGGAAGAAAACGACGGTGTGGATGGCACGACGGAGCGCTCCGGCTCGCGTGGCTCAACGGAGAGGAAGAGGAGGTCGCGGCGGCTCTTCTTGGCACGGAGGCGAGGCGGGGTGGCGACGGTGACTACGTGGGCGGGCTAGCGACGGCGACGGCCGAGGTGGCCATGGAGGGAGAGGAAGGAGCGGAGCGAGAGGTGAGGAGGGGACGAGGACTGGATTTTTTTTTTCAAAACTATGACCTATTTTATAGCAAATTTGAAAACTATAGGGCCGAACGCAAAAAAATCAGAAATATGACCCCGTCGGCTTCCCGTTGGCCGAAGAGTGGCCCGTCGGCCTCCTGGCGGCCGAAGAGGGGTCCGTCGGCCTCCCGTTAGCCGAAGAGGAGCATGTCGGCCTCCCGTTGGCCGAAAAGCCTCAGGGGCACAAAACGTAATTAAGATGGCCTCAAATGAAAAAGTTATCAACATGAAAAATCTTTGTCTCGTCGAAACGATTGATTTTGATATAAAAATCGTCTTAATCCGAGGTCGTATGCAACCGCGGGCGCGTGTAGCAGCGCGGGCGGCGAGATGGCTCGGTGGCAATGGCGTCCGACTCGGTCGTCATTGCCGCGTGGAGGAGGGAGAAGGGATAGGCTGGGCATGTTGGGCCTACTACTATGCACTAAGGCCCAGTGCACAGTGGCCTTTTCCTTTTATTTCTTTCCTATTTTCTATTTTCTGTTTAATTCTTTTACATCAGCAGTTTTGCATACCAAATTTTCTGTTTGAATTTTGCATAAATGGAAAACCATTTAAATAGGCTAATTTGGTACTATTTTAAATGCTAGAGCCTAATTAAGCAAATAAGTGACGTTGTTTTCCTTAACTTTAATTACATATGGAGCATTTACAAAATTATGAACTATTTTGCTTGCAAGTTTGAAGATGTAGTTATTTGACTTGCATTTTACATTTGAATTTGAATGTTGGATTAATTCCTAAATGCAATTTAATTCAAATGATCATGATGACATGACACATTAGCATGAGGTCACTGTAGCTAACCACTGGGGTTGTTACACACACACTCTCTCTCTCTCTCTCTCTCTCTGATGTTCAATACAGTGATATTTTCGGAGATCTATTCAATGTAATTCTTGCGGTGTGTTTGTTGGGATCCGACGTCACGGTATCCTAGGATGCATCTGACTGTAGGACAACCCACTACTCCTATCTTGCTAATGACCGACTGGTGAAGTAGGTTGGCCACGGAGTGTAAAGTCCGACTATAGGCACTTAGTCACTTAGTGAAGATCCCCATACTTTTTATGTATTGGGTTGTAACTGCGATCGGCTGAACGTGTTACCCCTTGGCCCATTGTCTTCTCGGCCGTACTTCTGATTGGCATGAACCGTAGGTTCTTGAACCAGTTTTCTTTTTTCTGTTGGTTTTTTACTTTCCTTCAGTTTTTTCTATTTTTTTTTCTTTTTTCTTCTTTTTGTAAATTCATAGTTTCCAAAAAAAGTTCAATTCTTCAAAACATCTTCAGATTTTTTGAATTTTGCTCGCTTTTTTTCAGAAATGTTAAAAAGATTTAATTTTTTATTCATGTTTGAAGGAAATGTTCACTTTTTTACAAAATTGTTCAAGATCTTCAAAATTTCTTTAGAAGTTGAAATACCGGTAAGAATCGCTAATTAACGAGCATTCTTTGAAAAGGTCACTCCCACCTTCTTAGTTTGCGACAAGTGGCACACTGCACGTGCGCCACCTGTCATAACTTGGGAGTTTTCCCTTTTTTTCATATTTCCGTTTATTCAAAATGTTTTATCTCTTAAACCGTGCGTCCAAATCTCGAACCGTTTTCACCGTTGGATTCCTCACCGAAAGATGATAATAGTTGATGATTTTTGTTCACCAAAAAAACCGAACCGACAACACTTTTTTTCCTTTCTAAAAGAGGCCGACTGTGCTACTCGCGGAAGGAAAAAAAGGAAATGCGTTTTTTTCGTTTCTGAGAGGCATGGCCGTGCCTTTCGTGGAAGCAAATCCGTGCCACTCGCGGACGAAAAAAGAAAAATAAAACGTGTTTTTTTTCGTTTCCGAGAGGCACGGCGGCGACATTCTACGTCAAAGTGCCGGGCATTCCCAGAAGGAACGACTCATATGGGTCGGTCCAGCCATCCAGAAGGTTCTTGAACAGAGTATATCTTTATGGTTTTTTCGGTTTTCTTTCTTTCTTCTTTTTTCTTCATATTTTGTGTTTCTTTTTTCTCCATAAATTCAGTTTTTTTAATTCTTCATAATTAAAATACTTGTTCAGAATTTCAAAAGTAGTTTGCCTTGTAAAACAAATTCAGATTAAAAAAGCTCTTCATGTCTTTTCTAATTTTGTCCCATTTTTAAAACAATGCTTAGAATTTTAATATTTTGTTCTTGTTATTCAATTTTCGTTCATATTTTCAATAAAAGTTCAGAACGTCTATTTGTTTCCAAATTCTCAATAAGTGTTTGGAATTTCAAATTTGATTCACTTTTACGAAAATTATTCATGCTTTCAAATTTTGTTCTCTTTTTACATAACTGTTTAAACTTCGAAATTTATTAACAACTTTAAAAATACTTTTAATAATAAAACTTTATTTGCTTTTAATAAAAGGTTTGTAATTTCAGAAAATGTTCAAATGTTTCAAAAAAGCATGTTAATACTTTATAAAAAAATTGTTTGCAAATTTTTGAACCACGAGCTACAGTATTGCGAATTACAGTAATAGCGCCATATAGTAATGGCGAACTAGAGCAATCACGATGTACAGTAACCCATTAAACACTATAACCTGTGTGCGAATGGGCCGACACAGTTGTTAACGCAAAATGCGTCATATAGAATGCCCCAACAAAATAGGCTAGGCTAACACCGGGAGCGCGCGAGGCGCTGGGGCCAGCCCATGCGCAGGCCGGACGGCTCCTTTTTTATTTCGTTTTTGACCTTCTTTTATTTTATGTTTTTCTTTTTCAAAATAATTGGGGTTTTATAAAAGTTCCAAATATCTAAATAAATATGAATTTTGGAAAAAAAAAGTTCAAGAAATCATAAAGTGATCCTGAATTATAAAAAATTTCAGAAATTAAAAAAAATGTCCAAGAAATCGTAAATTGTTTGTGGATTAAAAAAATATTCGTGATTTTTTTAAAAAAACTGATCATTCAAAAAAATTCACACTTATGGAAAACAATTCGTCTATGAATTGTTTTCCAGAATTTGAACAAAACTCTACGAATTCAAAGAATGTTCATGATTTTTTTAAAACTATTCAAAAAAAAGAAAAATATTCGTGAATTTCAAAAATTGTTCCCAAATTTCAAACAAAAACCATTGGCTCACAAATTGTTTGTTTATTCAAAAAAGAATTCATGAATTCGAAAAATGTTCATGTATTTAAAAGAAAATTCGTCAAATAGAAAAAGTTTGTGAATATGGAAAACTGTTCCCAAATTTGAAAAAATGTTCATCGATTCAAAAAATGTTCATGAGTTTCAACATGTTCACAATTTCAAAAAATGTCCACAAATTTGTAGATAAGATTGAGTATTCCAAAAATGTTTATGATTTAAAAAATGTCCGTGATTTTTTAAAATGTTCACCAGCTTGAAAATGTTCATGATTTACAAAAGTTCATGAATTCAAAAAATGTTCATGTTTTAAAAAAATCCAAAATATGAAAGATGCTTGTTAAAATTAAAAAGAAAAAATAAAGAATGAGTAAGAAAAGAAAGAACAAGGAAAAAGGAAAAAAGAAAAATTAGGAAATAAAAGAAAACCAAAAAAGAAATGTGAAAGAAAAAGAAAAACCGGTAGAGAGAAAAAACGATGGGGAATAAACCCCAAATGGGCTGGCCCATACTTTCGATCGGGAGCTCATGGAGGGGGGGTGCGCGCGCTATGTTGCTAGCGCACGACCCATGCGGCAAATAGGAGCTGCCACTAACACCCCTCAAAGAAGAAAAAAAATGAAAAAAAGCTAACATAAGCGGTGGGTTGAACTAGAAGAAAAATCAGGCTGTAACACGAAAAGGCCGAAAAGGCCTTACTAGATAAAACGCCTACGAAGTGACGCCATACCATCTTTCTCTCAAAGAAAAAGAATCAGAGAAGAATGTGTCTTTTAGGTTGGCCAGAAGTAGCACTTCGAGATATGTGTATGAATAGGAGCCCGAGGAAACGATCACGAGTACACCAAATAGACTAGCAACTCTAACGTGGATCCTCAGACCCCCCTAAATATCTGGACATTTTCTTTCATCCAATGGCGGTCATCAAAATTGTTCGGACATCCGAAATGCCATAAACCAGAACCGAACTAATGGGCGATCTAGAGGAGTCTAAACATCTACTGCCTACGCGTCTGACAAAGCGAACCCAACCAAAACCAAGGCGGAGCCCGCGAATTTGGTCACCGCCAATGTTTTCATGCCAAAGCCCGCCCCTTTCGACTGCCCCCACCACCACCCTACCGTACCGTTTTGCAGCCCGTCGCCTTGATGAAGCCTATGGTGAAGGAGTAGATAGAGATATTCGTCTTCCCGCCGAAGCCAGAGGATTGAGGGTGGTGGTCACCCACAAGGTCTGGTCTGCGGAGCGCTATGCCCGACGTGTGAAGGCGGCAAAAGAAGGCGGAGGAAACGACGGCGGGACCTCGTCCGACAAAGCGCCCCAACAAAGTGGTGCCGCCCAGGCGGTCGCCACCATGGTTGTCCGAGATCAAGGTGCCCTACTACTTCGCCTCCGAGCACCTCGGTCAGACCAGCACGCAACAATTGCTGGAGCAGTCCGCGTCGTCTCTCATCCCCAGCCATCGTGTCCCCTTCACTGTCGGTCTCAACACTGACTACCTCTTCACGAAGTCGCAGTCAACTACGCTGGTCCGATCGGGGATCCTACCGTGGAGCCTTCATTTGTCGGTATCACTCACTGTTTGCCGGAATGCCTCATGCAAGAGGGACGACATAAGCTGACGAGGCGATGATAAATGTTATCCACGACAGATGTGGCCACAAAGATGGACAAGTGGAGGACTCCTAAACGGAGGAACAACCACAGTCGGACACCCAGCAGATGTGCACCCAGGAGGAACCGTCGGAGCCGTAGGACCCAAAAAAGAAGAGGGTATAATATTTCACCTCAAAGGAGAATGAATTGTTATGTGAGGCATGGTTGGCCTGTAGTATCAATGCGTCCCAAGGCAAGGAGCGAAGGGGCACGTTGTGTTTGGCAAAGTGTGCATGATTCATTTCACACATGAAAATGAACCGTGATCGCGTGATCGCAATTCAAAGTTGCTAAGCCACTGATAGTACACCATTCAAGGGCACGCCAACAAGTATTGCGGCGCGTACAAACAAATACAATACTTGTAGCCAAGTGGAGAGTTAATCAGCGACATCGTATGTTTTGTGGCTTGTTTCTTTGTGTGCTAGTCATTTAATTGATTTGCTCAATGTTGCAACTTGCGACCATCCATTGTTTTCCTTTGCAGGTCACATGTACGTGCACGTTATACTACAAGACAGAGAAGAAGCACTCCATCTTTATACATTGTTGATTGAAGTTGAATAGGCAAAGCAAGTGGGTCGAGGCTATTGTCATTTGTCAATACCATCAAGACCTCCACATCCAATGAAGATGAAGGCGGTGATCCAACCATTCCAACACAAGGAAAGCTTGCTCTGGCCAAGAAGGTGATTAGGAACCGGGGGAGAAAGTGGGATGAGAAGGAGAAGTGAGAAGGGGCGACAGTTGATACGTCTCCAACGTATCTATAATTTTTGATTGTTCCATGCTATTATATTATCTGTTTTGGATGTTTTATATGCATTAATATGCTATTTTATATTATTTTTGGGACTAACTTATTAACCTAGAGCCCAGTGCCAGTTTATGTTTTTTCCTTGTTTTTGAGCCTCGCAGAAAAGGAATACCAAACGGAGTCCAAAGGGAATAAAACTTTACGATGATTTTTCTTGGACCAGAAGACACCCAGGGGACTTGGAGTCCAAGTCAGAAGAGCCACGAGGCGGCGACAAGGGTGGAGAGCGCGCCCCCCTACCTTGTGGGCCCCTCGTGACTCGCCTGACCTAGCTCTTCCTCCTATATAATCACATATATTCCAGAACCACCAGAGGCATCCACGAAAACACTTTTCCACCGCCGCAACCTTCTGTTCCCATGAGATCCCATCTTGGGGCCTTTTCCGACATCCTGCCGGAGGGGGATTCGATCACGGAGGGCATCTACATCAACACCATTGCCCTTCCGATGAAGCGTGAGTAGTTTACTTCAGACCTACGGGTCCATAGCTAGTAGCTAGATGGCTTCTTCTCTCTCTTTGATTCTCAATACCATGTTCTCATCGATGTTCTTGGAGATCTATCCAATGTAATCTTCTTTTGCGGTGTGTTTGTCGAGATCCGATGAATTGTGGATTTATAATCAGCTTATCTATGAATATCATTTGAATCTTCTCTGAATTCTTATATGCATGATTTGATATCTTTGTATTTCTCTTCGAATTATCGGTTTGGTTTGGCCAACTAGATTGGTTTTTCTTGCAATGGGAGAAGTGCTTAGCTTTGGGTTCAATCTTGTGGTGTCCTCACCCTGTGACAAAGTAGGGGTAGCGAGGCACATATTGTATTGTTGCCATCGAGGATAAAAAGATGGGGTTTATATCATATTGCTTGAGATTATTCCTCTACATCATGTCATCTTACTTAAGGCGTTACTCCATTCTTTATGAACTTAATACTCTAGATGCATGCTGGATAGCGGTCGATGTGTGGAGTAATAGTAGTAGATGCAGGCAGGAGTCGGTCTACTTGACACGGACGTGATGCCTATATTGCATAATCATTGCCTTGGATATCGTCATAACTTTGCGCTTTTCTATCAATTGCTCGACAGTAATTTGTTCACCCACCATATTATTTGCTTTCATGAGAGAAGCCTCTAGTGAAACCTATGGCCCCCGAGTCTATTTTCCATCATATTACTTTCCGATCTATTATTTTGCAATCTTTTATTTTCAGATCTATATACCAAAAAATCCAAAAATATTTTATCTTTTGTTTATCTATCTCTATCAGAACTCACCTTTGCAATTGACCGTGAAGGGATTGACAACCCCTTTATCGCGTTGGGTGCAAGTGTTTGATTGTTTGTGCAAGTGTTGGTGATTTATGCGTTCTTCTCCTACTGGATTGATACCTTGGTTCTTAACTGAGGGAAATACTTATCTCTACTGTGATGCATCACCCTTTCCTCTTCAAGGGAAAAACCAACGCAAACTCAAGAAGTAGCAACGGTCAAGATGACCAAGAAGTTCGAGGACGTTATGTCAAAGCAGGCATGTGTCAAACGACATGAGATGAATGCGTTGAAGACCGAAAAGAGGTTTAGCAAATTTATGAAGATGCAAGACTAGAAGCCCAAGCTCCAAGACGATACTATGAATAAACTATTATGCCAAGGGATATATACGCCCTAGCCGCCCGACCGCTTAGGGAAAAGAAGCGCTTCATAGTTCATCCATACTTACATTTGTATAGCCATGCTACGATCAATAGCTCCATCCGAAACAATAGTTTGAGGAACTCATCAGTTATAACTCGTTGATAATTTACTAGCAAAAGGGCCCGTGCGTTGCAACGGGAGAAAAAGAATCATAAGCTTCAATGGCCATGATCACATTTTACTGCATCATCGAGATACACTATCACTCTCAATTTTGTGAAACCGTGAACATTTTTTTAAACTCGTGAACATATTTGAAATTGTGAACATTTTTCAAATTCATGAACACTTTTATAAATTTTGAAATATTTTCTAAGATCAAGAACATTTTTTGAATTCATGAACATATTATACTACCTGTAAACATTTTTTTAAAATTGTGAACATTTCTTTAACAATTTTGTCGAATTGGCGAACATTTCTAGAATGGACGAACATTGTTTCGGAAATTGGTGGAACAATTTTTGAAATTCACGAACATATTTTTGATTTAACAAACATTTTTTGATATGCATGGTCATTTTTTGAATCAGCGAACATTTTATGAATGAATAAACTATTTTGTAAGCCATGAACGGTTTTTAATTTTTAGGATATTTTTCCATTCATGCACATTTTTTGAATTAGTGAAATTTTGTTCAATTTCATTAACATTTGTTATACACAAACCTTTTAAAAAATCATGAACAATTTTTATTTCCCAAAATTTGTTTTCAAAATTTCAAACATTTTTGAATAAACAGATATTTTTTTAATAAAATTGCGTATGTTTTTTGAATCCACAAACATTTTATGATTTGGTAAACATTTTATTTCAAAATTCTCAATTTTTAAAATTTTGGAAATTTTTTGAAGTACCAAATTATTTAATGTAGAAAAAACAAAAATAGAAAAGAAAAATGAAAAACGAAATTTAAAAAACAACCCGCCCGGACATGGTTCGGCCCAAACAGGCGTACCGCGTCTTCTCATAGCGCGCTGAGCGTAGTATGGAACGTCCCTACTATATGGGCCGGCCCGGGCGGGGGATTTCTCTGTGTGAAACATTTTTTTATCACTTATAGGTGGCATTGGTGGGTAATATTTCGCAACTTTGGGGGCAACTTTCGTGACTGCCGCAAGAAGTAATACCCCTTTATTATTAGTTATAGATATAGTCTGTCGGTGTCTGCTAAGAGACTCCCATCATGTTGGGAAACGTTGCATGTAAAATAAAAAAAATTCTACGCACACGCAAGATCTATCCATGGAGATGCATAGCAACGAGAGGGGAGAATGTGTCTACGTACCCGCGTAGACCGTAAGCGGAAGCGTTTAGTAACGCGGTTGATGTAGTCGAACTTCTTCGCGATCCAACCGATCAAGTACCGAACATACGGCACCTCCGCGTTCAGCACACGTTCAGCTCGGTGACGTCCTCGCCTTCTTGATCCAGCAAGACGACGAAGTAGTGGATGAGTTCCAGTAGCACGACGGCGTGGTGACGGTGGTGGTGATGCTATCTCCGCAGGGCTTCGCCTAAGCACTACGAAAATATGACCGAGGGACGAAACTGTGGAGAGGGGCACCGCACACGGCTAAGAGATTGTCTTGGTCAATGCGTGGCGCCCCCTCCCTCATATATATAGGTGGGGGGGGGGGGGGGGGAGAGGAGGCAGCTAAGGAGGCGCCCCCAAGGGTGTCCGAGTCCTCCTTGGGCTCCTGCCCTAGCCGCCCCCCTTACCATATTTGCCTGAGGGGGAAAGGAAGGGGGAGGAGAGGGAAGGAAGGGGGAGGCCAAATCCCCCTCCTTCCTTTCTCCCATAGGCCAGCTGCCATAGGGGGTGCGCCAGCCCCTGATGGGGTGGTGTGCTCCCCTCTAATGGCCCCAATAGGCCCATCATCCTCCCGGGGCTTCCCGGAACCCCTTTCGGTGATCCGATGACTACCCGGTACCTCCCGAAACTCTTCCGGTGTCTAAATATCATCGTCCTATATATCGATCTTTACCTTCGGACCATTCCGGAGCTCCTCGTCATGTCCATGATCTCATCCGGGACTCCGAACAACATCCGGTCACCAAATCATGTAACTCATATAACACTATATCACCAACGAACGTTAAGCGTGCTGACCCTACGGGTTCGAGAACTATGTAGACATGACTGAGACACCTCTCCGGTCAATAACCAATAGCGGAACCTTGATGCCCATATTGGTTCCTACATATTCTACGAAGATCTTTATCGGTCGAACCTTATGACAACATATGTAATTCCCTTTGTCTATCGGTATGTTACTTGCCCGAGATTCGATCATCGGTATCTTCATACCTAGTTCAATCTAGTTACCGGCAAGTCTCTTTACTCGTTCCGTAATACATCATCTTGTAACTAACTCCTTAGTCACTTTGCTTGCAAGGCTTCTTATGATGTGTATTACCTAGAGGGCCCAGAGATAACTCTTCGATACACGGAGTGACAAATCCTAATCTCGATCCATGCCAACTTAACAGACACCTTCGGAGATACCTGTAGAGCATCTTTATGATCACCCAGTTCCGTTGTGACGTTTGATAGCACACAAGGTATTCCTCCGGTATCCGGGAGTTGCATGATCTCATAGTCAAAGGAATATGTATTTGACATTAAGAAAGCAATAGCAATAAACTGAACGATCATATGCTAAGCTAACGGATGGGTCTTGTCCATCACATCATTCTCCTAATGATGTGATCCCGTTATCAAATGACAACACATGTATATGGTTAGGAAACCTTAACCATCTTTGATCAACGAGCTAGTCCAGTAGAGGCTTACTAGGGTCACGGTATTTCTTTATGTATTCACACATGTATTTCAGTTTCCAATCAATAAAATTCTAGCATGAATAATAAACCTTTATCATGAATAAGGAAATATAAAATAACAACTTTATTATTGCCTCTAGGGCATATTTCCTTCACATCACAAATCCAAATATCAGTGACATATCCTATCATATATCCAAATATTGGAATACCGGCGATAGAAGAGGAGAGATTGCCACATATACTATATTTGGGTTCAGACAGATAAACTGGATCGGCCCACCATCACCCACCGCGCGGGCGACACGTGTGGCGGCGCCGCCGCCCCCTCTCGCCCCCTCAGCCCCTTCTCTAGAAGGAAATATGCCCTAGAGGCAATAATAAAGTTGTTATTTTATATTTCCTTATTCATGATAAAGGTTTATTATTCATGCTAGAATTGTATTGATCGGAAACTTAAATACATGTGTGAATACATAAACAAATACCGTGTCCCTAGTATGCCTCTACTAGACTAGCTCGTTAATCAAAGATGGTTAAGGTTTCCTAACCATAGACATGTGTTGTCATTTGATAACGGGATCACATCATTAGGAGAATGATGTGATGGACAAGACCCCCCCGTTAGCTTAGCATAATGATCGTTCAGTTTATTGCTATTGCTTTCTTCATGTCAAATACATATTCCTTCGACTATGAGATTATGCAACTCCCGGATACCGGAGGAATACCTTGTGTGCTATCAAATGTCACAACGTAACTGGGTGATCATAAAGATGCTCTATAGGTATCTCCGAAGGTGTTTGTTGAGTTGGCATAGATCAAGATTAGGATTTGTCACTCCGAGTTTCGGAGAGGTATCTCTGGGCCCTCTCGGTAATACACATCATAAGCTTGCAAGAAAACGACTAAGGAGTTAGTCACGAGGTGATGTATTACGGAACGAGTAAAGAGACTTGCCGATAACGAGATTGAACTAGGTATGAAGATACCGATGATCGAATCTCGGGCAAGTAACATACCGATGGACAAAGGGAATTACGTATGTTGTCATAACGGTTCGACCGATAAAGATCTTCGTAGAATATATAAGAGCCAATATGGGCATCTAGGTTCCGCTATTGTTTATTGACCGGAGAGGTGTCTCGGTCATGTCTACATAGTTCTCGAACCCGTAGGGTCCGCACGCTTAACGTTCGATGACGATATAGTATTATATGAGTTATGTGATTTGGTGACCGAATGTTGTTCGGAGTCCCGGATGAGATCACGGACATGAAGAGGAGTCTCAAAATGGTCAAGAGGTAAAGATTGATATATAGGACGATGGTATTCGGACACCAGAAGTGTTCCGGAAGGTACCGGGTACTTATCGGGTCACCGGAAAGGAGTTTCGGGCACCGCCGGCAAAGATATGGGCCTTATGGGCCAGGAGAGGGAACACACCAGCCCACAAGGGGATTGTGGGCCCCCTATAGAGGGCGGCCTATGAGGAGGAGAAGGAAAGAGGGGAGGGAAAGGAAAGTGTGGAGTAGGACCCCCCCTTCCTTCCCTCTCCCTCCCCCTCTTTCCTTCCCCCTTCTTCATATAAGGAAAGGGGGGGCGCAGGGCAAGGCAGCAGCCCTAGGGCTGCCGCCAGGTCTCTTGGGGCATCCTAGGGGCTGCCTCCTCCCCTCCCACCTATATATATGTGGGGAGGGGGCACCACACAACGACAAGACAATTGCCTAGCCGTGTGCGGCGCCCCCCTCCACCGTTTACACGCCCGGTCATATTTTCGTAGTGCTTAGGTGAAGCCCTGCGGAGATCACTTCACCATCACTGTCACCACGTCGTCGTGCTGACAGAACTCATCTACTACCTGGACGTCTTGCTGGATCAAGAAGGCGAGGGACGTCACCGAGCTGAACGTGTGCAGAACGCGGAGGTGCCGTGCGTTCGGTACTTGATCAGTTGAAGCACGAAGAAGTTTGACTACATCAACCGCGTTGTGAAACGCTTCCGCTTACGGTCTACAAGGGTACGTAGACACACTCTCCCCCTCGTTGCTATGCATCTCCATGGATAGATCATTGCGTGTGCGTAGATTTTTTTTTTGTTTTCCATGCAATGTTTCCCAATAGTGGCATCCGAGCCAGGTCTATGCGTAGATGATATGCATGAGTAGAACACAAAGAGTTGTGGGCGGTGATAGTCATACTGCTTACCACCAACGTCTTATTTTGATTCGGCAGTATTGTGGGATGAAGCGGCCCGGACCAACCTTACATGTCCACGCACATGAGACCGGTTCCACCGACTGACATGCAACTAGTTTTGCATAAAGGTGGCTGGCGAGTGTCTGTTTCTCCTACTTTAGTTGAATCGAATTTGACTACGGCCGGTCCTTGAAGAAGGTTAAAATAGCAAACTTGACGAAACACCATTGTGGTTTTGTGCGTAGGTAAGAACTGTTCTTGCTAGAAGCCCGTAGCAGCCACGTAAAACTTGCAACAACAAAGTAGAGGACGTCTAACTTGTTTTTGCAGGGTATGTTGTGATGTGATATGGTCAAGACATGATGTGATATACGTTATTGTATGAGATGATCATATTTTGTAAGATATCAGGCAACCGGCAGGAGCCTTATGGTTGTCTCTTTATTGTACGAAATGCAAACGCCATGTAATTGCTTTACTTTATCGCTATGAGTTAGCAATAGTTGTAGAAGCAATAGTTGGCGAGACGACCACGACGCAACGATGGAGATCAAGGTGTCAAGCCGGTGACAATGAAGATCATGACGATGCTTTGGAGATGGAGATCAAAAGCACGAGATGATGATGGCCATATCATGTCACATATTTTGATTGCATGTGATGTTTATCTTTTATGCATCTTATTTTGCTTAGTACGGCGGTAGCATTATAAGATGATCCCTTCACTAAATTTCAAGGTAAAAGTGTTCTCCCTGAGTATGCACCGTTGCTACAGTTCGTCGTGTTGAGACACCACGTGATGATCGGGTGTGATAGAATCTACGTTCACATACAACGGGTGTAAGACAGTTTTGCACATGCAGAATACTTGGGTTAAACTTGACGAGCCAAGCATATATAGACATGGCCTCGAAACACTAGAGATCGAAAGATCGAACGTGAATCATATAGTAGATATGATCAACATAGAGATGTTCACCATTGATGACTACCCCATCTCACGTGATGATTGGACATGGGTTAGTTGATTTGGATCACGTATCACTTAGATGACTTGAGGGATGTCTATCTAAGTGGGAGTTCTTTAGTAATTTGATTAATTGAACTTAATTTATCATGAACTTAGTCTTGATAGTTTTTGCATATCTATGTTGTAGATCAATAGCTCGCGTATAGCTCCCCTGTTTTATGTTGATATGTTCCTAGAGAAAACTAAGTTGAAAGATGATGGTAGCAATAATGCGGACTAGGTCCGTGATCTGAGGATTATCCTCATTGCTGCACAGAAGAATTATGTCCTTGATGCACCACTAGGTGACAGACCTATTGCAGGAGCTGATGCAGACGTTATGAACGTTTTACAAGCTCGATATGATGACTACTTGATAGTTTAGTGCGCCATGCTTTATGGCTTAGAATTGGGGCTCCAAAGACGTTTTGAATGCCACGGAGCATATGAGATGTTCCAAGAGCTGAAATTGGTATTTCAGACTCATGCCCGTGTCGAGATGTATGAGACCTCTGACAAGTACTTTGCCTACAAGATGGAGGAGAATAGCTCAGCTAGTGAGCATGTGTTCAGAATGTCTGAGTACTATAATCGCTTGAATCAAGTGAGAGTTAATCTTCCAAATAAGATAGTGATTGACAGAGTTCTCTAGTCACTGTCACTAAGCTACTAGAACTTCGTGATGAACTATAATATGCAAGGGATGACGAAAACGATTCCCAAGCTCTTCGTGATGCTGAAATCGACGAAGGTAGAAATCAAGAAAGAGCATCAAGTGTTGATGGTTAGCAAGACCACTAGTTTCAAGAAAAAGGGCAAGGGAAAGAAAGGGGAACTTCAAGAAGAATGGCAAGCAAGTTGCCACTCCCGTGAAGAAGCCCAGAGCTGGACCTAAGCCTGAAACTGAGTGCTTCTACTGCAAAGGGAATGGTCACTACAAGCGGAACTGCCCTTGATACTTGGCGGATAAGAAGGATGGAAAAGTGAACAAAGGTATATTTGATATACATGTTATTGATGTGTTCCTTACTAGTATTCATAGTAGCCCCTGGGTATTTTATACCGGTTCAAGTTGCTAAGATTAGTAACTCGAAACAGGAGTTGCAAAATGAACAGAGACTAGTTAATGGCGAGGTGACGATGTGTGTTGGAAGTGATTCCAAGGTTGATAAGATCACCATCGCACACTCCCTCTACCTTCGGGATTAGTGTTGGACATAAATAAATAAATGTTATTTGGTGTTTGCGTTGAGCATGAATATGATTGGATCATGTTTATTGCGATTCGGTTATTCATTTAAGTCAGAGAATAATTGTTGTTCTATTTACATGAATAAAACCTTCTATGGCCATACACTCAATGTAAATGGTTTATTGAATCTCGTGATACACATATTCATAATATTGATGCCAAAAGATGCAAAGTTGATAATGATAGTGCAACATATTTGTGGCACTACCGTTTAGGTCATATTGGTGTAAAGCGCATGAAGAAACTCCATGTAGATGGGCTTTTGGAATAACTTGATTATGAATCATTTGATACTTGCGAACCATGCCTCATGGGCAAGATGACTAAAACTCCATTCTCCGAAACAATGGAGCGAGCTAATGACTTATTGGAAATAATACATACCGATGTATGCGGTCCGATGAGTGTTGAAGCACGCGGCGGGTATCGTTATTTTCTGACCTTCACAGATGATTTAAGTAGGTATGGATATATCTACTTGATGAAACACAAGTCTGAAACATTTGAAAAGTTCAAAGAATTTCAAAGTGAAGTGTAGAATCATCGTAACAAGAAAATAAAGTTTCTACGATCTGATCACGGAGGCAAACATTTGAATTACGAGTTTGGCCTTCATTTAAAACAATGTGGAACAGTTTCACAACTCACGCCACTTGGAACACCACAGTATAATGGTGTGTCCGAAAGTCGTAACTGTATTTTATTAGATATGGTGCGTTCTATGATGTCTCTTACCGATTTGCCACTATCGTTTTGGGGTTATGCATTAGAGACAACCGCATTCACGTTAAATAGGGCACCGTCTAAAACCGTTGAGACGACACCGTATGAATTGTGCTTTGGCAAGAAACCTAAGCTGTCGTTTCTTAAAATTTTGGGGATGCGACACTTATGTCAAAAGGCTTCAGCCTGATAAGCTCGAACCCAAAGCGGAGAAGTGCGTCTTCATAGGATACCCTAAGGAAACCATTAGGTACACCTACCACAGATCCGAAGGCAAGATCTTTGTTGCTAAGAATGGATCCTTTCTAGAGAAGGAGTTTCTCTCGAAAGAAGTGAGTGGGAGGAAAGTAGAACTTGAGGAGGTAATTGTACCTTCTCTCGAATTGGAAAGTAGTACATCACAGAAAACTGTTCCCGTGATGCCTACACCAACTACAGAGGAAGCAAATTATAATGATCATGAAACTTCATATCAAGTTGCTACTGAACCTCGTAGGTCAACCAGAGCACGATCCGCACTAGAGTGGTACGGTAATCCTGTTCTGGAAGTCATGTTATTAGACCAAGGCGAACCTACGAATTATGAAGAAGCTATGATGAGCCCAGATTCCAACAGATGGCTTGAGGCCATGAAATCTAAGATAGGATCCATGTATGAGAACAAAGTGTGGACTTTGGTGGACTTGCCCGATGATCGGCAAGCCATAGAGAATAAATGGATCTTCAAGAAGAAGACTGACGCTGATGGTAATGTTACTGTCTACAAAGTTTGACTTGTCGCAAAAGGTTTTCGATAAGTTCAAGGGTTGACTACGATGAGACTTTCTCACTCGTAGCGATGCTTAAGTCCGCCCGAATCATGTTAGCAATTGCCGCATTTTATGATTATGAAATCTGGCAAATGGACGTCAAAACTGCATTCCTTAATGGATATCTTAAAGAAGAGTTGTATATGATGCAACCAGAAGGTTTTGTCGATCCTAAAGGTGCTAAGAAAGTGTGCAAGCTCCAGCGATCCATCTATGGACTGGTGCAAGCATCTCGGAGTTGGAATATAGGCTTTGATGAGGTGATCAAAGCATATGGTTTTATACAGATTTTCGGTGATGCCTATATTTACAAGAAAGTGAGTGGGAGCTCTGTAGCATTTCTGATATTATATGTGGATGACATATTATTGATCGGAAATGATATAGAATTTCTGGATAGCATAAAAGGATATTTAAATAATAATTTTTCAATGAAAGACCTCGGTAAAGCTATTTACATATTGAGCATCAAGATCTATAGGGATAGATCGAGACGTTTAATAGGACTTTCACAAAGCACATACCTTGACAAAGTTTTGAAGAAGTTCAAAATAGATTAGTCAAAGAAAGGGTTCTTGCCTGTGTTGCAAGGTGTGAAGTTGAGTAAGACTCAAAACCCGACCACGGCAGAAGATAGAGAGAGAATGAAAGTCATTCCCTATGCCTCAGCCATAGGTTCTGTAAAGTATGCCATGCTGTGTACCATACCTGTTGTGTACCTTGCCATGAGTTTGGCAAGGGGGTACAATAGTGATCCAAGAGTAGATCACTGGACAGCGGTCAAAATTATCCTTAGATGCCTTAAAGAGGACTAAGGAAATGTTTCTCGGTAATGGAGGTGATAAAGAGTTCGTCGTAAAGGGTTACGTCGATGCAAGCTTTAACACCAATTCGGATGACTCTGAGTCTCAATCTGGATACATATTAAAAGTGGGAGCAATCAGCTAGAGTAGCTCCATGCAGAGCATTGTAGACATAGAAATTTGCAAAATACATACGGATCTGAATGTGGCAGACCCGTTGACTAAACTTCTCTCACAAGCAAAACATGATCACTCCTTAGTACTCTTTGGGTGTTAATCACATGGCGATGTGAACTAGATTATTGACTCTAGTAAACTCTTTGGATGTTGGTCACATCGCGATGTGAACTATGGGTGTTAAATCACATGGTGATGTGAACTAGATTATTGACTCTAGTGCAAGTGGGAGACTGAAGGAAATATGCCCTAGAGGCAATAATAAAGTTGTTATTTTATATTTCCTTATTCATGATAAAGGTTTATTATTCATGCTAGAATTGTATTGATCGGAAACTTAAATACATGTGTGAATACATAAACAAATACCGTGTCCCTAGTATGCCTCTACTAGACTAGCTCGTTAATCAAAGATGGTTAAGGTTTCCTAACCATAGAAATGTGTTGTCATTTGATAACGGGATCACATCATTAGGAGAATGATGTGATGGACAAGACCCCCCCGTTAGCTTAGCATAATGATCGTTCAGTTTATTGCTATTGCTTTCTTCATGTCAAATACATATTCCTTCGACTATGAGATTATGCAACTCCCGGATACCGGAGGAATACCTTGTGTGCTATCAAATATCACAACATAACTGGGTGATCATAAAGATGCTCTACAGGTATCTCCGAAGGTGTTTGTTGAGTTGGCATAGATCAAGATTAGGATTTGTCACTCCGAGTTTCAGAGAGGTATCTCTGGGCCCTCTCGGTAATACACATCATAAGCTTGCAAGCAAACGACTAAGGAGTTAGTCACGAGGTGATGTATTATGGAACGAGTAAAGAGACTAGCCGGTAACGAGATTGAACTAGGTATGAAGATACCGACGATCGAATCTCGGGCAAGTAACATACCGATGGACAAAGGGAATTACGTAAGTTGTCATAACGGTTCGACCGATAAAGATCTTTGTAGAATATGTAGGAGCCAATATGGGCATCTAGGTTCCGCTATTGGTTATTGACCGGAGAGGTGTCTCAGTCATCTCTACATAGTTCTCGAACCCGTAGGGTCCGCACGCTTAATGTTCGATGACGATATAGTATTATATGAGTTATGTGATTTGGTAACCAAATGTTGTTCGGAGTCCCGGATAAGATCACGGACATAACGAGGAGTCTCGAAATGGTTGCGAGGTAAAGATTGATATATAGGACGATGGTATTCAGACACCGAAAGTGTTTCGGAAGGTACCGGGTACTTATCGGGTCATCGGAAAGGAGTTTCGGGCACCCCCGGCAAAGATATGGGCGTTATGGGCCAGGAGAGGGAACACACTAGCCCACAAGGGGCTAGTGCGCCCCCTATAGAGGTCGGCCTATGGGGAGGAGAAGGAAAGAGGGGAGGGAAAGGAAAGTGTGGAGTAGGACTCCCCCTTCCTTCCCTCTCCCCCCTCTTTCCTCCCCCCTTCTTCATATAAGGAAAGGGGGGGGGGGGGGCGCAGGGCAAGGCAGCAGTCCTAGGGCTGCCGCCAAGTCTCTTGGGGCATCCTAGGGGCTGCCTCCTCCCCTCCCACCTATATATATGTGGTAAGGGGGCGCCACACAACGACAAGACAATTGCCTAGCCGTGTGCGGCGCCCCCTCCACCGTTTACACGCCCGGTCATATTTTCGTAGTGCTTAGGCGAAGCCCTGCGGAGATCACTTCACCATCACCGTCACCACGCCGTCGTGCTGACGGAACTCATCTACTACCTGGACGTCTTGCTGGATCAAGAAGGCGAGGGACGTCACCGAGCTGAACGTGTGCAGAACGCGGAGGTGCCGTGCGTTCGGTACTTGATCGGTTGAAGCACGAAGAAGTTCGACTACATCAACCGCGTTGTGAAACGCTTCCGCTTATGGTCTACGAGGGTACGTAGACACACTCTCCCCCTCGTTGCTATGCATCTCCATGGATAGATCATTGCGTGTGCGTAGAAAAAAAAATTGTTTTCCATGCAACGTTTCTCAACATCTCTCCCACATCGTCACCGTACGAAACCGCATGGGCAAAGCCCTCGCGGTGGTTGGTGGTGGCGGGCCCGCGCGCGGTCGGGTTGGCTCCGGCGGTGCTCTTTGACAGGATGGCGCGAAACAGGCGACACGACATGGAGGCGGATCAGCGCGGCTCTACGGCACGGATCGACACCAGGCTGATTGCCGCGGCTTCGGTGGTGCGGATCAGTGCAAGGCGAATCAATGCTTCCTACGGTGTGGGTCAACCTTCATGCGTTACGACGGTGCGGTGGTGGGGATATCTGCGCTCTTGCTAGCCCTGTCCAGACAGTGGTTCATCCCCTCATGGTGCTCGTTTTGGTGGTGCCGACCGCCGCGAGCACCATGGCCGCATGCTCTGTTAATCCGATTTGGGTCAGCGTTGTCTGATGGGTTTGGCTCGCTTTGGCCATAGTCGAGATATCTGAAGATGGTGATCCGGTGCACACGATACTGGATGGAGGTTCGTCGAGCAGATCCGTGTGAAAACCCCCTGCTCTCGGCTAGTTTCCAAGGCCGGAGATGGCGGCATTGTTTTGCGTCATCCCTTCTTGAATGCGTCGCCGTGGAGAAGCTTTAGACCTCTATCCGCTACCTCCGGGGGAAACACTAGATCCGTCGATCAGATGACGATAGCGCTCTTGTGTCGTTCTCCCTTGGGGGCGTCATTCTTGGAGGTGTGCATTGGCTCGAGGGACTAGTGGACGGTTTCTGCGGCGGAGCTACGTTTCATGTGATGCATCAACGATGTGGAGTCTCAGCGGCGTGGTGCAGCAGGGTCTCGGCGACGGATGCGTGATGATGAACGCATGTAGGGAGGTGGCGTTGCCTGGCGCTGTGGTGGCGTCGACGGCAGGTCTGGCAAGGTCGACGCGTCAGTACCTGCTCTAAAGAAGGATCGGTGGAAGATGGTGGCGGCGGCATCTGCATTCGTGCACATGCGGTGACCACTGCGAGTGCGCCGGACCGGTATGCGCACCAGACCCGGCATTGCGGCTTGGTTGGGGCCTCTGACTTTAGATGTGGGTCTTTGGTGTGAGGTCTGGGTATGCGGCTCAGACAATCTGCACCCCTTCATCAAGTTGATAGGAGTACCTATAAATGTTGCCGAGATGGTGGCTTCAAACTTATTGATGTATTACTTTATAAAGTCTTGATGAATAATAATTAATAAAAATGGTTGCATGCATCGTCCTGATGCGAAGGCTGGGGTCATCCTCCTTTTAAAAAAACATTCCATCTTTTCGAAGAAAACATATTCAAATATCTGATATGTGACACAACACGCTAGCCAAAGTAGTAGTACTACATTACCGACTTACTTGATTGGCGCCATCAAGATCCTCTACAATAATAAGCTCCCTAATTTTAAAGCGTTCACAATCAATTATGGTCTGCAATTGAAAATGAGTTACTCAATTTTGATTGGGTCAACAATTTCTCAAAGCTCTCTCATTCTGTTATACTATACATTATGCTTCCTAATTTTTAAGGCCTCACAATTAATTGAGGTCTTCAATTTAAAGTTGAGTCTTCAATTTTGAACGGGTCAACAATTTCTTAAGGAGCTCTCCCATTCAATTATTTTAATTCACTATTGTTCCCTAATTTTGAAGCTCTTTAATTCGATTGAGGTATTCAATTATGGATTTGGTTAACGATTTTGATCGGGCCAATCATTTTTCAAATCAATCAGCAGCAACCGACCTATAAAAACATATCAATCCCGTGCACCCTTCCATCACCTAGAAAAAAGAACCTCCACCATGTGATACTGCATCGCCAATATAGTACATGAAGCTACCGACGCAGAAATTTCCTCACATAAATATGGGTTTCTTAGCGGATAATACAGAATCACATCGAGAATGGCCTACCAAATCATCGAATTGTAAAAAAATAAGACACACTCCATCATCTCCCGCCCCACCAAACTAAATTTTCCATCAATTCCAAAATATAAGGGTTATCAGTTTTTTGGAAAGTCAAATTCCGTAACTCTGACCAAGTTCAAAGCCAAAAATGTCAACATCCACAATATTAAACAAAAAAGTATGGAAATTCATTTCAAGATGAATCTAATTTTACCAATTTGGTATTAGGATTTTTGATATATCTCTCTACAAATTTAATCAAACTTAAAAATGTTTGGCTTTTAAAAGAAGTAATACACCTTATATTTTAAAACAGAGTGAGTATTTTTTTTTAAACCCAACAACACCAACGGCGTAGCAAAGCGCGCCCAACCCTTCTAGTATAACTAACCCCTAATCCCTTTCAATGGTGCAACAAAAGGTTCATCAATATTCCCATTTGATATTGTCCTCTTAATATAATACAATCAAATATTCTCTATATAAACTAATATAAGACATTTTAGATCACTAGGTACGTGTAGATTAGTGATCTTGCAATGCAGCAATTCCACGGTCACGGGTCATAACGGAATAAAATCGACATGCATACGCGCAGGCGGACATTTTAGTGTGAGACATGCCAAACTTTCTATTGACAAATGGATGGCCAGAGTTCCAACCCTTTATCTTTAGTTTAATTAGTACTTGCTTTAACTAAGTACTACCATCATATGTCTAAAGTAACAAAAGTATGTACGTCATGCTAGAGCTATAAATAATTAGGAGGCAGCGTGTAGCCGTTCTCCGGTCAAGAATTGCTGCGTTTAGTTTAACGGCTCTTAATTTTTTTCTGCCGTTGACTAGTGCCTACTTTGTATCTTACTTTTTTTTCTCAGATATGCACGAGTGTGCATATCATATACTCCCTCCGTCCCATAATATAAGATGTTTTTGCAAGCTAAAACAGCTTGCAAAATTGTCTTACATTGTGGGACGGAGTAGTATTAAAAAAGAAAGGCAAAGAATGCCTCCACCAGTATTTTATATTGTCCATACGGCTTTAACTCCCGTACACACTCCACGTACACCAATACAGATCCTACTCCTCCCGACTAGTCCACCTATGTAATTCACCTAGAAACGCATCCAACTCCCCTTTGAGCAGTGTTAGAAGGGATAGAGAGGGATTGGTGGAATCGATGTATATTGCTTGAGCCTCGTGGCATATATATAGGAGTACATGATCAACTTGGAGTACAAGACAAGGCAGGAACAAATCCTGGTCTATCCTATACTTTCTAATAATTATAATACTCAACATCCCCCCGCAGTCACAACGGTTGCGACGCAGATGGTGAGACTGGAGAAAAATCCGAAGATAAGCCGACGGACACCCCCCCCCCCCCCCCCCCCCGCCAATGAAAGCGGTCGATGCATCGCGGAAGTCGTGACTGGAGTGAAAACCGACGAGGTTGCTCAAGCAAGGCGGTAGCCCTTTGTGCCGTTTGTCGATGTAGTCGAAAGCGTAGGGTGGTGTAGCCGTGGTTGAGGTAGCCGTGCGAAGAATGCCATGGTTGATGTCGAGTCGGGGTAGCCGGTGTCGAGGAAGTCGACGTGGAGCCGCGGGCGCAAAGAGGCACCCAGTTAGTTCTGGGCGCAGTGTTGTCGAAGTAGTGGTGCGCCGGGAAGAACATGTTGTTGACGACGCATCACGCCGGGTTTGCCAAGCCTGGGGACACATCGTGGACGAAGGCACGCATCGGTGTTGCTAGCACAGGGCATGCGTAGACGAACAAAGACGAAGTTGACGAAGCGCCGCACCAGGCTTGCCAGGCCCGGGGACACGTCGTGGACGAAGGCACGCATCAGTGTTGCCAGCACCGGGCATGCGTAGACGAGGGACCTGCACGGGCTGTACGCCATGTCGATGAGTCGGAGGGGCCAGCAAAGAAGGACTCGACGACGGTTGCGGCGCCAATCGGCGCGGGGCCGATGTTGCCAACGGTGGTCGGGGAAGATGACAGCGACGCTGGCGACGAGCTGATGCTGGACGAAGACGAAGGGGGTGGACAGGCGGCGGCGGCTACAGGGGTAGCAGCGGCAGCGACCGAAGAAGAGCGGCGGTGGCTAGGTTAGGAGCGCGGCGGCGATGCTCGAAGTAGGCGAAGAACCCGACAATATGACGAAGATCGGCGCGGAGAGTGGCGTTCCCGCGCCAAGGGAGGCGGCGCGGCGCATACCACGGGAAGTCAATGCGCGGGGACGACGCAATGGACCGTGAGCCGCAACGCTATGGCCTAAAGGGGCGACGCAGCGGCAGCAGGCGGGTCGGGGCGATGACGGGAAGACCTCGGTGCAGCAGCGGTGACCGCGGGCCGCGGCGCTATGGCCCGAATGGGCGGCGTAGCGGGAGAGTGCGGCTCGATGCAGCTGTGGGGACGGCTTCGGGCGGTGGTGGAGACCGCGTGCCATGCTCGCTACGGCCCGATGGGGCGACGCAACGGCAGCGTGAGGGTCGGTGCAGCCACGGAGACGGTCTCGAACGGACGTCCTCGGGGCGGCGGTAGACAACGGGCCGCGGCACTACGGCCCAAAGAGGCGATGCAGCGGCAGCACGCAGGTCGATGCATCCGCGGGGAGAACCACGGGGCGGCAGCGCTGCGGCCCGACGGGGCGACGCAACGGTAGCCCGATGCTCGTTCGGTAGAGGAGCGCGCTGTACTCAGGATAATCTTCACTGGACCTACGGAGGCACGTGCAACCGACGGGCCCGATCGGTGGCACGATGTGGGAGCGATGGATCACGGCGCGGGTGGGTGATCAATCCGATTGGCGCAAGGTTGTGGACGTCGCTCGGTAGAGGCGGGGTGGTGGCGGAGTCCGAGCTGAAACCGGCGACGACGGTCGGCGTACGACGACGGGCAGACGAGCGCGTCAGTGCCGGCGCCCGGGCGGCCAACAAAAGCGGCGCCCGAGTGGCCAGCCCCAAGCGGCGAATGCAACGCCGTGTATAGGCGGTCATACATACGCGGTGAAGGCGGGGTGGTGATGCAGGAATCATGTTCGGAGTAGGGCGACGACGGCCGGCGTAAAGCGACGGGCGGGGACGCGCAGCGACGGCCATGACGAGCCGCCGCATTGCGCGAGGCCACCGGGTCGGCGAGGAGGCCGTCATGGTCGCGTCAATGTGGGAGTAGAGGCGCGCGGGTGTCGATGGCGGCGGTAGGCGACGCAAACCGATCTTAGATCGGAAAACCAAAGAGCACACGCCGATCAAAGTGACTGGTGAGAGAAAGAGAAAAACCCGGAGCAAGGGCTTGGGAAAAAGACTCTCTAGGGAAACCAGTCAACAGACCGGCGGACGAACCCTAGGTACGGGCGGCGCGGCCCTTGGCGGCGGTCATGGAAGCCAACCGCCCCGGGGGCGGCGTGTGGGCCGGAAGCGGCGGACGACGGCTAGAGTTGGATCGGTTAGGCCGATACCATGTTAGAAGGGATAGAGAGGGATTGGTGGAATCAATGTATATTTCTTGAGCCTCGTGGGCATATATATAGGAGTACATGATCAACTTGGAGTACAAGACAAGGCAGGGACAAATCCTAGTCTATCCTATACTTCCTAATAATTATAATACTCAACAAGTAGCCCTACCGAAGCCCACACCTTACTCTCGGACCTCACCTTGCCGATGAGCCTCTCAATCAATGGCGAAGCACCATCGAAAACGATGGCATTATGATGCTTCCAGAGCTCCCACAACACTAGTAGCAATATGGTATGCGGGGCCTTGGTGCCGAGGTAGGTATCTCCCCTCTTGCTACATAGCCATGCCCCTAGGGAATCTTGCTAGTTCGGCGCCCAGTCTTGCTTGTCGAGAGCCTCTCCAACCACTGGCCACATCGTCCTGGCGGACACGCACATGAGTAGAACATGGTTTATCATCTCTCCCTCCTAGTCACAAAAAGGGCATGCGGCCTGGTGTGGCAGACCTCTCCTTGCTAGTCGATCCGAAGTCCAACACCGGTTCCTTAGGGCTAGCCATGCAAAGAAGCGACATTGTGAAGGTGCCCGATAGTTCCAAGTCAGCGTCGCCGTCGGCATAACTTCACGTCCCCAAAACCTAGCCGATCTCACCGAGAACTGTCCATGTGTTTCCCAAGACCAAGTGACAGCATCCTGCTCGCTAGTGAGCGGTTCCCACGCAGCCACCCTCAGCCACAACTCAAGGAACTGTTGCAGGGCTGCGGTTGTTATATTTGGCCCAATGTCCATTGCCCATTGTCCGTTTTCTGCAACCTGACCGACCATCCTGGCCTGTAGGACCCGAGTCAGAATCATGTTTTACAAGTCCGGCGCCAGTTCCCATATCCTCATTCCATCTAGCCACATATCTTCCCAGAACATGGTGGAATGCCCATTCCGTGCATTTGCCCTAGTTGCGGCCTAAAAAATCTACGTGGATTCGTTCGGCACCTTGATAAAGAACTCATTCCACGGCCTGCTTCTGTCCGTCCGTTTCAGCCATGGTCACCTCGCTTGCATAGCTACGTTCATCCATCGCAAATTAGGGATACCAAGGCCTCCTGCCCACTTAGGAGCACATACCGTCTTCCATGCCACTGTGCAATTGCCACCATTAGCATCCGCCTTCTTGCACCACAGGAAGCCTCTGCACACTTTGTTCATTACCGCGATCGTTTTCATTGGCAGGTCAAGGGCCATCATCGCATGTATCGGCATGGCACACAACATTGACTAGACGAGGGTCAATCTCCCACTCTTTGGCATAAGCGCAACCTTCCACTTAGGCAGGCGATTTGCCATACTGTCCACCAAGTACTGCAGTTGTGCTGAAATACAGAGGAAAGCCCGTGCAGACCAAAAAGAACCTGAACTGAACGCAGTGCAAATCTTCAAGGATTGCCACACCGGCAAGATGAAGGGCATGAACACACCAGTTCAAGCCGTTTTTGTAAGTCCTTACTCCTCCTGCCTTTGAACTGCTTGTTACTGTGACGTGTTCATTTAACTGCTTGGTTTGCAGCCAATGTCAGTTACTCTGTTCACTTTTATACACAGTTGTCTTAACGTATCATTTCACCTTACATGGTTTAAAAGAGAGGAAGGATATTCTTTTGGTCTTGATCTGTAATCTAGTTGTGATGTGCACGTGTCCACACAATCATACAATAGCCTGTTTGTTTGATATCTGTTTGCCCATGATATGAATGATGTCATATTATGTTCATCCTACTTGAAACCATGTCTCTTTATCCTTAGATGTCAACGAATGTGAGGAAATAGACAATACAGTAGGCATGCTACATGGACATATGTTCCGAAAGTGATTTTATTATGTAGTTGGAACTACAATACATGCTAATGTATTGCAGTAGTTCACCAAAATAAGTTATGTACAAACGTGAAACCTACTTTGTTTGTTTTTGTCTCATTAGTAACTTATCTGGTACACTAATCTACAAGTACAAACTTTCAGCAAGCTATGGAACAAATGATTGAATAGCCACAGCCACCTGAAGGTGACGAGGCTACCACAGGCACAATGTCACCTCTTGCTGCAGTGCGTCAGTATCTCTCCACTAACAGTGCAAAAAGCACCTTCCTGCGTAATTCTAGGTTGATTGTCAAGGTAACCTCGTCTAAATCGCCTACTGAACAAAATCTTCTGGCTAGACAGAGTGATATATCTGTGCTCCAGACACAAGTCCAATCCCTAATGGAGGTCATTTCGGAACAAGAATAGTGGTTGACAAATGTCGTCAAGATATGAATGGTTTTGAAACCAGACTATCAGACATTTGCTTGACTGTTCAAGAGCAATGGCGGAAAAAAGGGGAAGATCATGCTTCTCCATCAGATTCTACAGCCTGAAACATTAGCACTCAGGTCAAATGATCTGTGCTTCTATACATCTGATGGTGCTTTTATCTGCAAGGACTGTAAACTTTATGCCAACAAGCCTTTTGTTGCATGGCTAGAATTTATTTTGTTGTGATACAACATTTATCGTGCTGCCAAAGTTTGTAGAAATTACAACGCTATTTTTGTATAGTGTAGGTTTATCTTAGTAATGTATTCGGCCGAAAGCTCCGTAGGAGCCCAACATGCCAACATTCGTCGGGCCCACAATTCCAATTGGGCTAAAAACGATTATGGGCCGTAATTTGCATGTAGCCCACTAAAAATATCTGGGCCTAAATCAGCATAAGCTTTCTTATTTTTTGTAGGCCTGTGCCCACAGTGGGACTTTAACAGGCCTAAATATAATTTGGGCGCTCAGTAACAACAGGCCGTTAACGTGTGTAAATATCTCGAGCCCATAAATAACATGGGCCTTTAATAGGCCGAAAGTGAGATTGGGCCCTGATTGGGCCAAATAAACCACTAGTCATTAGCAGGCCGAAATGTATCTTAGCTCATGGTGGCCCATTTACAATGCGGATCGTTCACAGGCCGGAATTCAGACGGGCCGTAAATGCGCCGACCTACTACACGGGCCTTTACCAGGCCAGAAGTTCGGTCGGGCTTGATTAGTATCAGTTTTATATGGGCCGTTAATAGGCCCGATGTGACGTTGGGCCACATATGGCCCATGGATTTCGTCCGACGTTAACAGGCCAAAAATCACAATAGGCTGGAAGTGGCCCAAATCTACAGTGGGCCTCTAACAGGCCGAATGTCACACATGGCCGAATATGACCCAAATCCTTCACGATCGTTTATGGGCCGAAAGTTTCGATGGCCAATAAATGGGCCCAAATGAAGCAGGACCTTTAACAGGCCGGAAACACATCGGGCCGTAATTCGGCCCAAATACTTAGCTGCCTATTAACGGGCCAGAAGTGACCATGGGCCGCGATGATGACAATTCTAGAACGGGCCGTTGACGGGCCGATTTGACACTAGTCATACGGGCCTTAACTACGAAAGGGCCATCTGCAAGCAGGCCATTAATGGGCCAGCCCGCTAATTTTGACTGGGCCAGCCTTTTTAACCTAAATGGGCCGCTGTTGGGCCTTGCCACATGTCGACGTATCATAGGCGCCTCCTGTCCATTGGGCGGTTGACATCTGTCCTTTCCCGGTGCTGACACGTGGTTGCTATAGCCAATGATAATTTTACACGTGGAAAATCCTCATTGGTCCCAGTTGTTAACGGGTTATCGGATACAAACCGGAACCCAATAGCTTAACGGCGACCCGTTACGGTGGATGCCATGTGTCGGTTACCACGAAAGCACTTCCATGATGTGCCATTTATCGTCATGGAAGTGGACACTTCCGTGATGATAATTTTGGTATTGTCATGGAACACTTCTACGACAGCACAGGTATGACTATCTTGATTCTCTCATAAAATCGTCATGGATGTACATGCATGACAGAAAACGTGACCTACTGTGACAAACACGTATCATCACGGAAGTGTATTTTTTTTTGTTGGTCGTGGCGCTGGTCAAGTGCATGGGCGTGGGGCTCGTGGTGGGGCTGTCCTTAGTCCTAGCGACGCCCTTGCCCAAGGTCATGGGTTTGGTGGTGCCGGTGCCGATGGTCGTGGCCATGCCAATGATGGGCATGCGAGGGGACATGGCCAGGCCAACGGCCGCGGCATTGCTGCTGGAGGTGTCATTGCCCATGGTGCTGGCTTGGGTGCTGAGGGAGCCGGTGGACGTGGGCATGCGCTTGGCTATGCCCATTGTCAGTCTAGTGGCTGCAGTTTTGGCAATGGGCGTGTACGTGGAGGACATTAGCTGCCGGTGTTAGGGTACGCATGCAACTATTTTGTATTTTGCATGAAGCTTCTAAATGTGTTCCTCTAATGAAATGTTGTGTAGTTGATTACTTCTGTTCTGTTTTGCAAGTTCGTTGTGTGACAACAAGTGATACTAGATTGACCGTCGTGGACTAATTTAACTTGTTCGATATAGATATAGAACTTATGACTATCATGTAATTGTAGCGATGAAATTTTATATTAGTTAGTTCACGAGGTCTTTTAAGGTATACGGGATCTAATTCGTGTTTAAATTAGTAACGAAAGATAAAAAGAAGACATATATGAACATACATATCTCTTGGCATCATATTAGATCTAAAGATTCCAGTACTTTTGTAACTAGTTTTGCGATATTTTGTGATCTGTCAGAAACACAAGGGTAAGGGTACTACTAGTGCAGTGTTCGATCAGTTGAATAGGAATCTAGTTTTACAAGTTGTTTGGTACTTGTCTCAAACACGCTAATTGGGCTAGGTGTGTACCTTTGAACGATAATGAAGATATCCCGATTTGGATGATAAATTCATCTGTTATGTATAAGTTTCTGAATATCTTCCTATAATGAAATGTTGTGGTGTTGAGTACTTTTGTTTTCTTTTGCAAGTTCTTTGTGTGACAATGAGTGATACTAGTTTGAATCATAGAGTGTGTTAATTTTAGGGATATAGATATAGAGCTTATTATTATCATATAATTGTACTTATGAATTTTTATTTCAGTAAGTTGCAGAGGTTTTTTAAAAGATACAAGTATCTAATTCCTGTTTAAATTAGTAAAGAAAGATAAAAAGAACCAGATATGAACATATATATCTCATGATATCACATCAGATCTAAGATTGGACTACTTTTGTAACTATTTTAGGGATATTTTGTGATCTATGAGAAACAAAAGACTACTACTGGTGAAGTGTTGGATTGGTTGAATTGGAATCTAGTTTTTCAAGTTGTTTGCTACTTGTCTTGAATACACTAACTGTGCTCCCTGTGTAGTTTTCAGTGATAATGATCATATCCCTGTTTAGATGATTCATTCATCTGTTGTGTATAGGTAGGTTTCTCTATAAAATTATCAATATTAGACGGCTTAAACATTATATTGCACATAGTATCTGCAAAATAAAATCTCCATTCAATATTCATGTGTTTCTGTTGCTTATCTATAACCACAATTATTTATGAGAGCTTAATTTGCATAAGTTGTGTCATGTCTTCAATAGTATATATCCTTTTGTAGTGATCTACACATGAGCCATCATTTAAACTTCATTATATTTGAAATACCTAACAATCAAGCTCATGTTCTTAAAATGCATATTCCTCTATCCTTTGTTGATCTTGCTATTTTTGTAGAAAAAGTGAAATAAGTTTTTTGTTGTTAATGTGATTACTTCAATTACCTTATTCTGTAATTTATCATTGAATGGCATTAATTTTGAATTTAAGGAAAATGTGTTGGTACCAGCGGTGTGTCTGTCGGGGATATTACTCCCGGAGGAGACATGGCTAAGAAATCCCAAAGCCTAATCCGCTAGGTCCAGAAGGCCTCAGGCCAGGTCATCTAGAGAGTTACCCGAGCCGGATCTAAGTGGGCTAGAAGGGACCCCGACCCAAGAATATGGAAGCCGGCTCACCTGAACCCACATTCAAGGTGGAGCCGTCCATACTTGGAAGGCATAAAGGACTTGGCGTAGGACTCCTACTTCAGGTACAATCCGTACTATCTTGTTACACAAGGGACCCGACTAGTATATAAAGGGGGTCCCTAGGTCGTCATAGGGAACAAGTTAGAAGCTCTCGAGTCTTTGGTAGCGAAATAGCACCCTTGTAATAGAGATCATCATCATCAATAGCAATCTAGTAGGATTAGGTTATTATCTCTATCAAGAGGGGCTAACCCTGGGTAAACTCGCATCTCTCATTTTCGATCAACCCCAACCAGGGCTTCACCTAGCAGTTATGGCCTCCGAAATTAGTTCTCCTCTGAGGACACTTGCCGTGACAAAACCACGACAGTTGGTGCCCACCATGGGGCCCACGTGCAAGGCTGTTGTCTTCGTGGAGGGAGCTCTCCCAGGTATCGAGAGGCTCGCGATCGATCGGATGATGAAGAGCCAATGGGACAAGCTCTACATCAACGATGCCGGCTAGCGTCCTGAGGCCGACTCCGTCGAGTTAGGATTCCAGGTCCCCTTTGGCAAGATCCACATCTTCATTGGCGGGTCCGTGCAAGAGCCGGAGACCACCACCGACTCCATCGAGTCAGGAACCCGGGTCACCTTCAGCAAGACCAACGCTTCTGTCGGCTTCATCAGCAGAATCACACCAGAGTTGGCGATCGCTGTCGACTTTGTGTCAAGAGGCGCTATGCTTGTCTATTCTGATGGCGAGTCATCGGTCAATGAGAACGACCACGACGAGACTAGGTCTATCCTCCAGCTTTTCGACGAGAAGTTGGGTGGGTACTCGGATGAGGAAGAGTACCCAGCATCTTACGCGTCGCCTCATTATGCAGCTGTCTACATGGCAGGGAATCAGTCACAAACCCATCCTAACTACGATGCTCAAGGAAACCTGGTCACAGCCCTGCCAAATGCATCCTCGAGCCAAAACCCGATTCTTGTCATGCCGGGTCAGTTAACCAACGTTGTGGCAGCTGCAACGGCCACGGTCGTAGGAGCCGGCACAAAGTTCCCAGGTGCATAGGCGCTGGCAGCAACAGTAGTAGCACTCGGCGCGCTCCTTGTAGACCCAGTTACTTTGGAGAACTTGGATGCCCGAAAGGCAGAGATCGAGAAGTGTCGTGAACACCTAGCCAAAGTTCTAGAGGAAATTAATGCAGAAAACGCATGTCTCGCTACAATCGGAAACAACATCCTTTAGGAGGTCCAACGTTTGGAGAACAATGGAATTCATCTTGGTTTTTGCCAGGCAGAGTTGGCCACGGTACAACAAAGAAGGTACCAAAGCCGGTTTCCAGCTGAGTTAGAGCCACCGATGCTTTTCCAGACGCCACAAGACCCTTCTCTCCACACTGTACCAGAAGCTGGCATGGGTGCACCGGGTGCGGCGACTGGCTCCCCCAATCGGCTCAAGGTGTCGTGCCCCTAAACACAAACCAGCTCCAGCAGCAGCCGCAACCGGCTCCACGGCACTACCAGCCGCAACAGCAAATTCAGCCACCACAGCAGCAGACGGCTTTCCAACAGGCAATCCTGCAGCAGCTGGTTGATACGTCTCCATCGTGTCTACTTTTCCAAATACTTTTGCTCTTGTTTGGGACTCTAATTTGCATGATTTGAATGAAGCTAACCCGGACTGACGCTATTTTCAGCAGAACTACCATTGTGTTATTAATTAAAGTTCTCAGAATCAGATGAAATTTGCGGAGAATTTTTATTGAATAAATAAAACATACTAGAACGAAGATGCATCGGAGGGGGCCGCCAATTGCTCACAAGGCAACAGGGCATGCCTACGCCCCTAGGGCGTGCCCTGATGCCTTGTGGGTCCCAAAAGTGGTCATCTGACCTAATTCCAAGCCTATAAATTTCGTTTCCCAAGAAAAAAATAGGAGAAGAAGTTTCATCGCGTTTTACAATATGGAGCCGCCGCCACCTCTTGTTCTTCATCAGGAGGGCTGTTCTGGAGTCCGTTTGGGGCTCCAGAGAGGGGATTCGTCTCCATCATCATCACCAAACCTTCTTTATCAACAACTTCATGATGCTCACCGCCTGGAGTGGGTAATTCCTTCGTAGGCTTGCTGGACGGTGATGGAGTTGGATGATATTTGTCATGTAATTGAGTAAATTTGTTAGGGCTTGATCCCTAGTATCCACTATTTTCTAAGATTGATGTTGCTATGACTTTCCTATGCTTAATGCTCGTCACTAAGGCCCAAGTGCCATTATTTCAGATCTGAACCCTCTGTGTTTTCATGAATATATTTGAGTTCTTGATCCTATCTACTAGTTGTATCCACTTGTTATTGTTCTGATCAGTAGATCCCAAAGTGATAATAGTTGGGTCACTCTCCGGGGGTGACTGTAATTCGAGGAGTTCATGTATTCACTATGTGTTAATGCTTTATTCTGGTTCTCTATTAAAAGGAGGCCTTAATATCCCTTAGTTTCCTTATGGGCTCCGCTGCCACGGGAGGGTAGGACAAAAGATGTCATGCAAGTTCTTATTATAAGCACGTATGGCTATATACTGAATACATGCCTACATTATATTGATGAATTGGAGCTATTGTGTATCGCTCTAGGTTGTGACTGTTACATGATGAATGCCATCCAACACAAATATCCATTGCTGATCTAGTGCCTATGCTTTGCTCATATTGATCTTTGCTAAGTTACTACAATTGTTGCTGTTGTTACAATCACTAAAAAACTGCTACTGTTACGGTCACCGTTATATTGCTACTATTACCGCTGCTATCAAAATATCATAATGCTATGCTACTAAACACTTAGTTGTAGATATTTAGTTCTCCAGGTGTGGTTGAATCGACAACAATATAACAATCACATCGAATGCCTTGATCTGCATCTCTCATAAATTACTTTGAACTCCTACCGAGAGACCTTACCGGAGATTATATTCGCCAGGTTCTTTGTTGTCAGAGCAAGGGTGCTAAAGGTAATGATGTTTGCCCTACATTTTCGCAAAAATGAATGGTTTGTTGATTAGCGCCGGCGGCCGCGGGAAAATGAAAAAGGCTCTGAAGAAGCTGAATTTAATTTTGGAACTTCAGTTGACAGAGTAATCGGAAGTCATTATGTCAAGCCCATACATGACTTGTCAGTGGCTGATCCCTTTGCAGAAATGACGAGGTTTCGAAACAAGCCTTACAAGTGGTAATATCAGTCTAAACCTCTCTTATGTCCATGTTCGGCTGATCAGTGCGGGCGTCTGCAGCTGCATGAGCTGAATTTCATTTCTAATATCAGTTTGAACCTTGTAATCTTCGAATTTGAACCTTGTAATATTTCGTGCTTTTGTGGTACAATCGTTGAAATGGCATCGTATGAGACTCATATATTGGTAGTACTATTTTGGCCTTAATATGCAATGGACTTTGATTTTATTTACCATTCTCAAATGTGTTTCCCCTGTCGATCTCATCGCAAACGATCTCTATAGCGGACTCGACAACGATCTTCGACATTATTGCACACAGTTGGTTTCTTCAACTGTGTGCCCTGTAGAGCACAGAATTAATTGTCGCACTCGAGTGTCCATCATTACCCTTCTATGTAACTTTGACATCATCACCCATGGGTAAACTTATTGTGGAACGTGTGCGCTGTTCTACTCCCTCCGTCCGGTGAAAAGTGTACATATAGAATTTTTAGGACAAATTATGGACTGGAGTAAAAAATGCATTGGGAAGATGCAAGCCACCATCTCTCTCTTCTTTAATTACCCAACCCCAATGAGCTAATTAAGTGCATGTAGAAATTAAGGAGACCATGTGTAGAATGCTATTGGTCTTGATTACTATGTGATTAGAGAAATCATTTTTTTTCTATTTGAAAGCGTATTGAGAAGATAGAAGTACACTCTTTTGTGGACAAATTCTAAAGCCAAACGTACAGTTTTCACCGGACGGGGGGAGTAAGTCATTCGGCACACTTCATTTTTGGAAAGCTTTTTTCCAATAAACGCCCACAATTTGCCCCTCTTCTAGCTGACGCATGGCCAAACTAGCCGGACGGGAAGCTTGCACGGTTGCGCACGGTAACCTGCGCGGTTGCGCGGGAACAGGCTCACCAACGATACATTTGGTACCTCTTCGAGTCCATGCGTGGTCAAACAAAACGCGTGTGGGGTGCTCAAGCGTGCACTGGAATCCTCCGCTAGGAACACGGTGACAAGACGTGACGATTACAGGCCGGCTGGCCCCCATTTATTACAGTGGCCATTTAACCCTTGTGTCTCTTCAGCCTTTCGATCGCACCCCAGTATTGTAAGAAGCTCACCCACGATGACAAATTCTTAGAGGGTATCCTACGAGGCTCCAATGGCACTCCAAGCGGCTGCCGCCGACGAGTGGCAGTTCACCATGCATGCCATAGTGGACACCCACAGAAGGTTCACAGAGCTCTCGGTGCTGTACACCAACAACCCAAATCTAGGTGGAGAACTCCATCCACACCATGGAGTTATTGCTTGCTGCGAAGAAGTACAAGGTGGTCGGGTTCGGCCTCAAGTACACCTGCGCTCGTGCCGGGTCTCGTCACAAAGTTGTCGTCGCCTAGATGTGTGTGCGCTATCATGTCCTCGTCTACCACTACTGCCTAGCCACAAGGCCTTGCGAGTGTTTCGCCAGGTTTGTCAATAGCCCACACTACATGTTCGCTACGATGGACATCACCAATGATGTAAAGGTGCTTAAGAATTTGGGCATCACCTGCCAGAATCTTGTCAACATAAAAGGTTAATACAAGATCTGGGGCAGCAAGACGCATGAGAAGGACTCACTGGTTCACCTCGCCGAGGCCATCATCGACCCCTACTACAGAGACATGAAGGATTCCTGCAACAAGGACAAGCGTGCCTGGCACTCGTCCTGGATGGAGAAACTCGACAAAGCTCACGTCGTGTACATGGCCAAGGAGACGTACACGAGCTACGAGATGTACAGGCGGCTCTTTGACATGAGGAAGTGCCTCCTTCCCCAAAACGGCCAGGGATCCAGCCAGAAGCAGAGCAATGGCAAGCGTCATCACAACAAGAAGTAGATGATTAGATGCTCGTTTCTCCTAGTTTAGTATGCATGTAATTGTTTACTTTGGTGTGTGCAAATGTTATGTGTGTAGTAACTTATGTAATTGTATGTTTAATTTGGTTATGCAATCATGTTCCTATAAGTATATATATTGATGATCTGTAGACAGAGCATAGATGTGCGGACAGAGCAAATCACACCGCACATGGACTAAACAAGGGAACCCGTCGGTGATGATTTCATTAATCGCTCACAATTGTATACCAGCAAGCGTTTGCCCACAACACGCACGGCTTGTTAATAGGAATCGTCTGCATTGTTATCGGTCTTCCCACACATTTCTGATTATTGACCCGTTTGCCGCGTATCACACACATCTTTTTAAGTTGAACCGTTTCTGTTGTGTTGCCCAATCAAAAACAGTTCATCAGATTGAACTGTATGCCGTATATCGCACACACCTTGATCTGGCTAACCAGTTCTGTTGTATTGCCTAATCACAAACAATTCATCTGAGTGAAGTGTATGCTGTATATCGCACACACCTTCATCTGACAGACCATTTCTGCTATTATGCTCATTGCAAACAGTTCATTCGAGTGAACTGTATGACACCCATTGCACATGCAACTATAATCTCAATGTGTTTTATGTCTCCGCCATCGCAAATGTTTTGTATCATTTTTGACGGTTTTATTACATTACTGTTTGTGATTAATGCATCACACACAGTTTTGTCGAAGGGTCTCTGATTGTAGTGTCACGTTAGGAGCATCCTGCAGTAGTGGAATCAAAGCTTTAAACACTCTACCCCTCTTAATAGTACGGTGGTCCTATGACTCAATAAAAAGAAAGAAGAACAGCGAAATAAATGCTACATCTTCACTTCGTCTTCAACTTCTTGGCTGCAGTCAATTTCTTCGGACAGACACTGAACCAATTGCTTTGGGTCAAAAAAATTGGAGGTCACTCTTGAGAGCATAATCTTCGGCGATAATCCTCGCTGCCACGTAGGAGATTATCTTCAGAGTTTGTGCCAAACTCCACATGACTTCGGGGACCTGTTACTCAGTGTGCACTAGCAAACACATCAGTCCCACACTGTTTATGACAACAATCTCCAAAACATAAGGACGCAAACTATTGCACCAACAGGATGCCCTCCCCTCCAAGCCAGTGAGCGGATGCCCCCCTTGGCAATATGGGCCTGGTGGGGTGTGATATGTCTCCTACGTATCTATAATTTATGAAGTATTCATGGCGTTATATTATCATTCTTGGATGTTTTACAATCATTTTATGGCAACTTTATATCATTTTTTTGGGACTAACCTATTGACATAGTGCCGAGTGCCAATTGCTGTTTTTTGCTTGTTTTTTACATCACAGAAAATCAATACCAAACGGAGTCCAAACGCAGCAAAACTTTTTGGAGATTGTTTCTGGACCAGAAGACACCCGGTGGGCCAAAAAGTACTAGAGGGGAGCTCCGAGGAGAGCACAACTCACCAGGGCGCGCCTGGGGGCCCAAGCGCGCCCAGGTGGGTTGTGCCCACCTCGGTGGCCTCCCACACTGCCTCTTCGCCCTATAAATTCCCAAATATTCCAAAAACCCTCGGGGTAACCCTAGATCAGAAGTTCCGCCGCCGCAAGGCTCTGTAGCCACGAAAAACCAATTTAGACCCCGTTCCGGCACCCTGCCAGAGGGGGAAATCATCACCGGTGGCCATCTTCATCATCCCGACGGCCACCATGATGAGGAGGGAGTAGTCCACCCTCGGGGCTGAGGGTTTGTACCAGTAGGTATGTGTTTAATCCCTCTCTCTCGTGTTCTTGAGATGTCACGATCTTGATGTATCGTGGGCTTTGCTAATATAGTTGGATCATATGGTGTTTTCCCCTCTCTATCTTGTTATGAATTGAGTTTTCCCTTTGAGATTTTTTTATCGAATTGAATACTTTCATGGATTTGAGAGCACTTGATCTATGTCTTGGCACTCAAATCGTGGATTCGCGAGGTGACATTGCGGTAATCTATGCATAGGAGTTGATGCACGTTTTCATCCTTGTTTCTCCAGTAGAAATCTTGGGGCACTCTTTGAGGTTCTTTGTGTTGGATTGAGTATTATGAATCTGAAATTGTTTGATGCCTATCGTATAATCAACTCATGGATACTCGCGGTGACAATGGAGTATCTAGGTGACATTAGAGTTGGTTGATGTGTATCATATGGTGTTATTTTAGTACGAACTCTTGGTTAGATCGATCGGAAAGAATAGCTTGGTGTTATTTTAGTACTAACTCTAGGATAGATTGATCGGAAAGAATAGCTTTGAGGTGGTTTCGTACCCTACAAACAATTTCTTCTTATGTTCTCCGCTAGATAGGAACTTTGGAGTGATTCTTCATCACACGTTGAGGGATGGTTATATGATCCAATTATATTAGCATTGTTGAAAGATTGCACTAGTGAAAGTACGGACCCTAGGCCTCATTTTCAAGCATTGCAATACCGTTTGTGGTCCGTTTTATAAATTGCTACCTTGCTGTTTTTTATTGTTCCTATTACAAAAATCAATATCTACTATCATTACTACGCTTGTATCACCATCTCTTCGCTGAACTAGTGCACCTATACAAATTACCATTGTATTTGGTGTGTTGGGGACACAAGAGACTTTTTGTTATTTGGTTGCAGGGTTGTTTGAGAGAGACTATCTTCATCCTACGCCTCCCACGGATTGATAAACCTTAGGTCATCCACTTGAGGGAAAATTGCTACTGTCCTACAAAACTCTGTGCTTGGAGGCCCAACACGAGTCTACAAGAACAAGTTGTGTAGTAGACATCAGGGTGCAGCCACCCTGTCCCATGTAGGCCTAGGGCACCCACTAAGGGTCCGTGTGGCCCTCAAGGGCAGGTGGGTCCCTTCGATGGACCCCCGGAGCCCTTCGGGACCTCTCGGTACATTACTGGTAAATCCCCAAACCTTTCTGGAATCTTGAAAACCAGTTTCCTATATAAATCTTTACCTCCAGAGCTCCTCGTGATGTCCCGGATCCCATCCGAGATTCCAAACTACCTTTGTCTTGCCAACATTAATATCCCAATACTACCCTAGCGTTACCGAACATTAAGTGTGTGACCCTATATGGGTTCGAGAACATGCAGACATGACTAAGACACCTCTCCGATCAATAATCAATAGCGGGACCTGGATGCCCAAACTGACTCCCACATATTCAACAAAGATCTTTATCGGTTTGAACCATGATGTCAAGGATTCAGTTAATCTCGTATACAATTCCCTTTGTCCGGTGATATGTTACTTGCCCAAGATTCAATCGCCGTTATCGCCATACCTATTTCAATCTCGTTACTGGCAAGTCTCTTTACTCATTCCGTAACACAATATCCCTGCGACTAAAATCATTAGTCACATGCTTGCAAGCTATTCGTGATGTTTTATTATCGAGAAGGCCTAGAGATATCTCTCTGTCACATGGAGTGACAAATTCCAGTCTCGATCCATGCAACCCAACAAATACTTTCCGAGATACCTATAGAGCACCTTTATAATCACCTAGTTACAAAGTGTCATTTGATACCCACAAAGTATCCTTCTGGTATTAGGGAGTGGCATGATCTCATGGTCAAAGGAACATATACTTGACATGAAGAAAGTTGTAGCAATTAAACTAAGTGATACAATCAGATGGTAAGCTTACGGTTGGGTCTGTCCATCACATCATTCTCCTAATGATGTGATCCCATTATTAAATGACAACTCATGTCTATGGTTAGGAAACATTAACAATCTTTAATCAATGAGCTAGTCTAGTAGAAGCTTACTAGGGACATGGTGCCTGTTTATGTATCCACACATGTATTTAAGTTTCAGGTCAATACAATTCTAGCATGGATAATAAACATTTATCAAGAAGAAGGAAATATGATAATAACAACTTTATTATTGCCTCTAGGGCACATTTCCAACAGAATAAATCTCGGGGGGCTCCTGCTTCTTGTGAGCTGTATTGGGATTTTCCCCGAAAAGGAAGGGTGAAGCAATATAGTAGTTGATAAGTATTTCCCTTTGTGAGAACCAAGGTTATTGAACCAATAGGAGAATCACACCAAGCCTAGTGAACAACACCTGCACACACAAGAGCAAATACTTGCACCCAACACGAGCAACAGGTTTGTCAATCCCCTTGAACTCGTTACTTGCAAGGATTAAATCTGGTAGTGGTAGATATATAAATTGCAAAACAAAATAAAAGTAAATAAATTGCAGCAAGGCAATTTTAGTTTTTATAATATGATGAAAGTAGGCTTGGGGGCCATAGTTTTCACTAGAGGCTTCTCTCTTGAAACATAGCATACGGTGGGTAAACAAATTACTGTTGGGAAATTGATAGAAAAGCGCATAGTCATGATGTTGTTCATGGCAATGATCATGTATATAGGCATTACATCTGTGACAAGTAGACCGAAATGATTTTGCACCTACTACTATTACTACACCAATCAACCGTTATCCAGCATGCATCTATGGTATTAAGTTCATGACAAACAAAGTAATTCTTTAAGCAAGATGACATAATGTAGACAGAATAAACTCAAGAAATATGAATGAACCCCATCGTTTTACCCTTAATGGCAACAATACAAATACGTGCCTCGCTACCCCTTCTGTCACGAGGTGAGGACACCACAAGATTGAACCCATTACAAAGCACCTCTCGCACTGAAGATAAATCAATCTAGTTGGCCAAACCAAATAGATAGATCAGAGAGAAATACAAAGCTATAACAATCATGCATAATAAAGTACATCAAAGACTCAATTACTTTCAATGAATAATCTGATCATAAACCCACAATTCATCAAATCCCAACAAACACACCGCAAAAGAAGATTACATCGGATAGAACTCCATGGAGAACATGGAGAACTTTGTATTGAATATCAAAGAGAGAGAAGGAGCCATATAGTTACTAGCTATGGACCCGTAGGTCTGTGGTAAACTACTAAAACATCATTGGAGGGCAACAAGGTTGATGTAGAAGACCTCCGTGATCAATTCCCCCTAAGGTATAGTATCAGAAAAGGCCTCCACATGGGATTGCAGAAGCACAGAAGTTTGTGGCGGCGGAAAAAGTGTTTGGGTGGCTCTATGTTGGTTTCAGGATTTATGGAAATTTATGGAGTTGGAATTAGGTCAGACGGAGCTTCGTGGGTCCCATAATCTCTGGGGGCGTGCCTGGTGAGCTTGTGGCTCTCTCGTAGCTCCCCTGGTCTCCTCTCGAGGCTCCTAGGGTCCCTTGTGGTCCATAAAAATCATCGTAAAGTTTTATCGTGTTTGGACTTTGTTTGGTATTGATTTCCTGAAAAACCAAAAACATGCAGAAAACAGCAACTGGCACTGCATACTGGGTTAATAGGTTAGTTCCCGAAAATATAAATTGCATATAAAGCATCTAAAATTGATAATATAATAGCATGAAACAATCAAAAATTATAGATACATTGGAGATGTATCAGCATCCCCAAGCTTAATTCTTGCTCGTCCTCGAGTAGGTAAATGATAAAAATAGATTTTTTGATGTTGAATGCTACATGGCATGTTTATCAAGTAATCTCTTCTACGGCATAAATATTGAGAAACGATGAAGTAATTGATATCAACATAATAATATCCATGAATATAAGAACATAATCATTACTGTTTCAAAATACACGATGCTCAATTAATGTTATCCCATATCATTGAATTACATAAGCATGGCATGACTCTGCCTTCACCGCATAAGTATAAATCATCAACACCCCGGTGTTAAACCAGGTAACTGTATCATACTTTTTAACGCGCTCCACTCAATACATGAGCGTGAGACATGGACATTAGCATTATAGGTGGCACATAATGCGGTGGTAGAGATATATAGGAGAAGTCAAAAAGGAAGAAAGTCTCGCATGAACTAGGCAGATCATCAGGAAATGGAGAAGCCTATCAATCGATATCGATGCGAGGAGTAGGGATTTCCATGCAATGGATGCACTAGAGCTATAAGTGTATGAAAGCTCAACAGAAACTAACTGTGTGTGCATCCAACTTGCTTGCTCATGAAGACCTCGGGCATTTGTGGTAGAATATCATCGGAATATACAAGCCAAGTTCTATAATCAAAATTCCCACTAGTATATGAAAGTGATAACACAGGAGACTCTCTATATGAAGAACATGGTGCTACTCTGAAGCACAAGTGTGGTAAAAGGATAGTAACATTTCCCCTTCTCTCTTTTTCTCTCATTTTTTGTTGGGCTCTTTTGGCCTCTCTTTCTTTCATCCGGAGTCTTATCTCGACTTGTGGGGGAATCATTGTCTCCATCATCCTTTCCTCACTGGGACAATGCTCTAATAATGATGATCATCACACTTTTATTTACTTACAACTCAATAAACTGAAACAAAATGACTCTATATTAATGCCTCTAGCAGTGTACCAGGATGTGCAATGATCTAGCGTAACATGTATAATAATGAAGAACGGTGGCTTTGCCAAAAATATCATGTCAGCTCTATATGATCACGCAAAGCAATATGATGATGAACACACATGTCATAACACGGAACGGTGGAAGTTGCATGGAAACATATCTCGGAATGGCTATGAAATGCCATGAAAGGTAGGTATGGTGGTTGTTTTGAGGAAGATACAAGGAGTCTTATGTGTAATAGAGTGTACCATATCACGGGGTTTGGATGCACCGATGAAGTTTGCACCGACTCTCGAGGTGAGAAAGGGAAATGCACGGTACCGAAGAGCCTAGCAAATTGCGGAAAGGTAGGAATGCCTAATTATCCATGAACTCATATTAGTCATAAAGAACTCATATACTTGTTGTGAAAGTTTATTAGCCCTCGAAGCAAAGTACTACTTGCATGTCCCTAGGGAGGAGGTTGGTAGGAGTTAACCATCGCGCACCCTCCGGTTATAACAGCACCTCAAGGATTTCATTTCAGACATAAAAATGCTCAAAGTTTCCCACCATGCCATGTCGGACCCTTAAATGAGTAGTTAATAACAAGCTTTAATATCGATATTCTTACTAACCATTGATCATGAACTCATAACCTTTAATATTACGACATCAATATAATTAAACCATACGTTTCATATTTAGTGATCTACATGAAAGTTTTTATTATATCAATCTTAAATACCTATCCTTTTCCGACTAGTCTTATAACCCGTGCTCATTACCACTTCGTATTTAAGACTCTCAAAAAGATTTAAGTGAAGCATGAGAGTGCGATTATTTCCATAAAAAATAACCACTGCCGTGCTCTAACAAATATAAGTGAAGCACAAGAGCAACTGCCTAGCTCAAAAGATATAAGTGAAGCACATGGAGTATTCTAACAAATGACAATGAATGTGTGTCCCTCTCAAAAGGTGTGTCCAGCAAACTATGATTGTGGCAAACTAAGAAGCAAGAAAAATAAAACTATGGAACAAGACGCTCCAAGTAAAACTTATATCATGTGATGAATAAAAATGTAGCTCCAAGTAACATACCGATGAATTGTGGATGAAAGAGGGGATGCCCGGAGCTTCCCCAAGCTTAGAAGCTTGGGTATTCCTTGAATATTACCTTAGGGTGCCCTGGGCATCCCTAAGCTTAGGGTCTTGCCTCTCCTTATTCCTTCATCCATCGGGATCTCACCCAAAACTTGAAAACTTCAGCACACAAAACTCAACAGAAACCTCGTGAGATTCGTTAGTATAATAGATAAATCATAAACTTTAGGTACTGTGGTAAACTCACTCATAATTAATCTTGCATAATACGTACTGTATTCTAACTTCTTCATGACTTATACTGTAACAACCCCAGTGTCATGCTACAGTGATATCATGTTAATGATGCCTTGTCACCATGTTTACTAAGCCAAACTGCCATTCGATAAAAATCAAAGTCAAATTCAAAATTCAAATTGCAAGTGAAATTTAAAGATTCACAAACATAGTTGCAAAATAGTCCATCATTTAGCAAATATTCCATAACAATTATTTGTTAAGGAAAACAACATCACTTATTTGCTTAATTGGGCTCTAGCATTTAAAATAGTACCAAATCAGCCTATTTAAATGATTTTCCATTTATGCAAAAATTCAAACAGCTTCAAATATTTTCGAAACTTTTTATGGCAGTGCTAAATATTGCAAGTTAATTATGTGACCAGGTTCCACATTTTACAAAAGTTAAATGGTGTGAAAAGTAATGTGAAACAGAAGCTGGAAATAAAACAGAAAATAGAAAAAGGAAAAGGGAATAAAACTACTGTGCAACTGGGCTTTAGTGGGCACAGTGCAGCTGGCCCAGCCCACGCAGGCCTTCTTCTACCTCCTGCTACAGGAGGTAGAGAGGTCGTGGCACGCATCTAGGGTGCCTTGGCCATGGATGGCCTCCACGCCGCCCCCCCGACCTATAAATATGTCTATCAAAACCCTAGATCACCCCTTCCTTTTCCCCCTTGATCCCCCATCACCCCCTCCTCTCTGGCTCGAATTCGAGCTTGATCACCACTGCCTCACCCTCGTTGACGCATCCACTAACCTCTCCGATGGGCGGGTGAATATCCTGGAGGTTTGTCGAGCTCATCTGCGTCCATGTCGAGCATCGGAGCTAAGAGGGGAGCTGCGTAGCCTGCACCGTCATCTTCTTCTTCATCTGGCTGTCGCCATCTCGCCGTCGCCGCCGTCTCTTCGGTCCACCCCGACCCTCTTCGAGCACGCCAATAGACTCACCGTGAGCCTCCTCCGATTCCCCCTTCTTCCCGCTCAGTTCCGCCGTCGTAACGCTGAGCCCCGCGCTTCGGTCGCCATGGCAAGGAGCTTGCTCCTCCCGCGCCCCCCTGTTCGTTCCTGTCCGCACCCGCCTTCCCTAGGCCGCGCTCCCCCACAGCACCGCGCGTGCATGCCGCCACGCCCATGCCGCACATGCCACCCCTGCGTGCAACCGCTGCTGCTTTCCTACTGCATGCCTGCTCTGCTGCCACTGCTGTTCCCAGGGCCTGCTGGCTCTGGCCGCCGGCGCCCTCCTCTGCCCGTGCGTGGCCTGGCCAGGAGAGGCACGGCTGGGCCACTTCCAGGTGGGGCCGGCCGAATTTATTTGGGTCTAATTAAAGTTTAGTTAGGGATAGTTAGTGTTAATTAGTCAAATGGCCCAATGACAGGTGGACCCTCCCACTCTAATTATCCATTTAAAAGAAATACTTAATCAATGTTAATGACACCTGGGCCCCACTGAATAGTAACAGTTGACCAGTCAAGCGTTGACAGACTGGGTGAACTGGGCCCCCTGGACCCACCTATCATCCATTGAGGCTAGCCCACAGTGCGTGCCCATAGCAATTAGATACTAAATGATTTTCGAATTAAATTTAATCCAGAAAATCTAGTAAATCAATAAAACTTTGGAAAATCATTTGAAATAAACCGTAACTCAGATGAAAATAATTTATATATGAAAATGTTCCAAAAAATGAGAGCTCCACATACCCGTCACATGCCTCTAACACTACAAACATGGAACCTTCCCTCCGGATCGTCTGTCCGATAACTGCCTAAAGGCGGGAAAATATTCCCGAATATTTTCCCGCTCCATCTGTAACACATAGCACTGCATTAGGACACCCCTAGCATAGCATATTGCAATGACATGTATTGTGCTGCATTTGTTTGCTTTGTATTTACTGTTTCTTCCCCCTCTTCTCTCCGGTAGACCCTGAGACCGACGTTGCTCCCGATTATGACTACACTCCTGATGACCAGCCCCTTTCAGCAGAGCTTCCAGGCAAGCAAAACCCCCTTGATCATTCCTATATCACCCATTCTTTTTCTCTCATGCTTGCATTAGATTTTGCTATTGTATTCGATATCTCCTATTCTGATGCATAGTCTGATTTTGTAACCTGTTATTGCTACTTACCTGTTCTCCTATATGCTTAGTATAGGCTGGTTAGTGATCCATCAGAGGCCCCACACCCTTGTCCGTGTTGCCATGCTCTACTATCGGTGATACGATCCATGTGATCGAGGTGTAGAGACCGAACACACACCAGCACCCCCTTAGTTGTATGACTCTGTAGAGCTACTATCAAGTGTCGAGGGTGATGCCTCGTATCCCACTTCCGATGATATCTATGTAGTGTAGCACATCGAGTGTGGTTTACCGAGGGTGATTCCTTGCTCATCACTCTCGATGATAACTCTCTCGTGCAGCTCCTCAAGCGTGAACCCATCGAGGGTGATTCCTCCAAGTTTGCCTTGACATTTTACCTCGGGTGTGAACCTACCGAGGGTGATTCCTCTAAGTTCCCCTTGAGGGTATGGACCCACAACTACTTTAATTGTTCCCCGTTAACTATTACTAGGGGACTGAAGAGACAGATGGTACCACCCCGGTAGAGGTGGACCTAGGTTCCCAACAGTCTCTTGATAAGTCAGGTCGGCCCCAAGGGTACCCGCGAGAGTTATTGACGCGAAACGACCAGGCAGGCAGAGACGACCCCAGGACAGGGATGGGCTTGGTCCCTTGTCGTAAGACCGTGAGACAGGGCGACAGGAGCACTGATCGTCTCCGCAAGCTACTAATACACTAACGGTTTGGATATTTGACCTGAGTAGGCCTCTGGCCTTTTCGCACTAACGACCACACGGGATAAGTTATGGGCACTCGGCATCGTACATTCTCCCGAAAGCTCTGTCAGACGTCTAGTTCAGCATTGTAGCATGGCTGGGCCGGCGCCATCCAGGACAGAGGTGGCGCCTGAATCCACTCTACGCGCAAGGACCCGGAGTGCTTAGGACGATTGGTCCATGACCCCTTCGCACTTAGGATTTAGGCCAGCGGGGACCTCTCTACGGAGCCTAGGTAGGATTACGATGTGTTGATTATCCGAGGTCGGGCATTACCATGAAAAGTGTGTTCGGCCAGAGGTAATCGAGCGTGTTGGGTAATGTGGTGCACCCCTGCAGGGAAGTAATCTATTCGAATAGCCATGTCCATGGTAACTGGATGCTTGGATATATGAGAGTACCCCGACCTTATACAACTTGAACCAGATACTTGATGAAATACATTGCTCAATAAGTATGGAATGCCCGTGGATCATTTCTCGCAGGGAGTCGAGGAAGGATCTCAGGGTATTGTATTGATGTGTTAATTACAAGTTTTTATCGTATATGCCCATACTCCTTCCCGTGCTATAAGATGGTATGCTTCTCTTCTGTTGCTGCAAGATGGTGGCCCTAGTTTTGCATACAGCTTTCTCCCTCTAGTTCTGGCATTTCTGCAGTATAGCGCACAGATATACCCCATTCCTTTTATACCAATGCATATGTAGTATAGATCTGATGTAAGCCTTGCGAGTACTTCGGATGAGTACTCACCATTGCTTTGCACCCCTTTTCCTCTACCTGGTTGTTGTGATCAAGTGTTGGAGACCAGGAGCCAGAGGATTCCGAGCATGGCTACTACGTGGAGACCGACGACCAGGAGTAGTTCGGAGGTCCCATGCAGGAGGCCTGCGCCTTTTTGATCTAGAGTCGTTGTTTGTTTTCGCCTTATTAAGGCACCTTTGTAATTGTTTGTAGTCAGACCTAACTCTTGATGTAATATCGGGACTTGCGACCCTGGCTTGTAATATATTATTTCTTTGTTTAAATTTGAGTCGTAGAGTTGTGTTGTGATATTATACCATGAGTCACTGATCTTGATCATTCATGCTGCATGGATGTTTAGTGCACGATTAATTTCGGGGGGCGTCACAAGTTGGTACCAGAGCCGACTGCCTGTAGGAAGCTCCTACTTCTTGAGCTTGCGTTGGTTTTTTCCTTAAAGAGGAAAGGGTGATGCAGGAAAGTAGAGATAAGTGTTTCCCTCAGTTAAGAACCAAGGTACCAATCCAGTAGGATGAACACACAAGTCTCCAATAATTGCACCTACACAAACAAATAAATACTTGCACCCAACGCGATAAAGGGGTTGTCAATCCCTTCACAGTTACTTGCAAGGATGAGATATTATAGAGATAGGTATAAAAGATAAATAAAAGTGCAAAATAAAATAAAGGTAAATAAATTGCAGCAAGGTATTTTTGGCTTTTTGGTTTTATAGATCTGAAAATAATATGATAAAAGATAGACCCGGGGGCCATAGTTTTCACTAGAGGCTTCTCTCTTGAAAGAACGCATACAGCGGGTAAAAAAATTACTGTTGAGCAATTGATAGAAAAGTGCAAAGTTATGAAAATATCTAAGGCAAAGATCATGAATATAGGCATCACGTCCGTGACAAGTAGACCGACTCCTGCCTGCATCTACTACTATTACTCCACACATCAACCGCTATCCAGCATGCATCTAGTGTATTAAGTTAACAAGAACGGAGTAATGCTTTAAGCAAGATGAAATGATGTAGAGGGATAGATCCAATCAATATGAAATAAACCCCACCTTTTCATCCTTAGTGGAAACAATACAAATACGTGTCATGTCCCTTTCGGTCACTGGGATTGAGCACCGCAAGATTGAACCCACTACAAAGCACCTCTCCCATTGCAAGGAAAATCAATCTAGTTGGCCAAACCAAATAAATAGATCAGATAGAAATACAAAGCTATCTTAATCATGTATAAAAGAGTTCATAGAAGACTCAAATAATATTCATAGATAATCTGATCATAAATCCACAATTCATCGAATCTCAACAAACACACTGCAAAAGAAGATTACATCGAATAGATCTCAAAGAACATCGAGGAGAACATTGTATTGAAGATCAAAGAGAGAGAAGAAGCCATCTAGCTACTAGCTATGGACCCGTAGGTCTGTGGTAAACTACTCACACATCATCGGAAGGGCGGCAAGGTCGATGTAGAAGTGCTCCATGGTCGAATCCCCCTCCGGCAGAGTACCAGAAAAGGTCCCTAGATGGGATCTCACGAAGACAAAAACTTGCGGCGGCGAAAAAGTATTTTTGGTGTGCCCCTGGTCTACAGGGAATATTTAGGTATTTATAGAAGAAGAATTAGGGGTAGAGGGGCAACAAGGGGCCCACAAGCTTGCAGGGCGCCCTGTGAGCTGGTCGTGCACTCGTGCCTCTTCTGGCCTCCTCCCAAAGCTTCCAGGGTGTTTTGTGGTCCAAGAAAAATCATCAAAAATTTCGTTCCGTTTGGTATTGATTTTCTGTAAAGACAAAACAAAGAAAAAAACAACAACTGGCACTAGGCACTAGGTTAATAGGTTAGTCCCAAAAATGATATAAAATAGCATAATAATGCATATAAAACATCCAAGGTTGATAATATAATAGCATGGAACAATAAAAAATTATAGATATGTTGGAGACGTATCAAGCATCCCCAAGCTTAATTCCTGCTCGTCCTCGAGTAGGTAAATGATAAAAATAGAATTTTTGATGTGGAATGCTACCTAACATGTTTATCATGTAATCTTTCTTAATGTGGCATGAATATTCAGATCCATAAGATTCAAAACAAAAGTTTAATATTGACATAAAAACAATAATACTTCAAGCATACTAAAAAGCAATCATGTCTTCTCAAAATATCATGGCTAAAGAAAGTTATCCCTACAAAATCATATAATCTTGTCATGCTCTATCTTCTTAACACAAAGTATTTATCATGCACAACCCCGATGACAAGCCAAGCAATTGGTTCATACTTTTTAACACGCTTCAGCTTTTTCAACTCTCACGCAATACATAAGCGTGAGCCATGGATATAGCACTATAGGTGGAATAGAATATGATGTTGGAGGTTGTGTGGAGAAGACAAAAAAGGAGAAAGTATCACATTGACGAGGCTAATCAACGGGCTATGGAGATGCCCATCAATTGATGTCAATGCAAGGAGTAGGGATTGCCAGGCAATGGATGCACTAGATCTATAAGTGTATGAAAGCTCAAAAAGAAAACTAAGTGGGTGTGCATCCAGCTTGCTTGATCATGAAGACCTAGGGCATTTGAGGAAGCCCATCATTGGAATATACAAGCCAAGTTCTATAATAAAAAATTCCCACTAGTAATATATGAAAGTGAGAAAATAGGAGACTCTCTCTATCATGAAGAACATGGTGATACTTTGAAGCACAAGTGTGGAAAAGGATAGTAACATTGTCCCTTCTCTCTTTTTCTCTCATTTTTTTCATTGGGCCCTTTGGCCTCTTTTTTTCTCTTTTTTTTATTTTAGTCCGGAGTCTCATCCCGACTTGTGGGAGAATCATAGTCTCCATCATCCTTTCCTCACATGGGACAATGCTCTAATAATGATGATCGTCACACTTTTGTTTACTTACAACTCAAGAATTACAACTTGATACTAGAACAAAAATATGACTCTATATGGATGCCTCCGACGGTGTACCGGGATGTGCAATGATCTAGCGTGACATGTATAAAAAATATGAACGGTGGCCAAGCCAAAAATACTATGTCAACTATATGATTATGCAAAGCAATATGACAATGATGGTATGTGTGATAATAAAACGGAACGGTGGAAGTTGCATGGCAATATATCTCGGAATGGCTATGGAAATGCCATAATAGGTAGGTATGGTGGCTGTTTTGAGGAAGATATAAGGTGGCTTATGTGTGAAAGAGCGTATCATATCACGGGATTTGGATGCATCGGCTAAGTTTGCACCACAACTCAAGGTGAGAAAGGGCAATGCACGGTACCGAAGAGGCTAGCAAAATGCGGAAGGGTGAGAGTGTGTATAATCCATGGACTCAACATTAGTCATAAAGAACTCGTGTACTTATTGCAAAATTTTATTAGCCCTCGAAGCAAAGTACTACTACGCATGCTCCTAGGGGGATAGATTGGTAGGAAAAGACCATCGCTCGTCCCCGACCGCCACTCATAAGGAAGACAATAAAAAATAAATCATGCTCCAATTTCATCGCATAACGAGAGACCATACGTGCATGCTTCGGGAATCACAAACCTTAACACAAATATTCTTACTAAACAACAATTACTTGCTAGCATGACTCTAATATCACCATCTTTATATCTCAAAACAAATGCAAGGAATCAAACTTCTCATATATTCAATGATCTTCATGAAAGTTTTTATTATATCCCTCTTGAATATCTTATCATATTACGACTAAATTCATAACCTAAGTAAATTGCCATACTATTTATAAGACTCTCAAAATAATACAAGTTAAGCATGAGAGTTCATCAATTTCTTCAAAATATAACCACCGCCGTGCTCTAAAAGCTATAAGTGAAGCACTAGAGCAACTACCTAGCTCAAAAAATATAAGTGAAGCACATAGAGTATTCTAATAAATTTACGATTAATGTGTGTCCCTCTCAAAAGGTGTGTAAAGCAAGGATGATTGTGGCAAACTAAAAAGCAAAGACTCATATAATACAAGACGCTCCAAGCAAAACACATATCATGTGGTGACTAAAAATATAGCCTCAAGTAATTTACCGATAGATTGAGGACAAAAGAGGAGATGCCATCCGGGGCATCCCCAAGCTTAAATGCTTGGTTGTCCTTGAATATTACCTTGGGGTGCCATGGGCATCCCCAAGCTTAGGCTCTTGCCACTCCTTATTCCGTAGTCCATCGAAACTTTACCCAAAACTTGAAAACTTCACAACACAAAACTCAACAGAAAACTCATGAGATCCGTTAGTATAATAAAACCAATCTCCACTTTTAGGTACTATTGTAAACTCATTCCAATTTTATATTTGCATTATATCTACTGTATTCTAACTTCACCATGGCTCATACCCCCCCCCCCTGCATACTACCCATAGATCCACCAAAATAAGCGAACAACACAATGACAACAGAATCTGTCAAAAAATTGAACAGTTTGTAAAGACCCGAATTAAGATCATACTTATGTAACTCCAAAAATTCTGAAACATTAAGAAAACATAGGGAATCTGTATATCAGTCTTGTGTAAAAAATTCAGAAATTTTCCACGTTCCAGAAAATTTTAACAATTCTGCTACTGGACGCAAAAGTTTCTGTTTTTTCTCAGAATCAAATGAATCATCTTCCAAATCATCCCAAAGGTCTTACTTGGCACAAACACTAATTAAAATACTAAAACACAATCATAACAGAAGTATAATTGCATATTTATTGAAAAACAGAAGCAAAAAAGCAAAAACATAAAATAAAATTGGGTTGCCTCCCAACAAGTGCTATTGTTTTATGCCCCTAGCTAGGCATATTGCATAGATCTAGGTATTGTCATCTTTGGTATTCAATCCATAAGTGGCCCTCATAATAGAATCGTATGGCAACTATTTTCTTGCTTGGAAAGTGTTCCATGCCCTTCGTTAATGGAAATTAAAATCTAGTGTTTCCTTCTTTCATATCAATAATAGCACCAATCGTTCTAAGGAAAGGTCTGCCAAGAATAATGGGGCATGTAGGATTGCAATCTATATCAAGCACAATAAAATCTACGGGCACATAATTCCTATTTGCAACAATAAGAACATCACTAATTCTTCCCATAGGTTTCTTAATAGTGGAATCTGCTAAGTGCAAATTTAAAGAACAATCATCAAGTTTATGGAAACCTAGCACATCACATAAAGTTTTTGGAATAGTGGAAACGCTAGCACCCAAATCACACAAAGCAATGCAATCATAATCTTTAATCTTAATTTCAATAGTAGGTTCCTGATGTAGCTTGAAACTATGTCGGTATTTCCCCAAAGAGGAAGGGATGATGCAGTACAGCTACGGTAGGTATTTTCCTCAGTTATGAAACCAAGGTATCAATCCAGTAGGAGGACCAAGTAACGCTATGTAAACGGTACCTGCACACAAAGAACAAATACTTGCAACCCGACGCGTAAGAGAGGTTGTCAATCTCTCCACGGTAAAAAGATAGATTAGTTTGTATGAGATTGTATATTTAGATCTAAATAGAATGCGAAATAAAAAATGCAAATAAAAAGTGCAGCAAAGTATTTTTGGGTTTTTGGAATAATAGATATGAAAACAAACGCGGTGAAAAATAGATCTGAAAGCAATATGATAAAAGATAGACCCGGGGGCCGTAGATTTCACTAGTGGCTTCTCTCGACAAAATAGCATACGGTTGGTAAACAAATTACCGTTGGGCAATTGATAGAAGATCGAATAATTATGACAATATCCAAGGCAATGATCTATTTAGGCATCACGTCAACGATTAGTAGACCGAAACAATTCTGCATCTACTACTATTACTCCACACATCGATCGCTATCCAGCATGCATCTAGTGTATTAAGTTCATGGAGAAACAGAGTAATGCAATAAGAATGATGACATGATGTAGACAAGATCTATTCATGTAGGAATAGACCCTATCTTGTTATCCTTAATAGCAACGATACATACACTACAGGAATCAGCTTCTTTGCCGTCTGCCATGGCAGACGGCAAAGGCATGAATGGCGGTCGGCAAAGCTCTTTGCCGACTGCTAGCTGTCGGCAAACAGTCCGGCTCAATTCCTGCCGGTAAAGGCCTTCTTTGCCGTCTGCTTCAGAGAAGCGGACGACAAAGGTTTATGCCGTCAGCCGTTTGCGGCCAGCAGACGGCAAAGAGCATAGACGGCAGTGAGGTGAGGTGGGAGCCGTTAGGGGTTAACGGCGTGCTTTGCCGTCAGCCGGCAGACGGCAAAGAGGCTAAGGTCTTTGCCGTCTGCTGGCGGACGGCAAAGAGCCCAAATAGGAGTCACTGGGAAGCTGCCACGTGGCCTTATTTGCCGTCTGCTAGCTGTCGGCAAAGGGATTTGAATCTTTGCCGTCTGCCAGCAGCCGGCAAAGACCTTAGCCTCTTTGCCGTCTGCCAGCTGACGGCAAAATGCCCAAATAGGCAACCCAGTGTTCCCAGGTTGCACAGGTAGCTGCCACGTGGCCTTCTTTGCCGACTGCTAGCTGTCGGCAAAGCTCTTTGCCGACTGCTAGCAGACGGCAAAGCTCTTTGCCGTCTGCTAGCAGACGGCAAAGAGCCTATATAACCCCTGTTTTTAATTGAATTCATTCAATTTGACATAAATTCATAGATATACACAGATAATACATATATACACAACAAGCATATCCAACAATATATTTCCACAAGTCCAACATATATCCATATGACATAAGAAGTTTCCAACAACATATCCATAGTGACATACACATCCAAACAAGTTCCCAAACATGTTTTCATAAACAAAAAGGAAGCACAAGGAGAATATATGAGTCCATCAATGCAAGCTTCCTCATCTCAAGCAAATCTGCAAATTGGGAAAGATGAAAGTTAGAAGAAGAAGAAGAAAAGAAGAAGAGGAAAATAAGAAGAAGATTTTATATTCTCTTTCTTTCTCTCCTCCCCCTCTTCTTTATCTTCTTCTTTTCCAACAAATGTAGTTAAAAAAGCCAATTTAGAGCTAAGCTAGGTAAATAGGTCATTTTGGAGATAAGCTAAGTTCAATGTATCATATTGGAGCTAACCTACGTAAACTTGGTCATTTTGGAGCTAAGCTAAGTTAAATGGATCATATTGAAGCTAACCTAGGTAAACTTGGTCATTTTTTAGCTAACCTACGTAAAAATGTCATTTTTTGCTATGCTAGGTAAAAATGCTAAGTGTGTAGGTCAATTTAGAGCTAACTTAGGTAAATAGGTCATTTTGGAGCTAACGCGGGTAAAATGGATCATATTGTAGCTAACTTAGGTAAACTTGGTCTTTTTGGAGCTAACGTAGGTTAAATGGATCATATTGGAGCTAACATAGGTAAACTTGGTCATTTTGGAGCTAACCTGGCTAATTAGGCCATTTTTGACATTACTAAGCTTATTGTGTCATTTTAGAGGACAACAAGCTAAGTATATGACATTTATGAGGTTAGCAAGGTTATTATGCCATTTACGAATAAAAACAAGTAAGAGGAGGAAAAGAAGAAGAAGAAGAAGAAGAAGAATAAGAAAAGAAGAAGAATAAGAAAAGAAGAAGAAATGTTCTTCTTCTTCTTCTTTTCTTATTCTTCTTCTTCTTCTTCTTCTCTTCCTATTCCTTCTTTTCTTCCTATTCCTTGATTTTCTTCATCTTATTATGTCATTTGTGGACTAAATAGGCTAAATTATGTCATAAATGGGCTAAATAGGCTAAATAAGAAGAAAAATACCGTTATCACGGAGGTGAAGGACCGGTCGGGGCTGCGCCAGTGCCAGACTGAGGTGAAGGGCCGGTCGGGGTTCCACCAAGGCCAGACGGAGAAGCATCGGTTGATGCTTGTCGGGAAGCATTCTACACCAAAGATCATTTCCAATGTCTCGTTAGCATGATGCAACATAAATGTGAATACTAGTAACTAACGACCATTCAAATCAAACTCACCGTGGTCGCCGGAGCAATCTGGGGCATCGGCGGAGGGGTCTGACCGCTTTTCTCGCACATGCTCTACACATTTGGTTCTCACGAGTTAGTCATATTAGTTAGTAATGGAACAAACATTATGTGCATGATTTGGCTAATATGCAGGAGAAACGTACCACCAAGATGTCGTATAGGGCCCGGTTTTGAGCATCGTTCCGGTTCCTCTCCTCCTCCAACAGCCTGGCCGTCCTCTCCTCCAGCTCCCTCTCCCTCTCCTCCGCCTGCCTTCTTGCCGCCTCCAAAAGCGTCTGCGTGTTTGCTCTCTCTTTCTCAAGAGCAGCCTGCAACACACCACTCCTCGTTAGCATTGTAATCATCGACGGACGCACACACAATGTAATGGATAGGAAAGGTATCCGAGTCTGTATAACTAACCGCCAAGGCGAGCTCCGATGGCCGTGCACGAGGCATTATCTCAGGATCAGAGCTACTCTGGCGCTTCTTGATCTGTGTGAGAGTCTTAGGACAACGTATCAGTCCATCACCAATGGCTATCGAGCCATGGGACCTCCCACCACCAGATATCATAACCAGCTCTGTATCAAAAGGATCCTGGCTCGGGTTAAAGTCCTCCCCTTTCCTTGCCTTCCCCTCGTCTCTGTACCTCACGAGCTTGTTGCGGGAGGAGATGTTGGTGAAGGTCTCTGGATGATCTAGGTCAGACTCCGAGAATGCCTTGGCCTTCTTGTACGGGGCACTATGGGCCATGCCATAGAGGTCGAACAGACTTGGCACGGGCTTCTTGTTGTGGTGCGACTGAGAGAGAGGAACAAAATATTAGTCAAGGGCTCAAGCTAGCATGAAGATTGAAATTGCTATGTAAATAAGGTCATTTTGGAGCTAAGTAAGGTTATTATGTCATTTTTGAGGAAAAAAAGCTAAGTTTAGGTCATTTTGGAGGTAACCAAGATTATTATGCCCATTTTGACCAAACTATGCTAATTATGTCATTATTGAGCTATCCAAGGTAGTTATGCCTTTTTTTAGCTAACTAAAGCATATTTAGGCATTTTATAGAGCTATCTTAGGTTATTATGTCATTTTAGAGCTAATTATGTCATAAGTTAACAAGCTAAGATTATTTTACGTCATTATTGAGCTATCAAAGGTAGTTATGCAATTTTTTAGCTAACTAAAGCATATTATGTCATTTTAGAGCTAATTATGTCATAAATGAATGAGCTAAACTAAGTTTAGGTCATTATTGAGCTATCCAAGGTAGTTATGCCATTTTTTAACTAAGTAAGCATTATTGAGCTATCCAAGGAAAAATGCTATCATGTAGAATGAAATTGCATGAATCATGAAGCAAACCACATACCCAGTGACCCCCGTACTCAAACAGGTCGGAGCTCCCTTGATGGTGTGGCACACCAACCATTTGGGCACGCTTATCCTTGGCCCTTTGGTGTTCGACTAGCCATTTGGGAGAGCACCACTCATCCACCAACGCCTCCCAACAGTCCATCCTATCCGCAGACCATCTCGGGGGCACCTAAGTTAGTCAAGAGAAATTTCAGCGCTACGCCTACGAATCAAATCAAGAGAACTAAGTTCAAGGCCTTAAGAATAGGTAATTACCAGCATGTACTTCTCCTTAGTCAGAAACTTGCCGCGACACTTCTTCTTCGCCCTCCTAATACCCTTCGAGGCGTAGTAGTCTCGAACGGCCTGCAGCCGAGCCTCGTGCCGTAAGTTCTTAAGTAGGCGCTTGCACTCGACTTCGACAACCGAAGCCGCAGCCTCCTGCTCTCCATCTGAAATCTTGTAGAAGGTCTGCAGTCAAACAAGACAACGCTGATTAGTAAAATCACTACGTACTGTTGATCTTTAATTCTGTAAAGGAGAAATTACCCAGAACCGACGGAACACAATGTCGGCCACCGTCTCGCACTCGACACCGGCGACCATCTCCCCCGGCGGGGCCGGGGCAGCCTCGTACAGCTCCCAGCTAAGTGCTAGCTGTGGAACCTGACCCTCACCGGGCAACGTGACCCACCCAGGGAAGTGCTGCCGGCAAAGCACACCAAGGACCTGGTTGGGCCTGCGGACACCACGGGGGTGTACCCAGCCCCTACAGTATGTCAAGGCCAATGCATTAGATATTAATTTGAAGAAACATGAAGGCAAAAGGTTAAAAAAGAGTAAATTCACTTACTTCAACCCATTAGGCTGTATCAACCACCTCTGGTCGGGGGTCGTCGGCACGGGCGGGAGCTTTGTACCGCCACGCTGGTAGACCTTCTTGCCCTTGTCAACCATCTCGCCCTCGCTGTAGCTATCATCAGAGAAGGTGTCCTCGCTATCATCAGTAGGGCCACTAGCATCCAGAGTCTCGTGCGAAGAAGACTCCGGGACTGGAGTCTTCTGGGACGAAGACTCTGGGACCGGACTCACGTGGGGCGAAGGAGAGGCGCCCAGAGTCTGGTGGCGCGAAGGATCAGCGACCCCGGTCTGGTGGGGCGAAAGATCCACGACCCGAGTCTGGTGGCGCGAAGGAGAGGCGACCCCAGTCTGGTGGGGCGAAGGATCCGCGACCCGAGTCTGGTGGGCCGAAGAATCGACGACCGGAGGCTCATGGACCGGAGTCCGAGATGGGTCCACGTCAGACGGAGCGGTCCTGTGGTCGGGTGAATCAGCTAGGGGTGGCGGCGAGGAAGGCGTAGCAGCCTTCCTACCTCTCCCGCTGCCACGTCCACCTCTAGCAGCCTTCTTCGTCCTCCCCCGACCTCTGCCGGCCGAAGAAGAAGGGCCCGCCGGTGCTGACTGCATACTGTCTAGCAGCGCTCTCCGGAGGGGCTGGGCTGGAATAATGGAAGCACCCCTCCCAGGAGCGCTCGCACGAGGCTCGGAGCGCTCTGGACCCTTGCCCACCATCCTGTCAACACCTGCAATGACAAAAAGTAAACGACATTAGTATAACATAAAAAATTTGAATAACTGACATGAATACTATGTATATAATTTAAGAGTATCATCATCATGAACATAATAAAAAATTGAATACCTGACATTACTAATATTACTCTGAATCGTCTATATATGCTCCGGGATCATTAAATGCATCATCATCATCACTATCAGTGATGAGCTCATCATCATCATTAATAAATGCATCAACATGTGGAAGGCCTCCTTTACGTAATTGTTCAAGCGACGAAACAACTGCACATTTTAAATCCACCTGATTAACACAAATATATATGATGTTTTGCATAACAAAATCGAAAAATATACGACCTAACTCATAATTCACAAATATATGACCCCTGTCAGGATGTCGTATGTCAGGGGTCGATCAGGGTGTCGTATGTCGGGGTCGATCAGGGTGTCGATCAGGGTGTCGGGGTCAGGGTCAGGGTGAAATTTCATGAGAGAAGACATAAACATCAAGTGAAACAATTAACATTGTACAAAGTTGAAAACTTGCTACTACGACGAGGTAAAGTTCCTTTGCGAAATCTATAGTCTTGAAAGCGATATATAATAGCATCATCATCAACCTTTGCAAATATTTCTCGCTCAGTAATTATTTGGTCAGTAGCAACAACGATAAGCAGTACTGCAGTAGCAAATACTAACATTATAGCAAGCAGATCAAAAAATGTTCAATCTACAAAATTTTAACAACAACAGCAAGGCAGTAGCAGTCAGTGTAGCACAATGCACATGCACATATTATCCTGTCTGTGAGTGAGTGAGTCTGTCCATTACCAATCCGGCTCTTCAGTGCGGCTACGGCTGCGGCAGACGGCGTGGCGACATGCGAGTCGCGGAGACCAGGGCAAGGAGGCCGGAGCCCGGAGCAGAGCCGGCGTGCAGAGCAGTAGCGCAGCAGCCCGCAGAGGAGAGCCGGAGAGAGGAGAGCGGCGGAGCGGGCGGGCGTCAGGGCGGAGGCGCGGAGCCGGCGAGCACCGAGGGGGCAGCGGCAGTGGAGGAGGGGAGGGGGCGCCGGTGGTGGAGAGGGGAGGGGGCCACGATGGGTGGGGGGAGGGGGGCGGCGATGGAGGGAGGGAGGGGGGGGGCGGCGGTGGAGGGAGGAAGTGAGGGGCGGCGGTTGAGAGGGGAGGGAGGGGGGCGGCGGTGGAGGAGGGAGGGAGGGAGGCGGGGGGGGCGGTGGAGGGGGAGGGGACGGCGCGGGGGTGGAGGAGGGGGGCGGCGGCGGCGGTGAGGGAGGTGCGGCGGCGGCCTGTGCGGGAGGGGGCGGCGGCGCGGCCGGCGGGAGTGGGCGGCGGGGCGGCCGTGCGGGAGGGGCCGGCGGCGGCCTGCGCGGAGGGGGCGCGGCGGCGGCGCGGCCTGCGCGCGTGCGGAGGGCAAGGGTGGGGAGTCGGAGAAAGAGAATGGAGGAGGGCGCGCGCGCGGGGGGCCAAATTAACCCCCCGCATTGCCGTCTGTTTTTTTTTCTCTTTGCCGTCTCTGGCGGACGGCAAAGATTCTTTGCCGTCTGCCCGCAGACGGCAAAGAATTCTTTGCCGTCCGCCAGCAGACGGCAAAGAGGATGACCGTTAGACGGCCACCGCCGTGAAACTGTGGGCCCCTCTTACCTCTTTGCCGTCTGCTGGCAGACGGCAAAGAAGTGGCCCGTGTGACCTACCCAGTGCAGTACCCCCGTGGGGTCCACTTTGGACTTTTTCGTCTGCTGGCGGATGGCAAAGAACTCTTTGCCGTCTGCTGGCGGACGACAAAGAGCTCGCAGATGGCAAAGACCCTGTTTGCCATCAGCTGGTTCTTTGCCGTCTGCTTTGAGAAGACAGACGGCAAAGAGCCTCTTTGCCATCAGCTGGCAGACGGCAAAGAGCTGGCAGATGGCAAAGACCCAGATTCCAGTAGTGATACATGCCTCACTACCCTTTCTGTCACTGGGTGAGGACACCGTAAGATCGAACCCATCACAAAGCACCTCTTCCCATGGCAAGAAAAATCGATCTAGTTGGCCTAACTAAACCAAAGATTCAAAAAAGAAATACGAGGCTATAAATAATCATGCATATAAGAGATCAAAGAAACTCAAATAATATTCATGGATATAGATCTGATCATAAACTCAAAGTTCATCAGATCCCAACAAACACATCGCAAAAAATGTTTACATCAAATAGATCTCCAAGAGACCATTGTATTGAGAATCAAAAAGAGAGAAGAAGCCATCTAGCTACTGCCTATGGACCCGTATGTCTATGGTGGAGGCTCACACATCATCGGAGAGGCACCAATGAGGATGATGAACCCCTCCATGATGGTGTTAGATTGGATCTCATGGTTCTGGAACTTGCGGCGGCTGGAATTGTGTTTCGTCTGCTACCCTAGGGTTTCTGGAATATTTGGGAATTTATAGAGCAAAGAGGCGGCGCAGGAGACCCCCGTGGGCCCCACAACACACCAGGGCATGCCTGGGCTCCTGGGCGTGCCCTGGTGTCTTGTGGGCCCCCACGAGCCTCCTCTCTGGTCCTTCCTTGGTTCCCAAGTTGTCTTCTGGTCCAAAAAAATATCCAGAAAGTTTCACTGCATTTGGACTCCGTTTGATAGGGATATTCTGCAAAGTAAAAAAACAAGCAAAAAATAGCAACTGGCACTGGGCACTATGTCAATAGGTTAGTCCCAAAAAATGATATAAAGTTGCTATAAAATGATTGTAAAACATCCAAGAATGATAATATAACAGCATGGAACAATAAAAAATTATAGATACGTTGGAGACGTATCTGCATCCGCAAGCTTAATTCCTGCTCGTCCTCGAGTAGGTAAATGATAAAAACGGAATTTTTGATGTGGAATGCTGCCTAACATGTTCACCACATAATATTTTCTTTTCTAGCATGGACATTTGGACTTTTAGATGGTTCAAAGCAATAGTGTAGTTTTGACAGGAAGACTTCAATAGTCAAGCATATCAATAAGCAACCATGTCTTTCAAAATATCAACACTAAAGAAAGTTATCCCTAGCCCATCATGCTCAATCATTGATCCATTCATGAAACACAATCGAATATTAGCTACATCAATGCACAAGTATGATCATAGTGCTCCCTAGTTGGTGCTTTATTAGAGAAGATGGAGACTCAAATAAAAATAAAAATTGCATAAAGTAAATAGATAGGCCCTTCGCAGAGGGAAGTAGAGATTTGTAGAGGTGCCAGAGCTCAAAGCTTAAATTGAGAGATAAAACATTTTGAGAGGCGTGCTTTTCCTGTCAACGAAAACGACCGAGTAGTTCCCAACACTTTCCATGCTAGATATATCATAGGCGGTTCCCAAACATAAAATAAAGTTTATTCCTTTTTCCACCATCCTTTCACACTCCACGGCTAGCCGTATCCACGGGTACTGTCCATACCAACACTTTCCAAGGAATTTATTATTTGACAACATAAATGTGACGACCGGATAATTAAGCTACAGTGAACCTCTGCTAATGATGCCACATCACCTCGGTTACTGTTGATAAACTCGTGTTGATTCGAAACCGATTCAAATTCAAATTCCAAATCAAGTCAAATGGTAAAGGTTTATAAATATTAAAAACTAAATGTTTGGGTGGAGCCAAATAATGCATAGGTAATTATTGTGGAGAAACCACACTTTTATAAAATGTTTAAATACTCTAAAATGAATAAAACAGTAGCTAAAACTATTAAATAAATGCCTTTTATTATTTATAAAATGTTAAACTATTTTATTTAGGGGTTTAAACTTTTTGTAGCAGAGGTATAATTAGTGCTACTAATTTAGGTACAACTTTTATGAATTATAAATCTAAAATAAAATAAAACAGAAAAAGGCAAAACAAAAATAGAAATAAAAGGAAAAGGACCCCCCCCCTTGCTGGGCCTCGGCCCAGCAGGCCACTGGGCTAGCCAGGCCGGCCCAGCCGGCGCCCCACTCCCCCCTCCATATCCCCCACCTGGGCGGAAACCCTAACCCAACCGTCCCCACTTCCCCACTCCCTCTCCCACCCTCCCGATCCGATCTGGATCGGGCCAAATTCCCGTTGCCCCTCGCCTCCGCGCCCGAGGCCACCGCGTCACCTGGCGCCAACTACCGTCGCCGACCACCACCGCTGCCCGGAGCCGTCGTCCGTCGCCGCGCGTCGTCCCCGTCCTCCCCCCAAGCACGCTACCTCGAGCCTCGCCGCCCCCTTCTCACGATGAACGTGAGGCCCCTCCCCTCTCCCCTCTGTCCCCGTCTCCCTGCCCACGCATTGTGCGCGCGTGCGCCCGCGCCCGCGTGCCGCTGCCTGCGCCCGGTCACCCCTCCTACGTGCCCGCGCTCCACATCGCCGGCCACTGCCGCTGCTCCATTGCCGCGCCTATTGCTCTTTCGGCTGCCGCTCACCTGTCGCCCCACCCGCCGCGCCAGCAACCGCATCGCCGCGCCCCGCCTCGCTTGCTTCCGTCTGCGCACCGCTCGCCGCTCGTCGATGGCGCTCGTGCGCCGTTGCCTCCCACTGCTCGCCCTACAGCCTCCCCGCACTGGCCACCACCCGCGGCCTCCTCCTCGCCGTGTGGTCGCCGCTCACCTCGGCCGCCCTTGGGCACTGGCCCCGCGCTGCTCCACCATCGCCGCGCCCCGTGGCCACCTCCGTCGCCTCCCCTGGCCGGCGCCCAGCCACGCCGATGGCCTCGCCCGAGCCAGCGCCCGGGCTCGCCCCAGTCGGGTGCCCACGCGCCCGTTACTGCTAGCGCCCAGCGCCCGTTAAGGCTCCCCAGAGCCACTGGTGTTCGGGCCCCACACCCCAGAACGTTAAAAAAATACTAATTAATTAATTAGTTAATTAACTTAATTAATCAGTTTAGTTAATTACTCCTGTTTAAATAAGCTAATTGAAATTAGTTAACCTAATCATTTAGTTAAAGCTAATTAACTCTGTTTAATTACTCTGAGACTATGACGAACGGGACCCACGCGTTAGTTTGACTGGTCAACGCTCAACTTTGACCACTGACGTGATGATGACGCCGTAATTCTTTTTCGAATTAATTAAATAATAATAATCCTAGAAAATGATTAAATCTTTATAAATTAATATAAAATCATAGCTCGGATGAAAAAACTTTGTACATGAAAGTTGCTCAGAACGACAAGACGAATCCGAATACGCAGTCCGTTCATCGGCCACGCGTCCCTAGCATTGCGAACCTGCAACCGTCCCCCTCTGGTTCGTCTGTCCGAAAACGCGAAACACCGGGAATACTTTCCCGAATGTTTCCCTCCTTCGCCAGTATCGCCTACCACCGCGTTAGGGCACACCTAGCACATCTATTTGTCATGTCATGCATCGTTATGCATCTGTTTGCATTCTATTCATTGTTTCTTCCCCCTCTTCTCTCTGGTAGACTACGAGACTGACGCCGCTGCCGCACCGATCGACTACGGTGTTGACGACCCCTCCTTCTCAGTAGAGCTTCCAGGCAAGCAAACCCCCCTTGTTCATCCTGATATCGCCTACTCTTTCCCTCTACTGCTTGCATTAGAGTAGTGTTACTGTTTCATCGGTTTGATCCTATACTGCTGCATAGCCTGCCCTTGTTGCTACTGTTGTTGATACCTTACCTGCTATCCTAAATGCTTAGTATAGGATGCTAGTTTATCATCAGTGGCCTTACATACTTGTCCGTCTGCCATGCTATACTATCGGGCCGTGATCACTTCAGGAGGTGATCACGGGTATATACATACATACTATACAGGTTACATGATGTGACTAAAGTCGGGTTGGCTCGTAGAGTACCCGCAAGTGATTCGGATATGGGGGCTGAAGGGGCAGGTGGTTCCATCTAGGTAGTGGTGGGCCTAGGTTTCCGACGGCCCCCGAGTGTTACTTTGTGGCGGAGCGACAGGGCAGGTTGTGACCACCTAGGAGACAGGTGGGCCTGGCCCCTGATCAGCGTCTGCGGTTACTTCAAATAACATGCTTAACGATATTAGGTATTTGATCTGAGTTGGCCACTGGTATATACGCACTAACCACCACGCGGGAACAGCTATGGGCACTCGACATCGTAGTATCAGCCGAAGCCTCCTAGACGTCAGCGACTAAGCAGTGCGCGCCGGGTTGGACCGCGTAACGCAACTTCCTTTGTAATGGAGGTTGCTAGGTCTGCTCATCGGCCGCCCTCGCAAAGTGCAGGAGTGCAAAGGGCGATAGTCCCAAGACCCCTGCGCGCTTAGGATTTAGACCGGCGTGCTGACCTCTCTGTTAGGCCTAGGTAGGGCTGCGATGTGTTGATCTTCCGAGGCCGGGCATGACCCAGGAAAGTGTGTCCGACCAGAGTGATCTTGCGTGTTGGGTAATGTGGTGCTCCCCTACAGGGAATATTGATCTATTCGATAGCCGTGTCCACGGTAACAGGACGACCCAGAGTTGTATTCCGACCTCATGATAACTAGAACCGGATACTTAATAAAACACACCCTTTTATGTGCCAGATACAACCCGATGATCACTCTCTCACAAGGTGACGAGGAGAGGATCATCGGGTAGGTTTATGCTATGCGATGATACTTGATTAACTTACCAGCTACTCTCTTCTATAGCTTCAAGATGGAGGCTGCCAGAAGCATAGTCTTCAATAGGACTAGCTTCTCCCCCTCTTATTCTGGCATTCTACAGTTCAATCCACAGATACTACCCATTTCATTGATACCGATGCATATGTAGTGTAGATCCTTGCTTGCGAGTACTTTGGATGAGTACTCACGGTTGCTTTGCTCCCTCTTTCCCCCCTTTTTTCATTCTTCTCGGACGTCGCAACCAGATGCTGGAGCCCCGGAGCCAGATGCCACCTTCGACGACTCCTATTGCACCGAGGGTGGCTACTACTACGTGCAGGCCGCCGACGACCAGGAGTACTTTAGGAAGATCCCAGGCAGGAGGCCTGCGCCTCTTTTGATCTGTATTCCAGTTTGTGCTAGCCATCTTATGGCACCTTGTTTAACTTATGTCTGTACTCAGATATTGTTGCTTCCGCTGACTCGTTTATGTTCGAGAACTTGTATTCGAGCCCTCGAGGCCCCTGGCTTGTAATATGATGCTTGTTTGACTTATTTGTTTTTAGAGTTGTGTTATGATATCTTCCCGTGCATCCCTGATCTTGATCATACACATTTGCGTGTATGTATGATTAGTGTATGATCAAATTCAGGGCGTCACAAGTTGGTATCAGAGCCGACTGCCTGTAGGAATCCCCCTTCCAAACTCCTTGGCCGAAGTTGAGTCTAGTCATTTAAAAAAACTTTTACTAACATGGCTGTGTGGTTACAGGCCCACGTCGCCATTGGGTGGTATTAGGATCTTTTATTCCTCGTCTATACTCTAGGATTCTGATCTCTCTTCTACTCGGGTTAAATGATTTTACTAATTCTAACTCTAGGTTCTCATAACTACTTCCTGTCGGAGAGCCCCTTCATTCCAGATGATCGACTGCTGCACCAGAAGATTCCGAAGATACTCTTCGATGTTCCCTCGAGACTTTGTGCCTGTCGCTTTTGCAATTCTCTACCACCAATATATCCCTATGGATAAATACAAACACCTGTCGTTCTTACTTTTATTTCCAGCTGCTCTTGTTATTACAAGATGCATCGAAATATTCTCCCACTTTTTAAGAATCCCTTGTGCCACTGCCTTACAGTTCCTTGCTGCATGAATACCCCTACAAAGAATTCTTCACACTTATCGAGGAATTGTTCATCCCTAGTTGTTCATATGATTCACAAGATACATAGAAATACTAACCGATCTTCCAGTAATCCTCTGCCAACTATTGCTCTGCAAATACTTGTCTACTCGCATTATGGTTACGTCACATATGTCTAGCAATATTCATTAGTATCCTTTGTCATTATCATTTTGAGTCCCTTGATTCGATATGTTGCAAATGCTCGCAATTCTCAATCAGATCCTAGAATTCATCCTTCCGGCTCAGACATCATTTTGAACAGTAGCTGGTTCTTGACCAATCAAATTGTCGTCGATTGTACCCCTAAGGCTATTCAACTTATCCAGCCCTAATCAGAGCATTGCTTCTGATCCCTTGAATTGGAATTCATAATTCTTTTGCAACTGAGCTTTGAATTAGTCAATTGTTTCTATCATCTGATCTCCTTGCATTCTTTTTTCTTCTAGTTGAGTACCGATGCCCACATCAGATCCCTTGTGGGCCACCAGATCCTTTGTTGGATTTCATCCAACATCGTCCTTCATATTCAATAACTTTGCGAGCCTTTCCACGAATATATATTGCCTTTGGTAAATTGTATCCTCTGCTTTTTCAACCATGCTCTACTTTCGAGCTTGCGTTATTTACTCTTGAAGTTTGTGGTATATGTTCCTAAGATGCCCTGATGGGTTGAACCAATGCCTTCCCTAATCTTTGAGAACCCGAAAGTTTTCACGGGTCATACTCCTCTGGTAATTCACCAGGTAGGTTGTCACACTATAATCATTTTTAATAGAGCAGTGAATGAATGGTCATGCATTGGAGAAGTGGGAGTCGACCTTGAACTTTGTGTTCATGCCCATGGACACGATGTAGATCTTATCATTAGAGCTTCTCTTAAATTAATTATTCCCCGGTATAAGTTCATCTTATATCTGTGATCTGGTCTTTTGCAATCGTGGTTCCGACCATATTGATCTTCTTTGACCCCTTTTCTCGGACAAGTTAAAATACTTCTCTTCTGCAGATCAATATGCCTGCCCAATCTTTACTCTGCTCTACCTTCGAGTTTTACCCACTGGTATCTCGAGAATATCACGGAACCACATAACTCCTTATGAGTTCTTCATCTACTATTCTTTCTCAGGTGATCCCAATTTTTCCCCGGGCTCTGAGTTGTTAGACACTCAAGGACACCGATAACGGAATCGAGTCCACACTGCGATTCAACAAGTATTAGGAATCTTCATTGCTTACAAGTTTATTAATCCTTCAAGTCATTCCTAGCCTGATCGGCTATATCATTATCGTGCAACTTTTTAACTGTGCTACCTGGTCCTTCTTCCCGGAGCACAATTTTCGACGATGAGCTAAGCTTACGTCGACTTGCTCATCATATCATTTCGCCTTGAACAAAAAGCTTGATTCCGAGTTTGTGATGTACCCGTGGTTCCAATAACCTTTCGCTTCATCATTCCTTTGACTTGATGTCATCGCCGATCGATTACACGTTCATGAAATCTCTCGACAATTGTGTCATGATCATCATCAACATTCTGAGCTCTTCCAGGATATCAATCGAATTCATGATGGGAAATACCATCCTTACCCCTCAATGATTTGTGTTATCATCGACAATATTCTTGCCTTCCCCCAACACAAACTTGTTCATGTTTTGTGTTGAACCTTGATTTCCTTGCTATCTAGCTTAGGTTATGTTCTACCTTGTAGTATTACTATCTTCTATATCAAGAATGTTGTGAGGATTGCTCCACCTCTTAAGAATTCTTGGTATAGTGATACTTCTCACCATCACCATTCTTTCTTGGTCCCCGTGTTGATTCTAGCCGGGATACCAACAAGTGAACGGTGTTGTTTGGATTCTGGACTTCTAGCAACCCTATTGCTTTGAAGTTAATGATCGACAGTTCAATCTTAGCCTATCGGTTATTGAATCACCATTCTAACAATTGATCAGGCTACCTATGCCCATATTTCGGGCGCACCTGTCAACCAATGTTTAATCGAGTATGTTTTCCTCGAGCATACCTCATTATATCATTTGATCTGACCAATGTTATCTCCTTGTTCACATAATTGTGGAAATCCATCTTTTGGAAATCTCGATGAATTGTCGCTGAGTTCATCAGCCACCTCCTCATTCTCTCCTTGGTTAAATGATGAACTCATGATTCGGAACTTGCTTCCATAGTTCATTTCCCGAGAATCTTACAATGTCATCTCATCAATTTGTGTTGCACCTTTTCTTCTCAGGCATCCTGAGTCTGAGGTATCCTGACACCAATCGGATCTGAACCTCGGTCAGATATGATGGTTGGAACATATTTCCAAGAGTTATAACGTTGGTCTTATATGACCCGGTAAGGTGATGTCATGCCTAGCACACCTGGCTGGAGGACTATTGTTATAGTTTCCTTTTTAGCAAGTTTAGCCATTCTTCCATGAGGAAATTATAAGACTTACTCTATGAGTTGTTCTTGATGGATCCATTGTGTATCCAAAGTCTGACCTTTGCTTGAAGACTATGCCAATGCTATCTCTAAGCATGTCTGTGGTACTCCGATTATCAATAAAAACATTTGAAGCACAATGCTAAATTTTGTTTATCAATTATCCAACACCGTTGTATGGGTAATGTCATGAAATTTCTCTCCCCTTACCTAAAGGGTTTTCTACATTATATCATGTCATGGATATCATGCTTTGCTTGTCCTTGGGAAGGATATACCCCTGAAATATGTGTTTAAACACATTTTCCTTTTCATTGTTCTGTTTAATCTGATAATCACATTTTCCTTTCCATTGTCTTGTTTAACCTTTCTCGTGGTTTATATGATCTAAGCAGTAATGATTCGCTACTTATGTAAACACCCTTGTGTACAACCTTGTCATAAGACCATGTTACTATTGTTGATGACATTTCGGTAACCACCGATGGACGAGAACTTTCCTATTGGTCCGCCTCATTTCAACGAGCAGGAAAATGGTTCTCTTCGTCCCTCGCCCTTTCTACCAACGATGCAACCAACATAACTGACCGTTTATTCTCTGACATGCCTTGCTATCATGACCGTGCAAGATGTCAACGCCCTTCCTTCTTTTAACCCACATAGTGGGCCCATAACCCACAGTTCCACAGGATCGAAACCTGACTCTCTTATACACCCCTGTTTCCAAAGTTATTCCTCACGCTTGGCTTCGTATGTAGATCATGAGCCACCTTCCTAGAGATGATCTATTCTGGTTTCAGCCGCAATACTTAATCTCGTTGCTCTGGACCCCTTTCACACTTTGTTTCAGGCATCGAACGATTGCCTACCCGCTCGAAACTTCTCATGGTACCTTCTTACTTTGCTCTCGATCTTTTCTTAAGTTTCAGTTCAAGAGTTACTTTCCTCCACCTTTCCCGATGTTAGCTACCAGATAGTCAGCCTTACAGAGGTCCGTTCTCTCGGAATACCCCCCCTTTATTCTTTCGTAAGTACGATGGGATTCCCGAATAAAGGATGACGACTTCATCATGATGACCTGAAGCAGAGAAATGAAGACATCAACGTAATGGATCGACCTCTTCGAGAAGAGCAACCAAGACCGTGAACAGCCGCTAGAATTTCGTGTCCAGAACCTTGCCCCTTTACTCCGCCTCTTAAATCTCGGGACGAGATTTCTTGTAGTGGAGGAGAATTGTGACGCCCGGATAATTAAGCTACAGTGAACCTCTGCTAATGATTCCACGTCACCTCAGTTACTATTGATAAACTCGCGTTGATTCGAAACCGATTCAAATTCAAATTCAAAATTAAGTCAAACGGTAAAGGTTTTCAAATATTAAAAACTAAATGTTCGGGTGGAGCCAAATAATGCATAGGTAATTATTGTGGAGAAACCACACTTTTAAAAAATGTTTAAATACTCTAAAATGAATAAAATAGTAGCTAAAACAATTAAATAAATGCCTTTTATTATTTATAAAATGTTAAACTATTTTATTTAGGGGTTTAAACTTTTTGTAGCAGAGGTATTATTAGTGCTACTAATTTAGGTACAACTTTTATGAATTATAAATCTAAAATAAAATAAAACAGAAAAAGGCAAAACAAAAATAGAAATAAAAGGAAAAGGAACCCCCCCCCCCCTCGCTGGGCCTCGGCCCAACTAGCCACTGGGCTAGACAGGCCGGCCCAGCCGGCGCCCCACTCCCCCCCTCCATATCCCCCACACGGGGGGAAACCCTAACCCAACCGCCCCCACTTCCCCACTCCCTCTCCCCCCCCTCCCGATCCGATCTGGACCGGGCCAAATTCCCGTCGCCCCTCGCCTCCGCGCCCGAGACCACCGCGTCCCCCGGCGCCAACTGCCGTCGCCAACCACCACTGCTGCCCGGAGCCGTCGTCCGTCGCCGCGCGTCGTCCCCGTCCTCCTCCCAAGCACGCTACCTCGAGCCTCGCCACCCCCTTCTCACGACGAACGTGAGGCCCCTCCCCTCTCCCCTCTGTCCCCGTCTCCCCGCCCACGCGATGTGTGCGCGCGCACCCGTCGCATGCTGGCCTCGCCCGCGTGCAGCTGCCTGCGCCCGCTCACCCCTCCTACGCGCCCACGCTCCACACCGCCAGCCACTGCCGCTGCTCCATTGCCGCGGCTGTTGCTCTTGCGGCTGCCGCTCACCTATCGCCCCGCCCGTCGCGCCAGCAACCGCATCGCCGCGCCCCGCCTAGCGTGCTTCCGTCCACGCGCAGCTCGCCGCTCGTCGGTGGCGCCCGTGCGCCGCTGCCTCCCCACTGCTCGCCCTGCAGCCTCCCCGCACCGGCCACCACCCGCGGCCTCCTCCTCGCCCTGCGGCCACCGCTCACCTCGGCCGTCCTTGGGCACTGGCCCCGCACTGCTCCACCATCGCCGCGCCCCGCGGCCACCTCCGCCGCCTCCCCTGGCCGGCGCCCAGCCGCGCCGATGGCCTCGCCCGAGCCAGCGCCCGAGCTCGCCCCAGTCGGGTGCCCACGCGCCCGTTACCGCTAGCGCCCAGCGCCCGTTAAGGCTCCCCAGAGCCACTCGCGTTCGGGCCCCACACCCCGGAACGTTAAAAAAATATAAATACTAATTAATTAATTAGTTAATTAATCCTGTTTAACTAAGCTAATTGAAATTAGTTAACCTAATCATTTAGTTAAAGCTAATTAACCCTGTTTAATTACTCTAAGACTATGACGAACGGGGACCACGCGTCAGTTTGACTGGTCAACGGTCAACTTTGACCGCTGACGTCATGATGACGCCGTAATTCTTTTTCAAATTAATTAAATAATAATAATCCTAGGAATGATTAAATCTTCATAAATTAATATAAAATCGTAGCTCGGATGAAAAAACTTTGTACATGAAAGTTGCTCAGAACGACGAGATGAATCCGAATACGCGGTCCGTTCATCGGCCACGCGTCCCAGGCATAGCGAACCTGCAATCGTCCCCCTCCAGTTCGTCTGTCCGAAAACGCAAAACACCGGGAATACTTTCTCGAATGTTTCCCTCCTTCGCCAGTATCGCCTACCACCGCGTTAGGGCACACCTAGCACCGCTATTTGTCATGTCATGCATCGTTATGCATCTGTTTGCATTGTATTCATTGTTTCTTCCCCCTCTTCTCTTTGGTAGACTACGAGACTGACATCGCTGCTGCCCCGATCAACTACGGTGTTGATGACCCCTCCTTCTCAGCAGAGCTTCCAGGCAAGCCAACCCCCCTTGTTCATCCTGATATCGCCTACTCTTTCCATCTACTGCTTGCATTAGAGTAGTGTTACTGTTTCATCGGTTTGATCCTATACTGCTGCATAGCCTGTCCTTGTTGCTACTGTTGTTGATACCTTACCTGCTATCCTAAATGCTTAGTATAGGATGCTAGTTTATCATCAGTGGCCTTACATACTTGTCCGTCTGCCATGCTATACTATCGGGCCGTGATCACTTCGGGAGGTGATCATGGGTATATACATACATATTATATAGGTTACATGATGTGACTAAAGTCGGGTCGGCTCGTAGAGTATCCGCAAGTGATTCGGATATGGGGCCTGAAGGGGCAGGTGGTTCCATCCAGGTAGTGGTGGGCCTGGGTTTCCGACGGCCCCCGAGTGTTACTTTGTGACGGAGCGACAGGGCAGGTTGTGACCACCTAGGACACAGGTGGGCCTGGTCCCTGATCGGCGTCCGCGGTTACTTCAAATAACACGCTTAACGAGATTGGGTATTTGATCTGAGTTGGCCACTGGCCTATACGCACTAACCACCATGCGGGAACAGTTATGGGCACTCGACGTTGTAGTATCAGCCGAAGCCTCCTAGACGTCAGCGACTGAGCGGTGCGTGCCGGGTTGGACCACGTAACGCAACTTCCTTTGTAATGGAGGTTGCTAGGTCTTCTCACCGGCCGCCCTCGCAACGTGCGGGAGCGCAAAGGGCGATGGGCCCAAGACCCCTGCGCGCTTAGGATTTAGACCGGCGTGCTGATCTCTTTGTTAGGCCTAGGTAGGGCTGCGGCGTGTTGATCTTCCGAGGCCAGGCATGACCCAGGAAAGTGTGTCCGGCCAGAGTGATCGAGCGTGTTGGGTAATGTGGTGCACCCCTGCGGGGAAGATTGATCTATTCGAATAGCCGTGTCCACGGTAACAGGACGACCCGGAGTTGTATTCTGACCTCATGACAACTAGAACCAGATACTTAATAAAACACACCCTTTCAAGTGCCAGATACAATCCAGTGATCGCTCTCTCACAGAGTGACGAGGAGAGGATCGTCGGGTAGGTTTATGCTATGCGATGATACTTGGTTAACTTACCAGCTACTCTCTTCTATATGCTTCAAGATGGAGGCTGCCAGAAGAGTAGTCTTCGATAGGACTAGCTTCTCCCCCTCTTATTCTGGCATTCTGCAGTTCAGTCCACAGATACTACCCATTTCATTGATACCGATGCATATGTAGTGTAGATCCTTGCTTGCGAGTAATTTGGATGAGTACTCACGGTTGCTTTGCTCCCTCATTTCCCCCTTTTTCCATTCTTTTCGGACGTCGCAACCAGATGCCAGAGCCCCGGAGCCAGACGCCACCTTCGACGACTCCTATTGCACCGAGGGTGCCTACTACTACGTGCAGGCCGCCGACGGCCAGGAGTAGTTTAGGAGGATCTCAGGCAGGAGGCCTGCGCCTCTTTCGATCTGTATCCCAGTTTGTGCTAGCCATCTTATGGCACCTTGTTTAACTTATGTCTGTACTCAGATATTTTTGCTTCTGCTGACTCGTTTATGTTCGAGCACTTGTATTCGAGCCCTCGAGGCCCCTGGCTTGTAATATGATGCTTGTTTGACTTATTTGTTTTTAGAGTTGTGTTGTGATATCTTCCCGTGAGTCCCTGATCTTGATCGTACATGTTTGCGTGTATGATTAGTGTACGATCAAATTCGGGGCGTCACAATAAAGTAAATTTCTTTTTCATTTCGGGACTGGGCATCCCTATTACCACCACACTCTCGTGTAATTACAAGTGAATAAACACTCATATTGAGAATAACACATCTAGCATGGAAAATATTGGCCACCCCCTGCCTCTTCATGAGCGGTACGGGCACACAAAAAAGGTAATTCATTTTGAAAATTAGAGTTGGCACATACAAATTTGCTTAGAACGGCACGGAAATACCGCATATAGGTAGGTATGGTGGACTCATATGGCAAAACTGGGTTTAAGGATTTTGGATGCACAAGTAGTATTTCTACTTAGTACAGGTGGAGGCTAGAAAAAAGATTGAGAAGCAACCAATCAAGAAACAAAAATTCTCATAAACGAGCATTAAGCATAACTAACACCGAATAATGCACCACAAGTAGGATGTAATTTCATTGCATAACTATTGACTTTCGTGCTTACATAGGGAATCACAAACCTTAACACCAATATTCTTACTAAAGCATAATTACTCACCAACATGACTCATATATTACTGTCATCATATCTCAAAACTATTGCAAAGAATCAAGTTTATTTTGTCTAATCATCTTCATGAAAGTTTTTATTATATCCCTCTTGAATATCTATCACTTTGGTACTAATTTCATATATTGCAATTGCTTTTGAAAAGCTCAAATAAATTTAAGTGAATAACATGAGCATAAAAATTTTCATCTCTCAAAATAATATAAGTGAAGCATGAGAGAATTTCTTCAAAAATTTACTAACTCTCAAATTAATCTAAGTGAAGCATGAGAGTATTTCTTCAAAAATTTCAAAGCACACCGTGCTAAAAAAGATATAAGTGAAGCACTAGAGCAATTCCATGGCTCAAAAAATTTAAGTGAAGCATATAGAGCAATTCTAACAAATCATAGCATAATTTTGGCTCTCTCAAATAGGTGTGTCCAGCAAGGATACTTGTGACAAACTAAAAAGAAAAAAAAAATACTCATATAATACAAGACGCTCCAAGCAAAACTCATGATATGTGATGAATAAAAATATAGCTTCAAGTAAAATACCGATGGTCGTTAGAAGAAAGAGGGGATGCCTTCCAGGGCATCCCCAAGCTTAGTTGCTTGGTTCTCCTTGAATATTAACTTGGGGTGCCATGGGGCATCCCCAACCATAGGCTCTTGACACTCCTTATTCCTTCATCCATCATGATCTCACCCAAAACTTGAAAACTTCAATCACACAAACTTAACAAAACCTTCGTGAGATCCGTTAGTATAAGAAAACCAATATTTACTTTAAGTATCGTTGCAAACCCATTCAAATTTTGTTATTGAATTGTACCTACTGTATTCTAACTTTACCATGGCTTATACCCTCTAATACAATACATAGATTCATCAAAATAAGCACACAATGCAAAGAAAACAGAATTTGTCAAAAACAGAACAGTCTGTAAAGATGTGAATTCTTCTCATACTTCTATAACTCCAAAACTTCTGAAAAATTAGGAAAACACAGGAAATTTGTATATAAATCATGTGTAAAAAATTTAGGATTGTTACCCGCTTCTGTGAATTTAAACAATTCTGTTACTGGAAGCAAAAGTTTCTGTTTTTCAACAGGATCAAAGCAACTATCACCCAAAGCTATCCCAAAGGCTTTACTTGGCACAAACACTAACTAAAACATAAAGAAACACAATCATAACAGTAGCATAATTGTGCAAACACTCCAGAACAGGAAGAAAAAGGCAAAAATAAATTTTATTCATTGGGTTGCCTCCCAACAAGCGCTATCGTTTTATGCCCCTAGCTAGGCATAATGCATAGATTCAAGTATTGTCATCTTCGGTTTTTGCTCCATAGGATGCCCTCATGATTGATTCATATGGTGGCTTAATTCTTGTTCTAGGGAAGTTTTCCATACACTTTCTTAGTGGAAATTAAAATTTAACATTGCCTTCTTTCATATCAATCACGACACCTATAGTACGTAAAAACGGTCTACCAAGTATAATTGGACAAGATGGATTGCAATCAATATCAAGAACAATAAAATCTATGGGCACATAGTTCCTATTTGCAAGAATAAGAGCATCATTAATTCTTCCCAAAGGCTGTTTAATAGTAGAATCCACCAAGTGAAAATTAAGAGAACATTCTTCAATATCGGTAAGACCAAGCACATCACATAAAGATTTTGGAATTGTGGAAACACTAGCACCCAAATCACATAAAGCAAAGCACTCATAATTTTTAATCTTGAATTTGTTAGTAGGTTCCCATTCATCATGTAATTTTCTAGGAATTGAGATCTCTAACTCCAACTTTTCTTCTAAAGCTTTCATCATGGCATCCACTATATGTTTAGTAAAAGCTTTATTTTGTTCATAAGAATGGTGTGAATTTATCATGGATTGCAACAAAGAAATAAATTCAATCAAAGAGCAACTATCATAATTAAAGTCTTTGTAATCCAAAAGAGTGGGCACATCACTAGTTAAAGTTTTAACCTCTTCAAACCCACTTTTATCAATTTTTTCCTCAAGATTCTCACCCTCCGAATTATCGGGAGGCCCTCTAGCTAAAGTTGAATCTTCTTCAGTCCCTTTGTCATCAATTTTAATTTTACTAAACAAGGAATCAATAGAAGAAACACCAATCACTTTAAGATCTTCATCATTTTATGAAAGCAATCACTAGAAAACGCTCTTTCTAAAAATTCTCTTTTAGCTCTAAGCATAGCGGTTCTTTTATTACTTTCATCCATAGAAACATATAAAGCTTTAATTGATTCATTAATATCAACCTTGGGTGGAAAAAATTTAATCTTGAGATTTTTGACATCATGAGAAATTCTATCAATGCTTCTAGACATATCATCAATCTTATTCAATTTTCTATCGTAGTATTGAAAACTTTTTGAGCATTGATAAATTATTTAATATTACTCTCAAGATCAGAGGGGTTCCTATTATTATTGTAAGAAGAATTACCATAATTATTAGCGGAATTTCTAGGAAAAGGCCTAGGATTAAAATTACCTCTATAAGCATTGTTATTGAAATTGTTTCGTGAGACAAAATTCACATCTACGGGGTCACTATTTTGCTCAACCAAAGTAGACAAAGGCACATCATTAAGATTAATAGGAGCACTTTTATTAGCAACCAATTTCATAAGAGCATCAACTTTTTCACTCAAAGTACTAATGTTTTCAACCGAATTAATTTTTTACTAGTAGGTGCTCGTTCGGTATGCCATTGTGAATAATTTGCCATCATATTATCTAGAAATTTAGTGGCTTCACCCAAAGTAATCTACATAAAAGTACCACCTGCGGTGGAATCTAAAAGATTTCTAGAAACAAAATTCAATCCCGCATAATTTTTTTGTATGATCATCCAAAGATTTAAACCATGAGTAGGACAATTTCTTAGCATCAACTTCATTCTTTCCCAAGATTGTGCAACATGTTCATGCTCAAGTTGCTTAAAATTCATGATTTGAGTTCTAAGGGAAATAATTTTCGTGGGCGGAAAATACTTAGTAATAAAAGCATCCTTGCACTTATCCCAAGAATTGATACTATTGCGAGGCAAAGTAAAACCAAATTTTTGCATGATCCCGCAAAGAGAAAGGAAATAATTTCAACTTCACAATATCATTGTCCACATCTTTTTTCTTTTGCATATCACACAATTCTACGAATGTGTTTAGATGGGACGCGGCATTCTCATTAGGAGTACCGGAAAATTGATCTTTCATAATAAGATTCAACAAAGCGACATTAATATCACAAGATTCCGCATTAGAGGCGGGAGGAGCAATCGGAGTACTAATAAAATCATTATTATTGGTATTGGAAAAATCACACAACTTGGTATTTTCTTCAGACATCGTGACTACGCAAACAAGATTGAAAGCAAAAAAAAAGATATGATGAGAAAAAAGGCGAACGAAAAAGGACGCGAATAAAACAACAAATTTTTGTGAAGTGGGGGAGATGAAAACGAGAGGCAAATGACAAATAATGTAAATTGCAAGGAGATGAGATTTGTGATTAGGAATATGATAGATGATGATGATGTCTCCCCGGTAACGGCGCCAGAAATTGGCAAGTCGATGGGAGACTATGTTGACTTGATCCTCCCCAGCAACGGCGTCAGAAATTCCGTTTGATGCAGCTTGAAACTACGTCGGTATTTCCCCAAAGAGGAAGGGATGATGCAGTACAGCTACGGTAGGTATTTCCCTCAGTTATGAAACCAAGGTATCAATCCAGTAGGAGGACCAAGCAACACTATGTAAACGGTACCTACACACAAAAAACAAATACTTGCAACCCGACGCGTAAGAGAGGTTGTCAATCTCTCCATGGTAAAAAGATAGATTAGTTTGTATGAGATTGGATAAATAGATCTGAATAGAACGCTAAATAAAAAATGCAAATAAAAAGTGCAACAAAGTATTTTTGGGTTTTTGGAATAATAGATCTGAAAATAAACGCGGTGAAAAATAGATTTGAAAGCAATATGATAAAAGATAGACACGGGGGACGTAGATTTCACTAGTGGCTTCTCTCGAGAAAATAGCATACAATGAGTACACAAATTGTTGTTGGGCAATTGATAGAAGATCGAATAATTATGATCATTATGTAAGCATCACGTCCAAGATTGGTAGACTGGAACGATTCTGCATCTACTACTATTACTCCACACATCGACCGCTATCTAGCATGCATCTAGTGTATTAAGTTCATGGAGAAATGGAGTAATGTAATAAGAATGATGACATAATGTAGACAAGATCTATTCATGTAGGAATATACCCTATCTTGTTATCCTTAATAGCAACGATACATACGTGCCTCGCTACCCCTTCTGTCACTGGGTGAGGACACCGTAAGATCAAACCCATGACAAAGCACCTCTTCCCATGGCAAAAAAATCGATCTAGTTGGCCTAACTAAACCAAAGATTCAAAGAAGAAATACGAGGCTATAAATAATCATGCATATAAGATATCAAAGAAACTCCAATAATATTCATGGATATAGATCTGATCATAAACTCAAAGTTCATCGGATCCCAACAAACACACCGCAAAAAAGGTTTACATCAAATAGATCTCCAAGAGACCATTGTATTGAGAATCAAAAAGAGAGAAGAAGCCATTTAGATACTGCCTACAGACCCGTAGGCCTATGGTGGACTACTCACGCATCATAGGAGAGGCACCAATGTGGCTGATGAACCCCTCCATGATGGTGTTAGATTGGATCTCATGGTTCTGGAACTTGCAGCGGCTGGAATTATGTTTCGTCAGCTCCCCTAGGGTTTCTAGAATATTTGGGAATTTATAGAGCGAAGAGACGGCGCAGGAGACCCCCGTGGGCCCCACAACACACCAGGGCATGCCTGGGCTCCTGGGTGCACCCTGGTGTCTCCCAAGTTGTCTTCTGGTCCAAAAAAAATCTCCAAAAAGTTTCGCTGTGTTTGGACTCTGTTTGATAGGGATATTCTGCGAAGTAAAAAACAAGCAAAAAACAACAACTGGCACTGGGCACTATGTCAATAGGTTAGTCCCAAAAAATGATATAAAGTTGCTATAAAATGATTGTAAAACATCCAAGAATGATAATATAACAACATGGAACAATCAGAAATTATAGATACGTTGGAGACGTATCAGTTCCCATCCATCATATAGCTTTCTAGGGATTGAAACTTACAACTCAAGTTTGTCTTCAAAAGATTTCATCATAGCATCAACGATATGTTTAGTAAAAGCCCTATTTTGATTATAAGCATGAGGTGAATTAAGCATAGATTGTAACAAGGAAATACACTCAATCAAAGAACAATTATCATAATTAAAATCCTTGAAATCCAAAAGAGTGGGCTCGTCACTAGTTAAAGTGTTGACCTTGCCAAACCCACTTTTATCAATTTTTTCATTAAGATCTTCGCCCTCCAAATTATTGGGACACATCCAAGCTAAAGTTGACTCTTCTCCAGTCCCTTCTTTATCAATTATTATATTAGCAAACAAAGATTCAATAAGAGTCACACCAATCACTTTAAGATCTTCATCATGATTCAAAGATTCAGGTTTAGCAGCCATCCTATTTATTAACGTAGTTTGTTTATCAGACATTTGACCTACAAAACTTTCAATATGAACTATTTGAGATTTAAGACCAATAACTTCCTTATTAACATCATCAAGCTCCTTATTAATATACTCAATCATAGCAGATTGTTCCTTAAGTTCATTCCTAAAGAAGCTATTATGCTCAAATTGCAAAGACATGAAGCTTTTTGCATTATTTTAAATCTCTTCCAACTTTCTATGGTAAGGATCAAGATTTTTAAATTGAGACATGATGATAAAGCAATCTAGCACACAAGCAAACAAAAAGCAAACGAAAAAGCGAACGGAAAGAAGGCAAATAAAATGGCAAATATTTTTGTGTTCTTCTGAAAATGTTTTAGAAGTGGGGGAGAGGAAAACGAGAGGCAAATGGAGAATAAAGTAAGTGCAAGAGATGAGAGTTTATGATGGGTAATTGGTAGGCTTGATGTAGATCCTCCCCGGCAACGGCGCTAGAAATTCTTGGATCTTGTAAAACATCGTCTGCCTTTAGCTTGGATGACATAGGGTTTTACCTCCATCAAGAGGGCCCGAACCTGGGTAAACATCGTCTGCCTTATTCCTGCTACCACCGATCCGAGATCCACAGCTTGGGACCCCCTACCCCGAGGTCTGCCGGTTTTGACACCGACAGCGGGATAAGTTCATTTTATCATTAGGAACAACAGTAATACCTCCTTTCTTAGGAACACAATGAACATGTGATGCGGAGCATCCTAGGGACATCCCCATGGACCTATCATCGTCTCACCAAGTGCCAAAGAGGACCGATGACACGAGCACGAGCTAGAGATCTCGAGACCGAGGTGACATCTCTCCTTAGTGATATTCCATATGACCCACTCGAGACATGGCTACTACCTAAGTCCGGAATGTTATGCATGATCAGGTACCAAGAAGACCCTCTCGAAAATATACGTGAAGACGACCAAGTCCCCAAGTTCATGGATGAAGAGAACCAACGGAAGGGATCGAGAACAGCTCCCAGGGCCCGGACATCCGGCCAAGACCCTGGACATCCGGCCCCTGGAAGTGTCACCAGCAGCCGCCCAGCCGTCGAGCTACAGGGCCCGGACATCCGGCCCGACGCGAGCCCACACATCCGGCCCAGCCCAGAAATCCGGCGTCCTTCACAGAACCTCCCGAAGCCGGTCCTGGCCAGCCCGGACATCCGGCCCAACGTGAGACGCCGGACATCCGGACCCCAGCCCGGAAATCCGGACCGCGCCTATCCAGAGAGCGCTGAAATTGGACCCTGCCAGCCCGGACATCCGGCACCCCCTCGAAGCCCCGGGCATCCGGCCCGTGACCCCTGGACATCTGGCCCCTGTCTGCGCATAGTGAAAAGGGCCGAAGCCCATGTACCCCTTCGCCCCCCTAGACTATATATACTCGTCTCCCACCTACGTTTTAGGGTTAGCAAAGGATTAGCTCATTTTAGATGATAGAGCTTTGCTCATCCACTTGATACACACTCCATTGGAGACCGAGGCCTCCGCGGAGAAGATCCCAAGTGGATTCAAGACCCCGCAAGGGAAGATCCTGCTACTTCTTGAGCTTGCGTTGGTTTTTACCTTGAAGAGGAAAGGGTGATGCAGCAAAGTAGAGATAAGTATTTTCCTCAGTTAAGAACCAAGGTCAATCCAGTAGGAGGAACACACAAGTCTCCAATAATTGCACATACACAAACAAACAAATACCTGCACCCAACGTGATAAAAGGGGTTGTCAATCCCTTCACGGTTACTTGCAAGGATGAGATATGATAGAGATAGGTATAAAAGATAAATAAAAGTGCAAAAAAATGAAGGTAAATAAACTGCAGCAAGGTATTTTTGGGTTTTTGGTTTTATAGATCTAAAAATAATATAATAAAAGATAGACCCGGGGGCCATAGTTTTCACTAGAGGCTTCTCTCTTGAAAGAACGCATACGGTGGGTAAACAAAATACTGTCGAGCAATTGATAGAAAAGTGCAAAGTTAAGACTATATCTAAGGCAATGATCATGAATATAGGCATCATGTCCGTGACAAGTAGACCGACTTCTGCTTGCATCTACTGCTATTACTCCACACATCGACCGCTATCTAGCATGCATCTAGTGTATTAAGTTAACAAGAACGGAGTAACGCTTTCAGCAAGATGACATGATGTAGAGGGATAGGTCCAATCAATATGAAATAAACCCCACCTTTTTATCCTTAGTGGCAACAATACAAATACGTCTCATGTCCCTTTTGGTCACTGGGATTGAGCACCGCAAGATTGAACCCACTACAAAGCACCTCTCCCATTGCAAGAAAAATCAATGTAGTTGCCCAAACCAAATCAATAGATCGGAGGGAAATACAAAGCTTTCTTAATCATGCATAAAAGAGTTCAGAGAAGACTCAAATAATATTCATAGATAATCTGATAATAAATCCACAATTCATTGGATCTCAACAAACGCATCGCAAAAGAAGAATACATCGAATAGATCTCCAAGAACATCGAGGAGAACATTGTATTGAAGATCAAAGAGAGAGAAGAAGCCATCTAGCTACTAGCTATGGACCCGTAGGTCTGTGGTAAACTACTCACACATCATCGGAAGGGCAGCAAGGTTGATGTAGAAGCGCTCAGTGGTCGAATCCCCCTCTGGCAAAGTACCGGAAAAGGTCCCCAGATGGGATCACATGAAGACAGAAACTTGCGGCGGCGAAAAAGTATTTTTGGTGTGCCCCCTGGTCTACGGGGAATATTTAGGTATTTATAGAAGAAGAATTAGGGCTAGAGAGGCAACAGGAGGCCCACAAGCTTGCAGGGCGCCCCCCTAGGGCGCGCCCTATGAGCTTGTCGTGCACTCGTGGCTCTTCCGGCCTCCTCCCGAAGCTTCCAGGGTGTCTTGTGGTCCAAGAAATTCATCAAAAAGTTTCGTTCCATTTGCACTCCGTTTGGTATTGATTTTCTGTAAAGACAAAAACAAGGAAAAAAACAGCAACTGGCACTGGGCACTAGGTTAATAGGTTAGTCCCAAAAAATGATATAAAATAGCATAATAATGCACATCCAAGGTTCATAATATAATAGCATGGAACAATAAAAAATTATAGATATGTTGGAGACGTATTAGAATCCCTTCCAAACTCCTTGGTCGAAGTTGAGTCTAGTCTTGAAAAACTATTTTCTAAACTACTAACCGCGTTGTGTGGCTTACGGGCCCACATCACCTATGGATGAGATTAGGATCTTTTATTCCTCTCCTTTACTCTGGGATTCTGATCTCTCTTGTTTTCAGGTTAAAGATTTTACTAAATCTAACTCGAGGTTCTCGTAACTACTTCCTCCAGGAGAGCCCCTTATTCCAGATGATCGCTTGATTCACCAGAAGATCACGAAGCACTATTCGATGCTTCCCTGAGACCTTTGTGCTCATCACTTTTGCAATTCTCTACCACCAATAAATCCTTATGGATAACTACATACACTTGCCATTCATACAATCATTCCCCGCTGCTCTTGTTATTACAAGGTACCCTAAAACATTTTCCTATATTCCGAGAATCCATTATGCCTACCGCCTTGCAGCTCCTCTCCGCAGGAGTACACCTATGAATAATTCCTCACACTTACCAGGGATTCGTTCATCCCTAGTTGTTCATGTGTTTTGCAAAATACTTCATAATGCTATTCGATCTTATGAAAATCCTCTACAACCTATTACTCTTGAAATTCTTGCCTGCTTGCATTATGGATAATCCCATATGTCTAGTAATCTTATTGGCATCGTTTGTCTCTATCATTTTGAGCCCCTTGATTCAACATGTTGCGAATGCACGCAATCATCAGCCAAATCCTAGGATTCGTCCTTCTGGCTCAGACGTCATTCGAGCATGAGCTGGTTTTCAGTCAATCAAACCTTGATCGGTTGTGCCCCTAAGTCTATTCAACTTACTCATACTTAATCAAAGCATCTGATTCTGATACACCGATCTGGATATCATAATTCCTTTGTATTTAAGCGTCAAATTATTAAGATGTTTCAACAATCCGATGCTTTTGCATTCTTTCTTTTTCTGGTTGAGTACCGATACTCACATCAGATCTTTGTGGACCACCTAATCCTTTGTTGGATTATTATCCGACAGTGTCCTCCATATTTAATAACCTTGTGAATCTTTCCTCGGATACATAATGCCTTTGGTAAATTGTATCCTCAGCTTTGTGAGCCATGCTCTACTTTCGAACTTGTATGCGTTGCTTCTATAAGTGTATCGTATAGATTCCTAAAATGCCCCGATGGGTTGTACCTATGTTTTTGCCATCCTTGTGAACCTGAAAGTTTTCACGAGTCATACTCTTCTGGTGTTTCGCCAGATAAATTTTCAACACTACAACTTCTTCGAAAACAAAAAGTGAATGAAAGGTTATGCATTGAAGTAGGTGTCGACCTTTAACTTTGTGTTCATGCCCATGGAAACGATGCAGAACTTATTATGGAAGCTTCTCGTAACAATAATTATCCCCTTGGTATAAATTCATCTTGTATCCATGGTTTGGTCCTTTGCAATCGTGATTCCGACCATGTTGTTCTCCTTTGATTCCATTTCTCAAACAAGTTAAAGGACTTGCCTTCCACCGATCAATACAGTAGTCCAACCTCTATTCTGATCTACCTTCGAGTATTACCCTCTAGTATCTCGAGAATATCGTGTTGGGGAACGTAGTAATTTCAAAAAAATTCCTACGCACACACAGGATCATGGTGATGCATAGCAACGAGAGGGGAGAGTGTGTCCACGTACCCTCGTAGACCGAAAGCGGAAGCGTTAGCACAACGCGGTTGATGTAGTCGTACGTTTTCACGATCCGACCGATCCAAGTACCGAACGCACGGCACCTCCGAGTTCAGCACACGTTCAACTCGATGACGTCCTGCGAGCTCCGATCCAGCAAAGCTTAACAAGAGAGTTTCGTCAGCACGACGGCGTGGTGACGGTGATGATGATGCTACCGACGCAGGGCTTCGCCTAAGCACCGCTACGATATGATCGAGGTGGATTATGGTGGAGGGGGGCACCGCACACGGCTAAGAGATCAATGATCAATTGTTGTGTCTAAGGGGTGCCCCCTGGCCACGTATATAAAGGAGTGGAGGAGGGGGGAGGGCCGGCCTAGCTATGGCGCGCCCTGGAGGAGTCCTACTCCCACTGGGAGTAGGATTCCCCCCCTTCCAAGTAGTAGGAGTAGGAGAGAAGGAAGGGGAAGAGAGAAGAGAAGGAAGGAGGGGGCGCAGCCCCTCCCCCTAGTCCAATTCAGACTAGGCCTTGGGGGGGGGGGCGCGCGGCCTGCCTCTCTCTCTCTCTCTCCCCTAAAGCCCAATAAGGCCCATATACTTCTTCCCCGTATTCCCGTAACTCCCCGGTACTCCGAAAAATACCCGAACCAATCGGAACCTTTCCGATGTCCGAATATAGTCGTCCAATATATCGATCTTTACGTCTCGACCATTTTGAGACTCCTCGTCATGTCCCCGATCTCATCCGGGACTCCGAACTACCTTCGGTACATCAAAACATATAAACTCATAATACAAATCATCACAGAACTTTAAGCATGCGGACCCTACGGGTTCGACAACTATGTAGACATGACCCAGACACGTCTCCGGTCAATAACCAATAGCAGAACCTGGATGCTCATATTGGTTCCTACATATTCTATGAAGATCTTTATCGGTCAAACCGCATAACAACATACGTTGTTCCCTTTGTCATCGGTATGTTACTTGCCCGAGATTCGATCGTCGGTATCTCAATACCTAGCTCAATCTCGTTACCAGCAAGTCTCTTTACTCGTTCCGTAATACATCATCCCGCAACTAACTCATTAGTTACGATGCTTGCAAGGCTTATAGTGATGTGCATTACCGAGTGGGCCCAGAGATACCTCTCTGACAATCGGAGTGACAAATCCTAGTCTCGAAATACGCCAACTCAACAAGTACCTTCGGAGACACCTGTAGAGCACCTTTATAATCACCCAGTTACGTTGTGACGTTTGGTAGCACACAAAGTGTTCCTCCGGTAAACGGGAGTTGCATAATCTCATAGTCATAGGAACATGTATAAGTCATGAAGAAAGCAATAGCAACTTACTAAACGATCAAGTGCTAAGCTAATGGAATGGGTCAAGTCAATCACATCATTCTCCTAATGATGTGATCCCGTTTATCAAATGACAACTCATGTCTATGGTTAGGAAACATAACCATCTTTGATCAACGAGCTAGTCAAGTAGAGGCATACTAGTGACACTCTGTTTGTCTATGTATTCACACATGTATTATGTTTCCGGTTAATACAATTCTAGCATGAATAATAAACATTTATCATGAAATAAGGAAATAAATAATAACTTTATTATTGCCTCTAGGGCATATTTCCTTCATATCGTGCCATTGCACTACCTCCTATGAATTCTTGCTGGACTAATACTTCCCACTTTTTAGTCATTCCACGGTTTCTGAGTTGTTCGTTACTCCAGAACACTGATTAGTGAATCGAATCCGCATTGCAATTCAATACCCCCAGTATTTTGTTGCCAGAAAATTTAAACTCAATCTTGTTATTCCTAGACTATCGGTTACATCCTTATCATGCTACCTTTAACCAAGCTACCTCGTCCTTCTTTGGTGCACGAATTCTTCAGACCGTGAGCAAGGCTTATGTCGAGTTTTCAACATCATTTTGTTGTCTTAGAAAGCAACTCCAATTCTGAACTTACATCTTATATGTTGATCCCATAACTATCCACTTCATCTTTCCCTTGCTTGATGTCGTCGTTGTTTGATTACATTCTCTTGAAACCTCTCGACAAAAGGCGTTGTGATCATCATCAACATTTTCACTTCTTCCAAGATGGGAATCGAATCCACGATGAGAAATACCATCCTTGCTCCTCGATAATTAGGTTTTTTTCTCGGCAACATCCTTGTTTTCCCCTCCAACACAGACTTGGTCATGTTTTGATTTTACCTTGTTTTCCTTGCTATTCCTGAAATTGTTCCTTGTGTATTTCTTGTGATCTTCAGACCCAGCCCTTACTTGAAACACCATATCATTGCTACCTCGAAGCATGATTCTAGTACTCAAACATCAACAAGAACATTGGAAGCATATGTAGTATAGATCTGATGTAAGTCTTGCGAGTACTTCGGATGAGTACTCATTGTTGCTTTGCACCCGTTTTCTTCTACCCGATTGCTGCGATCAGGTGTTGGAGCCCAGGAGCCAGTGGATTCTGAGCCTGGCTACTACGTGTAGACCGATGACCAGGAGTGGTTCGGAGGTCCCAGGCAGGAGGCCTGCGCCTTTTCGATCTAGAGTCGTTGTTTGTTTTCGCATTCTTAAGGCGCCTTTGTAATTGTCTGTAGTCAGACCTAACTCTTGATGTAATATCGGGTCTTGCGACCCTGGCTTGTAATATATTGTTTCTTTGTTTAAATTTGAGTCGTAGAGTTGTGTTGTGATATTATATACCGTGGGTCACGGATCTTGAGTGTGCATGCTGCGTGGATGTTTAGTGTATGATTAATTTTGGGGGCATCACATATACCCCCCGATATCATCCATAGCATCATTAAAACAAGTACACTATGCAATGGAAAATAGAATATGTCTAAAACAGAATAGTCTATAATGATCTGAACAAAAACTATACTTCTGTAACTCCAAAAAAATCTTAAAATTTAGGACAACGTGGGAAATTTTTACATCAATCATGTGTAAAATTTTAGAATTTTATCACGTTCCAGTGAATTATAGTAATTCCAGCACTGGGAACAAAAGTTTCTGTTGTTTCAAAGAATCAAGTCAACTATCAAACAAATCATCCCAAAGGCTTTACTTGGAACAAACACTAATTAAAACATAAAAACACAATCATTACAGTAGCAATAATCATGTCAATACACAAGAACAGAAAGTAAAAGCAAATGTGTAAGATAACTATTTGGTTCTGATGTAGAGCATCCTTCGATCATCCCAAATGGACTCTACTACAACTCATGAAGCACCACATGGACCTATGACAAGAGCTCATGCACGTGCCATCGAAACCGAGGTGAACTCCCTCCTATACGAGGTTGACATGGATATGAATGGAACTTGGATGCTAACTCACCAAAATGTGCTATGTGTCATTAGGTACGAGGACTACCGCCACCAAGCAGCTAGGAAGCATCCTAGAAGCCAAGGAGAAGGACCCCAAGGCCACAAGGAAGGAGGCAGCCAAAAGAATGAAGACTGCACCTCCCAAGCAGCCCCGTGCACACAGGCCTCCCCGACCCCGTGCCCACGGACTACCCAGAAACCTTCTGGAAGTGAAAATGCGCACCCCGGTGCACATGGGCCTTGCCGTTGTAGCACCCCGTGCGCACGGCCCTTCCAGGTTTCGGCCGAGGGTTTCCTGGTGTGCCCTCCAACTTGTCCCTTACCTCCTCATGGCTATATATTCCGTGCATAGGACGTTATTTAGGGTTAGAAAAGTATATGTGAGACATTGAGAGAGCTTTGCTCATCTAGCACTCATTTTGGAGATCAAGACCTCCTAGGGGAAGATCCCAAGTGGATATCAAGACCTCCTTTTGGAGAAGACTATCATCAAGACCTCACCTCCTTAGGAGTGGGAAGAACCTTACCTTAGTGCTTGTTTCCTTGGATTGTTCTTGTATTCTTGTGAATCTCAACTAAGCTATTCTAGTGGATGTGTGATTGGGTTTTGTTTGAGTGAATTTCCCTTTCATGTTCTTGTTGTTCATCCTTTCCCCCTCCAAGTGTGAAAAGATCTCCACTTATGTTCCACCCTACAACATCTGGGTATCGTGAGAAAGGTTGATTCACATCATGAGTCCCTACCCCCCATATTCTAGCCTAATTTTGTTGCTTTTTGTCCCAATTCGAAAATCCCCACAAAAATAGCCCCAAAATTTTTTCTCGCAATTTGTTGGTTCTTATGAGATTTTGTTGATTTGATCCATGAAATTTGTGTTTGGCACCTAGATATAACCCTCACCACCACCCCCCACCTTTTCCACTAGCGAATTTGGCCAAATTTTTGAGTTTCTCACCGGATTTGGGTGTGTTCTTCCATAGGCGGAGGACCCCGTGCACACGGGCCATCGCGACCCCGTGTCGACGGGACCCCGTGCACACGGGCACAACTTACCTCGTGCGCACGGACCACCCAGAGATGTCGGCCATAGCCCTTTTTGCACCATTTTCCATCCTACCACCTCTATTTGCTTTCCGCATTACCCCGCACTACTCCCATACACATACTTTTCGCTGCATCACTTTGGTTTGAGATTTTGGGTTGCAGTTCACTGTTTCCTAAGGTGTTTCAGCTAATTAGGGACAGTTCGACATCAACTTCACCGTTACTCATCATCGCCTCAGACACGACATCGACTACGACCATTTCATCTTCATACCAATCGTAAGCAAGGACGGTAAACTCGATGGCATCTTGTACTCATTCCTCGCCATTGCATTGATAGCCTCCAGCCATTTCGTGTCACTTACCCATCGAGACTAGCGAGTTGAGAATTGCCGGGCGACGCTGCTTGTGCACCTTTAGTGATACGCCTATCACGCATAGCTACATTTAGCGTACACTCATCTTGCTACCATAATTGTGCCATAAGTATCTCCCGTCCATATCATACATTGTTGTCTCATATACCGGCTCGTACATCAAGCATTTTGGCATAGTCAAAAAAAACTTTTAAGCAAAAGAAAAGAGAAACAAAGAGCTTGTAAGCAATAGCATTGAGCCATTTTGCATCATTACATCATAGTGATCCATACATACTTAGGATACTTGGGATTGAAGACGGCACGTTACTCTCATAGATTAGTGCACAAGTGTATCTGGCCCATTTGAGCAATCGAGCTAGTGTCTCTCTAGTATCCGTGCAACAAGAGCATTTCCTGTGATTTCACATTTAGAGCTCGTTCCTTGGTTGCGTGGATACCATTTATCTTCTGTGTGTGTGTTCCTAGTGATACATTTTGGTTTCATCTATTTACCTTACTTGCAATTTGTGAATCTTTTCAACATTATCAATATCTTGACTAACACTTGCTTGAATTTTGTTCCACTCTTCCTAACCAAGCTCCCCCATAAGCCTTTACTTGTAGGTGTGAGAAAACAAAACCCAGTACCAATTCTACTATTATAGCATCCCATTCAGTGATACTTGTTACATCATCAATCTTCGGAAAAGGTAACTTCGGTATTGTTCTCTCATTTTCCTACTCACCACCACTTGACTATGATGGATAGGCCAAGCACTTTGGCCAACCCACTCTTCGAGAATCAAGATGAAGCACACGACTTCATCACCAAAACTCATATCTTCTGCGTCCAACGAGCTCTACATCAAGAAAGTGAAGCTTTGGGGACCGCATCGAGCAACTCGCCACCGACCTACGCCAATCGGAAGTAAGAAACCAGGACAATCTTGACGCCAAGCTCACCACTCGAATGGAAGAATTTCGCAACATGATCGTGAGCCGCGCGTCCTCCACCACCTCTTCGTCAAGACGGCGCCACTCAAGTCGACACTCTTCGGACTACTCTTCCAATGCAAGTCCTCATTGAGCTCATTCACATCGCCGTGACGACAATCACAAACCATTCCATGGCAATGGTTTGTAAGACCTCCTTCGAGAGCGCGAACAACATCGTCAACAAGAACAAGCTGCCAAGGACCAAGAGCGACCTCCACAACCGCAACGTGAAGCACCTCAAGACGGCGACGTGATTTGGCAAGAACAAAGACACCATGAAGAACAAGCCCTTGAAGCACAACGCACACTCCACGAGGCCTCTACAGCCGTCGACCAACGCAACCATCAAGTGCATGAACAAGAAGAAGCACTTCGCCAAGAATGACAAGGTGAAGCTGATTGCTTGTATCTGCGTTGGTATTTCCCCGAAGAGGAGAGGATGATGCACCACAACAATGGTAAGTATTTCCCTCCGTTATGAAACCAAAGTTATCAATCTAGTAGGAGAACCAAGCAACACTATGTAAGCGGTACTTCCACACAAATAACAAATACTTGCAACCCAATGCGTAAGAGGGGTTGTCAATCCCTCCTCGGTATTGAGATAGATTAAATTGTATGAGTTTGGATAAATAGATCTAACAAAAGCACAAAATAAAATAAAGAAAGAAAAAGTGCAGCAAGGTATTTTTGGGTTTTTGGAATAATAGATCTGAAAACAATATGATAGAAGATAGACCCGGGGCCGTAGATTTCACTAGTGGCTTCTCTCGAGAAAATAGCATACGGTGGGTAAACAAATTACTGTTGGGCAATTAATAGAAGAGCAAATAATTATGACGATATCCAAGGCAATGATCATGTATATAGGCATCACGTCCAAGATTAGTAGACCGACTCCTGCCTGCATCTACTACTATTACTCCACACATCGACCGCTATCCAGCATGCACCTAGTGTATTAAGTTCATGGAGAAATGGAGTAATGAAATAAGAATGATGACATGATGTAGACAAGATCTATTCATGTAGGAATAGACCCCATCTTTTTATCCTTAATAGCAACGATACATGCGTGTCACTTCTCCTTCTGTCACTGAGATTGAGCACCGCAAGATCGAACCCATCACAAAGCACCTCTCTCCATTGCAAGAAAAATCAATCTAGTTGGCCAAACCAAACCAAAGTTCCGAAGAAGGAACACGAGGCTATAATAATCATGCATATAAGACATCAAAGAAGACTCAAATAATATTCATAGATAGAACAAATCATAAACTCGCAATTCATCGGATCCCAACAAACACACCGCAAAAAGTCATTACATCAAATAGATCTCCAAGAACATCGAGGATAACATTGTATTGAGAATCAAAAAGAGAGAAGAAGCCATCGAGCTACTGCCTATAGACCCGTAGGTCTGTGGTAAACTACTCACGCATCATCGGAGGAGCACCAATGAGGGTGATGAACCCCTCCGTGATCGTGTTCCCCTCCGGCAAGGTGCCGGAATAGGGCTCTAGATTGGATCTCGTGGTTCTGGAACTTGCGGCGGCTGGAATTGTGTTTCGTCGACTCCCCTAGGGTTTTTGGAATATTTGGGTATTTATAGAGCTGAGAGGCGGTGAAAAGGACTCCTGTGGGCCCCACTACCACCTGGGTGCTAGGGGCCTCTGGCGCGCCCTCGTGTCTTGTGGGCCCCACAGGCCTCCTCTCCTGCACTTCCTTGGCTCCCAAGTTGTCTTCTGGGCAGAAAAAAGTCTCCAAAAAGTTTCGCTGCGTTTGGACTCTGTTTGATATGGATATTCTACGAAGTAAAAAACAAGCAAAAAATAGCAACTGGCACTGGGCACTATGTCAATAAGTTGCTATAAAATGAATATAAAACATCCAAGAATGATAATATAGCAGCATGGAACAATCAAAATTATCGATACGTTGGAGACGTATCAGCATCTCCAAGCTTAATTCCTGCTCGTCCTCGAGTATGTAAATGATAAAAACAGAATTATTGATGTGGAATGCTGCCTAACATGTTCATCACATATTCTTTTCTTTTGTAGCATGGACATTTGGAATTTAGATGATTCAAAGCAATAGTCTATATTTGACATGAAGATTTCAATACTCAAGCATATCAACAAGCAACCATGTCTTTCAAAATATCAACACTAAAGAAAGTTATCCCTAGCCCATCATGCTTAATCATTGATCCATTCATGAAACACACTCGAATATTAGCTACGTCCAATGCATAAGTATGATCATAGTGCTCCCTAGTTGGTGCTTTATAAGAGAAGATGGAGACTCAAATAAAAATAAAAATTGCATAAAGTAAATAGATAGGCCCTTCGCAGAGGGAAGCAGAGATTTGTAGAGGTGCCAGAGCTCAAAGCTTAAATTGAGAGATAAAATATTTTGAGAGGCATGCTTTTCCTGTCAACAAAAACGATCGAGAATTCCCAATACTTTCCATGCTAGATACATCATAGGCGGATCCCAAACAAAAAATAAAGTTTATTCCTTTTTCCACCATTCTTTCATAATCCATGGCTAGCCGTATCCACGGGTGCCTTCCATACCAACACTTTCCAAGGAATTTATTATTTGACAACATAAAGTAAATTTCTTTTTCATTTCGAGACTGGGTGTCCCTATTACCGCCATACTCTCGTGCGATCACAAATGAATAAACACTCATCTTGAGAATAACACATCTAGCATGGAAAAATATTGGCTACCCCCTGCCGCTTCATGAGCGGTACGAGCACACAAAAAGGAAATTCATTTTGAAAACTAGAGTTGGCACATACAAATTTACTTGGAACGGCAAGGAAATACCGCATATAGGTAGGTATGGTGGACTCATTTGGCAAAACTTGGTTTAAGGATTTTGGATGCACAAGTAGTATTCCCACTTAGTACAAGGAAATACTAGCAAATAGATTGAGAAGCAACCAACCAAAAAGCAAAAATTCTCATAAACGAGCATTGGACATAACTAACACCGAATAATGCACCACAAGTAGGATGTAATTTCATTGCATAACTATTGACTTTCGTGCTTGCATAGAGAATCACAAACCTTAACATCAATATTCTTACTAAAGAATAATTACTCACCAACATGACTCACATATTACTATCATCATATCTCAAAACTATTACAAAGAATTAAGTTTATTTTCTCCAATGATATTTCATGAAAGTTTTTATTATATCCCTCTTGGATATCTATCACTCTGGGACTAGATTTATATATTACCATTGCTTTTAACAAGCTCTCAAATAAATTTAAGTGAAGAACATGAGCATAAATATTTTTTTTCCTTCTCTCAAAATAATATAACTGAAGCATGAGAGAATTTCTTCAAAAATTTACTAACTCTCAAATTAATCTAAGTGAAGCATGAGAGTATTTCTTCAAAAATTAAAGCACCACCGTGCTTAAAAAGATATAAGTGAAGCACTAGAGCAATTCGATAGCTCAAAAAATTTAAGTGAAGCACATGGAGCAATTCTAACAAATCATAGCACCATTATGGCTTTCTCAAAAAGGTGTGTCCAGCAAGGATAATTGTGACAAACTAAAAAGCAAAACAAGCGCAGACTCATAAAATACAAGACGCTCCAAGCAAAACTCATGATATGTGATGAATAAAAATATATCTCCAAGTAAAATTACCGATGGTTGTTAGAAGAAAGAGGGGATGCCTTCCGGGGCATCCCCAAGCTTAGTTGCTTGGTTCTCCTTGAATATTACCTTGGGGTTCCATGGGCACTCCCAAGATCAGGCTCTTTTCACTCCTTATTCCTTCATCCATCGTGATCTCATCCAAAACTTGAAAACTTCAATCACACAAAACTTAACAAAACCTTCGTGACATCCGTTAGTATAAGAAAACTAATCTTTGCTTTAAGTACTATTGCAAACCCATTCATATTTTATTATTGCATTATACCTAATGTATTCTAACTTTACCATGGCTTTACTTAAAGGCTTTACTTGGCACAAACACTAAGTAAAACATAAAAAACACAATAATAACAGTAGAATAATTGTGTGAACACACAAAAATAGAAAGAAAAAGATAAAAAATTATTTTATTCATTGGGATGCCTCCCAACAAGCGCTATCATTTTATGCCCCTTGCTAGGCATAATGCATAAATTCAAGTATTGTCATCTTTGGTTTTTGCCCCATAGGTTGCCCTCATAATTGATTCATATGGTGGCTTAATTCTTGTTCTAGGGAAGTGTTCCATACCCTTTCTTAGTGGAAATTGAAATTTATATTACCTTCTTTCATATCAATCACGACACCTATAGTTCGTAAAAACGGTCTACCAAGCATGATGGGACAAGACGGATTGCAATCAATATCAAGAACAATAAAATCTATGGGCACATAGTTCCTATTTGCAAGAATAAGAGCATCATTTATCCTTCCCAAAGGTTTTTTAATAGTAGAATCCGCCAAGTGCAAATTAAGAGAACATTCTTCCAACTTGGTAAAACCTAGCACATCACATAGAGATTTCGGAATTGTGGAAACACTGGCACCTAAATCACACAAAGCAAAGCACTCATAATTTTTTATCTTGACTTTAATGGTAGGTTCCTATTCATCATATAGTTTTCTAGGAATTGAAATCTCTAATTCCAACTTTTCTTCTAAAGCTTTCATCATCGCTTCTACAATATGTTTAGTAAAAGCTTTATTTTGTTCATAGACAATGGGTGAATTTAACATGGATTGCAACAAAGAAATACATTCAATCAAAGAGAAACTATCATAATTAAAATCTTTGTAATCCAAAAGAGTGGGCACATCACTAGTTAAAGTTTTGACCTCTCCAAACCCACTTTTATCAATTTTTTCAACAAGATTTTGACCCTCCGAATTATGGGAACGCCTTCTAGCTAAAGTTGACTCTTCTTCAGTCCCTTTATCATCAAGTTCAATATTACTAAACAAGGAATCAATAGAAGAAACACCAATCATCTTAATATCTTCATCATTATGGTGAAAGCAATCGGTAGAAAATGCTCTTTCAAGAAATTCTCTTTTAGCTCTAAGCATAGCGGTTCTTTTCTTACTTTCATCCATGGAAACATATAAAGCTTTAATTGATTAATTGACTTCAACTTTGGGTGGAAATTTTTTAACCTTGATATTTTCTACATCGTGTGAAATTCTATCAATGCCTCTAGACATATCATCAAGTTTACTCAATTTTTTCTTCTATCGTAGTATTGAAAACTTTTTGAACATTGATAAATTATTTAATATTACTCTCAAGATCAGAGGGTTCCTATTATTATTGTAAGAAGAATTACCATAATTATTAGGGGAATTTCTAGGAAAAAACCTAGGATTAAAATTACCTCTATAAGCATTGTTATTAAAATTGTTTCACGAGACAAAATTCACATCTACGGGATCACTATTTTGCTCAATCAAAGTAGACAAAGGCACATCATTAAGATCAATAGGAGCATTTTTACTAGCAACCAACTTCATAAGAGCATCAACTTTTTCACTCAAAGTACTAATTTCTTCAACCGAATTAACTTTTTTACTAGTAGGTGCTCTTTCGGTATGCCATTGTGAATAATTTCCCAAGATATTATCTAGCAATTTAGTAGCTTCACCCAAAGTAATTTCCATAAAAGTACCACCCGCAGCGGAATCTAAAATATTTCTAGAAACGAAGTTCAATCCCGCATAAAAATTTGTATAATCATCCATAGATTTAAACCATGAGTAGGACAATTTCTTAGCATTAATTTCATTCTTTCCCAAGATTGCGCAACATGTTCATGCTTAGGTTGCTTAAAGTTCATAATTTGATTTCTAATGGAAATAATTTTCGTGGGCTGAAAATACTTAGTAATAAAAGCATCTTTGCACTTATCCCAAGAATCGATACTATTGCGAGGCAAAGAAGAAAACCAAATTTTTGCACGATCCCGCAAAGAGAAGGGATTTTTTTTTCACAATATCATTGTCCACATCATTTTTCTTTTGCATATCACACAATTCTACAAAAGTGTATAGATGGGACGCGGCATCCACATTAGGAGTACTGGAAAATTGCTCTTTCATAACAAGATTCAACAAAGCGGCATTAATATCATAAGACTCCGCACTAGCGGCGAGAGGAGCAATTGGAGTACTAATAAAACCATTATTACTGGTATTCAAAAAATCACACAACTTGGTATTTTCTTGAGACATCGTGACTACGCAAACAAGATCACACGCAAACAAAAGATCAAACGAGAAAAATGCAAACAAAAAAGAAGGCAAATATTTTTGTGTTTTTCGCAAAAACGTTTTAGAAGTGGGGGAGATGAAAACGAGAGGCAAATGGCAAATAATGTAAATTGCAAAGAGATGAGATTTGTAATTAGGAACCTGATAGATGTTGATGTTGTCTACCCGGCAACGTCGCCAGAAATTCTTCCTGATTGCTTGTATCTGCGTTGGTATTTCCCCGAAGAGGAGAGGATGATGCAGCACATCAACGGTAAGTATTTCCCTTAGTTACGAAACCAAGGTTATCAATCCAGTAGGAGAACCAGGCAACACTATGTAAGCGGTACCTGCACACAAATAACAAATACTTGCAACCCAACGCGTAAGAGGGGTTGTCAATCCCTCCTCGGTATTGAGATAGATTAAATTGTATGAGTTTGGAAAAATAAATTTGGCAAAAGCACAAAATAAAAGAAAAAATGCAGCAAGGTATTTTTGGGTTTTTGGAATAATAGATCAATATGATAGAAGATAGACCCGAGGGCCATAGATTTCACTAGTGGCTTCTCTCGAGAAAATAACATACGGTGGGTAAACAAATTACTGTTGGGCAATTGATAGAAGAGCAAAATAATTATGACGACATCCAAGGCAATGATCATGTATATAGGAATCATGTCCAAGATTAGTAGACCCTCCTGCCTGCATCTACTACTATTACTCCACACATCGACCGCTATCCAGCATGCATGTAGTGTATTAAGTTCATGGAGAAACGGAGTAATGCAATAAGAACGATGACATGATGTAGACAAGATCTATTCATGTAGGAATAGACCCTATCTTTTTATCCTTAATAGCAACGATACATGCGTGTCACTTCTCCTTCTGTCACTGAGATTGAGCACCGCAAGATCGAACCCATCACAAAGCACCTCATCCCATTGCAAGAAAAATCAATCTAGTTGGCCAAACCAAACCAAAGTTTCGGATAAGAAATACGAGGCTATAATAATCATGCATATAAAAGATCAAAGAAGACTCAAATAATATTCATAGATAGAACTGATCATAAACTCACAATTCATCGGATCCTAACAAACACACCGCAAAAAGTCATTACATCAAATAGATCTCCAAGAACATCAAGGAGAACATTGTATTGAGAATCAAAAAGAGAGAAGAAGCCATCTAGCTACTGCCTACAGACCCGTAGGTCTGTGTTAAACAAATCACGCATCATCGGAGGAGCACCAATGAGGATGATGAACCCCTCCGTGATCGTGTTGCCCTCCGGCAAGGTGCCGGAATAGGGCTCTAGATTGGATCTCGTGGTTCTGGAACTTGCAGCGGCTGGATTTGTGTTTCATCGACTCCCCTAGGGTTTCTGGAATATTTGGGTATTTATAGAGCTGAGAGGCAGTGGAAAGGACTCCCGTGGGCCCCACTACCCACCTGGGCGCACCAGGGGCCTCTGGCGCGCCCTGGTGTCTTGTGGGCCCCACAGGCCTCCCCTCCTGCACTTCCATGGCTCCCAAGTTGTCTTCTGGGCAGAAAAAAATCTCAAAAAAGTTTTGTTGCATTTGGACTCCGTTTGATATGGATATTCTGCAAAGTGAAAAACAAGCAAAAAACATCAAGTGGCACTGGGCACTATGTCAATAAGTCCCAAAAGATGATATAAAGTTGCTATAAAATGAATATAAAACATCCAAGAATGATAATATAACAACATGGAACAATAAAAAATTATAGGTACGTTGGAGACGTATGAGAAGCCGCTCGCCATGAAGAGCAACAAGAAAGAAGGAACTGGGCACAAATGCATCAACCTAATGGGCAAGCCCATCAAGAGGAGCATGAAATTGAAGACCCTCACCCACGCCAAGAGCGACATCACCATCATCACTATGATGAAGAACAACGCTACGACAAGCTCAAGTTCACCATGCCCATGTTCTCCGAAAGCAACGATCCCGAGGAGTATCTCTCATGGGCATTAAAGGTTGACAAGATATTCCGTCTGCACAATTATGAAGAGGTCAAGAAAATCGCCATGGCCTCCCTCGAGATTCAAGACTACGTCCTCATTTGGTGGGAACAAGTGATCAAGCGATGAAGGGAGAAAGGTGAACCACCCATCATGACTTGGAACCAAATGAAGGATGTCGTGAGAGCTCGTTTTGTGCCCAAACACTATAGCCGGGATCTCTTCAAGAAGTTGCAACTACTCAAGCAAGGCACGAAGACGGTGGAAGAATACTACCAAGAAATGGAGATCGCCATAATGCGGGCCAATGTCAAGGAAGATGACAAGCAAACTATGGTTCGCTTCTTGAATGGACTCAACCATCCTATCAAGAAAATTGCGGACTTCCAACCATACTCCAACGTACTCGAGCTAGTTCTCCAAGCAACCAAGGCGGATCGACAAGTGCAAGACGACTACAAATACGCCAAATACTCTTCCAAGTCCTACGGTTCATACAATCAAGCTTCAACAACTACGACGCCTCCAACCTCGATGAAATCTTCACCAAGCAACAGGGACAAGTCAAGTTACAAGAAAACTTCCACACCTACAAGTCGTCCTCCTACTACAAGAAACTTCAAGCCGAGAGCTTCATCATTAACTACTCCAACGGATGAGACCGTCAAGACAAGTTCTATCAAATGCTTCACACGTCAAGGCCGAGGCCACAAGACATTTGAGTGTCCCACTCGACGCACCATGATCGCCCAACGATAACGGTCTCCATGAGTGAGGAAGAAATGGAAGCACTTGAGCACGTGGCTATGCACAGGCGAGTGAATGAAGATGAAGACCATCAAGTCTTTTGTGACAATGATTCAAGCCCCACTCTTGTTGTCTCCAAGGTCTTGACGGTTCAACACCAACAAGATGAAGACCAACGTTGCCACATCTTCCACACCAAAGCGGGCATCAATGAACGTTCCGTGAATGAGATCATCGACGGAGGAAGTTGCCACAATTTGGCAAGTGAAGATCTATGTTCCAAACTACAATTGGTTAAGATGAAGCATCCTCGCCCTACAAGGTCCAATGGCTTAGCGACTCCGGCACAATTTAAGTGGAGCACACTGTGCAAGTTTCCTTCAAGGTCGACGCATACGAAGACACATTGGAGTGTGATGTGGTTCCTATGTCCGTGTGCCACCTCCTCTTAGGAAGATCTTGGCAATTTGACCACGGTGCCATCCACAACGGGCATACCAATCACTATAGCTTCAAGATGAAGGGCAAGGAGATGTGCTACGACCTATGTCGCCAAGTCAAGTGATCGCCGACAAGCAAGCATCCACCCATCATGGAGAGAATAGTGAGAGAGCGAACCACCACAAAGAGAGTGGGCGCCACAAGCCAAAATTGAGTGCCTCCATGATGAGCAACAAGAAAAATCTAGTTCTTTTAGCCACAAAAAGAGGCATGAGAGAAGTGTGTGAGAACCCATCGAGTGTTATACACTATGTCCTAGTGTGCAAAGATGAAACGGCAAGAACTAACACCTCTCACCATCTACCTCTAGTGTTGTCTAATCTTTTGCAGGAGTGCGCAGACGTATTTCCAGATGAGCTACCTCCCGGCCTACCTCCTCTACGTGGCATCAAATACCGCATCGACCTCATCCCTGGCGCACCTCTACCAAACAAGGCACCCTATCGCGTCAACCCCGAAGAAACCAAAGAAATACAAAGGCAAGTACAACACCTCATTGACAATGGACATGTACATGAAAGCTTAAGTCCTTGTGTCATTCCGGTTATTCTTGTTCCTAAGAAAGACGGTAGTTTTCGCATGTGTTCCGATTGCCGTCCCATAAATGCTATCACCGTTCACTATAGGCATCCATTCCCCGCCTTGACGATATGCTAGATGAGCTTAGCGGAGCCACAATTTTCTCAAAAAATGATCTTCAAAGTGGATATTACCAAATTCGCATACAACAAGGGGATGAATGGAAAACGGCTTTTAAAACTAAATTTTGCTTGTACGAATGGTTAGTTAGGCCTATGGGCTTACCGGAAGCACCCGACACTTTCATGCATGTGATGCACTATGGTTCTTCGCAAATACATTGGCATATGTGTTGTGGTCTACTTTGACGATATACTTGTGTTTAGCGAATCTCTAGAAGATCATGTCACCCATCTTAGGGACGTTTTGCAAGTTCGTAGAAACGAGCGCCTTTATGCTAACATGGATAAATGCACTTTTGGTGTTGACAAGCTTGTTTTCTTGGGCTTTGTTGTGTCTTCTAAGGGTGTTCACGTTGACGAGACTAAGATTGATGCTATTAAAACTTGGCCACAACCACCAACTTGCAACAAGTGCATAGTTTCCTTGGTCTAGCCGGCTTCTATCATCATTTTGTTAAGGACTTTAGCATTATTGCATCACCATTGCATGCCTTAAGTAAGAAGAATCCATCCTTTGTTTGGGGACCCTCTCAAGCTACCACATTTGACAAGCTTAAATCTTTGCTTACACATGCTCCAATACTTGCATTGCCTAATTTTGACAAAACTTTGGAAGTGCATTGTGACACTAGTGGCAATGGTATAGGTGGAGTTTTGATGCAAGAAAAGCGACCCATTGCATATTTCAGTGAAAAAAATTTCGGGTCCTCAACTTAACTATCCCATATATGGCAAGGAATTATATGCTTTAGTGCGAGTATTGCATGTTTGGGAGCATTATCTCTGCCCACATGAGTTTGTCATACATATCGATCACAAGACGCTTAAGTACCTTAAAGGTCAAACCAAATTGAATAAATGGCATGCTAAATGGAGTGAATTCATTGAGTCTTTTCCTTATGTGATCAAATACATTAAGGGTAAAGAAAATGTTGTGGTGGATGCCCTTTCCTACAAGTGCATGTTAGTTACTCAACTTGAATTGAATGTTCTTGGTTTTGAGCAAATTAAAGATTTGTATGTGCATGATCCTTCGTTTGCGATTCCTTATGCCAAATGTCATTCTCACACTTATTGGGATGGATATTACCTCAAAGATGGCTATCTTATGCATGCTAACAAACTTTGTATACCTGAGTCTTCTCTTCGTTTGTTACTTTTGCAAGAGGCTCATGGCGGAGGAATTATGGGACATTTCAGCCATGACAAGACGTTTGCCACACTCTCCTCCAAGTACTTTTGGCCAAAGATGTTTCGCGATGTTGCACGCTACACAAACCGGTGCTCTACGTGCCGCAAAGCTAAGTCTCAAGCCCAATCTCATGGTTTACATATGCCACTTCCTATTCCATATCAACCATGGGAAGATATTAGCATGGATTTTGTGCTTGGATTACCTAGGACTCAAAATGGAAAAGAATCGGTATTTGTTGTTGTGCACCAATTTTCTAAAATGGCACATTTCATCCCATGCAATAAGATAGACGATGCTTCACATGTTGCAAATATTTTTTGTAGGGAAATCTTGAGATTGCATGGAGTGCCCAAGACAATTGTGTCAGACCGCGACGTCAAGTTCCAAAGCTACTTCTGGAAGAGACAATGCTCTTGAAGTTGCATGGAGTGCCCAAGAGAATTGTGTCGGACCACGATGTCAAGTTCCTAAGCTACTTCTGGAAGACACTATGTGCCAAGCTCGGAATCAAGCTACTATTCTCGATGGCCTATCACCCCCAAACCGACGGCCAAACGGAAGTCACCAACTGGACGCTCGCTACACTTCTCCACTTGTTGATCAAGAAGAACATCAAGGAGTGGGAGGAATGCTTACCCATCGCGAGTACGCCTACAATCAAGCACGACACTCTACTACCGGCAAGTCCTCCTTCGAGGTCATTTACGGCTTCAACCCTTTGTCACCCTTGGACATCCTTCCTCTACCACTCCAAGAACACGCGAACATGGACGCAAGTGCAAGAGCAAGCTATCTCAAGAAGATGCATGAAGATACAAGGTCCACGATCGAGCGTCAAGTACACCGCCTCGCCAACAAGCTCAACATAAACAATACTTCCATGGTGTTCAACCCGGGCGATCTAGTATGGCTACACTTTCGCAAAGACTGCTTTCCCAATGAGCTCAAGTCCAAGCTACTACCTCGCGCCGATGGGCCTTTTAAGGTGCTAACACATTACAACGGCAACGCCTACAAGATCGACATCCCACGTGAAAAGTACAACGTAAGCGACATCTTCAATGTCAAGGACTTGACCCCATACCATGGTGATGAAGATCACGATCCGAGGACGGATCTCTCCCAGGGGGGGGGGGAGATGATGCGGAGCATCCTTCGGTCATCTCCATGGACTCTACTACAACTCATCAAGTACCATGTGGACCTATGACAAGAGCTCGTGCACATGCCATCGAAACCGAGGTGAACTCACTCCTGTACGAGGGTGACATGGATATGAATGGAACTTGGATGCTACCTCACCAAAATGTGCTATGTGTGATTAGGTACAAGGACTACCGCCACCAAGAAGCTAGGGAGGATCCCAGAAGCCAAGGAGAAGGACCCCAAGGCCACAAGGAAGAAGGAGGCAGCCACAAGAATGAAGTCAACACCTCCCAGGTAGCCTCGTGCACACGGGCCTCCCCGACCCCGTGCCCACGCACTACCCAGAAACCTTCTACAAGTGAAAAGACGCGCACCCCCATGCACACGGCCTCCAGACCTCATGCACACAAGCCTCGCCACTATAGCACCTCGTGCACACGGGCGTGTACCGTGCCCACGGGACCCCCGTGCGCACATGTCTCACTTACCCCATGTGCACGGTCCTCCCAGGTTTCGGCCGAGGGTTTCCTGTTTTGCCCTCCAACTCATCCCTTGACTCCTTCTAGCTATATATTCCATGCCTAGGTCATTATTTAGGGTTAGCAAAGTATATGTGAGACATTGAGAGAGCTTTGCTCATCTAAAACTCCTGTTGGAGATCAAGACCTCCTAGGGGAAGATCCCAAGTGGATATCAAGACCTCCTTTTGGAGAAGACTATCATCAAGACCTCACCTCCTTAGGAGTGGGAAGAACCTTACCTTAGTGCTTGTTTCCTTGGATTGTTCTTGTATTCTTGTGGATCTCAATTATGCTATTCTAGTGGATGTGTGATTGGGTTTTGCTTGAGTGCATTTCCCTTTTGTGTTCTTGTTGTTCATCCTTTCCCCCTCCAAGTGTGAAAAGATCTCCACTTAGGGTTACCCTACAACAGGTTGCCTCCCAACAAGCGGTGTTTTATGCCCCTAGCTAGGCTTAATGCATTGTTTCAAGTATCATAATAGGAATAAGGGAGATCATACATGTTCATCTCATAATCCCTTCTCTTAGCAGCAAGCTTCCTAAGAGGTAGGCAAAAATAATCAAAGGGGCTATATTTTATAGGATATGGATCCGTGAAATCAAGTTTAGGAGGAGGAGATTCCTACTTTGGCCCTTTGTATGTGATGACTATTTCTTCGTTATACCAGTTTCTATAGAGATATTCCTTTAGCCTTTTCTTAAGCACACACCCCAATCCATTATTTTGTATAGCAAAATCACCATTATGTTCGGAAAGTTTATCAATCAAGACAGATGGGGGAACCTTTTTCCTAAGATTCTCACTGTAATCAACATAGTCTGTAGATTTCAATTTCCTTATCTCTTCTTGATCATAAAGAATTTCTTCTATAGGAGGGCACTCACTATTTATTTTATAGTAAGCAAATATCTCTCTTGCCTCCTTCATGATGTGGCTAAATTCATGCAGAAATATAGTGGCTAAGCGCTTAACAAAAGGGTCATGAATGTTTGAGAACTCTAGAAGTACTCATTGTATAGCAGGATGCATATGCACAAATTGTCTTTCAAATTCAACTATAAGCAAAGATATGGCATTCGCAAGACTAGTAGTTCTAGCAAGAATTGATCCTCCTAATTAACATAGGTAATGAGCCAGCACAAGTAAAGAAATATTGAATAATGCCCTTTCCAATAATATTACCACTGCCTATACGGAGTTTTCTAGTATGCATAATAGTGGGTTCTTCTTTAGGGTCATCATCTGCAAGGTTATCTAACTTTTCTTTGGCGACTTCATCAAAACTCCTTTTAATGTTTTCATTTTCCATAAGTATAGTTTGATGATCAAAAGGTTCCGCACTAGTGGCAGGAACATCATTCACTTTCTCAAATTCAGACATGATAGCAACTTCAAGCAAACAAGCAAAGTAAAATATTTTTGTGTTTTTGATAATTCTGAAATGAGACTAATAAAAGCAAATGAAGCAAATAAAAAGTAGAGCAAGTAAATGATAATTTGAGTGTACGCACTTGTAGGTTTTGGATGATGTCTCCATGGCAATGGCGCTAGAAATTCATTCTACTACTTGTGAGTTGCATTGGGATTTTCCCCGAAGAGGAAGGGTGAAGCAATATAGTAGTTGATAAGTATTTTCCTCAGTGAGAACCAAGGTTATCGGTCCAATAGGAGAATCTTACCAAGCCTAGTGAATAGCGCCTGCACACACAAGAGCAAATACTTGCACCCAACACGGGCAAGAGGGTTGTCAATTCCCTTGAACTCATTACTTGCAAAGATTAAATCTGGTAGTGGTAGATATATAAATTGCAAAAAAAGCAAATAAATTGCAGCAAGGTAGGTTTTTGTAATATGATAAAAGTAGGCCCGGGGGCCATAGTTTTCACTAGAGGCTTCTCTCTTGAAACATAGCATACGGTGGGTAAACAAATTATTGTTGGGAAATTGATAGAAAAGCGCATAGTTATGATGTTATTCATGGTAATGATCATGTATATAGGAATTACGTCCATGACAAGTAGACCAAAATGATTCTGCATCTACTACTATTACTCCACCAATTGACCACCATCCAGAATGCATCTATGGTATTAAGTTCATGACAAACAGAGTAACGCTTTAAGCAAGATTACATAATGTAGACAGAATAAACTCAGGAATATGAATGAACCCCGTCGCTTTACCCTGAATGGCAACAATACAAATACGTGTCTCGCTACCCCCTCTGTCACGAGGTGAGGACACCGCAAGATTGAACCCATTACAAAGCACCTCTCCCACTGAAGATAAATCAACCTAGTTGGCCAAACCAAATGGATAGATCAGAGAGAAATACAAAGCTATAACAATCACGCATAATAAAGTACAACAAAGACTCAATTACTTTCAATGAATAATCTCATCATAAACCCACAATTCATCGGATCCCAACAAACACATCGCAAAAGAAGATCACATCACATAGAACTGCATGGAGATCGTCGAGAACTTTGTATTGAAGATCAAAGAGAGAGAAAAAGCCATCTAGTTACTAGCTATGGACTCATAGGTCTGTGGTAAACTACTCACACATCATTGGAGGGCAGCAAGGTTGATATAGAAGCACTCCGTGATCGATTCCCCCTCCAGCAGAGTACAACAAAAGGCCTCCAGATGGAATCACGGAAGAACAGAAGCTTGCGACAGCGGAAAAAGTGTTTTGAGTGGATCTCTGTTGGTTTCAGGATTTATGTAAATTTATGGAGTTGGAATTAGGTCAAACGGAGATCATGGGTCCCACACGCTCAGGGGGCGCGCCCCACCTGGGGCATGCGTGGTGAGCTTGTGGCTCTCTCATAGCTCCCCTGGTCTCCTCCCGAGGCTCCTAGGGTCCCTTCTGGTCCGTAAAAAATCATCGTAAAGTTTGATCGTGTTTGGACTTCGTTTGCTATTGATTTCCTGAAAAACCAAAAACATGCAGAAAACAACAACTGGCACTGGGCACTCGGTTAATAGGTTAGTTCGCAAAAATGATATAAAATTCCATATAAAGCAACTAAAATGATAATATAATAGAATGAAACAATCAAAAATTATAGATATGTTGGAGATGTATCAGCTCCCTGTAATTATCGGAGCCCTCCTATATTTATATTAGGTCCTTGGACATATTTTCCACCTATCCGGTATTACCCGGTATTCCCCGAAACCCTTCCGGTAACTCCGAAAAGCTTTCGGTTTCTCTCGAAACTATTTCTTTTATGCACAAAACTTTTCCTCATATGCCTAACTCCAATAGAACTCAACAGATCGTAAACCTTAAGCGTGTGACCCTGTAGGTTCGGTGAAATATAGACATGAACGAAAACACCTTTCGCTCAGTGATCAATATCGGAACTGTAGACATCCATATTGATCCCTATACTCACACAAATGATATTCGAGTGAACCTCTGGTCATATGTTATTCCTTTTGCTTCATGATATGTGACAACAAAGAAGTGCAAATGAGGTGGTTAGTAGGCCGAGGCCAATGACCTGGGATCAAATCCCACTACTCCCAACAATATTTTTCTGATTTTCACTACACACCGGTATGACTGCCTGGTTTATTAGCCAATTTCACATAAAACCACCTTGTCTGACAGGTTCCCATCAGCCTAGTTGGAGGATGGTCTGTTGTGCTTTAAAAACCAGTGGGATCGCCGGTTCCATTTTTTTTGGTTCGATTGGGTTCCGGTCCACTTTTTAAAACTATGGCTGACATACTAATCTTCACTGGTTGGTCTCAGTAATCAGAATGGAAATCCTTGTCCTGGCGATAATCCGGACATGCCATCAATGACACGAGATCCTGTAACCCTTCCTGAAGGCGTTGATATAGGAGAAGATTACTTGGTCATACATGTTTTATTCATCTCTTGGTAATGGTTCGGCTGTGGTTTTGTACTTTGCTTAATCATTAATAAAAATGGTTGTTTGCATCATAACCTCCTTTTAGAAGAAAAAACAACCTATGTATATATCTTAGAGCATCTATAATTGGGCACCTCAAACTGGTCTTAAACGCCCGGGTGGGCTGCTGCACTGACCGGTCAAAAAACCGACCCACGCAAGCCTCAAATGCTTGGGCTGACCCACACCCCTCATATCCAACCCAAATATGTGGCGGATATGGGGAGGCCCATGCGTGACCGGGTGTGTCCACCACGTCGGGCTGACGACCGGGTCCCACGCGAATTCTCCTGGAAACCCAATGGGCCGACGGGCATCTCCTCTGGTGGGGATGTGAACACCACCTGGCGCCGCTCTGGCTCGCCGCTCGAGGCCAAATTCCGCCTATTTAAGTCGGATGCCACCCCCCAGCCCTAGCCACATCCTCTTCTTCCCTTTCCATGCCGCCAACCCGAACCCATCCATTTCTCTCTGTCTTCACCTCCCTCTTCCCTCGTTGTCTGCCTTCGACATGGCCCGAAGACGAAGACCACTTACGCTATGCTAATGAAGGAGTGCCACTTCCATATGTAGGAGGAGATCTGGGCTAGGCGCATCACTCGAATCGCAGTCGGCCTGTCTTCGGACTCACCGGGGCTGGAGAAGGAAGAGGGGTAATGCGCCAGAGCCCATGGAGGTGGCGGATCCAGAGGAGGAGGCAATGGAGCCCAAGGAGCTGAAGGAGGATCCGGTGCCAGTTGTGGGCTTCACCATGGAGGACGCCATCATGGGGTTCGAGCTCACCCAAGTAGGGGAGATGGCGGAGCAGACCACCATCCTGGAGTCCATCCAAGATGAGACGTATGTGGAGTCCAATCGGTGCTTCATCCGACAAGAACATGCGGAGACCGATTCGCTTTTCGATGAGCTGGATGCGGAGGAGGAGGCGGAGGCCGACATGGAGCCGGAGTTGAGTCTGCCGCTCATGTACAAGGAGCTCAGAATGGAGATAGTGGACAGACAACGAGTAGTGTAGTGTAGATTTAGTTGATCCACGTAGTACATGAATGCATGTATCCTTTGTATGGTTTTAAGGGTTGAACTATGAGGTATTCCGCATCTGACCTAGTGGAGGAGCCACTCAAAAAAGACATATTTGTCCGGATGCAAAGAATGAAATTTAAGGGTTGCCCATTCACTGCCCCAGGTGCCAGCTAATGCATGAACCAGTATGATGATGAAGTGCAGAGCCAGATTTGGTGTATCTGGCTGTAGATGCCCTCAGCACCTATTGGGCAACTTACATGAAATAGTTAGTAAGCTGGACTGTTGGGTGATACACATGAGTAAGATACAACAAGTTTGAGGACTGTATTGGCACCTCCCCTCTCTGAGTGCCTCCCCTCTCTAAGCATCGGCTGCCACTCCGGCACCGGCGGCCACCTCATCACCGGCCACCGGTCTGGTGCCATCGCCCACCCCCAATGGCCTCGCAGGTCTCCCTCTTGGCTGCGTCCTCCTCCTCGTCGCCCTCCCCGCCAAGGCCACCCCTTCGCTCCACCATCGGCGTCCCCGAGGTGCTAGGCACGGTGTTTGGGCCCATCGTCCAAGGTGGTGCTGGAGGCTGTCCCCCGCAGCCGGCGACGCAGGCTTAGCAAACCAAGGCCAGGCGCTGCCCCCGCAGCCCTGGCTCACCCCCGCATCGGCCTGCTTCCCAGCGGCGGATCTCGCCAACGCTACCTACCACGCGGCCTCCGCGGATCCGCATACCGGCCTCCCTACACTGCTGCTGCTACAACTGCGGCAACGAGTGTCACATCTCGCGGGACTGCACCAATGAGACCCTTTGTGTGCGTTGTGGTGGCACCGGGTACATCTCCCAGGAGTGTAAGGTGCGGAGGAGCTCCTCGCCGGTGGAGCCGCAGGGGTGCTCGCCGCCGGAACCCAGTGCTCGTTCCCTTCCCTCGCAGGTGGCCCCTGGGCTTTCTCCAGAGCCAGCGGTGCTCCAGCCGCTCCCTCTGTGTCCGCCGCCCCCTGGCGCGCATAGATTTGATAGACCATGGAGTCAGGTAGTTCGGGAGGGCACGGTGGGGAGTCTCGCCGGACCGGTCTTCTCAGTGCCATTCGAGCCGGTGACTGAGAACGTGCTAAGGCTACTTGAGCATCGTCCGACCGTGGATGACGTGGATTGTTGCTACATGGAGGAGGCAGAGGACCTCTGGCAGATGGTTGCAGAGTTGTCCAAGGCGGTCGTGGTCACTATCACAGGTACTAGGCCATTAGTTCATTTGGCGGCAGCGGTGGCGGCACTGCCGAGGATTTTCGCATTGGGCCTATGTACATGTCGGTTCGGGCGTTCTACCCGGAGGATTTCCTAGTGCTGTGAAGCGAGCAGAGCACATGCGACGGGATGGTCCGGCAGAGCGGCTTGTCACCGTCATCGTCGGCAGGTTTCACCCTGTCTTTGCGTCCTTGGTTGCCGCAGGCGCGGGCCACGTGCGCCGCGTTGTCATTTCTGGTGTTGGTGGCACTGGTGGGCATGCCAGCGCATGCGTGGACGAGAAGGACAGCCAACTCTGTGCTCCATGGGCTAGGGCTCGTGGTTGGCGTCATGGAAACACGGCTAGAAGGCATGACATGTCAAGCTACAAGGTGTGGTTGCGCACTGACTGGCCAGACCGCATCCCCGAGCAGAGGCGGTTATTCATCGAGGAGCCTCGGCGGTGGCGGGGCAGGTATTGGCCGCGCGGGGTGCGGGCATCTGTGTTGTGGTACAATATTCGCATCGTCAAGTTGGCTGAGCCAGTGGTGGACGAGGATGATGATCCGGAATTGTCGTTGCCGCCAAGTCCGCCGGTGCCACCGTCTGTTGGTGGTGGTGGTGATGGCTCCAAGGGAAGATGACGTCCTAACCAAGGTGGAGCTACTAGTGCACATAGGGATGCTGGTGGGGCGGCTGGCTCACCACCGTCGGCGGCCTACACTTCGGCGGCATCGGCTCCGACAGCAGGTCGGGGGCATGTTTAAAATAAAGTAGGGTGGCGTAGGCAAAGTGAGCATGACGTTCGTATAGGGCAGACGGACGGGCCTACTGGTCCAGAAGACTGCGGATGGGCCTACTGGTCCAGAAGACTGCAGACGGACCTTGACAGTGGAGGCGGTCGCGCCAACGGCACACGGCCAGGTGTCGGTGGAAACGACTGCCAACCTAGTGGATGGTTCTGGAGCTGCCCAACTGGTGTCGTCTTGCGCCTCGGGACGAGAGCTGGGGCCGCGCGGGTCGGTGGGTTTCACGATGGGATCACCATCGTCTGTCACGCTTCCCCGCTGGCGTGTGCCGGCTGCGTAAGCGGAGCAGGGATTGGTGCAGGCCGCATCGGTTCAGGTGGCTCAGACAGGATGGAATCTTTTGGTCGGCTCAGTGGAACTGTCGGTAGGGACCGGGTGCTTGCAGGCTTGGTCAAGTATGGTGGGTGGCTCGCAAGTGTGCCCATTGGCTGGGAACTCCTGTGCAGAAGAGGTGGAGAGGGAATCCAATGATTCCCATACACAGTAAGATGGGACAGGAACCATGCAGCCATCCGAGGAGCGACAAGTGGGCTTCGAGGAGTGGCCGGAGCCGGAGATTCCCATCACGGAGGGTGGTGTCGCGGGAAACCGCGGCCACCTATGGGACCAGGAGGCCCCTTGCTAGTTCGGCAGGGGGGCGTCGCGTTGCACAAAGAGCAGACGAGCGTGTGGCAACACGGCAGAGATCACACATGCATTTTTACCCAGGTCCGGGCCGCCGTGAGGCGTAAAACCCTACTCCTGCTTTGGTGGATTGATGATGGAAAGGTGGTGGTGGAGCGTAGTACACTTGCCCGGCAAGGGTTGCCTCAGGGCGGCAGTGGCTATGCGCGTATGGGGGTCTGAGTTAGCCAACCTTCTCCCCTCCTCTATGGTCGCCATGGGCCTCCTTTTATAGATTAAGGGGTCACCACAATGGCAAAACAGTCATTAGGCACTGATAAGATAGCAAACAGTGCTATCATACCTAACTCTGTGGGCTGACAGGGCGCATTAAATGCACCACTCATCGTCACATCGTTGGTTGCCCGGCAAGGCTTGCCGGGCTATGTCGCCAGCTCCACACCTGCTCGCTTGACACGCTACAGGACGGGTGTCATCTGCAGGTGTTTCCTGTAGGGAGAGGCTACCATGTGGTGAATGGCTGCCACTTAGTCACTCCGTGGTTCGACACTGCACTGATTGATGACGTGGGTCGTGGTGGAGTAGTTGGTGAGGTGGTTTCGCCTCCGTGTGCCCCGGCAGGCCCTGCCGGGACGTCTTGGACGTCGTCTTCCGGGGGTGGCCTCGCCCCTTGCCGAGCTCGCCTGCCCGGCAAAGGAGGCCCTTCTCCTGATGGTGCCTTGCTTCTTTGGCTTGATCTTGGTCCCTCTGATCTGTATGTTAGTCCTTTGAACTTCTTAGTCCCTTGTATTCTGACTTGGGTTGGTGCTGCAATCTCGTCCCCGTGCCTGTGCACAGTCTGGACAACAGACCCAGGGTTTGTTGCACCGACAGAAGCCCCCGGGCCTGCCCCGAACGTGTTGCCGAGCGTCGTCAGGGTAGGGCCTAATAAGTGCACAGGCGAGGTCGCTGAAGAGGCTGGTCTCTTGAGGTCTTCTTTGCTTCTTCATTAGCTTTGATTCCGAGCCAGTTTCCGGTTTCTCTGCGCATTGTGCGCAATGCTTTGGAAGAACTTTGATTGTGGCCTGCGGGTTCTCCTCGCCCCACGATCACGGGGCGGAAACTGCCATCCCACTTGCCTCCCGTTTCGCACGCACCTGCCACGTGTTTCGTATGCATTGGGTGTGGTAGGTGGTGGATGTGGAGGGCACGGGGAGGAGTGCCATGGCCGAAAACCGAGCGCTGATGGTTGGCGCAGATGGTCGGCCTTGATCCTCAGAGCTCCAGAGGGTGCAGCGAGGCCGCATTGAAGGAGCGGGGCGGCCATTTCCTGTATGAGGAGCCGGCCCCCTACCTCGTCCCCCTATAAAAAGGGGCAGGGGCGGTGCCTCATTGCACGCACTTCTTCTTCTCCGCAACTCTTCCCTTCTAGCCATGATGAGAGGGCGAGGGCGCGACGGTGCCCCAGCGGCGACGACGAGGGCTTCTACTCGACAGCGCATCCCTCCTCCTCCGGATCCTGTGGTGGCGGAACCCACCGCGAGGGTAGGAGGGAGGGGACGAGGTCGAGGTCGCCGTGGTGCTCGAGGAGGAGGGCGGGGCGGTGCCTTGGCTGCGCCCCCGCTGGCAGCTCCTCCCCCGATGGAAGGCCACATCGGGGACCAACCTCGAGAGTTCATCATCAGGCTGTACAAGCCCCCGTGTGGTCATCTTCGCCTTCCAACTCCCTTTGCGTGGGAGATGGAGCTCGAGCAACCGCGCGCTCTAAGGTTGCACATGAGGGGCTGTGGGAATGGCAGCATGTGGGTTGATGTCGACTTCCCTGCCCCTCACGTCATGTACCTTTGCCGTGGCTGGAAGACTTTCACCCATGCCCACGGCTTCTCGGAGGGGCACGTTCTCCAGTTCAAACTAATGGAGAGCGGCCTGCTCTCCGTCAAGATCTTCGAGTGCTTGGGAGGTCGCTTAGGGTGCTGTGTGGAGAGCTCGACTGACGATGAAAGCTCCTCCTCGAGCGGAAGTGATGAGGAGGAGCGTGACGGTAATGACGACGGCAGCGGGCGGGGGAGCGACGACTCTGACTCCGGCTGATCGCCGCCCGCACCATCTTCATCAGGCGGAAGCACCGTCATCTGCATCCGCATCTCCTTCTCGGCAGTGCGATTTGCCGGGGGGTTAGATGCAGAGGTGGGGATGGTGCTCCCGGGCTCCTCCATCAGTCCTCCAGCTGGACCCCGGCAGGCTTCCTCTCGGGCTGCAGCTCCGTTAGCCCAGCCGTGTCCTGCTGGCCCTGGTGGCGGCGGTCGACGCGTCGCCTTCGCCGTGCTCTCCATCGACGCGTTCCCCGGTGCTCCTGCTCCCATCGGGCTACCTCTCTCGGAGCCCGAGGGGGGCGGGTTGGGCTCCTGCCCAGGCACTCCTTTTGCCCTCCTCGCCTTCGACGGCCGTGCCTAGGAGGAGAGGGACAAGAAAGGACATTACGGGGCACTTATCTTTTTTCAATCTTAAATCTGCAGGCACTTGCCAAATTTTAATTCAAATAATGTAATCTCTCGAGTCCATGTTTGTGTTCTGTAATGCTTGCACTTGTATCAGCATATTAATGAAAAAGATGAACCTTGCCGAGAACCCATGCATGTGTATGTCCATGCAGAGGCGAGATGCCTCTTTAGTGTAAATAAACGAGTTTCCCCCAGCAGGCTATCCTGCCGGCACCTTTTCTGTCTACCGGAGAGCTATGTCTACCGAGCAACAGGTAATGGGGCCAGCCCCCCGCCAACTTCTTTTTACCAGAGGCCACTACGACCATCCCGTCTGAAGCAACGTTCGAGTCAGGGATGGGAGCACCTAAGTCTCAAAAGAGTGGCGGGGTTTTCTTATGCACAAGTTATAACTTACAGAACACTAATGGACAGGAGGTAGAACTTATCTGTTTGGCTTGTCGGGGATCGCAGTGCCGGGCAATCTTCTCAACTCCTCGTCAAAGCCAAGTTCACGGCAGGAACCTGAAGCTTCATGCAGATGAGAATGAATGCAGGATGCGATCCTATCTATATGCATATGCAAATGCTCATGAAATGCTTATGCAGTGATCTTGGAATGCTCATGCATGCATGCAATCTAGGTCGGGGGCCCCCCACAGCGCTTCTTTATTTTCTCTTGCACAGGGTCATCGCCCTGGCTTTGTACAAGGGGTTACATGCAGCTGAGGCAAGGCCTGCACAAAAGGGTGGCTGCCGGGCAGGGCCCGATAGCCGCGCCTTACGGGTAGAACTTGCGGAGATGCTCAATATTCCATGAGTTTTGCAACTGAATGCCATCTCCGGTCTCCAGACGGACTGCGCCAGGTCTGGTGACTCGTACTACCCGGTAAGGGCCTTCCCACTTTGGTGACAACTTGTTTGTACCCTTGGCGGACTGAACGCGCCTAAGGACAAGGTCACCTTCCTCAAAACACCAGGCGTGAACCCTGCAGCTATGATAGTGACGCAGGGCTTGCTGATAGCGTGCAGCACGCGTAGCAACCTGGAGACGGTTCTCCTCGAGTAGCACAGCGTCGTCACGCCGGTGCTGATCTTGCGCTACTTTATCGTAGGCAAGCACTCGAGGCGACCCGTAAATGAGTTCCATGGGGATAACTGCTTCTGCCCCGTAGACCAGGGAGAAGGGAGTTTGCCCGGTAGCTCGGTTTGGTGTCGTTCTGAGGGACCAGAGAACTACCGGCAGCTCCTCGATCCACCGCCTGCCGCGCTTCTGCAGCATATCAAAGGTTCTCATCTTGAGTCCGCGCAGCACTTCAGCGTTCGCCCTCTCAGCTTGCCCATTGCTCCGGGGCTGTGCCACAGAGGCAAATGAGATTTTGCATCCGAGGGCATGAACATATTGCATGAAGGCGCGGCTCATGAACTGGGTGTCGTTGTCGGTAATGATCCTTGCCGGAACTCCAAAACGACACACCAATTCTTTCAAGAACTTGATAGCTAACTGAGCAGTCACCTTTCTCACGGCAGTCACTTCCGACCACTTTGTAAACTTGTCGATAGCAACGAACAAGAATTCAAAGCCCCCGATTGCTCGGGGGAAGGGGCTGAGGATATCGAGCCCCCAGACCGAAAATGGCCATGATAGAGGGATTGTTTGAAGAGCTTGGGCAGGCAGGTGGGTTTTCTTGGAATGGAACTGGCAGGCTTCACACTTGGTGACTAGCTCGACTGCATGTTGGAGGGCTGTGGGCCAATAGAATCCTTGCCGGAATGCTTTCCCAACTAGTGCCCTTGATCCAATGTGGGAGCCGCACATGCCTTTGTGTATCTCAGCCAGCAGTTCCTTTCCTTCTTCCCGGCAGACACACTTTAATTTCACACCGTTGGGCCTCCTTCTGTACAGAGTGTCATCAACAAGCTGATACATACTGGCCCTCTGGGCTACTTTTTCAGGTTCGTCTTGGTTGCCGGGAAGCTCTCCGGTTTGGAGGAAGTGGACAATGTGCCTTGCCCAAGTTGGAGCCTGGGGCTCGGCAACGAGGACTTGCGGCACCTCCTCTGCTGCGGGAGCACATGCCTCGTTCGCGGGGTCCATGGGCCCGGCTGGAGGGGGTGATCCGGCAGACTGCGAGGAGTTGTTTCCGGCAGGGTCTCTGCCAGGAGCGGACGGCTCTACTGGGAGAGGCTTACCGGAGTCCAACTTTCTCCTTTTCCGGGCCATTGTTGCTGGGGATACGGAGGGCTGAGTGAGATGGAGAACAAAAGTCCCTGGTTCCACAGGGAGCTTCTGCGTAGCACACTTTGACAGATGATCAGCTATGTTGTTTTCCGCACGGGGTACGTGCTCTGTTTGCAATCCATCAAAGTGCTCCTCCAATCTCCTCACTTCCTCGATGTATGCCTCCATCAATGGACTTTGGTAATCCTTGTTAACTTGTCTCACCACAAGCTGTGAATCTCCTCGAATGATCAGCTTCTTAATTCCCAATTCAGCTGCAATCCTGAGCCCGGCAAGGAGCCCTTCATATTCTGCTGTATTGTTGGTTGCTTCTTCCCGGGCAAAATGCATTTGGACGACGTACCGCAAGTGCTCCCCGGAGGGGGCAACAAGAAGCATGCCAGCTCCTGCACCTTGTAGGGAAAAAGCACCATCAAAATACATAATCCATTCTTGGGGCGATTCCTTGCCGGGGATAGCTGTCTCTATCATTTCCTCATCAAGGGTTGGCGTCCATTCTGCAATAAACTCTGCCAATGCCCTGCTCTGAATAGTTGACGTGCTTTCAAACTTCAAACCAAAACTGGATAACTCCAAAGCCCACTCCACTATTCTGCCAGTAGCCTCAGGGTTTCGGAGTATCCGTTGCAATGGGAAACGAGTGACAACCGTGATCTCATGGGCTTGGAAGTAGTGGCGCAGTTTCCTTGAGGCCATGATGAGACCAAAAATAAACTTTTGCACGCCAGAGTACCACGATCTAGCCCCCTGTAATAAGGAGCTGATGAAGTACACTGGGCGCTGCACCACTTTCTTCCTTGCCGCGTCCTTGGGGTTGCTCTCGTTGCTGTGCTCATTGCAGTCCTGACCCTTTTCTGACTCTGCCGGTCTCTGCTCACTCTCTGCCTCATCCACTTCTCGCTGCGCTACCATAGCTGCACTGACTACTTGGTTGGTTGCCGCTAAGTACAGCAGCAACGGCTCCAGGGGTTTGGGAGCGACCAAGGTAGGCACGGAGGACAAGTAGGCCTTCAACTCTTGCAAAGCTGCATCTGCTTCTGGGGTCCACTTTCATGGGTCCTGCCTTCTTCAAAATTTTGAAGAACGGCAGGGCGCGCTCGACAGACTTGGAGATGAATCTGCTTAGCGCGGCAACGCATCCCGTTAGACGCCTCACATCCTTAACTGTCATTGGTGCTTGGATCTGCTCGATAGCCTTGATCTTGTCGGGATTGGCTCCGACCCCATGATGGGATACAAAGAACCCAAGCATCTTGCCGGAGGGAACACCAAATACACACTTCTCCGGGTTGAGCTTCAAATTGATTTTGCGCAGATTAGCAAACGTCTCCTCCAAATCTTGAATAAGGGTGGCCCTATCCTTGGTCTTGACCACAATATCATCCATATAGGCTTCTATGTTTCTGTGCAACTGTGGCTCAAAACCAATCTGGACTGCCCTTGCAAAAGTGGACCCGGCACTCTTTAATCGGAATGGCATGCGGACAAAACAGTACGTACCACATGGAGTGATGAACGACGTCTTCTCTTCATCTTCCTTGGACAAGAAGATCTGGTGATACCCAGAATACGCATCCAGAAAGGAGAGCAAATCACAACCTGAAGTGGAATCCACAATCTGATCGATACGTTGCAAGGGAAACGGGTCCTTCGGGCAAGCCTTGTTGAGATCTGTGAAATCTATGCAAAGCCTCCACTTCCCGTTAGCCTTCCGGACTACCACTGGGTTTGCCAACCATGTGGGATGCAGTACTCCTCTGACCAATCCAGCTGCCTCTAGTCTCTTGATCTCTTCTGTAATGAACTGCTGCCTCTCCAAGGCCTGCTTCCGGACTTTCTGCTTGACAGGTCGGGCATGTGGGCAGACAACAAGGTGGTGCTCGATTACCTCCCTGGGAACACCGGGGATATCAGATGGTTGCCAGGCAAACACATCTATATTCGCCCTCAGGAAGGCAACGAGCGCGCTTTCCTATTTGTCATCGAGGGTGGCGTTGATAGTGAAAGTACCATCAACGCCAGCCAGCCCTGCCGGGACCTTCTTCACTTGGGGTGCAGCGACGTTGGATCTCTTGCCATTGGAACACTCCGGCACATCATCAACGGGTGCCGTGCACTCGGTGGGGGCACGCTTCCCGCACTCTTTGTCGGAGTCCCTGCAATCCCTCTTCTTTCCTTTGCTTTCCTTAACGGGAGCTGCCGCTGCCTCTGCTGCAATCGCATCCCGGTACATCTTGTCCACACAAATGATTGCATCCTTCTCATCTGATGGGATGGTGATGACTCCCAGTGGCCCAGGCATCTTCAAGGTGTTGTAGGCATAGTGAGATGCTGCCATGAACTTAGAGCCAAGGCCGGACGTCCAAGAATCCCATTGTATGGTAGGGGGAGATCAACCACATCAAACACAATCCTCTAAGTCCGGTAGTTCAGTTCTCCCCCAAACGTTACCGGCAATGTGATCTTTCCCTTAGGACGGCTCCTGCCGAGATTAACTCCTTGAAACGTGTTGGTAACCTCCAGCTCTTCCTCTGCTATCTGAAGCTTGCTGATAACTGCTGGGGAAATCAGATTCAACCTGGCCCCGCTGTCCACCAACATCTTCGTGACCTTGAGGTTGCGGATTGTTGGGGAGACCAACAATGGAAAATATCCTACCGTAGTGGTACGGCTAGGATGATCTTCCTCGTCAAAGATGATGAGTGTACGGGACCACTTGAGCGGCTTCCGGGCCTCGGGCGCTGGCTCCACGGCATTGACTTCTCGCGCCCACCGCTTGAGTTGGCGGTGAGAGGTGTGCAGAGATGCACCCCCGTCAATGCACAGGGCGTCGATGGCCTTCTGAAACTCTTGCTCACTGGTTTCCTCTTCATCCCCTCCATCACTCTCATCACCACAGGCTTCCTTCTCTCGACCTCTGGCGGGTTTTCCTTGGTTCCGAAAGGGTTTGCGGGGGTGATTTACTTCACCACCTCGGCCCTTGCCGCCAGCAACATTCTGACCCTTTTCCTTGTCACACTTCTCATACTCTGCTTTCTGTCTTTTGACAAGCTGCTCAACCTGATAACACTCTTGAAGGCCGTCGCCCTTGGTCCGATGAATCTTGCAATACGGCCCATCACCTTTCCCGGCTTTCTCGGCAGCAGCAGCTTCCCGGCAGTCAGCGCACACGGCAGCTTCCTTGCCGGGGGCCTCAGCTTTGGCCTTCTTGCCGGTACTAGGCGTACCCGATCCTTCTACCATCATCACTGCCTTATCCCTTCGCTTCTTACTGTGCTTCTTGCTCTTCTTCTGACTGGTTGATTCATCCCCATCCTCTGAATCAATATTGGTGCAATCTTCCTTTCCGAGCAACTTTCTTCCCTCCTCCATCCGAGCAAACTTATCCACCAACGTGTAGAGCTCCTTCACAGTCTTGGGCAACTGTACGTTCATCTTGGAACGAATCCAGCAGTTGCGCACATTGGACTGGAAGGCGGCTATCATGGCTGCCGGATGGATATTTGGGATATTACTATGAACTTTGCTGAATCTCTGTAAATACTTATGGAGGGTCTCTCCTTCCTTTTGCTGGAGTAGCTGCAAGTCACTGGGTCGGCCCGGCTCTTGGTGGCCACCGGTGAAGGCACCGATGAACTCATGGCACAGGTCTGCCCATGACGAAATGGAGTTCTCCTGCAGGTGCATCAACCAAGACCTCACATTGGACTTGAGGGCCAAAGGAAAGTAGTTGGCGAACACCTTCGCATCTCTTCACCCGGCAGCCTGAACAGCGATGGTGTAGATGCTCAGGAACTCTGCCGGGTTCAGCCTCCCATCGTACTTCTCAGGTATCTCTGGCTTGAACGTGCGAACGGATGGCCAACGGACTTGCCGCAGCTCACGGGTAAAGGCAGGGCAGCCAACCTCGAAAGGTAGGCACCCGCCAATACCAAGCGCGGGCTCGTCGACGCCGGGGCCATCGCACCCATCGGTCCAGCGGAGGTCGTCGCTGCGTTGCTCGACAACGCCGCGCATGTCTCCTCTCTGCCTATCCTCCGGGGCTCGTCGTTGGCCTGGACACGCTCGAGGGTCAGAAGAGGTCATCGAGACGTCGTCGGGGTCTTGATTCTGTTGCGCTCGCGCTGGCTGCCGTGGTGGGGACTGCACCATGGGGACGGCCCCTTCTGTACGGTCAGCAATATGAGCCATCGCTGTCGCTTGGGGCGGCCGTGGCGGGCTAGTCGCCGTGAGCCCCCAGCTTCAGCGAAACCGAGCAGACTTTGGATGGTGGCACACCATTCATCCATTTGCTCAGCCGCTGGCGGAAACCTTAGCAGCAACTGAGCCCGCGCCATGGCCTCCGAGGCTGTACTTGGCATGGGCGATGATGAAGTCGATTGCACCGTTGCTCGGCTCCTGACGGTGCCAGTGGCGGTAGCACTGCGCCCCCACTGCTGCGGGGCGACCACCTGGATGGCAGGGTGGTGCGGTGAATGCGCTCGAGGGCCAGTGGATCCGTCGGGCGCAGTAGCTTGGTCGACCCGTCCCAGGGGAGGTGCACGCGCTGCGACCGCACATGTGGTAGGAGCGGTCGGAGGGCGGCGATTCGCCCCGACCCGAGCGCCGTTGCTGCGGCTGTGCCCGTCGGGATGTTGCTGATGCCGCTCTCCTCCGATGTCTCCTGCTCCTGTGTCGGCCGCGGGGGAAGTGGTGACGGAGCCGCCTGCCCCGACCACATCCCCAGCAGCGTCCGCGTCCTCGCGTGTCTCCGCACCGCCCGCAGCGTTAGAGGCCGCGGGCGGCAGAGCCTTTGAGGTGGATGGATGAGCCGAAGAACTGGGTTTCTTCTTCGGCGCCATGGTCAATGGCGTCGTCGATGATGCTGATGGTGATGAAGGTGACGCGCTACACATGCCTTCAGGTTCGCGCAAGCGGTCCCCCTTACCTGGCGCGCCAAAGATGTTGCAGGAAACCGCGGCCACCTATGGGACCAGGAGGCCCCTTGCTGGTTCGGCAGGGGGCGTCGCGTTGCACAAACAGCAGACGAGCATGTGGCAGCACGGCAGAGATCACACAGACATTTTTATCCAACTTCGGGCCGCCGTGAGGCGTAAAACCCTACTCCTGCTTTGGTGGATTGATGGTGGAAAGGTGGTGGTGGAGCGTAGTACACTTGCCCGGCAAGGGTTGCCTCAGGGCGGCAGTGGCTATGCGCGTATGGGGGTCTGAGTTACCCAACCTTCTCCCCTCCTCTACGGTCGCCATGGGCCTCCTTTTATAGATTAAGGGGCCACCACAATGGCAAAACGGTCATTAGGCACTGATAAGATAGCAAACAGTGCTATCATACATAACTCTGTGGGCTGACAGGGCGCATTAAATGCACTGCTCATCGTCACATCATTGGTTGCCCGGCAAGGCTTGCCGGCCTATCTCGCCAGCTCCACGCCTGCTCGCTTGACACGCTGCAGGATGGGTGTCATCTGCAGGTGTTTCGTATAGGGAGAGGCTGCCATGTGGGGAATGGCTGCCACTTAGTCACTCCGCGGTTCGACACCGCACTGATTGACGACGTGGGTCGTGGTGGAGTAGTTGGCGAGGTGGTTTCGCCTCCGTGTGCCCCGGCAGGCCCTGCTGGGATGTCTTGGACGTCATCTTCTGGGGGTGGCCTCGCCCCTTGCTGAGCTCGCCTGCCCGGCAAAGGAGGCCCTTCTCCTGATGGTGCCTTGCTTCTTTGGCTTGATCTTGGTCCCTCTGATCTGTATGTTAGTCCTTTGAACTTCTTAGTCCCTTGTATTCTGACTTGGGTTGGTGCTGCAATCTCGTCCCCATGCCTGTGCACAGTCTGGGCAACAGACCCAGGGTTTGTTGCACCGACAGGTGGGCTGTCTCTTGGGGAGGTGGAACAGGTGGACAGATTAGAGGAGCGTGTAGACCAAATGCATGCATGGGATACATTTCAGGTCAGCCTATCGGGGAGCATGGAGCCGCATGCAAACAGCGTACCTCCATGCACACCAGTACCTACCAACCCTGGTCGCTCTGGGCACGAGGACGTAGCGCTCCTCTGTGAGAGCATGCGCAAATCGTTGGTGCCCATTTTGACGTGGCCAGAATCACATACCCATGAGGTGCAAGCGCGCACGCCCAGGAAAAAGAGACAGCTGGATATCACACCTCGACGAAGTGCGAGGATCGCTAAGCACGGGGCCAGCAAGGAATAGTAGGTGCTCATACGCAAGCTTTGTCTGGCGCATGAGGGGGAGGCTATCTCCGATGAGGCACTCAACATGTGCGTGGAGTTGTTCTCTTGCCCACTTTCGGATGCTCACATAGCAGCGGTTATGCTCTCTTTGGATGGGAGTCGCCGATGGCACCACTGCAGGACACGCTCCCTGTTGAGGTCATCGTGGCCTAGGAGGCAGGTGATTGTGGAGTAAGGACGTTTCAATGTGTGCACAACACATGAAAGTGATCGTGTGGAATGTACGCGGGCTGAATGCGTCAGCGCGTAGAGATGATGTGCATCAGGTAGTACTTGCGGCGAATCCGGGCATTGTATGCCTTTAGGAGACCAAGCTGCAAGAGATGTGGGTATCAATTGTACAACAGTGCCTTGGGAATAAATTTAGCAAGTTCTTCTACGTCCCTACAGTAGGGACACGCAGTGGGATCCTTGTAGCTTGGGATGAGACGGTGGCCAGGCTCTCCAACCCACATTATCAAAGTAACTCGCTCACGGCTATAGTGAAATCTCCAGTCGCTGCGGAGTAGTGGTTAACTTGTGTATATGGTCCTCAAGAGGACATGGGCAAAGTGGAGTTCTTGCAAGAGCTGGTAGACATCAGGGAGTTGCACGTAGGCCTTGGCTCATAGCAGGGGATTTCAATCTGATTGCGAAGCAAGAGGACAAGAGCAATGACTTAATTAACCAGAGGATGTTGCACAGATTTCATGCTACACTAAATAGACTCGATTTTAAGGAGATGTACCTAAACGAACGCCGCTACACTTGTTCAAACAGGAGGCAGCATGCAACACTAGAAAAGATCGATCACGTCTTTGTCTCAAACGAATGGGATGCTGCGTTCCCCACATGCTTCCTGTCAGCCCTGGGAACGGTGATCTCGAATCACTGTCCTTTGATGTTGGATATGAATGTGGAGATGAAAGCTCGCAAACGCTTCAGGTTTGAAGCTTTTTTGATCAAGGCAGCATGATTCATGGAGATGGTGCAAACGGCATGGAACTCAACATCCCCAGCCTCCAATGATTACCTCACGTTGCACAATAAACTGAGGGCCACGGCGAAGGGTCTACAAAAGTGGAGTGACCGCTGGATAGGAAATGTGAAGTTGCAGATTGCCATTGCCCTAGAAGTGATCACGCGGCTGGATGTAGCAATGGAATCAAGGGCTCTGTCGGATGCAGAAAGGGAGCTGAGGAGGTGTTTGAAGCACAAACTTTTGGGCCTGTGTTCGCTGGAGTGCTCGATAGCGAGACAACGGTTGCGGCTTCTACAACTACGCGTGGGGGACGGCAACACAAGGCTCTTTCATCAGCAGGCGAGCCATAGATAAAGGAAGAATGTATTGCGATCTGTGAGGTACAACGGGCATGTGTATTCAGGACAAGATGAAGTCGCCTCTATGGTGGATGCCTACTATGGCCAAGCATTTGGTTGCTGTGATTCGTGGGAGCGTACGCTGAATCTAGATGTGCTCAACTTACCACACCAGGACTTATTGCACCTAGAGGAGCCTTTCACGCTGGAGGAAGTTGAAAAGGTGATCAAGTTCATGCCGATAGACAAAGCACCAGGTCCGGATGGCTTTAAATGGTAGTTCTACGCCACGTGCTGGAACATTATCAAGACAGATTTCTTGAAGGCTATGAATTGCATGTACCGGGAGGACATGAGGGGAATGGCTGCAATCAACAAATTACTTGTGGCACTACTGCCGAAGAAGGAAGGAGCATTGGATGCGGGCGACTTTCGGCCAATAAACTTAGTGCATGGGGCCATCAAAATATTTGAGAAGGTTCTCTTGACCCGACTCGCGATGGAACTTCCAAACCTAGTGGGAAATCACGAGAGCACATTTGTGAAGGGAATATCCTTGCATGACAACTTCATGCTAGGGCAGTGTATGGCAAGACGGCTGCATGCATTGAGGAATCCTGCTGTACTACTCAAGTTGGATATTTCAAAGGCCTTTGATTCGGTCCAATGGCCATTCTTGTTGGAAGTTATGCAACATCTTGGTTTTGTTCCCAAGTGGAGATTGTGGATATGCGAAATTTTGGCCACGTCGACTACCAAAGTAATGGTGAATGGGGAGACAGGAGAAACAATCTATAACTGCAAAGGAATGCGCCAAGGGGACTCGCTATCTCCTACGCTGTCCATACTCACCATGGAACCACTGCAGAGATTGTTTCAGGTAGCAGTAAGCCGAGGTGTGTTGGAGCCCTTGGCTACGGTGGCCATGAATCAAAGGTTGTCGATATACGCTGACGATACAGTCCTTTTCATACAACCAAAACCAGTGGATTTGGCAGCATGTAGGGTAATATTTGCCTTGTTTGGAGAAGCTTCTGGCCTACACATAAACATGAGCAAGTCTGCATCCCTACTAATCAAATGTTCAGAGGAGAGTATTGCTTTGGCAGCACAGGACCTGGGATGTCCAGTCGGATCATTCCTAATCAAATATCTTGGCCTTCTGAATGCCTTGCGGTTTGAAACAAGTCAATATAGATATGATAATATGGCACAGAAAAAAAGAAGGAACTAGCAGGTATTTACAAGAGCCTCGCAGTGTGCAATATAGCTATGAGATCCTATTGTCTGTTGGAATTTAACTTTAGAACGGTTGGTCTTGTTCTTCAAACAGTTAGCCTAGAAGAAGATACACTTGTAAGGCACATACGTAAATACAAGTTCAATATGTGATCTGATCAAATACATATACCGTACCTAATACTTTGGATTAGACCAGTGTTTAACAAGGGCTGTCCAGTCTTCATCTGTAATATATTCCACTGGAGATGTTTGGGCGATTTCATTGTTAGCCTTGCCTTCAAAGTGAGTTTTTCTAAGGTGATACCGATACTGTCGCAGAGCAGACTGAAAAACATGAGTGCATGCTTGTTTAGTTGCATCATCTTTCGGATCCAACTTGAACCTCATCTGTTGATAAAAGAATGTGAGTCTTATTAGGAGGAAGCTAGAAAGTATGGGACAGAGCAAGACAATATTACAAATTGTGGTGAATAACATTACTTATGGATAAATGGTCAAGGAAGGTGTTAAACTGGGTATCGTCTTTCTCATTCCTATACTGGATCCACATTGGGAGGATACGTGCATGACACCTAACGGCAACGGCTGCCTCTGATACTAACTTGGCTGACTCTGTAGCATCATGTGGCCTTTTTAAACCTGCCTCAAAATGGATCTCCATTCTTCCTCCTTTAGATTTTGTTAATCTGTCAAGCATTATCCCTGATGACTGTTTCCGCTTGCGCCGTGGTGCTAGTTCAACAACGAATATGGAAAGTGTTAGTGCACATCAAACAGTGAGAGTACATATAAAGGAGCATGCAACTACAACTTGACTTCGTCAGGTACCGTCTTGGTGTTGATGCTCATGAGGTTCATCTGATCTTGCCAAGTCCTGTTGTGTCAGCAGTGCTTTGGAAGTAGTGTTAGGTGTGAAGGCAGCTTGGGAACAGGCTAGTTGCGGAGCAAACGAACGAGTAACTCGTTGAGATGCCGGTACAGTTGAAGGGGATGCTACAGCTGGTGGAGCAGGTGATATTGTGTTTGTAGATTTAGCCAGTGGACTTGGACCTTCTACTGCACTATAAGTACCAGCAGAATCTCGAGGGCAGATCCTTTTCCGTTGCACCCGACGAGTAACACCATTCCCTACTATATTATTTTCCTTGCTCTTTTTTGACTTTGCCATGTCAAGCCGTACCCACAACACAAAAGAATAAAATCGCTCTTCAGAACTCATTGATGCATGATACAGACAAGCAATACTTTGATGTAAGACAACCGTATGAGGATGGAATATGTAAGAAAAACAGGACGCCGTGACATATTCACAGCTACGATGTGTAAACTAAGCAGAAGGATTTTCAAGAAAATAGAAGCAATGCAAGCTAGACACCATATGAAAGATGCAACCAATATCACTCTGCCAAGTTAAAAGTGTCTTGTCATAAGTGGCATTTCAAAAAATTAGAAGCAGTACAACCTAGAAATCAATGCAAGATGCAACCACTATCAAACTTCCATGTTAAAAGTGTCCAATCATGAGTGATTGATGCGGGATACACAACAACAGTACTTTGATGTAAGAACATGGTATGATAGATAGATGCAGTGTATTCTAGACACAGAAAGGCATGTCATATGCACATGTATAACATATAAACTCAGCAGGTGCAATTTAATCAAAATAGAAGAAATACAGGCTAGACAACATATGCAACATGAAACCAACTATCACACTGTCAACTTAGAGCAAGCAACTGCGATGGTGGAGTAGGGGAGATGAACTCATCATGTAGACTTGGGACTTCAACTGCATTAGCAGTAGCAGTGGCAAATCTAGAGAGTCTCCGTTTGCGTCGGTCCGGAGGACCACCAACATCCCCTAACTTACTCTTTTCCTTCCTCTTTTTATATATTGCCTTCTGAAGTCAAAACCATAAGAATATGAATAAAATTAGCTCTGCATAACTGGTTGATGCATGATACGGATGAACACTACTTTGATGTAAGGCAAGCGCATCATAGGAGGATGGAATATATACAAAAAAAGACAGCATTGCATATTCACACGTACGATAGGAGGATGGAATATGTATGAAAAACTGTAAGCAGAAGGCATTTCAACAAAATTAGAAGAAATGAAAGCTAGGCACCATATGAACATGCAACCAATATCACTCTACCAGGTAAAAAGTGTCTCGTCGTAAGTGCCATTTCAAGAAATTAGAAGCAGTACAAGCTAGAAGACAATGCAAGATGCAACCTACATCACACTCCCAAGTTAAATGTGTCTTATGGGTAAGTGATTGTTGCAGGTATAAGTTGTAAGCTACGCAGATGCAATTCAACAAAATTAGAAGCAATACAAACTAGATATCATACGGAACACGCAACCACATATAACAGTTCCAAGTTAGAGCAAACACCTATGATGGTGGAGTAGGGGAGATGTGCTCATCATCTACACAGCTACGTTGACTGTCCAGTCTTGTGTTGTCTTGCGAATCTTGTTGGGAGGATGACGGAGTAGAATCTGTAGAGACCCTCTGTTTGAGTTGCTCCGAAGGACCACCATCATCCACTGCCTTACTAATTTCCTTCAGCTGTATTGATTTTGCATTGTGAAGTCAAACCGATAAGAAAAAGGAATAAAATTCGCTCTTCAGAACTCATTCATGCATGATACTGACGAACACTACTCGGATGAAAGGCAAACACATGATACGAGGATGGAATATGTACGAAAAACAGGACGGCGTGACATATTCACACCTATGATGTGGTAACTAAGTAGAAGGCATTTCAACAAATTAGAAGCACTGCAAGATAGACACCATATGAAAGATGCAACCAATATCACTCTGCCAAGTTCAAACTGTCTGGCGTTTCAACAAATTAGAAGCAGTACATGCTAGAAATCATATGCAAGACGCAACCAATATCACAGGGGCGACTTAAAGGTGCCTCATCATAAGTGACTGATGCGGGATACGCAAGAACAGTAGTCTGATGTAAGAACATGGTGTGATCAGATATAGTATGTTCTAGAAACAGGAACACGTGTCATATTCATAGGCATGATGTGTAAAGTAAGCAGATGCAATTCAACAAAGTTAGAAGCAATACAAGCTAGACATCATACGCAACATGCAACCACATATAATAGTGCCAAGTTAGAGCAAACACCTATGATGGTGGAGTAGGGGAGATGTGCTCATCATCTACACAGCTGCGTTGACTGTCTAGCCTTGCGTTGTCTTACGAATCTTGTTCGGAGGATGGCAGAGTAGAATCTGTAGAGACCCTCCATTTCAGTTGCTCGGAAGGACCACCATCATCCAATGCCTTACCAATTTCCTTCCGCTTTATTGATTTTGCATTGTGAGGTCAAACCGACAATAAAAAGGAATAAAATTCGCTCTTCAGAACTCATTCATGCATGATATTGACGAACACTACTCTGATGAAAGGCAAAGTCATCATACGAGTATGGAATATGTACGAAAAACTGGACAGCATGACATATTCACACCTATGATGTGGTAACTAAGCAGAAGGCACTTCAACAAATTAGAAGCACTGCAAGCTAGACACCATATGGAATGTGCAATCAATATCACTCTGCCAGGTTAAAACTGCCTCGTCATAGGTGGCGTTCATCAAATTAGAAGCACTACATGCTAGAAATCATATTCAAGATGCAAACCAATATCACACTGCCAACTTAAAGGTGTCCCATCATAAGTGACTGATGCAGGATACACAAGAAGAGTAGTTTCATTTAAGAACATGGTGTGATAGACAGATATAATATGTACCAAAAACAGGAAGGTGTGTCATATTCACACGTATAATGTGTAAGCTAAGCAGATGCAGTTTACACTAAGTAGAAGCAATACAAGCTAGACACCATATGCAACATGTAACCAGATATCACACTGCCAAGTTAGAGCAAGCACCTAGGATGGTGGAGTAGGGGAGCGGAGACTTGGAAATTGTAATGCACTAGCAGTACGAGGAGAATCCGTACAGATGCTCCGTTTACGTTGCTGCAGAGGACCACCATCATCGCCTTCCTTACTCTTTTCCTTCCTCTTTTTTGATTTTGCCTTGTCAAGTCAAACCCACAAGAAAAAGGAATAAAATTTGTTCTTGAGAACTCATTGATGCATGATACTAATGTACACTACTTTCATGTAAGGCAGCCGCATGATAGGAGGATGGAATATGTATGAAAAACAGGACAGCATGACATATTGACATGTACGATGTGTAAAGTGTAAACTAAGCACAAGGTGTTTGAACTAGTTAGAAGCAATGCAAGCTAGACACCGTATGAAAGATGAAACCAGTATCACTCTGCCAAATTAAAAGGGTGGCCTCATAAATGTGTTTGACCAAATTAGAAGCAATACATGGCAACAGGCTAGAAATAATATGCAATATGCAACGAATAAAGGTGTCTTATCGTAAGTGATTGATGTAGGATACAGAAGAGAGGTAGTTTCATGTAAGAACATGGTTAACAGATAGATGTAGTATATATGTACCAAAAATAGGAAGGCATGTCATATTCATAGGTATAATGTGTAAACTAAGCAGATGCAATTTACCCTAATTAGAAGCATTACAAGCTAGACACCGTATGCAACATGCAACCACATATCACACTGCGAAGTTAGAGCAAGCACCTGCGATGGTGGTGTAGGGGAAATGCGGTCTTCAAGTACAGAGCTACATTCAATATCTTCATTTGGACTTGCTATTTCTTGAGAATCATGTGGGGAGGATGAAACTGCACTCTTTATAAGAGTAGCGTGTCTCATACTAACCCACGGGCGTGACTGTCTCATCATAAGTGATAGATGCAGGATACACAAGAACAGTAGTTTGATGTAAGAACATGGTGTGATAGGCAGATGTAGTATGTACCAAAAATAGGAAGGCGTGTCATATTCACATGTATAATGTGTAAGCTAAGGAGATGCAATTTAACAAATTAGGAGCAATACAAGCTAGGCACCATATGCAACATGCAACCAGATATCACACTGCCATGTTAGAGCAAGCACCTGGGGTTGTGGAGTAGGGGAGATGAGATTTGGAACTTGCACTGCAGAAGGAGTAGCAGGAGAATCTGCAGAGATCATCTGTTTTGGTTGCTCCAGAGGACCACCATCATTCCGTGTGTTCGTCCTTTTAGATTTTGCCTTGTCAAGTAAACACACAAGAAAAAGGAAAGAAATCCGCTCTTCCAAATTCGTTGATGCATGATACTAATGAACACAACTTTTATGTAAGGCAACCACATTGTAGCAGGATGGAATATGTACGAAAAACACTAAGCAGAAGGCATTTCAACAAATTGGAAGCAATGCAAGCTAGGCCCCATATGAAAGATCCAACCAAAATCACTCTACCAAGTTCGAAGTGCATTATAAGTGGCATTTCAACAAATTAGAGGCAATACATGTTTGAAATGATATGCAAGATGCAACCAATATTACACTGTCAATTTGAAGGTGTCTCGTCAGATGTGATTGATGAGGGATACACAAGAAAAGTAGTTTGATGTAAGAACATGGTTAATAGAAAGACGTAGTATGTACCAAAAACAGGAAGGCATGTCATATTCACAGGTATAATGTGTTAACTAAGCAGATGCAATTTACCCTAATTAGAAGCATTACAAGGTAGACACCATATGCAACATGCAACCACATATCACATTGCCAAGTAAGAGCAAGCACCTGCAATGGTGGTGTAGGGGAATTGCGGTCATCAACTAGAGAGCTATGTTGACTATCTTCATTTAGCCTTACTGTTTCTTGAGAATCATGTGGGGAGGATGACACTGCACTCTTTAAAAGAGTAGCGCCTCACAATAACCCACACTGGGGTGACTATCTCATCATAAGTGATTGATGAGGGATACACAAGAGCATTAGTTTGATGTAAGAACATGGTTAATAGACATATGTAGTATATATCAAAAACAGGAAGGCATGTCATTATCAAAGGTATAATGTGTAAAGTAAGCAGATGCAATTTAACCAAATTGGAAGCAATACAAGCTAGACACCATATGCAACATGCAACCACATTTGACAGCACGAAGTTAAAGCAAGCACCTGGGATGGTTGTGTGTGGCAATTGAGATCATCAACTGCAGAGCTACGTTTACTGTCTCCATCTGCTGACACTACACCCTTTAGAGCGCTGAAACGCTTAGTGCTTATCTTCGAATTACACTGGAGCGACTTCTGTCTTTTCTTTTGTGTATTCATCAACAGTGCGTCAGAGTCTGAAATACCCATGCATAAAAAAACAATAGTGTGAGTATGGGTGAAGTGTGTGCACAAGTAGTACAGTGTAAAAGTAGCAGATAGCAGATGGGTGAGAAATAAATGACGAGAGACATATGATAGCTCTACAACATGCATGGCACACAAAATTAGATTCTAGGATTTTGAAATATGAGCACAGGGATGGCTGGGAAATGCAGATACTCCTCCAGCACACCACAAGGTGTGGTCCTATGAAAATAACAGTCGACTGAAAACAAATAGGTCAGTCCATTTTTTCTGCACCGTCCGATGTACAAAGAATGGGCAGATCGCCTTCATCTACCTCCAGCCAGTCAGTGTTGACGATCTTCCTCGAAATGCCAGCGACCACCAGCCCAGTCCCCTGCCTCCGCCCTCCCCTCGACCTCACCGCACCGCCGTGCTTGGCACCGCCCCCCGACCATCCCTTCAAGCCGCGCCGACGTCCAGATCGGGCGCAAGCAACTACTGCGCCCCAGACCCCTATGATAGACACCAATAAGCCGCTTCCCCGGTGAACAGACGAACTAGGTGCTACGCGCGCCTAAGCAGGTGCTGCTTCTTTTAATTGCGAATCAACTGGCCCTGAATTGAAATCCAGGCGGGTGACTGACCTCTAGCTAAGGTGAAATAGTAAATGGGAGGAAACCATGTGCATTTAGTATCACGAAGAAGGTGCAGTAAGAAGTGCTCAACTAATTTCTTTCATGGGATGAATACGGTGTGAGCAGAGACGTAAGATTTGCATGAATAAGGGAAGAGGAGTACCTCTTTCTGCTGGCAGTGTTGTGTCCTCCTTCTGTTTTTCCAACGATCTTCTTGTGGTTCGCTGGAAACGAGAAGTTGTGGAGGATGGTGGAGCCTTGGACGAACCCATGGCCAAGTTGTTGAGTGTGGTACGGTGGCCGTGTGTCGGCGGCGGGAAACCAGATCCGAGGCAGCGAATGACGGCGTAGCGGGAACAGCTTCGATGCGGTGGATGGTTGCGACAGTGGAGCGGCAGTGGTGAGGCGTAGGACGGTGTGGTCGAAGTGGTTCTGGTACGGCGCACGTCGGCGTCGGCGTCGTGGAGGCAGCTCTGCCTCGGCTTCAGCTGCTAAGTCTTGAGGGCGTTGCGGTTGCGGTTGCGGTTGCGTTGGACGACAACGTCGGGGTACCGGCTCCGGCGTGATGGAGGAGGGCGGCGGTGGATTGGGCCCGATGGGGTGGAGGACGAAGGAGGCTGGGGTTTCATGGCTGGTGGAGAGGGCGTTTTGGCGCCCACGGAGTATGAGTGGGGAAACGGAGGGAGGGGGGAACTAAGGGGGAACAATGTTTCGGTTTTGGGATGCGCTTGTTTGAAATTTGGGGAAAGTTACAGACTTTGCACCCATCTAAAATTTCGGACATATTGCGGGTCAGGGGTAGGACAGTAATCTCAGGTGTCCCAAATGGTGGGCGGGATAGATTTCGGCCGAGCGCATGGGTGTTTAGGCGCCCACGGCGTATGAATGCTTCTCGGAGGCGGTTGAGACTAGCGTCTTGGTAAAGTTGCAAACCTACCCCGGTTTAGACCTTTGGACATCGGGCTGATAGGCTACACGGGTCAGAGTTAGGACAGTAATTTTCTACCACCAAACATTAGTCTTGCACGGTTTCGGGCAACCAGAAGCTTATTTGGTGCTTCGTTCAATACTTGGGAGCAGAAGCATTAACGTGTACAGTTCTCTTGAATTAAACTTTCAGGATTTGTCAAACTTCACAAATCTTGACTCTTGAAAATCCTAAAACTATGATTATTTTGGAATGGAGGGGGTACATTTGAATATACATTGTACATGAGTATATATTAAAAAATATGCAACTTACCTCAATTCATGCATGGTTCCAGATATAATCTCCTTGGTTGCAAAAAAATAGTTAGACATGCGTATGAATATATAGCATGTTCAAACGCACAACAAAGATTGATGCCCCCTTTTAGATCTGATTTACAAATGCCATTATCTCGAATTCAAATAGATGAATGCACTTCCTATGAATTCGAATCTTCGAAACCCCCTTTATGTTGAATTCAACATGTATTCTACTTCGTAGCTAGCAATTTGGAATGTATCCATGTAAGTGACAAATGTATAAAGTGCTTGACAGTAACAACATGGAGTGCACTAATTAATGTTTATATATGAATTGCAAAAGCCATGCATTGTCTGGATTTCAAACCAATCTCACTCTATGGATCAATAATATGAAATAAACCCATGCACATGCTCGAATTCAATAGAGTATGGGTGTCTGATAGACCAACGTTCGTTCATACGCAAATTGCAAAATTTATGATCTCATCCAAAAATAATAATGCCATTTATATTTTAATTTAATGCGTAGAACCGCCTTTTACACGTAGATGCACTATGCCTCGGCATGTTCTCACACACGTGATATATATCTCTCTATCTGACGCATAAGTGCACACACTTTATATACATCGGCATTTCTCTCTCACACACGCTCACACTCTCTCCCGGGGTGTCTCACGCACACACTCTCTATATATCTCCCTCTCTCTTTCTTACTACTATGTACCACTCTTTTCACTAATCTCAGTTGGAAAACACTATTTCTCTCACATGCATATATACACACGCACGGTCTCTACTGGCCCTCTATAGGCACATATATGTGCCTACGTGTCTCCCGCACGCACATTATCTTTAGACCTCTCTCGCACACATTGCCCCCCCCCCCCACCTCTCTCTTACTAGTTGGCAGATATGATTCCATCAGATCATTCGGTAGGATATCCCTGACTGTTAGGCTGGATGGTAATACGAGGCAAAGTTTTACCCAAGTTTGGGCCCTTGCAGTTGAGGAAAAAAGCCTACTCCTGGTACTGTATATTTGTGATAGGGGTGTGTACAAAGTACACGTGAATACTAGGCATTGTGCATGTGTGTATACTATCGACGAACTAGCCCCCGGGCTTATATAACATACTCGGGGCCTAGGGTTACAAATCATATATAGTCGGCTTATCATCAGTGGGGATAGAGTCCTCCACGACTCTGGTAGCTTCGTCTTGTACGCCGAGTCCTCCACATGGGTCTTCGTATAACGCGTCTCGGTCCAACCTATGTGGCGCAGGATGGAACCGACCCATGAGTCCTCACGTCGACCCACCACAACTAGAAATGATGTGCCCACCACACCTCACACACAATCGGCCACTAAGAAAATAAGCATATACAATAGTACAAAGTTATACATGAAAGTTAATTGCATGGTGCATCCAATAATATTTGTTCCGCATTGTGAATGTTTATATTTTCTCCTAAAATATTAGTCACGGGAAAGAGAAAAAAAAGGGCATTTCTCTCTTTGTCTCCACCGCACACCCCCTCTCTCTACACCACTTTCACGTACGCACACAAACTATCTCTCGGCCCTCTAAAAGTATGCCCCTGACACATTCAAGCGTGACGGTCACTGTATTTCAAGCGAAAGCACTATACGGTCACCGGACTTCAGAATATGCTCATTACGGTCACCGTATACATTCTCGTGGTGATCATACGGTATCTAGCTCACGATATGTCTCCGTATTTTGTCGATGACACTGACGGACATTGTATTTGATGCGTGCTCCGTATTTTGTTGATAACACTTACGGTAATTGTATTAGAAGCGAAAGCATGATATGGTCACTGGACTTCAGAATAAGCTCATCACGATCACCATATATATTTTGTGGTGCTAACCAACATGTGGTTGGATGGTTAGGAGGACAGTGGTTTCCCCAGCCCACCAGGGTTAAAGTCATGGAGCTCGCATTTATCCTGGATTAATTTTAGTATTTTTCGGCGATGTGCGTTTAGTGGGAGGAGACGTTCCCCTCGACTACGAGGCGCCTATGGTGACTTCGTAAAATCTCAAGATCATATGCTGGCTCAGTCTCTCGAAGGTGCTCATAGGGGTAGGGTGTGCATGTGTGCGCTTATAGCGGTGAGTGTTTGCGCGTATATATGAGCGCTTGCGTCTGTACTGTGTTAAAAAAATACATGTCATGATTATACGGTCACTGGCTCACCCGTACAACTCCATAATTTGTTGATGACACGATCAATTGACTAGTCTAACGTTCCACGTGGTGCAACTAGTGTTGCACCATCAGCGCACGTAACCATGGGGCCCACCTGTCAGCGCGTATATGAAAGAAAGAAATGGTAGCTTGCGTCTGTACTGTGTTAATAAAATACATTTTATGGTGATCATACGACACGATCAATTGACCAGTCAAACGGTCCACGTTCACCAGTGCACATTACCATAGGGCCCACCCGTCAGCGCGTATATGAAAGACAGAAATGGTAATAAATTAGTGGTCGGTGGGGATTCGAAGTCGTGAGACCTCTGGTTGGCAGCCTGCGCGCCCTAACCATAGCGGACAAGGTTGCCTTGTGATGATATGCTGAGCCGGCTGTTTTAATTGCACGCACGCACGCACGAGCCACTGTGGTGAATACAAACACATCACACATGCGCACAAACACGCCCGCAACGCCCGCATGCATGCATGCAATACTCACACGTACACATGCACGCACGCAACACTCGCACGAACACACGCACGCATGCAGGCGTGCAACACTGACACGTACACATGCACTCACGAACACACGCACGCACGCACACATGCATGCAACACTGAAACATATACATGCACGCACGCAACACTGGCACGCCTGCATGCACATAGCACACTACGCAGGATACACGCTCAACCTATACGTGCATGCACCCTTTGTTAAGGACATGGATTGTTACGGGTATTAATCAATCTTATCTATGATAAGCAGAACATTGATGTTTGCAGCGGTCTTTATGAATCACAATGTATCGAACGGGCTATCAACGTATATATGAAAATTTTAAAATTCTCTTACATTATATAGTAGGCTTACCAACCTACATGAATTAGATGACATTACACTCAATGAACAATCATCGGTTTATGAAATGCCCGCTTCTCACTGCCCTGGCCCACCAAAAGCTCCGCTGCCGTGCGCTGCCTGCGTTGGGTCACTAACATGCAGGTAAGGTACCCAACGAGCCCACACGTCAGTGGAAGAACGGTGCGGTGTCATACGTCAGAGTCGAGGGCGCCGCTCGCTGCACGCCCGGATGAACACGCCTCCTTGCCGCATTCAAACGCCTCCATGAAACCCGTGTGGAAGCCGAGAAACCCACTCTGGCCACATGTCCGTTCATGACCGAGCCGGCATTAAACGCAACGCCGGCCAAGCTCCTCCCGTCCGCCGTCTATTTAATCTCCTATTTAAACGAGGCCAGACGCTGGCCAAGAATCGCACACCTCCGCCGCTCCTCTATCTCCTCCTTCACCATTTTCTCCACTCTTACAATGGCTTACAAAGAGTAGTTATCCGGCATCCAAGCCGGCTGGGTGGCCCGCCGAGCCCGCCAGATACGAGCTATGCAGCTCACTGATCTACCTCCCTCCCCTCACCCGACGGAGCCAGTTGCCGCCCCAAGCCTGCGCGTGGTTCAGCAACTCGCCGCTCCAGGCCAGCTCGACGAGGAGCGGTGAGCTGCTCCACGCCGGCACGGCGGGGAGCACGGGCGTCGTCGTTGCCGTCCACGCTGCCGCCTCTTACCGCGCCTCCCGTGTTTGCGACCACGTCTCCCATGTCTGTGGACGAGACTCCCATGCCTGTGGGCGTGCCATGCAAGCAGAGACAGAAACCGGGTGCGCGAAGAGCGACGAGTCGGTGGCCAGCGCCTCCGCGTCCGCCGCCATGATCGAGGAGAAGTAGAACATGGGAGGCCACCGCCGTGTGGATCCCATGAAGGCCACCGCCGAGGCGACGCTGGCGTACACATCAGGTGTCCTGCCAGATCCTTTTGTTGCCGACAAATGGATCTGCAGGCGACCATTTAGGCTTGGTATTGTTATACCTGTGCTGTTCAGGAGTAGCACCGCTTAGTTCATTTAAATGTAATGAAATCCATCATGTTTATATGAAAATCCGGTATTTTATATGAATTCCGTCATTGTTTATATTAAATATCGCCGTGTTTGCATGAATTTCGTCCGGTTAGTTGAGTTGTTGTCAGAATGTGTGCGGCTACGGTTCGATAGCGTAATTTGCGGGTCGCCAGTTGGTCTGCGGCCAGCTCGGGCGGCGAGGTGGAACAAAAAAAAGCACAGGTCGTGCGAGCTCGTCTCCAACACACGCGCTAGAGGATGCATGAGCACCCGAGCTCTACCTCGTTCATCGGTGGCAAAGGCACGGGTGGACAAAAGGGTCGCCAATATTTTGGCTACCCCGAGCAAGATCCAAATAGCCCCTTCCAGCCCCTCCCCTCCCAGCACATTCAAATCCCTCGTTCGCCGTCAAATTTTGCCATGTGTTGTTTTCATGGATATTTTGCTGTGTGAAAACAAATTTAAATAGGAACGAATAATCGGTGTCTGCGGTCTTCTGCCGGGACACAGTTGGATGGCCTCATAGTAGTAGTAGTGTAGAGTACTAGTACTACTAGATAGTGAGTGTTTACTACTGTATCATATACATACTAATTGCAACGCATGCATGTGTTAGCAGTATAATGACCATGTACGAATTTGATGGTAAGATTTGTGTAAGTTGGATGTCATATTATTGCTCTAACAAGTGGTCGAAGGTAGCCTCCAAAACGCATTTTAGACCCTATATGGATTGAGGGAGTACATGCATTGCTGAGGTTTCTCTTAATCCTTGCATGCAACGTTTTTATTGAAGCTTGAAATGTGAACATGTGAATGGGAGGGACTACTACAACCCTTCCAAAAGAACTGTAGTACTAATTGTATCGTACTCCCTCCGTTCAGCATCTCACATGCTCAGTACTTTTGCGAACTATGGAAGTAGCAAATTTATTCCACCACTCAGCATCTATTGTGGATACATTGTGGATTTCAAATTGAGTCATATAGACCGGAAAGTAGGCACTTAGGGCATCCACAATGTATGCTTTTTGTTTCCTCTAAGCCCTCTCTCTCGTCTTAGAGGCAGGCCTCTATACATTGCATGAACTGCCTCTAACAAAAAATTGGCTAGCATCACGTCTAACCTTACAGGATTCCTCTATTAATGTAACAATCCATCTGGTCCCACTTGTCCGCCTTAGGAAGCATAAGAAAGTACAAGAGAAATATTACTGATTGGACAAATGTGGTGCTAATCAATACTTTTTAAATTTCTGCTAAGGCCCACCTTAGAGGCTGGTTAGAGTTTCTATACATTGTGGTTTCTTTCATTTGATAAGAGGAAAACCATGTGGGGCCTACCTTAGAAGCAAGGCTCTATACACTGGAGATGCTCTGTAGTACTACTTTTGATGTGTCCCGTCAACTCGTAGAACGACGAGAAGCTTGCTTAGTACGCCCTCTCCCCCGCCCACGGGTGCGGTGGCTCGCAGAGTCGCAGGACGAGGAGAAGCTTGCTTACTACGCCTACGCCCGCTCCCTCGCCCACGCGCGCGGTGGCTCGCAAGACGAGGAGAACATATTACTACTCCCTCCGTTAGACATATACTCCCCTACCTTGGTTAGAGAGATTATCATATTGTTTGAAATATATGTCTTTTAGTAGTACAGTGGTAAGAGTAGTACTACAGCAATTTCCTTTGAGTCCGTGCTGCAGCAAGCTACCCTAGGCTATGTTACTACTCCCTCCTTTCCGGTTTATAAGGCTCAATTTCAAAATCTCTCCAACCAAGGTAGACGGTGAGTGGTGGAATTAATTTCGTAGTTTGCACAAGTTCTTAATTAGTACGCTCATTTTTCTCAAAAAGTTATGTTTACCGATGCATTAATTACAACGAATGCATGCATGACCACTAAATTTCCATGAACTTCTACCTGCATTGGTGAGTTTTCTCTTGATATTGCTTGCATCGGGTGATTTAATGCACCTCGAAATCCAAACATGTGATGGTAAGTACTAGTATAATTGAGACTTATAAAACAGAAAAACAATTTTTTTTAGATGAGCCCTATAAACCAGAAAAGAGGGAGTAGTAAGTAGTACTACATCCATAGTGGGTACGTACTCCGTAAAATCAGATTTTCCCAAAACTAAGTCGCTCAACCATTATTTGCTTTTTTCCCTCCCTACCTCGTTGCCTCGAACAGACTATGCCAAACTCCCCTGCCTGCCGCGCGGGAAAAGAACTGCCCTCGCCTTTTTTAGTCCGGGTTTGTATCGATGGATCGCGCGAAGCAGCAAAAACCAAGCCGTGTCTTGTACTCCTCTTTCGTACTAAAAGAGTGGAGACGCTCACTTTCATGAATGTTGTACTTCCTCTCGCCAAAATGTGCGACATATAGCAACCTGGTCGACGTGTCATGCACCAAATAACAGTGCAGAACAGTAGGGGGACGCACCCCAGTCGTAGCGCCCCAGTAGTAGTAATGAGCAATGAGATGTCAAATCAGAAAGCCGCACCTTTCCCCCAGACGGACGAAGCAACCATTATTTCACACTTCGCTGAATCCGCTTCTCCATCATCTCCTTCAAGAAAACCACGTATTGCTTCTGCCTCAAGAGGGACGCGCATCGCCTTGGTACATCATGACAGGTGGGACCGCATGACAGGCCATGCTCCCCCGCCCACCGCTCGGTAAAATCACCTCATTTTTACTAATCTGGATACTACTAGTATCTTTTTAGATCAATATAGTCGGGATTCACCAAGGAGCAAAACCAAGCGGTAGGCTGCTCCTGTCGCGCTGGCGTAGCACCTCAGGAGGGTCAGTCCGCACATGAAATGGTGACACACTAGGACCCCTTTGGCTGGCATGTGGCTCATCCACCGTCTTGTTCTATGTGCGATGCACCAAATTACAGTTCAGAGCAGGGGTTGGGCTTGGAGGCACCCAGGTCGTAGCGCCGCAGTAGTAGTAAATGAGCGATGAGGGGTCAAATCATAAAGCCCCACCTTCCCGCATTAAGCTGGACGGACGAAGCAACCATCATTTCACTCTAGGGCGCAATAGCATAAAGAAAAAAGAAAACCAATGATACGTGCGGCAGCTACCTAGGGCGCCCTAGGGTAGGAGCCTCCACTACAAATCCGCTTCTCCCTCGTCCTCTTGAAGAAAACCGATGATGCGTGTGGCGGATAGGGTTTGTAGGAGTACTACGGCATGCGGGGCCACGCCGTAGTAAACGGGAGAGGGATTGAGTTCGAGTCGATGCCTTAATACGGGTGGGCCGCTTGGTTTTACGGGAACGAGGCAACATTTTGGGTTCGGGAGCAGTGGAGATATACGTACAAAAAATTGTGGACGTAGGTTCGACCAAAAGGCAATGACGCATGGGCCCCGCATTTTGATATACCCGCGGCCGCGTGAAATTTGCTACTGAAAATAATGCATAAAAGTTCCTCCAAAAACATCTATAACTAATGGGAAGTGAATATATGCTTAAAATAAAAATGTAATACAAAGAGAAAAAATGAATTGCAGTTAAAAGAATGACATTTCTAACAAAAATGTGAATGTGAACTACATATGTGTGCACGTGACCAACACATGCATTGTCAATACAAAATCTAATGCAAGAAATAACTTATGAGTAACATGCACGAATTGATGATGTGGTGCTTGCATGCATAGAGTACAAAAACAATGTGATTTATGACTTGCATGCATGACGTGTTCATGTGCCATAGTTGCATGTCCAGGAAAAAAAGCTAGTGGGTTGTACTAGCTATTTAGGAATAGAAGATGTATATATGGAAGTTGTAGGGAAAGAGATGACATGTATCTCAATTCCTATGAGTAGGGATTGGAAAAGAGATGTCATTTGGTTCACATCATAGGAACTTTTCTATTGAATCTAGAGATGACATGTATCTCAATTCCTATGAGGAGGGATTGGAAAAGAGATGTCATTTGGTTCACATCATAGGAACTTTTCTATTGAATCTAGGCTAATGTTTATTTTCCTTTGAAACTATGGGAGTATAGGAATCCATTCATATGAACCAAGTGGCTCTAAAGCTATAAAAATGATATCATGTTTATTTTCCTTTGAAATGTGGAGTATATGAATCTATTCCTATGAACCAATTGGCTCTAAAGGAAAAAATCCTATAAAAATCATATCATATAGAGTTCCTATGATATTCCTCCACACCAAAGGATGGTTGAAATTGTTGCAGGTGATACGACGGTCTTTCTTTGTACACTCCTCCCCCATCTTTATAGTTACCTCTCGAAGATGAATGAAATGATATATACTGGGTATTCTATATGTGCATTTTGGTATACGAAAACTCGGTAAAAGTTTGCGAGGTTTGAATTTTTAATAAAGCTATATGCACTACATTTTGGAATGGAGGGAGGAGCATACGGCAGTTGCTAACACTCACGTGGAAGATTTGTGTGTCGGAGGAGTGGCTGTTCTGTTAAATCCCATGGCAAAACTGACACTGTCGGATGCCGATCTAATGGTTCTTACGGCGTTCATCAGGAAACGGCTTGTGGCGAACGTTTGTCAAATATGATTTACGGACACATGCATTGCATTGATACGTGCCCCCTCTCTCTCACGCACACACGCACCCTCATGAGTCACGACTCTCCCGAGTCCTCTCGCACCCACCGTCTATCTGTAGGTAGATGTCACGCACATATGTGCTCTTCATACCCTACCCTCAGAACTTCTAAAAAATAAAAGACGCCACGCACCTTTTATTTTAACTCACACGTCACACACTTATACTATTACTCTTGTGGCGAACGTTCTTTGGGCGTAGTATATTGTACTCTCACGAAGAGAAGCGGTGCACGCACGCACTAGTTCTCTCACACCCACTCGCGGGTACACGTAGGAGCGTATTTTTTTGGAAGCTAGGAGCGCATTTGTTTACAAAGAGGCATCCCAACTGACATTTTGACTAGTCTAGTTTTCAACTTGATGGAGGGTCGTGGACCGCACGTGAATGATACAGTACATAGTGCGTCCTGGACGCGGTGATTTGATAGTGCGAATTGGAAGCGGTGGCGCATTTTTGATCGAGTTTTATTTTTACTTGAACTTTAAATGAAAACAGTGGTTCGCGCGTATTCAATTTAATAATGGTTGCTACAACAAAATCACTCCACTATATATATAAGCAAGAGCCTCGGCGCTTGCTTTACTAGGGTTCCTCTCTTTCACTCTCTCATGCTCTCCAGATCTAAGCAAGACATAGGTGGCCACACTCTCTCTCTCTACTCACGGCTGGTCACAAATCCGGCCGGACCACTTCGGCCAGGGCAGGGGTGTAGGTGCATCGTTCACACGGCCATCGGCGCCGAGGGAGGAACCAACAGTTGCCCGCGCGTCCCGATCGGTGGCCGTGCCGTTCTCTCCGAGACAGCGCCGGCTCGGGAGGGCCTCCGACCCCTTCTTCCTCTCTGTGGTATTGTGGCCAAGATGCAGCCTCCCGACACCGTATTTGCCACATCCCGACGACCCTCAGGTATATATTCCTTCAAAACCTGCCTTGCTGTACTGCCCCAGCTGCCCACGTAGCTGCGTGTGGATCTTTTTCACTTCCGTCGGCTGTTCCAAAGCCACCTAGACTTTTACTATTATTAGAGGTAAATCTATTTCATACAGTCGAATCTAAGAGTTGGTTCAAACAGGGAAGAAAGTGGGAAAGCTGTAGCATGAATATAGGACTTGGTTCTAAGAGGAAACGGGGGAAAGTAGTAGATACTGCCTACCCAACCGGTCTCGTGGTTGAAAAGGCGAAGAAAGCGGGGTGGATGGCGAAGGGTGGGGGGAAGTGGACCTGTCTCTTGGTCGAAAAAGGAAAGAAAGTGAGGGGAATTGGGGGACAACGCAAATGAGAACGAGCAGGTCTAGATTTCCTGTGCTCACATAGGAAAATGTCGCCGAGGAGATAAAAAATGGGACAAATGCAGACATGCTGCCTGAATGTTTGCCGCTCTCGGCAACCACATCTGCCTCACCACTTTATGCCCCTGCTGTCCCTACGCCCATATCGCTACCATTAATGTAAAATCACATGAAGTATGAAGCAATGCCACCTAATGTCACTATTAATTAATGGTCTAGTGCCGTCGATAAATTGAAGCAATGCCACCTAATGTCACTATTAAGTAATGGTCTAGTGCCATCGATAAATTGAAGCAATGCCACCACCATTTTATGAAGTTCTTCCGTCTTGCTTTATTTCCCATGAATTGTGTTTTTGCAGTTACACTTAAATCTCACACCGCTAACATTGCTTCATCCCAGTGGATCTGCACAAATTTGATTGCACATTTACTGACCATGTGCTACTCTCATGACAGTAATACTAATGCTATTGTTCTGCATGTTAATCTAGTGGCAGTGTTGATGTGATGTGATGCTACTTCTTACTTAATGGCACTTTCATATTGTCAATGTAGTGCCAATTATAACACAATAGATGTTGTTGTTAATCATATGCCACTGCAAATAACTGTCACTGTTTAAATAACCGTATTTCATATTTGCGCAAACAGGGATGTGTGTCTCCATATCGTTTCTATCTGTGCAATCAAAAGTACACACCTCAGTTTTAGTACAAATGCACAAAATGAGATGGCTATTCCTAGCTGCCGTCGTCTAACCTCCCGTCTTCCAGGTATTCCTACATTGGTAGTAACTAGGTAGAATGACCAACGCAATCTAAAAGAAGCTAATTCGTACGTTTTACTTCCTGATTAAAGTGCAGGGACGAGCGAAAACAACTGCATCCTAGTCGGGAATGCACTTTCTCCCAATTCACGGATGGACAGAGGACTAGCTGGCACGGCTGCACGGAGGTTTTTGGGACAGGTGCACTGACAAGAGGTATTGTGGTCTACTTATTTCTGCAAATAGCGGTGCTTAAATTTAGTGGAACCGCACAAGAAGTTCAGATGGTCAGTACACTACATGGTTCAGTTCAGCATTCCAACTGAGAACACAATTATAATTGGTTATTCTGGAATGAGAGAACCTAACCCTGGATGGTAGCTACAAGAAAAACCAGAGTGAACTCCAGGAAATTAAAGCCTGCCTACGGAGGCCCTTTGCTTAGAGAAGCCTTGCTTGATTTTTCTTGATTTGTAAACCTTGTCACAACTTTGTCTTTTGCTGTGAACTAGTAAATGTTTGTTATGTTCTATGAACCATTGAGATGTATAAAATTGCTTAACTTATGCTTTTCAAGTATTTTATGAAGTCGAGTTCAATGTGAATGTTCCACATGAACGCTGGACTAGCGTGTGAATGTTTGGAATTTACATTGTGGCCTCAGTTAACTGCATGAACCACTGTAACAAGATACATAGTTGCTTATATGTCAGACAACAGATTATTGATTGTTAGCTAGTCGATAGCCGACTTTTCTAGTGTGTAAGCGAGCTGAGCCAATGTCCCGTGTTTTGCACAACTGCTTACAAGTGGGGTAGCACCAACAGTGTTTACAAGTACTTAACCAGCCTTACGTACCCTATGTATACGTCAGCGCACAGTTCTCGAACAAGTACTCTATTTCATCAAACACACACTGCTCGTATGATAAACCGTGACAACTTATGTCTTTCCATGCCATATTACATGAAAAAACTAGTGAGGATGCATCTGTTTCGGCAACAATTAGGATGGTTCTCACATGATTCACGGGCACACAAAAGTAGCAGTAGTTCCCCGTTGTTCCCATAGACGGATTCAAACAGCTAGCTCCAGAGGGCTCGATAATAGGCAAGGTTCGGATAATTAGACACAATCCAAACTACTTTTAAACACTAGCTGGGGCAACTATTTCATGCCTCGATCTAATTAGGGATGGACACAAGACAGACCTTGCCATGAGCATCATCGAGGATGTCCGGCAGTAGCTCAATCCTGTGAACCATCTTGAAGATAACCTTGTGGCCTTGCCACTCATAAACTTGTTTGTGGAGGCATGCCACGTCATCTTCCTGCGTAAGCTTGACAAGAACAGTATGCCTCACAAACGAAGGAGTAGCTTTGAACTTCTTGTGCTTCAGTACACCCTGGACAACACGCCTGACAACAGTGAGGCTGGAATACATCTCGACTTTGGTATAAGTGCAAATGGCTTCTAGGATCCAACAGCCCAAGAACTTTGTTTTCCCAATGCATATATTCAGTTTATCCGCACAATCCTTGTCTGCATCAGGGCTCTAATTGAAACAGAAATGAATTCTAAATTACTTTCCAATATAAAAAACACAAGTTATTTAAACCACTATGTAGAGTCAAAAGTATACATGACAGGGAAGGTAGCATGGCATCGAAGCTAATAAAATTTTGCATTATTTATCACCACATACTTAGATGAAAAACAACAATCGAGATCGGCAAAGAAGAAAATCACCTTGGACAGCTCAGCGGGGGGGGGGGGACACATCCTCGAAGGGGGAAAACTGCTCCTGTAGGGCCACGGGGGCTGTAAACTCAAACGGGGCATTGACCATCTCACTAGTGGCCGCGAGCGTATCTGGGGTCGGCTCGGTGGCGGCCTCCATCTTCTTGGAGCTCTCTGTCTCGTGGGGATCAGCCTCCCGCGTCTGCTCCAACATCAGCAGATCTTTGCCTGGTTCTCCTTGGTCCATCATGAAACTGACGAATAGGAGACAACTGAAAGGAAAACACAATCGCAATGACAATGAAACAAAAAAGAGAGTGAGGATCAGTTACTGCTTTGCAAAAGTTCTTTTTTTCTGAAAGAAAATATACCAACATCATGGATCCGCTTACCTTCCCTTCGTTAGGAGAGAAGAACATTGGCAGATGCGAGTGTTGGCTTTCTTGAAGACGGTGAGGGAGAAGGGGATTCAGCGAAGAGTGAAATGATGGTTGCTTCGTCCATAAAACTAAGACTGTGGGGAGGTGGGGTTTTGTGATATGACGGCTCGTTACTGCCGCGCTACGACTGGGGTGACTCTCTGCCTGCATACTGCCTTCTAATTTGGTGGATGGCATTTGGGCCCGCGTGCTGCATGGCCCACATGTCGGTGAATCAAAGTAAAACGGCATTCAGTAGCGAGAGACGTTTCGATGACCTCGGAGGAGCCAGAAGCGGTAGTGTATCCACTGTACTAGTAGTTATTGTTTTTCTGGGTAGCTGTAGAGTGTCTCCATTGTACTAGTAGTAATTGTTTCTCTGGGTCCAAGACAAAAGAGCCCATCCACCCTAGTAAATAATAAAATCAATTCAAAGCCCATATATTTACTTAGTGAGAGGCGCTACCCAGCACACCGCCCCCCAAAAAAACCTGGGTGCTCTTCTTCCTCCTAACTCCCACCCACCTCACGTCAGCTTGCTCCACTTGTACCCCCAAATTCCATACATCACTCCTACAGAAAACCCCAGCTCCCCTTCTTCCTCACTACTACAGAAAACCCCAGCTCCCCTTCTTCTTCACTCGCACTACAACTAGGCTTGTCATTCGTTACTCCGCTCAAATCCATGAGCTCGATGAGACGCCCTCAAGGAAAATGGATCGGCTAACCCCAGCGCCAAGAAGATGAGGCTCCCGCCAGTGGCGACGCCTGTTGTAGATCCCACACCCGGCAGCGCGGGGAGAAGCGGCGAGCCCGCCCCCACCGGATCCCAGGAACCCGTAGAATCTTAGGTAGACCGCATCAGCAATCTCCCGGACGCCATCCTTGGGGAGATCATCTCGCTTCTACCCACCAAGGATTGCTGCCACACCCAAGTCCTCTCAACTCGGTGGCGCCCTCTATGGCGCGCCGCGCCCCTTAATCTCGACTATCGTCAGCTATCTCTCTTTAATGATTTTGAACTCCCCAGAGCCATCATCTCCTCCCACCAAGGCTCCGTTCAAAGCCTCTGCATCCCGGCATGCTACCTAAGCATGCATAGCATGCCCTGCATGGTGGACACCTGGCTGAAATCCCCTGAATTCACAGAACTACAGCTGCTTGAGTTCAACTATTCCCTCGGAAATCACATTGATACCGAACGCCATGTACTTGTGCCCTCAGCACCGATGTCCATCTCGCGGTTTTCCTCCTTTCTCCACACCGCCACCTTTGCGCTGTGCTCCCTACCAGATAATCTGGTACTAAACCTTCGACTCCCATTTCTCAAAAAAAATTCACTTGTGCAGGTTCGTATGTCGGAGGCCTCACTGCACAGCATCGTCCACTACAGTTTCCCTGCCCTGGAGTGCTTGGTGCTTGTTTTCACAGTTAGAATCGGTTGTCTCCAAATAAAGTCGCCTAACCTTGTAAGAATTGGAATTTCTTTTGACGGAAGGCAGCTCATCATCGAAGATGCCCCTTCACTTCAAAGGTTGATCCTTGATTCTAGTTATTCACCATCACAAATAACTGTCGTCTCTGTGCCTAAACTGGAGAGCTTGGGTGTAATACATGATCTGTGTGCTCATTTCAAGATTGTGTTTGGCTCCACAGTTCTTCAGGTACTGTACATTATCATCTACACTTGTAATCATAAGCTGCATTTTAAATTTCTGCACATAAGTTCTATATCATCTTGGAGTACACATTTTGTACTAATATTATGTTCTATGCTCAATGAAGAGTTTGTCCATGGATAGCCTATCAATGGTGCTAGATTCTGTCAAGATCTTATATATCCATATGAATAGTTTTGATCTAAACAAGATTATTGGCTTGCTGCAATGCTTTCCATGGCTGGAGAAGTTGTATATAAAGGTGATAATTTCACGCACATTGGAAGCCCGCATATAGTGTACTAGAATTAACCGTTCAGCTGTTGCTCTTTCGACACTTTTTTTAGACCATAACTATTTTCAATCTTCATGTCTATTTAGACAATAGGACGGGGTAAGAAAGTTATAGGCAATCGGTGGATTCATAAGCACCGGGATTTCCTCACTTCTCATGACATTCGATTGAAGACAATAATGCTGGAACGATATGTAGCCAACCATGCAAACACTAGATTTGTCACATTCTTCCTGATGAATGCGAGGTTACTATTGTCCGTCAGGCTTAAGTTTATCAGCAGCATGGTTTTGACGGATGGGTATGTCGAAGAGCAAAAAAAGGAGTTTCAGGTGGATAAAAGGGCTTCTGAACATGTCGGGCTTCTATTTACAACATCTTGTGGTCATAATCCAGTAAACTTTACGACCCAGGATGTTCATTCTATGGACCTGACCGATCCATTTGACTATGACTGCCGAAAACAGTGCTGGAGTTAGATGTTGTTGCCCTTTTCAATCTGAGTTTTGTCTAAACCTGATGAACAATTAACCCTCGTGCTTTTGTATAGTTTGTAATCTGGGTTTCAACTCGGCTGTGACTGTCATATTTTCTTTGAAACAAGGCAAATGGCTTGCCATTTCCTTTATTAAAGAGAGAAATATTGTAACAAATCCCAACAAAGAGAAATAACATCACTCTCGCCGGCTGCTTGAGCTCACTGTGCATTACAGAACCCAATTGATTAGCCCCCACCAGCACCCACAAACTTATTTTGAACTGGCACACCAAATGGGCTGTAAATTTTCATAAGAAAGGCTGCATGGCCATGACAGATTTGGATTCTGACATTTGGGACCCGCAAGGAAAAAGCCTATCCAAGGTGGTGTCGACTTACTAGTCAACAAATGATTCTGCCTACCAGCCGTTGGATTGACATCCAACATCTGTCGTGTATCTTCTATCTCTTTTCTTCTTCCTCTAGCCGCCCAAACCAAACCACCCTGTCGGTTCCGTTGCTCCCGCCTCCCACGGCTGGCTGCGCCTCCGCCGCCCTACCGTACCCTCAAACGTTGGCCAGTCCATCCCTCTATTCCCCCCACACGTCCTGTTATTCTCCGGCGACATCAGCCCCAGCACGCACCCGCACACGAACCAGTCAACCCTCGTACTCCCCTCCGCCTGCGACTACACTGGCGCATCTTCCACGGATCCTGTTCGTTCCGTTCGAGGCCTCGCCGTAGTCCTCCGCCTTGGTTCGCTCGCCGTGCATGGTGCACCGCCGTCTGGCGTTGTCAACGTGGTGAACAACCAAGAGGAATAAGGAGATGACTGTACGTGGAGACGATGACAGTAGGGACCCACCAGGTTCATGGCAGTACGCAAGCAAGTGCCTCGTTATTACAAGCCCAAAACAATGGTTCCTCCTAATGGTTGAACATCTGGGGCCCACGCCATTGTCAATGTAGTCAATAAACAAGAGAATTACACAACGAGCGGCTGACACCAGGGACCCAACAGGTCGCGCAATTGTTATTTACTTTTTTTAGGAACAAGCAGTTGTTATATTTACTAGTTTTAGAGAAGGATCAGGGTAACAACGGGGCTGTACGGGGGCTGTGGCCCGTCTAGCCAGGGTTTTATTTTATGTTTACCACATCATCAGCCCGGTTGTGTTTTTTTCTTTCTGAAAATGGCTAGCCCAGTTCTACCTTTTCTAAAGAAATACCCAACGGAGGCTGAGGGAGTCCTGGATTTAGGGGTCCTCGGGCGTCCGGACTACGTTACGTGGGCCGGACTAATGGGCCATGAAGATACAAGACAGAAGACTCTCTCCCGTGTCCAGGTGGGACTCTCCTTGGCGTGGATGGCAAGCTTGGTGTTCGATATGAAGATTCCTTTCTCTGTAACCGACTTTGTACAACCCTAGTCCCCTCCGGTGTCTATATAAACTGGAGGGTTTAGTCCGTATGGGCAATCACGATCGCAATCATAATCAGACAGGCTAGACTTCTAGGGTTTTAGCCATTACGATCTCGTGGTAGATCAACTCTTGTAATACTCATATTCATCAAGATCAATCAAGCAGGACGTAGGGTATTACCTCCATAGAGAGGGCCCGAACCTGGGTAAACATCGTGTCCCCCGTCTCCTGTTACCATCGACCTTAGACGCACAGTTCGGGACCCCCTACCCGAGATCCGCCGGTTTTGACACCGACATTGGTGCTTTCATTGAGAGTTCCGCTGTGACGTCGAAGACAGGATTGATGGCCCGCCTTGTTATCAAGGACAATATCACCTCCGAAGGAGCCCTGGCCTCAGGCCAAACCCTCCGGCTGGGCGGCTTTATCATGACCGCCAGTCCGGCCGTTAAGCCGACGATGACTTCTCGGGTCATCGAAAATCGCCTCCGAGTTGACTCCGAATACTCCAAATGGATGGATCCGACAGAGTTGTCATCTTTAAACGAACTCCTGGATCGCATCGCCTCCTTGGTGGTCGTTACAAACTATGATCGGATTGGGCTTAAACCCAATCAGAGAGAAATCAAATCTCCACCGGTCACCCATCAGATAGCGGTGGTAGAGGAGCAAGACAACAACTCTTCCCCTGTGTTGAGGACGAACTATGTTCAGATTTCCGAGCTCGAAGAGCCGGATACCTGCCTGCGGAACGGCATGCCCCGTCCTCCGAACCTAGAATCGGAAGATGGGCCTGAAAAATCAGTCGATATCCCGGAGCCCGAATTATTAAGCTCGGAAGTTTCTCAAACTCCGGATCTTAAACTGGGTCAGGGTTCGGATTTAAAGCCACCCACCCACCCAGATATACGCAATCTCATGTACGTACGACAGCAGTCTTAGGAAACAGTCCACCACTTTTGGGCCAGATTCCTCCTTGTCAAAAACAAGATTGAAGATTGCCGCGACGAAGACGCGATCTCAGCATTCTGCAACAATTTCACGGACGAAGGAATCCTCAACGCCATCAACCGCCGTCGCGTATCACACTTCGCTGACTTGGCAACCATAGTACAGAAGTACTGCGCAATGGAAAGCGCCTGGAAAACTCAGGCGGCTTGTCGGGAACCACTGGTTTCCACTCAACCCCTCGTCCGAGCAAAAAGGATGCACCCCTATGGGGTGCCCGACCCAATAGTAAAGAAATCTAAGCCCATTACGGGGCGTGGAACCGTTCTGGAGGGATGGCTCGATAGGCCATGCAAAATACACACAACACCGGATACCGTACCAACTCACAGCCTTAGAGCATGTTGGATACTCCGGCAAGTGGCCAAGAGCGGCGAGGATATCCTCACCAAATATACCCCAGAGCAACACCCCCCAGAAGACGACGACCTCAGAGTATTGACGGTCTTCGAGACCTTCGCTTCAAATAATAGGCGCAAAAGGGCACTCCGCGACCTCGCCGAAGTTTGCCAAGTCGCAGAAGTAAACCCCTGGAACGACACGGCCATAACTTTCAATGCCAGTGACGAACCAAAATCCAGGACAGTCCGGGCACCAGCTGCCTTGGTCCTCAGTCCAATCGTGGACGGCTTTTGGCTCACCAAAGTACTCATGGACGGCGGCAGCGGACTAAACCTCATCTATGAGGACACACTCAACAAAATGGAAATAGACAGGAGCCGCATCGAGCAAAGTAGCACGACCTTCCGAGGAATCATTCCCAGTCGGGAGGCACGATGCGTGGGAAAAATCACATTTGACGTGGTATTCGGCACGCCGGAGAATTATCGGTCCGAAGAGATGACCTTCCAAGTGGCCCCTTTCAACAGTGGATATCACGCCCTATTGGGGCGAGATGCATTTACACGCTTCCAAGCCATACCTCATTACGGGTACATGAAGCTCAAGATGCCCAGGCCCAATGGTATTATCACTCTTGCCAGTGATCCAGACATTGCACTCCGCGCCAAAAACAAAACCGCATCCCTGGCCCTCGAGGCATTGTCCGAAGCCCTCGCAGCCGAAGAATTAGCCGCACTACGCTCCACGGTGGATAGGGACGACGTAATCCTAGACAAGCGACCCAAATCCACCTCCTTCAAACCAGCAGACGAAATCGTCAAATTTCAGGTCCACCCAACGGACCCCAAGAAGACAGCCTCTATCGGGGCACAGCTGAACCCAACGGTGGACGCCGCATTACGAGCGTTCCTACGCGAAAATTGGGACATATTTGCCTGGCTCCCTTCTGATATGCCAGGAATCCCACACAGGTTGGCCGAGCACAGCCTCAATATATTGAAGGGATACAAGCCGGTCAAACAAACACTGCGGCGCTTTTCCGAACCCAAACGGCAAGCTATGGGGGAGGAGCTGGCCAAGTTAATCAAGGCCGGATTCATCAGAGAAATAAAACATCCGGATTGGCTAGCAAACCTGGTGATGGTACCAAAGAAGGATAAATCCTGGCGCCTATGCGTCGATTTCAAAGACCTCAACAAAGCCTGCCCCAAGGATCCCTTCCCCCTCCCCCGCATCGATCAGATCATTGATGCTACTGCAGGACACGACTCACTGTGTTTCCTCGACGCATACTCCGGATACCATCAAATCAAAATGAAGGAGTCCGATCAAGCCACAACGGCATTCATTATCTCATACGGGCCTTTCTGCTTCAACACTATGCCCTTTGGGCTTAAAAACGCCGGCGCTACCTACCAACGCATGATTCAAACATGCCTGGAGAAGAAAACCGGCAAGACAGTTGAAGCATACTTGGATGATGTCGTCATCAAGACTAGACATGTCGAGTCATTAATAGACGACTTACGTCTCACATTCGACAACCTCCGTGCATATGACATCAAGCTCAATCCGAAAAAGTGCGTTTTCGGCGTTCCCGCTGGAAAGCTGCTGGGCTTCATTGTTTCCAGTAGAGGAATTGAGGCAAATCCAGCCAAAATTCGAGCTTTGTCACAATTGGCTACACCAACAGACCTTAAACAGGTCCAAAAACTAGCCGGATGCGTGGCAGCTTTAAGCCGCTTTATCTCCAAACTTGGAGAAAAAGCATTGCCACTCTATCGCCTTCTCCGACGCACCGACCACTTCGAGTGGACGGATGCAGCAACAGCCGGACTGGAAGAAATAAAGGCTCTTTTAGCAAGCAACCCAATCCTGGCCGCGCCAAACGTCGGCGAACCAATGTTGTTATACATCTCTGCGACACACCAGGTGGTGAGCGCAGTGCTCGTCGTTGAATGAGAGGAGGACGGACAAAAATTCCCGCTTCAGAAGCCGGTATACTACGTATCCACTGTCCTCACACCATGCAAATCGCGGTACCCTCATTACCAAAAGATAGCATATGCGGTCTTCATGGCATCCCGGAAGCTACGACATTACTTCCAAGAATGCTCGATCATGGTGGCTTCCGAAGTACCACTCAATGACATAATAAACAACCGCGACGCTACGGGCCGGATTGCCAAATGGGCCATTGAGCTCCTGCCATTCGACATAACGTATAAACCGCGCCGAGCCATTAAATCCCAAGTGTTGGCTGACTTCATCGCCGAATGGACAGAGGCCGAACTCCCTAAAGAGTACGGCACATATTCCAACTGGGTCATGTACTTCGACGGCTCTAAGATGCTGGCCGGTTTGGGAGCGGGCGTCGTCCTAACATCCCCAACGGGAGACACAGTCAAGTACGTACTCCAAATCTTATATACAGACTCCAATAATGCGGCCGAATACGAGGCCTTACTGCATGGTCTTCGGATGGCCGTCTCCATGGGCATACAACGTATGGAGGTGCGCGGGGATTCAAATCTCGCAATATCCCAAATAAACGGAAACTTTGACGCAAAAGATCCAAAAATGGCGGCCTATCGTAATGCCGTACTCAAAATATCAGCCCGGTTCGAGGGACTCGAGTTTCATCATGTGGCTCGAGAAAGTAATCAAGCGGCGGATGTCCTTGCTCGCATGGGAGCCAAGCGCGACCCCGTCCCGCCTAACATATTTCTGGAACGGCTCTTCAAGCCATCCGTGGTGTGGCAGGATGAAAGCGGCAACACTAGCCCGGACCCGGTCATACCCCCTGAGTCCGAACACAATACCGATATCATCGGGGGCTCAACCACCGAAGCAACACCATCGGCCCATCTCATAATGGCAGTAATTGCCCCATGGACCGAACCCTTCTTGGCCTACCTTAATAGGCGAGAGCTCCCTGAGGATCCTAACGAGGCTCGCTGCATTGTCCGGCGCTCGAAAGCCTACAAGGTCCATGACGGTGAGCTCTACAAGAAAAGCGCTACCGGAGTCCTTCAAAGATGTATCTCCAAAGAAGAGGGGCGGCAGCTCCTGGCCGAAATCCATGCTGGCCTTGGCGGTCACCACGCTGCGGCTCGGGCCCTTGTAAGTAAAGCCTTCCATACAGGTTTCTTTTGGCCTACGGCCCGAGCAGATGCACAGGACCTTGTCCAACGTTGTGTCGGATGCCAGCTTTTCCCTAATCAAAGCCATATGCCACCTACTGCGCTACAAACAATCCCCATTACATGGCCTTTCGCGGTCTGGGGGCTTGATATGGTCGGACCCCTTAAAGGGGGAAGCCACAAGAAAAAATATCTGCTGGTCATGGTAGATAAATTCACTAAGTGGATTGAGGCCAAACCGGTTAAAACGGCCGAAGCCGGACCAGTGATAGACTTTATATCCGGTGTCGTACACCGTTATGGTGTTCCACACAGCATTATCACAGACAACGGCTCCAACTTTACAGCCGACGAGGTGAAAACCTGGTGCGCTAATTTGGGCATCAAGCTCGATTCTGCCTCCGTCTATCACCCGCAAACAAATGGTCAAGTCGAACGAGCCAATGGTCTTATTATGAGCGGCATTAAGCCCAGACTAGTGCGGTCTTTGAAAGAGTCAGACAAGCACTGGGTTGAAGAGCTCGACTCCGTACTCTGGGGGCTGCGGACCACGCCCAACCGTACTATCGGATACACACCATTCTTCATGGTGTACGGCGTAGAGGCCGTGTTGCCCTACGACATTATGCATGACTCACCACGAGTGCGCATGTATGAAGAGAGAGAGGCCGTGTTGCAGGACAGCTTAGACGCCTTGGAGGAGGAGTGCGATGTTGCAAAGGCCCATTCCGCATTGTATCAACAACAGGCTCGCAGATATCAACGCAGAGAAGTGCGGGCCAAGACTTATAATGTTGGCGAACTAGTTCTACGCTTGCCAGAGAAGAAAAAGGACAAACTCAAGCCCAAATGGGAGGGTCCCTTCATCATTGACGAAGTTCTCACTGGAGGAGCGTACCGACTGCGTGATGCATCAAACAATCGCTTGGAGCCGAACCCATGGAATGCTGCCAGACTTCGAAGATTCTACGCCTAGCGCCGGACTCCTTGTTCGTCTTCTTCTCCCCTTTTTTTTGTCCATTACCTTTTTTTTCCTCTCTTTCATTTTTTCCCTAGCTTTAAGCTCGTGTGCGGTTAAACCGCGCACCTATGACGTACACATCCTTATATATGTACGTCCATAATACCTGGGGGCTTCTTGTACAGAAGCTTATTATTATTATTTTCCGAGCATCAAGCTCACCACATATGTGTCTTTTCCTCATATGTACCTTTTCTTCGCCATTATATGCATCGTTATGACTTAAGTTTTGGCCAAGCTGGGTTGCCTGGCTCCTGTGCTTATGCCCTACGTTCCCGTTAGTTCGGCTAGGGCATAAAGGGAGCACCTCTGCGATTGTTACTGCCGGGTCATCCGGATGTGTACCTCAGACTGGGTGAAGCCGAAAGCTAGCGTTCTTAAGGGAATATTCGGTCGGCGGACTAAAGATGTTTCTTTTTTTTCATTCATTACACTATGAACCCCCAAATGCTACGTACACTGTGATTTTTTAATCACAGTTCGGACATGAACATTAACGCATGTTCACCCAGGGAAAGGAACCCTTAACGGAACTATTCTCTCTGGAAGATGTTTCTTACAATCACATGTAATATAACATAGCTAGCCGGATACAACTTGTCTGTTCAAGCAACTATGACCCCTATGCCTGGTTTCCACGCATACCCCGGTTTATATTACCGTGCGGGTATTCGGAAACACTCCGCACCTTTGGGTCCGGAAATCAAAGCGAAAAGGTCCTCCATGACAATCGTTTTACAATCCGGCTAGGGACAAATTTGCCAATCGAAGCACATAGTCACTTAGACTCAAAAACTTCCTCCTCTATGCCGTCCAACAGGCTGTCTAGCTTACAATCCTGTTGGGACAATTCGGCGGCTACCTTTACTTGGTCATATACTAAACTAACCGGAATTTCTTTTCCGTCTGATCCTCGAGGTCCGACCCGAGCCATATGATTCGGATCAAGCTTGGTATACCGTGTTTTCACCATGGCCCGGGCCTCTCGCGCACCTTCTCGGCAGGCCGATATCTTCCATAATCGGAAACGCCTCCGCGCTCCTTTGAATAGCTGTACAAGTTCCTCCATACTTCCTGGAGGGGAGGCGGATGGCCACAAGGCCTTAGCAACACTCCGCATTGCCTGCCGAGCTCGCTCGTGCATTTGCGATAGCTCTTGTAGCAGATCGCTCGAAGATCCGGACATTTCCTCTTCGGGACGGCCGGTCAACATACCTGCAGACATAAATCTGTCAGTTCCTTTCCTCGCCGAATTACACGGACGTAAGTTCAAAAGCATACCGAATATGCCGCCTCATTGCCTCTTATTTACCTTCATGGAGTCAGCGAGCTAGGCTCGCACATCTTTCAGTTCTTCGCCCAGCAGGGTGTTGGAATCCTGCAGCTTGTTTTTATCCTCCCTGACCCGTGTCAGCACACGTTCGCCCGCGGCCAGTAGCCTTTTGGCTTCTTGTTTATCCGCTTGCGCGATTTCAAGTGCCTCCTTCAGCTGATCTAACGATCCTGCCATGAGATATGCAACACTGTTAGCATTGCCGGTATATGATTATATTTTCTCGATGGAGGGGAACATTACCAGGCGACGCCTCCTTGGATTTCTCCAATTCGGCGGTGGCAGAAGTTAGCTGAGTCCGACACTTTTCCAGTTCTTGAGACAACAAGTTGTTCTTCTCTGTAAGCACCTGGTTATACAACGATCCTTAAATCAGTTGTATCAACTGCTTCAAGTCTCGGGGGCTACTGGTATATAATTATCAGGTTTGTACGATGTGAACTTACCCGCATATCTTTCAAATGCTGGTATGTCGCTCTGGTAAGCCCATCTCGAGCAGCTCGGATGTATGCATCAGCCGAGCTGAAGGCATTAAATGCCTCTTTTGTAAAGCCAGGGTCGCGAAGAACGGCCCTCCGGCGCCGATGATTCATGGCGCTCTCCACTTCTGAGTTTGTGACGGATACATCATTCGAATCCTCCGCCGAAGGACAATCCGGCGTCACTCCCGTATCGGCCCTCGTCTTTATGGCAGGTTCTAAAGCCTGGCTGTTGGGAGCGTGACCTGCAGGACCCCCGGACATAGTCCGGCGAACGCTCTTCCTGATGAGACCCAAACAGACAATGTCACAGTTGGATGTGACTGCCAAGGGGCATATTTGCGAAGCCATACCTCTTTGACGACGGCTCGGTCGTGACTTCGTTTGCCTTCCTCTTCGAAGGCTTGCCCGATGTAGGCGCCACTCTCTTTTGAGTTGCCTCTGGCGTAACATGGCGCGCCAAGCGCCTCCCCTTTGGAACACGAGACAGTGCGGTGGGTGAGGCAGAATGAGGAAGCTCTTTCGGAGGAGAGGTCTCTTGATTACTTACGTGTGAGGACGGGAGGAAGCCGGGATAGTCGGCTATAATGGCTACTTCTGTGCCATCGTAGCTCGCCTGGTAAAATACTCCCCCCTCAAGCTCCACAAATATATCTGGATCCTCTTCGAATCCGGGGTCAAGATCCCGGTTATGGTCCTCCGGCTGTGGAGCAGGGCTGTAGATCCCCGTGACGACCTTTCGCCATTCCTGTTGCAAATGGACGGGTTAGTATCAATTAAAAGTGACTCATGGAAATGATTGAGTATGGTGGTGGGATTAAAACTCACCCAGCTGGGAGAATTGTACATGGAAAATCCCTCTCGGTGCTTAAGACGAATAAATTCCTCTTTCTCCCCTTTGTACAGACCGGCCAATATTTTGGCCAGAGCGGCGGGGGTGTCCGGACCTTTCCGGCCACAGCGTGAGGCGTCATCTTCCCCGTTGTAGTGCCACATAGGGAGCCCTCTAAATTGGAGTGGCTGGACGCCCCGCACTATGGAGATCGCCATTACCTCGATTATTGATAATCCGGACTCGGCGAGCGCCTTTATCTTGCTCATTAATTGATGGATTTCCGCACTATCTTCCTCCTCGAGGCTCCTAGGGCGCCAGCTGTGGCGTTTCTTCAAAGGAGCACTGGAAAATTTGGGGAGACCCATTCGGATTGGGTCAGGGAGAGCGACGTCCTCAATATAAAACCACTCTGAGGGCCACTCCTCGGATGCCTTCTTCGGTGTGCCGGATAGGTATCCGGTCCCGGCTATGCGCCATACTTCGGCGCCGCCCACCTCGAATATGGATCCCTCTTGGGTACGAGGGACGAGGCAGAATAGTTTTCTCCATAAATCAAAGTGGGCTTCACAGCCTAGGAAAAGCTCACAAAGGGCAACAAAACCCGCGATGTGCATGATAGAGGCCGGCGTGGGGTTGTGCAGTTGGAGGTCATAATACTCCAGGAGTCCTCGGAGGAAAGGGTGGATTGGAAACCCAACGCCTCTTAGCAAATAAGAAATGAAGCACACCCGTTCCCCCCCGGTCGGATTGGGGAAATTTTCCGCCAAAACTTCGCCTGAGAAGGAGGTCAAACCTGCTCGAACAGGGACCAGATCCGTGGGGGGAAGAAATCCCTGTGCTTGGAGCTTCACTAGCTGATCATGGGATATAGAACATCTTTCCCAATTGCCCTTTTTGGGGCCATGGGGGCGGGTGGAAGAACTGGGAGCACTAGCCATGTTGGAATGGTTTCTCATAGCAAGCTTTGAGGATTTCCCGCTTGGCGTGGAATGGATCTGAAGATCCAATCTCTTTAAATAGACGCCTTTCTTACATGGTCAGGGAGTTATGTGCAAAGATACCCCAACCTCTCGTATTCGCTCGACACGTGGAAACTGAAGTCATAAAGGCGTGGAAGCCGATGAGCACGACATTAAATGGAAGGCCAAATACAGCTCCTTAAGTCAGGTACTTTGAAGTAATCGGAGGAGGAACCCGCCTTGGAATGCCGAAGACAATCTGCGCTCTGGACTACGTTCGGGGGCTACTGAGGGAGTCCTGGATTTAGGGGTCCTCGGGCGTCCGGACTACGTTACGTGGGCCGGACTGATCGGCCATGAAGATACAAGACAGAAGACTCTCTCCCGTGTCCAGGTGGGACTCTCCTTGGCGTGGATGGCAAGCTTGGCGTTCGATATGAAGATTCCTTTCTCTGTAACCGACTTTGTACAACCCTAGTCCCCTCCGGTGTCTATATAAACCGGAGGGTTTAGTCCGTAGGGGCAATCACGATCGCAATCATAATCAGACAGGCTAGACTTCTAGGGTTTTAGCCATTACGATCTCGTGGTAGATCAACTCTTGTAATACTCATATTCATCAAGATCAATCAAGCATGACGTAGGGTATTACCTCCATAGAGAGGGCCCGAACCTGGGTAAACATCGTGTCCCCCGTCTCCTGTTACCATCGACCTTAGATGCACAGTTTGGGACCCCCTACCCGAGATCCGCCGGTTTTGACACCGACAGAGGCCTACCAGCTTTTTCAGCCCAGCTAGGCTGCAAATCTTTCAAGGCGAGAGCGATGTATTCGCTTGCCCAGAAAATGAAGTAGCAAGAAATGGGATGTAAATTTTAAAAACGCAGCCAACCGGCAATTAGTTTCAAATATCTTTTTTTAAGATTTTGACATTTTGAATTTAATTGTTTTTTTGCGAGGAAAATTATGTTAGATTTTAAATTGATATAAAATTATTATTTTTAAATTAGTTTTAACATGATTCGAACTTTCGGGATTAAAAACAGTTCGGACCGCACCGAAATATGAAAATTTGGTTGAATTTTTAACCATGGCCAGAATATGGGTTGTAATGGTAACAAAAAGAATATGAACTTCAAAAAAATCCTTAAGAATTAGCCAATGGGCTGTACATTTATTAGCATTAATGGCAGATGGGTTGTATGCTGTTTTCCAAATATTTGAGGCTGACTTGTGGGCCTACTCGGTTGACGCGTATGCTTTCCTAAAAAAAGGTTGACGCGCAGGCAAGGCCTTGTCAACTTAGTCAACACACGGGAGCAGTTATTGTTGGATGTCCATCCAACGGCCGTCATGCTTCTTCAATCTCTGCTCTTCCTGCTCCAGCCGCTCAAACCAGCGCCGGCGGCTGTGTTGCCGCGTAGGCCTCACCGCCCCCACCTACTCCCATCGCTGGCCTGGCCATCCCTCTACTCACCCACACCTGCTGTTATTCTCCGGCGACGGCAGACGAACCAGTAAACCCTCGTACTCCCCTCCGCGTGGGAAATAACTGGGGTGTCTTCCCTGGCTCCGTGTCGTTCCCTTCCTAGGCCTCGCCGTCGTCCACCACCCTGGTGCTCTCAGCGCGGCGTGGTCAACGTGGTCAATGAATGACATCCATCGGAAGAGGACTGTACATGGAGAGGCTGGCAGCTGGGTCCATGGCCGCACGCAAGGAAGTGCCTCCTTATTACGCGCAAAATAATGATTCCTCCACCTGACAGCAGGGACCCACCGGAAGGGCCTCTGTACTTCGCGAAAAAAACGTTCCCCTTGCTGACAGCTCGGACCCACCAGCTATATCTTCGCACGCAAGGAAGTGCCTCCTTATTACGCACAAAAAAAATGAATACTCCCCCTGCTAGCTGGGACCCACCATAGTTGGAGGCTGGCTTGTGGGCCTACTAAGTTGACGCAGATGGAGGGCTTTGTCAACTTAGTCAATATGAACGATTCTAGCTCCAGTGACCGTACGATGTCCATCCAACGAACGTAGTGCTTCTTCAACCTCTGGTCTTCTTGCTCCAGCCGCCCAAACCAACGCCGGTCGTGCCGCCTGCTCCTGCCTCCTGTGGCTGGCTCTGCTGCTGCGCAGGCCTCATCGCCCCACCCTACTCCCATCGCTGGCCTGGCCATTCCTGTACTCACCCAGACCTCCTGCTATTCTCCGGCGACGGCAGCCTCACACTGCAGCCCAACCAGTAAACCCTCGTACTCCCCTCCGCATGGGAAACAACTGCCGAGTCTTCCCCGGCTCCGGGTCATTCCCTTCCTAGGCCTCACCGTCGTCCACTGCCTTGGTGGTCTCGCCGCGGCGTGGTCAACATGTTCAACGAACGACTTACATCGGAAGAGGACTGTACGTGGAGAGGCTGACAGCTGGGTCCACGGCCGCAGCAAGGAAGTGCCTCCTTATTATGCGCAAAATAATGATTCCTCCACCTGACAGCGTGTACCCACCGGAAGGGCCTCTGTATTTTGCGGGAAAAAACGTATCCCCCCTGACAGCTGGGACCCACCAGCTATATCTTCGGACGCAAGGAAGTGCCTCCATATTAGGCGCGAAAAAAATGATTCTTCCCCCTGACAGCTGGGACCCACCAGCTATATCTTCGCACGCAAGGAAGTGTATCCTTATCCTCCCTGACAGCTGGGACCCACCCAATCGAAGCGTATGTAGCCTTGTCTGTCTGGTCGTGAACGTGTATGTACATACTGGTCGATCGGTCTCTCTGCAACGATGAACCGTGGCCGAGCAAGCACCGGCACGTGTAGTAGTAGAGCCCCCGACGTAGTAGTTCAGGCAGTCCAGTCTAAACCGTGTACACGTACGTACAGCCAGATGCCAAAAAATACGACCACGTACGTACATACGGGCGCGGTCTGGAACGCCTACTCGCGCATACGTACGACTAGGGCTCGTGTACATGGAGAGGCAACAGACGGCAGCAACGGCGTCCTGTTCATCGGAAGCCAACCGGCTGGGTCAGAACAGAGAAACCGCGTCGTGTTCATCGGGAGGCAACGGAATGTGTCTTGTTCATCGGGAGCCAACCAGCTTGGACGGAACAGCCGAAACAGGGTCTGGCGTACCGCAAAACGGAGGAAACGGACTTGTGTTCGAGCTCATACGGTCGAAATGGGGTCTGGCGTACCGCAGAACGGAGGAAACGGACTTGTGTTCGAGCTCCTACGGTCGAAACGGGGTGGTGTTGTTCGGGAGGGGTGTGGCGTACCGCAAAACGGAGGAAACGGACTTGTGTTGGAGCGCCTACGGTCGAAACGGGGTCCTGTTCATCGGGAGGGGTGTGGCGTACCGCAAAACGAGACTCCACGGGCTACTGTTCATCCGCCGTCGACTTCCTCCAGCCTCCACCTGCTACTATTCATCCACCGTCGACTTCCTACTGTCTCCACCAGCTACCATCGACGGGGTCCTGTTCATCCAGCCTCCACCGGCTACAGTTCAACCAGCCCTCCATGGGGTCCTGTTCATCCAGCCTCCACTGGCTACTGTTCAACCAGCCCTCCATGGGATCCCTCCACCGGCTACTGTTCATCCACCCCACCTCCTCGATCGGGGTCCTGTTCATCCAGCGGCAATGGCCTCTACTACCACGGGGTCCTGTTCATCCAACCCCCACTAGGAACTGTTCATCCAACCCCCAACAACGGTCACTGTTCATCAAGAGGCAGCAGGTTCGATCGGCTTCAGTTAGCAGCAGTAGCGAAGGAATCGCTCGATCGGGTTCAGTTAACAGCAAGGGGTCGATCGCTTGGGTTCAGTAACACATAGCTAGTGCAATCGCTCGGGTTCAGTTAAAGCCCAACGCCTCGCACACACGCGCGTACGTGTACGAGAGAAACGCGCAAACCTCCATGCATCGCTTGGCCCCAACCACCCACCGTAACCGGGAACTCCCCGAAATTTTCCTCACCCTCGCTTCTACCACGATTTTTTCTGTCATGGACGGCCCAAAGAATGTCATGCAGGTGCGTCCCCGGCCCGCCCAGGACGAAAAGCCCATTTTCTGTCATGATTTTTTGTCATAGAAGTAGGAGTCCACCACATCTATGATGGTACGTGGTTTTGTCATAATTATCGTCATAGAAGTGTCATAAGCATGACAAAAAAAGTTTTCGTTCAGGACAAAATGTCACGAATTATCAAGTAGTATTACACAAACATAATTTGTACTTATCATGTACCTTATCAACATGTCTTTTCATCTATTTGAAATGTATGCCTTTTACATTTGACAATTTATCTTACTGATACTATTTGCAATTTATAGTTTGCGTCACCCTTCGACTTCCACTTTAATTTCTAGGTGTTACAATATAGGGTTTGATGTTTATCATTTTGTAGTTTTTGTTTATATTTTTCATAGAATTACTTTAATGTTTAGGTCTATCGTTCATTAAACCTTTAAGTTTTAGGGTACTTAAATAATAAAAGTAGTAATCTTCGTTTACAATTCAATGTCTACAGTTTAGGGTATATGGTTTTCTACTTTTTGATATACTTTCAATGCACTTAGTTTAGGGTTTTGAGTTTAGTGCTTACAATTTAGCTTACCCATGTAGTCAACGTAGGGATCTTACTTTAGGGATTAGGCCCAAGAGTTTAGGGTACTCATGTATTGTATCTAGCCATCTTACTTTACGACATACAACTTAAGCTTTAGGGTTTACATTTCTTTTGTTTTTAATTTGCGATCAGTTTCAATGGCATTGCTAATTGTACATTGTAGATTATTAGGTTTACTGTTTACTATTAGGGTTTAGGGTCATAGTTTAGTGTTTAGGTTTCCTTTTATTAATTTGTCATCTGTTTCGATGACATTACTATTTGTACCTTGTAGATTATTACCGAAGAAGGCTTTCACCCCGCTTTATATATAAAGCAATGAGCATCCACAATCCGGTACAAACGCACGCCACCACAACACACGCACACACCCAAGACAGGATACATAGGCGCTGAGCGCAGCAACACCACCCCTAGCACTACAAGAGCAACCGGGGCCCTCAACCGTGAACACGCCACCGCGAAGAGATGAAGCCGCATACGAAGAACCGTGGGCTCCAAGGCGGTGCCTTCAGGAAGGTTATGACACCGGAGCGCCGCCACCGCCCGACCCGAGGATCAGAGTTTCCCCCGGAGCAACACCGTGGGCAATGATAGCCGTGACGACGCCTTCAGGAAAGGAACGAGCTTCGCCATTGCCAGTCCATTCGAAGATCTAATAGGTTTTCACCCCGGCCAACACTCACCACCACCGAACGCCACACCCCGACGACCACGCCATCCACAAGGCCATGGCCACCGGGCAGCACCGAGCCACGGGCTCTGCCCATGAGCACCGCGCTACCAACACCAGGGCCGCCGCCCCGACATCCAAGACCTTGACACCACCTCACCTGAGACCCACTACTACCCCAACCAAAGAGATGAGTGGAAAGGCCCCGCCTTTCGCACCCCTGGGCGGCCCCTAGGGCCGAGACCCAATAGGTTGGCCAAAACTAGCTTCCATCAACCCGTCCTGCTGCACCGGGCGCGAGACGAGCTCGGTCCTGCTGCCAGGCGCGAGGCGAGTTCTGTCCTGCAGCACCGGGCACGAGAGAAGCAATGGATCGCAACTGGGAGAGGGCCAACCCTTCGACGAAGATAGCGATAGGACGACGAGGAGAGGGATCGTAGGCCGACACAGGCCGCTCACCGATGGGCTGACGCCAGAGATGTCCAGCCATCACCGTGAAACCACCTAGACCACTGCCATGAGCCACCACCATGCCATGGCAGCCCACATCCACGCCGGGACCCCGAGGGGCAGCCCCGAGCCGCCCTGCAGCAGCTGCGGCGCACCGCCGAAGATGCAGCCCGCCCCCGCGCCGCCCGTCCGTGCCTGACCCCGATCCAGGAGCCGCCGCCGCCACAAGCATGCCAGCCACCACGCCCCAGCCAACTCGGATCGGCGAACCTACAGCAAGCCAAGGAGATCGCGCCGCGAGCACCAACGCCACCGCCGCCCGAGCCGGCCAACAATCCCCGCCTGCCTACGCCCGCCATCCACCACCGCCGGCCTGGATCTGTCGTGCAGGATGCGACCGCACCGGGGCATACCCCCGCAGCAGATCCACACCACCACCACCCTGCAACGCCGCCAGAGGCCTCGTCGGCCAAGCGCCCCGCAAGGACGAGCCGCCCGGTGCCGCCCAGAGCTCACTACGGGAGTGGGGGAAATGCCCCGCTGCCGCCAGCGTCGCACGTGCTTCGCCCGACTGCGCCCTCCGGCGGCGGCGGGGAGAGGAGGAGGGAAGGAGGAGCCTAGGGGTGGCGGCGGCGCAAGCTCTCCCGTGGCGCACGCGGGGTGCGTCTCAGGAGCTCTCTCCACCTTGTAGATTATTAGGGTTTAGGGTTTATAGGGTTAGTTTTATTAACAATTTGCAACATTGTCCTGTCAAAACTTTTGACCTAAAATTATTCTCAATCACTCAACAGAACTATTTCTTCTGGCAATGATATTACAATAATGATCTATGACACATTTAAATTTCCATAATATTTAAGTTCCATACGAAGAAACATGGATTTTAAAGTCCATAAAATTCAGTTTCAGCGTTTGTAACTTGTGTAAACAGATTCATACACATACATGTGCTCCCACTGTTTACACACGCATCGTAATATTGCAATTCATACAATTTCAAATTAATGATACTCAACGGTTCGGGCAGAAAAGTTGTTCGAAGATAACAAATAGCCAACACGAACACAAGCAACAAATACAAATATCAAATATCAGAATGACCAACTATACCACACATTAAAAGTTTGTTTTGAACAAACACGGTCGTTACCAAGGACTAAACAAGAAAATAAAGCTTTGCAGCTGAATTTGTACCTGTTTGCACCAAATATACTGTTGTGGGGCTTCTTATCTTGAAGGCTTCAATCTATGAGGACACAAGATGATCTTTTTCCTTTCGCGTACTCAAATGATGCCTGACGGTGGATATTCCATTTTGATGAACAGCTGAATCGTTTTTCCTTATCTATTCTACAAGTTTTTTTGAAAAGATGGTTAAAACCCCCGGCCTCTGCATCAATCGACGCATACAGCCATCTTTATTTCTTATTCAACAAAGGTCTAACAAGAACATACATCAAGCCACCCAGAGCCACCACTCACACCTACAAAACTCGATAATGTGGAGTGCTCTCACTCTCCATATCTAAAACCAGTATCATCGCCGATCTGTCCACATAACGTATCGGAACCAATAGCCAGTGCAGCAGACCTAAAGTGTACACCACCTACATACGTTTTAGAAGCCGCCATCATCATCGGACCGCTGATCCATCTTCAGAAGAGAGATCCACATCATCCTTGTCAGTCCGTCCATCCGCCGACGCCACCACGGCGCCTAACGGTGCCACCGTCTGCGCTCGTCCATCCAGACGCGAAGATTCTGGAGGATCTGTCGTGCGTAGCACCTGCCGACCAGGCATGACACAACGTAGCACCTGCCGGTCAGGCATGACTTGACATCTCCACCGAAGCTCCGTGCAAGATGAAGCCGCTCCACTTCCTGCCTCTATCTTCCAGCGCTGCTCCACAAACGATGCTCCCAAGAGAGAAACGACACCGCGGTACCGCCATCGTCCGATCTTGAAGACCAGATCCTAGGGTTTCCCCTGGAGCAGCACGAGTGGGTCGACAGAAATTACACGACGATGCCTTCATCAAGGTAACGGATGCCTTCGTCAAGGTAACGGCGTAGAACGCTGCCATCGCCTGCCATCGGCTCAGTTTTCACCGGCAACTCTGTCTTCCTGACTCGCAACCGGGACTAGATGACGGATCTCGAGATCTGACCATCGAGCTCAGGCTGACCACCTCCGACGGAGGAGATGGCCACCACCGCCGGCTGCACCGGCCAGATCAGATCTGGCTAGAGGCGCCGCCGAACAGTCCACCAGGCCCTCCACGCCGCCGCCGCCGCCGATCCGACGTCCGATGGCGCGCCGCCGCCGACCGCAGCCACCGCCCTTCCCGGTACAATGACGCGACGCGCATGTAGCTGCCGCCTCCCGAGGCAGGGTCGGCCACCATGCCACCACCATCACCGCCGCGCCGCATAGATTGGATCGGTCGCGCCATCACGCGTTTAGGGGCCCCGCACCACCCCAAAGACGCGGGAGAGAGGGAGTCCCCCGCCACCGCTGTCGGCCTTCGGGCTTAGCCCGGCGGCGTCGTCCGGCAGCGGCGGAGGGAGGGGGAGAGGGAGATTGCGTCCCCGACGGCTAGGGTTTGGGCGCCGCCCGAGTCGCCCTAGCTTGGACGACGCGGGGGCAATGTAGCGTACTTGGCCATAACGCCAGGGCAGAGCCATCTATTCTATAAGTGTATGTTATTTCTCGTTTTCACTGTTAAAGCACCCCACTGAACAGGTATACGATCCCACACGAACAGGTATATCTGCATGATATACGAACACATTTTTTTTTTGCGGGGATATACGAACACATTATAGATAAAAAAGAAAATAGAATTTTTCTATACATTCCCAAATATGCGAATCTTGGTGCAGATCAACGGTACAAAATCCACGTGCACCCGCACTTGCGTGCGCTAAATCCCCTCCCTGTGAGCATGCTTGTTTGTTTGTTTGTTAGCGTGCCATATCCATCATTCTCGTCCATCACTCTCCCAGGTAACGAAGACAGCCCCCGCAACAACAAAAAAAAAAAAAGGTAATGAAGACAGCGCGTTAATTTCCGCTAACAGTGTAGTATCGCAATGTACATACTCATATGTGGTCACACAAATGTTGAGAAAATCAGGAGATGAACTCAGGCGAGCATTTTGGCTTCGCAATGCAGCGCTAATCTGTCTGTCTCTGATCCACTAAACATAAGCGAAAATGGAATATATGACCGGATCGACCCCACTGTAACAAAAATGATGCTAGCTAGCTAGACCTGTTGAAAAGTATTACTCGAGATTCATAGCTAGCTTTACACATCACTGGCCCCACCATAGTTAACAACCAAACCTATGTATATGGCTATTATATTTGTGATCGAACAAGCAAACAAGCAACTCATGATGCTACGCACTTAAAGTAAACTAGCTAGAACTCCTTTTTGCCTTAACTAGCTAATCAGCCTGTTAAGCTTGTAGCATAACGGGACAAAAGGCAAAGGTAAACACAGCGACATACATCACCCTAGTTAACTGTTTAATAAACTAACCAGCGGCTCTCTTTGTGGGCTAGCGATCGATCCATTGATGAAAAGTGTGCACGGGCTGATTAACCATAATTAACAAGTAGGGTTCTGCCAAACTTTCCCTTGACATCTGGTGCACGTCTCCCTCATGGATATGACCTTTTTTTTCTAAGAGAGATCAGATTCTCTTATTATAGTAGTTCTTTTTTTTATGTACGCTTGTGTTGTGTAGTTGCAGGTTCTTATAATGCTGGAACCTTTCCAAAGGTCAACAATTGCTGCCAAGGATTATGTTAGTCACTGATCGATCGAGCACCTATGGCCGGCCCCGGCGCCTTTGGTCCGCCAGAGTTAGTTAATTATATTATAAATGTCCGGATTAAACAAGAGTGGGTCAGCAGATGCAGGTTGCCGCGCGCTAACGATGGGATTATTCGCGTGTGAGATCGTCATATAATATGCAAGTTTGGTCTTGGAGTCTTAGTTACATGCGGCGTATATAAGATGCGCTAACTCCACTATGATTGTAGTAGTACTTGTTTGCGTCGGCTATTCCTAACTGCCATGATTGTCCATAATTACTTCTAAACCCTCTCAACTCTCCTAGTGTGTGGTGCATGTTCTAATAAGAGGACAAAAGTACTTCTTGTTCGATGGACAAGTTGCATGTTCCTACTTGTTTGGCCACTTTTTCGTGCCTTCAGATTATATTCAATGGTGCAGAGATTTCGCGCTTTTCAGTTCTGTTTTTAGTGTTTACGTGCCACTTTTGCGTTTGCTTCGGAGTATAAATGACAGTGATCCATATTTATCTAGAAATGTTTCAGGCCGAATTTTGCCTTCCGTAGATCCCTCAAATAATCCTGGTCCTACTTTCCGTAACCCTACTACCATGCATCTTCCTCGTCTCTTTGTAAGCCAATTGTAAACGGAAATGATATCTGGCAAATGTCAGCGAGGGAACTCATCCCGGCGAACTCCTTCCCCGCCATTGCATGGATATTGGTGCAAGACCGATGCCACGTAGACCAGCTGGAGTCGTACGCTGTTACACGTTTCCAAACGAACCTTCTCAACTTTTTTACTCCAAAAACTTAATGACAAAGGTGCGCGAGGAGGGGTTCAAACTCGCGACCTCCTAGGCTAGGGGGCGGGGGCGCTTACCACTCGGCTTAAGAGGGTTTTTGTGAACACTTGTGACCAAACTGTATATGTATTTTTAAAACTAATTTTGTCTTAAATTTAATTTTCCTTTTAAAAAAGTTCTGAAATTCCCGGATTTTTTCCATTTTATAAAGAATAAAATTTCCTTTTTTAGAGGGGATTTTTTTTCTAAAATTTCCATGTGCATTTTAGTTATAGGTAGCATGACAATTTCTTTTTATTTTAATCCATGAGGTTTTTTTGTGTTCCTAAACATGAAATTTTTTAGGTCTTTTTGTAATGCCCCATGGCAAGGTTTGGCAAAATATATCACTTATTCATTGCAACTTTGGAATTGTTTTTTACTTTCTCACATGGCAGTTTTATTATTAAGAGCATGGCATTTTAATAAGGGCATTTACATTTATGCCCCTAATTTGCGCCCACTCTTAGATTTGTCCCTAACTTTTTTATGTGCTCAAATTTGCCCCTAAAAAGCATTTTAGGTCTCGCGGATGCCCTTCCAGCTGGTCAAAGTTGTTTGACAGAAACTTTGAAAATTCATAACAAATTCATATGAACTCAGAAAAATGCATATAAGATATCAAAATGTTCATAAAAATATCACCTATACACGTATGTCATTTATGTTCATCACCCACACATGCATTTATTTGCATTATCTCTAAATAGTTTTTTAATGTTGTAAACCCTAAAAAGCGTTAAAGAGTGCTTTTGCCATGAACGTAAATGACATGTGCATATAGATGGCGTTTTTATGAACATTTTGATATCTTATTTTGCATTCTTCTGAGTTCATATGACGTTTTCATGAATTTTCAAAGTTTCAGTCGAACAACTTTGACCAACTGCAAGGGCATTCTCGTGATCTAAAATGCTTTTTAAGTGCAAATTTGAGCACATCAAAAAGTTAGGGCTAATTTGAGAAGTGGATTCGAGTTAGGGGCACAAATATGAATGTCCCATTTAATACTTAATAACATGGCAATTTTATTATTAAGAGCATGGCATTTTTACTATTAATAAAATGGCAGCTTCATATTAATAGGATGTCCGTTTTATTATAGTTTATATGGCATTTTTATTACCAAGAAGATGGCAATTTTATTATTATTTGAATAGCATTTTTATTATCAAGAGGATGAAAGTTTTATTATTAAGAGGATGGTAGTTTCATTTTTTATTCCCATGACAATTTTATTTTATTTCATTGACACGACATTTTTTTATTAATTTTTTGTAGTGGACTAAATCAAGCAAAAAACTTACACATGGCCATTTCTGTTCTTGATCCATGGAAAAAAAATATTCTCCAAAAACATGGCATTTTTTGCATAGTGAAACATCTGCACGACAAATTTATAAATTTATTTTCGTAGATAACACGACACATTTTTTTAATCATACCATTGTAAATTTATAAATTAGAGGACTGTAGTTTTGTAAAGTAGCATGCATTTTTTCATATTTTCATAATCATGGCATTTTGACAAATTTATGTTTCTCTATTTTTTATAAGAAAATTGTGTTTTTTTGTTCATGGCACTTATAAAACTGTTAACTTGGCCTCTAGGCCAATCGGGGTTCGCCCTGGCCATCCCCCCGGCGAATGATAGAGGGGGGGTGAAACATATGCTGGAAGCCGCTTTCCGTGGCGACCGAAATCATTCGATGGGAGCTGTTCCCTCGCAATGGTTCCCTAGATATTAGGGTCCATTATAAATTGGGCTGGTAATGTCGGGCCTACCGAGTGATTTTCCCGGTGCGAAGACGGGCTACTTGGGCCTACTAGGTCGTATCCTCACCTTGGGTGGCGCAGCCTTGGAGGAGAGGCTACCCCCTTAGTACTGAGGCACCAGAGAGGAGATCCTGCTAGAGGATCCCATTCCCAACCCAAGCAGGACCACTAACTTGCTCCCAAGCCTGGGGGTGCAACACTTGGGGCCAATTCAGCCCATGTGGCTGCCACCACTTGGGACAGCCAAGGGTGCAACCCACTAGGGCCATTTCAAACCTTCTCGGACCTTACACAGCCTCCAGGGGTATTGTTGGGACATTCATGGCATCACCAGAACACTTTTGGTATCATCGGAACATTTCCGGTGCATCCCTCTCATTCTCCTAATACCTCCTAGTACTCCATCAAACCGTTAACCGTTAAGCATCTGACCTTGCAGGTTTGGTAATATGTGGACATGACCCGGAACACTTTTCGGCCAATAGCAACGGCATCTGCACGTCCATATTAATTCCCACATATACATGAAGATCTTATCGAGCGAACCTTCTATTTCCGTAAAAATTCCCTTGCTTCACAATATGTAACAAAACACGAGGCAAGACTTTTATCGGTATCCATGTGAAACAACTCTTTGATTATAATACCAGTTGTCCTCATTACCGGCTTTGTTCTCTTTTCTTGTTTCAACATTCCGATATCCCATGATCACTATCACACTATGTCTGGTCAGACGATGATGGGTATTGTAATACCAAGTGGGCCTAGAGAATATCTCGCCACCATCATAGGAGCAAATCCCAGTCTTAAACTATTGAGTCCCTTGACATAGATAACTTATGTACCCAAAAGTTATTGTTATGGTCACCCTATTATGGATAACGTATGGCATTCCCAAAGTAACCATCTGGTATGAAAGTCCACGATATTCTCATGGTCTAAGGACGTGAGTATATGTTAATATGATAATACTGCTAACATAGTGATGATGGGATCTCATAGTATATCATAAGTTGGATCTGTCCAACTCCATTGTTCTGCCAACAATTTGTTCATTATTGTCGGCATTCTTGTTGTTTTTATAATGCCCTACGATCAGGAAAATAGGATCATCATGCAATCCATGAGCTAGTCTCAGAAGCGAGACTAGGGATCTACTTGGTGTTTATGTTCCCACACATGCAGTTGAGTTTTTCTTTGAATCTGATATTCAGGAATCATTGAAATTATAGCATATAAATTTAAAAATTTATTATGAACATGTAAATAAAATAATACTTTATTATTGACTCTAGGGCATATTTCCAACATCAAGATATATGGGTCCCCTTTATCCCATATGTATCAGCTCCTATACTTAGGTATGGTAATATCTGTCACTTTGACCACCCAAAGCCTGATTGTCTTAGTATACTACTAACCCTACACATGCACTCAGACATTAGGAACAAAAGGACAACAACATATCATAACTTACGACTCATATCAATCACAACAGATCACCAAAAGTCACAGGACAAAAAGGATCTACTCAGACATAACGGTAGTGTAACAAATCATTGGGAAATAATTTATAGCATGAAACACCATGTTTAAGTAGGGTATTACAGGGTTTTTGGATGAGTGGACCACTATATAGAGGGAGGTATTAGCAATTGATATGGTGGTGAAGTCAATGGAGACGATGGCGGCGATGGCGCAAATGACGGTTCCCTTCTTCTTCTTCTTCCTTTTGCCTTCTCCCTAGTTGGGAGATTTTTCCTCCCTTTGGTCCATGGTTGTCATGGCCCCGGGAGGGCAAGATCCCTCTTCGAGATTGGATCCAACCCCGGGATATATTTTTAGATACTGAAATCTGAGTCCTATCACCGTTTTATCGACCACAAGAGATCCTTAACTCTGAAAAATACAAAAATATAGGGTGGTTCAGAAACTTCGGAGATAGGTTTGCGGTCAAAGGGATGGATAAACCTAGATATCAGCTAGCCACACGGCCAGATGGCGCGGTCTGGACCTATGTCGCATGACGATCTCGGGTGAAGGCCATATGAGCCCCTACAGGTGGAACCAGATCCCCTGGAAGCTCCTAGTGAAGACATATTTCTACATATGTTTCTATTTTTCCTCGCCCAGAAAATATCCCTTTTCCACAATTTACGAAAACACGAAAAAAAACGTCCTTAGCACTGAATTAATATGTTAGAGCAATAAAAATGACATATAAATGTGCCTAAAGTATGTATAAATAATGTAAATATATCATGAACATAGTAAAAAATTATAGATCCCGTTGAGACGTGTCAGGTTTTCATAAAAAATTTGAGCATTTTGAGGAAATTAAATGGTCTAGCATAATTATTACCAAAATTGTTTGTATAAGTATTATTATTAAAATTATTTCTTGAATTAAAATTTACATCAACTTGTGAAATAGAAGCATCGTGAAGATCGGTAGGAACATATTTAGTTGCAAGGATAGACATAATCATACCAACCTAGTCATTAAAGCAAACAATATCCTCAGCAGAACTTACCATTTTATTATTTGGAGCTCTTTCATAATGTCATTGGGCATAACTAGTCATCATCTCACCATGAAGCTTTGTAGTCCTTACTTGCCATAAAGGTGCCACCTCCGGTACAATCTAGTAAATTTATGGACATATAGTTTAGTCCAACATAAAAAGTTTGAAGCACCATCCATTGATTCAAGCCATGAGTGAGACCATTCTTAATCATCACTCCTATAAAGGATAATAGAGTCCCCGCCTCTTGGGGGCCTTCGAGTGCGAAGAGGACCACCGCGCCATCTGTTTCCACATGTTGTGTCGTGGGGCCTCTCGAGGGCTCTCCGCGCCGTCCAATCTGGCTGGAGAGCCTGGACTCGGGAGACTCGCCTCGGCGGTGCATGACGGGTGGACCGTGGGCACACCCAGGGACACCGTCATGGGGGCGGTTTCGAGTGCGCCCGAGAGCGAGGCCCCCTGTGTTGTCCCACACGCGATGGGAGGTCGGAGCCACCTGTATGGTCATCGCCCCACATTTGACTAGTTCAATCGCAACAATGGGGTCATCCGTGCAGCCCGCAATGCTATACCTACTGTATTCTAACTTCTCCATGACTTATACCCCCTATATAATCCATAGCATCATCAAAATAAGCACACTATGCAATAAAATAGAATATGTTTAAAACAGAATAGTCTGTAATGATCCGAACTAAAACCATACTTCTGTAACTCCAAAAATTCTGAAAAAATAGCACAGTGTAGGTAATTTTTATCTCAATACTTTGTAAAAAATTTAGGATTTATCATGTTCCATTAAATAGGAATATTCAAATATTAGGCGCAAAAGTTTCTAATTTTGCACAGCACCAATTCAACTATCATCTAAATTATTCCAAAGGCTTTACTTGGAAAAAAATAATTAAAATATAAAAACACAATAATTATAGTAGCAATCATCATGTTACTCAAGAAAATGAAAATGAAAACAAAAAGATAGCTATTGGGTTGCCTCCCAACAAGCGCTATTATTTAATGCCCATAGCTAGGCATAATGCATCAAGTATTATCATCCTTCGTGTCCAATTCCTCAATTACACAACGTGACTTACTAGGACGTCCAGCAAACATATTTTTAATCATGACACTCCTAGGAACAAAATTAAGGAATTTGTGTTCAATCATAGGTTCCTTTATCATTTCAATGAAATTGGGGTGAGCACTAATCATTTTTAGGTCTTCTTTTTCCTTACTAGAGGAAGCACCCTTGTTTTTAGGAACATACATATGCTTAGAATTCTTATTTGTAAGAGTCCTTTCAATAGTTTTGATGGAAGAAAAAGCTGAGCCCAAGTTATTTATGATCTCTTCCAGTTTGTCAATTCTAGCAGGACTTTGTTCTACTCTATCGGTAATTGGTTTTCTATCCTTCAATAATTTTAATGTGGTTCCCACTGAAAAGCCAAATTTAGTGACTTGGTTATGCACCTTTTTATCAAGATTTTCAATGTCTTCAACAGTTATCATTTTATTCTCAGTTATTTCTAACCTTCGCATAAAATGTTCCAAAGTTAATGTCGTTTCATTGATAGTGATAGGTGGTGATCCCACTAAATTCCCCATAGCATTAAAAGCATCCAATGGGTGACTACTCAGAAAATTTCCTCCAGTAATAGTGTCAAGCAAAATCTATACCGAGTAGTAATACCCACATAAAATTTGTAGAGAAGAAAAGTGGTGGATTGCTTACGAGTAGATCTATTTTGCGTATTGCAAATCCTATACCAAGCATCTTTTAAACTTTCTCCTCCCCTTTGTTTAAAATTAAGCACTTCATTTTTAGGGGTACATGCTACAACCGAAGAACTAGCCATAGCAACAAGCAAAGAAAGCACACGAGGTATTTTTGGTCATTTTGATTTTTTTCAATGGAAACTAATAAAGGCAAATAAAAGCAAATAATAAGTAGAACAAGTAAATGATAAATATGTGTGAAGGGACCTTCATTGTTTGATGAAGTCTTCCCGGCAACGGCGCTAGAAAGTCTTCTGCTACTTGTGATAGGCGTTGAGATTTCCCTGAAGAGGAAGGGTGATGTAGGAGAAAGTAATTCCCTCAGTTAAGAACCAAGGTTTTTCGAACAAGTACGAGTTCATACAAACAAATGTCAACAGTACCTGCACACACACACACACAAACACTTGCACCCAACATGGGCAAGATCCCTTCTACTCGTTAATTGCAAGGATTAATTCTGATAGTAGTAGATATATAATATGCAAAGCAAAATAAAAGTAAATAAATTATAGCAAGGTATTTAGGGTTCTAATAATATGATGTGAATGGACCCGGGGGCCATAGCTTTCACTAGAGGCATCTCTCTCATGAACATAGCAATGGTGGGTAGACAAATTACTGTTGGACAATTGATAGAAAAGCGCATAGTTACGATGTTATTCATCGCATGATCAGTACATAGGCATTACGTCTATGACAAGTAGACCGAAACGATTCTGCATCTACTACTATTACTCCACCCCCTCGACCGCTATCCAGCATGCATATTAAGGTACTAAGTTCATAACAAACAGAGCAATGTTTGGAGCATGATGACATAATTTAGACAAAATAAGACCAATTAATATGATCGAACCCTGTTGTTTTACCCTTAGTAGCAACAATGCAAATACGTGCCTCGCTGCCCCCTTCTTTCACGAGGTGAGGACACCGCAAGATTCAACATACTACTATGCACCACTTCCACTGAAGATAAATCAATCTTGTTTGCCAAACTAAATGGATAGATCGGAAAGCATTACATAGCTATAACAATCACACGTAATAAAGTTTAGAAAAGACTCAATTACTCTCAATGAATAATCTGATCATAAACCCATGCTACTTGTGAGCTGCGTTGGGATTTCCCCGAAGAGGTGAGGATGATGCAGCACAGTAGAGATAAGTATTTTCCTCAGTTAAGAACCAAGGTTATCAATCCAGTAGGAGAACCACGCAACACATCGTTAGAAGTACCTACACACAAAATAACAAATACTTGCACCCAACACAAACAAGGGGTTGTCAATCCCTTGGCGGTTAATTGCAAGGATCAAATCTCGTAGTCATAGTTAAATAAACAAAAACACAAAATAAAATAAAGTAAATAAAATCGCAGCAAGGTATTTTTGTATTTTAATATATGATAAAGATAGACCCGGGGCCATAGTTTCCACTAGAGGCTTCTCTCTTGAACATAGCATACGGTGGGTAAACAAATTACTGTTGGGCAATTGATAGAAAAGCGAAGAATCATGACGATATCCAAGGCAATGATCATGTATATAGGCATCACGTCTGAGACAAGTAGACCAACTCCTGCCTGCATCTACTATTATTACTCCACACATCGACCGCTATCCAGCATGCATCTAGAGTGTTAAGTTCATAAAGAACAGAGTAACGCCTTAAGCAAGATGACATGATGTAGACAAAGTAAACTCAATCAATATGAATAAACCCCATTGTTTTATCCTTAATGGAAATGATACAAATACGTGTCATGTCCCCTTCTGTCACTGGGATTGAGCACCGCAAGATCGAACCCATCACAAAGCACCTCTCCCATTGCAAGATAAAATCAATCTAGTTGGCCAAACCAAATCAATAGATCGGAGAGAAATACAAAGCTATAATAATCATGCATAAAAGAGTTCAGAGAAGACTCAAATAATATTCATGGATAATCTGATCATAAACTCACAATTCATCAGGTCCCAACAAACACACCGCAAAAAGAATTACATCGAATAGATATACAAGAACCTCGAGGAGAACATTGTATTGAATATCAAAGAGAGAGAGAGAGAGAGAAGAAGTCATCTAGCTACTAGCTATGGACCTGTAGTTCTGTGGTAAACTAGTCACACATCATCGGAGGGGTAGCAAGGTTGATGTAGAAGCCCTCCGTGATCGATTCCCCCTCCGGCAGAGTGTTGGCAAAGGCCTCCAGATGGGATATCGCGAGAATAGAAACTTGCAGCGGCTGAAAAAGTGTTTTGGATGGCTCTCTGTTGGTTTCCTGATTTTAGAGAATTTATAGAGGTGGAATTAGGTCAAACGGAGCAAAGGTGGGCCCATAAGGCACCAGCGCATGCCTACCCCCCTGGGCGCACCCTGGTGGCTCGTGGCCACCTCCTTCGCTTTCTGACTTCCTCCCAAAGCTTCTAGTGTCTCTTATGTCTAGAAGGAAATTGTCAAAAAGTTTCATGGCATATGGACTTCGTTTGGTACTGGAAAACCAAAAACAGGCAAAAAATAGCAACTGGCACTTGGCACTAACTTAATAGGTTAGTTCCAAAAAATGATATATAATTGCATATAAAACATCCAAGATTGATACTATAATAGCATGGAACAATAAAAAATTATAGATACGTTGGAGACGTATCAAGCATCCCCAAGCTTAATTCATGCTCGTCCTCGAGTAGGTAAATGATAAAAACAGAATTTTAGATGTGGAATGCTACCTAAAATGTTCATCATGAAATCTCTCTTTTGTGGAATGAATATTAAGATCCGAATGATTCAAAGCAATAATCTATAGTTTGACATAAAAACAATAATAATAAGGCATACCAACAAACAATCATGCCTTTCAAAATATCAATGCTAAAGAACGTTATCCCTACAAAATCATATAGCCTTGTCATGCTCCATCTTCTTAACACAAAGTATAAATCATGCACTACCCCGGTGTTAGCCAAGCAATTGGTTCATACTTTTTAACGCGCTTTAGCATTTTCAACTCTCACGCAATACATGAGTGCAAGCCATTGATATAACACTATGGGTGGAATAGAGTACGGTGGTAGAGATTTATATGGAGAAGGCAAAAAAAAGAGAAAGTCTCACATTAACGAGGCTAATCAATGGCTATGGATATTTCCATCAATTGATGTCAATGCAAGGAGTAGGGATTGCCATGCAACGGATGTACTAAGAGCTATAAGTGTATGAAAGCTCAAAAAGAAAACTAAGTGGGTGTGCATCCAACTTGCTTGCTCATGAAGACCTCGGGCATTTGGGGAAGCCCATCATTGGAATATACGAGCCAAGTTCTATAATGAAAAATTCCCACTTGTTATATGAATGTGAAAGCATAGGAGACTCTCTATATGAAAAACATGGTGCTACTTTGAAGCACAAGTGTGGCAAGGATAGTAGCATTGCCCCTTCTCTCTTTTTCTCTCAAATTTTTTTGTTGGGCTCTTTTTGGCCTCTTTTTTTCTCTTTTTTTCTCGTCCGGTTCCTCATCCCGACTTGTAGGGGAATCATAGTCTCCATCATCCTTTCCTCACTTGGGACAATGCTCTAATAGTGAATATGATGATCATCACACTTCTATTTACTTACAACTCAAAATTACAACTTGATACTAGAACAAAATATGACTCCATATGAATCCCTCTGGCGGTGTACCAGGATGTGCAATGATCTAGCATAACATGTAAAAAAATAATGATGAACGGTGGCTGAGCCACAAATACTATGTCAGCTATATGATCATGCAAAGCAATATGACAATGATGATGTGTGTCATAAAAATAGAACGGTGGAAGTTGCATGGCAATATATCTCGGAATGGCTATGGAAATGCCATAATAGGTAGGTATGGTGGCTGTTTTCAGGAAGATATAAGGAGGCTTATGTGTGATAGAGCTTATCATATCACGGGGTTTGGATGCACCGGCAAAGTTTGCACCACATCTCAAGGTGAGAAATGGCAATGCACGGTACCGAAGAGGCTAACAAATTGCGGAAAGGTGAGAGTGCGCATAATCCATGGACTCACATTAGTCATAAAGAACTCACATACTTTTGCAAAAGTTTATTAGCCCTCGAAGCAAAGTACTACTATGCATGATCCTAGGGGGGAGGTTGGTAGGAGTTAACCATCGCGCGCCCCCGACCTTGACACAAAGGAAGACACTCAACAATAAATCGTGCTCCAACTTCATAGCATAACGAGAGACTATACGTGCATGCTTCGGGAATCACAAACCTTAACACCAATATTCTTACTAAACTACAATTACTCACTAGCACAACCCACATATTACCACCTTCATATCGCAAAACTATTGCAAGGAATCAAACTTATCATATTCAGGGATCTACATGAAAGTTTTTATTATATCCCTCTTGAATACCTATCATATTAGGACCAAATTCATAACTTGTGCATATTGCCATTACTATTATCAACTCTCAAAAAGATATAAGTGAAGCATAAGAGTGCAACTATTTCTTTAAAATATAACCACCGTCGTGCTCTAAAAGATATAAGTGAAGCACTAGAACAACTGCCTAGCTCAAAAGATATAAGTGAAGCACATAGAGCATTCTAACAAATCACGCATAATGTGTGTCCCTCTCAATAAGGTGTGTTCATCAAAGATGATTGTGGCAAACTAAAAAGCCAACAAAGCAAAGACTCATATAATACACGATGCTCCAAGCAAAACTCATATCATGTGATGAATAAAAATATAGCTCCAAGTAATATTACTGATAGTTGGTTGAAGAAAGAGGGGATGCCTCCCGGGGCATCCCCAAGCTTAGATGCTTGAGAGTCCTTGAATATTACCTTGGGGTGCCTTGGGCATCCCCAAGCTTAGGCTCTTGCCACTCCTTATTTCTTCATCCATCGTGATCTCACTCAAAACTTGAAAACTTCAGCACACAAAACTCAACAGAAAACTCGTGAGATCCGTTAGTATAATCAAGTAAATCACCACTTTAGGTACTATTGTAAATCCATCCATATTTTATTAATGCGTTATACCTACTGCATTTTAACTGCACCATGGCTTATACCCTCCAATACAATCCATAGATTCATCAAAACAAGCAAACAACACTATGAAAACAGAATCTATCAAAAACAGAATGGTCTGTAGTAATTCGAAGAATGACTATACTTATGGAACTCCAAAAATTCTGAAAAATTAGGACAACATGGGATATTTGTATATCAATCATGTGTCAAAAATTCAGAAATTTATCACGTTCCAGTGAATCTCAACAATTCTGCTACTGGGTGCCAAAGTTTATGTTTTCTCACAGAATCAAAGCAACTATCATCCAAATCATCCCAAAGGCTTTACTTGGCGCAAACACTAATTTAAACACAAAAACACAACCATAACAGTAGCATAATTGTGTGCACACGAAAAAAACAAGAAAAATTGGGTTGTCTCCCAACAAGCTCTTTCTTTATAGCCATTAAGATAGGCTTGGAATATTAATAATGCTCACATAAAAGACAAGAATTAAAGCACAAAGAGATCATGACAAAACATGTGACCAACACATTTAAGTCTAACATACTTCCTATGCATAGGAATTTTATAGGAAAACAAATTATCAAGACAAGCAATTTGTAGCATATGCAAATAGGAAGAAGGAATCATTAATAATTTCAACACGAAGAGAGGTAGTAACATGAAAATTTCTACAACCATATTTTCCTCTCTCATAATAATTACATGTAAGATCATACTCAAAGTCAACAATATAGCTATCATAAACAGTATTCTCTTTATGATCCACATGCATAAAAAATTTATAATCTCTCGAGAGAGTGGGATTAACATTAACTAAACTCATGACCTCTCCAAACCCACTTTTATCAATAATTTCATAAGATTGAACACTCTCCAAATATGTGGGATTCTTTTTTCCCGAAGTTGAAACTCTTCCAAACCCACTTTCAATATTATTGCAAACATTATTATCAATTTCATATTCATCATGAGGCTTAAATAAATATTCAAGATCATAACAAGCATCACCCCAATCATGATCATTACAATGAGTAGTGGATGTAACAAAATCATCATCCCAAGCTTGGGGCTTTGCATATCGTTAACACAATTGAAATTAATAGAATTTATAATAACATCATTGCAATCATGCTTTTCATTCAAGGAGCTAACGTGAATCACTTTATAAATTTCTTCTTTAAACACTTCATCACAATTTTCAGATTCACGAATTTCAAGCAAAACTTCATAAAGATAATCTAGTGCACTCAACTCACCAGCAATTAGTTCATCATAATTGGATCTTTTAAAAAGATTAGCAAGAGGATGAAAATCCATCTTATTATTCTTATTTCTTTCCTGTTCTTTTGAGTGTTGCCACGAAGGCAAAAAGCAAGCAAACGAGCAAACAAGCAAAATGGCAAATGAAAAATATTTTTGTGAAAATGTTTTGGAAGTGGGGGAGATGAAAACAAGAGGAAAATGGCAAATAAAAGTAAATGCAAGGAGATGAAAGTTTGTGCAATGGTACTTGATAGATGTTGATGATGTCTCCCCAGCAATGGCGCCAGAAATTCTTCCTGCTACTTGTGAGCTGTGTTGGGATTTCCCCGAAGAGGAGAGGATGATGCAGTATAGTAGAGATAAGTATTTACCTCAGTTAAGAACCAAGGTTATCAATCCAGTAGGAGAACCGCGCAACACCTCGTTAGTAGTGCCTAGACACAAAATGACAAATACTTGCACCCAACGCAAACAAGGGGTTGTCAATTCCTTGGCGGCTAATTGCAAGGATCAAATCTCGTAGTGATAGATAGATAAACAAAAACACAAAATAAATAAAAATGCAACAAGGTATTTTTATTTTAATATATGATAAGGATAGACCCAGGGCCATAGTTTTCACTAGAGGCTTCTCTCTTGAACATAACATACGGTGGGTAAACAAATTACTGTCGGGCATTTGATAGAAAAGTGAATAAATGTTATCCAAGGCAATATGAATGCCTCCGGCGGTGTACCGGGATGTGCTATGATCAAGAGTGACATGTATAAAAAAATACGAACGGTGGCCTTGCCACAAATACTATGCCAACTACATGATCATGCAAAGCAATATGACAATGATGGTGCATGTCATAATAAACGGAAAGGTGGAAGTTGCATGACAATATATCTCGGAATGGCTATGGAAATGCCATAATAGGTAGGTATGGTGTCTGTTTTGAGGAAAATATATGGTGGGTTTAATGCATCGGTGAAACTTGCGCGGTACTAGAGAGGCTAGCAATGGTGGAAGGGTGAGACTGCGTATAAGCCATGGACTCAACATTAGTCATAAAGAACTCACATACTTATTGCAAAAATTTATTAGCCATCAAAACAAAGTACTACATGCATGCTCTTAGGGGGATAGATTGGTAGGAAAAGACCATCGCTCGTCCCCGACCGCCACTCATAAGGAAGACAATCAAAAAATAAATCATGCTCCGACTTCATCACATAACGGTTCACCATACGTGCATGCTACGGGAATCACAAACTTTAACACAAGTATTTTTACCAATCCACAATTACTCACTAGCATGACTCTAATATCACCATCTTTATATCTCAAAACAAATGCAAGGAATCAAACTTCTCATATATTCAATGCTCTTTATATGAAAGTTTTTATTATATCCCTCTTGGATGCCCATCATATTAGGACTAAATTCATAACCTAAGGAAATTACCATGCTGTTTAAGACTCTCAAAATAATATAAGTGAAGCATGAGAGTTCATCAATTTCTATAAAATAAAGCCACCGCCGTGCTATAAAAAGATATAAGTGAAGCACTAGAGCAAACTGCCTAGCTCAAAAGATATAAGTGAAGCACATAGAGTATTCTAATAAATTCACGATTAATGCGTGTCCCTCTCAAAAGGTGTGTACATCAAGGATGATTGTGGAAAACTAAAAAGCAAAGACTCATATCATATAAGACGCTCCAAGCAAAACACATATCATGTGGTGAATAAAAAAATAGCCTCAAGTAAATTTACCGATGGATTGAAGACAAAAGAGGGGATGCCATCCGGGGCATCCCCAAGCTTAGATTCTTGGTTGTCCTTGAATATTACCTTTTGGTGCCTTGGGCATCCCCAAGCTTAGGCTATTTCCACTAATTATTCCGTTGTCCAGCAAATCTTTACCCAAGAGTTGAAAACTTCACAACACAAAACTCAACAGAAAACTCATAAGATCCATTAGTAAAATAAAATAAATCACCACTTTAGGTACTGTTGTGAACTCATTATTTATTTTATTGGTGTAATGTCTACTGTATTCCAACTTCTCCATGGTTCATACCTCCCGATACTACCCATAAATTCATCAAAATGAGCAAACAACACATAGAAAACAGAATCTGTCAAAAACAGAACAGTCTGTAGTAATCTGAAATTTCGTATACTTCTGTAACTACACAAATTCTGAAAAATTAGGAAAACCTGGGAAATTTGTATATCAATCTTGTGTAAAAAAATTCAGATCAAAAGCACATTTCTGTGATTTTTTGAATTTCTGGCAATGAGCGCAAAAGTTTTTATTTTTAGCAAGATCAAATCAACTGTCACCGTAGACCATCCCAAAGGTCTTACTTGGCTCAAACACTAATTAAAACAACAAAACACAATTACTACAGAGGTAATAATGTGTAATTATTAAAAAAAGAACCAAAATAAAAAAACATAAAAATAAAATTGGGTTGCCTCCCAACAAGCGCTATTGTTTAACGCTCCTAGCTAGGCATAAAACATAGATCTAGGTATTGTCATCTTTGGTATGCAAACCATAAGTAGCCCTCATAATAGATTCATATGGAAACTTAATTTTCTTTCTTGGGAAGTGTTCCATGCCCTTACTTAACAGAAATTGAAATCTAATGTTTCCTTCTTTCATATCAATAATTGCACCAATCGTTCTAAGGAAAGGTCTACCAAGAATAATAGGACATGTAGGATTGCAATCTATATCAAGCACAATAAAATCTACGGGCACATAATTCCTATTTGCAAAAATAAGAACATCATTAATTCTTCCCATAGGTTTCTTAATAGTGGAATCCGCTAGATGCAAATTCAAAGAACAATCATCAAATTCACGAAAACCTAGCACATCACATAAAGTTTTTGGAATTGTGGAAACGCTAGCACCCAAATCACACAAAGCATTGCACTCATAATCTTTAATTTTAATCTTAATAGTAGGTTCCCACTCATCACAAAGCTTTCTAGGGATAGAAACTTCCAACTCAAGTTTTTCTTCAAAAGATTTCGTCATAGCATCAACGATATGTTTAGTAAAAGCTTTATTTTGATTGTAAGCATGAGGTGAATTTAACATGGATTGCAACAAGGAAATAAAATCTATCAAAGAACAATTGTCATAATTAAAGTCCTTAAAATACAAAAGAGTGGGTTCATCGCTACTTAAAGTTTTGACCTCTCCAATCCCACTTTTATTGATTTTTTCATTAGCACTGGTACAACGAGGTGCTATACAAACGGTTTTTATCCCCTTTCCGCGACGGCATTTGGAACCGTCGCCTAGTGAGTGTGGGCAATAAGGGGGCCCTTCCCAGACGACCCAGAAACCATCGGGGATAGGGAGCCTTGATGCATATACAGTACTCGCTACTCGTTTGTGGTCGCATTGCCATCAGAGTCAGTATTCTGTGGTGCTACGTTTACGATGCGCGGCCCATCACAAACGGTTCGCTATTATAGAACGTGTATGATAAGCAGACAATCACACACATTTGCTTTTCCCAAACCGCATGCGATAACTAATTAAGAAGATTAGCTAATCGTCGTACGAGTGTTGGACAGGATTGCGAAACGTCGAACCGTCGTAACATCGTCGTACACGACAACTATCGCACACGCTATTCTATGGTGCAATGTTTACGATGCATACCACATCAGAAATAGTTCATGGTTGCGAATCATGTATGATAAGGCAACTATCACAAACGTTTAGTTTGCTCGCATGATTTGTGATATTGTCTAACATCGCACACGCTTTCCAAACGGCAACTGTATGCATGCTTGCACATGTTTCCTCTCTGTGAACCGTGTCGGATTATGGTGTCTATCGCAAACGTTTGTGTTTTACCAACCATGTGTGCCGTAACGACCTGCAGAGCGTAATTTCATCGTAATTTAATTGCTGCTATTTCAAATTGTATCGGATTTGAATTTGAATGTATGCTATAGCTTTATTCATATCCATCAGGTTCAAACAACCAATGCATTATTCGATTCATAGGTACATATGTTCAAGAATTACATAAGAACCAAACAAAGAATGATGAACCACAGTTGTATACTTGTACTATTAAAGACGGTAAAGAAAGAGGCAAAATACATTCTGGTTGCTGAAAAAGGTGAAGCGGAATGCCCATATTGTGCCCTCCTCCATGCAGAAGGCACGCACGACTTTAGTCCAACCCCTTGTGATGGCCGACCGCCCATCCTTCACGGTCTTCATGAAAACATCTAGATAATCATTGTGTTCTGGTAGAAATACTTTAACCTTTGCATGCCCACCAATCATGTAGTTTGAGAGGTAATCTTGAGTAAACTGCTCTGGGAACCACTGCAAAGGAAAAAGATTTCAGACATTGTCATCTAACACAACTCATTATGGGCAGTAAAAAGAAGGCTGTAGAGTTCTTACTTACCATCCTGCAGTTCGCAGTTGTCTTGGATAAAGTGTAAACAAATAGATTAATTGCCATCTTTTGACCCATTTTACTAACAATCTTTATCAGCTTCCTCACTTGATGCTGGTTCATCGATATCTCATTGCCCCATATGCAGAAAGGGTCGAAGCGCGGATCTTTACCAATGACATATGTACCTAAAAGCACCAAGTTAATATTAGAAGCTAAACAACAATTGCACAATGAGGTAGTACAACACTCTTTTATAATATCTTATAACATCCAATATACTCACATATTAGATGAATTAACATCTTATATTATGGGCCGGAAGGAGTTTATTGCATTCTTACAAATTATCGGCTGATTAACTCCTGCTGTATCCATGAGTTAGAGTTAGTTTGAGCTAGTTCGGGCTCAAATAGCCCCAAAGTATATCCAAACATGAGGGCTAGTTTGAGCTAGTTGCATCTAACCCACCCAAAAAAACTATCCAACCCAAGAGGTGCTAATTGACGCTAGTTCTCCTAGTGCATTTATTGTCAATCTAACCCTGTCATCCAAACACCTCTTTGGATGGAGTTAGTTCAGGGTTAGTCATGAGCTAGAAACTAACTCTAACCTCTAGCTAAGTTGAGTATCCAAACAGGGCTGTGTTGTTGGCGTTGCTGCTGCTGCTCTTTTACGTATATCTAGACATCACCAGAACATTAAGGTAACACTCTTCCTTGTTGCTATGTAGCCTAGGATTGCATATTTAGACATTAAGTACAGTGCATGTTGCTATGTAGCCTCAGATATATTACATATGGCCCTAGTTAACCTAATGATAAATGGGTTACAGATATATTCAGTTAAAAGTCCGATTCACCGATTAGTCCCTTATCAGCCCCCGGCCTATATGGTACCAGCTACCGATATCATGAACAGTGAGTATATATAAGCCATGGGATGAAACTAACCTCGATGGAAAACAACAGTCGTTCCCAAAATTGTCCTGTGTAGGTACATCGAGAGGCATGTTAAGCACAACAGGCTAAACATCAACCAAATATATCCATGGCAGACAAAATAATCTCTAAAAGATTGCTTCAGTGTGCATGTTTAAGCATGCTAGTAAAGCAAAACAAGTGGAAAGGTGTGTTAACTGCAACTGGCCTAACATTTAACAACAAGCAAACATAGTCATTCAAACTGGTATTGCGCCGGTCTAAGTACACTGGTTATTGTTAAATAAAAATGGAAAGGCGTGTTAACTACAAGATGCAGCAACCAAATGTAGTCATTCATAGTGGTATTGTTGAAACTGGTATTGATGAAATTCAACTGCACAGTTCATACTTGCACATATAGAACATCACGTTGTGAATAACTAGAATAAACAAGGCATACTATGAACAAACAAAGATAGCATTTGAAACTGGACATATGCTAACTACAAACAACCGAACAATCAAAAAACTTTAAAATAGGCATATGCTAGCTATAATAGGCTTAGCAGCAAGCAAATATATGCATTCCTATCGGTATGTTTAAAAATGGATTGATGAAATGTATTACATGATGTGGCTTGAACTACGTCGGTATTTCCCCAAAGAGAAAGGGATGTTGCAGCATAGCAATGGTAGGTATTTCCCTCAGTGATGAGACCAAGGTTATCGAACCAGTAGGAGAACCACGCAACACTACGTAAACAGTAGCTGCACAAAAAGAACAAATACTTGCAACTCAACGTGTTAAAGGGGTTGTCAATCCCTTTTCGGTAACGACGCCAGAAATTGGCACGTGGACGGGAGATTAATTTAGTAGATTGGATAGATAGATCTCGAATAAAAGCAAAATAAAATAAAGTGCAACAAGGTATTTTTGTGTTTTTGGATTAATAGATCTGAAAATAAAAGCGAATAAAAATAGATCTCGAAGGCAAATATGATAAAGAAGAGACCCCGGGGCCGTAGATTTCACTAGTAGCTTCTCTCGAGAAAAATAGCATACGGTGGGTAAACAAATTACTGTTGGGCAATTGATAGTACTTCAAATAATCATGATGATATCCAGGCAATGATCATTATATAGGCATCACGTCCAAGATTAGTAGACCGACTCCTGCCTGCATCTACTACTATTACTCCACACATCGACCGCTATCCAGCATGCATCTAGTGTATTAAGTTCATGAAAAAACGGAGTAATGCAATAAGAACGATGACATGATGTAGACAAGACCTATTCATGTAGGAATTAGACCCCATCTTGTTATCCTTAATGGCAACGATACATACGTGTCATTTCCCCTTCTGTCACTGGGATCGAGCACCGTAAGACTGAACTCATCACAAAGCACCTCCTCCCATGGCAAGAAATATCGATCTAGTTGGCCTAACTAAACCAAAGATTCGAAGAAGAAATATGAGGCTATAAGTAATCATGCATATAAGAGATCAAAAGACTCAAATAACTTTCATGGATAAAAAGATAGATCTGATCATAAACTCAAAGTTCATCGGATCCCAACAAACACACCGCAAAAAGAGTTACATCAAATAGATCTCCAAGAGAACATTGTATTGAGAATCAAAAGAGAGAGAGGAAGCCATCTAGCTACTAACTAAGGACCCGTAGGTCTACAATGAACTACTCACGCATCATCGGAGAGGCACCAATGAGGATGATGAACCCCTCCGTGATGGTGTCTAGATTGGATCTGTGGTTTCTGGAACTTGCGGCGGCTAGAATTGTTTTTCGTCGACTCCCCTAAGGTTTTTTGATGTCTAGGGAATTTATAGAGCAAAGAGGCGGTGTGGGAGGCGGCCGAGGTGGGCACAACCCACCTGGGCGCGCCTGGGCCCCCGGCACGCCCTGGTGGGTTGTGCTCCCCTTGAAGCCCCCCTCAGGTACTTTATTGGCCCATCGTGTGTCTTCTGGTCCAGAAAAAATCACCAAAAAGTTTCGCTGCGTTTGGACTCCGTTTGGTATTGATTTTCTGCGAAGTAAAAAAACAAGCAAAAAACAGCAACTGGCACTGGGCACTATGTCAATAGGTTAGTCCCAAAAAATGATATAAAGTTGCTATAAAATGATTGTAAAACATCCAAGAATAATAATATAACAGCATGGAACAATAAAAAATTATAGATACGTTGGAGACGTATCACTGCACAATAAATAATTGCACATATAGAGCATCACATTGTGAACAACTGAAATAAACAACCAAATATAGCAATTAAAACTGGACATATTCTCACTACACTACAAAAGGGACTCGATGGGTTTCCTCACTTGTCACAGATGGGCTCGTTCCCGTGGGAAGAGCACGGACCCTGGGTGCGCTCCATGTTGTCGCAGATGGGCTCCTTCCCCTTGGAAGAGCATGGCTGTAGGGTGCCCTCCCTGATGTCGCTGACGGGCTGTTTCCCCTTGGAAGAGCAGATGGGCTCTTTCCCCTTGGAAGAGCCGGAGAGGGTGCCCTCCTCGTGGTCGCCGTCGATGAGGTCTGACTTGTCCTTCAGAAATGACAAAAGGGGCTCGATGGTGATGTAGGATGGCAAATTCTTGACAGCGAGCCAGAGGAGATCAGCGGCGGGGCTATGGATGAGATCGACGGCGGTTGAACCCGAGGGGTTGGGGTGGGCCACTTAACCTGTGACATAGCCCGCCTCAAGCCATCGCTGTCGATGACCTCGATGTCGTAGCTGGTGTCCGTGACATACCCGCATACTCTAGCCCGCTGATTGAGTGCCTGCGGCTAGTAATGGTCGTCAGCTTCCTCGGCGACATCGGGTGAAGAGACCGCGATACACCTCTTTTGGGCCAATCGCTCCTCGAGCTCCACGAGAAGCGTAGCCAGGCTTAGGCTGCGACGCTCTGGAGTGGGGGATGGGGATGGGGATCTGTGGGAAAGGGGGCGTTTGGCAGGTGTCATCTAAGAAACTCAGGGCGGCCTGGGTATGGAGATCGGTGGGTAAGCTGCACGGGCAAACCGGCAGATGTTGACAATGGAGGCCTTGCGGCGGCGGCAGCGACCTTGCTAGGGTTTCAAGGAGATTTTGGTGTGTGTGTGTGTGGAGGGGGGGGGGCGGGGGTGTGTTTGAGGAAATGACGCGGCTACTGAAAATTTTACTACGTGGGAGTCAAACACGGGAGTGAAATGCCAGGGCTATTGAAAATTTGGATGATGGTGCATCGGTCCGGAGATAACAACCATGTGTTATGAAACGGAAAAACCCTCGAGGCGGGCAGATATTTTCGAGGGATGCAAGCAGGAGCGGGAACAAGAAACATCACACACGGTCGAAACATAATAACCGTGTGTTATCAAACAGAAAAAGCTACAGGCGGGTAGATATTTTTGAGAGGGGAAGCCTCGTGGAGCCCAATGTACTGTGCGGATGTGCGTGATAGGGGCACCGGCGTGGCACGCGGTTAGTGTGAGCGAACCGTGTCTGTTGCGTCATCCGACTTGTCTAATGTTCATAAATTTGGCGAAAAATGACGCGGGAGAGGGTCAGAACACGAACACACTTGCATGTTGACCAAATATGTGTATGAAAAGGGTGGTTTGATGTTCAAATACCAAATGCAACTTCGATGTGGCACCTATCTCGCAAAGCGCACGGTATTGCTTGCCCCCCCCCAACCTCATGTCGGCAGAAGGAATCCTAGGCTATGATGCATGCCGCCCCCCCCCCCCCCCACGGAGGTTCACCTAGCAAAGTGCGAAGTAGCAGTCCCCCCCCATAAACACACACTTTCAGTCGGCGGGCCAGAGAGGCATCTCACCAAGATGGATCATAAAACGGACCAAGAATAATCCACCTTGGTCGTACAACCTCTATCTTGTTGTTGGTCAAAGTGATGGCCATCCATGCGACCCCGGAGATGTTCTAGCATGCCAATAATCACGAAAGTAGCTAGTCCTCGAAGACAACCATTGCCTGCGTGTGGCCCAAACATATGTATGGAGAGGTGTGTTTGAATACACAATGGAACAACTTTGATGTGGCAGCGTGCTTTCGAACCAGAAATCCCACACTGAGTGAGGGTTAGTTGACGATGCATATGTATGTCACACCACACTTCAAGCCGATGACGGGGATTCATACATGCATGCGTGCATATTATGCGCTCAAACTTAATTAGGTATGAATCTCACCATGACCTATACTACGATATAATGAACCAAAGGAAGAATCCGCCATGGTAACCTATCTTGTTGTTGGTCAAGGTGATCATGGATGTCCACGCGGGCCCACGACTATATAGGCTTGTCGCCGATAACCATGCGAGGGAGTGTACCGTTCGAAGACAACCACTACATGCATATGTATGGAGGTGATGCGTGCATGCATGTTTGAATACCATTTCACAACATTGATGTGGCGCATGCATCGAAAATCGTACAGTCCCCACACAGAGCGAGATCGGTTCATGACGTGTCGTGGTATTAGCCACTTCGACTCGATGGGAGGGATTCATGCGTACACATGCATGTGTGTGCTCAAACTGTATCATGTCATCCCAGAGCATGACCTATATATATATACTGTATTACAAACAAAAAAATAATCCCCTCCTAAGTCAAGTTAACCTCTCTTGTTGTCATGCAAAGAAGTGATGGACCAAGCGGGCCCACAGATGGAAAGCATCGATATCGCTGATAACCGCTTAAGTGGGTGCGAGAGGACAACCACCATCGCTTTGCATGTGGGCCAAACATATGTTGAATACCCAAAATGCACAACTTTGATGTGGCACATGCCTCGAAAACCGTAAAGTCCCCACACAGAGCGAGGTTCATGAAGCGTACTACATATGATGGTCCCCTTACCCCTCTTCGACGCATACTTTATGCTCCTACCGTAATACAACCCAAAAAGAATCCTCCTTGATGGGGAAATTAATTAACCTCTCCCGATGTAGGTCAAAGTGATGCATGCATCGACGATGGCCTCGTGGGCCCACAGACGGAAGCGTCACACGTGAGTGTCCTAGGATAACCATCGCCTGCATGCATATGGCCCAAAGAGGTGTTGTGTGATGTTTGAATAGCCAATTTCACAACTTTGATGTGGCATGTGCCTCGGAAACCGAAAAGTCCCGACACTGAGTGAGGTGTACTTGTTCACGGACGCGTACGTATAGTATATATGCTAGTCCCCTCCCACCTCTTCGACGCGTACTATATATATACTCCCACCAATACACAAACAAAAAAGATTCTACCTTGCTGGTCAAATTAACCTCACTGTCGGCTGTTCGTCAAAGTGATGGACGACGACCTCGCGGGCCCACAGAAAGCGTCACACGCGAGTATCGAGTGTCGTGTAGGACAACCATCGACTGCATGTGGCCAAAACATGTATGTATGAAAGGGTTGTGTAATGTTTTAAATAACGAATTCATGACTCTGATGTGGCACCTGCCTCACAAAACGGCCAACCGACACGGTGGCTCACAACTCGTAGTGTACTGCGAGCCACCCGCCACCCCCCAGACGCACACACACACACACACACACACACACACACACACACACACACACCACGAATCCACCGCAACTACGATGGATGTTAAATTATCCCGCGGTGAACATATGTTACCAAAGGAGGGACATTTTAATTTAAAAAAACAGAGATCATTAAGATGTTTTAGTACATTGATTGATTTTCTAGGGGTATAATGTGCAAAAATCAAATTTGAGCTACATGCACACGTGACAGTGCACCTAAATGGATTGCAAAAACACATGTGTCTCACTGGGTGCATGTTTACTCCCCGTGCAAGAAATTTCAAACATTGAGAATCTTGATTTTTAAATTCTAGTACATCCAAACTTATTTGAAATTCATGAAACTTATCATGTTGTCATATGGACACCAATACAAAGTGGCATTGTACTTTTTTTGTCAAATTTGAGACCAGTTTTGATGTAATCTTTATCTTCTTACAAACGAGAGATTATTAATAATTGGGAACCAATATCCCAAACGAATTATTTATTCGAACCGTGAGCGTTAGACCAACAATGGATACGTGCCATGCTTCGGTTAAGCAATAAAGCGGCAGCATTAATCATCCAAATAGAAAAACAATATACGTGCCGCCACGCGACCCATGTGCCGTGCGAGCAGGCGTGAGTTGACGGGACGCATGCGAGCAGTCCGCCGCGCAAGCAGATCGGGAGGCGTGCGTGCAGGTGTGTGAATTGACGGGAGGCGTGCTTGCTGCACAGTGTCATCGGGAGGCGTGTGAGTAGCTGTGTGAAACGACGGTAGGCATGCCAGCAGTCCGGTGCGCAGGCTCACCGGGAGGCGAGCCAGCAGTTTGACCGCCGCCCGCCTCTCTCCCACTACTCCATATTAATGGCACGCCCGAGCGGCCGCACCCCCCATCCTCGCCACACACACAATCCTCTCTCTCCACTTGCATCCTCGACGCTGCTCTCAGTCCTCAACGCCGTCAGTGTATGAGGATGCCGCCGAAGCGCCCCATCGGAGGGAGTGGCGATGCCGGGGCTGCTGAAGCACCGGAGCACAGCGTGGAGATAGAGACAGAGGTTGCCATCACCGCCAGCGAGGTATCGCTACACCCTGACGTCGTCAACGGCGTCAAGCTTCCACAGCCGGAGGCGGAGGTCCATACCGACTCCGGTGACGGCTCGGGCGACGACCCCAGCGACGACTCCCACGACCACTCCGGCGACGACTTCGACGACGACGGATAACTGGTTAGTCATCTATACCCATTTATGTGTCAAATAGATCCTAGGGTTTCTCTGGTTACTCCTGCCTCCCCCTTTTTGGAATAGAAATCCTATGGTTATGTTCTCCCAATCCATGAAATCTGAGTAAGTTTCGTTAGATCAGTGTAGTGTATTGATTGTTTGAATGGTACAAGTGATAAGTGATTAGTTGTTTCATCTGTGCAAATGATTTCTGCTAGTAATCCGACTAGGGTTAGTGTTCGTGCTAATAATTCCTAGCCAGGACTTGACAATTGATTTTGAATGATCTACATATATGTTTGTGCCATTATTTTCTTCAAGATTGGTCTGTACATAGACGACTGTGCTTAAAAATCGAACCATAATCTCTGGATATGTATAAAAAAATAGCCATAAATTCCTAATCCTACTTCACGGCATGTAAACATTGATTTGATGCCAAATTTTGGCAACTGCCAAATGTTCGCTAGAGATTAGTTTGTAAACATTAATTTGACGCCACATTTTTTTTACTATTTGTATAGGTGCTGTCTGACGATGTGGACAGCGAGGATGAAGATGGCCAGAGGAGGTACAAGAGGCAAATCTTGAGGGAGCTTTATGCGGGAATGCATAACAGGCGTATTAGGACCTGGGACGGCGGCTATCGATGCCCATTTTGCAACCACAAGCTTCATGACGCGTATCAAAGTGTTCTGGCGCATGCAAGAGGACGGGTCGTTGGCTCCTTCAAGCAGAAGTATTCTCGCAGGGTGGCGCACGGCGCGTACGCCGAGTACATGGAGAAGCTTCAGGATCATGCCGGCAGATGAGATGAGATGTGGGATCGAACTATGTATGGCTATGTAGTGTCTTAATGACGGTTGAACTATGTACTTATGATTGAACTATGCTTGTGTACGCTTATTATCTATGTCTGAGTATGTTTAATCTATGTTTACTTATGTCTAAATGTGGGATATGGATGCAATCAGTTCGGTTGATGGAATCTACCTTCGTCCTGGTTTAATGGTCCCCTTTGTAATTTGTGTTAAATTTTGACCAAAGATTTAGCTGACAAAATGTTAGTGCAGGTCAGCAAAAATTATATCGTTGGATGCGTATTTGAACATAGTGTTCAATGATATAATTTTTGGTGACATGCATAAACATTTGTTAGTTAAATATTTGGTCAAAATTTGGTACAAATTACAAAGGGGACCAATAAACCAGGATGGAGGTAGTACGTCAATCACACACGGTTCCCAAAATTGGAATCGTGTGCAATGACTTTCATTTTGCCTGTTACATCAATCACACACGGTTGGCTCTAGCAAACTGTTGCCTCCGAAACTCTTTGTGGGACAGAAAACCCTCACCACCCAATTCAAAAAAGAAAAAAGAAAACCCTCACCATCCCCACGTCACAAAAACCCTCACCCTGCCTGCCAACCCCTCCGGTCTCCATTCACACCTGCACAAGCTCCTCCGCGTCTATGCATGGCACCGTCTATCGCGGCGGCAACCACTTAGCTCGACGCCTGCCGCCGCCAGGCTGGTTCACCTCGCCGAGGCCATCATCGACCCCTACTACAGAGACATGAAGGATTCCTGCAACAAGGACAAGCGTGCCTGGCACTCGGCCTGGATGGAGAAACTCAACAAAGCTCACGTCGTGTACGCGGCCAAGGAGGCGTACACGAGCTACGACATGTACAGGTGGATCGTTGACATGAGGAAGTGCCTCCTTCCCCAAAACGGCCAGGGATCCAGCCGGAAGCAGAGCAATGGCAAGCGTCATTGCAATAATAAGTAGATGATTAGATCCTCGTTTCTCCTAGTTTAGTATGCATGTAATTGCTTACTTTGGTGTGTGGAAATGTTATGTGTGTAGTCACTTATGTAATTGTATGCTTAATTTGGTTTTGCAATGCTGTCTTTTTAAGTATATATGTTGATGCTCTGTAGACAGAGCAAATCACATCGCACACGGACTAAACAATGGAACCCGTCGGTGATGATTTCATCAATCACTGACAATTGTATACCAGCAATCGTTTCCTCACAACACACACAGCTTGTTAACAGGAATCGTCTGTATTGTTATCGGTCTTCCCACACATTTCCGATTACAGACCTGTTTGCCGCGTATCACACACATCTTGTTAAGTTGAATCGTTTCTGTTCTCTTGGCTCAACGCAAATAGTTCATCCGAGTGAACTGTATGCCGTATATCGCACACACCTTCATTGGCTGCCCGTTTCTGTTGTTCCGCCTCATCACAAACAATTTATCCGAGTGAATTGTATGTTGTATATCGCACACGCCTTCATCTGGCTGCCCGTTTCTTTTGTTCTGCCTCATCGCAAACAGTTCATTGAACTGAACCGTATGGCCCTCATCGCACACACAACTAAAATCTGAACCATGTTTGATGTATCCTTCATCATAAACATATTGCATCTTTTTTTATGGTTATTTTACATCACCGTTTACGACTAATGCATTGCACACAGTTTCGTCAAAGGGTCTCTGATCGTAGTGTCGTGTTAGCAGCATCCTATAGTAGTGTAAGATCTTTAAACTCCAAATTATTGGGACGCCTTCTAGCTAAAGTTAACTCATCTCCAGTCCCATCTTTATCAAGATTTATAATATTAGAAAACAAAGATTCAATAGGAGTCACACCAATCACTTTAAGATCTTCATCACTATTTTCACAAAGACTAGAAGAACACGCTTTTACAAACCAATCTCATTTAGCACGCATTGTAGCGGTTCTTTCTTTACATTCATCCATAGAAATTTTAATAGCTTTCAGAGATTCATTAATATCATGCTTGGGTGGCATAGATCTAATCTTCAAAGAATCAATCTCAAGAGAAATTCTATCAACGTTCCTAGCCAAATCATCAATCTTAAGCAATTTTTCTTCTACCATAGATTAAAATTCTTTAGAGAATTAATGAAATCTTTAATATTGTTCTCAAGATCAGAGGGTATTTTATTATAATTTCCATAAGAATTGTTGTAGGAATTACCATAATTATTAGAGGAATTACTAGGAAACGGCCTAGGGTTGAAATTACCTCTATACACGTTATTACCAAAATTGTTCCTACCAACAAAATTCACATCCATAGATTCATTATTATTTTCAATCAAAGTGGACAAATGCATATTATTAGGATAAATAGGAGCACTCTTACTAGCAAACAATTTCATAAGTTCATCCATCTTTCCACTCAAAGTATTAATTTCTTCAATCGCATGCACTTTTTTACTAGTGGAAGATCTTTCGGTATGCCATTGAGAGTAATTTGCCATAATATTATCTAGGAGTTTAGTACCTTCTCCTAATATAATTTCCATAAAAGTACCTCCCACGGCGGAATCTAAAAGATTTCTAGATGCAAAATTCAATCTGGCATAAAAATTTTGTATGATCATCCATAAACTTAAACCATGAGTAGGGCAATTTATTATCATTAGTTTCATCCTCTCCCAAGATTGTGCAACATGTTCATGATCAAGTTACTTAAAATTCATTATGTCGTTCCTAAGGGAGATGATCTTAGCGGGAGGAAAATACTTGGAAATAGAAGCATCTTTACACTTGTTCCATGAATCAATACTATTTTTAGGCAAAGATGAAAACCAAGTTTTAGCACGATATCGTAGTGAGAATGGAAATACTTTCAATTTAACAATATCATTATCCACATCTGTTTTCTTTCGCATATCACACAACTCAACGAAAGTATTTAGATGGGATGTGGCATCTTCACTAGGAAGGCCAGAAAATTGATCTTCATAACAAGTGTCGGTGTCAAAACCGGCAGACCTCAGGGTAGGGGGTCCCGAGCTGTGGATCTAGGATCAATGGATAACAGGGGACGACGAACACATTGTTTACCCAGGTTTGGGCCCTCTCGAAGAGGTAAAACCCTACGTCCTGCTTGATTGTATTGAATATATGATGGAGTTTACAGAGTAGATCTACCTCGAGATCAGCATGAGCTAAACCCTAAGGCTATGAGGTGATGAATGTAGCTCTAACCCTAATGACTACAACCCTCGGTTTATATAGACACCGATAGGGTTAGGGTTACCGAAGATAGATTACAAGAAGAAGGAAAAGGATCTCGTCCACCCTTAACTTGGAGGGCACACCACGGCTTCACAAGTCTCCGGTCACCACACGGCTCCACCAGTCCGGCCCATGTACAATGGGCCGTCGCCCCAAGTACCCCTTAGTCCATGACTCCCTCAGTAGTCCCCGAATTGCCTCCAACGCCGAGACTTGTATCCGGTACAGATTCATCCGACCAATATTCGGTTTGCGGGGCGAGTTCCTTAGCTAGTCTCCCCCCTGTTCGGCACCAAGTGATGTTCGGAATCTGAAACGGCTGTTTTACTTAACATCGAAGGTAATAATAAAAATATCGCTCAAGCGCAAATAGTGCCTTTATCTGACAACTTTTTCTCCATCAACAAAGAGTCACTTCCGGCCATAATGCCAGGCAGTTACTATTTCTCAAAGCATGGCTCGAGGCTGACGCCATGATTGACACGTCCCTTCAACATGGAGATCATGTCCCACCTTTCGGGGGATATGGTTAATGATTTTGATTCCCCTCCCCGCTCATAACGTTGCGGAGATATCGGGAAGTGGAGAAGGCCAACGGCGTGAAAAAAGGGATCTCTGGCCTGCCCACAGTCTATAAAGGGGGGCCGCTATAATCTACATCCCACGCCTTCTCCTTCCTTCCGCACTCGCAGTCCTTCAGAGTTCCAGCGCCCTTTCTCTCTGCTTTCATAGCCAATCCCACTTCACCTCCTTCGACCATGGCCGGATCTGGCGCCAATGGGAAGTGGGAGGCCTCCTCCGTCACCAACGAAGATATTCTGAAGTTGAAGGAGGCCGGTTACTTGCCGGCCAACGTCTCCCATCGAGCCCCCGAAGAGGGCCAGATCATCCCTACACCAAGCCAGGCGAAAGGGTGGTTTTTCTCCCCCATTTCCTTAGGGGGCTTGGATTTCCCCTGCACCCCTTTGTGCGGGGGCTAATGTTCTACTATGGGCTAGATTTCCATGATCTAGCCCCCAACTCCCTCCTCCATATTTCGACCTTCATCATCGTATGTGAAGCGCTCCTCCGGGTCCAGCCGCATTTCGGCTTATGGCTGAAAGTGTTCAACATGAAGCCCAAGGTGGTCGGCGGCGAGCATGCGGACTGCGGCGGGGCCATGATCAGCAAGTTGACACGGGTCCAATGGCCAGACGGCCACTTCGTCGACACTGTCCAGATGTGGCAGAAGGAGTGGTTCTACATCACCGAGCTGAGGGAGGCCGCATGGGGGGCGGCCCCCGCATTTCGGTCCGGACCCCCCACCAGTTTGGCCTCCTAGACCACCAAGAGTCCGGACTGGGGGCGCGTTGCCGACACCAAGGCGCTGCAGAAGCATGTCGACAATGTGCTAGAGACCTGCGCTAAGCTGGTCGACGTGTTCCAAATCATGCTCCACCGCGGGATCCTCCCTTGTCAGGAAAGGGCCAAGCCCATGTGGGAGCATGAGCCCTTGGATCCGGCCACTGTGCGGCACCTCTTCGGCATGACTCCAGACAAGATATGGGGCCAACTATTCTAGCCCCAGAAGGAGTGGCCGGCCGAGGGGAAGGACGTTGGTCTTGACGCCGTGAATCCCCCAAGGGAGGTGAGTGGCATTTCTCTTCAAAGAGTGTTCAGATATTTACATTATGTGACATCTGACCTTGTTATGTGGATTCTGCAGGGCTGGCTCACGAAGGCCAAAAAGATCAACTGCCCGGCGCCACTGCCAGAGGGGCCTCGATCAGAGCAGCTGGAGGAGATGCTGGTCGTGGTGCCCTATAAGGCGCCCGCTAAGAAGGGCAAGAAGCACCGGAGGCCAGGGAAGGCCCCCGTCGTAGGATTCATCTGGGCAACCGGTCCAGAGATGCTGCGGCCTCATCCGTACAGGATGGGGAGGAGGAGGAGGAGGACGAAGAGGAGAGTGCCACTTCGCACTCCAAAAAGAGGCCGGCGTCCGAAGACGCCAAGGAGGTCCAGCCTTCCCCGGTCCCAAAGAGACGACACCGACCTAAGCTGGTTATACCCGATAGCTCGGACGATGATAAGTTCGAGGCATCCGAGGAGCCCCCGAAGAATGAACCCAGGGTCAAGCCCCCTGGCAGCAGGTAAGGTGTTTGTATTTTCAGCTGTTATGCTTTTAGTAGTTTGCTTTAGTTGAAGGTTAACCCCTCCGAATTGCAGTCCCCCACGCGAGCGCCCCGCCGAGCAGGTTTCGAAGGGGACATCTCCACCCGCCGAACTGGCGGACAGTGGGTCAATGGCGCATTCCGCGCCTCCTTTGGTCCTCGAAAAGGCCGAAGAGGTGCGGTCCCAAAGGACTCCTCCTCCTCCGACCACGGAGGGGGAGGTCGATGCCATAATGGCCGAGGTTAACACCTCAGTCCCTCATGACCAGGAGGGAATGTCCCTCCTGGCTGACACAGGAAAGGAGTCCGGACCAAGCGGACCCCAACCACCAACCGCCCCCGAGCCCCCAAGGCCTTCGACGGCACAAACCCCTCCCAGTGGGGAAGGGGCCGGGGGGCCAACGCCGACACCGAACACCTCTACACGGGCGGCGGCCATTTGGCCAGAGGTGTTGGAGGAGTTGGTGAACAACTCCGCCATTATTGATGGGCACCGCACTCTTATGAGTGCGGTTTTGCAGGGTGTTTGGTCCGTCCAGTCCGGACTGAACGACGCTGTCCAAGGCCTTTTAACAGGCTTTGAGGTCAGTCAAGTAATGCTTCTTCCTCATAATGCGGTTGTATTTGGTAGTTCAGGTAGGCCGTGTATGTACCAGCCCCCGATGCTCTGCAAGTTCTTCGAAGAAAAACTGCAGAGGATCAAATTCGGCAAGCCGACTAATGATGTTAATATTTTCGTGGCTTGATGCAGGTGTTGGGGAACGTGTAATTTCAAAAAAATTCCTACGTTCACGCAAGATCTATCTAGGAGATGCATAGCAACGAGAGGGGAGAGTATGTCCATGTACCCTCATAGACCGAAAGCGGAAGCGTTTAGTAACGCGGTTGATGTAGTCGAACGTCTTCGCGATTCAACCGATCCAAGTACCGAACGTACGGCACCTCCGCGTTCAGCACACGTTCATCTCGATGATGTCCCTCGAGCTCTTGATCCAGTTGAGGATGAGGGAGAGTTCCATCAGCACAATGGCGTGGCAACGGTGATGATGAAGTTACCGGCGCAGGGCTTTGCCTAAGCACTACGACGATATGACCGAGGTGTGTAACTGTGGAGGGGGGCACCGCACACGGCTAAGAGATTGTCTGTTGTGCCTTTGGGTGCCCCTTCCCCACGTATATAAAGGAGGGGGAGGAGGAGGCCGGCCCTAGAGGGGGGCGCGCCAAGGGGGGGAGTCCTACTTGGACTCCTAGTCCAAGTAGGATTCGCCCCCCCCCCCCTCCTTCCTTTCATCGGAGAGGGAAAAGGGGAAGGGAGAGAGAGGGAGAAGGAAAGAGGGGGGCCGGCCCCCTCCCCTAGTCCAATTAGGTTTGGGCAAGGGGGGGGCGCGCCCCTCTCACGTGGCCTCTCTCCTCTCCTCCAATAAGGCCCAATAGGCCCATTACTTCTCCCGGGGGGTTCCGGTAACCTCCCGGTACTCCGGAAAAATGCCCGAATCACTCGGAACCATTCTGATGTCCAAATGCAACCTTCCAATATATGAATCTTTACCTCTCGACCATTTAGAGACTCCTCATCATGTTCGTGATCTCATCCGGGACTCCGAACAAACTTCAGTCATCAAATCACATAACTCATAATACAAATCGTCATCGAACGTTAAGCATGCGGACCCTACGGGTTCGAGAACTATGTAGACATGACCGAGACACATCTCCGGTCAATAACCAATAGCGGAACCTAGATGCTCATATTGGCTCCTACATATTCTACGAAGATCTTTATCGGTCAAACCGCATAACAACATATGTTATTCCCTTTGTCATCGGTATGTTACTTGCCCGAGATTCGATCGTCGGTATCATCATACCTAGTTCAATCTCATTACCGGCAAGTCTCTTTACTTGTTCTGTAGTGCATCATCTCGTAACTAACTCATTAGTCACATTGCTTGCAAGGCTTCATATGATGTGCATTACCGAGAGGGCCCGGAGATACCTCTCCGATACTCGGAGTGACAAATCCTATTCTCGATCTATGCCAACGCAACAAACACCTTTGGAGACACCTGTAGAGCATATTTATAATCACCCAGTTACGTTGTGATGTTTGATAGCACACAAGGTGTTCCTCCGGTATTCGGGAGTTGCATAATCTCGTAGTCAGAGGAATATGTATAAGTCATGAAGAAAGCTATAGCAATAAAACTTAACGATCATTATGCTAAGCTAACGGATGGGTCTTGTCCATCACATCATTCTCCTAATGATGTGATCTCATTAATCAAATGACAACACATGTCTATGGTTAGGAAACTTAACCATCTTTGATCAATGAGCTAGTCAAGTAGAGGCATACTAGGGACACTTAGTTTTGTCTATGTATTCACACATGTATCAAGTTTCCGGTTAATACAATTCTAGCATGAATAATAAACATTTATCATGATATAAGGAAATATAAATAACAACTTTATTATTGCCTCTAGGGCATATTTCCTTCAGTATCCCACTTGCACTAGAGTTAATAATCTAGATTACATAGTAATGATTCTAACACCCATGGAGTCTTGGTGCTGATCATGTTTTGCTTGTGGAAGTGGCTTAGTCAATGGGTCTGCAACATTCAGATCCGTATGTATTTTGCAAATCTCTATGTCTCCCTCCTTGACTTGATCGCGGATGGAATTGAAGCGTCTCTTGATGTGTTTGGTTCTTTTGTGAAATCTGGATTCCTTCGCTAAGGCAATTGCTCCAGTATTGTCACAAAAGATTTTCATTGGACCCGATGCACTAGGTATTACACCTAGATCGGATATGAACTCCTTCATCCAGACTCCTTCATTTGCTACTTCCGAAGTAGCCATGTATTCCGCTTCACACGTAGATCCCGCCACGACGCTCTGCTTGGAACTGCACCAACTGACAGCTCCACCATTCAATATAAATACGTATCCGGTTTGTGACTTAGAGTCATCCGGATCAGTGTCAAAGCTTGCATCGACGTAACCACTTACGACAAGCTCTTTGTCACCTCCATAAACGAGAAACATATCCTTAGTCCTTTTCAGGTATTTCAGGATGTTCTTGACCGCTGTCCAGTGATCCACTCCTGGATTACTTTGGTACCTCCCTGCTAAACTTATAGCAAGGCACACATCAGGTGTGGTACACAGCATTGCATACATGATAGAACCTATGCCTGAGGCATAGGGAATGACTTTCATTTTCTCTCTATCTTCTGCAGTGGTCGGGCATTGAGTCTTACTCAACTTCACACCTTGCAACACAGGCAAGAACCCTTTCTTTGACTGATCCATTTTGAACTTCTTCAAAACTTTATCAAGGTATGTGCTTTGTGAAAGTCCAATCAAGCGTCTTGATCTATCTCTATAGATCTTGATGCCCAATATATAAGCAGCTTCACCAAGGTCTTTCACTGAAAAATTCTTATTCAAGTATCCTTTTATGCTATCCAAAAATTATATATCATTCCCAATCAACAATATGTCATCCACATATAATATTAGAAATGCTACAGAGCTCCCACTCACTTTCTTGTAAATACATGCTTCTCCAAAAGTCTGTATAAAACCATATGCTTTGATCACTTCATCAAAGCGTATATTCCAACTCCGAGATGCTTGCACCAGTCCATAAATGGATCGCTGGAGCTTGCACACTTTGTTAGCATCTTTAGGATCAACAAAACCTTCTGGTTGCATCATATACAACTCTTCTTTAAGAAATCCATTAAGGAATGCATTTTTGACATCCATTTGCCAAATTTCATAATCATAAAATGCGGCAATTGCTAACATGATTCGGACAAACTTAAGCATCGCTACGGGTGAGAAGGTCTCATCGTAGTCAACTCCTTGAACTTGTCAAAAACCTTTTGCAACAAGTTGAGCTTTGTAGACAGTAACATTACTGTCAGCCTCAGTCTTCTTCTTGAAGATCCATTTATTCTCTATGGCTTGCCGATCATCGGGCAAGTCAACCAAAGTCCACACTTTGTTCTCATACATGGATCCCATCTCAGATTTCATGGCCTCAAGCCATTTCGTGGAATCTGGGCTCATCATCGCTTCCTCATAGTTCGTAGGTTCATCATTGTCTAGTAACATGACTTCCAGAACAGGATTACCGTACCACTCTGGTGCGGAACGTACTTTGGTTAACCTACGAGGTTCGGTAGTAACTTGATTTGAAGTTTCATGATCATCATCATTAACTTCCTCACTAATTGGTGTAGGCATCACTGGAACTAATTTCTGTGGTGAACTACTTTCCAATTCGGGAGAAGGTACAATTACCTCATCAAGTTCTACTTTCCTTCCACTCACTTCTTTTGAGAGAAACTCTTTCTCTAGAAAGGATCCATTCTTAGCAACGAATATCTTGCCTTCGGATCTGTGATAGAAGGTGTACCCAACAGTCTCCTTTGGGTATCCTATGAAGACACATTTTTCTGATTTGGGTTTGAGCTTATCAGGTTGAAGCTTTTTCACATAAGCATCACAGCCCCAAACTTTAAGAAACGACAGCTTAGGTTTCTTGCCAAACCACAGTTCATATGGTGTCGTCTCAACGGATTTAGATGGTGCCCTATTTAACGTGAATGCAGCTGTCTCTAATGCATAACCCCAAAACGATAGTGGTAAATCGGTAAGAGACATCGTAGATCGCACCATATCTAATAAAGTATGGCTACGATGTTCGGACACACCATTACACTGTGGTGTTCCAGGTGGCGTGAGTTACGAAACTATTCCACATTGTTTCAAATGAAGACCAAACTCATAACTCAAATATTCACCTCCACGATCAGATCGTAGAAACTTTATTTTCTTGTAACGATGATTTTCCACTTCACTCTGAAATTCTTTGAACTTTTCAAATGTTTCAGACTTATGTTTCATTAAGTAGATATACCCATATCTGCTCAAATCATCTGTGAAGGTCAGAAAATAACGATACCCGCCGCGAGCTTCAACACTCATCGGACCGCATACATCGGTATGTATTATTTCCAATAAGTCAGTTGCTCGCTCCATTGTTCCGAAGAACGAAGTTTTAGTCATCTTGCCCATGAGGCATGGTTCGCAAGTATCAAGTGATTCATAATCAAGTGATTCCAAAAGCCCATCAGCATGGAGTTTCTTCATGCGCTTTACACCAATATGACCTAAACGGTAGTGCCACAAATAAGTTGCACTATCATTATTAACTTTGCATCTTTTGGTTTCAATATTATGAATATGTGTATCACTACAGTCGAGATTCAACAAAAATAGACCACTCCTCAAGGGTGCATGACCATAAAAGATATTATTCATATAAATAGAACAACCATTATTCTCTGATTTAAATGAATAACCGTCTCGCATCAAACAAGATCCAGATATAATGTTCATGCTCACGCTGGCACTAAATAACAATTATTTAGGTCTAAAACTAATCCCGAAGGTAGATGTAGAGGTAGCGTGCCGACGGCGATCACATCGACTTTGGAACCATTTCCCACGCGCATCGTCACCTCGTCCTTAGCCAATCTTCGTTTAATACGTAGCCCCTGTTTCGAGTTACAAATATGAGCAACCGAACCGGTATCAAATACCCAGGCACTACTACGAGCATTAGTAAGGTACACATCAATAACATGTATATCAAATATACCTTTGTTCACTTTGCCATCCTTCTTATCCGCCAAATACTTGGGGCAGTTCCGCTTCCAGTGACCAGTCCCTTTGCAGTAGAAGCACTTAGTTTCAGGCTTAGGTCCAGACTTGGGCTTCTTCCCGGGAGTAACAACTTGCTTGCTATTCTTCTTGAAGTTCCCCTTCTTCCCTTTGCCCTTTTTCTTGAAACTAGTGGTCTTGTTAACCATCAACACTTGATGCTCCTTTTTGATTTCTACCCCCGCAGCCTTTAGCATTGCGAAGAGCTCGGGAATTATCTTATGCATCCCTTGCATATTATAGTTCATCATGAAGCCTTTGTAGCTTGGTGGCAGTGATTGAAGAACTCTGTCAATAACACTATCATCCGGAAGATTAACTCCCAGCTGAGTCAAGTGGTTATGGTACCCAGACATTCTGAGTATGTGTTCACTGACTGAACTGTTCTCCTCCATCTTGCAGCTATAGAACTTGTTGGAGACTTCATATCTCTCAACTCGGGCATTTGCTTGGAATATTAACTTCAACTCCTGGAACATCTCATATGCTCCATGACGTTCAAAACGTCTTTGAAGTCCCGATTCTAAGCCGTAAAGCATGGCACATTGAACTATCTAGTAGTCATCAGATCGAGCTTGCCAGACGTTCATAACATCAGCATCTGCTCCTGCAGCAGGCCTTTCACCTAGCGGTGCATCAAGGACATAATTCTTCTGTGCAGCAATGAGGATAATCCTCAAGTTACGGAACCAGTCCATGTAGTTGCTACCATCATCTTTCAACTTAGCTTTCTCTAGGAACGCATTAAAATTCAAGGGAACGGTAGCACGGGCCATTGATCTACAACAACATAGATATGCAAAAACTATCAGGACTAAGTTCATGATAAATTAAAGTTCAATTAATCATATTACTTAAGAACTTCCACTTAGATAGACATCCCTCTAGTCATCTAAATGATCACGTGATCCATATCAACTAAACCATGTCCGATCATCACGTGAGATGGAGTAGTTTTCAATGGTGAACATCTCTATGTTGATCATATCTACTATATGATTCATGTTCGACCTTTCGGTCTCAATGTTCCGAGGCCATATCTGCATATGCTAGGCTCGTCAAGTTTAACCCGAGTATTCTGCACGTGCGAAACTGGCTTGCACCCGTTGTATGTGAACGTAGAGCTTATCACACCCGATCATCACGTGGTGTCTCGGCACGATGAACTGTCGCAACGGTGCATACTCAGGGAGAACACTTATACCTTGAAATTTAGTGAGGGATCATCTTATAATGCTGTCGGGGACGAATCCGCGATCACCTATGGGACCCAGAGAAGGACCCCTTTACGTTCGGCAGGGAGAGACGGTCGCGCGAAGAGCAAATCTAGCGAAGAACACGACAGTGCACGAGAGAGATTTACCCAGGTTCGGGCCGCACGGATGCGTAAAACCCTACTCCTGCTTTTTGGTTATTATCTGTATGATTGTTCTAGCTCCAGGAGCGCTACAGTACCGAGTAGCTGCGTACAATACTGGAGCTCTCCCTCTTCTAGTTCCCCCCCTTTCACGTTGCCCATGGGCCTCCTTTTATACGCACAAAGGGGTCTCCAACAGGTGGCAAACAGTAAAGGTAGAGGTGGAAAGTTGCTACAGTAAGGCCACTATTACCAGGATGACATGTCCTACCTACCACTGACGGCAGGGGACAAGGGCATTAAATGCCCATGCCTTTGCTGTCCAGATACATGTACCCGGACGTCGTGGACGTGGGAAAAGCCTATCCCACCTGCTGCTGCACCGCTATCTACAGTGCACCGCCGTCTACACAGTGCCCTGCCACGCATGCTTGGAAGGACCCAGAGCGCCACGCTGGCAGAGGCACCGAAGCAGCACAGTAGCACAGTGGTACAGTAACGCTTGCCGCGGCAAGACCTTGCCGCACCTGACAGCTTGGCGCAGCCCATAGTTTGCCGTGCAAGGTAACTTGCCGGGGCAAGTACCTTGCCGCAGCCGCTATCTTGCCGCAGCCAATACCTTGCCGCAGCCAATACCTTGCCGCAGCCAATGACTTGCCGGGGCAAGTACCTTGCCGCGGCAAGTACTCTGCTTCAGCAATGCCCAGGCTGGGCCTCAGCTGTCCCTCCCGGCGAGCTCCTCTTGCCGGGGCCTTAACTCTTGCTTTGTATACTTTGTTCTTGAATGGCTTAATAATCTTGAGCTTCTCTCTGGCTGTCCTCCCGCAAGCCTGGCCGCGGGATGCTACTACTGCCCGTGCACAGGTACGGGGTACTAGGGTACCCCTATTCTAGTACACCGACAGGAGCCCCCGGGCCTGGGCCACACACGGTGCCGGGCGTTGTTGGGCCAGGCCCAAATAGTGCACGGGCACGCGTGGCTGGGATAAGCCAAAACGTCTCTATGCTGTTTAATTGCACGCTCTCCCACGCGTCGCGCGTTGAATGCGGAGCGTGGGAAGCGTGCGCAGTTATCTCGAATGACGAAGGGGCGGATGGTTCCGCATCTTTCCCCATAAAAGGAGGGGCCTGCAGAAGCACTCGCACACCCCTCTCACCATTCTCGATCTTCAAATCTCCGCCTTCTTCTTCCTCCGCTCTAAAATAAAGGCGGTTTCCCAATCCTCCGCCACCGCGCGCGTCCGCATCTCCCTCGGTCCTCAGCTCCGCCTTCGCCATGCCTCCCAAAGGAGAAAAGGGGAAGACGGGGAAGTCCTCAAGGACGGAGCCCCAGGCGCAGATGAAGAGGCAGAAGTACGCGCTCTTCGCTCCGACGCTCACGGGGGCGGATCTGAAGGCCAAGTTCCAAGGCATGTGGGCCGCGAGGACCAAGGCGCATCCGGCCACCCGCGTCCGCCCAGCCACCGACGAGAGCGAAGTGAGCAAGTACCCCTTCTTCGCTTGCTACTTTTGGTGCGGGCTCTGCCCACCGTATTCGGATTTCTTCAGCGACGTCATGTACACCTTCAACCTCCGTCTGCTGGATCTCACACCGAAAAGCAGGTCCGGGTGGAAGAGTGGCTCGTCCGCAACACCACTGAGCAAGAAATAGAATTCATTGCTCGAAGAGTGGAGGAGGACAGGCTCGCCAGGGAAGCTGGCGATTTTGGTTATACTTTGGCGGAGCTCGACGAGGCACAAAAGGAGAGCCTTGCCGAGCAGGGGATGCTTGCCGGGAAGGGCGAGCTCGCCGCACCCGGCAAGGATGTCGGGCCAAGCCAGCCTGCCGACGAGTCAGGCAGCTCGGAAGATGAGGGCTCCTTTTCCGAGGAGGGCACCGAAAGCCCACCGCAGTCAGAGTCCCCAGCCCCTCTGAGGAGGAAACGCCTTTGCAGGCTTGGCAAAGTGACTGAGCGGCAAGAAGTTCAACAACCGCCGGAGCGTCGTTCGACGCGCTCAACCGCGGCAAGGGCTGGTGCTGCGGGAGTGTCTCACGCGGCCCCGGCAACTGGAGCAGGGTCATCAAAGACCGCTGCTACTACCCCCGCCAAGCGGCCAAGGAGCCCAGCTCCCCCTCCTCCCCCTCCTCACACAGAGGCGGACTTTGATTTTTCCGCCCTCAGCGAAGAAGACGACGAGGAAGAGTAAGTTCCCTTGCCGTGACCCTCAATCTTTGTAAGGTTTTGTTTCTGTCCTCACTTGTCGTGCTCCGGCCTTGCTTCCGCAGGGAGGAAACTTTGGCGGAGAGGACAAGGAAGAGAGCTAAGGTCTCGACGAGCAAGACCGTGGTGGTCGTCGAAGATGAGCCCACGGCAACCACCGGGAGAGCGTCTGAGACCGTCCCGGCCAGCTCGGAGCCCAGCCCTCGTTGCAGCCCCCAGCGCAGCCCCCAGCGTAAGTATTTCAACTACCTTTCACTGGCGGTCGCTGAGGAACAAGCATTTTGTTACTGACATCTTTGGGCGTGTAGGAGAGGAGCAGCAAGTGGAGCCATATGAAGGTGCTCCAGAAGTACCACCCCCCTCGACCACTCCGCCAAGGAGAAGATCTCCGGTAAGGGCTCCCACTAGCGAGCCGAGCCACGAAGAGGAGCCGGCAAGCGCCGAAGCGCCAAGCACCAGCGCTGGCGACCCCACCCCAATGACAAACGTTGACGGGGGAGGGGAGCCCACCGCTCCTGAGCTCAACACGGGTAAACCCACTTGCCGCAAAACTCTTTCTGCTTTCTTTCTTTTGGCTTCTTGAATTTCTTCCTGAAGCTCTTTTTGCTTTACTTCTCGGGTTGGCAGAGCCCTCCTCGGTGGAGCCAATGAACATTGACTCTTCTGCCGAGGAGAACACCGCAGGGGCCGTCGACGACGAGGCCGCCAAGGCCGCCGCTGCCAAGGCCGATAAGCTGGCAGCCGACAAGCTTGCCGACGAAGAGGCTGCCAGGGCTGCAGAAGAGGCCGGCAAGGCCGCCGAGGATAATACCGCCAAGGCGCCCACTGATGAAGCCGCCAAGGCTGCTGAAGCTGAGGCCGCCCAGAAGGCTGCTGAGGAGGCCGGCGAGGGAGCCGGTGGTCGTACTGACGGCCCTGAGGCCACAGGAGCGCCAGGCGCTACTCCGACCACGGGTCCCTCAACCACTGACGAGGCGGCAGGACCCAACTCGCCTCCGCCAAGCAAATACATCCGGGTCGGCGAGAACGTCTACGTCAGCCTCCCCTGGACGGTGGGCTCCAGAGCGTCAACCGAGGAGGATGTTGTGGACGAGGAGATCCTTGCCGCTGCCGGGCTCCAGCTTGTGGATGCGCCAGGCACCAGCAGCAGCAGCACGTCTGAAGAGGAGCAACTGCTCCAAAAGCTGCTGAATCTTCATCGCGCCCGACGGGAGAAGCTAGCTTCCAGGGAGGCGCTCATCGAGAAGGCCGAAGCTGACATGTTGAGGCGCGCGGAGATCTTGGCGGATGTCCGCGCGCGATCTCTTAATGCGTTAGAGGCCAAGCGGGCACAGCTGGCCGAAGAACGGCAGGCCCTCCTCCTGATGAAGCAAGACATTGAACAAAAACAGGAGGAGACCGCCAAGGAGTTGTCTGCTCGGGCCGGTGATCTGAACCAGCGGAAGGTGGACCTTGATGCCCACGAAGAAGAACTTGCCGAGCGCAAGAGGAAACTTGCCGAAACCCTCCGACAGAAAGACGAGGAGGTGGCAAGACTTGTCGCAGAGCGGACCCAGGGGCAGGCACAAAAACACCTGAAGGAAATCGAAGCCTTGGCCCAAGAGTACGCCAGCAAGTTGGTGGAGGCCACCAACGCTGTTGCTGCTGCAGAAGTGAACAGGAAGGAAACGGAGGAGAAAGTGGCAAGACTAGAGGCCGCCCTCAAGGCAAACGGTGACAAGCTCTCAACGCTCGAAAGTGAGAGGGCAAAGGTGACCCACACTTTGGCGGAGATGCAAGTTACCATAGCCAAGAAGAACAATCTGCTTGCCGCCGCCAATGACTCCAGAGCAGACCTGAAGCTGAAACTGACCACGCTGAAGGAGACACTCGACACCACCAGAAAGCGCGAAGGGCTTCTAATGGCAGAGCTCCAGAAGGAGAAGGGTTTGCTTCAAGACGCTATTGCAACCCACAAGAAGTTCAGGGATAACATGGGGATCTTCACAGACAGGCTTGCCAGCGCAGCCGAGGACATCGACAAGGAGCTGACTGCCCTGAAGGTGCCGGACTTCGGGTACTCCACCGACAAGAACACGCAAACTAGCGTCAAGCTAGCCGAGTTCTTCGACGGAGTAGTAGAAGCACTCCAACAGCTCCAAGTCAATCACAAGGCTCAACTGGCCGACGAGTCACGCAGGCTTTGCCGGGGAGTTCTCCGGAGGTTGCTGGTGAAGATAGCATACAGAAACCCGGGCGTCGACTTCAGCAACATCTTCAAAAGCTTGCCGAAGGGATACGACCCCGCACCACTAGAGGCCCTTGTCGCGCCCATCGTGGAGAGGGTGGACCAAATCCAAAGAGTCGAAGGCGAGCACCGCAATTAGAGAGCCCATTCTTCTCCCTCCTTGCCGCCGCTAGACATGTTAAAGAACAATCTGTTTAAGCCGCGGCAACTTATCTTGTAATATAACATGCAATATTTTGAAGTTAATGCATGTCATCTCCCTTGAGCAATTTCTTTCTTTATGTGTACTTGCCCTACGCTTATAGGAAACTTGCCGGTGCGCGCACCATCGCTGCGAGCGCTGGGTACGGGACTCCAGCAGCCTGCTGGCGGTGCCGCTGCCGGCAAGCAACCTTGTCGCGCTCAGTGCGGCCACTTAGGTTGTTGAGCGGACTCGAAACAAGGTAAGGGCGCGACCGATTACGCTTAGGTTCCGTCGCGCACAGGTTTTCCATACAAAGAGTAGTATCGTTCAAGGAAAATAACCTTGAGAATAAAAAAAGAATTTGGTTATTCAAACTTTGGCACTTAGCTTTGTCGCTGATCTCTCCGCGGCAAGGTCTTGTCACTGCTTGTCGCTGCCTTCTACCCGGCAAGGCAAAGTTTCTTTGAACGACGCCTGGTCCAAATCATTATCCCATCCCCCCCGGCAAACTTGTGCACGAGGGAAGCTTCTGTCTTTTTGAGAAAAAGAAAGAAGAGAAAATAAAGATATAGGAGCTTGGCGGCTCGTTAATGCTTACCGGGGAGGCTGTACTCCACAGTATGTCAGATAATCATGCAAAATAAAAGTAAACATAAAATCGTCAAAAACTGCGAAATACAAAAGCTTTATGTATGCACAGGGTCTGCGCCTGGCTTTGTACAAAGGATTACATGCAACAGCGGCAAGACTTGTACAAAAGGTGGTTGCCGGGGAAGGGCCCGGCAACCGCGCCTTATGGAAAAAACTTACGGAGATGCTCAATGTTCCAGGAATTGATCACTGGAATGCCATCCCCGGTCTCCAGGCGGACAGCGCCGGGCCTGGTGACCCGTTTCACCCGATAAGGGCCTTCCCACTTCGGCGTCAACTTGTTTGAATTCTTGGCCGACTGAACGCGTCGAAGAACAAGGTCGCCTTCCTCGAGACTTCTGGCATTAACTTTGCGGCTATGGTAGCGACGCAAAGCTTGCTGGTAGCGAGCAGCTCTCACAGCAGCCTGAAGACGATCCTCCTCGAGGAGCACAGCGTCATCTTGCCGCAGTTGCTCTTGCTCAAGCTCATCATAAGCGAGCACTCGAGGTGACCCGTATACGAGTTCCGTGGGGAGAACTGCCTCTGCTCCATAAACTAGAGCAAAAGGCGTCTGGCCAGTAGCTCGATTTGGCGTCGTCCTGATCGACCAAAGAACCACTGGCAGCTCCTCGATCCAGTTTTTGCCGCACTTGCGCAGCCTGTCGAAAGTTCTCGTCTTGAGCCCACGCAGCACTTCAGCATTTGCCCTTTCAGCTTGACCGTTGCTTCGGGGGTGAGTAACAGAAGCGAAACAGACCTTGGCGCCAAGATCTTCGACATACTGCATGAAGGCGTGGCTCGTGAACTGGGTACCGTTGTCGGTGATGATCCTGTTAGGAACACCAAAGCGACAAACAATTCCCTTGAAAAACTTGATGGCTGATTGTGCTGTCACCTTCCTCACTGCTTCCACTTCTGGCCACTTCGTAAACTTGTCGATGGCCACATACAAGTACTCGAAGCCCCCGGTGGCACGGGGAAAGAGGCCGAGGATGTCGAGCCCCCAGGCCGAAAATGGCCAGGAGAGAGGGATTGTCTGGAGAGCTTGAGCTGGCTGATGAATCTGCTTGGAATGAAACTGGCACGCTTCACACTTGGTTACTAGTGCAGTTGCATCCTGGAGGGCGGTGGGCCAAAAGAAACCTTGCTGGAAAGCCTTTCCAACAAGGGCTCTTGACCCTATGTGGTGACCACATATGCCTCCATGAATCTCTGCCAACAGCTCCTGTCCTTCTTCCCGGGGAATACACTTCAATATCACACCGTTTGGTCTTTTTCTGCACAGCATGTCATCGACAAATTGATACATATTGGACCGTCGGGCTACTTTCTCCGCTTCTTCCTGCTCTTCGGGAAGTTCTCCTGTCTGAAGGAAACGGACGACCTGCTGCGCCCACGCTGGAGCCTGTGGCTCGACAACGAGGACTAAAGGCATTTCTTCTACTGCGGGAACATCAGGCCCTACGGGAAGAGCTCGTCGCTCTACCAGAGCCTGCCGTTCCCCGACGAGCTTGGCGGGAACAGCCGCCTCAACGACAAGAGCCTGGGGCCCTGCTGGAGCGTGCTGTCCTTCAACAAGCTTGTCGGGAGCAGTTGCTTCAACGACGGAAGCCCAAGGCCTTGTCGGAGCATCTTGCTCCTCAGCGCTTCGATCAGGAGCGCCTGCTTCAACGACAAGGACCTGAAGTCTTGTCAGAGCAAGTTGCCCCTTTGCCTCTAGCCTAGGAGCACCCGCTTCGACGACAAGAGCGCGAGGCCTTGTCGGAGCAAGTTGCCCCTCTGAATCTTTGGCGCTGGCTTTGGCAGCCTTCTTGCCGGCGGCTTCGGGGAGCTCTGCCGGGAAGTAGTCGCCAGAAGCCAACTTCCTCTTCCTGCCTTGCCCTACTGATGGCGTCACGGATGGCTGAGTTAGTTGGAGCACAAAAGTGCCTGGCTCCACAGGCAATTTGAGTGCGGCGCGCTTTGACAAACCATCGGCAATGTCATTCTCAGCACGTGGGACGTGCTCCATTTGTAGGCCGTCAAAGCGTCTTCCAACTTCCTCACCTCATCTACATAAGCTTCCATCAATGGGCATTGGTAGTTCTTGTTCACTTGCCTGATGACAAGCTGCGAATCTCCCCTGACAATAAGCTTCTTGATCCCAAGGTCTGCCGCGATCCTGAGACCGGCAAGCAACCCCTCATATTCTGCAGTATTGTTCGTCGCCTGTTCCTTGGGAAAGTGCATTTGGACCACGTACTTGAGGTGCTCTCCGGTGGGTGCGACAAGCAGTACGCCAGCACCGGCGCCTTGCAGCGAAAAGGCACCATCAAAGTACATAAGCCACTCTTTGCTTGTCTCCTTGCCGGGGAGAGTCATCTCTGGGATTTCTTCGTCTGGCGTTGGTGTCCATTCTGCGACAAACTCTGCCAAAACTCGGCTCTGTATGGTTGATGTACTCTCAAACTTGAGGCCAAAGCTCGACAACTCCAACGCCCACTCGACAATCCTGCCCGTTGCTTCTGGATTTTGCAAAATCCTTTTCAGCGGGAAGCGAGTGATGACGGTAACTTCATGTGCTTGAAAATAATGGCGCAGCTTTCTCGAGGCCATGAGAAGGCCGAAAAGCAGCTTCTGCACACCAGAATACCTTGACCTAGCTCCCTGCAGAAGAGAGCTCACAAAGTAGACCGGGCGCTGCACCATTTTCTTCTTTTGTATCACTTCACCTGACTGCGCAGACGAATCCTTGTTGGCAGCAAAACTTGTTGCCCCCAGCTTGTCACTGGTCGTGCTTGCCGCAGTTACTGCCTCCTCATCCACCTCTCTCTCCGCTACCAGCGCAGCACTAACCACTTGATTGGTTGCCGCTAGATACAGCAACAACTTCTCTTGTGGTTTAGGCGCGACAAGTATTGGAGGAGAGGAGAGGTATCTCTTCAAGTCTTGCAGCGCCGCCTCCGCCTCCGGAGTCCATTTCAATGGACCTGCCTTTTTCAAGATCTTGAAAAATGGCAGGGCGCGCTCAGCTGACTTGGAGATAAACCTACTGAGGGCAGCAACACAGCCGGCAAGTCGTCGAACATCCTTGACGCGCTTCGGTGCTTCAATTTGCTCAATGGCTTTGATCTTGTCAGGATTGGCTTCAATTCCACGTTGAGACACAAAGAACCCGAGAAGCTTGCCGGAGGGAACTCCAAACACGCACTTCTCGGGGTTGAGCTTCAGGTTGATCTTGCGCAGATTTACAAAAGTTTCTTCTAGATCTTGAACCAAAGTAGCCCTGTCTTTGCTTTTGACCACTATATCATCCATATAGGCTTCCACATTTCTGTGCAGCTGAGGCTCAAAAGCAATCTGGACGGCTCTTGCAAATGTCGAACCAGCATTTTTCAAACCAAACGGCACACGTACGAAACAGTATGTGCCACAGGGTGTGATAAATGCGGTCTTTTCCTCATCTTCCTCAGCCATGAAGATTTGATGATACCCTGAATATGCGTCAAGAAATGAAAGCAAATCACATCCTGCCGTGGAGTCAACAATCTAGTCTATGCGGGGCAAAGGAAATGGGTCTTTGGGACAAGCTTTATTGACATCAGTGCAATCAATACAAAGCCTCCATTTTCCATTCGCTTTGCGCACGACAACCGGATTGGCCAACCACGTAGGATGGAGCACTCCTCTAACGAGGCCTGCTGCTTCCAACTTCTTGATTTCTTCCGCAATAAACTCTTGCCGCTCCACAGCTTGCTTTCTGGCTTTCTGTTTGACGGGCCTCGCGTGGGGACAAACGGCAAGGTGGTGCTCAATTACTTTCCTGGGAACACCGGGGATGTCGGACGGTTGCCATGCAAATACGTCGACATTCGCCCGCAGGAAAGCAACAAGCGCGTTTTCCTATTTGTTGTCAAGTGTGGCACTGATGGTGAAGGAACCACCAATGCCATCCTCCTTGGCGGGCACCTTCTTTGTCGCCAGCGGAGCGGCTTTGTTCTTCTTACACTTGCCGGTGGAGCTCTCTGGTGCGTCCTCGACGGTAGCGCAGCACTCCGAAGAGGTGCGCTTGCCGGAGTGGGCACAGGAGCTCTTGCCGGACTTCCTCTTGTTCTCCCACCCGAGAGCTTCAGCGGCAAGTGCCTTGGCGGCAGTTGCGGCAGCTGCCTCCCGGTAGATCTTGTCGGCGCAAATAAGCGCATCCTTCTTGTCGCAGGGAACTGTGATAACACCTACTGGACCTGGCATCTTCAACACGTTGTAGGCATAATGAGAGGTTGCCATGAACTTGGCGAGCGCTGGACGGCCAAGTATCCCATTATAAGGTAATGGAATATCGGCAACATCGAAGGTGACCTTCTCGGTCCGGTAGTTCAGCTCGCCGCCAAATGTCACTGGCAGCGTGATCTTCCCTTTCGGCTTACTCCTTCCTGGATTGACTCCTTGGAAAGTACCAGTTTCCTCAAGCTCGCCGTCAGAGATTTGAAGTTTCCGGAGCACAGCGGGCGAAATCAGATTCAAGCCGGCCCCACCGTCAACTAACATCTTCGTGACCTTGAGGTTGCGGATCGTTGGTGAAACCAACATCGGCAAGCACCCGACCGCCGTTGTGCGGTCAGGGTGGTCCTCAATGTCAAAGACGATAGGCGTGTCGGACCACTTCAGAAGCTTTCTGGCGTCAACAGATGGTTCCGCCGCATTGATCTCTCGCGCCCACTGTTTAAGTTGGCGGTGAGAAGAATGCAACGAAGCACCACCGTCAACACACAAGACTTCTGCGGCTTTCTGAAATTCGTGCTCACTGGATTCTTCATCATCTAGATCATCATCATCATCATCTTTGTCGCGGCCACGAGGAGGCCTGTCTCTCTGCTGCTGCTGCTGCTTGGCCTTGCCGCGACGCCCTCCTCGGGCAGTGCGCTTCTTGCCGGACCCGCCAGCACCTTCTGGGGCCTTTTCCTTGTCACGCCTCTCATACTCAGCTTTTTGCTGTTCGACAAGCTGCTCGACTCGTCGACAGTTCTGGAGATCGTGCCCCTTGGTGCGGTGGATCTTGCAATATTGCTTGTTGGAGCCGTCCTGCTTGTCGGCAGCCGCCAAGGCCTGACAGTTGGCGCACGCAACAATCTCCTTGCCGGAGCCCTCGACTTTGGCCTTGTCGGCGCTGCCGTTGCCGCTGGACTGCTCAACGGCAAGCACAGCTTTGCCCTTTTTCTTCCTGTTGTTCCACCGCTGGCCCTTCTTTGCCGGGGCGGTACCTTCGCTGTCAGAGCTCCCCCCTGCGCCAACACCTTCACCGGGAAGTTTCCTTCCCTCTTCAGCGCGCGCACACTTGTCGGCGAGAGCATATAGCTGGCCAATGTCTCTGACCTTGGTCATTGCCATTTCCTCCCGCATCTTGCGGTTACGCACGTTCTGATGGAACGCGCTAATAACCACAGCGGGGTGAACATCTGGGATGTTGTACTGTACGCGGCTGAACCTTTGAATGTATTTGCGCAGGGGCTCTCCTTCCTTCTGGGGGATGAGGTGAAGATCACTCTCCTGGCCATGAGGTTGATGACCGCCAGTAAAGGCACCAACAAACTGATGGCACAGGTCCGCCCATGAAGAAATGGAGTTCTCCGGCAAGTGCATGAGCCATGAGACGACGTTGCGCTTTAACACGAGCGGGAAGTAGTTAGCAAGAATCTTGTCGTCTCGTCCCCCGGCAGCTTGCACCGCAATGGTGTAAATGCTGAGGAACTCCGACGGGTGTGTCTTGCCATCATACTTCTCCGGCACGTCAGGCTTGAAAGCCTTGCGATTGGGCCACTGGACCTGCCGCAGCTCACGGGTGAACGCTGGACAACTTACCGCGTACGGCAAGTCGCAGGATCCCCTGCCGCATGCATGTCAACAGCGGGCCCTGCGCGTCTGTCGGACTGACGATGCGCTTCTCTCCTTCGCTCGATAGTGGTACGAGCGTCTTCTCCCCTGCGTTCCTGAAGAATGAGGCGCTGGTCGCGACGAGCTCGCGGGTCAGACGATGCCGTGGAATCATCGCCACGGGCGTCGTTTCGACGTGTCGGCGATCGAGGCCGTCTAGGTGGGGAGTGTACGGTTGTTGCCCCCTCGCCGTTCCTGTTGGTGACAGCATCGTCACCAGTTCTCTTGTCGGCCGCGCGCACTGGGTCGGCATCAGCGAAGCTGAGAAGGCTCTGAATGGTTGCCCTCCACTCGTCAAGCTTATCTGCTGGTGGAGGGAAGTTCTGGAGCAGCTGCGCACGCGCCAACGCTTCTGCTGGTGAGGGAGGTATCGAGTGGCGTGAGGACTGTGGGATGCTCTTACTCGTAACGGTGTTAGAAGGAGCATCTCCACGCCCAGGCGACCGCGCCTCGACCCCGCCAACGTGTTGTTGCGTATGGTGACCCCGCGCATCTCGAGATTGATGCGCAAGTTCATTATCCAGGGAGCGCCTGGCACCTGGGGCGTCAGGACGCTGCCTGTCACGGGCTTCTTGCGAAGGCCGCGGCGTCTGAACCGGTGCAGGCGTTCCAGAACGCGCAGCACCGTTTCTGGAGCTTGCAGGGCCAGCAGCAGCGAGCAGCGCTGCGTTCCCAGACCCAGCAGCGCCAAGATTGGCGTTGCTGGCCCGGTTTTGGACAGGTGGAGGTAATAGGAGCTCTCGCTCTCCAGTCCCCGCGGCAGCCGCAATCACGTCGGCCCCCTACCTGGCGCGCCAAAGATGTCGGGGACGAATCCGCGATCACCTATGGGACCCAGAGAAGGACCCCTTTACGTTCGGCAGGGAGAGACGGTCGCGCGAAGAGCAAATCTAGCGAAGAACACGACAGTGCACGAGAGAGATTTACCCAGGTTCGGGCCGCACGGATGCGTAAAACCCTACTCCTGCTTTTTGGTTATTATCTGTATGATTGTTCTAGCTCCAGGAGCGCTACAGTACCGAGTAACTGTGTACAATACTGGAGCTCTCCCTCTTCTAGTTCCCCCCCTTTCACGTTGCCCATGGGCCTCCTTTTATACGCACAAAGGGGTCTCCAACAGGTGGCAAACAGTAAAGGTAGAGGTGGAAAGTTGCTACAGTAAGGCCACTATTACCAGGATGACATGTCCTACCTACCACTGACGGCAGGGGACAAGGGCATTAAATGCCCATGCCTTTGCTGTCCAGATACATGTACCCGGACGTCGTGGACGTGGGAAAAGCCTATCCCACCTGCTGCTGCACCGCTATCTACAGTGCACCGCCGTCTACACAGTGCCCTGCCACGCACGCTTGGAAGGACCCAGAGCGCCACGCTGGCAGAGGCACCGGAGCAGCACAGTAGCACAGTGGTACAGTAACGCTTGCCGCGGCAAGACCTTGCCGCACCTGACAGCTTGGCGCAGCCCATAGTTTGCCGTGCAAGGTAACTTGCCGGGGCAAGTACCTTGCCGCAGCCAATACCTTGCCGCAGCCAATACCTTGCCGCAGCCAATGACTTGCCGGGGCAAGTACCTTGCCGCGGCAAGTACTCTGCTTCAGCAATGCCCAGGCTGGGCCTCAGCTGTCCCTCCCGGCGAGCTCCTCTTGCCGGGGCCTTAACTCTTGCTTTGTATACTTTGTTCTTGAATGTCTTAATAATCTTGAGCTTCTCTCTGGCTGTCCTCCCGCAAGCCTGGCCGCGGGATGCTACTACTGCCCATGCACAGATACGGGGTACTAGGGTACCCCTATTCTAGTACACCGACAAATGCTACCGCCGTACTAAGCAAAATAAGATGCATAAAAGATAAACATCACATGCAATCAAAATATGTGACATGATATGGCCATCATCATCTTGTGCCTTTGATCTCCATCACCAAAGCACCGTCATGATCTGCATCGTCACTGGCTTGACACCTTGATCTCCATCGTAGCGTCGTTGTCGTCTCACCAACTATTGCTTCTACGACTATCGCTACCGCATAGTGATAAAGTAAAGCAATTACATGGCGATTGCATTTCATACAATAAAGCGACAACCATAAGGCTCCTGCCAGTTGCCGATAACTTTTACAAAACATGATCATCTCATACAATAACGTGTATCACATCATGTCCTGACCATATCACATCACAGCTTGCCCTGCAAAAACAAGTTAGACATCCTCTACTTTGTTGTTGCAAGTTTTACGTGGCTGCTACGGGCTTCAAGCAAGAACCGTTCTTTCCTACGCATCAAAACCACAACGATTTTTTGTTAAGTGTGCTGTTTTAACCTTCAACAAGGACCGGCCGTAGTCAAACTCGATTCAACTAAAGTTGGAGAAACAGACACCCGCCAGCCACCTTTGTGCAAAGCACGTCGGTAGAACCAGTCTCATGAACGTGGTCATGTAATGTCGGTCCAGGCCGCTTCATCCAACAATACCACCGAAACAAAGTAAGACATTGGTGGTAAGCAGTATGACTATTATCGCCCATAACTCTTTGTGTTCTACTCGTGCATATCATCTACGCATAGACCTGGCTCGGATGCCACTGTTGGGGAACGTGCAATTTCAAAAAAATTCCTACGTTCACGCAAGATCTATCTAGGAGATGCATAGCAACGAGAGGGGAGAGTATGTCCATGTACCCTCGTAGACCGAAAGCGGAAGCGTTTAGTAACGCGGTTGATGTAGTCGAACGTCTTCGCGATCCAATCGATCCAAGTACCGAACGTACGGCACCTCCGCGTTCAGCACACGTTCAGCTCGATGACGTCCCTCGAGCTCTTGATCCAGTTGAGGACGAGGGAGAGTTCCGTCAGCACGACGGTGTGGCAACGGTGATGATGAAGTTACCGGCGCAGGGCTTCGCCTAAGCACTATGACGATATGACCGAGGTGTGTAACTGTGGAAGGGGGCACCGCACACGGCTAAGAGATTGTCTGTTGTGCCTTTGGGTGCCCCCTTCCCCACGTATATAAAGGAGGGGGAGGAGGAGGCCAGCCCTAGAGGGGGGCGCGCCAAGGGGGGAGTCCTACTTGGACTCCTAGTCCAAGTAGGATTCGGCCCCCCTCCTTCCTTTCACCGGAGAGGGAAAAGGGGAAGGGAGAGAGAGGGAGAAGGAAAGATGGGGGCCGGCCCCCTCCCCTAGTCCGATTCGGTTTGGGCAAGGGGGGCGCGCCCCTCTCACGTGGCCTCTCTCCTCTCCTCCAATAAGGCCCAATAGGCCCATTACTTCTCCCGGGGGGTTTCGGTAACCTCCCGGTACTCCGAAAAAATGCCCGAATCACTCGGAACCATTTCGATGTCCAAATGCAACCTTCCAATATATGAATATTTCCCTCTCGACCATTTCGAGACTCCTCGTCATGTTCGTGATCTCATCCGGGACTCCGAACAAACTTCGGTCATCAAATCACATAACTCATAATACAAATCGTCATCGAACGTTAAGCGTGCGGACCCTACGGGTTTGAGAACTATGTAGACATGACCGAGACACATCTCCGGTCAATAACCAATAGCGGAACCTGGATGCTCATATTGGCTCCTACATATTCTACGAAGATCTTTATCGGTCAAACCGCATAACAACATACGTTATTCCCTTTGTCATCGGTATGTTACTTGCCCGAGATTCCATCGTCGGTATCATCATACCTAGTTCAATCTCATTACCGGCAAGTCTCTTTACTCGTTTCGTAGTGCATCATCCCGTAACTAACTCATTAGTCACATTGCTTGCAAGGCTTCATATGATGTGCATTACCGAGAGGGCCCAGAGATACCTCTCCGATACTCGGAGTGACAAATCCTATTCTCGATCTATGCCAACCCAACAAACACCTTCGAAGACACCTGTAGAGCATATTTATAATCACCCAGTTACATTGTGACGTTTGATAGCACACAAGGTGTTCCTCCGGTATTCGGGAGTTGCATAATCTCATAGTCAGAGGAATATGTATAAGTCATGAAGAAAGCTATAGCAATAAAACTTAACGATCATTATGCTAAGCTAACGGATGGGTCTTGTCCATCACATCATTCTCCTAATGATGTGATCCCGTTAATCAAATGACAACACATGTCTATGGTTAGGAAACTTAACCATCTTTGATCAACGAGCTAGTCAAGTAGAGGCATACTAGGGACACTTAGTTTTGTCTATGTATTCACACATGTATCAAGTTTCCGGTTAATACAATTCTAGCATGAATAATAAACATTTATCATGATATAAGGAAATATAAATAACAACTTTATTATTGCCTCTAGGGCATATTTCCTTCAGCAGGCATCTTCTGTGGCCGCGGTTGCTAATGCCGCGACACTTGAGGAGATGGATCGGAAGCTCAAGCTTTCCGATAAAGAGCTTGACCTTGTCAACAAGTGGCTTGACGAGGCGCATGGTAGGCCCATTGATAGTATATGTGATTTACTTAATGCCAGATATTGTCGATCTAGGTTGTGAGGTGATCCTTTATTATGTTGATCTTGCAGCAGCCGCCACTGAAGTTGAAGGCTTGAAGAAGGCCTTGAAAAAGGCCGAGGACAAGGCGGCCGCGGAGAAGGCGGCCGTTGAGAAGGCGGTGGCCGAGCTCAAAAAGGCCAGGCTTGCTGCGGGTCAGCACGAGGCTCGGGTGACCGAAGTCCATGTGGAGCTCCAGGATGCTGCCAAGCAGCTGGAGGCCCTTGAGAAGGGGCAGGAAGAGCAATCCTCCAAGCTATCCAAGGCGGAGAAGGAGCTTCAGGAGGTGAGGAGTGACGCTCGAGGTGTCCGGGAGGAGCTTAGGCAAGCTGCACAAATTGCCAATGGTAAGAAATATTTACTGCAGAGTGTGTTTGGAGGCAACAGATTCGCCCTGCTGACGAAGGTCTGGCGCTCCGCAGGCGCCTTCGCTGAACTCCCAAAAAATGCGGTGGCTGCGGCGAGGCACTATGCCACCCGCGAGGAGGACTCCACGCAACGGCTTTTTTGGTCACAGTTTCCGGACTCCGAGTGTCCTCCCCTCCTCAGCGATGAAATGAAGCAGCTGATGGAGATGCATCAGATGTCTAAGCTGGCCTTGAAGGACCTCTGTGTCGGCCTGTGGCTGGCCGAGCCCCTTCCGGACACCTACTTCAACCTTGTGCAGAGGCTGAGGAAGGCGCCGCTCCGGATTGACGCCATGAAGAGGTCGGCGTGCCTTGAGGGGGCTCGGCTCGCGTTTGCGAAGACCATGGTTCATTGGCCAAGAATTAATCCAATGGAGATGGCCACTGGTCCTCGGCCCCAGGGGAAGGAGCATCGCCGCCCCGAGCAGTACTTCGCGCAAGTGATGACCGGAGCGCGGGCGATAGAGGGCCAGTGTTCAAAAAATGTAATGCTTGAGTAGTTGTAGCCAGTTTATATCAAGTGGAACTTATGCTTTATTATGCACCTGCCTGACTTGTGTCATGATTTAATTTTGACTCCTGTGTGGCCGTATGTTAATTTTGAACACTACCAGTCGTCGGCTTTAGCCCCCAAGGGAATATCACGCGGGGTGTTTTGTCTCCGCACTGTAACCCTTAGCCAACGTCTTGGTGCTCGGAGGCGGTAGTGTGGGAACGAAACTAGGCAATCAGACTATTCGGTTTTACTGCCTTCACTTAGCCGTAGGAGCTTGACGGTGGGGACTAGGGACTAGCCTCCAGTGTATGTGTGATGTACTCGGGGGTCAAAGCTTACCCTTTCCAATCACATGGTTTGTGTTAAGACGAACCCTTCATGTGACACGGCGAAATTGCCAACGATTTTTTAGAGTCCAACCTCGTCATCGGATCGCAGACCCGTTCACGCTTACTATGACGATCAATTTTCGGCTTTTTCCTCTTGAGGTACTTGACCGGGCAAGCCAGTAGTACAATCGCAGGGGTTCTCCCTTTGCCCTCTTAGCCGAACTAGTGGAACATAAGGGGCAAACACAGGAGCCGGGCAACCCAAGACATAGTTCGGAACGGATGCATATGGTGCAATATCCGAGACGTCGGACACTAGCGGGAGGCGGTGCCGGACTTAAGGATAGTGAGCTAACACATAAATCGAACTCGTGACTGATTAATATATTTTTCATACCGGGCTGTTCGAAGAGCGATGAGAGAATCGGAAAGGGACAGAAAAATTGCAAGAATGCGGATATCCGAACACCATAAAGGGTATTTTATTATTTCTCGTAAGCTCCGGACGTCTAACCGTACAATTCAAACTGCGAAGGCAGCAATTGTAAGAAACAAAAAGGAAATTTTACAGAGGAAAGGTTGACGCAAGGCCTTGATGCATGAGTTGAAGCCTTCACTGTGCCCTACTGCATGTCTGCGCCTTTGCTTCTGGTAGGTGGGGGCTAAGACCTTCAATGAGACCTTGATGGGCGAGGGTTCTGCCGGTGGTGCTTTATGCTGGGGGGTATCTGGAGTTAGTCCCCGGGTCGTCCGAAGACGAGGTCGCTGCGAAGTTCGGTTGAACCGAACATGTACTTCGGATTAATGAATGCCTCACGGCTGCCCATGGAATTTTAAGCGCAAAGTTGTGCTGGCGAGGCACATGGAGCATGGAGAAGGTGGGTGTGCCGTGAGGCACGTATCCCTATTTGTGGCGAACACATGCGGGTTCCCATGATGGAGAACGGGTTCGAACCCGTTTGCTGTTGTCGCCGTTCTTTACGGCTGGTCGGCATCCGGGCCTATATGGGCCGGTGTTGTATTCGGCCGCTAGGGCCGCAGTGTATGCTTTGGTTCAAAGTGAGCGTTCGGTGTTGTCGTCGATAGTTATGACACCTGAAGGGCCAGGCATCTTTAGCTTGAGGTACGCATAATGCGGGATGGCATTGAATTTGGCGAATGTTGTGCGGCCGAGGAGGGCATGGTAGCCACTGCGAAAAGGTGCAATATCGAAGATCAAGTCCTCGCTTCAGAAGTTGTCCAGAGATCCGAACACTACTTCAAGCGTCACGGTGCCCGTGCAACGGGCCTCCACTCCCGGAATGACCCCCTTGAAGGTGGTATTACTGGGTTTAATCCTTGATGGATCGATCCTCATTTTCTTCACTGTATCCTCGTATATCAGATTGGGGCTGCTTCCTCCATCCATTAGGACTCTAGTGAGGTGGAATCCATCGATAATGGGGTCTAGCACTAGCGCTGCGGACCGCCCATGGCGTATGCTCGTGGGGTGATCTCTGCGATCGAACGTGATCGGGCAAGCTGACCATGGATTGTACTTCAGTGCTACTGGTTCGATAGAGTATACATCCTGAAGCACTCGCTTCCTCTCCTTCTTTGATATATGGGTTGCGTAGATCATGTTTACCGTCTTGACTTCGGAGGGGAAGGGTTTCTGGCCTCCACTATTTGGCCTGCGGGGCTCATCATCGTCCTCGCTGCGTGGGCTTTTGCCCGAGTCTTCGGCGTTGAGCTTGCCGGCCTGCTTTATCACCCAACAATTATGGTTGGAGTGATTGCCAGGCTTTTTGGACGTGCCATGGATCTGGCAGGGCCTGTCCAAAATTGTGTCTAGCCTAGACGGGCCGTCGTTGTTGCCTTTAGGGGCCTTTTTGCGCTGTCCGGACTTTGAGTTTCGGAATCCGGCGTTTACTGCCGTATCCTCACCTTCGCTATCATTGTGGCGGCATTTGTTCTTGCTGTGTCGCGGCTTTTCGTTTCCTTCCCAGACTTCAGAAGTTCCAGGGGTATCGGGATTGGTGGTTTTACGAGCAAGCCAACTATCCTCGCTTGCGCAAAAGCGGGCATGAGAGAGGTAAGGGCTGCCATGGTTCATGGTTTATCCTGGCCGAGCTGCCTTATGAGCCATTCATCCCTGACACTATGCTTGAAGGCGGCCAAGGCTTCGGTATCCGGACAGTCGACAATCTGGTTTTTCTTGGTGAGGAATCGGTTCCAGAACTATCGGGCAGATTCTTCGAGTTGCTGCGTAATGCGGTTTAGGTCGTTGGCATCCGGAGGCCAGACATAGGTGCCCTGAAAGTTTGCTCGAAAAGCATCCTCCAGCTCTTCCCAATAACCTATAGAGTCTTCGGGGAGGCTGTTCAACCAGTGCCGAGCTGGGCCTTTGAGCTTTAGCGGCAAATATTTAATGGCGTGGAGGTCATCTCCTCATGCCATGTGAATGTGGAGGAGGAAATCCTCTATACATACGGCTGGATCCGTGGTTCCATCGTATGATTCAATGTTCACAGGCTTGAAGCCTTCTGGGAATTGATGTTGCATTACCCTTTCTATGAAGCACAAGGGGTGTGCGGTGCCCCGGGCTCGGGCTATGTCGCGTCGGAGGTCTTCGGTCCTCCGAATCTGCTGCTGTTCCTGGATTCTATCATTTCGGTTTGCCCAATCATAGTATGCTTCCCAATAAGCGGGCGGGTCTTCCCTGGGTCCGTAAATGGATCTGGTGCAACCGCCCCTGGCGTCTAGGTCATGGCAAAGGTCGTACTCGTAAGTGGGCCACGCTTGATCCTTGCCGTAACGGCGAGGTGGGGCGGCTGGGTGTTCGGCCTTGGCAGCTTCTCTGTCCCGTCCTCTAGGGGGATGGTCCGGTTGTTCGGCGCGTGTGTATGTTGGACGTGTTGGCTCTAAGGCTTCATCGTCAAACTGGGGTAGCAATTTTCGCTTAGGATAGCTCTTAACTAGCTATTCATGGCCGTATCCTTCTTCGGCGGCTAGGACTTTGGTCCACCACTCATTGAGGGTATCTTGTTCGGCCTTGATTTTGTGCTTTTGTTTCTTCAGGCTGCGGGCGGTGGCTAAAAGCCTCCACTTGAACCTTTCCTGCTCCAGAGGGTCTTCGAGGACGATAAAGTCGTCCTCCCCGAGACTTGCCGCCTCTTCTGAGAGTGGGAGGTAGTTGCTATCCTTGGAGTCTTCGCGGCTTTCCGGATTGAGCGGGTCCTCCTACCCCGCAGGGTCATCCTGGTGATGCTCGTTGGCTGCGGCTCCGGCGGGGTCATCCGTATTATTCTCGGTGCCGTTCTCCGCCGAGTCTATGTTGCTCGTATGGCTTCGGTGTGACTTTGACCGGCGGCGTTGTTTTCGTCGTTTAGCAGCTCGTCTCTGGGCTTGCCTCTGTCCTGATTGGGAGTGCCATCGCCATCTTTGGGGGTGTCCACCATGTAAATATCGTGGGTGGACGTGGCCGACCAGCGGCCCGTGACGGGGGGACCGACCTTAGTATAAGCCGTGGTTACGTCCTCCTCGTCCATGTATTCGGCATTCTCCGAATTGTAGTCTAACATATCGGTTAAATCATCGATAGTTGCTACCAAATGGGTGGTGGGTGGGGTGCAAAATTCCCTGTCGAACACCTCGAAGGGTTGGTTATTGACGGCGGAGAGTGGGTTCTCCTGGATGGTCATTTTCTAAATCCGGTCCAATGCCTCGTTCAACATATCGAGGGTTACCGGGCTTGAGGTTGGGTCGTTTTGGGCCGGGGGTGACCGCTGGCCGCTATTCGTCGACTCAGGGTGCGGGCTCGAAGCCAGCAGGATGTTCCGGGGAAGGAGCTCGGCCGAGATCGAATCTTGGCCTCTGACCTCTGGTTCTGCCTCGAGGGCCGGGATAAATCCTCTGCCGATGTAAGTTCGGTTGACGATGGGGTAAGGTCCCCTCTCTCAGGTAGTCTTTCCCGGCCCAAAGCCGTTTGGTAGACTGGGGCCGATTCACAGATCGGATCGGAGGTGTACGTGAGAGCAGGCGCGGCAAGGCCTGCGGGGGTGGTGAATCCGGTAAAAACCAAATCCCCCCGAGCATCAGTGACGTACTCCAGATTGCCGAATTGAATCCGGTGCTCGAGAGCGAAGTTGTCGACCTGGCCAAGCCGGCCGGTCGGATCAACGTGCAGCACGATGCTGCCAAAAGCGAAGACTTGTCCAGGGATGAAGAGGTCCATGGAACTGATATCCTCTCCAAGGACTAAACGAGCCATCGGTCCTTCCGGTGATCCAGCAGCGGAAGTCTCAATGAAAGCATCAATGTCGGTGTCAAAACCGGTAGACCTCGGGGTAGGGGGTCCCGAGCTTTGGATCTAGGATCAATGGATAACAAGGGACGACGAACACAGTGTTTACCCAGGTTTGGGCCCTCTCGAAGAGGTAAATCCCTACGTCCTGCTTGATTGTATTGAATATATGATGGAGTTTATAGAGTAGATCTACCTCAAGATCAGCATGAGCTAAACCCTAAGGCTATGAGGTGACGAATGTAGCTCTAACCCTAATGACTACAACCCTCGGTTTATATAGACACCGATAGGGTTAGGGTTACCGAAGATAGATTACAACAAGAGGGAAAAGTATCTCGTCCACCCTTAACTTGGAGGGCACACCACGGCTTCACAAGTCTCCAGTCACCACACGGCTCCACCAGTCCGGCCCATGTACAATGGGCCGTCGCCCCGAGGACCCCTTAGTTCATGACTCCCTCAACAAGATTCAACAAAGCAGCATTAATTTCATAAGATTCCGCACTAGTGGCGGGAGCAATCGGAGTACTAATAAAATCATTATTATTAGTATTGGAAAAGTCACACAATTTGGTATTTTCTTGAGCCATCGTGACAAGGCAAGCAATCTAACACACGAGCAAACAAAAAGTAAACGAAAAAGACGAACGAAAGAAGGGCGAATAAAAAGGCAAATCTTTTTGTGTTTTTCTGAAAACGTTTTAGAAGTGGGGGAGAGGAAAATGAGAGGCAAATGGAAAATCACGTAATGCAAGAGATGAGAGTTTATGATGGGTACTTGGTAGGCTTGATGTAGAACCTCCCCGGCAACGGCGCCAGAAATTCTTCTTGTTACTTCTTAAGCTTGCATTGATTTTTCCCTTGAAGAGGAAAGGGTGATGCAGCAAAGTAGAGATAAGTATTTCCCTCAGTTAAGAACCAAGGTATCAATCCAGTAGGAGGCACAAGAAAGTCTCCAATCTATGCACCTACACAAACTAACTAACACTTGCACTCAACGTGAAAAAGGGGTTGTCAATCCCTTCACGGTCTCGAACAAGAGTGAGATCTAATAGAGATAGGTATAAAAGATTACTAAAACGTAAAACAAAGTAAAAACAAATAAATTGCAGCAAAGTATTTTGGGGTTTTTTGGTTTATAGATCTGAAAATATATAATGGAAAATAGACCCGGGGGCCATAGGTTTCACTAGAGGCTTCTCTCTTGAAGATATCATACGGTGGGTGAACAAATTACTGTTGAGCAATTGATAGAAAAGCGCAAACTTATGACGATATCTAAGGCAATGATCATGAATATAGGCATCACGTCCCTGACAAGTAGACCAAAATGATTCTGCATCTACTACTATTACTACACACATCGACCGACTCCTGCCTGCATCTAGAGTATTAAGTTCATAAGAACAGAGCAACGCTTTAAGTAAGATGGCATGATGTAGAGGGATAAACTCAAGCAATATGATGAAAACCCCATCTTTTTATCCTCGATGGCAACAGTACAATACGTGCCTCGCTACCCCTTCTGTCACTGGGTGAGGACACCGGAAGATTGAACCCAAAACTAAGCACCTCTCCCATTGCAAGAAAAACCAATCTAGTTGGCCAAACCAAACCGATAGTTTGAAGAGAAATGCAAAGATATCTTAATCAAGCATAAAAGAGTTCAGAGAAGACTCAAATAATATTCATAGATAATATGATCATAAAGCCACAATTCATCGAATCTCAACAAACACACTGCAAAAAAGTAATACATCGAATAGAACTCCAAGAACATCGAGGAGAACATTGTATTGAAGATCAAAGAGAGAGAAGAAGCCATCTAGCTACTAGCTATGGACCCGTAGGTCTGTGGTAAACTACTCACATATCATCGGTAGGGCAGCAAGGTTGATGTGGAGGCCCTCCGTGATCGAATCCCCCTCCGACAGATCACCGAAAAAGGCCCCAAGATGGGATCTCACGGGAAAAGAGGCTTGCAGTGGCGGAAAAGTATTTTGATGGACGCTTGTGGTGGTTTGGGAATATTTGGGAATTTATAGCGCAAGAATTAGGGTTGGAGGACCCCCGAGGGGCCCACAAGCTCTCAGGACGCCCCCGCCAGGGGCGCGCCTGGCAGGCTTGTGGCCTCCTCGGCCATCTTCTGACCCCCCGTCCAAGCTCCGTGGATGTCTTCTGGTCCAAGAAAAATCATCGTAAAGTTTTATTCCGTTTAGACTCCGTTTGATATTCCTTTTCTGTAAAACTCAAAAACAAGGAAAAAAACAGAAACTGGCAGTGGGCTCTAGGTTAATAGGTTAGTCCCAAAAATAATATAAAATAGCATATTATTGCATATAAAACAACCAAAACAGATAATATAATAGCATGGAACAATCAAAAATTATAGATACGTTGGAGACGTATCAGTCGTCGAGTAGGTAAATGATAAAAACAGATTTTTTTATGTTGAATGCTACCTAACATGTTGTAATCATGTAATCTTTTTAGGTATGATTGTTGAGAAACAATGATGTAATAGATATCAACATAATAATATCCATGAATACTAAAAGAATAATCATTACTCTTCAAAATATACGATGCTTAATGAATATTACCCCTACTCATTGAATTATGTAAGCATGGCATGACTCCATCTTCCTAACATAAGTACAAATCATGAGCACCCCAGTGCCAAACCAAGCAATTGCATCGTACCTTTTCTCGCTTCAGCATTTTCAAATTCACTGAATATATGAGCGTGATACATGGACTTAGCACTACGGGTGGAATAGAGTATGTTGGTAGAGGGAAGACAAAAAGTGGAGAAAGTCTTGCATCAACTCAGCGGATTGTTAGGCAATGGAGAGGCCTTACAATCGATATCAATGTGAGGAGTAGTTATTGACATGCAATGGATGCACTAGAGATATAAGTGTATGAAAGCTCACTGCTGAAACTAAGTGGGTGTGCATCCAACTTGCTTGCTCATGAAGACCTCGGGCATTTAAGGAAGCCCGTCATCGGAATATACAAGCCAAGTTCAATAATGTAAATTATTCTCACTAGTATGTGAAAGTGACAAATCATGGAGACTCTCTATATAAAGAAGATGGTGCTACCTTGAAGCACAAGTGTGGTAAAATGATAATAGCATTGCCCCTTCTCTCTTTTTCTCCCATTTTTTTCTTTTTTCATTTTATGTTTTTCAATGAATAATACCATGAACCTCATCCCCACTTTTTCGAGGACTCATTAGTCTCCATCATTCTTTACCTCACTGGGATAATGCTCTAATGATGATCATCACACTTTTTTACTTACAACTCGATAAATTGAATGAATATGACTCTATATGAATGCCTCTGATGTGCAATGATCTAGCGTAAATTGTATTACAATGGTGATGGTGGCTTTGCCACAAATATCATGTCAGCTCTATATGATCATGCAAAGCAATATGACGATGAACACACAAGTCATGTGAACAGTAAACATGGAAGTTGCATGTCAATATATCTCGAAATGGCTATGGAAATGCCATAATAGGTAGGTATGGTGGCTGCTTTGAGGAAGGATATAATAAGGCTTATGTTTGATAGAGCGTGTCATATCACGGGGTTTGGATGCACCATCAAAGTTTGCACCAAGTCCTCGAGGTGAGAACAGGCAAAACCCGGTACCGAAGAGGCTAGCAACATATGGATATAGGTGGGAGTGCTGTAATAGTTCATGAACTCACATTAGTCATAAAGAACTCAGGTACTTATTGTAAAGCCTATTAGCCCTCGAAGCAAACTACTACTCGCATGCCCCTAGGGAGGAGGTTGGGAGGAGTTAACCATCGCGCGCCCCCGATTCGAACAACACAAAGGATTTTAGCGAGGAATAAATATGCTCCAACATCCCAATTATGGCATGATCAACCCTTATATGCGTAGTACATAACAAGGTTTAATATCGACATTTCTACTAACCAATGGTCATGAATTAATGCCCTTTCATATTATGACATCAATATTATTAAATCACACACTTCATATTCAGTTACCTACATGAAAGTTTTTATTATACCACTGGTGTATCCCTATCATTTTTAGACTATAGCTCATGAAAATTACCACTTCCTATTTAAACTCTCAAAAATATATAAGTGGAGCATGAGTGTGCAAATGATTTCTTTAAAATATAACTACAGCCATGCTCTAAAGATATAAGTGAAGCACAGGAGCAACTGCCTCTACTCAAAAGATATAAGTGAATCATAAAGAGCATTCTAACAAATAATGATGAATACATGTCTCTCTCAATAAGTGCGTCCAGCAAACAATGATTGTGGCAAATAAGCAAACAAAATAAACCATAGCACATGATGAACCAAGCAAAACACATATCATGTGATGAATAAAAATATTGCTCCGTGTAACATACCGATGAATTGTAGACGAAAGAGGGGATGCCATCCAGGGCATCCCCAAGCATAGACGCTTGGTTTTCCTTGAATATTACCTTGGGGTGCCTCGAGCATCCTCAAGCTCAGGGTCTTGCCGCTCCTTATTACTTCATCCATCGTGATCTCACCCAAAACTTGAAAACTTCAGCACACAAAACTCAACAGAAACTCATGAGATCCATTAATATAATTGGTAAACCATAAACTTAGCTATTGTTATAAAAAAATTCATAATTTCCCTTGCATAATACCTACTGTATTCTAACTTATCCATGACTTATACCCCCCCCCCCCGATATAATCCATAGCATCATCAAAATAAGCACATTATGCAATAAAAACAGAACACTCTGTAATGATCTGAACTAAAGCAATACTTGTGTAACTGCAAAAATTCTGAAACATTAGGACGACGCAGGCAATTTGTACCTCGATACTTTGTAAAATTTTCAGGATTTTATCATGTTCCTTTAAAATAAGAATATTCCAATACTAGGCACAAAAGTTTCTTCTTTTACACAACATCAATTCAACTATCATCTAAATCCTCACAAAGACTTTACTTGGCACAAACACTAACTAAAAGATAAAAACACAATCATTATAGTAAAAATAATCATGTAGACTCAAGAAAATAAAATTAAAGCAAAAAAGATAACTATTGGGTTGCCTCACAACAAATGCTATTGTTTAATGCCCCTAGCTAGGCATAATGCATAGTTTCAAGTATTATCATCCTTCGCGTCCAATTCCTCAATTACGCAATGTGACTTACTAGGAGGTCAAGCAAACATATTTTTAATCATTACACTCCTAGGAACAAAATTAAGGAATTTGTTTTTAATCATAGGTTCCTTTATCATTTCAATGAAATTGGGGTAAACACTAATCATTTTTAGATTTCTTTCTCCTTACTAGAGGAAGAACCCTTGTTTTTAGGAACATGCTTATGCTTAGGATTCATATTTGTAGGAGTCCTTTCAATAGTTTTAACAAAAAAAAGTTGAGCCCAAGTTATTTATGATCTCTTCCAGTTTGTCAATTCTAGCAGGATTTCGCCCTACTCTATCAGTAATTGGTTCTCTATCGTTTAATAATTTTAATGTTGTTCCCACTAAAGAGCCAAATTTAGTAACTTGGTTATGCACCTTTTTATGAAGATTTTCAATGCGTTCAACAGTTGGCATTTTGTTCACAATAATTTCTAACCATCGCACAACATGTTCCAAAGTTAATGTCGTTTCATTGATAGTGATAGGTGGTGATCCCACTAAATTCCCCATTGCATTAAAAGCATCCAAAGGGTGACTACTCAGGAAATTTCCTCCAGTAATAGTGTCAAGCAAAAATCTATACCAAGTAGTAACATTCACATGAAAATTGCGTAGAAGAACCACTACAAAAAAAAGACACATCCGTGACATTTTGGGCCGAACGAATTTTTTTTCTGTCATGCTTATGACACTTCTATGACGATAATTGTGACAAAAGCACGTATCATCATAGATGTGGTGGGCTCCTACTTCTATGACAAAAAATCATGACAGAAAATGGGCTTTTCGTCCTGGGCGGGCTGGGGACACACCTGCATGAAAATCTTTGGGCCGTCCATGACGGAAAAAATCATGGTAGAAGCAAGGGCGAGGAAAATTTAGGGGAGTTCCCGGTTACGGTGGGTGGTCGGGGCCGAGCGATGCACGGAGGGTTTGCGCGTTTCTCTCGTACACGTACGCGCGTGTGTGCGAGGCGTTGGGCTCTAACTGAACCCGAGCGAGGCGTTCGCTTACTGAACCTGAGCGATTGCACTAGCTACGCGTTACTGAACCTGAGCGATCGATCCCTTGCTGTTAACTGAACCCGATCGAGCGATTCCTTCGCTACTACTGCTAACTGAAGCCGATCAAACATGTTGTCTCGTGATGAATAGTGACCATTGTTGGGGGTTGGATGAACAGTTCTCGGTGGGGGTTGGATGAACATGACCCGTGGTAGTAGAGGCTGTTGCCGCTGGATGAACAGGACCCCGATCGAGGAGGTGGGGGTGGATGAACAGTAGCTGATGGAGGGACCCCGTGGAGGGCTGGTTGAACAGGACCCCGTGGAGGCCTGGTTGAACAGTATCCGATGGAGGCTGGATGAACAGAACCCCGTGGAGGGCTGGTTGAACAGTAGCTAGTGGAGGCTGGATGAACATGACCCCGTCGATGAACAATAGTTGTTGGAGGCAGGAGGAAGTCGACGGTGGATGAACTGTAGTAGGTGGAGGCTGGAGGAAGTCGACGGTGGATGAACAGTAGCCCGTGGAGGCTGGAGCGAGGCAGTAGACGGTGGATGAACAGTAGCCTGTGGAGTCCCATTTTGTGGTACGCCAGACCCCTCCCGATCAACAGGACGCCGTTTCGACCGTAGGCGCTCCAACACAAGTCTGTTTCCTCTGTTTTGCGGTACGCCACACCCCTCCCGATCAACAGCACCCCGTTTCGACTGTAGGAGCTTGAACACAAGTCCGTTTCCTCTGTTCTGCGGTACACCAGACCCTTCCCGATGAACAGGACCCCGTTTCAACCATACGCTGTCGAACAGAAGGCCGTTTCCTCCGTTCTACGGTACGCCAGACCTCGTTTCGGCTGTTCCGTCCAAGCCGGTTGGCTCCCGATGAACATGCGACGCTGTTTACTCAGTTCTGACCCAGCCAATTGGCTGTTGATGAACAGGACGACATCGCTGTACGCATTAGACACCCTGCCCGTATGTACATATGTAGCTGTATTTACTATCTTGCAGCGTGGCTGTACGTACGTGTACACGATATAGACGGGACTGCGTGACATGCTACATCGGCGCCTCTACTTCAACACGTGCCGCTCCTTACTCGGCCACGGTACGTCACTGTAGAGAGACAGATCGACCGCTATGTACGTACACGTTCGCAGCCAGACAGATAACACTACCTTCGCTTCAACCTGGTGGGTCCCAGCTGTCAGGGGGTAGAAGGCACTTCCTTCCATGCGAAGATAAAGCCGGTGGGTCCCAGCTGTCAGGGGGGAATGTTTTTTCCACGAAATATAGAGGTCCTTCCGGTCGGTCCGAGCTGTCAGGTGGAGGAATCATTATTTTGCACGTAATAAGGAGGCACTTCCTTGCGTGCGGCCATGGACCCAGCTGTCAGCCTCTCCACGTACAGTCCTCTTCTGATGGCTGTCGTTCATGGACCGCGTTGACGACGCCGTACCGTCCGAGAGCACCAAGGTGGTGGACGACGGTGCGACCTAGGAAGGGAACGACCCGGAGCCAGGGAACACGTGGAGGGTAGTACGAGGGTTGACTGGTCTGGCTGCGGTGTGAGGCTGCCGTCGCCGCAGAATAATAGGGGGTGGGGGTGAGTAGAGGGATGGCCTGGCCAGCGGTGGGAGTAGTAGGGGGCGGTGAGGCCTGCGCGGCAGCACAGCCGGCCACGGGAGGCAGGAGCACGTGGTGGTTTGGATGGCTGGAGCAAGAAAATCAGAGGTTGAAGAAGCAGGACGACCGTTGGATGTTCACAATCCAACGGTCACTGGTGATAGAATCGTTTGTTGACTAAGTTGACAAAGCCCTACGTACGCGTCAACTTAGTAGGGCCACAAGTCAGCCTCCAAATCTGGTGGGCCCCAGCTGTCATGGGGAGCACTCATTATTTTTCGCTTAATAAGGAGGCACTTCCTTCCATGCCAAGATATAGCTGGTGGGTCCCAGCTGTCATGGGGAGGATTCATTATTTTTGGCGTAATAAGGAGGTACTTGCTTGCGTGCGGCCATGGACCATGTGGGTCCCAACTGTCAGCCTCTCCATGTACATTCCTCTTCCGATGTTGTCATTTGTTGACAACGTTGACCACGCCGTGCCGAGAACACCAACGCGATGGACGACGGCGAGACCCAGGAAGGGAATGACCCAGAGGCGGCGAAGCCACATCAGTGGAGGGATGTGGGTGAGTAGAGGGATGGCCTGGCCAGCGGTGGGAGTAATAGGGGGCGGTGAGGCCTGCGCGGTAGCACAGCCGGCCATGGGAGGCGGGAGCAGGCGGTCCTGCTGGCGCTAGATTTGGCGGCTGGAGCAAGAAGATCAGAGATTGAAGAAGCATGATGGCCATTGGATTGACATCCAACAGGCACGTCTGCTAGAATCATTTGTTGGCATATATAATATGTAAAAAAATCTTGCATACGCGTCAACTTAATAGGCCCACAAGTCAGACCATTCCCTATTTTTTTAATAATTTACAGCTCCTTGCAACTTCTTATGCAATTTATTCCAGTCCATTTTTTTGTTTGCCAGGGCCAGGATTAAAAATTTAAACTAAATTTTGTATATTTCGGTGGGGTCCAAACTATTTTTAATATCGAAATGTCAAGCCAGATTTAAAGTACTTTGAAGATATATTTAAATTAGGTTAAAGCCGAGTGAAATTGGAATATGAAAATGTGAAAAAATTCAGAAATTTGAAAGTAATTGCCAATTTGTCGTGTGTTTTTATATTTATAGCCCATTTCATATTACTTTTAAGATTTACAGTCGTCTTGAAAGAGTTGCAGCCCAGCAGGGCGGAGAAAAATAAGTAGGCCTGGATTGGGTATTCTTCACAAAAAATAAACTGGGCTAGCCATTTTCACAAAGAAAAAATAGCTGGGCTAGTCATGTGGTGAACGAAAAATAGAAGCCTGGGCTAGACGGGCCACAGCCCAGTTGAAACCCTGCTCCGTCTCAACAATAAAAAAAATACTGCTCGAGCAGCTACGTCCTAGGTGTCAGCCGATCTTGTGCTGTTCTCTTGTCTATTGACTATACGCTGACAATGTCGTGGGTCCCAGATGTCAGCAAACCACTGGGAGGAAGCATTTTCTTTTTCTATACGCTGACAATGGAGTATATAACAAAAAGTGAGGAACTTGCTTGCATACGACCATGGACATGGTGGGTCCCTACTATTATCCTCTCGACGTACAATCCTCTCCCGATTCCTCTTGTTTGTTGACCATGTTGACAACGCGAGAGGGCGGCGCCGCGGCGAGTACACCAAAGCGCGCGGAGGATGACTCCGAGGCCTCGAACATTAGTGTTAATGATTTAGGAGTCGGTGGGGCGGCGATGCGTGCGCTGAGGCGCAGCCAGCCATGGAAGGTGGAAGCAGGCGGCCCCGCCGGTGCTGGTTTGGTTTTGGCGGCCGGAGGAAGACGAGACTAAAGAAACATGACAGACTATAAAAGCAGCAGGAGTACTTAACAACCTTAACTGAAACTAGCAGGGGCACTTAACAACCATAGCTGAAAGCAGTATGAGTACTTATACAGGTTCAACCGTACAAAGCACGCCTCGAACAGTGCTACTTTGCCTATGGTTAATCAAGGGTGAGGCCACCAAGCCCCAGGACAAGGCCCAGGCGCCACCCCGCGCATCCACAACCTTCTGAAAGCGGCTTCATCTCGCAATGTGGTCAATAAATAGGATAATCACTGTAGAGCCATGGAAAGGCATGAGCATAACCTTCTGTCCTATTCTCCAAGATGGACGGGCCTTCATTATTTGAGACCACGCATGAATAAGTATCTTGTCACCTCCAAGGGAAATGGAGTAGGTCGACATAAACATCATGTTGGGACCAAGCGCAAGTCTGACCCGACCATGGTAAGGCATCTGTATAGGAACAATAGAACTGGGCAATTTCTGTTTCAAGAAGATCACAGTTGTAAAACTGTGTATAAGCAAGAGTTTATGAACAACATATATAAAAGAAAACAGCTCATACCATAACTTTCTTGACATAGTTCGACCTGTTCAACGTGTGCACCAGTGGCACACATATCCCACGTGGCCTTCCACCATTGAAATGCCCCACAAGGACCTCAAGACGATCAATAAAGTGTAGGAACTGGTGGATGTCATCCCAGTCAACTTCAGTGCCATCAGTAACAGTCAGATTCTTATAGAATAACAAACGAGTAGTGTGCTTAACTTTGAAATAACCTACATGTGCCACCGATTATAAGAAATATTAGTTAGAAGTAACATCTTTGTGAGAGAAGGGAATCACGAATCGTTGCTACTTCTAAAGTCAAATTGTGATTAGTTAGACAGAATAGGTGGATTAAGAAGTAATCGAGGCAACATGCAAGAACCAGATACAAAACTAACATGGATGAACTACTGGAACGACGTCGGGGTGGAAGATCACAGTGAAGATAAGACCAGGTTTTACTATTTCCATCAACATTCGTGCGCCAACTTTCAGTCCGTAATACTTGAGAAAGATTATCCAAGTTCGGCCATAAAAAAAGCAGCGATCTTCTTGGTTCATGAACCCAACTCGGAACTTATATCCATGGATTGTCTTCAATGTGACCATTAAACTGGTGTATTCAGTTATGGTAAGGCCGACCATCTTGAGTACATGTGTTCTGGCAGAGCAAGGAATGCACTGCAGGAAAAATGATATCAGAACACAATGTATTCGCTATCCAAATCTAGAAATAATTTCCTATTTTACGTCAGTGTTGACCATGGTACTAGTACCTTTTATCCATATATAGCAATCCAAATTTCCAAATTAGTCGACAGCATGTTCAAAAATCCCCACCCTCCCGGATAGAAAAGAGGATTCTAGGAACATACTGTTCACGTTTTAAAATCTTGTGTTAGGATGAGAAGGAACAAGTGTGGCGTCTCGCTGAGGGCGCAGAAACCTGTAGGGTCCTCGCACTTCGGGCACTGCAAATGAAACACATAGATTCAGTAGGAAGAAAAATGCATCAACGGCGGCGGCTGCCATCCTAGGATTACCCGCGACCAAGGGACTAGGATTTATCGGGGATGGATGAAGAATTCGTACCTGGTTCTCCATGAGAAAACCCTACGCAATCGCCGAGAGGAGGTTTTCTCTGAACAAGCAGACGAGGGAGAAGGGGAATCAGGCCCAGTGAAATATTGTTGCTTCGTCCGTCCAGCTTACTGCTACTGCTGGAAAGGTGGGGTTTTTGTGATTTGATGGCTCATTGGGCATTACTGCGGCGCTACGACCTGGGTGAGTCTATCGTGCAGTTGGGCACTCTAATTTGGTGCATGGCATGTGGACCCCGTTGCCGGATGCCCCACATATCAGCGAAAGGAAGTAGAAAGGCAGGAGTAACTAGTTACACATAAATATATTTTCGATAGAGAGATACTCCCTCTGTAAAGAAATATAAAAATCTTTTCTATCCCCTACCGCAAGAGTAACTGGATACCCCACATATCAGCGAAAGGAAGTAGAAAGGTAGGAGTAACTAGTATCACATAACTTTATACATAAGAAAAATCAAGGGGAATATATATAACATAATATGGGGGTTCAGATGAGAATATAATACTCAGATAGGCTGACGGTTCTGGACTTTGGGCCACAGGCCAATGGGCCTGCATGTTTGGGGGCCCATGTGTTCTAACTCAGTGCATTTCATATTGCAAGCGATCGGTACGTCGCTGGTTTTAGATTTCGTTGCAAGGCGAATACAGAAAATTAAATAAAGCACGATAGCTGTTAGAATGAAATCGAACGACAGTTCCTAACCAGCAATCAGAGTTGCAATTCTTTCACGATATCCTACATGATAAATAATACTGTCATACTACTTATACACACAGGACACTTGTTTCACCATGCCATATTATTACATCAAAAGCTCTGGGAGGATAGATCAGCTCGGCAGTTGTGTGCTGCTACTGAAGAATTTCAAAGTTGATTTGGACCAGCTCTCCTTGCCGAGAAAGTTCGATTTTGACATCATCCCCTACCGCAAGATTTGATAGAGTTTTGAACCTTGACCATCCTTTAGCATCAATCATCATGCGACCATCCTTTGTACTTACGGTATATTGAGCAGGTTCATTCACACTAGGGTTGCGCATGGTAAGAGAAACATGGCTACGGTCGCCCGAATTATTGAACGACTCCCTCGTTGCTCTAGGATTTCTCTGTTTGCAAACAAGAAGACATACACAAACAGTTAGATCAACACAGTGAATCATGTGAAACAACATGGAAAGAAAAAAGAACGAAGAAATTGGGCTGCCAATGCTTACCAAGAAGGTGGAGATGTCGGTTTTTGTAAGGACTTTGGTATATGCAGTGCGAACTGCAGCCCAGTCTGTTGCCGGTGCATGTGCTGGTTCCGTTTCTGCTGCACGGGCCGGAGCAGATGCAAGTGCAACTTCAAGTGTTGGTGCAGGTGCCACAGCCGTTGCCGGTGCCCGTGCCGGTGCGACTGGTAGTGCCGCAGCTACTGCCGGAGATGGTGCTCCTTGTGGAGCTGGTGCCGGTGTCGGAGCAGGTGCCCGTGTCGGTGCCCGATCCTCCGGTAGATCAGCCTGATCCGCTGACGCGGTCGGTGCCCAATCCTCTGGTGGATCAGACTGAGCTGCTGCCACTGTCAGTGCTAGAGCCAGTGCCATCAGAGAAGGTGCCGGTGCTCGATCCGATGCTGACGGTGGTACCGATGTGCGAGACAGCAGCGATCGTCTCTGGTCTGCTATGATTTCATACTTCATCTTTCTAACTTCACTAGGCTCCGTGACCTTGATCCTGTCTTTTTCTTCACTTCTTTTAAATGCAAGAAGGACTAATTGTGGCGTGTTTGTTAAACCAAACTATAGTTCATCATAGGGCTTCAGACTGTACTCAGACAACAGACTGATCCAATTGTGTCCAGTAATATAAGTGATGGACAGTGCCTTCGTTACTGACACGACATAAGAAGTGAAACCTGCAAAAATAACCATCATAGAGCAAACCAAACGGTTTATTCTGTAATGAATGTCACATGGCAAAACCTGCATCATAAAATTGCAGCAAAAGTAAGAAAACATGACAGTAAATCAATAAGATTTAGATAGTAAATCAATAAGATTTACTTGATGTGACACGAGTGAATCCTTACTAGGAAATCACTATGTTCAAGTTCTAAATTGAAGGTTGATCATCCAATTATGGGTGGCATGCAGGGCCCTTGCTTACTCCCACAAGCAGGACAGTCCAAAGGTCGTGACAAATTGTATGGACCGAACATCCATGGGACTGGAAATCCTGGTGGGTGCGATAAACCCTGCAATGCATACAGATATTGGTGTGTAACCATAATTGATAAACCGTCCTTACAAAAAAGATGATCTGGATACTTAAAAATATACAGACTGAATTGAGTGGACAGACATTAACATAGATTGTTCTCATGACTCACCACACAACAAAAGCAGCAGTACTAAACAATACAGGGTTCACACACACAAATCAAGTACTGAACAATAGTACTTACTACAGACAAGCAAAGTTGCACTAATTAAACTCTGCAGACTATTTCTTGCCACCGACCTATGGGATGTACCCCACATAACTGACTAGGCCATGGACTTCATGAGAGATGTCTACCGGCACCATCGCCATCTCGTCAACCTTGGAGAACCTAACAGAGTGGTCTTTCCACTCATAAACATGAAGATGAAGACAGTCCGCATCAGATTTGTCGGGAAGCTTTACAAGAATCACACCCTTCGTAATCGAAGGCACAGCTAGGAAATTGTTGTGGTGAAGTACAACCTCGAGAACACGCCTGACAACAATGCTACCAGAAAACACATGTTCACGACACGTGGTGACAAGGACACATCAGCTGGATAGTTTAGTAGTAGAACTCGTCCTCAGGTCTTCCAGTTCACACGGCATGACTTTGAGAACTTCATCTCCACCGCGGACTTGGTTCTAATTAAAACAGAAACCAAATATTTTATTACTACCTCCGTTCAGAAATATAAGATGATTTTCGATTTTTACTCCATATAAGACTACATATACGCACAGAAATGAGTGATCAAAGACACTAGAACATGTCTTCAACGGCATGAGAGCAGAGGGATTACTTGCAATATCCATAACACAAGTTACTGAGGCTACTATACTCTCTTCAAAGGCATGAGAGCTAAAATCTTGCATTTCCTAAAGCTAGCATTGATGTTCATAAATTAGTTGAAAGTGATCTATAAGAAATTAGTGTTATGTGCAATAATCATATGTATGTCAACCTCAAACATGTTTTGGTCAAAAGAGCAATTTAGAACCATCATTTGCCACACAAAAATCACATGCAAGATCACCCAGAAAGTTGTACTACTAGTACTAGTACTACGTGTTAGATGAAAAAACACGATCAAGATCGCCAAAAAGATCGTCAAGAAGAGATATTACCTGGACTTGCTTAACGAGTGATCCCGGAGAGGGGGGCTTGGACAGGGCGATGGCCTTGAGCTTGTCTGCGGTAGTCTCGGCGGGGTACTTGCACTTCTTTGTACCCTGAGCCTCGACGGTTTTGGCCAGAGCCATAGACATCACTTCGGCCGGTGCTCCAGGGTCCATCAAGAAACTGTCAAATAGAAATAAAAGAAAAAGAAACCATAATCATAAACCCAAAAGAAGAACAGAAAGGGAGTTATAGGATCAGTCTCGGGGTTGCAAGACCGGGCCTTGGCCAGAAGCAACACCATTGATGTGCTCAGCTTTCCTTCTTTGGGAGAGAAGAATAATGGCAGAAGCGTATCGAGGTTTTCTTGAAGAAATGAGGAACAAGATGAGAGAGAAGCGAGTTGGGGTTTTCTTCAAGAGAGGAAGTTGAGGGAGAAGAGTGAAATGATGGTTGCTTCGTTCGGCCAACTTACTGCTGGAAAGGTGGGGGTTTTGTGATTTGATGGCTCATTGGGTATTACTGCGGTGTTTCGACCGGTGTAGTCTACCGTGCAGTTGTGCACCCTAGTACGGAGTAATTTAGTGCATGGCAAGTGAACCCCGATGCTGGCTGTCCCACACGTCGGCGAAAGTGAGTAGCAAGGTTCCCGACGACCATCGAGGAGGATCTGCACGGTAGAGCGTGTCCACTGTTTCTGAAGAAAAAAATCATTACAGCAAGCGTTTCCACTCTTACGACGGAGGAGTGCGAAACACGGCAGCCACTTGAACTTACACAGTACTCCTACTACTAGCCATGTGCAGTGGTTCATACGTTAGTACTATATAATCTTGTTGCTAGTGTAGTAAGATATCACAATAATAAATGATGTTGTGTGCATGTCAACTATATGAACAGTAATGTAACATACCCCTTTTTTGACTGTCCGGTCGAGAATGAACGGTGAGATCAGTGTTAACAGAACTAGGTCTACAGCGCATGGAGAGTACGGTGCTATAGTACTCCACGGAACATGAACCATATGAAGCACGAATCGGTGTTAGGCAGGGTGTATGAAGGGTGCATGGGAGCAAAAGTTCCCTTCTCGACCCACTTTTGGGTGTTTGGCAGAGTGCATGAAGGGTGCATGAGTCCACGGTAGTAGGTTAACACAAATACACTAGGAGCATGCATGAACAGGGGTGCTGAGATGAGCATGCACGAAGAGGGAACAACTATATTGAGATGAGAATGCAACCAAACACTCCCACATGCTTTGTGCTATAGTGATTGATCTGCACCGTCTGAGTTTGATCCAACGGTCATGTTGTGCCGAGACATGGACATGCCCATGCAGAGGATGCCTAAACACCACTGAAGTCCCTCTGCTTCTCGAGGCGCATGACGTTGGTGATGCAGGGTGCCACCGCCTGTAGAGCCCGCTCCCGGTCGACGGGAGCCAGCTCATCAAAGACGGCATCCAATGGCACGAATGGATTCCGGTGATGAAGCCCTGAGAGGATTTGGCCGACAAGGGCGACGGCCGCCCGCAACCCCTCCTTGTCCAGCTCCGCCCCCACCATCATGCTGAGACGGCTCAGCTGCTTGGAGATATAAGTGAAGAAGGAGACCAGGTCAGGAAGCCGCAGCTCGTTGAAGTCAACGGGGTGGTCAAATGGGTTTAGCCCAACGGCCGACAAGGTCGCACTGGCATGAAGGTAGGCATCGCGAAGCCGCAACACGTGCGTGGCAACATGGTCCACCAAGTGGTTGAGGCTATCCTGGACGTCGTCACGATCGGTCCGCTCTTGCTCCAGCTGGCTCGCCTGACCGCCTATCGTATCTCCCACTTTCTGCAACAACACCGCCGATGCCTCGAGCATCTTTGTGGTGGACGCCTGCCGCTTTTGAAGCTCTGTGAACTCCCGCACATAAAGGAGGAGCATGGCACTCCTCTCCTCCTTGAGCTCATGGAGCTCCACGTCCTTGGCCCTGAGCTCCGCATCCTTGGCATGGAGCTCCTGTGTCAGGCGCCTCACCTCAGCGTCCGTCATCTGGTGGCCGCCATGGAACCAGGTAGAAGCAAACGGGAGAGGAAGCAAAGGGGGCGAAACGGCTGAAAGGCAATGCAATCTACGAGAAGGCGGAGCGAGCCAGCCGAGGAGCAGGGTGAATCTTTTGGTTTTCACCATGGGAAAACACAAGTCGATGACTTTTCACTTCACGGAGCAGTGGGTTTTATAGGCGGAGTCATCATGACTAATTGCTGCCGCGCCTGCTCCCGTTAATCAAAAAAATAAAAATCCTACTGCGCCTGCCGCACCCAAAGACGAGTGCAACGCAACGGTGGATATTTAAATTTACCTACCGGCAAGGAGAGAAAAAAAGGGTGAAAAAACAAATGTGGCGGCGGCCTAGCTACTCGGTCGCACTAGCCCAACTAGCTAGCCATCGTGCTTCACTGATGTACTCGGCGGGAAAGGTGGGCTTTTGTGATTTGACGAATCATTTACTTGCTTCGGCGCTACAACCGAGGAGGACCCATAAAACGCGTGGTAGGGCGTCCCACATCTCGGCAAGGAAGAAAATATGCGTACACCACTCGGGAGGACCCAGAAACCACGCGGTAGGGTGTGCCACATCTCGGCACGGAGGGAAAATGTGCGTGTAAAAATAAATTATATCAAACTACCTATGGTTCGACCTCGGGACCCAGCCAGTCGGTCGAAAATACCCCACTAGCCACACAGCTTCATCATGCTAACATGGCACGGAGGATAGGTGTGGTTAGCTCCGTCTCGACCAGCCACAATGTCTCTTGTTCTAGGCGATTCATCTTTTTTCCTAGCATTTTTTTAGTTATAATAACACCACGGCAAGCTTGCGCCACTCTACGTGTGTGCCCGTGCATCTAAAGGTTGTACTACTAGATGGAGAGGAGAGAGATGGCAGACATGGGACCCACCAGTAAGTCAGTCCACGTTAATGCACCTGTTGACGAGCCACTCCCTCTACTCTACTCAACGTAATACTGTATAAAATCAAGTTATGCGACAAAGCCAACAACCGTTGCGGTTTCAGGGTATCGACGTATGCTTTGTACTCCAGGTTGCCAGTTCGAATCTCGTCCTTCAGATTTGTTAGTTTTAGGTCCAAATTTGATCAATGACAAGTGGGCCTCCCGTGTGTTGTTCCGATATTTCACTGTAGGATGGTTTTTTTGCACAAACACTTTGCGCGGTTAGACAAGTTACGGCACTAGTTACATGTATTTTGCAAGTTTAGGAACAAAAATGACAGCGGCATAGAATATCACATGCTCCCCACAGCTTAGATGCTATGGTGATACGAGATTTTACGTCGTTGGATCTGAGATCCAATGGCTTGGGAGTAGTCTTTGTAATTATGCGCAATTTCCAAACACTCCACGGTTTTTTTTTTGCAAAAAAACCATTCATGCCTCGTGTGAGCCACTGGATCTTGGATCCAATGGCTCCCAGTAGCTCATATTAGGTGCTCCCCGCAGCTTAATTAGCTGCTACGGTGATATGAGCATCTAGGTCTTTGGTTCTGAGATCCAATGGCATGTGCGTAGTATTTGTACTTTTTGCGCAATTCCCAAACTCTTTGAGGCCTATATTGCAAAAACATTCAAATCTCCTACGGCGAGCCATTTGATCTCTCGGGAACTCGTATCACCATAGAATCTACGGTGTGGGAGCACCTCATATTCCCCCGTGTGAGAAAACATTAGGTGCTCTCGCAGCTTGGATGCTACGGTGATACGAGCTTCGAGGTCGTTTGATCTGAGATCCAATGGCATCTGAGTAGTCTTTGTGCTTGTGGGCTGTGCCCAAACTCTTTGGGGGCTTTTCTGCAAAAATATTTGAACCACCAAGGAGTCATTGGATCTCAGATCCAACGGCTCTGAGGAGCTTGTATCACCACAACATCTAAGGTGTGGTAGCGCATGATATTCTTAAACACAAGAGAATATGAGGTCTTCCCTCATCTTAGATGCTACGATGATACGAGCTTCGAGGCTGTTGGATATGGGATCCTAGGGCATCTGAGTAGTTTTGGTACTAATTGTGTGCAATTCCCAAACCCATTAAGGTTTCTTGTAAAAATATTAAGACATCTAAGAGCCGCTATATCTCAGAACTACACGCTCCAAGGAACTCGTATCACCATATAGCATCTAAGGTGTGGGGGTACATGATATTCTCTCGGGGGGGTGCACAACCCATCGGTGTTTGGGAGGGTGGGGACAAATATAATGTTCAAAAAATACAATCCAAACAATCCTTAACAGAGCTTCACAATTTTATCTAAGGTCGAGGGGTTACCCCCCGGCAATCTACATAGCTCCACCTATGCAAGAGGTGTAGTGGGAGCATCTAGGTGTGAGAGAGACGACGCGAGAAAGCGAGGTCAATCGAGTCAATTATAGAGGGAGAGATCAAGTGAGTGTGGCATAGCGTACACTCGAATGTTAAAGACGATACACCGAGATATCGTGCGGCGAAGCTGCAGTGAGGGCTGGAGGGAGATAGTTACCAAGAGTGGCCTAGATATACTTTGTGTGTGCGCGCACGGTGAAGGTGTTTTACAAAGGCAACGTACGTGTCTTGAGAGAGAGAGAGGGAGGGTTTGTCATGGAGGGCACGACGAGGTTGTGTGTGAGAAATACATTTGTTGAGAGTGTGTGGGCGGGTGTGACATAAATGGAGATCGAAACGTGACGAGAAATAATGAGCGGGCGTGTGTCGGATACCAATAGCTCTATTAACAAAGAAATGAAGATTGATCGATACATGAAGTATGTCTGGTGGTTGGGGGGTCGATGGAGAGACCTAAACACAACATTTGCATGTACATAGTACTAGACTTAATATTCATGTTTCAATTTATTGTGCATTTTAAATATTGAATTGAGGACCATGCATGGCTTACATTTTAGTTTTGAATTCGTGTCATACATGCATGGTCATACATCCATGTTGAGATCACTATATCACACACATACTCTAATTCAAGAACTCATCATAAATCAATTACCGTGCCTTTTGGAATGACCAGTTATTTGCAAGGAAAATACGGGCATTGTAATACATATAGATTCGTTCGGCAATTTAAAAAAAAGATTCCTTTCGCATTCTCGAATGGTAGCACCCGACGGCGTACCAGCCAGACCCGGGCTCGTGTCCTGGTGGTGGCGTGTGTGGTACGCACATTAGCCAACCCCAACCAAAAGAACCATGATATTAAACTTCGCGCCTCCACTAGAGCCTCCGTGTTTCTAGTCGAAATATCTGGCTTCCAGAATTCTAGCCCTAGGAAATTCCCCTCATGTCCCCGGTCCATAATGACAACCGATGAACAATGGATGGATGCTTTAGTAACTAGCCCACGTTACCTACCGTGCCGAGCACGGTTCAATGCCCTTGGTCGCCGCTACCCAAGGTCACCCATCAACTCCATTGCCTAGTACTAATAGTACTACACCAGGATGAGCACAGAATGGAGCTCTGTTTGTTGATTTTGTTCCTGCGTTGTTCAAGCCTACTAGAGTAACTATATTAGGCAATGCACTGGTACGGAGGGATTATCTTTTTACTCTGCATATATAACTTGTCTGAAGTCTAACTAAGCAAAATGTTTGACCAAATCATTTCTTAAGAAATATTAACATCTACAACAGTAAAGATGTATGGCTTGAAAATTTATTTCATGATGCAGGTTATGATATTGTTTCGAATCCTGGATTTTAAATTCCAGAAAATCCAAAACTGACCTGAAATTCATGAAACTAAGCATGGTCACGTGATATGGCACAAATAGGCTGTCGTATTTTTTTTGTTCAAGAGACAAGCTGCTTATGAAAGGTTGCACAAATGAAGAGCCAAGGTATTTTGGAACAAAGACATGTCACGTTAATGCGAACGGTTTCACTATTCAAACCATGGGCGTTAGACCTACGTGCCGCCACGAGTCCTGCTTCTCATCGGCAGGTGCCGTCCGAGCAAGCGTGTGAGTCAACGGGAGGCGTGCGAGCAGACCGCTGCACCGGCTGACCGGGAGGCATGCAAGCAGGCCGCTGCGCAGGCTCACCGAGAGGCGAGCCCTTTGACCAGGCTCCGCCGCCCACCTTCCTCCCAACTGCCCCCACTTTTAATGGCGCCGGCGCCGCAGTTTAAATCACCCCCGCACTCCCCGGTCTCGCTACAATCTTCTCTCTTCCTCTCGGATTCTCCTGTCGTCTACCTCCAACTAGCCTGACCTCACAGTACGCCATGCCGCATCACGATGGTCTGCCCTTAGTTTCCAGTTTCTTGAGGAAGACACCCAGCTGGAGTCTCAAGAACATAAGGCGCTTTGGGATGAGCTTGAACTGGCCTTGCAGGAAGACGCCGCGCCTGTCACCGCTCCCGTTCCAGCTCCCATCGCCCCGACTGCGCCAGCGCCCATCCCCGTGGCATTGATGGCCTGGGAGCCGCACATTGTCGCCGAGCTTGAAGCCACGGGGTTCCACGAGGTCCCCGTTGACTTTCACGCGCCCATGCGCCTGCCAGCACATGCGCCTGCACATGCACTGATGCGCGCGCCCGTGCCGGTGCCCGTGCACACAAATGTCTCCGTCGCACCGTTGCCAGAGCCTGTCCCGCACCGGTGCCAGTGCCCCCCTCAGCGACATGGATCGCCGCCATTGGCCGCTTCCTTGCACCAATGCCAGTCACCTCCTCCCGCCAGTTGACTGGCTCCTGGAGACCGAAGTCCAGAACATTCTGGCCTTCCTTGAAGCTAGGGCCAATGTCCAGGAGTACACCAACAACGGCACAAGACGTCGCCATCGCCGACGGTCAGTGGCCCGACGACACACAGAGCATGGCAGAGGAGCCGCTTCCCGCCGCAAGACGCCTCCGCCGCTGCATGATCTAAATATGCCATGAAAAATGTTCGGATTGCCATGCTCAAAATCTGAACATTTGGGATTTATCATTTGCATTTATTTTAGTTCGATCGTGGTATGAATGTAAAGTCGCACACTATATAGGGGTGTAGATATGGTTCCAAATTTGCTCCATGACAGTTGGGCCCCCCGATGTGTAGTTTGTAGCACTTTAATTTCTGGGTCGAAATTTGTTCCAATACAGGTGGACTCCGGGTGTGCAGTTTGTAGCTTATTTGTAATAATTAAAGAGAACACCAGAGTTTTTTTTGCAAAAATACCATGGTGCGACGTGGAAGGTTAGAAAGGGCATGCGAGAGAGCGGTGACCGATCCAGAGGGAGAACAATTGGGGGAGGGGCGGGGGTTGCAACGGTGTTTGGAGTGGTTGTGGGGAAAATGCTACAAAAATATAATCTAAACCCACCGGAATAAATACCTTCACAAATTAATCAAAGGTTGGAGTCCCCCTCGCAATGTAAATATCTCCGGTTCTGCGAGGGATGGAGAGGTAGCTTCAATGTGTGGAAGGGATGGCGTGAGAAAGCGAGGTCAATCGAGACATAGATAGAGAGACAAAGTGAGTGTGTCCCGACATTCGTTGAAAAGATATATATCTTGTGGATATATATTGTCCGATTGAGCTTTTGGGAAGGGTGAGGGCTGTAAGAGAGAGCTTGAGAGATGATCCAGTCACAGACAGGTACACATATCGTTTGTGCGTGGGAGGAAGCAAGGTCAATCGATACATAGATAAAGAGAGAGAGATTGAGCGAGTGTGGGTCATCATGCGATCGAAAGACTGAGACGGGTTGGAGAGAGTGACCTAGATAGACAATGTGCATGTGAGAGTATACACTATGAATATGTCGAATTAGGCCCAAACATGGAGATATATCGTTTGTGTGTGAGAAAGAGCGAGGTCAATCGGGACATGCATAGAGAGAGAGAGAGATTGAGCGAGCGTGGGCTGCCATGAGGTCGAATGAGTGGAACAGCTTGGAGAAACTGATCTAGATAGACAATCTGTGTGAGAGAGTATAGAGTGTGTCGATCGAGGCCCGAACAGGGAGATATATCGTTTGTGTGTGAGAGAAAGCGAGGTTAATCGAGACTTAGATAAAGAGAGAGAGAGAGAGAGAGAGAGAGATTAAGCGAGTGTGGGCCACTGTACGGAAGAAAGAGTGAGACGGTCTCTCGAGAGTGATCTAGATAGACAATGTGCGTGCGTGCGCACAAGAGGGAGGGAGGGGGTCTAGATAGGCAATGCACGTAGCTACCAAGAGAGGGTGGGAGGGGGAGAGACAGAGACAGAGCTCGGCATGGAGTGCAATGGCGTGTGTGTGAGAGTTAGAGATCGAAACATGGAGAGAAAGAATGAACGTGCGGAAACCAATAGCTTTGTAAGGTGGTTAGGAGAGGAAGATTGATCAATAGAGGAAGTATGTAGCGTGTGTGCCAAGACAACATTTGAATGTAGATAGTACTAGACTTAATATTGACGTTTTAATTTAGTGTACATTGGAAGATTTGAATTGAGGACCATGCATATGCCATACTAGGTTTGGAAAGGTTGATATTGACTCGATTGTTGTGGTATTTTGTATGTGTGTGGTCATATGCTTGAATCCATCCAAAGTTTTCTCACTACCATGGTGTTCATCTTATACATATATGATTTTGTATTAAAAAAGTAGCATGGATACCCTGAAATGCGAAATCCATGTTAGAATTGGAGATTGCTATGTGACAAACACACTCTAATTCAAAGAACTCCTCATTAATTAATTCATAGTATCTCGTTTCGAACGACTAATTATTTGCAAGGAAAACACGGGCATGGTAATACATAGTACAAGATTCGTTTGCCAATGAAAGAAGATTCGTTTGCATTCTCAAATGTAGGTGCACCAGGCAGACCAGGGTCGTGTCGTGGTGGTCGCGTGTGTCGTACGGACGCTAGCACCCCTCCCTCCTCCTCTCCTCCCCCCCCCCCCAAAAAAAGAACGACGACAAAAGAAATTCACGCTTCCATGTTTCGGATTGAAATATCTGGCGGCCCCAATTCCAGCCCTGCAAAATCTCCCTTCTCCCCCGTCCCCTTCCGCGCCCAGAGCTCTCAAATCCCTAATTCGCCGCCAACCCAAGCAAAATTCGAATCACCCTTCGTCTCGTCGCTTTCCCCACCTCTGTGCCGGACAACGCCGATGGTCGCGCTTCACCACTGCACCGAAGCTACCTCATCTACCCCCTCGTCCACCACACCGAGTGGTCCACCCACAACATCTGCCGCCGCAGCCGACATGCCTCAGACACCGACTTCCACCGCATCAGGTGCGCTTCACCGACGCCATCTCCCACCTCACCAGGGCCACTTCACCGAGAATATCGTCGCACCTCCACCCCCCCGACGGCGTTGGTGCTTCACCAACGGCCTCGTCCACCGCATCATAGCGCTCTGCTGCTGCTCGAGATCTGCATCCGTACGCGGCCAGCCAACGCCAGCGCATCACCCTCAAAGGCTCTGAAGTGACCCGCACTCTAGCTAGGCGAGCATGCCCAAACGCCGGCCCGAACTAGGTATCCACATATCACTCTCTTGTGCACTGTTCCAACGTTGTTTGCATATCCTTTTACTGCTCTCTTAGCTTACACGCCTATGCAACTCTAACTTTAACTCTTATTTCTTCTGGAGATATCATCTGAAACAAGCAAAACCATTTTTTAGCGAAGCATGATGGCGCTACGGGATCTAGTACACATCCTGCACGCCTGTATAACCTTGTAAGTACCTATCCTCCCGTACAGCAGCAAGGTCGATTCCTCTCATTTGATCAACCATTCGCCGTGTCAAAAATGCAGAGGGGGATGCAAGGAGCACAAGGCCTGCACATCCAAGCAAGTTGTAACATGGACTTGTACATGGAACATCCCAAGCGCAAGCAGAGCTGTAGTGAGCCTGTACAACGAGCTAGCATAAGTCCCTGCATTTCATTTAATTTGTACTGGTCTGCGTGTATGATTTGTGTGCAGTGGCGGATCCACGAATTCAAGTTACCAGGGGCAAAAATTTAACTTAAAAAATACGAAGGCACTTGCACTCCGGAAATCAACATAACTTGAGAAATGTGAAGCTACATGCACTTTGAAAACCAGCTAATGATCCAAAGTAGTTCCAGATTATAAAACACTAAATGATGTAAGCACCAAAAAACACAAAATGCAACATGGTGTACAAGGACTACTAACATGGACTGTACCTGCTTGAATTATTCGTTCTCTGGCCGAAAATATCCAAGTGTAATTGCACCTATAACCAGTGCGCAAACTACATATCAATATATGTATCCTGCACAAGTATGCCAATAGTTTCAAACAACAGATTAGAAAAGTATTTATGCTAGGTTGTCATGATACGGGGACTTTCTGGTAGATGGCCTCGACGTTTCCTCAAGCCATGAAAATGTACTATAATTTGCTTGTCATCAATCCCTGCAAATCTCTCTCTCTCTCTCTCTCTCTCTCTCTCAACATAGCAGATCATCATTAGACACTAAATCCTTGAATGGGAGCCTGCAAAATGCTTGCATTAGATCCCTCATTAGACACTATATGTTCATCACCATGAGCATGTAAAATGTTTGCATCAAATCCTTTATTAGCAGTCTGTTCATTAGACACTTCAGGCTCAAGAACAACATGATCTTGTATGTTTGCACCGGAAACTTGATTAGACACATCAGGTTCAGTCAGTTCAGTATTGATTGGGGGAGTTATGAAATAAGCAAAAATTGGTTTCATTTTCTTATAGATTCCCTACATACAAGCAGTTTTACAACACCGTTAGGTTTAACTATTGGACAGAAATTGAATAGTTGAATTAGATACAATCAGGGATGTGATGTACCTGCTCATTGCGCATGCTGCTCTTGCAAGCTGCGACTGTCCGTTTGCGCAAGCTCGATGCCATGCCCGTGCGCCGCCGCTGCCTCCCACGCAGGCTACACCCAGGGTTGGATCTTCATCTTCTTGTCCTTCTATTTGCTTGAAGCCCGGCGACCGACGTCCAACGAGGGCGCGAGGAAGTGCTGTGTCGGCCTGCCCAGCGGTGGCTAGATTAGGAGCGAACCAGACTGGAAGCTGGAGTGAACGAATTGGGGATTTTTCCTGCTGTCGATCGATATGAGAGGCGCTCTTTTGGGCCGCGAGTCTGCTATAGGGCCTGCCTTGCACTTACGTTATTGGCCCATCCAAATTGAAATGGTTTTCTTCATTTTTTACATTGCCTGCTCGTGCGCTGGGATGAACAAAACTAGCCTGGGCCAACCTGGACGACTGAAACTAGATGCACACTTTCCAACCACCCGAGGCGGCCGCCCATACCAGCCCCTACGGTGGCGTCGCCCCTTTTTGCATGTATGATTGGGGTAGTGAAAAATATTCCAGTGGCGCTTTTGATTTACCCACAAAATGGTTGAATTGCTTGTTTCTATGAACTGAGTTCGCCAATAATGTGAAGGATGCCAGTCTTTTCATCCTATTGTAGATTGCTTAGATCTCGATATGCCAAATGTAATCGCATGAAATATACAGTAAAAGCAACTGTGATGTGTGTTGCTACAACTAGTCTGACAACCCGTCCTCGTATAACATATCAAGGATGCACCATCTTATCAGATTAACCATTCGACTTACCAATGCAGTGTGGGAAGAAAGAAGTATTGAGACTGCGCATCCAAGCAATTGATGCGATGGACTTCTTCGTAGAACCATGTAAGCAAAAAAGAAGTTGCAGTGTGCCTGTACAAAGAGCTAGCATAAGTTCAGTTACTTGTTTCTCGGAATTTTAGTTAGCCACTGATTGCAAAATTGTTCAATTACGTTGCTTGGCTTAATTTAGTTTGCTACTGATTACATAATGCCATAGTCTGTTAATCCTATTATAGACTGCGCCTATCTATGTGTTTGATACTTACTGTTAAGAATTACCTGTTTGCTTGAAATTAAATAGCTACTTAAACATGTAGATAGCTGGTCATATGTACTTCTAGGGTGCAGAAAAATTCATGTGTAATTTACGTTCTGATGCCCTGTTTGTTTAAATGGTTTGCTGTTATCACTTGTAGCACTAGTAATGTTTGCATGTTCATAGACAGACAACTGTCAGGTTTATATGAGGGACAACATCTTTATATATATATATATATATATATATATATAATATATATATATATATATATATATATATATATATATATATATATATATATGTCGGAATCATTTTGCTTACATCAAAGATATTTACAGATGTCTGTGTTGTTGGTAAACGGTACCGATTTGTTACTTTAATACGTTGCCAAGAACTTGTTAGTTTTACTAGTTCATGTGTAATTAAATACGTTGCCAAAACTAGTTAGTTTTACTAGTTTGATGTTAGTTTCTTATGGCTCTTGCAACACTTTATTTATGATTGCTAACATTCAAGTTTGCAGGATCCAACTGAAACTCCGTTGGCACAACAGGTATGTTTTCAAAAACTTCCTTCTTTACCTGGTTTGCTGCTGTAACTTGTTGCTGTAATCATCTTACCAACTTCAAGTTTTTAGGATCCAATTGGAAGTCCAATTGCACAGCAGGTACATTTTCAAAAATATATTTGTGTAACAGGTTTGCTGCTATAACTTGTTGCTCTAATCAAGTTACTGACTACTCAACTTTTCAGGATCCAAGAGAAACTCCAGTGCCACAACAGGTTCCTTTTGCAAATTTTGTTTGTTTAACTGCTTTGCTGCTGCAACCGGTTGCTCTAATCACATTACTGGCAACTCAACTTTTTAGGATCCAAGAGAAACTCCAATGCCACAACAGGTACCTTTTGCAAAACTTGTTTGTTTAACTGCTTTGCTGCTGCAACCGGTTACAATGATGTTAATAACTACTTTTCAGCATCCAATCAAAACTCTTTAATTCCTTGTTTGTTTAACTGGTTTGCTGTTCTAACTCCCATTTGAGATGTTTTGCTAACTTCAACTTTTCAAAATCCAATCGGCACTTTAATGGCAAAATAGGTTAGTGCCATGGATGTTGTATCATCCCACAGCAGTGGCACCGGCCCAATCATGCATCATGAATTGCCAACTGCTGATGCTCGAGAGGCTAAACTATTGGTAGAAAAAGATTCTGCTTCTACACTTAGAGATGAAGTTGACATGTTGAGGAAGCAAACAGCACAATCACAAGTAATACTCAAGACAACCATTAAATATTTGGTGGATTTCAAAACGAAGCAAGCTGAGACTGACCGCATTGTTAAGGTCCTGAAGGAAAAAAGGAAATTAAATTCCCACTTGGTAAATCATAGGTGAAATGTTTTTTCCATCGTTGAATAACGTTTGTGTTGTTTGTTCATGTAATCGATCAAACCATTTGTTCTAGAGATCATGTAATAATTGTTTTTTGTATTTTGGTTTGTAATTTTTTTTAGCACGAGTTTGTATTAATTGATAAGACTCTGAGACATTTCATTTTGATTGCTATGGCAGACCTACAAATATGCCAATCGGGCTGAATGTGCATTCAACAATAATAGTAGTATAGATGGTCCTTAAGTGGCACGGATCAGAAAGGGCCAAGATGAAGTACTAGCTTTGCTAAAAAAATGATGCTCTTCTAGCAAACAAAAGTACAGCGGCCTGACTTATGTATGTTAGTTGATATTATTGATCCATATACTTTATAAGTGTTTATATGTCTGTTAGTTTTGTACATTATTGGTTGATTGACTCAGTATTTTGAATCTTGAGACATCGCTTGTGTACATATCTAAATGGGAGTACACTATATGTTGCGTGTGTCATACATGTTACACTTGAGTTGGACATAAAGTGGTTTCAAATATTCGAATTCACCTTAAACTGGATTCTACCTTCTGAATTCGAGTATCGGCATTTGTAAATCATATTCATATATGATAGTGGAATACGTCTTTGTTGTGCTTTTGAAGATATATAAAAAAACATAGAATGATTTATAAAGATTCGTATAAGAATACAAAATAGATTCGAATTTAGTCAGGGTAAACGTGAATGCTTATTGTCCCAAAATTTGAAAGAAGTGGCAAAATATCCACTCCCATGTCGGCTGCCCGAAGCCAGTGTTTGCGAGATGGAAATTACTGTCTACACCTTACACGGACAATCCATCAGCCCGATTTCCACTGCTCTCAATAGGGGTAGGTTAGTAACTTCAATTAGACGTGACACGACCGCCTCTGAGCCCATTCAGACACGGTGGGCGCCAAACGTGGGCGGCAAAACATATTTGATTTAAGCTCATCTGAAAGACCTCTGTCTCTCCCTCCATTTCCCCATTCGTACACGGTGGGCGGCAAAACACACTCGACTCAGCCGAAATCGATGTAGGCAAATATTTTTAATAGGGGCAGGTTTGTAACTTCACACAGACGTGACACAACCGCCCTACCTGTCAGCCCCGTTCATACACCGTGGGCGCCAACCGTGGGCGCCAAAAACCCTCTCCTCGCCCGAAATCGCTCTAGGCAAATATTGAGGGAGATGCGAGAATACCATCCTATCCCCAACCGATGAGACGTCCAAATTTTAAACGGGGGATAAGTTCATAACTTTCCCATATTTCAGACAGGCGTGTCCCAAAAACATGGTTCCCCGTACCTCTCCCTCCATTTTCCCATTCATACAACGTCCGCGCTAGAACACCATCCCCACACCAGCCTCCTCCGTCCGCCACCCCATCCATCGCCGCCGTCCTGCACCCCATCCATTGCCGCCGTCCTCCACCATGCCGGAGCGCCTACCAAGACCGCGTCCTTCACTGCTAGAGATGGACGTTTCTCATCCACGGTGACGGACCAGGAGCCTTGCATCGCGTCCTCTCGCTTCATCGCGGCCGTCGTCCTCCTTGTCGGGGCCGCTCCCATGACCTTCTCGTCCACCGCAACGGGACTTATCCCCCGATGCACCCGTCTACCGTTGCAGATCTGCTTCAATGCCACCGATAGCCATCGCATCCCCGATGCCTACATGCCGCTGATACGTCTCCAACGTATCTATAATTTTTTATTGTTCCATGCTATTATATTATCTATCTTGGATGTTTTATACGCATTTATATGTTATTTTATATGATTTTAGGGACTAACCTATTAACCTAGAGCCCAGTGCCAGTTTCTATTTTTTTTTGTTTTTGAGTTTCGCAGGAAAGGAATATCAAACGGAGTCCAATTGAGCTGAAAATTTACGACGATTGTTTTTGGACCAAAAGAAGCCCACGGAGTACCAGAGATGCACCAGAAGAGTCCCGAGGCCACCACAAGGGTGGAGGGCGCTCCCACTCCCCTAGGGCGGCCCTCCGACCTTGTGGGCCCCTCGTGGACTCCCCTGACTTGTTCTCGACTCCAACACCTCTTATATATCCCCAAACCTCCAGAACAAAACTGAGATCGGGAGTTCCGCCGCCGCAAGCCTCTGTAGCCACCAAAAACCAATCGGGACCCTGTTCCGGCACCCTGCCGGAGGGGGAAATCATCACCGATGGCCATCTTCATCATCCCGGCGCTCTCCATGACGAGGAGGGAGTAGTTCACCCTCGGGGCTGAGGGTATGTACCAGTAGCTATGTGTTTGATCTCTCACTCTCATGTTCTTGATTTGGCATGATCTTGATGTACCGCGAGCTTTGCTATTATAGTTGGATCTTATGATGTTTCTCCCCTCTACCTTCTTGTAATGAATTGAGTTTTCCCTTTGAAGTTATCTTATCAGATTGAGTCTTTAAGGATTTGAGAACACTTGATGTATGTCTTGCATGTGTTTATCTGTGGTGACAATGGGATATTCACGTGATCCACTTGATGTATGTTTTGGTGATCAACTTGCGGGTTCTGTGACCTTGTGAACTTATGCATAGGGGTTGGCACACGTTTTCGTCTTGACTCTCCGGTAGAAACTTTGGGGCACTCTTTGAAGTTCTTTGTGTTGGTTCGAATAGATGAATCTGAGATTGTGTGATGCATATCGTATAATCAAACCCGCGGATACTTGTGGTGACATTGGAGTATCTAGGTGACATTAGGGTTTTGGTTGATGTGTGTCTTAAGGTGTTATTTTAGTATGAACTCTAGGGCTGTTTGTGGCACTTATAGGAATAGCCCAATAGATCGATCAGAAAGAATAACTTTGAGGTGGTTTCATACCCTACAATAATCTCTTCGTTTGTTGTCCGCTATTAGTGACTTTGGAGTGACTCTTTGTTGCACGTTGAGGGATTGTTATATGATCTAATTATGTTATCATTGTTGAGAGAACTTGCACTAGTGAAAGTATGAACCCTAGGCCTTGTTTCGAAGCATTGCAATACCGTTTTCGCTCACTTTTACCACTTGCTACCTTGCTGGTTTTATATTTTCAGATTACAAAAACCTATATCTACCATCCATATTGCACTTGTATCACCATCTCTTCGCCGAACTAGTGCACCTATACAATTTACCATTGTATTGGGTGTGTTGGGGACACAAGAGACTCTTTGTTATTTGGTTGCAGGGTTGTTTGAGAGAGACCATCTTCATCCTACGCCTCCCACGGATTGATAAACCTTAGGTCATCCACTTGAGGGAAATTTGCTACTGTCCTACAAACCTCTGCACTTGGAGGCCCAACAACGTCTACAAGAAGAAGGTTGCGTAGTAGACATCAAGCTCTTTTCTGGTGCCGTTGCCGGGGAGGTGAGTGCTTGAAGGTATATCTTTAGATCTTGCAATTGAATCTTTTAGTTTCTTGTTTTATCACTAGTTTAGTCTATAAAAGAAAACTACAAAAAAAATGGAATTGAGGTTACCTCATTTGCTTCATCTTTTTAATATCTTTCGTGAAAATGATGGAAAGGAAAATTGTGCCCAAGTGCTAGAAGAAGAATGCATTAAAATGTTTGGCACAAAATTTTTGAATGATGAGCATGATTGCAATGTTCTTAGTATGAATTCTTTGAATATCCATGATGCTAATGATATGCAAAGCCATAAGCTTGGGGATGCTATGTTTGATGAAGATGATATTTTTTGTCCCCCAAGTTTTGATGAGCAAATTTATTATGATGAAAGCATGCCTCCTATTTATGATGATTATTGTGATGACATGTATGCTATAAAGAATAATGATAACCATGAAACTTGTCATCATGATTTTAATCAAGTATCCCATGATAGTTATTTTGTTAAGTTTGCTCCCACTACTATTCATGAGAATAATTTTGCTTATGTGGAGAGTAATAATTTTTCTATGCTTGTAGCTCATGAAAAGAATGCTTTACGTGATAGTTTTATTGTTGAATTCATTCATGATGCTACTGAAAATTATTATGAGGGAGGAATATATGCTTGTAGGAATTGCAATAATATCAAGTTTCCTCTCTATGTGCTTAAAATCTTGAAGTTTTGCTTGTTTTACCTTCCTATGCTAGTTGATTCTTGTTCCCATAAGTTGTTTGCTCACAAAATCCTTATGCATAGGAAGTGGATTAGACTTAAATGTGCTAGTCATATTCTTCATGATGCTCCCATTGTGTTTCAATCCTTATCTTTTATGTGCGCATCATGGATATCATCATGCCTAGCTTAAAAGGCATTAAAGAAAAGCGCTTGTTGGGAGACAACCCAATATTTACCCCTACTGTTTTTGTGTGTTCAGATTATTAATATACTCTAGTAATTATGTTTTATAGCTTTTGTTTCAATAAAGTGCCAAGTAAAGCCTTTGGGATAGTGTGGTTGATGGTTGACTTGATTCTGTGCAAAAACATAAACTTTTACTTCCAGTAACAGAATTGTTTAAATTCACTGGAACGTGAAAAAACTCTGAATATTTTACATAGGATTTACATACAAATTTTCTACGTTGTCCTAATTTTTCAGAATATTTGGAGTTACAGAAGTATGACCTTAATTCAGATCTTTACAGACTGATCTGTTTTTGACAGATTCTGTCTTCGATGCATAGTTTGCTTGTTCTCTAGTTTCTATGGCTTATATTGCTTAATATAAATTGTAGAAATGATATGGTACAGTAGACATCATGTGATAAAAATTATGAATCTTGTCTTGACAGTACCAAAGAGAATGATTTTTTTATTATACTAACGGATCTCACGAAGGTTTTGTTAAGTTTTGTGTGATTGAAGTTTTCATGTTTTGGGCGAGATATCGATATGAGGAGAATAAGGAGTGACAAGACCCTAAGCTTGGGGATGCCCAAGGCACCCCAAGGTAATATTCAAGGAAGATCCAAGCAACTAAGTTTGGGGATGCCCCGGAAGGCATCCCCTCTTTCGTCTCCAACATTATTGGTAACCTTACTTGGAGCTATATTTTTATTCATCACATGATATGAGTTTTGCTTGGAGCGTCATTTTATTTTATTAGTATTTGCTTGCTGTTATTTAGAATAATTTTTTGTATCTTTTAGTTCAATAAAAAGGTCAAGTATAGCCTTTACCATGCTTATTTTGCAAGTCTATATGTTGCTGTTTTGAAAACAGAAAGTTTTCTATTGTTGTCTGAATTCTTATGGAAATTCAGAACATGATAAAATCTTGAAATTTTTACACGTTCAGAAATAACAAATTTTATACAGTGTGGTAATTTTTCAGAATTTTTGGAGTTAGGTAAGTATGAGTACAATTGCACTCTTTACAGACTGTCCTGTTTTGACATATTGCTGTTATGTTTGCATTGTTTGCATATGTTTGCTTCTTTAATGATTCTATTTGAGGATAGGAGTATTAAATATGCAGAGGCATTTAGTATGCAATGTTGAATAATAATTTTAGTGATTTGCTACAGTAGAGAATGATAAGATTTTGCATTTGATTTATACTAACTTATCTCACGAGTTCTTGTTGAGTTTTGTGTGGATGAAGTTTTTAAGATTTAGGAAACCCGTGATATAAAAGGAATTAAGGAGACACAAAAGCTCAAGCTTGGGGATGCCCAAGGCACCCCAATATAATATTTCAAGAAGTCTCAAGCATCTAAGCTTGGGGATGCCCCGGTAGGCATCCCACCTTTCTTCATCAAGAATTATCGGTTAGTATCGGTTGAACCTAAGTTTTTGCTTCTTCACACGATATGTGCTGTCCTTGCAATGTCACTTTATTTTGTTTTGCTTGCTGTTTGAATAAAGTACTTAAGATCTGAATTTCTTTTATGAGAGTGAGTCTTCACATAGTTACATAATTATTCAACTACTCATTGATCTTCACTTATATCTTTTGGAGTAGTATGTCATTTGCTCTAGTACTTCACTTATATCTTTTTAGAGCACGACGGTAGTTTTATTTTGAAGAAATTGTTGAACTGTCATGCTTCACTTATATTATTTTGAGAGTCTTTAAACAGCATGGTAATTTGCTTTGGTTATGAATTTAGCCCTAATATGATGGGCATCCAAGAGGGATATGATAAAAACTTTCATATAAAGTGCATTGAATACTATGAGAAGTTTGATTCCTTATGATTGTTTTGAGATATAAAGATGGTGATATTAGAGTCATGCTAGTGAGTAATTGTGGATTGTAGAAATACTTGTGTTAAAGTTTGTGATTCCCGTAGCATGCACGTATGGTGAACCGTTATGTGATGAAGTCGGAGCATGAATTATTTATTGATTGTCTTCCTGATGAGTGGCGGTCGGGGACGAGCGATGGTCTTTTCCTACCAATCTATCCCCCTAGGAGCATGCGTGTAATACTTCGTTTCGATAAATAATAGATTTTTGCAATAAGTATGTGAGTTCTTTATGACTAATGTTGAGTCCATGGATTATACGCACTCTCACCCTTCCACCATTGCTAGCCTCTCTAGTACCGCGCAACTTTCGCCGGTACCATACACCCACCATATACCTTCCTCAAAACAGCCACCATACCTACCTATTATGGCATTTCCATAGCCCTTCCGAGATATATTGCCATGCAACTTTCCACCGTTCCGTTTATTATGACACGCTTCATCATTGTCATATTGCTTTGCATGATCATGTAGTTGACATCGTACTTGTGGCAAAGCCACCGTTCATAATTCTTTCATACATGTCACTCTTGATTCATTGCACATCCCGGTACACCACCGGAGGCATTCACATAGAGTCATATTTTGTTCTAAGAATCGAGTTGTAATATTGAGTTGTAAGTAAATAAAAGTGTGATGATCATCATTATTAGAGCATTGTCCCAGTGAGGAAAGGATGATGGAGACTATGATTCCTCCACAAGTTGGGATGAGACTTCGGACGAAAAAAAAAGAGGCCAAAAAAAGAGAGCCCAAAAAAAACAAAAAAAATGAGAGAAAAAGAGAGAAGGGGCAATGCAACTATCCTTTTACCACACTTGTGCTTCAAAGTAGCACCATGATCTTCATGATAGAGAGTCTTCTATGTTGTCACTTTCATATACTAGTGGGAATTTTTCATTATAGAACTTGGCTTGTATATTCCAATGATGGGCTTCCTCAAATTTCCCTAGGACTTCATGAGCAAGCGAGTTGGATGCACACCCACTTAGTTTCTTTTGAGCTTTCATACACTTATAGCTCTAGTGCATTCGTTGCATGGCAATCCCTACTCATTCACATTGATATCTATTGATGGGCATCTCCATAGCCTGTTGATACGCCTAGTTGATGTGATACTATCTCCTTTTTGTCTTCTCCACAACCACCATATTCTATTCCACCTATAGTGTTATGTCCATGGCTCACGCTCATGTATTGCGTGAAAGTTGAAAAAGTTTGAGAACATCAAAAATATGAAACAATTTCTTGGCTTGTCATCGGGGTTGTGCATGATTTGAATATTTTGTGTGACGAAGATGGAGCATAGCCAGACTATATGATTTTGTAGGGATAACTTTCTTTGGCCATGTTATTTTGAGAAGACATAATTGTCTTGTTAGTATGCTTGAAGTATTATTGTTTTTATGTCAATATTAAACTTTTGTTTTGAATCTTATGGATCTGAACATTCATGCCACAATAAAGAAAAAATTACATGGATGAATATGTTAGGTAGCATTCCACATCAAAAAATTTGTTTTTATCATTTACCTACTCGAGGACGAGCAGGAATTAAGCTTGGGGATGCTTGATACGTCTCAAACGTATCTATAATTTTTTTATTGTTCCATGCTATTATATTAGCTATCTTGGATGTTTTATATGCATTTACATGCTATTTTATATGATTTTTGGGACTAACCTATTAACCTAGAGCCTAGTGTCAGTTTCTGTTTTTTCCTTGTTTTTGAGTTTCGCAGGAAAGGAATATCAAACGGAATCCAATTGAGCTGAAAATTTACGACGATTGTTTTTGGACCAAAAGAATCCCACGGAGTACCGGAGATGCACCAGAAGAGTCCCGAGGCCACCACAAGGGTGGAGGGCGCTCCCACCCCCCTAGGGCACGCCCTCTGACCTTGTGGGCCCCTCGTGGACTCCCCTGACTTGTTCTCGACTCCAACACCTCTTATATATCCCCAAACCTCCAGAACAAAACCGAGATCGGGAGTTCCGCTGCCGCAAGCCTCTGTAACCACCAAAAACCAATCGGGACCTTGTTCCGGCACCCAGCAGGAGGGGGAAATCATCACCGGTGGCCATCTTCATCATCCCGGCGCTCTCCATGACGAGGAGGGAGTAGTTCACCCTCGGGGCTGAGGGTATGTACCAGTAGCTATGTGTTTGATCTCTCTCTCTCTCTCGTGTTCTTGATTTGGCACGATCTTGATGTACTGCGAGCTTTGCTATTATAGTTAGATCTGATGATGTTTCTCCCCTCTACCTTCTTGTAATGAATTGAGTTTTCCCTTTGAAGTTATCTTATCGGATTGAGTCTTTAAGGATTTGAGAACACTTGATGTATGTCTTGCATGTGTTTATCTGTGGTGACAATGGGATATTCACGTGATCCACTTGATGTATGTTTTGGTGATCAACTTGCGGGTTCTGTGACCTTGTGAACTTATGCATAGGGGTTGGCACACGTTTTCGTCTTGACTCTCCGGTAGAAACTTTGGGGCACTCTTTGCAGTTCTTTATGTTGGTTCGAATAGACGAATCTGAGATTGTGTGATGCATATCGTATAATCAAACCCGCGGATACTTGTGGTGACATTGAAGTATCTAGGTGACATTAGGGTTTTGGTTGATGTGTGTCTTAAGGTGTTATTTTAGTACGAACTCTAGGGCTGTTTGTGGCACTTATAGGAATAGCCCAATAGATCGATCAGAAAGAATAACTTTGAGGTGGTTTCGTACCCTACAATAATCTCTTCGTTTGTTGTCCGCTATTAGTGACTTTGGAGTGACTCTTTGTTGCACGTTGAGGGATTGTTATATGATCTAATTATGTTATCATTGTTGAGAGAACTTGCACTAGTGAAAGTATGAACCCTAGGCCTTGTTTCGAAGCATTGCAATACTGTTTTCGCTCACTTTTACGACTTGCTACCTTGCTGTTTTTATATTTTCAGATTACAAAAACCTATATCTACCATCCATATTGCACTTGTATCACCATCTCTTCGCCGACCTAGTGCACCTATACAATTTACCATTGTATTGGGTGTGTTGGGGACACAAGAGACTCTTTGTTATTTGGTTGCAGGGTTGTTTGAGAGAGACCATCTTCATCCTACGCCTCCCACGGATTGATAAACCTTAGGTCATCCACTTGAGGGAAATTTGCTACTGTCCTACAAACCTCTGCACTTGGAGGCCCAACAACGTCTACAAGAAGAAGGTTGCGTAGTAGACATCAGCCGCCGCAAGAGAGGTGGTACTACTTCATATCTGCTCAACTTTTTGATCTCAACCAAAAAATAGATCGTAACTTGGTTACTGTACTTTCTTTTCAGCTCTTAAAATTTAGTTCTTAGTTCGAAGCAAACAATGGTTGCTAAATAACATTTCTGCGGTTTGCAGCTTCAAATCTGCCATGGCAGAGTCATAATAGGGTTTAATTGATCATGCTTAGGGTTTCCCCCCTTTTATGATCACTATACGATCAGCCTACGTGCTTCGTGTCATAATAGCACTGCTCCACCCATCAAGCTAACACTACTGTAGGATGCTGCTAACGTGACACTACGATCAGAGACCCTTTGACGAAACTGTGTGCGATGCATTAATCGCAAACGGGGATGTAAAAAAACGTCAAAAAAGATGCAAAACGTTTGCGATGGCGGAGACATCAAACACGGTTCAAATTTTAGTTACATGTGCGATGCGGGGCATACGGTTGATCCATACGAACTGTTTGCGATTAGACAGAAGAATAGAAATGGGTAGCCATATCAATGTGTGTGCAATATACGGCATACAGTTCGCTCCGATGAACTGTTTGCTATTAGGGAATGCAACAGAAATGGTCAGCCAGATCAAGGTGTGTGTGATATACGGCATACGGTTCACTCGGACGAACTGTTTTCGATTAGGGAAGAGAACAGAAATGGTTCAACTTAATAAGATGTGTGTGATATGCGGCATACAATTCACATAGATGAACTGTTTGCAATGAGCAAAAAGAACACAAATGTTTCGTGTAAACAAGATGTGTGTGATACGCAGCAAACAGCCCACTCGGATGAACTGTTTGCGATTAGAAATTATAACACAGACGGTTACTATAGTTAGTTCGTGTGCGATTCTGTTTGTACAAAAAACTTTGAAAAATGCAAACTAGTTGCTTGCGGTGGCTAGGAGTATTGCACACGATGCGTCTGCAAGTACTCATGTGCGATGATTAGTAAGTTACACATACGTTTCCTTATGTTAACACGTGTGTGATAAATAACATGTGGCACCGCATACGATATTCGGGTTGTGTGTGTGCTCCACTTAGTCTTCCCGCGCTCCATCCCACGCTCCACATGGGTCAATTGTAAAATCCACGCCTCTTCCCTCATTGGTTTCCCGCCACCAGCTAATGGCTTGCTGTATATAACCCAGGCGGCAACGCACCGTCGCAACACTCTGCGCAAATCTAGTCCTGACCCATCTACCATTAGTTATTCCAAGCATGCCAGGCAACGACCAAAGCTTCAACATCGACCCCTACCTGCGTTACATCTTCGGCGAGGAGAACGAGCCGGAGCAGGTCGGGGAGCAAGAACTTCATCGGCCGGTGCAGGCACCATGGCCCATCGGCAGCGATATTGGCGTGACAGTCCTTGGGCGCACAATCGATATATTGCAGAGGAAGTGTGATGAGCAGTTTGCCATCCACCATGCAAAAGATCCAGAGCTGCTCAGCGGCATGATCGACGACCCACCCGAAGAGCCGCCGTCACTAGTGCTCATCAAGAGCCTGATGCCCCGCAAGGAATGCGCAGAGGACCTCTGCATTCAGTCAAGACACAGCCAGCCTGCGGCTTCATCATTGCCGGCGGCGGCCGTGTCAACCTCGATCCCAACGATGTGGTGGCCAGGCTCGAGCGCATCCTTGGCGGAGTTGACGTCCCCGATGAAGTAGAACATCGCCAACGTGATATCTTGAGGATGCAGGTGATGGACGGAATTTGCTAACAGGCCAGAGACATGGCGATGGAGCGGTTTCGCGGAGATATCATGCGCGTGATTGCATGCTGTCAAGCTCTTCTGGAAGAGGCCCAGCAGCCCCAAGAGCCTCCCAGCGCCAGCAGCTCTGTAGGCGGAGGCGGGTCGGGACACTTGGAATGAACGGCCGCAAGAGTGCTATGCTGATCATGGACTCCGAGAAGACCGTCGTCGGAAGGCCGCCAGCTCAGCCTTTTAGCCTATATTTTATTATAATTGTATGCATATGTAGGTCATGACTGTTTTGGGCGTTGCCGCATGTGGCATTTTAAATCATCCTGAATATGTAAGACAATTATTAACCGTTGCCAATGTAAATTTGCCTCAACGGCGAGCAAAGCGCGCGCAGGGACGCCAAAGCGCAGCGCGCCGCGGCCGCCTCAATGGCGAGCAAAACGCGCGGACGGACGTGAGCAGAGCGCGTCGCGGCCACCTCAACGACGAGTAGAGCGCACTGCGGCCGCCTCAACGGGGAGCAACCACGTGGTCAACCTTCGGGCACCCCGTGGGAGGTGCGACGGCGCATCCATCGGACACGATGGCGATATCTTAACCGTGTGTGATAGTGGGCAGACACGTACACGTACATCCGAGAACACGGGCCCACGTTTCTGCCTTCCGATATGTGGCATACGGTTGATCCATAAGAACTGTTTATGATGAGCCAGAACAACAGAAACGGGCTTTGTAGGCCCAGAACCATCAATAAATTCTGACCTTGTTTCTCGTCACATTGCAGATTACAACGCAATAAGTAATTGCAAATCTGTTCACACCGATCAAACCAATATGTGTTCACACTTAGCACCGGGCTATAAAAACTACCCACTCAAAAATTACTTCACAGTTCCTCTCCTCATCACCCACAAAACTGGTCTTTCCTGTCAAGTCGTTCCGCCATGACCGGTAGGAGGAGTTTCGGGTGGACATATAACCAGGGAGTAAAGACCAAAACTGCGGAAGCACTAGAGAGGTCCAGTTGCCACGCGGCAGCCACAACAGAGATGTCCCGGCGCACCGCAGAGCCCTCGAATGAGCTCTCACCGGCACGCGAGGGCTCTCACAAGCGCACTCGCCGCGTCGGCGATCGCGACGAGCTGGCGTTGCTGAAGCCCTTAGCCGGCGATGACGACATTCTCGCTGGCCTCATTAAGCAGCAGGAGCTGGTCGACGTCTTGATGAAGCTGCTCGAGATCAGCGATGCCTCGGTTGGAAGGCGATCGGCCTCGTCGAGCAACTCATGGGTGACAATGCGAAGCTCCTCAAGGCGCTCGCCAAGAAGGAGGAGGAGGCCACCGGCTGGATGATGCTGCATGAGCAAAGCAGTGCCTCGAGGATGACGCTGACAGCGGTCGTCGAGGAACTGATGGGTGACTTGAGGAAGCTCTGGATCGAGCGCGAGCAGGAGGTGGAGGAATCCTTGGCTGCTTTCAAGCAAAGTCGTGAGGAGTTGAAGAAGGAGCTGGAGGATGTCGTCGCCTGGCGATCCATCGAGTAAAGACAGTAGTGACACAGATCGTTGTCTGCGATTTCCTTCTTCTCTTGCCCCCGTGTTTCCGGGCTTCGCCGCATGTGGCATTTTAAATTATCCGGAATATGTAAGACAATTATTATCCGCGCAATTATAAATTTGTCGTCGTATTATTCGTTGCCATTTTATTTGTCGTCGTATTATCCATTGCCCTATGTGGCATTTTAAATTAGGCCGGAATACGAGTTGAAAACACGAACAAAGTAAGTGCTAACGTTGAGCGGGGCCATGGGATCACAGGCAAAAACCCTCCATCCAGGTGCTTTAATTAACCGCTTGTTAAACAGCGGCTAGGCCACCATTAATGGAGAAGTTGTGAGCGAGGCGAGCGGCTGGTGGATGGAGGTCAAAGAGCTTGCTTCCTGGTGAGCATGGGCGGCCTTGCTGCTCGCACGTGTCCCGTCGAGCCTGCGCGGCGGACTGCTCGCACGCGTCCCGTCGAGCCTGCACGGCGGACTTCTCGCGCTCGTCCCGGCTAATCAAACAGATGCACGCATGCCACCGAGTATGGTTAAATTTTGGCACAAAATACAAAGATGACCAATGAATGAGGACGGAGGTAGTACTATCCCATAAGAAAAGAGGGAGGCGTGGCCGCACTTACATGGTTACGGGAACACATGGTTCATATAATACAACCGTTTGCGATATTAACGTGTCAGCTATTTGTTTCAAAAGGACTTCGTTGGCTATTAATGTGTGCGCCTTGTCTCAAACTGGACGGTTTTTTTTACCACGACATATATGTGCCATGTCATGAAACCATGCCAAGTTTCATGTTTTTTGGGTGAGTTTTCGATTTACTGGGATTTAAAAACTGAGATTCTCAATGTTTCAGGACGACGAGAAGTTTGTAATTCATTCCCATTCCTTCAATGAGACCTAAACATGCACCCAATGACACATGTACGATTTTCCACCCATTTTGCTTCACTGGAGCATGTGCTTGTAGTTCAAATTTGAATTATGGACTACATTAAATGCCTAGAAAACTCAGTTAATATATAAAATGGCCAAACGAACCCTGAACAGTTTCAAATTTTAGCACGACACTCCTGTTATTCTATGTTGTCTGTAGAAAACAAAGTTCAAGGCAAGAAGAGGCAGCGATTATCGTTTCGCCCACAAGAGGGGCATGTTTCCCTACCGGAACCACGAGGGTTGCGAGAAGCTTTGGTTTGTAAGAGGCTTGTAATATAGCTTGGTCCAAATTGGACAATTATTTTACCACGACATATATGTGCCATGTAGTGACACCATGCCAAGTTTCATGATTTTCTGGTGAGTTTTGGATTTACGAAGATTTAAAAACCAAGATTCGCAATGTTTGTGGCCGAGCCAGGACACCGAGACGGTTGAATTCATTCTCATTCCTTCCATGGGACCTAAACATGCACCCCAAGGACACGTGTATGTTTTTTCTAGCCATTTTGGTGCACTTGAGCATGTATTTGTAGTTCGGATTTGAATTATGGACATTAAATGCCTAGAAAACTCAATTAATGAATAAAAAAGGTCAAACAAACCCTAAATAATTTCAAAGTTCAGAGCGAATCTCTTGTTGCTCCATGTTGCGTGTAGAAGAAAATACAAGGCTAGAAGAGGGAGCGATTATTGTTTCGCCCACAAGGGGACACGTTTCCCTACCGAAACCACGAGGGTTCTTGCGACAGGCTCCAGTTTGTAAGAGGTTTGTAATAAAGCTTGGCCCAAATTGGACAATGTTTTTACCACGACATATATGTGCCATGACATGACACCATGCCAACTTTCATGACTTTCTGGTGAGTTTTGGATTTACGGGGATTTAAAAACCAAGATTCCAAATGTTTGAGGACGAGCCAGGATGCCGGTACAGTTGTAATTCATTTCCATTCCTTGCATGGGACCTAAACATGCACCCAAGGACACGTGTATAATTTTTCTAGCCATTTTGGTGAAATGGAGCACATATTTGTAGTTCAGATTTGAATTATGGACATTAAATTCCTAGGAAACTCAATTAGTGTATAAAAAGGCCAAACGAACCGAGAATAATTTTAAATTTCAGCACGGATATCCTGACATTCCATGTTGCCTGTAGAAGAAAATACAAGGCGAAAAGAGGCAGTGATTATCGTTTCGCCCACAAGGGGGACACGTTTCCCTATCGGAACCACGAGGCTTCTTGAGAGAAGCTCCGGTTTGTAAGAGGCTTGTAATAAAACCTGCGCCAAAATGGAAAAAAAATTCTCGACATATATGTGCCATGTCGTGACACCATGCCAAGTTTCACGATTTTTGGGTGAGTTTTGGATTTACGGGGATTTAAAAACCGAGATTCTTCTCACGAAATGTTTTCAAATTGCACACGGTTAACTCACGAAAGCCGTGTGCCTACCAAACCGTGGCCGATGCCCCCTGCTGCGCGCGTGATCTGAGTCGTGCGTTCTGATTGGCCAGAACCCAAACCCCACGGATCGTACGTCTGCACCGTTGGATGCTCCCAGATCGAACGGCAATTCTCATCCCTTTCGACAGCACATGCAGTTCCGGTTGTGATTTTATTTATATGGGTAAGCACTGTGCGCATGGGTCGTGCTAGCTCACGCTTCCTTCTCTACTAAGTTTTCTATAATAATTGTTGTTATATATCCAAACACGCTGCCGTTTCCCGCCACTCCTCCCATCGGTTTCCCGCCGCTTCTCCCATCGTTTTCCCGCTGCCGGTGTCAGTGCTCATTGAAGGCTAGGCGGCGACACACCGGCCATGTAAATATCGCACACAGTTTCTAAAAGCACAAATGTGTGTGATAGTAGGGAGTAGGTCCCATAGGGTGACCAGCGTGAAACGCCTTAAAGGCAAGGAGGCAATTCCTATCAGCAAGGGGTGGCTTCCCATCCGCTAGCCTAGTCGAATAGAACGCAGAAGTTAAGCATGCTCGGGCTGGAGTAGTCTAAGGATGGGTGACCCGGTGGGAAGTTGCATATCTCTAGCTTCATTTAAACAATATGACACGGTCATTATAGAGATAAATGTCTCTATATTGACCTGTCATGGCGATTATATAAACCTTGGGATCCTTGTTTTCCTAATTTGTAGACTATGTTTTTTATTGGTTATTTTTTGTCCTAAAAAATCAAAGAATGATCGACTCTATAGTGACCTGTCATGGCGATTATATAAACCTTGGGATCCTTGTTTTGCTAATTTGTAGACTATGTTTTTATTGGTTATTTTTTGTTCTCAAAAATCAAAGAATGATCGACATCTGTAGGCCCACACAAATTATCCCTTTGACTCAACGCACAAGAAGGGTTTACTCTTTGCTCCGTGTGCTATGTTAGAGCAAATCAAGTTTCAGCACATGCGTTGGACGGCACCTGGCCCCTCCCCCCCCCCCCACACCCGCCTCGAAGTTGCGTTCCCGACATCATACGTCTTTAACCTGGCCGCGGGGGTACGATGTTCAGTTTGTAATGTTACTGATGTAGTTGGTGCCCCATCAAACTTTTGTGCTTTCGGGATTTGAACAAATCACACACCAGACCCATACATTTTTTTCGGGTCGCATGCATGGTATAGGGGGCCGTGTGTTCTGATCGAGCATGTCTCCCTTGTTCGGTTTATAGACGCCGCACATATCTGTGGGCTCCCCAAGGTATATATATTATCCTTGACCGATAACGAGGGGGGCCCACACAATCTATCCCTTTGACCCAACATACGAGAAGGGTTTGACCATGATGGTTTCCTATTGCTATGTGTGCCATGTTAGACCAAATAATATTTGAGCACATGCGTTGGACGACACCCCCCCCCCCCCGTCGCCTCGAAGTTGGGAAACCGACATCGTACGTATTGGACCTGGCTTGGGGTCGGGTACGGTGTTAAGTTTGTAATGTAGTTGGTGGCCCATTGAAGTTGTGCATTCGGGATTTAAACACATCACACACCATCATACCCATACATATTTTTGGGCCACATGCAGTGTATACGCGGTCTTCTGATCGACCACGTCTCCCTTGTGCGGTTTTTTGTGACGACACACATATCTGTGTGGCCATGAATGGATTCCTCCTAGTTCATGTTAGGGCCGGTCACCGTCACATGTTGTTCAACCAAAGCTCGAGCTCATGTGTTGTCAGGATTCCCTCCCACATGCTCAGATTGCTGGGTTCGACCGACACCGTACCCTGCGTATCTCGTCCTTAACTACCTGGCTTTCATGGTTGTTGTGTGTATCGAGAGGCAGGCACCACATCTAAATTGTACATTATTCTATATTGAAAACACACATCACCCCTTCCAACGTACATCATTTTGGGCCGCACGCAAGCGGTGCTAGTCTTGTGGTCCCTCTCGTGCGATTTTTTATGATGGTTCAATCTATTGGCCCAAGCGGTTTATCGAGAACAACAGTTGTCATTTGACCAAACGATAGATTCACTGGTCCGTCTTAAGGTAGGTCATGGTGACATGCATGTATGACCAAAGTATCATTACGTGCATCCGCCCCCGCGACATGAAGTGGGAGGTGGGTGAAGCACCCTAGCTAGCTACGACATTATGTCATTATAGATATATCCAAAGGTGCTTTCGGGTTTGCGAGGCAGGTGCTACCAAAGTTGTGCATTGTGTATTTAAAGTTTTAAAAATCACACCCTATATTCCTACATAAATTTGGCCACTTCTAGGTGGTTCTTGACTTCTGGCCCCTCTCATCAATCTTCGATGACGCGCCCAACTGTGGGCCCGCGCGGTCAAAGTTGTGCATTGGAATTTTGAACATCACAGACCACCCTTTTCACTCATATATACTTGGGCCACATGCTGGTGTGGCTGTCTTCTGACCCTCTCTAAAGTTTTATTTTGCTGCAAAGACTCTGATGACGCTCAACGGACACGGGTATAATGTCTTAACCGTGTGCGATGCAAGTGCGCTGTGAATCACCATGACTGCGCAAGTGCGAGCAAAGGTGGAGGTACTGGCTTAACCGTGTGCGATGCAAGTGCGCTATAAAATCACCACCTGCGCAAGCTAAAGGCGGGTAGTTTATTTAGATTGAATTCCATGTCTACGTCTGAAAATTAGGACGAACCGTGTGCGATAGACCAGCTAGCTAGAAATCTAAAAACAAACTACCCGCCTTGAGCGTTGCAAAAATTGGCGGTTTTGCCACTTTTCCTTATTATCATACATGCATATTCTTATTGAACTGTGCGCGATCTTGGGTACTCCCGCCCCGCATCAATTCCTTTACCCAAATTTTAGTAGCCGCCGTACTTCAACCATCGCCCACACTCCTCCAGCACCGACTTTATAGTAAAATTGCAGTAGCCGAGGCATTTGAACCGTCGCCCTCCCACGTCCATCACCATCTCCACCCATCATTACTAAAATTTTCAGTAGCCGCGGCATATCCTCAAACACCACCCCGCCCCCCCACCCCGCCCCCTCCCCCCCTCGAACCTTAGCTCGCCACCGCCATCGCCAACCCCTGTTGGTCTGCCCGTTCCTCCTAGCTTAGATAATAAAGCTCAGGTTACCCAGTGATTCCCATACCGTCGCCCCACTCCCCTGAGTTTTTAGATGAGGCCTGCGGTGTCCCTCCCCACCAGATCCACATCCCCTGCTCCAGAATGTCGCAGCCTAAGCTCGACCACATATCCCGGGGAGCCCGACGAGCGTTTGGCCAAGAAGAGGTTTATCATGGCCTCTCCGGCGGACGTTGGCGAGGTGGCCGCCATTCGCCCCGACCTGTCAATCCTGGAGCAACACCTCGCCGCGGAAGCCGGTGAAGACGTTGACTACGTTGCCATGCCGAAGGCTTCACGTCAGCGGGCTAGCGTATTACTGTATCTCGGGAAAGCTAGCTACGACATCAAGCTCGTCGACAGCGATGGCTTCACGCGGGCCATGTAACGGGTAAAGTGGTCCATCCCCAACCCCTCTGGGTCAACCGCCATCGATCTCTTCGATGGCCCTGCTGCTGATCTCCTCCGCCACGCGGTCAAGGATTTGCGATCCTTGTACGCCATCAAGCCCATTTTGTCATTTCTGAAGGACACGTTCTACGGCAGCAGCTTGGGATCCTCAATTGCCAATTCAGATCTCATAGACCACGACCACGAGGAGGGCATCCATAAAGGTTTTTCCAAGGTGAAACAGCCCATCTGTGACATCAGAGAGCACACCATGGGTCTGTGCTCTTCCAACTGGAAGGAGCCCATCCACGACATGTGAGGCAACATCCTATTAGCAAATCTTACCTTTCCTAGCTTGCCAACCCGTACCCTTTGTTGTAGTTGCATTTGCCATGCGGTGTTTTAACTGTGCCGTGTTTAATTATTTCAGTTATGCAAAAATATATTGTTCAATAGGGCTATGTGATGTTTAAGTATGAATTGTCCACTTCAGTTTCACGAATGGCTATATTTGGTTGTTTATAGTGAGTAGATGCCTTGTTTATCTGTATTTGGTTGTTAGGTTGGTTGTAGTGAGCATTTTTTTAGTTATCGAGCAGATGCCTTGTTTATATGTATTTGGTTCTTAGATTGGTTGCAGTGAGCATTTGTCCAGTTATCAAGCAGATGCCTTGTTTATCTGTATTTGGTTGTTAGGTTGGTTGCAGTGAGTATTTGTCCAGTTATCAAGCAGATGCCTTGTTTATCTGTATTTGGTTGTTAGGTTGGTTGCAGTGAGCATTTGTCCAGTTTTCAAGCAGATGCCTTGTTTATCTGTATTTGCTTATTAGGTTGGTTGTAGTGAGCATTTATCCAGTTTTCAAGCATATGCCCTGTTTATCTGTATTTGCTTGTTAGGTTGGTTGCAGTGAGACTCTGTCCAGTTTTCAATGGCTATATTTGGTTGTTATACTGATCATTTATGCCTTGTTTATTTCAGTCATTCACAATGTGATGTTCATTATGTGCAAGTCGGAACTGTGCCGCTCGATTCCATCAATACCAGTTTGAACAGCTATATTTGGTTCCAGTTATGCCTGGTCTAGTTAACACATGCCCTTTATTTCAGTTTGACACATTTATCCAGTGTGATGTTTAAGCATTACCTACGTTCTATTCATTTTCAACAATACCAGTTTGAATTGCAATATTTGATGGATGTTAAGCCTGTTGTAGGTAACATTGCCTTCCATTTTATATCTGCTTCAACAGCATGCAGAAACCAACACATTCAAGCTATCATTTGGAGATGATGTTGTTTACCTTTGCTATATTTGTTTGATGATAAGGTTGCTGTACTTATCATGCCTTTTCACTACTTATGTAGGACAACAACGGGAGTGGCCACCATTTTCCGCCGAGGTTAGTTTCATCCCTCGGCTTGTACTCCCCCCGTCGTTCCATAATGTAGTGCATATAGATCCAGGCCTGGACACTTGTTAGCTTCTAATATTGACTTGTTGCTTGTAGGTACATATGCCCTTGGCAAGGATCCACGCATCGACCCTTTTTGCGTATGGGGCAATGAGATATTCATGAACAAGCATCAAGTGAGGAAACTGATAAGGATTATTAGCAAAAAGATACGAATGGTGGCAAGCAAATTATTTGTTTATGCTCTATCCAACACAACAATGAGCTGTAGGATGGTAACTACAAACTCTGCAGCCTTCTCTTTTTACTGCCCATAATGAGTTGTTAGACAACAATGTCTGAATCTTTTTCGTTCGCAGTGGTTCCTGAAGCAGTTCACTCGAGATTACCTCGCAAAGTACATGATTGGTGGACACGCAATGAAGGTTAAAGTATTTCATCCAGACTACAATGAGCATCGAGAAATCCTAATGAAGACAGTGAAGGATGGATGGGCAGCCATCACAAGGGGTTGGCCTAGAGTTGTGCGTGCATTACACATGGAGGAGGGCACAATATGGGCATTCCGCTTCACCTTCTCCAGCAACCAGAATGTCTTTCGCCTCTCTCTTTATAGTCTTTAGTACAACTGTGGTTCATCATTCTTTACTTGGTGCTTCTGTAGTTCTTCAGTATATGTACCTATGCATCAAATTATGCGTTCGTGGTTGAACCTATATTTGTAATAAACATAGTTGGATATGAAATAAGTGATTGCCTACTTTCAAATTCAAAACATGTGATTTTTAAATTAGGGATTACACTGCACACGGTTTGTGAAAGTGAAACATCTACGATAGACGTGGAGATTAGACACGTTTCTAGCATCCACTACATGTGCGATCAATCTCTACTGCACACACGATCAGCCAAGAAAAAACATGTGCGATTAACAACAGCATCGCACACAGTTCTTTCTTATTAAATGTTTGCAATAGTCACCTTATCACACATGCTTCGCAATTATGGATTGTTTATGATGTTGTGCGCATCGCAAACGTTTGGTCATAGAAGAACGTGTGCGATAGGTCTTCATCCGACGCGGGTACGATGGATGAATCGTGTGGGATGTATTCAAGCTTCGCATACAGTTTTAAAATGACAACTGTGTGCGCTCTTACATCGAATCGCATACAGTCGAGGAAAAGTAAATGTGTGTGATTGTCTGCTTCTATAATCGTGAACTGTTTGTGATGGGTCGCGCATCGTAAACATAGCACCACAGAATACCGACTGTGATGGCAATGCGAGCACAAACGAGTTGCAAGGATGGAGCATTTTGGATATTCGAGCTATCAGAAACAGTTTTATAGGGACAACTGTATGCACCACGGCTCCCTATCCCCGACGGTTTCTGGGTCATGTAGGAAGGACCCCCCTATCACAGTCACTCACTTGGCGACGGTTCCAAACGCCGTCGCGGAAAGGGGTTAAAAACCGTTTGTATAGCACCTCGTTGTACCAGTGTAAACAAGCTTAGTTGTTCAAATACGAATATGATATTATTAAAACAGAGTCATTTAATTGGTCAGCTAAATGTTCCTAATTTAGTTTCGAAAATGCATGTACGCCGCTGGGGTGTGGCTCTACAGGGTGCCCACGGTGGGCCGCGGCCCACCCTGGGATTTTGTGTCGGCCCAGACCCCGATTCCCCTCTGTTCTGCTGCGCTTTGGATCTCTACTCGCCGCCAGCCGCCTGCCTTGCCGTCCCCGGACGGCATGACTCTAGGAGGAGACGCCGGACTAATAGGAGGTCAGGAGCCGCTCGCCCAACAGCGTCATCGCTGCCCGGGCGCGCCGCCGTGCCTACCTTCCCAGTCCGTTCAGGGCTCAGGCATGCAGCACCCACTAAGCCAACCCAATTTATCCTGAGATACGTCCTCAACACTCAGTAGCCACTCCTCATCACCCATTTTCTAATTGATTCATTACTCATTAGGCAGGACTGTCATTAGGGTTTGTTGTGTACTGAGTGCTACCTACACATAATGGTTCAGATATTTCAGTAATCTTTAGTACCAGTAAAGTTCACAGGGTTTCAAAATTCCGGCCTAGGAACAGACACTAGTCATGTTGGATTGTTGGTCATAGTGACATTGACCCAGATTACTACTGTAGGCCAGGTTTGTTGACAATTTTACTTGTCTTTCTTACTCATTCGATATGATATCCAATTATTCATGTCGATTAGTTGCAAACAATAAGTGCTAGACCAACTTCTTGATTCAGATTTTGGACGGTCTCTTACTGCAGTTACAATTCTGCATACTTGTCCTAGTAAGCTCACAAGTAATGATTGATTCACTACCTCTATGCTTGCCTTGTCATATTTGTTGTCAATATTCTTTTAGGGTGGACCACCCTATTTCAAAATACTGGAACCGCAGACATGAGTGAATAGTATTTCTTTGTGTGATCTCTTCCATCATGTGTGGGCAACGAACACTGCATTGTATAGAAAGAAAGTGTCATATCCACCTTCTACATAGACTACGATCTTTTACATGGAATACAATCTACCTACTTGCTTTTTGTCGCACTACCAGCACTCCACCCTTGAAGCTAAACATTATGTCACTCATAATTCCTTAGTTTATTTGTTCAAATACGAATTTGATATGATTCTAATGTTCCTACTTCAGTTTTGAAATGTGTGTCCGCCTGTTATAGAGACATAAGAGGTTTTTATTTCTGTGTGTGGTCTAGTCAGGACGGTTGTGGGGTGAACTTTGTATATGCAGGGGTTTGTAGGGAGACACTCTCCGAGTTGAATCCGCAATGCATTCCATAGATAATCTGACTACTTTTTAAGTTTTCATGAATCTCAGATACTGAACAGCATCATAATGATTATGAGCTTGTGTGCATGAAAAGCATAAAGCAGAACAATGCCATGGCTGTCAAACTTGGCATTAAGGGACTGAAATCAAGTCTGGATGCAATGCAATGCAAATGCTCTCCACCTACAGATTCGTGCTCAGAATATGATCCTAACAATGATTCTGAGCTAGAGGGAGACCTAAGTCAATGTAGCTCCCTAGTGGAGGAGTCAGAGATAGATGCCCTATCTTATTCACCCATCAAGGTGCTTGCTCTACCTTTCCAAGGTTATATTGGTCGCACATATCTTACAGCTGATGCTTTGCATTGCTTCTACTTTGTTGCACTACCATTAGCTTAGTTTACACATCGTGTATATGAATACACCCTGCCTATCCATTTTCAGTACATATTCCATCTGTCATCATACCATATTTATCCATTCAAATGTTGTTCTTGTGTATCAGACGTTCAAAAGGAAGAGGGCGATTGCTGATCGCGGAGGAGCATGAACAAAGTATTGGGAAAAGCTAGTGACCCCTGATAAATCAAATAACCCATTCAGTGTAGTTGCAATATTACCAGACCCACAAAACACGACCCCAACTCTAGCAGACTCTAGCCCTACTACACTAGTCATCTCTGATGCCCCAACTCAGCAGACCCCAACTGCAGCAAACAGTATGATGATGCCAGTTGACATAGCACTAGCTCTACGACGCAAAACACCCATTCCAGCAAAGAGTACACCAAATCCAGTTGCCAAATCCCTTTTCGAATGAGAGCGAGCCCCAATTGCAGCAAATAGGACCCCTTTTCCACTTCTTCCCAGTTTAGAAGACGAAGCTTATATTGTTATCAGGAACTTTGTGCGCATCTTTCCTTCATGGAAAGATTATACCACAGACACAGAACAATTTCCAATCTTCCTCCGCAACTTACATGTAAGTAATGTACTAATGTTATTCATGGTAATTAGTGCATATGTTTCTGCTGACAGAAGACACAAGATTTCATTCTTTTAAATAGGCGAGGACCAAACTGGATAGTCAAGACGAGCAAGGGTTGGTTGCACTTTTCAGGCACTCGTTGATGAAGTATCGTTCCTACCTGAGGCAAGCGCACTTCGATGGCAAGCCTCTAAATGAAATTTCTGTAAAGTCTCCGGTGCTACATTTATCAGACAGTGACTGGAATAATCTTGTTACACATTGGTCTCGTCTGCAGCGTAAGGTACAGTCTATGATATCACATCACAATTTGAACTTCATTTCCGCATGTGCCTTACCGTCTCACTTGTACAAAAACTGTTTGCAGAAGAACATTCATTCTCAAGGGACCACAGAATCTCGCAACTATACTGCACACTTCATTGCTCTTGTGAGTACCTCTTGCCCTGTATGACCATACTTACTTTCAGAGCTGGTTGATTATGTAGCATCACTGCACATGTTAGCCTCGTTATCCTCCATTTGGTGGACATTATAAGATCCGCATCGACTCTTACATAAATTTAGAATCAACCCAATGCTTTTGAAGAGGTTTAGCTCTGCAGCCCTCTTGTAAGGACTGAACATCGTCTATCACTGTACTTACATTAACAGCTACTCCCCCCATCCCATAATATAAGAGCGTTTTGTACAGTACACCAGTGTATGAAAAACTCTTATATTATGGGAAGGAGGGATTGGTTCATTGTGTAGCATTCTGCATCTTATCTCCCTCGCCCACCATTTACTAAAAAATATCAGATCTATATTTAATCTTACCAAAAAGTTGAATACACAAACAATGCCAGTGCAGAAGTGTAGCCCATTGCTCTTGTCAGTACATTTTGTCCTGTAATGCTTGTACTTACAGGGATTGGTAGTTGATTATGTAGAATCAATCTGCATCTTATCTTCATTATCCTCTATCCCTTCCAGTATTATCATATCTATAATTACTCTCTACAAAATGCAGATTACAGACAATGCTTATGAAGAAGTTTCTGTGTTGAAATTATTGAGTTATCCTTCCCTTGACATGGAGAAGGGCATTATAGAGCCGGTGTTAACTGTTAATGTAAATCAGTCCTTCTAAAGCCTTTATCCTCAACTGCTGTTTAATTTGTTCGTACTCCCTAGCGTCAACTGCTGTTTAGTTTGCTGTTTCTATCAAAATGCATGTTCGCAACAACTGTAAGTTCCAAGTTTTAGTTGTAAAACCAAATTCCTTATTCATACCATGCACATTACTCAATACTCCCTATATGTATGCTTGTTTTTGTGGATCTATAATCCAGTGTGTGGTGAAGCCGCCCACGTTTGCACCTTGTCATCTCCTGTTTTATCTTACTGATGTGGCTGATGATATGAACAACATGCCATGCACATTAATCAAAATAGATACAATGATTGTCTTTGCCCTTCATCTATGCTTGTTTTGTTGACATGGTAATCCAGTAGTGTGGTGAAGCTGCCTGCATTATGAACAATGCCAAATTATGCTATTGATATTTTGAACTGACTCTTTATTTTATAATTTGAAATTGGATGGAATTGACAGCACAGTTACCATCTTTGTTTATACACATGCAAAACCTGTCATCTCTCTACTTGTTTCAGGGTGATATGCCTGATGGCATGCACAAGTCTGCTGAAGGCTGTGAGACAAACCCAACATATATTGTAGCAAAGAAGGCAAAACATCTTGAAGATAGCGAGACAACCCCAAAGTCATGTCTTGATGCAGTGTTCAAGTTACTTGAGACTAGCAGTACGACAAGCTCACAGAATTCGCTGTCTAAATCAATTCGACTTCTTCAGTCCCAAGTTCAAGCAGAAAGGCATTCTGCAACTCAACTTCGACTTGAAGTCCTATCTCTAAGGAAGATCGCGGAGAACACCAATGAGAACCTCATTGCTAAACAGCTACAGCTGGAAGCTATGACCAACATGCTAGGCCAGTCTCACAGTCTTGCTCAGCAGCTTGCGCAGCAGCTCCTGCGCAAGGCTAACCTTTCTTGAACTGTCCTGGAAGTGGTCTTGGTTCAGTATTATTTTGTTACACTGCAATGGCGCCCAGTTTTTGTAATCTGCTTCTTCATTGCTCTTTATGATCACTGGTGGCGAACTTCGATGCCCAGTGGATGTAATATACCATAAATCCTTTATTGTATAGTGTAGGTTTATTCTAAGTTACTATGCCGTAATTTCTTTATTGTATAGAGTAGGTTTGTTCTTAATTCCTACTAGTTACCGTATATGCCATCATTCGCTATCTGAAAAAAAAACAGCGAAAATCTGATGTAGGTGACCGGGCCGAAACATTCGCCTCTAACGGGCCTGCATTTTAGCGGGCCACAATTTGGCCGGCCTGCAACTTTCTTGGGCCTGAAAGGCCATTGGGGCCTTCACACTTTGCGCCAGGCCCACAACTTACACGGGCCTCCATTCGGCCCAAAGTTTAGTTGGGCCTTTAGTGGACCCAGCGCTTAGTTGGGCCCATGTAGCTTCGGGCCATTAACAGGCTGAATATTCTGCTGGCCTGTTACGGCCCAGAAGATACCATGGGCCTTTAGCAGGCCGAAATGCATGTTGGGCCTCAATTTTCAATAGTCATCCACGGGCCTTTAGCAGGCTGAAATGTATGCCGGGCCATTATTGGCCCAGTTATATGACGGGCCATTACCAGGCCGAAACATATCTCGGGCCTTAGTTGGCCCACTGATATCATGGGCCTTTAAGAGGCCGAAAGCTTAGTAGAGGCATCAACGGGCCGAATTATACGACTGGCCTTTAATAGGCCCAAAGTCACGTTGGGCTGAACTGTTGCCACCTTGATCACGGGTCGTTAGTGGGCCGGATGTCGCGTCAGACCATATATGGCCCATTGGCAGCACGGGCCATTCCCAGGCCAAAAGACACACCGGGCTAAAATGGGCCCATGTCTACATCGGGCCTCTAAAAGGCCGAAATGTCACTAGGCCGTAATTGGGCCCAAATACTCGGCGAACAAATAACGGGCCAGATCTGGCTTTGGGCCGTAAATGGGCCATGTTTAAGTAGGCCGTTAGTGGGCTGGCCCACTAGTACCTGAGTAAATACTACGGGCCATTGACTGGGCCAGCCTTTTTAACCTATATGGGCCTCTGTTGGGCCCTGCCACGTGTCGACGTATCATAGGCACGTCTCCTCCATTGGATGGACGACATCTGGCCCACCGAGGAGCCGACACGTGTTTCCTCCGACCAATGATGATTTTACACGTGGAAAATTCCCATTGGTCCTGGATGTTAACGCGTTATCGGATCCAAACCGGAACCCGATAGCTTAACGGCGACCCGTTACGGTGGATGCCACGTGTCGGTTACCCTTGACGAAAGCACTTCCATGACGCGCCATTTATCGTCATGGAAGTGAACACTTCCGTGATGATAATTCTGGTATTGTCATGGAACACTTCTACGACAGCACAGGTATGACTATCTTGATTCTGTCATAAAATCATCATGGATATACATGCATGACAGAAAACGTGACCTACTATGACAAACATGTATCATCATGGAAGTGTATTTTTTGTAGTGAACAGTGGTGGATTGCTTACGAGTAGATCTATTTTGAGCATCGCAAATCCTATACCAAGCATCTTTTAAACTTTCTCCTCCCGTTTATTTAAATTAAGCACTTCATTTTCATGGGTAGAAGCTACAAGCGAAGAACTAGCCATAGCAACAAGCAAAGAAAGCACACGAGATATTATTGGTATTTTTTATTTTTTAAACGAAAACTAATAAAGGCAAATAAAAGCAAATAATAAGTATAACAAGTAAATGATAAATATGTGTGACGGGACCTTTGTTTGTTTGATGAAGTCTCCCAGGCAACGGCGCCAAAAATTCTTCTACTACTTCTCATAGGCGTTGGGATTTCCCCAAAGAGGAAGGGTGATGTAGTATAGTAGCAAAAAGTATTTCACTCAGTTAAGAACCAAGGTTTATCGAACCAGTAGGAGGTTCAAACAAAGAAACCAACAGTACCTGCACACATACACACACACACACACACAAATACTTGCACCCAACGCGGGCAAGAGGGTTGTCAATTCCCTTGTACTCGTTAATTGCAAGGATTAATTCTGATAATGGTAGATATATAAATTGCAAAACTAAATAAAACTATATAAATTGCGGTAAGGTATTTAGGCTTTTAGTAATATGATGTGAATGGACCCGGGGGCCATAGCTTTCACTAGAGGCATCTCTCTCATGAATATAGCAATGGTGGGTAGAAAAATTACTGTTGGGCAATTGATAAAAAAGCGCATAGTTATGAGGTTATTCATGGCATGATCAGTACATAGGCATTATGTCCGTGACAAGTAGACTAGAACGATTCTGCATCTACTACTATTACTCCACCCCCTCGACCGCTATCTAGTATGCATCTTAAGGTATTAAGTTCATAACAAACAGAGTAGTGATTGGAGCATGATGACATAATTAGACAAAATAAGACCAATCAATATGATCGAACCCCGTTGTTTTACCCTTAGTAGCAACAATACAAATACATGCCTCACTACCCCTTTTGTCACGAGGTGAGGACACCGCAAGATTGAACCTACTACTATGCACCACTTCCACTAAAGATAAATCAATCTAGTTTGCCAAACTAAACAGATAGATTGGAAAGCATTACATAGCTATAATAATCACACATAACAAAGTTCAGAAAAGACTCAATTACTTTTAATGAATAATCTGATCATAAACCCACAATTCATCAGATCCCAACAAACGCACCGCAAAAAGATTACATCGAATCGATCTCCGAAGAGAACATTGTATTAAAGATCAGAGAGAGAGAGAGAGAGATCTAGCTACTACTATGGACCCGTATGTCCTGTGACGAACTATTCACGCATCATCGGAGAGGCAGCAATGTTGGTGTAAGGCCCTCCGTGATCGATTACCCCTCCGGCAGAGTACCGGAAAAGGCCTGCAGATGAGATCGTGGAAGAACGGAGGTTTGCGGCGGCGGAAAAATTGTTTCAGGTCTCGCTCTAGGGGTTTTGGAATATATGTGAATTTATAGGCCAGGAATTAGGTCAATCAGAGCAATAGGGGCCCACAAGGGGCAGGGCGTGCCCCCTGCCTTGTCGTCATATCGTGCATCGTCGGTTCTCTCCCTGAAGCTTCTAGGGTCTCTTCTGGTCCAGGAAAAATCGTCAAAAAGTTTCGTCGTGTTTGGACTCCGTTTGGGAGGGATTTTATGTAAAACCAAAAATAAGCAGAAAACAACAATTGGCACTTGATAATGAGTTAATAGGTTAGTTTCCAAAAATGATATAAAATGGTGTATAAAGCATACAAGATTGATAATATGATAGCATGAAATAATCAAAAATTATAAATACATCTAAGACGTATCAGCTGTCTACCGCCTACAACGGCGGATACGGACGCCCCCCGGCTCCGTAAAAAAACATGAATGCGCTCTGGCTAAGACTAGAGCAGTTGGCGTGGAGGTGGAGGAGAGAGTGGCGGTGGATGCGAGAGCAGCGAAGCTCAAGAGGCAACATAACCACGCCGTCCGAAGGATGGCCGGCTTCATTTACTCCTCCTCTGACGTCTGACGGCTCCGACCCCCCCCCCTCCCGCGGCCGACGCCTACAACAACGCCGGTGACTGGAAGGTCAAAGGACCGGCGAGGAAGCGGTGAAGAAGCTCGGCCCTCTCTTCGTCTTTTTTTCTGTTCCTAGAAATTTTAGTTTAGAATTTATGTCGATCAGCTGAATTGTGCTTCTCTTTTGGACTATGTTCAGATTATGTGGATTTCTATGTCCAGATTAAGTCGGTTTCTATGTCCGTTTGTTGAGTTCGTCTGTTTCGTTGATGATCTACTTAGTTTAGTTTCACGTTGCATGCATAGTATGGATTTAGGGTACCGGATATGAGGCATATGGTGTTGATGTGGCGATTTGAGGATTGATCGGTCACTGTCTATGGACGTATAGGGTGCCGGATTTAGTAAGCGTGACTGTAGATGCTCTTAGGACGCGTTTAATTGCCCACAAAAGCTCAACCAGGCCCGATGTATGCAACATCTTTTCGGCGTCGGGCTGTTTTGTTACATGCAAACACTCTTGAGCCGGCATAGCACAGTTCTTAAAGCACCTCTGGGCCTGTATCGCTGGGAACTCCCGAATCGGCAGTTTCCAACGAGGCAGGCCCGAGCGATGCTCTGAACCGCACGTGGGTGGCTCTGGTTGTACGTGTTTGCACTTAATCACCTCCTTAATCTTCTTCACTTAGCCTCTTCTTTTCTACACAACCGTGCTTCGATTCGAAATAAACTGTACATGAAAAGATGAACCTCGATGTTCTGATTCCATTCAGGCGATCGGATCATTGTTTCGTTCACTGTATATGTTGAATTTCATGTTCATATTTGGATCCTTTTTGAATGAATTTTAAAAAATTCGTGGCACAGGTCGACCGTTTGAAGTTTCCTTTGACGAGTGGCTTCACCTCATTGTCTGACACGACTTCCGTGTTGTGGGTTTTCTATTTCACAATTATAGACGAGTAGATCTACATATGATAGTTATCATTACAATCAGTTCGTACAATCTTCAAAACATCAGGCGGACCAGAAGCAAGCCAAGTCATAGTCCTACCATGAATTCTACCAAAACTAGCTAAGCTATCACTAGCCTATTCTGCGTACGAGAAACATGAGTAAAACAAGTATGTCTAAGACTCATGAGATATTTGATCTCATTGATCACCGAAGCATAGACAGAACGATCAGTCACTCCACTAGAAATCAGAGATACTGCCAGCACTGAATCCATCTCAATAGCTATAGGAAGTTCAGAGCGTTGAATAGCAAAAGAAAGCCCCTCCATACAAGCACATAGTTCTGCCTCCAGTGCATCTCTGCAAGCAAATAAAGCTCTGCATGCTGGAAATACTATGGCTCCATTAGTATTCCGAAGTAGCATACCCGCACCTGCCTCATCGCTTGAGATATAAGATTCGTCTGTATTCAGTTTGACCCATCCCTCAATCGGTAGCTTCCAGCATAAAGTCGGTATTGGATTACTTGACGCCCTAGGCCGGTCATAAGATATGACAGTTTTACCTTGAACCGGATGAACATGAGAGTTCAACTTAATGCCGATCAGCGAGTCCAAATAAAACACCGGGTGAAAGCAAGTGAAAATTGCTTTCACGATGCGGAGACCCCATATGCAGGCAACCAGTCTTCACTCAGCTTCTCATTTTTTCCATGCAACCACCAAAAATCGGTGCAGGTAACAAAACACGCCTTTACTCACACAGAGTCGGACAGGAAGACATGCAGAGGCAGGCGATGCACGCATGTGAAGCAGCTGGAGCTAGCAAAGGTGGAGTACGTAGATGGGTGTATGACTGGCCGTTGGGGGATTCTGTCCCTGGAATCAGGGAGAAAGAGGCCAAGACGGATGGATGCCGTTGGGGGATTCTACTGGCTGGCTGGCTGGCTGGCTCCCTGCCCGGACGCATGAGCTCACGGCAGATACGCACGATATCTGCGTGCGCGTACCCGTGCCCGTCTCCACCTCCGTGGTAGTGGTACCGTAAGCAACGGCACATGCATGCGCGCGCGGCCACGACGCGGACGGCCACCGTTGAGAAATGAAATCCATCCCTGGCGCTTCCCTTTTGGTCTCGGTCGTACGTACATGCCCCCGGTCCACCGGCGACCGCTTTCTGTTGGGTTGGTCTTTCTTGGAGACGGAGCACTGTGCTGTCATGGGTGAGTGGCCCTAGGGCCGCCTCCAGAAATTCGGGGCCCCGGTGCGAAATGCAAATTGGGGCCCTAAAATTTCTAAAATACACGTTTTTTATAAAAGAAAATGAATGGATTCAAACACTACATGAATTATAGGCTTGTCAAGATAGTAAAACAACCTGAATTTTATATGAGGAACTATCTTGAAATTTTGGTGTGTGACAACTTGATCAGCTAGTCTACTATATATCTTCCCTAAATAATTTGATTGATGAACTGATGCATATGCACACAGTATTTACTAATATATAATTATTCAACAAAATAGTCTAAATTAAATAGGGATGCGGTTTGAGCGCACCTGGTGGACAGATCGGTGATGCCCTCGCAGCCACCGGCAGTCTCTACTTGTGTGTGTTTTTTAGCACACGCAATATATGAAGAATAGAATAGAAAGGAGTATTTACAATTACAAGATGATGTTATAGCGTAGAAAAACTAGCAGTCTACACTGCCGAAACTTGGCATTAAGCAACCTATTGACAAAACCTGCCAGATGAGTCACCTAAACGTCCAGTCACCATGACCCTTGTAATAGAAGAAGAGAGGACAAGAGCCGTGCATCGAATCCAATTGTTCTCAAAACCGAAACGCTGCATAATTTCAACGAGGAACGGCAATCCAGCAGAGTCAAAAGCACAAGCTATATGAAGTTTGAGCATCAGAGAAGGCACCTTCTTGCGATGCAGTTCCCGGACGGCTTGTTGTATCATAAGGAAATTCTTCATGAGAGCAGGGCTATGGGCTGTGCCTCCGGGCAGGAAACGAAGCGATCAAAGACCAAAGGAGATAACCTCCGTCTCCGTGCGGCGACGGCGTCGTCTCGGGAAGATCGATAGATCGATCGATCGCCAGGGTTGTGTCGATCCGGACTCGGGAAAGGCTCGTTCAGGAAACTGAGGAACAGGCCCATTCGGGAGAGCCATGGGCCTGTGCTAGCCGTGAAAAATGGCCCAAAAGGAAAACAAATACTAGACATTGGCCCAAAATCGGGGGCCCCTAGAATTTGGGGGCCCTGTGCGGTCGCACAGCCCGCACATGCCCATGGACGGCCCTGGTCGTATTTGTTTTCCATAGTGGTGCATCTAAACATACGTGATGCGCTGCGCGCTCACCACACGACAAGACGTACGTTCCGGACTGCAGTGACTAACCAGTCAAAGTACAAACTTAATTAATCGATATACGTACGTACTTACGTATACAGACCGGTACATGCCATGGACACGGAGACCAGGCTAGTAGTATCGTTCTCGTTCGAGCCCGGACGTCGGTTTGATGCCCAGCAGTTAACCCTGTCGGTCGGCCTGGAGCTGCAAAAAGACATGTGTCCGCAAGTTTTGATCGAGGAAGATACTACTGCTCCAAGTCCAAGAGAAGAGAGGGCGCGTGGGGCGATCAAGACGTACGTACTATTTGGACTGTTGCCGTGAATGCATCACACGCTGCCATGATCTTTCACATTTACTGCATGCCAGCCAGCGTACCGTACGTACGTGCTACTCCGCAGACACTACCATACGTAGCACCAATGCTTCGAATCGGGACGCAGCCATGCATGCAGTAAAAATAAATCTCCACCACCACCACACGACTGGCGATTGGCGACTGCGAGCCCGCTCGCACACGTACGGCTCGTCCGTGTGCATGCATGCACGTACGTACGTACCAACTAGGGCAGTACAAGAGGGAGAGAGCCAGCCAGCTATCGCTATGGGCTTCCATTTTCTACTTGGACATGGAGTCTTGGAGAGGCCGACGGGGCTGGTTCATTCCTAGCTTTGCTCGTCGCCGGCCGGTGTCAGCGGTGAAAATGCTGCGCGCGTGCGAGCGTGCGTGCATCTTTCTCGATCGTCCTTTTGCATTGCATTTCCTCTGCATGCACAGTGTACACTTGGGCATGCATGAGGCTGGGGTTTGTAGGCTAGTACTAGTAGAAGTGAAGTGAGGTGAGCACAGTGCAGTGACTGCAACAGTGGCGCTAGCTATCACTGTTACGTGGAGCACCACTGGGGCCAATAGAGAGGCTAGGCCAGTTAGGCAGATATAGCTAGCTAAGCTAGCTAGGTGTGCATTGCATTGCATGTGTAGCTATAATTCCTAGGCTAGGGTGGTGTACACACACACACACACACATATATGAGAGTATGCATCACCGAATGCAATGGCTCATTCGAGCCATGTGTACGCTTTTCTTTCTGTGATGCCAAATGTGGCCAGTTGTCATTACATACGTGGACGAGAATCATCATTTGGGACGCTCTTTCTCCATCGATCGATCTCAGGCCCAACCCAAATGAGTTTATCAAACCAAAGGAATGGAAAAGGGAAAACGAGCTACACGCTACAGCAGCATGACAAGATGGTAGCTAGGTAGAGAATCCGATGCTCTTCCCGGGGGGGGGGGGGGGGGGGGGGGCATGCACCCTGTGCTGTGCGTGCACAGCGATAGCATAGGCGCACGTCGATCTCGGTGTTGGTTTTTTGCTGGGTTTGTTTGGCTCCCTCCCACTCCCACTCTCACTTAGTACTCAGGAGATGTAGGCACTGTTTGTTTCAGCTTTGGGAGCAGTTTTTGGATTCGAAAAAACTGAAACTGAAACAAACAGCTATTTTAGAACTGTTGTGAAACCACAACCCAAAACTGTTTCTGGCTATTTTCAGTGTAACAGCCCAAAGCACGTATCGGGGTACTTCACAGCCAAAGCTGTTTCTCTAGCCCCTCTGCTTTTGGCGTTTGGTCGTAATTATGTCATAAATGTCGCCGCAGGCATGACCTATCTCTCCCTTCGCCCCTCCTCCTGAAACATAGCGTTTTCACCAGCCCACAGTCGTTTTCACAGCTACGTTGCCAAACAGCTAACCTTCACTGCAGCTGTTTTCTCAGCACAGCAGTTTTGCCAGCACAATAAGTTCATAGCTGAATCTGTCGAAACTGAAGGCCAAACAAACACAGCCGTAGACGCTGCGGGGCCCCGCCCCCATTGCCCTCTCATCATCCATCCCCAAGAGAAAGCGGAGCCAAAGGAATCGGGCCTCACGCATATGGTCTTTGCTTCCCGGGAGGAGGAAAACTGCGTGACATGCCGTCGACGAGGGTGGATGGATGCACGTCACGTCCCTTTCCCAACAGCCGAGTAACAGAACAGCTGCCTCACATATGCCCCCATAAGCGCTGCCGGCCTCGCCATACCATACGTGTGGTGCTTCATTGAGTTGAGTGGCCTGCCCTGCCGTGCCTTGCCCTCAAGGCTCAACCTAACTTCTCTAGCAGTTTATCTCATCAATAACACTGGAGCAGTAGTATGTTTCATGTGGTTCTCCTGGATCGTTTTTAACTAAAGCCTATACGTTAGGGAAAAAAAATGTGTTTCAAACTGATGAATGGGGTTCAGTTGGTTGGCTGGACCAAGTGAATGAACAGTCGTATCACATGCCACCTACATGTCCTCTTTAAGCTAAACTTTGGGTGTCCATTCCTATTTTTTTAATATTAAATTTTATTCGAACCCTATCTGAAGTCAATAGAATCAAATGCCAAACGTGTGTTAATTTGATCCATCGGCAGACAACCTCAATCATATTTCCTTCCTACCTCATTTTTCAGTCCTCTAGTTGGTGCATGCATCTGCACAGTGTTACAATCAACAACTAACGAACTCATTGCGTGCGTGGGGTTTAGACCATGTCCAATACTAGTAAATGCTAAAAATACTCCACCGATGCATGCTTCAAATCGTCATCCGTTTTCAACTACCCGAATGGTTGGGCTTTACAAATATCACCATCGACATGGACTCAACCCGCCTCCAATATTACTCCAGCAACTACTCCAAAAGTAGGCTAATCAGTTTCAAAATGGTTCTTTCTAAATCTGCACAAGTACACCATGTCAAGTCAGAATTTCGATTTTGTTTTTACAGGAGAGAATGTCTGCGATTCGAATGAAGTACATATTATCTGCGCATGCATGGCGTCATAACTTGAGGATTGTTCCGGTGTTCATGTCTGCCTGTACATAATTTTAGTCTTTATTTTTAACTGCATCGGTGCACACGAAGATGGAGCACGAATTGCTCCAAAAGTTTCTGACAATGATATCACGTTTTAACCTGTTCGTTTTCCTTCCCCTTAATAGGAAGAAACAAGGCAAGAGATTGTCTAGGTAGTTAAGGAGACATTCCACCCTTGGAGGCATCTCTTGTTGTTTTCAGATTGCTTTCATCGGTGTTCTTCGTTAGCAAGAAGGCAGACATTAGAAAGACAGTTTTGACCAATTGAACTAAAATTATTGTTGCTTCCATGTCAAATTGCACATGTAATTTACACCTGCAGTTTCAGTGTCGTAGTTGAAGCGTGATAAATTATTGTCAAACTGTAAATATGTCATTGCAGTACAAAATTGGCATGCTTGATGGGTTTTCAGCAGCCGCCGTAGTAATAATAATCAAAGGAGGACTTGCTCTATTCCAGCTTTCAAACCTATCTAGACCTGTCGTGCCATAATCTTGACGACAGAATGATGCCTATACTCTATTCAACTTAATCAAAAGGGTAATAAGTTTAATGCCATACCTATCCCGATTACCACAACAGTATTATGGTTTCCCTCTGAAGCGACCCATTGCAGGCCGGGGCAAAGATCTGTGTTAATTCAACTACCCTAGAAAAAAAGGATGCCTGAGTAGTTGTGATCAAGTAAGTTATATTAGTTCCGATGCAAAATATATACTTCCTCCGTTTTTATTTACTCCGTATATTAGGTTTGACTGAAGTCAAACTTCGTAAAGTTTGACCAAGTTTATAGAAAAAATACAAATATTAGCATAACAAATTCATATGATGTGAAAGTACTTTCAATAATGAATCTAATAGTATTGATTTGTTATTGTATACGTTAATAATTTTGTTTATAAACTTTGTCAAAGTTTACAAAGTTTGACTTTGACCAAAACTAATACGCGGATTAAATAAAAACGGAGGGAGTACCCGAGTAGCTAGCATGCATGTCTTAAGACAGGATTTGACCTGAAGTACCAAATGTAGTATAAGTTGAGATTTTATTTTGCTGTAGTGAATTCAGACGTGAGAGTGTCAGGTGACACATAGGCTGACCCAGTCCAGTCCTGCTTGGTGCAACTATAAAACATGATGACTGCACGTCTTCATCCATCCATTCAGCAGATCAACAGGCTCGCTCGATATTTATGCTGTACACCTCCAAGTGTGTGTGTCCATGCATGCCAGGCCCAGGGTGGTGTATGGAATGGAGCAATAGACAAAAGAGTTTTTTTTTTCGAGAGTACGAATAGATAAAAGAGTAACTCCAGTCAAACATGGGCAGAACCGGCACTGTGGGTGGTAAAAACTGCTGAGAAACTCACATTGCAGTGATTGCTCACTGCAATGTTTCTTCGTCAGTTGAGATATCAGTTTGGTTTTAGCATTGACCGTGTGGGTTGGTTGCAGTTGCAGAGGCCATAATTAAGACAGGATTGTCGCCGGTGATGAGGCGAGCAGGCAGTTGCAGGTGTAGCAGCAATTACAGAAAGCGAGTGACGAGATGAGGGAGGCAGAAGCAACTGGTAACGGAGTCAGAAGAGAAGAAGCGACGAGATGCTGTTGCAACAGCAGTTTCGTTGGCTTGCAACGTGCGTGCGTGCGTGCGTGCGTGATGAGGATGAGGCGAGGTCCTCCTCCTCCGCCACCATCCATCCGTCCCCGCCACGGCCACCACCAGGCCAATCCATGCGCGCAACAGTCCAACGGAATCCCCCGAGACCACGCCCGGCCGCCCGGCCCCGACCCGCCCCGACCCTAGAGAGAGAGAGAGAGACCGTTCTTGTTGATGAATGCAACAAGAAAGAAAGAAAGTCCTAGGAGGGGGATTTGTGGTCTATGGGGACATCTACATCTTATATGGATTTTTTTTTAGTAATTCAATAAAAAGTCAAAAAAATCCTGAAAATATTTTTGAAATAAACTTGACCTTTTATTGTACTCGTAAGAAAAAATCCACAAAAAGAAAATATCCCTTTGACTTCTTTTCAAAAAGACAAATTTTTGGCTAAAATAGTGTGAATAGTGACCTATAATAGCAAATAAATTTTGTCTTTTTTGCTGTGAAGTCAACTTTTGTTTTTTTTCGTGAAAATTTATATTCTAGTGCAAAAGTAAGTCAAGTTTCTTGGCAAAAAAGTTCTTACCTATTTTGACTTTTTATTAAAATATTAAAAAAAATCCTCATATAGGGTGCACATACAACCAGGAACACAAGTTTATTTTCCGAAAGTCCTACTCCTACTCCTAGTGCACCGGCTTAGTAAACTGAGTGAGCCTTTAATTTGTTTTTCTCTCGCCGTCGCCGGCGGCTGGGTGGGCACCGACAATGGAATGGAATGGACAACAACGGACATATGAAATGCAGTGCGTTTTCTCGTTGCTGCAGGGCGGCAATTTTTAGTTATTTTCTTGCTTCTTCCGCACATACAAATGGAATAGAGAGAAAACAAGAGAAAAGAGGACATGAAACTAAGTTCGTGTTGCCACCATTACATTACATTACATTACATGCGACTTGTTTTCCATCTGAATAAGTACTGTAATCAGCAGCAAAACTGAGGAGTGAAACCAGAGAGGTCACATTCATCGCCGTAAACAACTCAACTCCTCCTCCTCATCTTCTCCTAGTCTGCTTCTTCTAGACTCTAAGCCTGCTTAATTAGCTAGGAAGGATTGGCCGCCTCCCTTAGGATGATGATGATGATGATATTGGCCTGCTCCACCTGTACACCGCACCGCCCCGCCTGGTCATGTCGAGCCCACGCCCAGGAAGTCGAAGAAGGGCAGGCTGAGCTTGTCGCCATCCTGCTCGGCGGCGCCGCTAGCCTCCTCCTCATGCTGCTGCTGCTGCCTGCGCTGCTGTTGCCGCGCCGACGAGGACGACGGGGCGGAGAAGGCGGAGCGCGCGCTCGGCGAGAACGCCTGGGTCACGCCGTGAGCTTGCGGAGCCATGTCGTAGCCTGCACCAAAGACCACCATGTCAGTCGGACTCGGATCAAAACGCTGGCCTTGTCCATGTCCATGTCCATGTCCAAGTGGAGGACTGACGACTGACGACGCAACAAAACAACAAGCTTGGGGCTTGGCGCTTGGAACTTGAGCCTTGAGGGCAAGCATGCAGCGAGGGAGGCACGTACCCTGGTGGTGGTAGAAGCAGGGGACGGCGGCGCTGCCGGAGCTGAGGGAGAGGTCGGTGGTGCAGGTGGACGCTGACTCGTCGGACTCGCCGCCGCTGTACGCGCGGCTGGCCGTGGCCGTGGCGGCCTTGCTGTACACCCCGGTTGCTATCGCTACCCCCATGGCGAACGGCTGGAGCGGCATGGGAATGGGAGATGCCCCGTGGTGCTGGTACTGGTGCTGGTGCTGGAGGACGACGCCCGGGTAGTGCGGCGCCGGGGCGATGGAGGAGGAGGAGGAGGAGGCGGGCTTGCTGCGGCGGCGGAAGGCGCCGGACTGCTCCCGCTGCCTGCGGGCCATGAGGACGTGCCAGTGGTTCTTGACGGCGTTGTCGGTGCGGCCGGGGAAGAGGCGGGCGATGAGGGCCCACTTGTTGCCGTAGGCGCGGTGCGCCGCCATGAGGCGGTCCTCCTCCTCCTCCGTGAACGCCCGGCGGTTGATCCGCGGGTCCAGCTGGTTGAACCACCGCAGACGGCAGCTTTTCCCTGTTGGCCGACATCACAAAATAAACCAGGAATCAGGCAGAACCCACGATCACCATTGCGTTAACCGCAACACACTCCAAATAAAATGCATGTTTTTTTTTTACTTTTACAAGAAAGAAAGAAAGAAAGAAAAGAAGCTATCCACACGAAACGGAAGATGTTTGCAGTAAAAGAAACCAGTGGAGTAGTTCCGTTTGCGCATTCAATGCATCTTCGAATCCGAAATGAAACAGCATTGCATCGGAGGAACATATTAGTAGGTTGTTTTATTTCTCTCACCTGATCTGCCGTCGAGCTTCTCGGCGATGAGGTTCCAGTTCTGGGGCCCGTACTGGCCGACGAGTTCCTTGAGCCTGGCGTCCTCGACGGGCCTCCAGTGGCCCCTGGAGCAGAGCTTCCCCTGCCCGCTGCCGCCGTCCTCCGCGTCGTCCACGTCCGCGGCCACCTCCTCCTGGTACGGCGCCGGAGGCGGAGGCGGAGGCGGAGGGTGGCTGAAGTAGCCATTCATCTCGCGAGCCATCCTTGGTCTCTCCCTAAGGTTCAAGGATTGGAGAGGGCTATGCCTTAAAAGGCGAGGAGCGGGAGGGTGAGTGGTAACGGAACAAGAGAGGAGAGCGAAAGGGACAGCTTCTTGTTTGCTGTTGATGCCGCTGCGAGGGGAGTCCCTCTCTAATATAGGAGATGGGAGGGGGAGGAGGAGGCCGCCTCCTCTCTTGTTCTTGCTTCGCCACCCGCAACAAAATGCCAAACAAGAAACCAATTAATGCCTCCTAACTTCAACTTTATATCTCTCCGCTCTACTAATTGGTTTTTCCTTTTCTTTTTCGGTGGTAACCTTGTTTTGTACAGTAGTAGTATTGTTCGGTGCTTGGGTCGGATACTCGGTTTGGTTGGGTTTGGGGGCTTCCCTTACTTTGAGACTCATGGCAAAAGGGTTGGAAAAGGAGAGAGAGTGAGATGGTTTTATGATTCTTTTTTTGGGTTCCAGAGGCCACTCGTGTGGGTTTGGGGAGTCCAATCCCAACCACTACCAGGGGCCGGCGTGGAACTCTGTGCCTTGCCACCTTGACAAACCCACCGGAACGCCCCTTCTCCCTACGTGCACCCCGTAGCATACCCACATTTCTTCATCACATTAGTATGCGTCGTATCTATATCCATCTCATGCATTTACTACTTCTGCTCCCGTTATCTATGCCAAATATACGTGAATATTGAGCGCAAGCAGGTTTTCATATCCTGTGATTACATTTCAAGATTTGGCTAACAATTTCCATCCCAAGGCTGCACTTTTGATTACTAATAATTACTAGTAGATGAAGATTTGAATATCTTTTCAGTGCTGCAAGAGTCAAATATTTGAAACAGCTAAGCAAAGCAAGCAAGCTACCAAGTTTTTGTAACTGCCACATTAACACAGTTACCTAAGACCAAGCGATTACCTGCATTCAGATAAGTATAGTAACCGTAGTCAAAGTATCGAGCCAGGTTCAACAATCTATAATGTCCGCCCCCACGAACCATGGTGGGAAGGGGAGGAAAAAATGGTTCTAAATATTTTAGAAGAAAAGAAACACATTTTAGTAGGCGAGCAATCGGATTTCAGATGGCACAGGCGACAAAACCCGATTGCTCACATATGCCACTAATAGGTTTCAGTAATCGCAGAATAACGAACTAACGAGAACGACAAGATATCGTGTCAGGATGGCGGATTGGGTCGCAGAAGTGGTTCAAACAATTTCGAAGGAAGGAAGACTATTTAGTAGGCGACTGACCAGATATCATATGACGCAAGTGACAAAACACAATTTGTCATTAATAAAGGTAGGAGGTTTACGTAGTCAATAATAAGCACTACCGAGGACAAAAGATAACTACTTCATTACCCGGTTGGTAATGGTAACCTAACATGCCGTCCTAGATACAAATTCGGGAGGATAAGACCAATTGCGACGACTTTAATTTTTTTCTTTCAAATAATTGATTTCATTATTTCCGTAGTTGCTCATCCGCCCACCTAGCGGGCAGCCTCACTGCCGAAGAGTGGTCGCCTCCTCTTGGTACAACCGGTCCTTTGCGTGATCCCAATACACACAATGATGGCTCTCGACATCCCGCCAAAGACAATTGCGGCAATGACGAAGATCTGCAGGGGCTTCTTATGGTGCGGCAAGGCACAGGCTAACAGTGGAGATTGTGCAGTGGGGTGGGAAACCGTATGCACCCCAAAGTAGGCAGGCGGCCTAGGACTTCCCAACCTTAGATGGCTGAACAGTGCAATGCAGTCGAGATGGCCATGGTTACAGCAGCCGACCCCACGCGACCTGGTGCGGGTTCCACGTCAAGGTACCTAAGGATTCTATGGCTCTTTTTCGGGCGACCACGAGAACTACGATTGGAAATGGGAGACCCTCCTTGTTTTGGGAGGACTGTTGGCTGGCAGGGTACCGGGTGCAAGGGTAGCAAAAAATGGTTCTCAATATTTTAGAAGAAAAGAAACACATTACAGTAGGCGAGCAATTGGATTTCAGATGGCGCATTCGACAAAATCTGATTGGTCACATATGCCACTAATAGGTTTCAGTAATCACAGAATAACGTACTAACAAGAACGGCAAGATATCGTGCTAGGTTCAACAATGTATATAGTGCCCGTTGCATGGCGGGTAGGATCGCGGAAATGGTTCAAACAATTTGGAAGGAAGAACGACAATTAAGTAGGCAACCGACCAGATATCATATGACAAAAGCGACAAAACACAATTCGTCATAAATAACGGTAGGAGGTTTAGGTAGTCAACAATAAGCACTACCAAGGACAACAAGATAACTACTTCATTACTCGGTTGGTAACGGTAACCTAACATGCCGTCCTATATACAAATTCGGGAGGATAAGATCAATTGCGACGACTTTAAAAGTTTCCTTATAATTGATTCCATTATTTTCGTAGTTGTAGGAGATGACGCATGACAAAACCTTGTTTGCAATATGAGGTTTTCGTAATCACACCAGTGATGCCCTAGCGAAAATGACAAGTCAATGAAGTCAGTATCGCTAACCGGGCACATAGAGCAAGATAAAAATTTGCGAAGATAAGACTGGTAGCTATGAAATTAAGAGAATTAAAACAGGTAAAGCAATGACAAACCCAATTGGCTATAAATGGTAGTAGGAGGTTTCCGCGATAACGACAATAACACAATAACGAACACGACAAGCCCCTTCATTGCTCAAGAATTCAGTTAGTAACAGTAACCATACATCACGCTAGATACAATTTTGCAAAGCTAAGGCTGAAATCAATGCCTTTACAAACTTCCAAAGAATTTGTTTTATTTTCCATGTTTATTTGATTGCAACAAATGACGTAGCACAAACTAGTTTCTCATAAAGGGTAGCATGAGGCTTCTGTAGTGCGACACTGATGTCGTACTGACCACGATTGTTCGAATTATTGCTTGGAATCAATATGAGTAATCTTAACCATATACACCTCGTTAGGAACAATTTTACAAAGGTAAGCCTAGTAGGGATAACTTAATTTGTCATTACCAGAGGTTTTGGCTGGTAATGTTCCATATTAAAATTCATACAGATAGGACCACTAGAAATGACTTTAAGAGCTACCAAAAAACTTGTTTCGTTGTTTCCATAATTGTAAGATATGACGCATGACAAGCATTGCTGGTCATACTTTGCAATATGAGGTTTTGTTAATTAGAACAGTAACACAGTGGCAATAATGCTAATTGCTACTTCTTGAGCTTGCGTTGGTTTTTCTCTTGAAGAGGAAAGGGTGATGCAGCAAAGTAGAGATAAGTATTTCCCTCAGTTAAAAACCAAGGTATCAATCCAGTAGGAGATACACGCAAGTCTCCAATCTATGCACCTGCACAAACAATCAAACACTTGCACCCAACGCGATAAAGGGGTTGTCAATCCCTTCACGATCACTTGCAAAGGTGAGATCTGATAGAGATAGATATAAAAGCTTGCTAAAACGTAAAACAAAATAAAAGTAAATAAATTGCAGCAAGGTATTTTTGGGTTTTTTGGTTTATAGATCTGAAAATATATGATGGAAAATAGACCCGGGGGCCATAGGTTTCACTAGAGGCTTCTCTCTTGAAGGCAAATAATACGGTGGGTGAACAAATTACTGTCGAGCAATTGATAGAAAAGCGCAAAGTTATGACGATATCCAAGGCAATGATTATGAATATAGGCATCACGTCCGTGTCAAGTAGACCGAAATGATTCTGCATCTACTACTATTACTCCACACATCGACCGCTATCCAGCATGCATCTAGAGTGTTAAGTTCATAAGAGCAGAGTAACGCCTTAAGTAAGATGACATGATGTAGAGGGATAAACTCAAGCAATATGATGAAAACCCCATCTTTTTACCCTTGATGGCAACAATACAATACGTGCCTCGCTACCCCTACTTTGTCACTGCGTGAGGACACCGCAAGATTGAACCCAAAACTAAGCACCTCTCCCATTGCAAGAAGAACCAATCTAGTTGGCCAAACCAAACCGATAATTCGAAGAGAAATACAAAGATATCAAATCATGCATATAAGAATTCAGAGAAGATTCAAATAATATTCATAGATAAACTTATCATAAATCCACAATTCATCGGATCTCGACAAACACACCGCAAAAGGATATTACATCGGATAGATCTCCAAGAACAACGAGGAGAACATGGTATTGAGGATCAAAGAGAGAGAAGCCATCTAGCTACTAGCTATGGACCCGTAGGTCTGTGGTAAACTACTCACGCTTCATCGGAAGGGCAATAGAGTTGATGTAGAAGCCCTCCGTGATCGAACCCCCCTTCGGCAGGATGCCAAAAAAGGCCCCAAGATGGGATATCACGGGTACAGAAGGATACGGCGGCGGAAAAGTATTTTGGTGGACGCTTCCGGTGGTTTGGGAATATTTCGGAAGTTATAGGCCAAAGATTAGGGTTGGAGGACTCCCGTGGGGCCCACAAGCCAGGGGGCGCTGACGATGACATGTACCTAGGGTAGGGTAATAGGCCTGACCTAGATGCCCTTCCCAAGGGCATTACCATAGAGCTAAAGACATTCAAAGTACAACAAAGGAAACCGACTGAAGTCACCTTGGAGTGCAATCCACTCGACCAGTTATTCCACTCGGAGACCCCAATTCCATTCGACCAAGATGAAGTCACTCGACCATACAAGAAACCACTCGGAACACGGAAGACCTAAAGTCACTCAGGATGGCAACGGTCAGGCGTTCACTCTGTAGTCTTAAAGATCATTTATAGCTCTTTATAGCTGGCGTTACCAGTAACGCCCTGACCTAATGTACATTGAACTCTGTGTAACGTGGGACGGCTGGGGTCCAGGCGCACTCTATATAAGCCACCCCCCTCCACTGGCACAAGGGTTCGCACCCCCTGTAACTCTCACGCATAACCCAGTCGACCAAGCCTCCGGGCACCGAGACGTAGGGCTGTTACTTCTTCTGAGAAGGGCCTGAACTCTTACATCTTGCGTGCACAACCTCACCATAGCTAGGATCTTGCCTCCTCCTACGTACCCCCTATTCTTACTATCAGACTTATTCCCACGACAGTTGGCGCCCACCGTGGGGCGGGTGTCTAAGCGACTTCCGGTGAGGTTGCAGTTTTTTCGATCTCCATCAACATGATTTCTGGCGGTGGTTTGGCTGAGGGCCGCGAGATCCGTCTCGGCGCGCTCGTTCTCATCGCCGACGACTCCGCCTGGCTCCAGGAGGCCCCCCTCGACGTCGAGACGCTCCCCGTCCGCGGGGCGACGCACTTTCGCGCATGTGCTCGCGGCGTCCTTCTGCGGCAGCCGTCGACCCAGTATCGGTCGGCTCCCGCGGCATCCTTGCCCCCCGCTGTTCGCCGTCGCAAGCGATCTGGTCGATCGCGGCTTCAGCGGTGGTTGAAGCATGTGGTGGCCCGCCAGTCGGCCACCCCATAAATCGCGGCAATTGAGCCCGACGAATCTCCCTACGGACTATTCGACCTGTCGACTAGTTCCTCCGAGACTTTGTCCGAGTGCGGGAGCAGTGACCCTGCGGCGGAAGTCCTGATGGTCGATACGCCGCGCGGCCCGCCGGGATTCCGTCGCGGTGGCGGCGGCGATGGCGGCGGCGGCTCGTCGCATGGTCACGAAGAATATCGTCCTGAAGCCCTCACTTCGGAGCAGAGGGACGAGCTGCATCATCGCAATATGGAGGCCCTCCACACCCCCATCACTGGGGAGACCTCCGAGGCTCGGGCCTTGGAAGCTGCGCGTCTAGCCACCTTGGCTGAGCGCGCGCGACTGGAAAATCTCCAACATTCACTCGACGAGCGTGCCCGTCGGCAGATCCCCGAATCCAGTCAACGGCAACGACAGTTGTTTCCTCCTGAGCCCCAGGTATACCGCACTCCGATCCAGAATCTTACAGCTGCAGCCCGTATAGCAGAGTCGATTCAGCCGTCCCAATCAGAGGCTGGAAGAGGTTTGATGCAGATTCGAGCGCTGCTCCAGGCAACAGGTGAGCAAAACACAACTGTTTCTCAGTCGCGCAACAGGATCCATAGCAGATCTGTGGTTGCAGACACTGTTCAGTCGGCTCACAGCCCAAGATCACCCCCGCAGCGCGAAGATCGTGGGCACCGCCAGGACCAGTACCTGGGTCGAGGCCACGGACAGTACGATCATCGGTACGGCCGTGATGGCAACCATCGGGTGCCTACGCCCCCTCCGAGAGGTGGATCGTACGCGCCTCGGCGGCATGATGACAGGCGCTTGTACGGTGATGAGTGGAGAGCTCCGGTCGACCCAAGAGAGCCTGGGTTTGATGCAAGATCACTTCTCGTGCAAGGTTTAGTCGACAGAGGCCGAGCACACAGGGAAGGACAAGATAGGAATCATCCAAGTGGAAGCAGAGTTCACGTGTCTGGGCCTGAATGTTTCAGCAGAGCTATCAGAGCTGTTGAGATCCCACCCAACTTCAGGTTGGCGACAGGAGTAAGCAAGTTCACCGGTGAGTCGAAGCTAGACACTTGGCTAGAGGATTACTGAGTGGCTGTGCAGATTGGTGGCGGCAATGATGATGTAGCCATGAAGCACCTCCCCCTGATGCTGGAGGGCTTAGCCAGAGCTTGGTTGAATCAGTTGGCCCCTGGTAGTATTTTCTGTTGGGAAGAATTGGCCCGAGTGTTCGTCAGGACATTTGAGGGCACTTGCAAACGACCTGCAGGGTTGACTGAACTACAACATTGTGTCCAGAAACCGAATGAAACTTTGAGAGATTATATCCAGAGATGGACCACTCTTCATCATACCGTGGAGAATGTGTCAGAGCATCAGGCAGTTTGCGCCTTCAAGGAGGCGTTCGGTACCGAGAACTTAACCTAAAATTCGGTCGGACAGGAGACATGTCCCTGGCTCGGATGATGGAAATAGCCACTCGGTACGCTAACGGCGAGGAAGAAGACCGACTCCGCAGTGGCAAGAATAAACTAGTCGCCCAGGACGCCGGAGGAGGAAATTCTAGTCGGAAGCAGAAGCGCAAAGCTGAACCTGCAGGTCCTGGTGAGGCCGTAGTTTTGAACCAAGGGAAGTTCAAAGGAAAGCCTAAGGAGCCTTGGATCCCCAAGAAAGTGAAAGATCAAGCGGGGAATGATGTGCTTGATCTACCGTGTCACATACACACCAAGAAAGATGAAGAGGGAAACCTGATTTACCCCAAGCATACCACTCGACAGTGTCGACTCCTGATCCAGAGCTTCCGAGAGGGTCAGCCCAATGAAAAGGAAAAGGAATCTGATAAGGATGAAGACAAAGAAGAGGATGATGGTTACCCCAAGGTCAATGCCACTTTAGTGATTTTTGCTGACATTGAAAGCAAAAGTCGACTGGAGGTTATCAATCATGAAGTGAATATGGTCGCTCCGGCAACTACGACATATTTAAAGTGGTCACAGACTCCCATTACATTCGACCAGTCCGACCACCCAGCGCACGTTGCCACCCCTGGGTGGCAAGCGCTGGTGGTCGACCCAGTCGTTGGGGGCACCCGACTGACCAAGGTTCTGATGGATGGTGGCAGTGGTTTGAACGTTCTGTATGCTGAGACCCTCCGGGGGATGGGCATTCTGATGTCCAAGCTCAGCGAGAGCAACATGAGATTCCACGGAGTCATTCCAGGAAAGAAAGCCGATTCACTTGGTCAGATTACTCTTGATGTGGTTTTCGGTGATTCAAAGAATTACCGTAAGGAAAAGTTAACGTTCGAGGTGGTGGACTTCCACAGTGCTTATCATGCGATTCTGGGTCATCCTGCATATGCTCGTTTCATGGCTCGATCGTGTTACGTATACCTCAAGCTGAAGATGCCTGGCCCCATAGGTGTGATCACGGTCACAGGGAATCGGCAAAGGGCAGAAGAGTGCCTCCAGAAGGGCTCAAAGATTGCTGATGAGCAAATGGCAGCAGTAGAAATGGAAAAATATAAAAAGAATGCAGATCCGAGTGATTTGTTGCGAGCAAAAAAGCCCGCTTCTGAGTCCACATTTCAGTCGGCCGGCGCAACAAAGCCTGTCCATATCCATCCGACCAATCCCGATGCTGCTCCGACCATCATCTCAACAACACTCGACAGCAAATAGGAAGAAGCGCTCATCCAGTTCCTCTATGAGAACTGGGACATCTTCGCATGGAAATCATCTGACATGCCGGGTGTACCCAAGGGACTGGCTGAGCACCGTTTGCGAGTCGACCAAAAAGCAAAACCCGTCAAAGAGCATCTCCGTCGGTCCGCCGTGGAGAAGAGGAAGGCGATTGGTGAGGAGGTGGCTCGGCTTCTGGCAGCTGAGTTCATCCGCGAGATATACCACTCCGAGTGTCTCGCCAATGTTCTCATGGTCCCCAAGAAAGACAAATCACTTCGTAGGTGTATCGATTTTAAACATATCAATCGGGCCTGCCCGAAAGGTCACTTCCCTGTGCCCCGCATTGACCAGATAGTCGACTCAACTGTGGGGTGTGAGCGATTGTCCTTCTTGGATGCATATTTCGGGTACCATCAGATCTGACTGTATGGACCTGACGAAATAAAGACAGCTTTCATCACCCCATTCGGGTGTTTTTGCTATATTACCATGCCCTTTGGCCTCAAGAATGCTGGTGCCACGTTCATGCGTATGATTCAGAAGTGCCTGCTCACTCAAATCAGTCGGAATGTGGAAGCTTACATGGATGACATCGTGGTCAAGTCACGCAAAGGTTCCGACCTACTGACTGACCTCGCTGAAACCTTTGTCAACTTAAGAAGATATGATATCAAGCTCAATCCGTCAAAGTGCACATTCGGAGTTTCGGGTGGAAAGTTACTCGGTTTCCTCATTTCCGAATGAGGGATCGATGCAAACCCAGAAAAGGTTGGCACAATCCTCCGAATGCAGCGCCCCGTGCACATGCACGATGTTCAGAAGCTTACTGGTTGTTTGGCAGCGTTAAGTCGATTCATCTCACGTCTCGATGAAAAGGCATTACCTCTTTACCGACTGATGAAGAAGTCTGACAAGTTCGAGTGGAATCCTGAAGCTGAAGCAGCGTTTGAAGAGCTCAAAGCCCTGCTTTCCACCCAGCCGGTGCTTGCTGCTCCAGTCAGCAAAGAGCCTCTATTGCTATATATTGCAGCCACTGGACAGGTTGTCAGCACAGTGCTCACGGTCGAGCGGGAAGAAGAAGGCAAAACCTACAAAGTTCAATGCCCAGTGTACTATATTTCTGAAGTTTTAACTCCATCCAAGCAAAGATACCTGCATTATCAGAAGCTTGTCTATGGGATTTACTTGACTACGAAGAAAGTTGCACATTACTTTGCAGACCACTCGGTTTCAGTCGTCAGCGATGCCCCATTATTTGAAATTCTGAACAATCGGGACGCCACTGGTCGAGTGGCCAAGTGGGCGATTGAACTCCTTCCTTTGGATATCAAGTTTGAGGCAAAGAAGGCAATCAAGTCTCAGGCAATAGCAGATTTCCTCGCCGAGTAGATTGAGCAGGAGCAACCGACTCAGGTTCACTCGGAACATTGGACTATGTTCTTTGATGGGTCCAAAATGTTGAATGGTTCCGGCGCTGGAGTGGTTTTAGTATCCCCAAGAGGTGACAAGCTCAGCTATGTCTTTTAGATTCACTTTAATTCTTCAAACAATGAAGCTGAGTATGAGGCACTTTTGTATGGGTTACGTATGGCCATTTCGCTCGGCATCCATCGCCTGATGGTCTACGGCGACTCAGATTTAGTGGTCAATCAAGTGATGAAGGAGTGGGATATCAGAAGCCCAACTATGACTGGTTATTGCAATGCAGTAAGAAAGTTAGAGAAGAAGGTTGAAGGGTTAGAGCTCCACCACATACCCCAAATCAAGAACCAAGCTGCTGATGATCTGGCGAAGATAGGTTCCACTCGGAAACCAATTCCCAGTAATGTGTTCTTGGAGCATCTCTACACCCCGTCAGTTCAAGAAGATCCTTTTACAGAGGAGCCCCCACAACCGATAAGCTCAACCGATCCGACTGAAATTGAAGTCCCAGCAGTGGTCGACCTGATCATGGAGGTTTTGGTGATTATCCCCGATTGGACGGTGCCATATATTGCGTACCTGCTTAGGCAAGAGCTCCCAGAAGATGAGAATGAGGCCTGCCAGATCGTTTGTTGATCCAAAGCTTTCACAATTATTGATGGGCGACTTTTCAGAGAAAGTGTTACCGGAGTTGCTCAACGCTGCATCTCTCCAGAAGAGGGTCGATTGATCCTAAATGAGATCCACTCGGGAACATGTGGTCACCATGCATCCTCTCGGACCATCGTAGCCAAAGCATACCGAGTGGGGTTCTATTGGCCGCGTGCAAATGAGATGGCAAAAGATATAGTCGACAAGTGCGAAGGCTACCAGTTCTACTCAAACATGTCTCACAAGCCCGCATCTGCCTTGAAGACCATTCCACTCGTCTGGCCGTTTGTGGTTTGGGGGTTGGATATGGTTGGACCTTTCAAGACCGGCAGAAGTGGTTTCACTCATTTGCTTGTGGCAGTCGACAAATTCACCAAATGGATTGAGGCCAAGCCTATCAAGAATCTTGATTCAAGCACTGCCATCAGTTTTATCAGGGAGCTGATATTCAGATATGGAGTCCCTCACAGTATTATCACAGATAACGGCTCCAACTTTGATTCTAACGAGTTCAGAGTGTTTTGTGCTTCCCAAGGCACTCGGGTCGATTACGCATCTGTTGCGCACCCGCAGTCGAATGGGCAGGCAGAGAGGGCGAATGGTTTGATCTTACAAGGGCTGAAACCCCGACTGATGCGCGATCTCAAGCATGCTGCTGGGGCTTGGGTGACTGAATTGCCATCTGTCCTATGGGGACTGAGAACAACTCCCAACCGGTTGACTGACCGAACTCCCTTCTTCATGGTGTATGGTGCTGAAGCTGTGCTTCCGAGTGACTTACTGCACAACGCCCCCCGAGTGGAACTCTTCTCAGAAGCTGAAGTAGAACAAGCACACCAAGACGCAGTTGACCTCCTAGAGGAAGAACGAGGGATGGCTCTGATCCGGTCGACCATCTATCAACAAGATCTGCGCCGGTTCCACGCCAGAAACGTTAGAGGTCAAGCGTTTCAAGAAGGGGACCTTGTGCTCCGAGTACACCAGAAGCGACCTCACAAGCTTGCTCCGGCCTGGGAAGGCCCCTTCATCATCACCAAGGTGCTCCACAACGGGGCGTATCACCTCTACAACGTAGCCAAGAAAGAAGACGAGCCACGCTCGTGGAATGCGGACCTGCTCCGCCGTTTTTATACCTAAGCACTCGGATCGACGAGTTGTAATAAGAATCCTTCAGTTTGCTTATCAAAGACAAGATTTTTGCAGTATCTTAATGATTGTGTTCCCTTAAGCATATGTGTTCAAATCCCCCAGTGGGTGGCTTAGCCACGAACCCGATTCGCCTAAGTTCAAAAAACACTCCGAGTGAAGAGCAATCCTCCTGCTCGGGGGCTTAGCTGCGAACCTGATTCGCCTAAATTTAAAAAAAACACTCCGAGTGAAGAGCCACCCTCTCACTCGGGGGCTTAGCTGCGAACCCGATTCGCCTAAGTTTCAAACACGCTCCGAGTGGAGAGCGATCCTCCCACTCGGGGACTTAGCTGCGAACCCGATTCGCCTAAGTTCAAAAAACACTCCGAGTGGAGAGCCACCCTCTCACTCGGGGGCTTAGCTGCGAACCCGATTCGCCTAAGTTTCAAACACACTCCGAGTGGAGAGCGATCCTCCCACTCGGGGACTTAGCTGCGAACTCGATTCACCTAAGTTTAAAAAAACACTCCGAGTGAAGAGCAACCCTCTCACTCGGGGGCTTAGCTGCGAACCCGATTCGCCTAAGTTCAAAAAACACTCCGAGTGAAGAGCAATCCTCCCGCTCGGGTGCTTAGCTGCGAACCCGATCCGCCTAAGTTCAAAAAACACTCCGAGTGAAGAGCAACCCTCTCACTCGGGGGCTCAGCCGCGAACCCGATTCGCCTAAGTTTCAAAAACATTCCGAGTGGAGAGCAATCCTCCCACTCGAGGGCTTAGCTGCGATCCCGTACTCGCCTAAGTTAAAACGTACTCCGAGTGGAGAGCAATCCTCCCACTCGGGGGGCTTAGCTGCGACCCCGTACTCGCCTAAGTTACAAAACAAATTCCGAGTGAAGGGCCACATGCTCCGAACTGCGCCACAAATACAACGCACGGTCCTCTCGTCGGAGCTACACCACAAGTACAACATCTATTCCGAGTGAAGAGTCAAGTTTCACTCGGAGTGAAGAGACTTGAAAGTGGTAAAGACAAAGCAACCATATTCAAAGAAAAACCAAGTTCGGATAAATCCAGCAAGGTTCAGAACCGCGAACGGAAGTGCTCAGGCCTCAGGCCTGAAAGAGTTTAACGGTTACAAAATCACTTGGCATTCCGAGGCAAATAAATTCAAGGCATAAAGTTTGTTCACTCCGCAAGAGGAGGGCTAGCTGGCTCGACGAACTCGTCCAGGTCGATCCCATCAGCAATACGAGTAGCAGCGTCGATGAAAGTCTCCATGAAGGACTGGAATTGAAGCTTCTTGGTATTGGCGACCTTGAGAGCTGCCAGTTTCTCTTCTTTAACTTCCTTGCAATGAACGCGGACAGGAGACAGAGCCACGTCAGCGCCGCACCAAGCAGATGACTTCTTTCACGCTTGTACTCGACCGGGGATTTCATTAAGTCGAGTCATCAGAGACTCGAGGTCATTCTGGAATGTCACACCTGGCCAGAGCTCTGTGTCAATCCGCGACACCACCACCTTCAGTCGTGCAAGATAGTCCATAACGTCGGCGAGGTGAGATTCCAGTCGCAGCACGTTCATCGCAGCTTCGTCCTTGACAGGGGAGTTAATGGGATCCAGATTCGTCTCAATCCGCCCAGTCTCTTCCTCAAAGTTTTGACAGAACTCTGCACACATAGAGAAATGATGAGTCGACAGTTGCATGATGAGTCGACGGTTGCAAATCGGTCGGAAAAGGGAAAGTACCTTCAAGCATAAGGAACATCTTCTTGGCAAGTCCTCCCAGATAGGTCTCCAATTCATCGCTCCTCCGAGTGAGATCTCCAACTTTGTCAGTCAAGGCCACCTTGTCCTTCTTCAGCTGCACGACTTCTTTGTTGGCTTCATCAATGGTAGTCTTCAGTTTGGTGTTTTCTTCTTCTAACTTGCCGACTGAAGCCAGCTTCTTGTCGGCAAGTTCAGCTTTCTCCTGCGCCGTCTTCTGTGCTGCTGCAAGGTCGAGGTCCTTCTGCTCCCCCAGAGCCTGCTTCATTTTGTCTAAAGAAATAACATTCTTCAGACGAGCTTGGAGTTCTCTATTTGCACTACGCACATCTGTTCAAGTGGAGTCACTCGGTTCAAAGGGCGAAAAGAAAAGATGGCAAGGCAAACAGTCGGCAAGTTATTACCTCCCATGGCAGCTGCTTCATCCTTGGCCTTTTGCAAGTTCTCCTTGGCCAGCTCCAGGTCGAGATTGAGCTGGGCCTGTTTCTTCTTCAATTCAGCAAACTGGGCCCCGAACTCACAAGATTTCTGCAATCCACGAATAAGATACGTCAGTCGACAGGAACAAAGATTGATTGCTTCCGAGCGATAAGATACAAAGTTCAAGTCATCATGGCAAAAAGAGTTCTAAGACCACTGCCAAATCAAACATTCGACAGTAGTCTTGGGGACTACACCCAGTGGGTGCACTTGGCGTGCCCCCACTAGTTCGACTTTCCACTCGACATGGTCCGTCCGGTCAAAAAAAAAGCGGCAACATTTGTTCTCAGACCACCGCCGACTACCCGCAGTCGACCGCGGTCTCGGGGACTACACCCAGTGGGTGCACTTGGCGTGCCCCCATTGGTCCGGAACCCACTCGGCACAGCCTGTCTGGACCGAGTGGAAGAACTATAAAGAGACATTTGACAAAGACCCCCGCCGAATCAAAATTCGACGGCGGTCTCGGGGACTACACCCAGTGGGTGCACTCTGCTTGCCCCCACTGATTCAAGGATACACTCGACGCGACCTAGTCGACTCAAGTGGAAGAAGTACTCAGCAAAAGTTAAAGCACCCAGTGGGCGAACGGATGCAAGATGCAGACTCATGATAGATGCACTTTAAAGGTTCCAAAAGCTCATCCATGGACATCTTACGAATAATAAAGCAGCAGTTCTCAAGTACCATATCCTAACAGAGTAAAGGTCAAGCTGAAAAATCAGTCGGAAATCAACTCACCTGGACATTGGTTTCAACAGCAGAGCTGGCATTGTAGGAAGCCTTGCTAGCTTCGTGCACCACCTTCATTTGCTCCATCATAAGGCCTGCTTGGCGTATAGCTTCCTTAGCAGTGCTCACTTGGTCCTCTGGGACATGATGGGTAACAAAGAGTGAAGTTGGCGGAACAGTCGAAGCAACCAGAGGATCTGAGGCATGGACTTGCACGGATGGAGCAGGGACTTGGATGGTCGACGCCGAAGGACGATCAGTCGACACAGGATCGGCAAAAGAAACAGAAGCCCGAATTGGATCTCCGGACTGCTGGATCACTGGTTCTGGCACTGATGTCGATTGAGGTGCCTTGCTGGCAGGCACCCTCCTGCTCAACGTCCTGCCTTTTCTTCCCGTGGTCTTCTGAGGCACGTCTTCATGATCGTCGTCGTCTGGAAGTTCAATGACATTTGGTGGTGCTGCAAAAGACTCGACCATAAGAGTTCAGTCGACCGACAGTACAATTGACAAAATGAGGACGAGATGGTAGAGTTGTACCCGCTTTGGAGGTGGCCGCGTCTTCAGTCTCCTCGTCATCTTGATCCTTGTAAATGTCCATGGAGGTCCCAGAAGTAGCAGCGCTGAAAGTTTCAGAATTCACTCGGTCAAGCAAGAGAACGAGTCTACAATAACGTAGAATTTCCCAAGCAAAGCGAAGAGGGAAAGCAAGACACTTACGCAGAAGTGACGGGAACATCCACCTTGATCTTGGGCAAAGCCTTCCGAGGCTTCGAAGGGATGACCTTGGACTGCTTGGCGGCTTTTTCAGACGGCTCCGGAGTCGAAGTCCGAGTGCGTTTTTGCGTTTGTGTGCTTGAAGGAGCTGCCTTGCCTCGACCACTTGCAGGATCTTGGGACTGTTTGGATCGGCGTTCCAAGCTAGGTGGTGAGTCGGCTTCCTCACTATCGTCCGAGTCGTCACTGTCGTCTTCATCATCGTCGGGGGATTGCCAGTCACCACTCTCGCATGCACTCTCCGTTTCCTCCTGGACTTGCTCCCCGTTTGGCATCGAGTGCATCTCAGTAAAAATCTGCAAGGCAAGGAATTAAACAAGCATCAATCAGATCCAAGGGCAGTTACAAATCAGAATAGAAAAGCACTCAGTAATAAAGGTCAGACCTTATCCGGCTCACTGTCGGCGTCGAATGGAACAACTCTTCTGGACCCCCTGGGGTTGTCTTTGTTTCCCGTGATGCTCCGTAGCCACTGTGCCACCGTCTCCTCGGTGACCTCCTCTGGGTGGACCTGAGTGGTGTTGTTAGCGCCCGAATACATCCACATTGGATGATCGCGGGCTTGGAGAGGCTGGATGCGTCGACTGAGAAACACCTCCAACAAATCCATGCCGGTCACACCTTCACAGACTAATTGAACTACCCGGTCGACTAGCATGGACACCTCTACTTTCTCTGCTGGAGTCACGGTCAATGAAGAGGGTTGGCAGAGTCGCTCCATGGTGAAGGGCGGAAGGCCAGTCGACTGACCAGGGGTCGGAATATCTCGGCAATAGAACCAGGTCGACTGCCACCCCCTATCTGACTCGGGAAGAGTCATAGAAGGAAAAGTACTCCTACCCCTCATCTGAATCCCTAAACCCCCGCACATTTGGATCACGTGCGTCTTTGCGTCAGTCGGATTGGCTTTCTTCATAGTTTGGGAACGGCAAGTAAAGATGTGTTTGAACAAACCCCAGTGCGGTCGACAGCCCAAGAAGTTTTCACACAGAGAGACATACGCAGCGAGATATGTGATGGTGTTGGGAGAGAAATGATGAAGTTGGGCACCAAAAAAGTTCAAGAAACCCCGGAAAAAAGGATGCGGAGGCAGAGTGAAACCGCGTTCAACATGAGTTGCGAGGAGGACGCAGTCATCCTCCTACGGCTGAGGCTCGGTCTCGTTCCCCGGCAACCTCCAAGATCCGTGGGCAATCAAGCCCGCGTCGGCTAGGTCTTCCAAATCCTCCTTCTGGATCGTAGATCGAATCCAGTCTCCCTGGATCCAACCAGGCGGTAGACCGGACCTCGACAACGATCCCCGACTCGCCTTCTTGCCCTTCGCCATCGCCGTCGCCTTCTTCGCGCGCTCCAGGGCCGCTGTCTTGTCCTTTCCCATTGCGGCGGACCGCGCGCAGGTGGGGCGGCGGCGTCAAGAGTGGAGGAGGGCGCTGTGGAGAAGCAGAGGAAGGAGAAGGAGAGTAAGGCGCACTGTGCAAATACATCGGCCTCGACGCCTTTTATGGGCCTGCTTCCGAGTGGCTGACTTGTGGGCCCGAGCGATCCTGTCAAATCCCGCAACAGTCGCGCACCCGAAATGTGGTGAAAAAGGTGGCACAAAAATCGAGGCGTCCTTATCTAACCAGTCCTATTACTGCGGCACGCTCCGTCCCGCGCGCTTCCCCGAATTTTCGAATCCCTTGAGGTCCGGGGACTGCAGAGCAACCATTCGCGCCGAAGATTTTGTTCCATGTCGACACTCGAAGATTGTCAATATAGTTCACTCGACGACGGCCATTGAATGGACCAAGGCGACTGAAACCAGATTGAAGCTTCAACATGATTCGCAGACTCAGATGAAAATGCCTCCGAAGCATAAGAATCAGGTCGAGATCAAATTCAACCCTTCCTCACTCGGACCCCGATCCATTCGGGGGCTAATGACGATGACATGTACCTAGGGTAGGGTAATAGGCCTGACCTAGATGCCCTTCCCAAGGGCATTACCATAGAGCTAAAGACATTCAAAGTACAACAAAGGAAACCGACTGAAGTCACCTTGGAGTGCAATCCACTCGACCAGTTATTCCACTCGGAGACCCCAATTCCATTCGACCAAGATGAAGTCACTCGACTATACAAGAAACCACTCGGAACACGGAAGACCTAAAGTCACTCAGGATGGCAACGGCCAGGCGTTCACTCTGTAGTCTTAAAAATCATTTATAGCTCTTTATAGCTGGCGTTACCAGTAACGCCCTGACCTAATGTACATTGAACTCTGTGTAACGTGGTACGGCTGGGGTCCAGGCGCACTCTATATAAGCCACCCCCCTCCACTGGAACAAGGGTTCGCACCCCCTGTAACTCTCACGCATAACCCAGTCGACCAAGCCTCCGAGCACCGAGACGTAGGGCTGTTACTTCTTCCGAGAAGGGCCTGAACTCGTACATCTTGCGTGCACAACCTCACCGTAGCTAGGATCTTGCCTCCTCCTACGTACCCCCTATTCTTACTGTCAGACTTATTCCCATGACAGGCGCCCCCCAAGGCGCGCCCTGAGGGCTTGTGGACCCCTCGGGACTCTTCTACATTCCTCTCCAAGTCCTACGTGTGTCTTCTGGTCCAAGAAAAATCATCGTGAAAGTTTTATTCCGTTTGGACTCCTTTGGCATTCCTTTTCTTTAAAACTCAAAAACAAGGAAAAAACAGAAACTGGCACTGAGCTCTAGGTTAATAAGTTAGTCCCAAAAATAATATGAAATAGCATATTAATGCATATAAAACATCCAAAACAGATAATATAATAGCATGGAACAATACAAAATTATAGATACGTTGGAGACGTATGAAGCATCCCCAAGCTTAATTCCTGCTCGTCCTCGAGTAGGTAAATGATAAAAACAGAATTTTTGATGTGGAATGCTACCTAACATATTTATCCATGTAATTTTCTTTATTGTGGCATTAATATTCAGATCCATAAGATTAAAAAAAAAATTAATATTGACATAAAAACAATAATACTTCAAGCATACTAATAAAGCAATCATGTCTTCTCAAAATAACATGGCCAAAGAAAGTTATCCCTACAAAATCATATAGTCTGGCTATGCTCCATCTTCATCACACAAAGTATTAAATCATGCACAACCCCGATGACAAGCCAAGCAATTGTTTCATACTTTTTATGTTCTCAAACTTTTTCAACTTTCACGCAATACATGAGCGTGAGCCATGGATATAGCACTATAGGTGGAATAGAATATGGTGGTTGTGGAGAAGACAAAAAGAAGGAGATAGTCTCACATCAACTAGGCGTATCAACGGGCTATGGAGATGCCCATCAATAGATATCAATGTGAGTGAGTAGGGATTGCCATGCAATGGATGCACTAGAGCTATAAGTTTATGAAAGCTCAAAAAGAAACTAAGTGGGTGTGCATCAAACTCGCTTGCTCACAAAGACCTAGGGAAATTTGAGGAAGCCCATCATTGGAATATACAAGCAAAGTTCTATAATGAAAAATTCCTACTAGTATATTAAAGTGACAACATAGGAGACTCTCTGTCATGAAGATCATGGTGCTACTTTGAAGCACAAGTGTGCTAAAAGGATAGTAGCATTGCCCCTTCTCTCTTTTCTCTCATTTTTTAATTCTCTTTTTTTGTTTGGGCTTCTTTTGGCCTCTTTTATTTTTTTGTAAAGTCCGGAGACTCATCCCAACTTGTGAGGGAATCATAGCTTCCATCATCCTTTTCTCACATGGGACAATGCTCTAATAATGATGATCATCACACTTTTATTTACTTACAACTCAAGAATTACAACTCGATGCTAGAACAAAATTATGACTCTATATGAATGCCTCCGGCGGTGTACCGGGATGTGCAATGATCAAGAGAGACATGTATAAAAAAATATGAACGGTGGCCTTGCCACAAATACTATGTCAACTACATGATCATGCAAAGCAATATGACAATGATGGAGCGTGTCATAATAAACGGAACAGTGGAAGTTGCATGGCAATATATCTCGGAATGGCTATGGAAATGCCATAATAGGTAGGTATGGTGGCTGTTTAGAGGAAGGGTATATGGTGGGTGTAGTGCACCGGCGAAAGTTGCGCGGTACTAGAGAGGCTAGCAATGGTGGAAGGGTGAGAGTGCGTATAATCCATGGACTCAACATTAGTCATAAAGAACTCACATACTTATTGCAAAAGTCTATTAGCTATCGAAACAAAGTACTACACGCATGCAGCTAGGGGGATAGATTGGTAGTAAAAGACCATCGCTCGTCCCCGACCGCCACTCATAAGGAAGACAATCAATAAATAAATCATGCTCCGAATTCATCACATAACGGTTCACCATACGTGCATGCTACGGGAATCACAAACTTTAACACAAGTATTTCTACAATCCACAATTACTCACTAGCATGACTCTAATATCACCATATTTATATCTCAAAACAATCATAAGGAATCAAACTTCTCATAGTATTCAATGCTCTTTATACGAAAGTTTTTATTATATCCCTTTTTGGATGCTCATCATATTAGGACTAAATTCATAACCTAAGCAAATTACCATGCTGTTTAGAGAGACTCTCAAAATAATATAAATGAAGCATGAGAGTTCAACAATTTCGATAAAATAAAGTCACCGCCGTGCTAAAAAAAGATATAAGTGAAGCACTAGAGCAAAATTGCCTAGCTCAAAAGATATAAGTGAAGCACATAGAGTATTCTAATAAATTCATGATTCATGCGTGTCCCTCTCAAAAGGTGTGTACAGCAAGGATGATTGTGGCAAACTAAAAAGCAGAGACTCATATCATACAAGACGCTCCAAGCAAAACACATATCATGTGGTGAATAAAAATATATACTCAAGTAAATTTACCGATAGACGAAGACGAAAGAGGGGATGCCATCCGGGGCATACCCAAGCCTAGATGCTTGGTTGTCCTTGAATATTACATTGGGTGCCTTGAGAATCCCCAAGCTTAGGCTCTTGCCACTCCTTATTCCATAGTCCATCAAATCTTTACCCAAAACTTGAAAACTTCACAACACAAAACTCAACAGAAAACTCATGAGATCCGTTAGTATAAGAAAATAAATCACCACTTTTTGGTACTGTTGTAAACTCATTCTTTATTTATATTGGTGTAATATCTACTGTATTCCAACTTCTCCATGGTTCACACCCCCCGATACTACCCATAGATTCATCAAAATAAGCAAACAACACATAGAAAACAGAATCTGTCAAAAACAGAACAGTCTGCGAAGATCTGAATTGTTACAATACTTATGTAACTCCAAAATATCTTAAAACTTAGGAAAACATAGGAAATTTGTATATCAATCTTGTGTAAAAAATTCAGGGTTTTTACGCGCTCCAATGAATTTAAACAATTATGTTACTGAACGCACAAGTTTCTGTTTTTCAGCAAGATCAAATCAACTATCATCGTAAGCCATCCCAAAGGTTTTACTTGGCTCAAACACTAATTAAAACACTAAAACACAATTACTACAGAGGTAATAATGTGTATTTATTGAAAAACAGAACCAAAAATAAAATTGGGTTGCCTCCCAACAAGCGCTATTGTTTAACGCCCCTAGCTAGGCATAAAACATAGATCTAGGTATTGTCATCTTTGGTACTCTTTTCCATAGATGTGTTCTCGTCGGAAGGTTTTGCAAAGATGACTTGGAACACATTATCCATAGAAATTTTGGCATCATTAAGCTGCCCATCTACATATCCCCTTTGATTTCCGGCTACAATCCTAGAATACTGTTGATTAACATCATTGAAAACTTGTTGGATCATATCTAAAATGGGGATTTTCTTTTTAAGGTTTTCAGCAAAAATTTGATTATTTCCAAACAAATGTCTCAAAGTGTAATCACTATTGTAAAGGATCTCATCTATCACCGGTTTTTCACGGCTCATACCATAATGATCAAAAATTTCCCTAGCTTCCCGTACTATGTGATCAAATTCATTCTTAAGAACTTGGGTAGCTATCTTTTTAGCCTTAGGATCCTTTATAACGGGTAACTCATAAAACAATCTTCGCAAGGTAGGATGAGTACGGATAAATCTACTTTCAAATTTTAGAACTAGTGCTGAAATAGCTTCCGCATAAGTTTTAGTTCTTTTAAGTATGGGAGTATCATCAAGAGGCAAATTGCCTACACAATTGAAAAATTCTTGTATATGTTCTTTTCCCATAAAATTCCCTTGCCCCAAAACAAAAGTTTTAGCATCCAGATTGCCTGTTCGTCCAATTTTAGGAGTTAGGCCATCATCTGTTTCTGCCATACCAAAGTCACTCATGATGATGAGTTCAAGCAATCAAAAGACCGGACGGAAAGAGGGCGAATAAAAAGGCAAATCTCTTTTTGTGTTTTTCTAAAATCGTTTTAGAAGTGGGGGAGAGGAAAACGAGAGGCAAATGGCAAATAATGTAATGCAAGAGATGAGAGTTTATGGTGGGTACTTGGTAGGCTTGATGTAGATCTCCTTGGCAATGGCGCCAGAAATTCTTCCTGCTACTTCTTAAGCTTGCATTGGTTTTTCCCTTGAAGAGGAAAGGGTGATGTAGCAAAGTAGAGATAAGTATTTCCCTCAGTTAAGAACCAAGGTATCAATCCAGTAGGAGATACACGCAAGTCTCCAATCTATGCACCTGCATAAACAATCAAACACTTGCACCCAACGCGATAAAGGGGTTATCAATCCCTTCACGGTCACTTGCAAAGGTGAGATCTGATAGAGATAGATATAAAAGCTTACTAAAACGTAAAACAAAATAAAAGTAAATAAATTGCAGCAAGGTATTTTTGGGTTTTTTGGCTTATAGATCTAGAAATATATGATGGAAAATAGACCCGGGGTCCATAGGTTTCACTAGGGGCTTCTCTCTTGAAGGCAAATAATACGGTGGGTGAACAAATTACTATCGAGCAATTGATAGAAAAGCACAAAGTTATGACGATATCCAAGGCAATGATTATGAATATAGGCATCACGTCCGTGTCAAGTAGACCGAAACAATTCTGCATCTACTACTATTACTCCACACACCGACCGCTATCCAGCATGCATCTAGAGTATTAAGTTCATAAGAACAGAGTAACGCCTTAAGTAAGATGACATGATGTAAAGGGATAAACTCAAGCAATATGATGAAAACCCCATCTTTTTACCCTTGATGGCAACAATACAATACGTGCCTCGGTACCCCTACTTTGTCATTGGGCAAGGAGACCACAAGATTGAACCCAAAACTAAGCACCTCTCCCATTGCAAGAAGAACCAATCTAGTTGGCCAAACCAAACCGATAATTCAAAGAGAAATACAAAGATATCAAATCATGCATATAAGAATTCAGAGAAGATTCATATAATATTCATAGATAAACTGATCATAAATCAACAATTTATCGGATCTCGACAAACACACCACAAAAGAATATTACATCGGATAGATCTCCAAGAACAACGAGGAGAACATGGTATTGAGGATCAAAGAGAGAGAAGAAGCCATCTAGCTACTAGCTATGGACCCGTAGGTCTTTGGTAAACTACTCACGCTTCATCGGAAGGGCAATAGAGTTGATGTAGAAGCCCTCCATGATCGAATCCCCCTCCGGCAGGATGCCGGAAAAGGCCCCAAGATGGGATATCACGGGTACAGAAGGATACGGTGGCGGAAAAGTATTTTGGTGGACGCTTCCGGTGGTTTGGGAATATTTCTGAAGTTATAGGCCAAAGATTAGGGTTGGAGGACTCCCGTGGGGCCCACAAGCCAGGGGGCGCCCCCCAAGGCGCGCCCTGAGGGCTTGTGGAGCCCTCGGGACTCTTCTGCCTTCCTCTCCAAGTCCTACGTGTGTCTTCTGGTCCAAGAAAAATCATCGTGAAAGTTTTATTCCGTTTGGACTCCATTTGGTATTCCTTTTCTGTAAAACTCAAAAACAAGGGAAAAACAGAAACTGGCACTGGGCTCTAGGTTAATAATTTAGTCCGAAAAATAATATGAAATAGCATATTAATGCATATGAAACATCGAAAACAGATAATATAATAGCATGGAACAATCAAAATTTATAGATACGTTGGAGACGTATCACTAATCCACATAATTAACTAGTTATGTGAAAATCCTTGTCCCTAGGTTTGTTTTGTTGAAGAATTACTTCATAACTCAAAGGACCAATGAACATTCAAATCTATTTCAAATGATGTCCCAAAAGAGGCAATTGCAAAGATGGTTGGTGACCCCTTTCTTCGGCGACAAGTGTTGGCCAAGCCAAGGACTTAGATTTCATATTTTAGTGAACCAAGATCACATTGTATCCACACGTAGACCAATAATTCCAAAAGATGATTAATGCTATGGTGACGAGCATCTTATCTTAAAGTGCTTAAGATCATACTCCAACTCGCCCATGATACGCCTCCATCATATCTATTTTTCCAAACACTTTTGCTCTTGTTTTGGACTCTAATTTGCATGATTTGAATGAAACTAACCCAAACCGACGCTGTTTTCAGCAGAACTACCATGGTGTTGTTTTTGTGCAGAAATAAAAGTTCTCAGAATTGGACAAAACTTTTTCAAGATTTTTTATGGAATAAATAAAAAATACTAGAGCGAAGACCCACCAGAGGGGGCCCACCTGCTGCCCACAAGGCATGAGGGCGCGGCCACCTCCTGGGTACGCCCTGGTGGCTTGTGGGGCCCACAAGGCTCCGCTGACCCTAATTCCAATGCTATAAAGTCAGATTTCCTGACAAAAAAATAAGAGAAGAAATTTCATCGCGTTTTACGATACGGAGCTGTCGCCACCTCCTGTTCTTCATCGGGAGGCCAGATCTGGAGTCCATTCGGGGCTCCGGAGAGGGGAATCCATCACCATCATCATCACCAACCCTTCTCCATCACCAATTTCATGATGCTCACCATCGGGAGTGAGTAATTCCTTCGTAGGCTTGCTGGATGGTGATGGGTTGGATGAGATTTATCATGTAATCGAGTTAGTTTTGTTAGGGCTTGATCCCTAGTATCCACTATATTCTGAGATTGATGTTGCTATGACTTTGCTATGCTTAATGCTTGTCACTAGGTCCTGAGTGCCATGATTTTAGATCTGAACCGTTTATGTTTCACGAATATATTTGTGTTCTTGATCCTATCTTGCAAGTTAAACGCACCTATTACGTGTTATGATCCGCATACCCCAAAGTGACAGAAATTGGGATTCTTTTCGGTGATTACTGTAGTTTGAGGAGTTCATGTATTCACTATGTGTTAATGATTTGTTTCGGTTCTCTATTAAAAGGAGGCCTTAATATACCTTACTTTCCTTATGGACCCCGCTGCAACGGGAGGGTAGGACAAAAGATGTCATGCAAGTTCTTTTCCATAAGCACATATGGCTATATACGGAATACATGCCTACATTACATTGATGAATTGGAGCTAGTTTTGTGTCGCCCTAGGTTATAACTGTTACATGATGAATGTCATCCAACATAATTATCCATCACTAATCCAATGCCTATGACTTTTGCATATTGATCTTTGCTAAGTTACTACCATTTCTGCTACTGTTACAATTGCTACAAAACTCCTACTGTTACCACTATCGTTACTGTTGCTACTGCTACTACCTCTATCAAACTATCATATTACTGTGCTACTAATCACTCTGCTGCAGATATTTAGTTCTCCAGGTGTGGTTGAATTGACAACTCAACTGCTAATAATTGCAAATATTCTTTGGCTCTCCTTGTGTCGAATCAATAAATTTGGGTTGAATACTCTACCCTCGAAAACTGCTGCGATCCCCTATACTTGTGGGTTATCAAGACCTTTTTCTGTTGCCGTTGCCGGGGAGCATAGCTCTATTTGCTGAGTCACTTGGGATTTATATCTATTGATCACTATGAAGAATTTGAAGGATGATAGAAGCAAGATCATTCCCTCTAAGACGAGGGGGGTAAGGAACTGTTATCTACCTCTTTGATAATCCCCAAGTGCAAGGAATCATCGTAGCAATTTTCAAAGGTGGAAGTGATAAGTATGGAGTGTTAAACCCACAAGGAGCTAAAGGTAAGATCAATATTCTCTCAAGTCTTATCTGCCACTAATACGACTCTACGTACACCGAACGTTTGGTTTCATCTATAAACGAGAAATAAAACTACGTTGTGGGTATAAAGTGGATAGCTTTGCATGAAATTGGAGAGCTAAAATATAAAAATAGGTGCCGTTAACATAAAGTTAGAATATATTATAATATATTACAAATAGTGAGTGTGGAATAATGATGGAACGGTGTGCGGGATTGTCCTAGGCAATTGTTAACAAGATCGGTAATCATTATTGCAATTTTATATGAAGGAGAGGCATAAGCTAACATACTTTCTCTACTTGGATCATATGCACTTATGATTGGAACTCTAGCAAGCTTCCGCAACTACTAAAGATCATTAAGGTAAAATCCAACCATAACATTAAAGTATCAAGTCCTCTTTACTCCTTTACGCAAACAACCCCCTTACTCAGGTTTAAGCTTCTGTCACTCTAGCAACCCACTATAAGCGAATCATGAACATATTGCAAACCCTACAGCGGGAATCCCTCATGTGTGCGTAGCACGGAGGGCACCATAGGATAGCACCAAAATAAAACATACAACTCAAACCAATCTAGATCATCAATCAACCCAAAAGACAAAAGAAATCTACTCAAAACATCATAGGATGGCAACACATCATTGGATCATAATATGTGGCATAAAGCACCATGTTCGAGTAGGGGATTACAGTGGGGTGCGGGAGAGTGGACCGCTTAAAAGAGATGAGGACGGTGATGAAGAAGGTGATGTTGATGAAGACGATCACCGCGGCGATGGTTCCCCCGGCGGCACTTCGGCGCCACCGAGAGAGAGGGGGAGAGAGTCTCCCCCTTGTGCTTTCTCCTCCATGGCCTCCCCCCTAGATGGGGAGAGGTTCTCCCTTTGGTCCTTGGCCTCCATGGTGATGATGGCCCCCTCCGGCTTCCTCCTCCATGGCCTCCGGTGATGATGGCCCCCTCCGGCAGGGTGCCGGAGAGGGCCTAGATTGATTTTTCATGGCTACAGAGACTTGTGGTGGCAGAACTTATGATCTAGGGTTCTTTTCGGAGGTTTGGGTATTTATAAGAATTTAGGCGTCGGTCTCACGTCAAGGGGGTGCCCGAGGGGCCCACAAGCCGGCAGGACCCTACCTGGGGGGTAGGGCATGGCCCCTAGGCTTGTGGCCTCCTGGGTCACTTCATGACCTAGCTCCGGTGCTTCGGGGGTCCGTTTTGGTCCATAAAAATCACCGTAAATTTTCAGCCCATTCCAAGAACTTTTATTTCTGCACAAAAAAATGACACCACGGTAGTTCTGCTGAAAACAGCGTCAGTTCGGGTTAGTTCTAATCAAATCATACCAAAACTATATAAAATTGTTGTAAACATGGCATGAATACTTCATAAATTATAGATACGTTGAAGACGTATCACTCTGCACTTGATTCACCTTCTGTTTTAAGTAAGCTTGCAACACCACCACCTGCTATTAATTCTGATATGTCGCAAGTAATTGATGATGCTACTTCAGCCATGAATGATGCTAGTACTTTGCTTGATGATACTGTGCCAGTAGGTGAATTTCTCGATAAACAACATGCTAGAGCTAAAGAAATTGAAAATGCTGAAATTAATGAAATTGCCGAAACTGATGAAATTATTGAAACTGAAAATATGATTCACCTATTAGGCCTAGCTACTCTAGAATTGAAATACCTAAGATACCCTAGGGTTATGTTGTGGGTGAGGAGATAACCAGAGAACTTCTCGCTTGTAATGATAGAGATGATCTTAAGAAATTATTGAGTAAGCTGAAAGAAAAGTCTATGATGGAGAAATGAAATATGATCCTAAGTTTGCTACTTCTCATATCTTTGTTACCGATAAGGATTATGAATTATCTGTCGATCCTTAGTTAATTACTTTGGTTGAATCTGATCCTTTTCATGGTTATGAAACTGAAACTGTTGTGGCACATCTCACTAAACTGAGTGATATAGCCACCCTATTTGCTCATGAGGAAAAAATTCGCTACAACTATATTCTTAAGTTGTTTCCTTTATCACTAAAGGGTGATGCTAAGATATGGTTTAATAGTCTTGCTCTTGGTTGTGTGCGTAGTCCTCAGGATATGATATAATACTTCTCTGAAAAATATTTTCCTGCCCATAAGAAACAAGCTGCATTACAGGAAATATTTAATTTTGTGCAAATTGAAGAAGAGAATCTCCCTCAAGCTTGGGGGAGACTTCTCCAATTACTTAATGCTTTGCCTGATCATCCTCTTAAGAAAAATGAAATACTTGATATCTTTTATAATGTACTAACCGATGCTTCTAGGGACTACCTAGATAGTTGTGCTGGTTGTGTTTTTAGGGAACGAACTATTGAGTAGGCTGAAGAATTATTAAATAATATATTGAAGAATGATAATGGTTGGACACTTCCTGAACCACCACCTAAACCAAGTCCGAAGAAGAGAGGTATTCTATTTCTCAGTCCTGAAGATATGTAAGAGGGAAAGAAGTCTATGAAAGAAAAAGGTATTAAAGCTGAAGATGTTAAGAATTTACCACCTATTGAAGAAATATATGGACTTGATACCCCGACATAGGTAGTCGAGGTAAATTCTCCCATGAGATTTTATGAAGTTGATATTCTTATAATAAATCTGCTAGTCAATGCCTGGATGAATTCGACAATTACATTGTTAAGCAAGAACATTTTAATGCGTATGTTATGAAACAACTGAAACATAATGCTTTCATGATTGATCGTTAGAGTGACTTGATGTTTAGAATTGCTAATGATGTTAAAGTTCTAGGTAAACATGCTTCCATGGTTCAAACCCAGTTAGGTAAACATGAATAGTAATGTGAATGATCATGCTGTTAGAGTAATGACTAGAGGAGGTAGAACGACTCAGGAGCCACTTTATCCTAAAGGTCACCCTAAAAGAATTGAACAAGATTCCCAAAGAACTAATATAGATGCACCTAGTCCATCTAAGAGGAAAAAGGAAAAGAAAAATGATAGGACTTTGCATGGTTCTAGTGAACCTGGAGTAGAAAACCCTTCTGAGAATAGTAATGATGTTTCTATTTCTGATGCTGAGACACAATCTGCTAGTGAACATTCACCTAGGGATAATAATGATGATAACGATGATGTTCATGTAGGTGCTCAACCAGACAATGATAAATAACTTGATAATGATGTCGAAATAGAACCTGCTGTAGATCTTGATAACCCACCTCCTAAAAACAAACGTTATGATAAGAGAGATTCCATTGCTAGAAAACACGATAAAGAAAGGGAGCCATGGGTTCAAAAACCTATGCCCTTTCCAACTAAACCATCTAAGAACAAAGATGAGGAAGGATTTGAACGCTTTGCTGAAATGCTTAGGCTAGTCTTTTTGCGTACTGGTTTGACCAATATTTTAAAAATGGCCCCATATGCTAAATATATGAAAGATATTGTCAGTAATAAAAGAAAGATACCTGAAGATGAAATCTCCACCATGCTTGCAAATTATTATTTTAAGGATGGAGTACCTAAAAAACTAGGACTCCAGGAATACCTAGTATACCATGCTCCATTAAAAGAAATTATGTCAAAACTGCTTTATGTGATTTGGGAGCCGGTGTTAGTGTTATGCCTTTCTCTTTATATAGAAAACTAGACTTGAACAAACTCACACCTATTGAAATATCATTGCAAATGGCAGACAAATCAACAGCCAGACCTATCGGTATTTGTTAGGATGTGCCCGTTGTAGTTGTAAATGTTATCATCTTAACAGACTTTGTTATACTTGATATGCCAGAGGACGACAACATGTCGATTCTCCTTGGTAGCCCCTTTTTGAATACTCCAGGGGCTGTTATTGATTGCAGCAAAAGCAAGGTCACTTTTCATATCAATGGTAATGAGCATACGGTGCAGTTTCCGAAGATATAATTTCAAGTGAATGGTATCAATATTATTGAAAAGGCTTCCACAATTACTATTGGAAGTTTTCAACTCCCTCTTCCTACTGTCAAAAAGAAATATGAAACTCTTATGATAGGGGAGATGCATATCCCCGTTGAGGTAACTTAGTGTTATTCGAAGATTCTTCGGTTTCATGTCATTCGAAAATGGTTTGTTAATAAGACTTGATCAACCTTATTACCTTATTAATGGATTCTTTTTGAAGGGCATGTGGTCGATGAATTTAGTAAGCACAACTTTCTATACCTACTATTTGCTCTCGGTTTTCATTATTTAAATAAAGTAAAATGCCATGATTATCCTGTTTTCTGAATTATCCGTGCAATAAAAAATGGCCCGAAAATAAATGTGCTCAGAATGACGTAAAATTTTAACATGAATTTTTCTGAAATATTTGAGAATTTCTGGCACTTAAAGCAACCCAGGGGGATGCCCCAGGTGCCCACAAGGCAGCAGGGCGCGGCCACCCCTGGGCGTGCCCTGGTGGCTTGTGGGGCCCACATGGACCCCCTCACTTATTCCTTTAGCCCACTTCATCACTTATCTCTAGAAAAAAAATCATGGTAGCTCCCTCCCTCGTGTTCTTTGGGGGATTGCTCCTTGGTATGTGACTCCTCCATTGCTCCAATTAGTTTTTTCTTTAGTGGATTATATTTTGCATAATTAGCTACTCTTGGTGCTACTGAAAATGAGCTTGCACGTTGAATTCTTTGAGTTCCAAGTAGTTTGAATGCTTGATATGGCCTCTAGATATTCATATGAGTAGTTGCTATCAATCTTGTGAAATTTTATTGATATCATTTTGTTGCCCAGAAATTTCAGAAATTTGTTTGTAGGGAAAATGACCTTCTTTTGGAGAAGCTCGTCCAAACGGAATGCCATGGGAGTCATAGGGGACTCCTCGGACAGGGACCTCAACATTCCGCGTAGGACGGAGGTTTGGCCGTGCGAATGGCCGCACAATGATTTCATGAACGAATCCGGATTATACCAAGAGTTCGCACAATTTTTTGCAAATGCCGGGTTGACCGACTTCCTCGCAAATGAGTGTGACCAGCGCCACATCCTTACGAATTCCTTTGTGATTTTTTTTCATTTCTTGAATAGGCTCGAACCCCCCATGGTGTGTTTTGATTTATATGCCGAACATCATCAGATACCACTTGCTGAATTTTGTGAGATATGTTTGATTCCTTCTGACGAGGAATTAACAAAGCCTAGACCGGAGGAGTTTGAGGGCTTCCTATGCACTTTAACTGTGGGAGAGGAAAGGAGCGTGTTGAAAGCCCGAGCTACTAGCTTACAATTTCCTGTTGTGCATTACTTTGCTTTATTCATAGGGAAATGTTTGACCGCTAGAGAGGAAGGTGGTACGCTCAGTGCCCTTGACCTTGCCATTTTACGTCGCGCACTTCATAATGATAACACTTATAGCCTTGGAGCTATCATCGCATGCCGCCTTCACACTAATAGGACTAAGGGTAAGATCCATGGTGGTATTTATGCTACTCACTTGGCGAGACGTTTCCATGTTAATATATGCCCCCATGATTATTTGTTGCCTAGGATCTACTTAGATCACCATTTTATTGATGACCCTGAGCATCCTCACCACATTCATTATAATTTAGTTTTTAGTGAGAATACTCGTGATATTATTTCGTTGCCTGCACCTGCTTTGTTTGACTCTCATGCCAGGAATGGATACATCGTCTTGCCACCGGACATCGTTGCTTACCGGAACGCATTGGCAGTGGCAGGGGATGAGGCCCAGGACTGGGACACTCAGGTGTCGCCACCCCAGCACTTCCACATTGTACCAGATGGCTAGTACGGATGGTGACCACCAAGCTAGACAAAAGCCTAAGCTTGGGGGAGTACGTATTTCTCACCGACATTATATTCATATTCACACATTTCATTTTAGTTGTCGGTGTTCATCCTTTTTCATTGTATGATCCATGTTAGTTTTATATCTACTTTCATCTTGTGTGTTTGAAAAACTTTGAGAAAATCCAAAAATATTTCTCGCTTCTTTTCGCTTTTCCTTTCTAGTCTAAATTAGTTGTAGTATTAAAAGAAAACCCAAAAAGATTTCTCGTTTCTTCTTTTGCTTGTTGGGAGCTCTACCGTGTGAATAGTTTTTCTCATTTTTGTTTTTCCTTCATTGATTTGCTTTATTCAAAAAAATATAAACTCCAAAAATATTTTAGTGTGTTTCTCTGAAATTCTTTTCTTTTAACTGAGTCGTCTCAAGGAGAAGACCACGATGAAATGTTGAGTGGCTCTCGTATGCATTATTGTTGATCTAACAAAGAGCCTATATTACCTTGTCTTCTCCTTTAAATAAAATGTTTGTAGATTCTAGCTTAGTCCATGACACTCTTGCACTATTATTATTTTCATATCATTCGGTCGTGCAAGTGAAAGGCAATAATGACGATATTTGATGGAGTAACTGTGGCAAAGAAAAGCGGGTATGAACTCAACTTGTTTCTGTTTTTGTAAATATGTTTAACTTAGTATCCATGATTCAACATATTATGATTAAACATGTTTATGATGACAATTTGAGATTATAGTTGCTCATGCCATGCTTAAGTAGCTAGGAGTGTATAATGATTTATCTTAGGTGTCAACATGCATTAGAATGGTTATGATGTAGTATGATAGTATGATATCCTCCTCTGAATGTTTCAAGTGGTTTGACTTGGCACATGTTCATGCATGTAGTTGATTCAAAACCAACATAGCCTCCACGATATTTATGTTCATGGTGTATATATCCTACTCATGCTAGTATTCAATGTTAATTATTCACAATGCATGTTTATGACCGTTGTCGCTCTCTAGCTGGTCGCTTCTCAGTCTATTTGCCAGCCTTCGCCTGTACTGAGCGGGAATACTACTTGTGCATCCAAACCCCTAAACCAAAGTTGTTCTAGATGAGTCCACTATATCTTCCTATACGCGGTATTACACTGCTGTTCCAAGTAAATTTGCATGTGCCACCTCTAAATATTCAGATGAACACATGTTTTGTGTCACTACTGTAGGATGGTCCAAACGCGGCACTACAATCAGAGACCCTTCGACGAAACTGTGTCTGATGCATTAATCACAAACAGTGATGTAAAAAAAACTTCAAAAATGATACAAAATGTTTGCGATGGCGGAGACATCAAACACGATTCAGATTATAGTTGCGTGTGCAATGCGTGGCATACGGTTGATCCATACAAACTATTTGCGATGAGCCAGAACAACAAAAACGGACAACCATATGAAGGTATGTGTGATTTACGGCATACAGTTCACTCGGATGAACTGTTTGCGATGATCGAGATGAACACAAATGATTCAGCGTAACAAGATGTGTGTGATACCCGGCAAACATGTCGGTAATCAGAATTGTGTGCGATCATTATAGACAACGCATACGATTTTTTGTGAATTGTGTGCTCGACAGGGCACACAATTCAAGAAACCAACCTATGGGCGATAATGTAAAAGATCTCTGTCGAATACGTATTGCTAACCGTCTGCGATGAGATTGACAGGGGAAACAGAGATAACAAATTAATATGAGCGAACTACAAGAGAGATATATACAGTCTGTTTAATTTAATCCTTCTTATTCTTGTTGTTGTTGGATGGGCCCACGACATCGTCTTGGCGAGGACGCTTCTTGCCGCTGACCATTGGCTTTTCATCACCGCCGCCGTCATCATCGTCGTTGCTGTCGTCGTCTTCCTCCTCCTCGTCCGACCATTCCTCATCATCATCATCGTCGTCCTCTTCTTCATCCTCCAACGGCTACTCGTCCATCTGGTTGTCGTCTGATGACTCAGGAGGTAGCGTCCGTTCCATTATCCGGATAAAATCGAAGTCTGGGCTCGATGTCGGACTCATGGAAGACGAGCAGGATGATTCCGATGTTGACCTATCATCGGGCGCCAGACTGCTGGCGGAACTGTCGTCCTCGCTGTTGCTTGACATGGTTGCGGTACGTATACAAACCACGAGAAAGCGAGATTGCAGAGTGTGTGCAAGTGTGTAGCGCGGCCGGCCGGGACGATGAAGATGGTGGACACTGAAGTGGGGTATGTAGAGAATAGGAATGTCAATTGAAGATGGGGATTGACGGATTATCTAACCGCCTTGGCAGGCGGTTAGAATACTGATATAATCAACCGCAATTATTAGTACCCAGTCGCTCCAAATTCCTGCGGTTGCGCAATTCTCAATGTGATAATTACGTACACACATTGGAGCGTCCAAATATGAAACAAGCATTTTTCATACTCCCTCCGTACCTGCGACCAAGGTGGGGGAAAAACGAGAGAACATGATTTTTATTTGCTAATCAATACCATTGCGTGCAAAGAATGGACCATTGCATGTTAAGCTAAGTAGTCTGAAGTCATTGAATGAATACAAGCCCCACGAGTCCTATTGGCTGATTTCTTTTTTCAGGGAAAAAAACACGGAACGAGTATTGGGATTATAAGGTTTTCATAATGTGAATTATGCACCGGTAAGGACGGAGTAGGATAGTTGGCAAGCAATACATTGAGCTCTTCTTATTGATGAAGCTAGTAATAATCAAACAAAACCCTTAATCATCATTGCAAACAGTGCATAGAAGATGGCTAATGCGACAACCACAACTACACATGCTAGTTCCTTCTTGTCTCTTGCTTTCATCTGTTGCCCGTGAGCGATTCTTTCTTGCTTCATCGTATTATTGTACACTCCAGATCAGTCAGTTTCTTCTTCGTCTTTATGTTATCTTCTGTGAGCTTGGTGATAACACACCGAGCCCTGCCAAGCCATTCTTCATCCAGCCAGTTAAAAAAAGGCACAAGCGTCATATCCCTGCCAATGTTAAATAGTATTCAGGATGAGCGGTGACGTTAACTCAACTAATATGATGAACATAGCACTAACCTCTATGGGGCAACTAAGAAACCGTCTGCCAATGTCGAATCCCTCCGTGCATACACGTCGAGCGGGAGTGTGTTCGCGCACACAACTCAGCTGTTGGTAATTCTCGGTGGCGCAAAACTCGGAGTCAAACTCATGTTGCGGGAGTCTGGGGTCATACTCCGGATCCCGTGGTTGATCGCTTTCCTGGGGGTTGGGGGGGGGGGGACAATCTGGACAGATTGAGTAGGGAGCTACTTTGGACATGCTAAAAAGATCGGGATAGATTGGAACCTGACAAGACGATTCGGGTCCGTAGTACACCAGCCTTCTGATGACCTTAGGCAAGTGCTCGGCGGTGACCACCGTCATGGTGGCGCGGCTGAGAGCGGCGATACGAGCAGAGCAGCCGCACCGAAACCATCAGCACCACTCGTCTGCATTCCCCTAGTGTCAGCGCCACTCGAGGGAATTTTGGGGCTAGGGATTTGGAGGTATCTAGGGATTTGGGGGAAATGGGGAAACTATGGGGATCTGCTAACGGTCGGGAACTACTTATCGCACTCTGCTATATACAGCACACAGTTTGTACATGTCGTTTGTGTTAGGTATTACAATTTCACACACGATTTCTGCACCAAACCGTGTGAGAAGACAACGTAGGTGAGACACGGTTGCCGTCACATAACTGTATGTGATGTACTACCCTGTTCATATGGGGATGGAATAATTGAGTTAATACTTAGGGTAAACAGCCGCTCTGCGGATACCCGTCCAAAAATAAAAACAGCCACTCTGCAAGCGGCGGCGGCCGAGGCAGCGGCTATCGGATAAGAGATCAATCCTCGGTCGGTCGATGGTGGCGGTGTCATAGGAGGACAAACCTCGGTCTACGGCGGGAGATAGGAGGAGCTCAATCCTCGAGGTCGGCAGCAGCGTGATTGGAGCACATCCATCATGGTCGATGGTGGGATAGTGGTGCTCAAACTTCAGGAGGTTGCTCCTCAACCCTGTTGTCTCGGCGTGCCGCCGTATCGCGCTTCTCTATCTCCTGGGTGGACGTCGCCGCGCGGCTAATTAATTAAGGTATTATTTTCGTTGAGTGGCTTAATTAAGGTATTCAATTCATAAGGGTAGTACTGTAGTACTCTGCTTGTAAATTGACTGACCATTAATTTTTGTCATCGCACGGCTGGATAACAATATGGAGCGCCCTCAGTGATTATGAAAATAAAATCTTGTGATTTTTGCACGCATCTTTGGGCATCAATTAATCCATGTATTAATGTTTTTGTTTTTTTGAATTACCCCTCATGTGGTGCAGATGGAACGATCTGAATGGATGAAGGATCAGAGAAGCTAAGTTTTTAACAGTGGTGTGACGAAGTTCATCAATTTGGCTGAAAGTACAAAGAAGAGAGTTGGTAATGAAGATTACATCCCGTGTCCATGCAGTCGTTGTGCCAATACAGAGTCACATGAAGTTAGAGAAGTCGAGTTCCACTTACTCACACGGGGATTCATGGAAGGATATGTGACGCCCCCGGCTTAATCGTGCACTAATCATACACGCCAATGCACACGATCAAGCCTAAGGACTCACTTGAAGGAATCACAACACAACTCTAGACACAAATTTAAAATAATACAAGGTATATATTACAAGCCAGGGCCTCAAGGGCTCGAATACATAAGCTCAGTTACAAGCGTCAGCGGAAGCATCAGATATCTGAGTACAGATATAAAAGATAAAACAGATAGGCCTTTAAGAAGGCGATACAAAACAAAAGCTACGATCGAAAAGGCGCAGGCCTCCTGCCTGGGACCCTCCGAACCTACTCCTAGTCGTTGGTCGGCTCCTCATGGTAGTACTAGCCAGGAGGGTAGTAGTAGTAGCCGTCGGCGGGGACAGCTGGCTCCGGGGCTCCTCCGTCGTCTAGATGCATCATTCGGGTATGGGGAAAAAGAGGAAGCAAAGCAACCGTGAGTACTCATCCGAAGTACTCAGCAAGCAAGGATCTACACTACATATGCAACATTATCAAAGAAAGGCTGTATATGTGGACTGGGCTGCAGCAATGCCTGAATAGAGAGAAGGCCTAGTCCTATCGAAGACTAGCATCTTCAGCGGTCTTGCAGCATTAGAAGAGTGTAGATCAGCACCATATATAGTAGTAGTAGTAGTGTTATCAACCTCGCCCGAAGATCCTTCCTTGACTCCCTGCGAGAAAGTAATCCCAGAGCCCTTATATCCAAGTATCAACCTCGGGCAGAGATCCTTTCTCAACTCCCTGCGAGAAAGCAATCCCAGAGCCCTAATATCCAAGTATCAACCTCGGCCAGAGATCCTTTCTCGACTCCCTACGAGAAAGCAATCTCAGAGCCATACTATCCATTTCTCATCTCATCATTATGTTATAGTTGTATCAATTGGGATACAACTCCGAGCGTCCGTTACTGAGGATCTGGCTATGCATAGATTAGTTTTTCCTTGCAGGGGTGCACCAACTTACCCACCACGCTCGCTTAACTCCGGCCGGACACACTTTTCTGGGTCATGCCCGGCCGCGGCCAAACGACACGCCGTAGTCCTACCTAGGCTCAGCAGAGAGGTCCCCGTCGGTCTATATCCTAAGCGCTCAGGGGTCTTGGGCCATCGCCCTGTGCACTCCGGGTCGTTGCGCACACGGTGAAGCCAGGCACCACCTCCGTCCTGGATGGCGCCAGTCCATCCGTGCCGCTATGCTGAACTGGACGTCTGACAAAGCTTTCGGAAGAAACGTATGACACAGAGTGCCCATACTTATTCCCGCGTGATGGTTAGTGCTATCGGGCCAGAGGCCCACTCAGATCAAATATCCAAATCGTTAGTGTATTGGTAGTGCGGTAACGAGCAGAGACTCACGATCGATGTGACCCCGTCGCCCCGTCTCGAGGAATTGCGGCAAGGCCTAAGAATGCCCGGCCACGCCTCATATTTATCTCTCGGGTACCCTCCAGGTCAACCCGACTTCCCATCACTCGCGGGTACCCCTCAGGGTCGACCCGCCTTTCCAAGTAACAGTTGTAAAGTCCAAGTATCCGTGTGTCCATAACATCAGGGAATCCGAGGTATCACCCTTGTTGGATTCCTACTCGATGTATCCGTCAAGGTGAACTTAGGAGGAATCACCCTCGACGTTCACACTTGAGGTGTTGCACGACGGCGTCGTTATCGGAAGTGGTGAAGGAGGAATCACCCTCGATGACCACGACCGAATAGCTACTCTACAGAGTTAACATCAGAAGTGCTAAACAAGGTATCACCCTCGGCACTCGATGGTAACGCTGCAGTGTTGTACAACTAAGGGGGTGATGTGCGGTGGTGGGGCCTGGTTGTCGATCATGTTGATCGAGTCATCTGATACTCCAGCGGGGGTAACTGGGTCAAAGTGGTGTCTCTTGTGGGTCTCTAACCAGCCTATACTAAGCAGTTTAGGATATGCAGGTAAGGTATCAATAGCAGGTTACAATAAACAGGCTATGCATCAGATTAGGATAACTCAAAGCAGTAGCAAATTCTAATGCAAGCAGGAGGGAGAAAGAATAGGCGATATAGGCATGTTCAAAGGGGGGGTGCTTGCCTGGAAGCTCTGCGGTAAAAGAAGGGTCGTCAGCAGTGTAGTCGGTCTCCGGAGCTGCGTCGATCTCGGGGTCAATCGAAACAGGAGGGGGAAGAAACAATAAATAAAGGCAGATAAATGCAATCACAGAAGCATAGCATGGCAGCACGTTATTCGAGAGGTGCCCTAATGCAGTACTACGCAAGTTAGTGGAAGCGAGAAATTATCCGGGAGTGTTCTCCCAGCTCCGGGTGATTATCGGACAGATGAAACTGAGGGGAAAGTTCCATGTTCATCATGCTAGAGGCATGTGACAGGTATGAGGAGGGCATATTCGGATTTGTCTCGTCGTTCTGAGCAACTTTCATGTAGAAAACTTTTTCATCCGAGTTACGGTTTATTTTATATGATTTTTCAAAGTTTTAATTACTATCTGGAATTATCTAAATCAACTGAAATCAATTATGATGTCAGCATGAGGTCAGCATTGCATCAAGCAGTCAACTGGGCTGCTGACTGGTCAAACTGACAGGTGGGACCCACCTGCCAGCCTCTGTGGTTAAACAGTGGGTTAAACTAAACTAACCGACTAATTAGAGTGGTGGGCCCCAGGTGTCAGTGACTAATTAGGGGCTAACTAAACAGGTTTTAATTAAAAGTGGTTAATTTTTCTAATTACAGAAGAGGGCCCACATGTCAGCGTCATTAGGGAACCGTAACCACGCGTTGACCACGGTCAACGCGGTCAACGGAGGGGTCGGGGCCCACGGGCAGTGACTCTCGGGTTGGGCCCCAGGGGTGACATGTCGGCGCCGGCGCCGGCGCAACGCCGACGACCATTTCACGCGGCGGCGCACGGCGGACATCGCCGGAAATCGCGCACAGAGCATGGGGAGGGTCACGCGTGGGTGCGTTGGAAAGAGCGTGCGACGGCGAGGTGATCTGTGGCGGTGGTGTGGCCGGAGGAGCACCGTAGCGACGACGGCGAGCTCATCGGCGGACGGCGGCACTCAGGAGCGATGACGAATGGTGATGCGGGCGCGCTAGCGAGCAACTAAATGGCCAGACAGCCTCTACGCGATGCGACGAGCATGACAGTGGCATGCACGGGACCCAAAGGTCACCGTGGCTACACCGGCGACGAGCGCGAGCGGTGGAGTGTTCGGTCGTCGGTGGCATCGGCGGCTACGAAATGCGGGCGAGCTAACGGAGAGGGGGAGGAGAAGCGGGAGCTCACAGCGGAGCCGTAGGGAGTGGCAGTGAGCTCGGGGAGGGCGCGAGGTAGCCAGAATCGGCGACGAACGCCGGCGATCCGAAGGTTGAAGACGAGCTCGTTCCGGTAGGAGGAGAGGCGCTCGGCTCGATCCCGATGGCGTAGGCTACATAGACGATGACGAGGAAGACGGTGAGCACCAGATCGAGGTGCGGGAGGCACGGTGGCCACGGAATCGAGCGGCGACGGCGGCGAGCATTTCCGGTGAGGTGGGGAACGAGAGAGGGAGAGGCGCGCGGGGGCGAATAGGTAGCTAGGGTTTGCGGGAGGGCGAGAGGGACTCGGGGCAGGTCTTAACGACATCGGGGAACCGCGGGATGCGCGACACGGCGACGATCCGTGCTTGGGGGCGCGCGCTAGCCGACACCTGCCCGAGGGGGATGACAACTGCGGTAGCTGGCTGGGCTGGCTACTGTAGCTCGCATGCCTAAGTGCACAGTAAGCTTCGACCTTTCTCTTTTTATTTCTTGTCTGTTTTCTTTATTCTTTTCTGTTGCATTTTCTTTTTACTCTATTTGACTTTTGTAAAATATGTGACTTAGCCACATAAATTCAATGCAATATTATGCACTACCATGAAAAGTTTGGAGACCAGAAGAATTCATTTGTATTTTTCATAAATGAATTGGCAATAAAAATTGCTGGGATAGCATTGTTTTAAATGCTACTGCCCATTTTTGCAAAGGAGTGATGTTGTTTTCCTTAACAAATAAATGTTATGGAATTTTTGGCAGATGGTGAACATTTTTCCAGCAAATTTGAGCAACTTCAAGTTTCACTTTGAATTTGAATTGAATTCAGAGAGGGAAATTGAAATGAGATATTAATCCAATATGATTAAGCTTTGTAAATCAAGATGACTTGGCACTGATCATAAGGGATTACTGTAGTGTGATGCTAGGGATGTTACAAATCTCCTCCACTACAAGAAATCTCTTCCCGAGATTTAAGTGGGGAAGTAAAGAGGAACTTTGGAAGAGTTGTCCATTGTAGGGTCGATTATCTGGGGAGCGATTCAAGGAATGTGGTAGGAGTATCTCTCGAGTTGGAACTTAAGAAAACATCGGGAGCAAAGTATGAAGTTACCATAAGAAGTTTCAAGTGAATGGACAAACGATCGAGAGTGTGAGAAGGGGGTTCAGAGCATCGGGAATAGATTATCTCTCTGAGGGTGGCTCGTGATAACACACAAAACCAAGGGCATATGATACTTCGGAATCAAGGATGTACAGGAGAGTCAGGTTCCGATCCTGAGGAACTATGGGGGGGGGTGTCGATCAAAAGTAGGGAGAACGGTGACATCTTACCAGTCACGACAACAATTAAGCAGTGTAATAGATACTTAACAGTAGCCAATTAAGACATACAGATCCATACACAGAGTCGGGTACATGCGAACAGCATAACGGCGCAAATTTAAAAGCTAGATATGCTAGGCGGCGCGCATGCATGCGGTAAGGAAGTACACAACGAGACATAGCAAAGGCTACATCATGTCGGAGAAAACTGTTGGAGCGAGGAATCTGCAAGTGACAACAAATGGTGCCCTCGATAAAAGGATCCTGCAAGCAGAACCTGGCCCACAATCTTGAAGAAAGGGGGGTAATTTCAGAACTCCGGGTGGATGTGATCACAAGAACCTAATGTTGGAGTTAGTAAAATTTTAACCCGAAAGGAAGAGAGATCAGAGTCCCAGAGTAAGGAAGAGGAATAAAAGATCCTAATACCACCCAATGGCGACGTGGGCCCGTAAGCCACACAGCCATGTTAGGAAAACAGTTTTCGGATACTAGACTCAACTTCGGCCAAGGAGTTGGAAAGCGGGGTTCCTACAGGCAGTCGGCTCTGATACCAACCTGTGACGCCCTCGGCTTAATCATGCACTAATCATACACGCAAATGCACACGATCAAGCCTAAGACTCACTTGAAGGAATCACAACACAACTCTAGACACAAATTTAAAATAATACAAGCTATATATTACAAGCCAGGGCCTCGAGGGCTCGAATACATAAGCTCGCTTACAAGCGTCAATGGAAGCATCAGATATCCGAGTACAGATATAAAAGATAAAACAAAGAGGCCTTTAAGAAGGCGATACAAAACAAAAGCTACGATCGAAAAGGCGCAGGCCTCCTGCCTGGGACCCTCCGAACCTACTCCTAGTCGTCGGTCGGCTCCTCGTAGTAGTACTCGCCAGGAGGGTAGTAGTAGTAGTAGCCGTCGGTGGGGACAGCTGGCTCCGGGGCTCCTCCATCGTCTGGATGCATCATTCGGGTATGAGGAAAAAGCGGAAGCAATGCAACCGTGAGTACTCATCCAAAATACTCAGTAAGCAAGGATCTACACTACATATGCAACATTATCAAAGAAAGGCTGTATATGTGGACTGGGCTGCAGCAATGCCAGAATAGAGAGAAGGACTAGTCCTATCGAAGACTAGCATCTTCAGCGGTCTTGCAGCATTAGAAGAGTGTAGATCAGCACCATATATAGTAGTAGTAGTAGTAGTTTTATCAACCTCGCCCAGAGATCCTTCCTCGACTCCCTGCGAGAAAGCAATCCCAGAGCCCTAATATCCAAGTATCAACCTCGGCCAGAGATCCTTTCTCGACTCCCTGCGAGAAAGCAATCCCAGAGCCCTAATATCCAAGTATCAACCTCGGCCAGAGATCCTTTCTCGACTCCCTGCGAGAAAGCAATCCCAGAGCCATACTATCCATTTCTCATCTCATCATTATGTTCTAGTTGTATTGATAGGGATACAACTCCGAGCGTCCGTTACCGAGGATCCGGCTATGCATAGATTAGTTATTCCGTGCAGGGGTGCACCAACTTACCCACCACGCTCGCTTATCTCCGGCCGGACACACTTTTCTGGGTCATGCCCGGCCTCGGCCAAACGACACGCCGTAGTCCTACCTAGGCTCAGCAAAGAGGTCCCCGTCGGTCTATATCCTAAGCGCTCAGGGGTCTTGGGCCATCGCCCTGTGCACTCCGGGTCGTTGCGCACATGGTGAAGCCAGGCACCACCTCCGTCCTGGATGGCGCCGGTCCGTCTGTGCCGCTATGCTGAACTGGACGTCTGACAAAGCTTTCGAAAGAAACATACGACGCAGAGTGCCCATACTTATTCCCGCGAGATGGTTAGTGCTATCAGGCCAGAGGCCCACTCAGATCAAATATCCAAATCGTTAGTGTATTGGTAGTGCGATAATGAGCAGAGACTCACGATCGATGTGACCCCGTCGCCCCATCTCGTGGACTTGTGGCAAGGGCTAAGAATGCCCGGCCACGCCTCGTATTTATCTCTCGGTTACCCTCCAGGTCAACCCAACTTCCCATCACTCGCGGGTACCCCTCAAGGTCGACCCGCGTTTCCAAGTAACAATTGTAAAGTCCAAGTATTCGTGTGTCCATAACATCAGGGAATCCGAGGTATCACCCTCGTTGGATTCCTACTCGATGTATCCGTCAAGGTGAACTTAGGAGGAATCACCCTCGAGGTTCACACTTGAGGTCTTGCACGACGGCGTCGTTATCGGAAGTGGTGAAGGAGGAATCACCCTCGATGACCACGACCGAATAGCTACTCTATAGAGTTAACATCAAAAGTGCTAAACGAGGTATCACCCTCGACACTCGATGGTAACGCTGCAGTGTCGTACAACTAAGGGGGTGATGTGCGGTGCCGGGGCCTGGTTGTCGATCACGTTGATCGAGTCATCTGATACTCCAGCGGGGGCAACTAGGTCAAAGTGGTGTCTCTTGTGGGTCTCTAACCAGCCTATACTAAGCAGTTTAGGATAAGCGGGCAAGGTATCAATAGAAGTTTAGAATAAACAGGCTATGCATCAGATTAGGATAACTCAAAGCAGTAGCAAATTCTAATGCAAGCAGGAGGGAGAAAGAATAGGCGATATAGGAATGTTCAAAGGGGGGTGCTTGCCTGGAAGCTCTGCGGTAAGAGAAGGGTCGTCAGCAGTGTAGCCGGTCTCCGGAGCTGCGTCGGTCTCGGGGTCTATCGAAAGAGGAGGGGGAAGAAACAATAAATAAAGGCAGAAAAATGCAATCATAGAAGCATAGCATGGCAGCACGTTATTCGAGAGGAGCCCTAATGCAGTACTACGGAAGTTAGTCGCAGCGGGAAATTATCCGGGAGTGTTCACCCAGCTCCGGGTGATAATGGAACAGATGAAACTGAGGGGAAAGTTCCATGTTCATCATGCTAGAGGCATGTGACAGGTATGAGGAGGGCATATTCGGATTCGTCTCGTTGTTCTGAGCAACTTTCATGTAGAAAACTTTTTCATCCGAGTTACGGTTTATTTTATATGATTTTTCAAAGTTTTAATTACTTTCTAGAATTATCTAAATCAACTGAAATCAATTATGATGTCAGCATGAGGTCAGCATTGCGTCAGCAGTCAACTGGGTTGCTGACTGGTCAAACTGATAGGTGGGACCCACCTACCAGTCTCTGTGGCTAAACAGTGGGTTAAACTAAACTAACAGACTAATTAGAGTGGTGGGCCCCAGGTGTCAGTGACTAATTAGGGGTTAACTAAACAGGTTATAATTAAAAGTGGTTAATTTGTCTAATTACAGAAGGGGGCCCACATGTCAGTGTCATTAGGGAACAGTAACCACGCGTTGACCATGGTCAATGCGGTCAGCGTTGGGGTCGGGGCCCACTGGCAGTGACTCTGGGGTTGGGACCCAGGGGTGACACGTCGGCACCGGCGCCGGAGCAACGCCGACGACCATTTCGCTCGGCGGTGCGCGTTGGACATTGCCGAAAATCACGCACAGAGCACGGGGGGGGGGGGGGGGGGGGGTCGAGCGTGGGTGCGTTGGAAAGAGCGTGCGACGGCGAGGCGATCTGTGGCGGTGGTGTGGCTGGAGGAGCACCGTAGCGACGACGGCGAGCTCATCGACGGATGGCAGCGCTCGGGAGCGATGACGAATGGCGATGCGGGCGCGCTAGCGAGCAACTAAATGGCCAGACGGCCTCTACGCAACGCGACAAGCGTGACGGCGGCACGCACGGGACCCAAAGGTCGACGTGGCTATGCCGGCGACAAGCGCGAGCGACGGAGTGTTCGGTCATCGGTGGCATTGGTGTCTATGAAATGCGGGCGAGCTAACGGAGAGGGGGAGGAGAAGCGGGAGCTCACAGTGGAGCCGTAGGGAGTGGCAGTGAGCTCAGGGAGGGCGCGAGGTAGCTGGAATCGGCGACGAACGCCGGTGATCCGAAGGTTGAATACGAGCTCGTTCCGGTTGGAGGAGAGGCGCTCGGCTCGATCCCGATGGCGTAGGTGACGTAGACGATGACGAGGAAGACGGTGAGCACCAGATCGAGGCGCGGGAGGCACGGTGGCCACGAAATCGAGCGGTGACGGCGGTGAGCGTTTCGGGTGAGGTGGGGAGCGAGAGAGGGAGAGGCGTGCGGGGGCGAATGGGTAGCTAGGGTTTGCGGGAGGGCGAGAGGGACTCGGGGCAGGTCTTAACGGTGCCGGGGAACCGCGGGATGCGTGACACGGCGACGATCCGGGCCAGCCGACACCTACCCGAGGGGGACGACGACCGCGGTGTCGGGCTGGGCTGGCTACTGTAGCTCGCAGGCCTAAATGCACAGTAAGCTTCGGCCTTTCTCTTTTTACTTCTTGTCTGTTTTCTCTATTCTTTTCTGTTGCATTTTCTTTTTACTCCATTTGACTTTTGTATTATATGTGACTTAGCCACATAAATTCAATGCAATATTATGCACTGCCATGAAAAGTTTGGAGACCAAAAGAATTCAATTGTATTTTTCATAAATGAATTGGCAATAAAAATTGCTGGGATAGCATTGTTTTAAATGCTACTGCCCAATTTTGCAAAGGAGTGATGTTGTTTTCCTTAACAAATAAATGTTATGGAATTTTTGGCACATGGTGAACATTTTTCCAGCAACTTCGAATTGCACTTTGAATTTGAATTGAATTCAGAGAGGGAAATTGAAATGAGATATTAATCCAATATGATTAAGCTTTGTAAATCAAGATGACTTGGCACTGATCATAAGGGATTACTATAGTGTGATGCTGGGGATGTTACAGGATATACACGTTGGAGTAGACACGGTGAAGAGCCGGTCATGGATGAATATACCCAGGGTTGCGAGATGCCAAACCCCGATCAGAGTCACATGGATGCTGAATCTAACATCAGGGCTGAGGTGTCAAGCTACCAATGGAACACAGACACGCCAAAAACCCCACTGAAAAACCAAGACGATGATGACCTTGATATTCCAGATTTTGCTGCTATGATTGCAGATTTCCAGGGCCCAAAAAAATATATGAATGGGTAGAAGGATTTGCCATTCATTGATGCGAACTCAAAGAAAGATTTGTATCCAGGTTGCAAAAAGAAATATTCTGAGTTGAGTGCCACACTGGCGCTTCTCAGATTTAAAGCTACAAACGGTCTATCAAACAAGGGCTTCATAGAGTTGTTAGGTCTCTTCAATGAAATCCTTCTAGAAGATAATGTGCACCCCAAAAGCACGAACGAAGCAAAGAAAATTGTTTGCCCATTGGAACTTGAAGTACAGAAGATACACACTAGTGTGAATGATTGTATGTTGTACAGTGGCGAGTACAAAGATTTGCGTGCATGTCCGACATGCAAGTGTGCATGATAGAAGCGCAGGAGAGCAAAGGACAAGTACAAATTGGACGACGAGATCAAGACAGGAATCCCGTTCAAGGTTGTTTGGTACTTGCCTTTAATTCCAAGGTTGAGGCGTTTGTTTGCAAACCCTAGAGAGGCAAAGAGGTTGCGGTGTCATCATGATGAGTGAACTGCGGATAAATTTATGAGTCACCCAAAAGATGGGGCTCAGTGGGAATTAATCGACAACAAGTATGAAGACTTTGCCAAAGATCCTAGAAGTATAAGGCTCGGGGAGTGTACTGGCGGGATGAATCCTTTTGGCGATATGAGCACCAAACATAGCACATGGCCGGTGCTTCTGTGCATATATAACCTTGCTCCTTGGTAGTGTATGAAGAAAAAATACATCATGATGTCAATGATTAACCAAGGCCCGAAGCAACCTGGAAATGACATCGACATTTACTTTCAGCTACTGGTAGAAGAACTACTGACATTGTGGCTAAAAGAGCCTGCTGTAAAATGTTATGATGCTTACAAAAAGGAGTTTTTTTTTATCTACATGCGATGTTGTTGCACACCATTCAAGATATGCCGGCATTAGGCAACACATCGGGGCAGAAAAAAGGGGAGATGTAGGGTGTGTCACATGCATGGATAGGACAACGAGCAGATTTCTTCCCACCTCGCACAAAACCGTGTATTTGCGTCATCGTAGGTTCTTAAAAAAGATCACCCATACCGAAAGATGACAAAGCTGAATTTGATGGTATGGCAGAGGTTGGTTTGGGGGCAATACCTTATCCTGTGGAGTTGGTCTATAGCATGGCTAAACAAATTAAAGTTGTGCTTGGCAAAAACCACACTTTGACGGTGAAACAAACACCCAGGGATCCAGTCTTTAAGAAGAAATCGGTTTTCTGAGAATTACCTTACTGGGAGTTTCTACATGTACGTCACTGCATCCATGTCATGCACGTAGAGAAGAATATAGGTGAAAGCATCCTTGGTACTCTGCTCAAGATTAAAGGTAAAACAAAGGATGGTGACGATGCACGACTCGATATGCTTGGTGATCAATCAAAACGCAAGAATGAAGCAGAAGATGATAAGAAATTCCTCCACACTCACCAGAGTTACAATTTTAGTAAAAAAGAAGCAAAAGAGTTCTTCAACTATTTGTTGTCAGTTAGGACACCCTCTTCCTACTCTGCAAACATCAGAAGTCTCGTGGATGCGAGCTCAGATAAAATGAAGTTGGCACACATGAAGTCACATGAATGCCATGTAATGTTGACACAAATCCTCCCGGTGGCCATCAGGAATCTGATAGACACAGATATAAGAAAAACACTCATTGAGCTCTTTGATTTCTTCAACAAACTATGGCAGAAAGTGGTAGATCCTGATGAGCTGGATTCTATGCAAGAGGATATTGCAAGAATATTGTCCAGCCTAGAGATGTTTTTCCCACCGTCATTCTTTGATGTCATGGTCCATCTCACTATGCACCTTGTCGGCAAGATGAAGAATTGTGGTCCTCTGTTTCTTCGCAACATGTATCCCTTCGAGCGGTTCATGGGAATATTGAAGCGCTGTTGTCGGAACCGAAGCCATCGAGAGGCAAGCATCCTACAAGGTTATACCGCGGAGGATGTGGTTGAGTTTTGCACCGAATACATGAAACAAAGACCTAAAGGTTTTCCCCTCTCTCCCCATGAGGGAAGGCTGAAAGGTAAGCCGATCCTTGCTGGCACGCAAAAGGGCTGCACCCGGAGATTTGGCCGACAAAGCCCATTTGACGGTACTACTTAACAGTTGAGCTCTCGATGGTTATGCTGACGAACACTTGGAGGTGATACGATGAAGCTTCTTACCCATCATGGTGCATCCATTAGATGTCGAGATGAAGGCACACAATAAGGACTATGCCAGATGGCTGAAGGATCGTTTGGCACACGGATCCATGGATGACATTGCTACGTGGTTGGCACAAAAGCCATCACCTACGGTGTTGATGTAACAAGCGTATGACATAAATGATTACAATTTATACATTGAGAAATGAGGTGAGAAGACATCATATCAGAACAACTCTGTTCGAAGAATGCATGACTGTAGATGAAACTGATAAACGGGTATACTATGGAACCATCAAAGAGATTTGGGAGCTTAACTACGTGAAAGTTAAGGTGGCATTATTCAAGTGCACATGGATCCCTCTTAGTCAGGTAAAGGTTGATGATTATAGAAAGACCTATGTTAACAAGACAACGATGGCATATCACACGGACCCGTTTCATTCTTGCCAGTGATGCTACCCAGATTTTCTATGTGAAAGACCCCTTGCATAAGAACTGCCATGTAGTGATGCATGGGAAGAGGAGCGTATTGGGCGTTGAGGATGTTGCTGATGAAGGCGAGTACGATGAATTTGCTGAGTTGCCAGCCAAGGGATCACGCACCAGCCAAACAGAGAAGCGTAAAATCATCAAAAAACCTAAGTTCATTTAGGCTCAACCTAATGATCCCAGTTCCCCCATGTACATGGGAATTAAGCCGCTAGTTTTTATGCCTATTCTCCAACTTAATTCGTTCAATTTAGAACTACCGCATGTACTGAATTTGTAAGTTATGCCCAGCCTTCTATTGATGTAAGAACGGTTAATATGTTGACCTTGATATGCTGTCAGCCCAGGCAATGAATTTGAACTATTTATGATTATTATACCCTAGAGGTAACACACTCAATTGATCTCACCCCATTATGTATGAATAGAAGATAAGCAATCTAGTTTGCGAATAGCACACGCTTCATTCATGAAAGCCGTGTGCCAACCAAACCGCGCACGTGATGTGAGTCGTGCGTTCTGATTGGCCAGAACCCAAACCCCATGGATCGTACTTCTGCACCATTGGATGCTCCCAGATCAAATGGCAATCCTCATCCCTTTCATCAGCACATGCAGTTGCGGCTAGGATTTGATTTATATGCCAAAATGCAAGGTAAATGCAAAAAATGGCTTAAATATCGCAAACGAGGTCTGAAATGCGCATGAAAATCAAACCTGTGGTATAATGGTGATTGCGTACCATGGAAATTTTTATGAGGCAAAACGATGAAGTCATTGGCCACTAGAGTTTGAATTGCCACGTCTCCTTTTATAAACCATGATCCTTCTTGTGAGATGCTCCAGTTTCCAAGGAGCGATCATCAAAACTTATGCCAAACTTTCCCAAATGTTTCTCATGGGTTCATGAAAGCACCATGGCCACACATCAATTTTCATGATTTTTGGACTCCATCTGAATTGCCTGTAATTAAAATACCAACTAGGCCTACGCCGGTGGCCGCACCTCGCTGCCGAAATGTTTGAAATTTGTCCTTGCTTCTCGGACAATGGATGAAAACTCGCAAAGCAACATGATACGGCTCCAACGTATCTATAATTTTTTATTGTTCCATGCTATTATATTATCCATCTTGGATGTTTTATATGCATTAATATGCTATTTTATATCATTTTTTGGGACTAACATATTAACCTAGTACCCAGTGCCAGTTGCTGTTTTTTCCTTGTTTTTGTCTTTAACAGAAAATCAATACCAAACGGAGTCCAAATGGAACGAAACTTTTTGAGCATTTTTCTTGGACCAGAAGATAACCACGAAGCTTCGGGAGGAGGCCAGAGGAGCCACAAGCCCTGGGGACGCGCCCCAGGGGGCGCCCCCAGGCTTGTGGGCCCCTCGTGGCACCCCTAACCCTAATTCGAGCTCTATAAATACCCAAATATTTCCCTTGCACCAGAGGGCACACCAAAACTACTTTTCTGCTGCCGTAAGCTTCTGTTCTCGTGAGATCCCATCTTGGGGCCTTTTTCGGCACTCTGTCGGAGGGGAATTCGATCATGGAGGGCCTCTACACCAGCCTTGCCGCCCTTCCGATGATGTGTGAGTAGTTTACCACAGACCTATGGGTCCATAGCTAGTTGCTAGATGCCTTCTTCTCTCTCTTTGATCTTCAATACAATGTTCTCCTCGATGTTCTTGGAGATCTATTCAATGTAATGTTCTTTTGTGGTGTGTTTGTTGAGATCCGATGAATTGTGGGTTTATGATCAGATTATCAATGAATATTATTTGAGTCTTCTCTGAACTCTTTTATGCATGATTAAGATAGCTTTGTATTTCTCTCCAATCTATTGATTTGGTTTGGCCAACTAGATTGATCTTTCTTGCAATGGGAGAGGTGCTTTGTGATGGGTTCAATCTTGCGGTGTCCTCACCCAGTGACAGTAGGGGTAGCGAGGCACATATTTTTATTGTTGCCATTAAGGATAAAAAGATGGGATTTTTACCATATTGATTGGATCTATCCCTCTACATCATGTCATCTTGCTTAAGGCATTACTCTGTTCTTGTTAACTTAATATACTAGATGCATGCTGGATAGCGGTCGATGTGTGGAGTAATAGTAGTAGATGCAGGCAGGAGTCGGTCTACTTGTCATGGACGTGATGCCTATATTCATGATCATTGCCTTAGATATCATCATAACTTTGCGCTTTTCTATCAATTTCTTAACAGTAATTCGTTTACCCACCGTATGCTTTCTTCAAGAGAAAAGCTTCTAGTGAAACCTATGTCCCCCGGGTCTATTTTCTATCACATTATTTTCAGATCTATAAAACCAAAAAATCAAAAATACCTTGCTGCAATTTATTTATATTTACTTTATTTTACACTTTTACTTATCTTTTATACCTACTCTATCAGATCTCACTCTTGCTAGTGACCGTGAAGGGATTGACAACCCCTTTTTCGTGTTGTGCGCAAGTGTTTGTTAGTTTGTGTAGGTGCATCTATTGGAGACTTGTGTGTTCCTCCTACTGGATTGATGCCTTGGTTCTTAACTGAGGGAAATATTTATCTCTACTTTGCTGCATCACCCTTTTCTCTTCAAGGGAAAAATCAATGCAAGCTCAAGAAGTAGCATGACACACAAATGATTTGTGCACCTTCTTTGCTAACACCACATGTAGTTGTATTAGGGTTTTGATTTTATATGCACTAAATGCACGGTAAATACAAAAAATGGCTTAAATATGGCAAACAGGACCTGAATGCGCCAGAAAATCAAACCTGTGGTATAATGCTGATTGCATACCGTGGAAATTTTTATGAGGCCAAATGATGAAGTCATCGGCCACTGGAGTTTGAATTGCCACATCTCCTTTTGGAAACCATGACCCTTCTTGTGAGATGCTCCGGTTTCCAAGGAGCTATCATCAAAACTTGTGCCAAACGTAACCTAATTTTTTCCACGGGGTCGTGAGAGCGCGCCACGGTCACACACCTATTTTCATGATTTTCGGACTCCATCTGAATTTCCTGTAATTAAAATACCAACTAGGCCTACGCCATGGCCGCACCTTGCAGCCAAAATGTCTGAAAATTGTGCCCGCTTCTCAGACAATGGATGAAAACTCACAGACCGACACACAAATGATTTGTACACCTTCTTTGCTAACACCCACATGTAGTTGTAGTAGGGTTTTGATTTTATATGCACTAAATTCATGGTAAATACAAAAAATGGCTTAAATATAGCAGATGAGACCTCAGATGGGCCAGAAAATCAAATCCAGGGTATATCGGTGATTGCTTACCATGGAAAAAATTTCAAGGCGGAACGATGAATTCACCGACGATTAGAGTCTGAATTACCGCGTCTCCTTTTGGAAACTATGATCCTTCTTGTGAGATGCTCCGGTTTCCAAGGTGCGAGCATCAAAACTTGTGCCAAACTCTACCAAAATTTTTCCATGGGGTCGTGAGAGCACGCCACGGTGACACACCGATTTTTGTGATTTATGCATTTCCTATAATTAAAATAACAACAAGGCCTACGTCTGTGGCCGCACCCTGCGGCCGAAATGCTTGAAAATTCTTCCCGTTTCTCGGACAATGAATGAAATCTCGCAAGCGACAGAGAAATGATCTTGCTAACACCAACATGTAGTTGCGGCATGCCAATATATACAGTTGGTCTATTCTGCTAATATTAGCAGAATAGTTATTCTACACACACTTCTGAACCGCACGCTCAACGCAAGTGCACTACATTTATGTACAGTGAGCACTACAATGCTTTACGAGAGAACGGCTTCAGAGTTTTGCGGTCCGCCCGTTAGTTCTGTGTGCAATTGGGTGTTGCGGGACGATTTAATTTGTTTCTGGACGCCAGTTGACCTTTATTCTTTGTAATTTACAGGAAAAATGACTAAAATCTTCGCAAATCAAGCGATTCGACGGGCGAGCTTTGCTCTGTTTGTTCGTGTTTGCGTCCGATGCGACTTTTTCGCTCTTGGATGTTGTTTGTTAGTAGGAATTCTTTGGTTGTGTTCATTTAATCGCTCCTTTTACTCTACAATCTGTGTAATTTTTAGGAATTAGGTTTCAATTTATGCGAAATCGATTGTGCGGGCGTATGAGCTTCATCCGCTCCTCTGTTCTTGTTGTTTTCTTGGATTTTGTGCGTCGATGCATTTTGAATCTTGTAATTAGTGTCTCTGTTTGGTTTGAATTCACTGTATTGCGTCTGTAATCTTCATATTTTGGTGTGCATTTTTAAAGAAGAGTGCATGCTGTTCATCCCAGTGGCCGTGGGTTCGATGTAATTTTTTGCGGGATATTTTTCAAAATTGAGTAATTGCACAATTTTTATCGAGTTATCGAACTACGAGTAGCATTGTCACCTCTGTTAGTCTCCCACGTGTCTGGATCTGTACTGCTTATGAGATTACTGTAGCTGTATTACAGTGGGCATGACAGCTTACGAGATTTCTCTTTTCTTTAAATGCATTCTTTGTTTTAGAGAACTGCATTATGTGCACTTTCGTACTACATTAGCAGTATAGTTATTCTGCTATTCTGCTATTAGAATAGATGGTCTATTACGCTAATGTTAGCAGAATAGTTATTATGACAATTTTTTTGAACTGCATACTATCACAATTCTTTTGAACAGCATAGGTTAACTGCAAAGTTTCGACCATTCGCATTGCATTGTTACTGTTCAGAGCATTGCATTTTTTTTATATAAGGACCGCACTATGTCTATAAGAGAACTGCATTTCTGTCACCAGCAGCTTGTCTAAAAGGGTGATAAAATGATGCAGACGAGGTCGCATACATTAAAAAAGGCACCGTTCAAAGCGTCTGTTGGACATAATTTTAAAAGCATACAACATAAGCAAAGCATTATAATATGCCATAGATGGCTTGCTTTATCTTAGAAAACCTACAGTGCAAATATTGTAAACTTCAGGGAGTCTTCTTCTTCGTAGAAAAACACCATGGCCACTTCTCCGGCCTCAAAGCCATTCTGGGAGACAAAATCTTTCCATCTAGTAGTTATGTCGATGTAGTCTTCAGAGTCAATGTGGTAGTCAGCTTGCATGTCTGCATACCCATTCTTGTGTTCTGTCTCCAAAGTAACCTTCCCTGAACTCGGAGCAGCAAACCTTATTGTGGATGGCAGTTTCTGCATTTTGTCATGCATGGAAAAAGAATTTTTATAAGTAAACACCAAATGTTTTTCTTTATGTTAAGATGATCTATTTATGTTGACTTAGATATGTACAGATATATGACTACTATTTAAGAAAGCAGTTGCAATGTATGAACAAAATTATGCACGGACTGGACCTCTAGCTTTAGTAGAATATATACTATTCTGTAACACCTTTGCACTGCAAGGTCATTTGCAATGTACTGCGTTAGCATATTAAGAGAACTGCAACACTGAGGTACGGAACCTCTTTTTGTTCGTGTGTTCGGGTTCTGATCTAACTAGTGTTGACACCTGGTGTGGTACTGAAGAAAAATAGGTAGAACTATCTTGTCTTAATTGCTGACAAATCTGAACAACAACACAAATCTTTGTATTGATGGTATTACTGAAGAAATTGATGGAAATATACATTCAGATGTGGAATTGCAGCCTAGATTGGTCAAAAATTATAAGGGGGGAAACATACCCATTTTTTCTGCAGGTCTGCGGATGTGAGGCGATGAAGAAATGGTGCCCGAAACCCCCTGTTGGGTATCAGCACGCACCCGAGCTGGCCGCGCCACTCGGACTCGGTGAGCTCTAGACCATCAGCATACACGCATGCGTCCGCTATCGGCGCCATCCTTGCCAAGCACCCGCACGAACAGTCCATGGCGGGTTCAGTGGAAATTCAGAGAATAGTTGGGGATGGGCGGAACCCTAGATCTACGATTTTAAGAAGAGGAAGGGGGAGGAGTTGTGTGAGTCCGGAGCACGAATGGATACGTTTTATGCAACCAATTGAGCAACTAAAGTAATAAATGTTGTGGTAGGTGTTAGGTGCTGGAAGGATTCCCATTCAGTTTGCTAGAATGCATTTGTGAAGCAACAACACTGCTTACTTGAGTCTAGCGAACTGCAATTTTTATGTAAACGAACTGCGGAATGCGTGGATCGTGTTAGTGTTTTTATTTTTCTAGTCATTGTTTTATTTTATTGGGCCGTGGTTTTTCGTGGTATGTGGGAATGTTTTTTATATTAGTGGCCTCTCTCACCTGTTGGGCATGTTGGGGAGCAAAGAAGCATTTGGCCCAAGTAGGCCTGTCGGCACGGCTGCTTCGCTGTGCGCTGTGTGTATGCGTTAATGTTTAGTCCCACCTCGCCCGCCGAGAGTGCCCGCGACCGGTTTACAAGCCTTGGCGAGGCATCCGTTCCGGACTCCTCTGGTTACTTATTGGGCACTTATACACGACGCTTGCTGCACTTTCCTCCCTGACCTATGGGCCCTTGTGTGCCCGGCCCCATGCATCGTGGCTCAGAACGGACTCGTACGTGTTCATAAGCGGGCGCGTAACCTAGTACGAGACTGGCTGGGGCCTAGTTGCACCTGGGCGGTCAATTTTTTTCATATTTTTTCTCTTACGTATCTTCTAATATAGGGCGTGCACTACTTTGTTAGATCGTTGTGCACTGCATTCATCAGGATTCTATACTGCATGTGCGCACATTTTGCACTACATATGCAGGAGCATTTTGCACTGCATGCATCCTATTTGTGCACTGCATCTTCGTCCATTTTTTTGTGTGTTTTTCCTCTTGCGTATCTTCTAATCTAGGGTGTGAACGGCTTTGTTAGATCATTGTGCACTGCATTCATTAGAATACTATACTGCATGTCCTATTTGTGCACTGCATCTTCGTCCGTTTGTGCACTGCTCGAATCACATACTTTATGTGCACTGCAGTATGTTCTAATATTGAACTCTAGTTTTGTAATTGAAATAAACTTCTTCATAACATAAGCAAAGTTCATCATTACAAGCCATTAAGTATGACAAGCAAACTAAGTTCAGCAAAAGCAAATGATCACAAGCAAACTAACTTTACATAAGCAAACAACAGAAAGCAAATATGATGATAAATCTAAAACGACGCGAGCAATGTTGGAGATACTTTCTTGGCCGGCACCGTCTGCTTCTTCACCACGTGAAGTCTCCCCAGCTCCTAGCGTGCTTCCTGGGGGGCTCCTCCTTCTCCAGCTTTGCACGGCGAAGCCCGTCCTGGGTGAGGGTGATGCAGTTCCATATCTCGTACGCTGTGTACGCGTCCTTTGCCGCATACTCGACGTGCCTCATGGACAGGGAGTCCCAACGCTTGTGTTCTGCGTTGGTGATCTTCTTCTCCATGTCGTAGTAGTAGTCGTCGACGAGCATGCCGGCGACGTCTGCAAGGGAGTCCAACTCCTTGCTGGCCTCGGGCGCCCTCCATTCCTTCTGGATGTCGACGAAGTTGGCGACCTCCAAATTGACGCGCTCGAGCCTGGTTTTGTCGCCGCCGATGGAGAAGACAACAAACATGTACCTGGGGGCAGCTAGGATGTTGTCGAAGATGGTGCACCTTTCAGTGGTGCTCAGTTGGAAGAGCAGCACCGACTGAGTCTTGCCGACGGAGAGTTGGATGAGGGTGGGTTTCTCCGTCTCGTCAGGCTTGTTGGTGTACTCCAGATCAATTTCGAAAATCTTGTGGCGCTGGAGCCTGAGCTGGCGCTCATACAGCCCGAGGGAGGTCGCCATCTGCTTCTTGTCGTTGGTGTGGATCACGAGCAACTTGGTGTTGCCATGGGCCTGCACCTGCCTGTACTCGTCGACGAACCCCATCGCCGGCAGAAGGGCTTGGTGTCTTCTGTGGAGATTGATGAGAGGGAGGGATTTGGTGGCAGCTGCTACTTCTTGAGCTTGCATTGGTTTTTCCCTTGAAGAGGAAAGGGTGATGCAGCACAGTAGAGGCAAGTATTTCCCTCAGTTAAGAACCAAGGTATCAATCCAGTAGGAGAAGAACGCACAAATCACCAATACCTGCACAAACAACCAAACACTTACACCGAACGCGAGAAAGGGGTTGTCAATCCCTTCACGGTCAATTGCAAAAGTGAGATCTGATAAAGATAGATAAACAAAAGATAAAATATTTTTGGGTTTTTTCGTATATAGATCTGAAAATAAAAGATTGCAAATAGTAGATCGGAAAGTAATATGATGGAAAATAGACCCGGGGGCCATAGGTTTCACTAGAGGCTTCTCTCATGAAGGCAAATAATACGGTGGTTGAACAAATTACTGTCGAGCAATTGATAGAAAAGCGCAAAGTTATGACGATATCCAAGGCAATGATTATGCATATAGGCATCACGTCCGTGTCAAGTAGATCGACTCCTGCCTACTTCTACTACTATTATTCCACACATCAACCGCTAGCCAGCATGCATCTAGAGTATTAAGTTCATAAAGAAAGGAGTAACGATTTAAGTAAGATGACATGATGTAGAGGAATTAACTCAAGCAATATGATGAAAACCCCATCTTTTTATCCTCGATGGCAACAATGCAAGACGTGTCTCGCTACCCCTACTTTGTCACTAGGTGAAATCACGCAAGATTGAACCCAAAGCTAAGCACCTCTCTCATTGCAAGAAAAACCAATCCAGTTGACCAAACCAAACCAATCATTCGAAGAGAAATACAAAGATATTAAATCATGCATAAAAGAATTCAGAAAAGATTCAAATAATATTCATAGATAAGCTTATCATAAATCCACAATTCATCGGTTCTCGACAAACACACGGCAATAGAAGATTACATCGGATAGATCTTCAAGAACATCGAGGAGAACATGGTATTGAGAATCAAAGAGAGAGAAGAAGCCATCTAGCTACTAGCTATGGACCCGTAGGTCTGAGGTAAACTACTCACGCATCATCGGAAGGGCAATGGAATTGATGTAGAAGCCCTCCGTGATCGATTCCCCCTTCAGCGGGATGCCGGAAAAGGCCCCAAGATGGGATCTCACGGGAATAGAAGGTTGCGGCGGTGGAAAAGTGTTTTCGTGGATTGTTCTGGTGGTTCTGGAATATATGTGAATATATAGGAGGAAGGGCTAGGTCAGAGGAGTCCCGAGGGGCCCACAAGGCAAGGGGGCGCCCCCCCCTAGGGCGCGCCCTCCACCCTTGTCACCGCCTCGTGGCTCTACTGAATTGGACACTAAGTCCCCTGGGTGTCTTATGGTCCAAGAAAAATCATCGTGAAATTTTATTCCGTTTGGACTCCGTTTGGTATTCCTTTTCTACGAGGATCAAAAACAAGGAAAAAACAAAAACTGGCACTGGGCTCTAGGTTAATAGGTTAGTCCCAAAAATAATATAAAATAGCATATTAATGCATATAAAACATCCAGAACAGATAATATAATAGCATGGAACAATCAAAAATTATAGATACGTTGGAGACGTATCAAGCATCCCCAAGCTTAATTCCTGCTCGTCCTCGAGTAGGTAAATGATAGAAACAGAATTTTTGATGTGGAATGCTACCTAACATACTTATCCATGTAATTTTCTTTATTGTGGCATGAATGTTCAGATCCATAAGATTCAAAAAAAAACTTTAATATTGACATAAAAACAATAATACTTCAAGAATACTAATAAAGCAATCATGTCTTCTCAAAATAACATGGCCAAAGAAAGTTATCCCTACAAAATCATATAGTCTGGCTATGCTCCATCTTCATCACACAAAATATTTAAATCATGCACAACCCCGATGACAAGCCAAGCAATTGTTTCATACTTTTGATGTTCTCAAACCTTTTCAACTTTCACGCAATACATGAGCGTGAGCCATGGACATAGCACTATAGGTGGAATAGAATATGGTGGTTGTGGAGAAGACAAAAAGAAGGAGATAGTCTCACATCAACTAGGCGTATCAACGGGCTATGGAGATGCCCATCAATAGATATCAATGTGAGTGAGTAGGGATTGCCATGCAACGGATGCACTAGAGCTATAAGTTTATGAAAGCTCAAAAAAAAAACTAAGTGGGTGTGCATCCAACTTGCTTGCTCACGAAGACCTAGTGCAATTTGAGGAAGCCCATCATTGGAATATACAAGCCAAGTTCTATAATGAAAAATTCCCACTAGTATATGAAAGTGACAACATAGGAGACTCTCTATCATGAACATCATGGTGCTACTTTGAAGCACAAGTGTGGAAAAACGATAGTAACATTGCCCCTTCTCTCTTTTCTCTCATTTTTTTATTTTGGGCTCTTTGGCCTCTTTTTTTATCTTTTTTTAATTTCTTTTTCTTTTTCGTCCAGAGTCTCATCCCGACTTATGGGGGAATCATAGTCTCCATCATCCTTTCCTCACATGGGACAATGCTCTAATAATGAAGATCATCACACTTTTATTTACTTACAACTCAAAAAATTACAACTCGATACGTAGAACAAAATATGACTCTATATGAATGCCTCCGGTGGTGTACCGGGATGTGCAAGGACTCAAGAGTGACATGTATAAAAATTATGAACGGTGGCTTTGCCACAAATACTATGTCAACTACATGATCATGCAAAGCAATATGACAATGATGGAACGTGTCATAATAAAATGGAACGGTGGAAAGTTGCATGGCAATATATCTCGGAATGACTATGGATATGCCATAATAGGTAGGTATGGTGGCTGTTTTGAGGAAGGTAAAAGGTAGGTCTATGGCACCGGCAAAAGTTGTGCGGTACTAGAGAGGCTAGCAAAGGTGGAAGTGTGAGAGTGCGTATAATCCATGGACTCAACATTAGTCATAAAGAACTCACATACTTATTGCAAAAATCTATTAGTCATCGAAACAAAGTACTACGCGCATGCTCTTAGGGGGATAGATTGGTAGGAAAAGACCCTCGCTCGTCCCCGACCGCCACTCATAAGGAAGACAATCAATAAATAAATCATGCTCCGACTTCATCACATAACGGTTCACCATACGTGCATGCTACGGGAATCACAAACTTTAACACAAGTATTTCTACAATCCACAATTACTCACTAGCATGATTCTAATATCACCATCTTTATATCTGAAAACAATCATAAGGAATCAAACTTCACATAGTATTCAATGCACTTTATATGAAAGTTTTTATTATATCCCTCGTGGATGCCTATCATATTAGGACTAAATTTATAACCAAAGCAAATTACCATGCTGTTTATAAAGACTCTCAAAATAATATAAGTGAAGCATGAGAGTTCAATAATTTCTATAAAATAAAACCACCGCCGTGCTCTAAAAAGATATAAGTGAAGCACTAGAGCAAAATTGCCTAGCTCAAAAGATATAAGTGAAGCACATAGAGTATTCTAATAAATCACGATTCATGCGTGTTCCTCTCAAAAGGTGTGTACAGCAAGGATGATTGTGGCAAACTAAAAAAAGCAAAGACTCATATCGTACAAGACGCTCCAAGCAAAACACATATCATGTGGTGAATAAAAATATAGCCTCAAGTAAATTTACCGATAGACGAAGACGAAAGAGGGGATGCCTTCCGGGGCATCCCCAAGATTATGCTATTGGTTGTACTTGAATATTACCTTGGGGTGCCTTGGGTATCCCCAAGCTTAGGCTCTTGCCACTCCTAATAACATAGTCCATCAAATCTTTACCCAAAACTTGAAAACTTCACAACACAAAACTCAACAGAAAACTCGTGAGATCCGTTAGTACAAGAAAAGAAAATCACCACTTTTGGTACTGTTGTGAACTCATTATTTATTTATATTGGTGTAATATCTACTGTATTCCAGCTTCTACATAGTTCATACCCCCCGATACTACCCATAGATTCATCAAAATAAGCAAACAACACAAAGAAAACAGAATCTGTCAAAAACAGAAGAGTCTGCGAAGATCCGAATTGTTCTAATACTTATGTAACTCCAAAATTTCTAAAAACTTGGGACAACATAGGAAATTTGTATATCAATCTCGTGTAAAACATTCAGGGTTTTTCAACGCTCCAGTTAATTATTAAAATTCTGTGACTGGACGCAAAAGTTTCTGTTTTTCAGCAAGATCAAATCAACTATCACCGTAAGCCATCCCAAAGGTCTTACTTGGCACAAACACTAATTAAAACACCAAAACACACCTAACCAGAGGCTAGATGAAAATATTATTCAAAAACGGCAAGGAAAAATATTGGGTTGTCTCCTAACAAGCGCTTTTCTTTAAAGCCTTTTAGCTAGGCATTGAGATTTCGATGATGCTCACATGAAAGATAATAATTGAAACACAAAGAGAGCATCATAAAACATGTGACAAACATATTTAAGTCTAACATACTTCCTATGCATATACATTTTATAAGCAAACAAATTATCAAAGCAAGCAAAAACTAGCATATGCAAGGAAGAAGAAAGAAACAATTGCAATCTCAAAATAACGAGAGGTAATTTAGTGATATGAAAATTTCTACAATCATATTTTCCTCTCTCGTAATAATTACATGTAGTATCATAATCAAATTCAACAATATAACAATCACATAAAATATTCTCTTGATGATCCGCATGCATGCAGAGTTGACACTCTTCCAAAATAGTGGGATTATCATCAAATAAAGTCATGACTTCTGCAAACCCACTTTTATCATAAATTTCATGAGATTGATCATTCTCCAAAGTAGTGGGATCATTATTACCTAGAGTTGACACTCTTCCAAACCCACTTTCAATATTATTGCACACACTATTATCATGAGGCTTAAATAAATTTTCAAGATCATAAGAAGAATCACCCCAATCATGATCATTGCAATAAGTAGTGGACATAGCAAAACTAGCATCCCCAATCTTAGGGTTTTGCATATTATTAGCACAATTGACATCAATACAATTTATAGTAAAACCATTGCAATCATGCTTTTTATTCAAGGAGCTATCATGAATCACTTCATAAATTTCTTCATCACTATTTTCAGATTCATGAATTTCAAGCAAAACTTCATAAACATAATCTAGTGCACAAAACTCACTAGCAATTGGTTCATCATAATTGGATCTCTTAAAAAGATTAGCAAGCAGATGAGGATCCATAAACTTTTGTTTCTGAATTTCAATAAACACACAATTATATCAAGCGGACAAGCAAACAAGCCAAGTAAGACATAGAGGCAAACGGAAAGAAGGCAAATAAAAAGGCAAATCTTTTCGAAAATTGTTTTAGAAGTGGGGGAGAGGAAAATGAGAGGCAAATGGCGAATAATGTAATGCAAGAGATGAGAGTTTATGATGGGTACTTGGTATGTTTTGACTTGGTGTAGATCTCCCCGGCAACGGCGCCAGAAATCCTTCCTACTGCTTCTTGAGCTTGCGTTGGTTTTTCCCTTGAAGAGGAAAGGGTGATGCAGCACAGTAGAGTCAAGTATTTCCCTCAGTTAAGAACCAAGGTATCAATCCAGTAGGAGAATAATGCACAAATCACCAATACCTGCACAAACAACCAAACACTTGCACCCAACGTGAGAAAGGGGATGTCAATCCCTTTGCGGTCAATTGCAAAATTGAGATCTGATAGAGATAGATAAACAAAAGATAAAATATTTTTGGGTTTTTTGGTATATAGATCTGAAAATAAAAGATTGCAAAATAGTAGATCGGAAAGTAATATGATGGAAAATAGACCCGGGGGCCATAGGTTTCACTAGAGGCTTCTCTCATGAAGGCAAATAATACGGTGGGTGAACAAATTACTGTCGAGCAATTGATAGAAAAGCGCAAAGTTATGACGATATCCAAGGCAATGATTATGCATATAGGCATCACGTCCGTGTCAAGTAGAATGACTCCTACCTGCATCTACTACTATTACTCCACACATCGACCGCAATCCAGCATGCATCTAGAGTATTAAGTTAATAAAGAATGGAGTAACGCTTTAAGTAAGATGACATGATGTAGAGGAATTAACTCAAGCAATAAGATGAAAACTCCATCTTTCTATCCTCGATGGCAACAATGCAATTCGTGTCTCGCTACCCCTACTTTGTCATTGGGTGAAATCACGCAAGATTGAACCCAAAGCTAAGCACCTCTCCCATTGCAAGAAAAACCAATCTAGTTGGCCAAATCAAACTGATAATTCGAAGAGAAATACAAAGATATTAAATCATGCATAAAAGAATTCAGAGAAGATTCAAATAATATTCATAGATAAGCTGATTATAAATCCACAATTCATCGGATCTCGACAAACACACCGCAAAAGAAGATTACATTGGATAGATCTCCAAGAACATCGAGGAGAACATGGTATTGAGAATCAAAGAGAGAGAAGAAGCCATCTAGCTACTAGCTATGGACCCGTAGGTCTGAGGTAAACTACTAACGCATCATCGGAAGGGCAATGGAGTTGATGTAGAAGCCCTCCGTGATCGATTCCCCCTCCGGCGGGATGCCGGAAAAGGCCCCAAGATGGGATCTCACGGGAACAGAAGGTTTTGGCGGTGGAAAAGTGTTTTCGTGGATTGTTCTGGTGGTTCTGGAATATATGTGAATATATAGGAGGAAGGGCTAGGTCAGAGGAGTGCCGAGGGGCCCACAAGGCATGGGGCACGCCCCCCGTAGGGCGCACCCTCCACGCTTGTGACCACCTCGCGGCTCTTCTGACTTGGACTCCAAGTCCCCTGGGTGTCTTCTGGTCCAAGAAAAATCAGCATGAAGTTTTATTCCGTTTGGACTCCGTTTGGTATTCCTTTTCTGCGAGGACCAAAAGCAAGGAAAAACAGAAACTGGCACTGGGCTCTAGGTTAATAGGTTAGTCCCAAAAATAATATAAAATAGCATATTAATGCATATAAAACATCCAAAATAGATAATATAATAGCATGGAACAATAAAAAATTATAGATACGTTGGAGACGTATCAGCAGCGCAATGGCGACTTGTGTTGTTGTGGATGAGAAAGCCTTGGCGGGGGTGTGAATTTAAGGGGGGGATGGCCCAACGGATGAACTGTAGGACCTCGCTGACAATGCGGTTGTGCAGATCGTGGGTTGGGTTGCGTCTATGATTGTGGGTTTGTGGCGATTCAACCACTCGGATTGGGCGGTTGTCTCTAAACATGGTTTTATTTTATTTTCATCAGTAATTTTTGTTAACCACCATGTTTTCTCCGGACTGGCATTGTCCCATTATTTGTGGTAAACGTGTTACTGAACTGCATTGCTTATGATACCGTACTTCTTCATCTAAAACAATGCACTACATTGTCGAAAGCCACGGACTGCACTTGTTGCAGCCCTTGGCATGGGTGGGTGTGTGTGTGTGTGGGAGGGGGGGGGGTTGGGGGACCCCCCATTTTTTGTTGTTGTGACACTTATTTGAAGGCAAACTTTTTTTTGCACTCGTTATCTTGACACGCGCTTTGTTTTTTCGACTTTAACTGCTTTTATCAACTATATGTATTTCTTTGTTTGACCATCCGAACTTCATTTTCCAGCATAGCGAACTGCATCTGGTAAGTACTTCTTTATTTCGAACTGGTCCGTCTAATTTTGCCGGGCTGTTTTGGGCCAACCCGTTTATGCAACCCTTCCCACGTGGCCCTCACACGTGGCCCTCCCAGGCGCTCCCATTGCCCCGCTCATAGGGAGAGACCGAAAAAAACCTCTCCTCTCTCTTCCAACCCCTCCCGAAACATCTCCCCCTCGTGTAAACCGCCGTCGCCCACGGAACCGCCGTCCTCAACAGCTCCATATTCCTGCATTCCGTGCCCCCGTCCGCTCCCCCACCCCTTCCCGCTCTGCTCCTCCACCCCTTCCCCCTCCACTCCCGCCCCCGCCCCCACCGCCGCCGTTCATCCCCTTGGTTGTGGTACGTTTCTCATGCCCTCGGTCATGATCGTTCCCTCATCTAGTTTTCTGATTCCTGTAGCGGCTGCGTTTTTTGCTCATGTATTTTTTCCGTAGCAGGCGATTTGTTCTTGATTTGAAGTCGGTACTCATGTGTGCTCTATAGGCAGAGCAAGGTGCATCTAGGGCTTCGTCCGATTTCGTAAATTTTGTTGCTAATATTTGTCACTCCGTCCTTGTGCTGCACGCAAACGCCATGTCTTCGCCAAGCAGAGTAGATGGAGGAGTTCAAGGTATGTGGACTGCTTGCTTTTCCTTGTTTATTTTCTGTGTTGTTTTCCTAGTTGTCTAGTTCATCATGTAGATTTGTTTATGCTGTGTTAGTTGTCAGCGTTGCTGGCATTATTGTCATGTGATGTTTCTAGTTTCTGTTTTTGGTTTTTATTGAATCTAGTAGGTGATTTTGATGGCACTGGTCATAATGATACGCCAATTTGCACTCGTTGTCCTGGTTGTAAGGATCATGGTGTGAGGCAGGCCATGAAGTGAATTCGCCAATTGAATCTTCTCCTATAAGTGTGGCCCCTCCTTTTGGTATGTTGTTTGTTCTTTTCTCTTATTTAGTTTGCCAATTTGGTTGTATCACTCTGTCTCTTGTAAATTTCATATGTGTCCTGTGAGTTTTGAACTACATTGTTCTTATATATACTTGCTATTTTTTATGTGAATACTTTCTTTATTGTGTATGCTGCTTACTTGATGTTGTACAAACTGTTGTTGCCTTGCTGAAGTTAGTCAGGCATTTTTTGGAAACAAACGTGAACTTAGTGTATGCAACACTGCATTTATATGTATATGTGAACTCCACTATATGTATGTGTGAACTGCATTGTCGTTTTATCTACGTTGTGTATGCAGATGGGTGAACTCGATTACATTGATATGTGACCTACGTTATTTTTTATTTAGCTTGTGTATGTAGCACTGCAATTATATGTATAGGTGTACTGCATTTTTTTCCTTTTGCGCACTTCTTAATGACCATAGTTAAACTTCATTTTGACGCAGTGTCTGGTTTTTATGCTGGGGCTCCTGGGTTTGAGGAGGTTACTCACTTGACTGACCATTATTTCGCAGAGGGTGACATTGGTGTGAGCTTTGACCAGAGCCTTAGGCGCCCCGTCTTGTCTGAAACACAGTCACAATCTGTTGATGGTACATAGGAAGTTACGCAGGAGTGTATGGTCCCGGATCAGGTTTGTGCATATGAATTGAAGCAACGCAAGAAAAAGTTGAGGTTTGAAAGTGACTCAAAGGAGTATGCGGAGAAAGAGAAGCAGAGGAGGGCTGCAGATGGTGCCAAGAGTGCCAAATTTGGTAAAGTCAAGCGGCCTGCTTTGCAGAAGAAGAGACTGAGTTCTGTTGCTGAGGAAGGTGGTACTCCTCGGCGAAGTCCTCGTGTTGCTTGCATGAACAAGAACCTTCGTAAGAGAACTGTTGAAGCTAGTGCAGAGGATCCTCAGTGGAAGTGACCACATGTCAGTGAAGGGCCCAACTCTGACGATGACGACTTTGTGCTTGCTGATTTTGTGATGGATGTTCAGACTGGTAGACGAAAAGATTGTGGTCCATCTAAAAGTTAACCTAAGCGGCCCCGTGATGATGGCGACGAAGATGCGGATGCTAAATCTGGTGGGGAGGCGGATGTTGTTCAAAAGGTTTGTTGAAGTGGACTGCATTTGTTTCTTTCATTGTTATTCTATCTGCCTTTTTTTCCTCTTTTGTGGCCAATCTTCTAATGTGGACTGCATTTTCCTTTACGCAGAGGAAGAAGTCTAGTAAGAGGAAGGTAACTAAAGATGACGGTAAGGGAGATGATGCTCGATTTAACAAGACCGTACGTTTGTCAATCCCCACTGTGTGTAAACTACTGCTTTATTAAAAGAAGCACACCGTATTCGTGTTTGGAACAATAGCTTTGGTGTTGTCTTTGACTTGACAGTAAAGAGAAATGTGTCGCGCATTCTTATGTGCTATCTGATGGGAGTGATTTACCACGATGACAATGGACTTTGGGAATGGCAGGGTTCTTCGAATCAATCATGATGCAGTTCATCACATTTTTGGTTTTCCTATGGGACCTCGCACTGCACCCATGCCTGCTACCAGTGGCCATGATGACTCATTGTCTGCCCTCAAGGACGAGCTTGGCTTTGAACGTTCACGAAGTATAGGTGTCAAGGACTTGGTTCAAACGATGGCGGTGTTGGTGGAGGATGATGATCCTGTGACGGTTCATCTTGCTGTCAAGGTATTCTTCCTGATACTTTATTAGAATTTGATGTGCCCCATGCATGCAGTTCGTTTGGGCAGAGTTCCTGCCATGGTTGCGAACATGGATTATGCGGCTATGGCGCAGATGGACTTTTGTCAGCTTGTTGTTGATGAGCTGCAGGTAGCTGTGGTGAAGTGGCAGATAGAAGGTAGCAAGAAGAATTGTGCATAGGGTTGTGACATTGTCCCCCTGATTATCTATCTTGATTGCTTGAAGCTTCGCAAATTTTCAGTTATCCACACGTTGACGCCATGCGTGTCATTCCTGACAAACAAGGACATGTTGAAGTTATACAACTAGGATATGGTTGTCAAGGGAAAGATTTATCTTGAAACTTACAAATTTGGGAGGCTGCCGGTTAGTGCATCACAGTTTTTAAGATCAGTTTTTTTTAAATTGCAGTTATTATAAATCTGAACTTTCTAGTATTCACATGTGTACTTCTTTCCCTTTTTATATTGTTTGTAGTGGAAGGCGTAAGGCGATATTGTGTACAACCGTCCTGAAGCAATGTTGTCCGGCAGCTTTGATGCGGGGCCTAGCAGTCATGCTAGGTTCTATGGGCCTATCTGTAGCCAGCTTGCTGCCTGTGATGTGAGCCGCAGCCTACTCGTGGTTTCACGGCTCGTCGGATGTTTGATAATAGGAGCTCTTCTGAACAGACATTTGTTGGCGGCAAAAAACACGAGGAGATTGATGAGCTTCTTCTGAAGGTTTTGAAGTTAACTGAAGATTTGCCAACCTCTGGTGACAGGTTGAGGACAGTTGCTGGATTTTTCCCTGTTGGCCATGGCCCCTGCGAAGAAGATATTGTTGCTGCTCACAAGTTTGATTGTGGTGTGGTAGAAAGCTTGAAGATTGTAGTGACGAATATTCGGTCTTTGTATGCTAAGTTGAAACATTCACAGGAAGAAAAATGCGCTCGGTATGAGAAGGATGCTGAGCACATTTTGGATGAAATGAAACGAAAGGACGCTGGCGCCGACGCCAATAATGTACGTTGTCCGTTTTTTGTCCTTTTGAACCTCTTTTGTGTATTATGTGGACTGCTCCTCGCTCTTTGATTTTGTCATAGGCTGGAGTGGAATCTGCTGGTGTTCATGCATCTAGGGATGACGGAATTGGTCAGGTATAAGTACTTCTCCCATGCCTATTCTGCTATGTGTTTCTCTTCTTGAACTTGTATTTTTTGCTTTCCTTTTTTTGTACCTCACAATTGTAAAATGTGTACTGCTTGTGCATAGTTGAAGTTTTTTTCTCCTTTTTGGTCGTTACCATCTTATTTCGTTTTGGTTTGTTCTATGCCCGTAGACTGGAGTTGCTGCTTGTGATGTGCACAAGGATTCCTACGACGGCTCTGAGAAGGATCAGGACTTGGTTGATGCGTCGTCCCCTCCGGATGTTGTAGCTGATAAGGTTTAGTGGAATTACTTTTCTATTAGTGGTTTGTAATCTAATTTTTGTTGTTGTTATAAGCTAGACATACACTGTTCTATTCACTCAAATGCATTTCTTTTGCATATGTGAGCTGCATAGTTTTACATGTGCGAGCTTCAGTCTTTGACAGAAGTGAACTACAATTCTTTTACATATGTCGGCTGCAGTCTTTGACATAAGTGAGCTTCAGTCTTTGACAAAAGTGAACTGCAGTTCTTTTACATATGTGGGCTGCAGTGTTTGACATAAGTGAGCTTCAGTCTTTGACATAAGTGAGCTTCAGTCTTTGACAGAAGTGAACTGCAGTTCTTTTACATATGTGGGCTGCAGTATTTGACATAAGTGAACTGCGTGTTGTTGTGTTAATTCTTCCCTCGCTCATTTGTGTTATTGTGGATTTTTTAAACTTTTTGCAGCCTGGAGATGAAAACGTAGAAGTTCGTCAATCGGTTGGCGTTGTTCGTGTTGATGTGAGCCAGGGGGATTGTGTTGTTGCTGGTGGTGACAGTGTGAATGCTTCTGTATCAGTTGCTGGTTACAGTGCAGAACCTTCTGTAGCTCAGGAATCCCACCATGATGTTGCCCCTAGTCGGCACGAAGATGCTGATGTTGACATTGAAAAGCCGCTGGAGAATGTCGTTCCTGCTGATAGTGTTGCTTGTTCTCCTGTTTGTCTGGAGTCCAACGATGTTCCTGATGTATTTAGTGTGGAGCCTCATGTAGATGAGTTATCTGAGGACGTCGCAGTTGTCCGGACTGTTGAAAACCCAGACAACGCTGATGTTGCTACAGTAGGGCAGTCTAGTGAGGCTGTGGTGGTTTCGTCGCAACCTAGCGGAGAATTGTTTTGGCTAGCTCTGAAGAGCAATAACATGCAGACTCTGACACTGAAGGCAAGTGTTTTGTTTTAAACAGTGAAGTTCAAGTTTTTCTCATTCATTTTTTAGTTACTATGGTAGCTACATCAGATGTTTAATGATAAGTGAACTTCTTCTTTGTTTGTGATTTTCAAAATACTCCCTCCGTCCCAAAATTCTTGTCTTAGATTTGTCTAAATATGGATGTATCTAGTTACGTTTTAGTGTTAGATACATTCGTATCTAGAGAAATCTAAGACAAGAATTTTGGGACGGAGGGAGTAGTTGCTAGCTAGCACATTTCCTTATCTTACAATTGAACTTCATCTTTTATTTGATCCTTATTTTTTTATTGCAGATGACGAACTTCCTGTTGTGACACCGTCGAGCATTGATCCAGCTCTTCTCAAAAGATACAATGAGTTGTACACTGCAGTTACCAGGGCTCGGAGGGACAAAAAGAAGAAGTATGGCTTTTTATAAATTGTTTTGTTAATATGTATTTTCTAATCGCAGTCTTTACCCTTTTTCATTCTTGTTATTTTTGTAGTATCTTATGTTTTAGTTTTTCAAAAAAAAGGGACATGATTGTTTTTAAAACCGAGTTGGCCAATATTACCACTGGTGAAGTAGGTCAATCTTTTTGGGAGAAAGGGATGCTCACTACAGGCCTTGTAGGTTTCGGGGTTTCTTTGCTGGTAAATAAGTTTAAGGGATCTCCGACGATGGTTGTCCCGTACCATATTTGTGTAAGCATGCCGAACTTTTTGTTTGATGTTTGATTCTCTTTTCTGTATTCGTGTGATGACCTGTTTGCTTCAACACTGTTTCTTGTTTGGTTTTGTTTTGGCAGACAAGTATTTGGAATAGTGGTAGTGTAGGCATGAGTGTGAAATTGATGTTCCCTTCAAAAGTTGAGGAACCGATAAAAAAGATATGGTGAGTATTGTTTTTATGTGTCCAAAACCATTTTTGTGTGTTGGTTTTATAGTGTTCTGTTTCTTGTTCTTGTAATACTTTTATTTATTTTTACTTCCAACAGGTCCTGTTTGAAACATTTGATCCGCCAGAGACGAGGGATGGCGTTGGCCATTATTGTGTAGTTGCCTTGAATGTGAAGGAAAGGCGGTTTGAATTTCTTGACTCGCTCAATAAACTTAGCAGCTCTGAAGCGAACAAGGTGTTTAGGAGGATGGTTAAAAATATCAAGCGTGCATGGAAAGAAAGTAACTCAAGTTCTGATGAGCCACCAAATCCTCCTACACTTGATGGCTTTACTTTGGAACATGTGGTTGTCCCAATTTAGCCAAATGGGTATGTTCCTTGTAGCCCCTCTCCCCCATACTCCTCAGCTGTTCTTTTATATTTATGTCAAACTAATCTTTTTGTTCTTTTTTTCAGGCATGATTGTGGATTCTATATGTTTCAATTCTTCCAGACTTGGGATGGTGTTCGAGTTGCTCAGTCTCACATCGACAAAGTGTTCCCTTGAGTTATCGTCACTTTTAATATTTGCAGATAAAGGTTGTGTTAGTGAACTGCTTTATTTGCCTTCTTTATTTTTGCCTAATGCCCGCTTCTGCTTCTTAAGGTTTTATTTATTAGTGTCCTAGTGAAATGCGTGTTTGACACTGAAGGGCTACGTATTGTTGTGTAAGTGAGCTGCATTGTTGTAGACAAGTGAACTGCATTATTCGGTGCAAGTGAGTTGCATTGTTCAAGGCAAGTGGGCTGCATTGTTCTAGACAAGTGGGTTGGATTCTGATTTTTAGTGAACTGCATTTTTTTATATTAGTGAGCTGCATTTAATGTTTTTTGTTTTGTATTTGGGCTGAGTGTTCCCATGTTTTTTCTCCTTGTTATCAGTTTTTGATGGAGGTCTTGATGGAGGCTGAACATCACTATTTGAGTCCTAGGGTTCTGAGGTAGTTATGGAGGATTGTGCCATTGAAATCCCTCCAGAGACTTCTGGTTCTTTGGCTGGAGATGGTTTGAACACGGATATGGCATCTGGGCCTGATGGTGGAAAGGTTGCTCCACCTGGCTCTTCACATGAGGTAGTAGATCTTGATGATGATTTTGTTACGCCGGCGCCACGCGTCACTACGACTAGGAGTGCAACAATCAATCATCCTCCCGTTGATGAGGCTCAAGTATTTTCGAATAAGAGGGCAGGAGACAGGGTTTTTAAGTTGAGAGACTCTTTAGAGAAATTGAGGCCTCCGAGGTTCAAATATATTGATGAGGCGAGGAAAATAAAGATCTCGTTCTCAGCCAAGATTTTGTAACCAAATACAATGAGTAAGTTTTATGTGTGTGTCCTTCATCCTTTTGTGTGTTTTGTTTTGAACTTTATTTCGATCCCATCTATGTATCTTTACTGCAGTAACACACTCTTGATGGTGAATAATGCTTTTGATGATGTCGAATCAGTCAAAGTTGACTATATCTTTAATACATTCGGCAAAGGAGCTTGCATGGACTCGTATCTCATGGATCATATCATTAAGTAGTGGCAGTGAGATCCTAAATGAGTTTAGTTTATCATTCTGGTGAACGTGTGCTACTTTCACCTTTATTTATCACGGTAAATGTGTCTGCTGTCATGTATTTTTTGCTTTGGTGCATTTTTCTCTTGTACTGAATTTTTTATGTCCATGCGTGCATGCATCTTATTCTTTTTTCATGTCCCATTTTGTTCTTTTTCTATGCAGTATGTTCTTTAAATGGAAGTCGTTGTGAAGAGAAATGATGAAGGATACCCTGTGTTGCCGGTTGTGCATAGCCCATTTGTTTTAGAAGATGCGGTTAAGCAGTTCAAGGTTTTTGTTGGCGATGAAAACCTGTTGGATCAAAACTAGTAAGGCCATTGTTTCCATCATTTCTTTCTTCTTTGTTGCATTTCTTTTATAGTTATTTGAAGCAGTGGTCCTAATGCTATGTGTCGAATGAACTTCATTTCATTTGTTTTTTGATGCGACAGATTTTGATGCCGCGCTCCAAGGATGGACACTACGCCCTATACATGATGAACCGGCATCACTAGACAATTGATATGCATGACACCAGGAGGTACACTGGCAATGCTGATTACACGACAAACTGGCGCAGGAGTGAGTTCCACTCAGATTGCATTGAAGTGGTATGTCATGTTTTTCTCCTTTCGGTTTACCGAAAATCTGTATTTTACTTACTGTGCTTCAAGCGTTTACTGGTTTTTGCTATACATTTTAGCCAACTACAAAGCTTGTATTTCTCATACTGCATATTTTTTTAAACCGCACAGTGACTACATTGTTAGTACACATAGCACCACACTTGTTAATACAGTGCACTGCAACATCTGTGACACAAAACTGCATTTCTCCCACCGCCAAACCTGGGTAAAAGAGTGATAAAACGAATGAACTCGCATGCATTAAAAGAGGGACCGTCTAGATGTTGTGAAGAACTTATATTTGCATCATCTGATAGTTATAACTTATTCATATAACTTCTCTATTTTTTTGTTATACCTTTTTGTTTATTGATCTGTGACGTGTGCTTTTTTACTTTGTGCTGCCTTTCCCCCTTTTGCCAGTCGAGGAGGATGATTCAAATGTTGAATAGGATTTATGGTGAAAAGTTGTATACCTCTAAGAATCACCCTGACTGGGTTAAATTGGCAGAGAAGCCCTATTACCTAGTCGTGCCAGAGTAGGGGCCAAACGAGTGTGGAATCTATGTTCTGCGGTTGACGCAGCTGTTTGACGGCGTTTGTATAGTTGACAGAATGGTGAAATCCGATGTAATACTTTCTCTGTTTCTCCTTTTTGTTACTGTTTTTTTAATGTTTTCACTTTTCGTTTTTCAGCACAACCTTTTTAATCACTTATTTGCATTTTTTAATTTTTTCAGCCTGTTGTTGAAGATTGGAAGGTGGAGTAAATTTTCCAGTTGTTGTCAATTCTTTGAACATGTTGTATTATGGAGATATGCCGCCTGAGCTATGAGATCTGATTGTAAGCCTTGGGCTTGCTTCCCTATCGCAGTCGTAGTCGTGTAAGCAGTAACAGTCATTGGCATAGTCTGGTAAAAGCCCTGGGTTTGGGCGAGAGCTAGGTTTATGGTGTGTACTGTGTACTGTCTAAGGTAGATAATGTGTATGAAAGGCTACTTTCCTGTCTTGTGTAGTGTTCGTTTTGCAGTTTGTACATGGTTGAAACTGTGTGTGTTTTATTTTATATAAATGATTTATATATGTGAAACTTGGTTTTGTTTACGTGTGTTTTTGCTTTTGCACCGGGCTGTTGTAGGTGTGTCTTTTTTCATCCTTTTATCTGTTCAAAAACTTGCAGAATGGCACTGCATTCATGTGTATGACTGAACTGCAGCTTGGCTGAGTTCTTTTTGACCACAACTTTTTTCTCTTCATTTCCTTTTTTTATCGAGCTTGCGTTATGCGTGGTGCTGTGGCTCTGGGGTTGCATGCGTGTTTGGGGTTGGAAACAGAATAGTCGCACTGCGCCTGTCAACCAAGCGCACTGCACGCGTTAGCGTGAGGCCGAGCAGGGGGAGGGAGGTCACGACCCCCCTCCCCTCCCCCTGCGAGGCCGAGCATGGAGTGAGCCGGAGCAGGCGACGACGCGGCGTGTCACGGCGTCGCATGCGGAGGCGAGTCCGTCGCACTCCGTGACCCCACTATCTATCTCACGGGTGTGGCTCTAGGGTTGCGTGCGTGTTTGGGGTTGGAAACAGAATAGCCGCACTGTGCCTGTCAACAAAGCACACTGGGTGTGTTAGCGCGAGGCCGAGCAGGGGGTCGTGACCCCCCTCCCCCCTGCGAGGCCGAGCCTGGAACGAGCTGGAGCAGGCGACGACACGGCGTGCCGCGGCGTCACATGCGGAGGCGAGTCCGTCACACCCCGTGACTCCACTATCTATCTTAGGGGTGTGACTCTAGGGTTGCGTGCGTGCTTGGGGTTGGAAACAGAATAGCCGCACTACGCCTATCAACCAAGCGCACTGCGTGCGTTAGCGCGAGGCCGAGCAGGGGGGGAGGGGGTTTGTGACCCCCTCCCCTCCCCCTGCAAGGCCAAGCCTGGAACGAGCCGGAGCACGCGACGATGCGGTGTGTCGCGGCGTCGCATGCGGAGGCGAGTCCGTCGCAGCCCGTGACCCCACTATCTATCTTAGGGGTGTGGCTCTGGGGTTGCGTGCGTATTTGGGGTTGGAAACAGAATAGCCGCACTGCGCATGTCAACCAAGCGCACGGCGTGCGTTAGCGCGAGGCCGAGCAGGGGGGGTCGTGACCCCCTTCCCCTCGCCCTGTGAGGCCGAGCCTGGAACGAGCCGGAGCAGGCGACGACACAGCATGCTCTGCGTCGCATGCGGAGGCAGTCCGTCGCACCCCGTGACCCCACTAGCAATCTTAGGGGTGTGGCTCTGGGGTTGCGTGCGTGTTTGTGGTTGGAAACAGAATAGCCGCACTGCGACTGTCAACCAAGCGCACTGCATGCGTTAGTGCGAGGCCAAGTAGGGGGGAGGGGGTCGTGACCCCCTCCCCTCCCCCTGAGAGGCCGAGCCTGGAACGAGCCAGAGCAGGCGACGACGCGGCGTGTCGCGGCGTCGCATGCGGAGGCGAGTCCGTCGCACCCCGTGACCCCACTATCTATCTTAGGGGTGTGGCTCTGGATCAATTCAGGAAATTGCTAGTGACTTAAGAAATGCAGGGAACCGCACTGTATTTTTAGAGTGAACTAAACTGCATTGCAGATGTAAAAGAACTGTATTGCAGATGTATCAGATCTGCTGTTCTTGAGGCCGCGGACTGTATTTCTTCTGTGACTTGCAGCGTCCTGCATTTTATTTATAGGAACGAACAGCATGTACAAGTATGCAGCTTTCTCTTGTATTTTCTCTGCATGAACTTTCTCTGGTGCTTCATTTAAGCATGTACTGCACTGCATGTACACGCCTTGTCCACTGCTTATATTTACTCTTGTGGACTGCATTCACCTTTCTTATTAGGTAGGAGTTGCAGTCAGTGTACTTAGTTTTTTGGTCTTCCCTATTTTCTTGGTAATGTAAGTTTTATTAATTGGACTTCTATTCTGGTGACATAACTTTCATTAATTTTTCACTTTTTTGGTGCGCACTCCATGTACTTTAGTTTCGCACAGCATACGTCAACCAAGAGAACTTCATGTACATTGCTTGTGTACTGCATTTTCCTTCGTTATTCACTGTGTCCTCAAAGCTGTTTCAAAATAGTTGTTGGAACAGTTTTGTTGAACGATGTTTTTGAGTCTATTTGTATGTGTGTAGTATGCTTTGGTGTCACACATCAGATTTTTTTTTCAAACTTGTCTGAATACATGTTCTAATACAAACTCAACAATCAAAACCTTGTACAGCAACATTGTTTTACAAAGAAACATTCAATATGAAACAATGGACATAAATAAAACCTAGAAAACAGGAAACAAGGAACACACAATTAAAGTAAAATGAAACTAAACCTAGCGCTATTCATTTCTGATTGTTGTATTGGATTACAGCCTTGTTCTTCTTGTTCGCTTTTTTTTTCTTTTTGCCCTGTCTAGCCCCATTATGACATCGTAGATGATTCTCCATGACTCGTAGGTTGCGAATGCATCTATTGCTGCATACTTGATAAGCTTGTCTGGCAGCGGGCAAAACCCCCACAAAGTATGGTCTTCGTTGCGGTTGATTTTGTTCTTCATGTCATAGTAGTGAATGTCGATCAGCCTGCCGGCAACATCAACCAAAGATTCAAATTTATTTTTCTTGTATGGGTCTCTCCATTCCACCTGAATATCAATGTAGTTGTCGGAGTTGATCTCCAAGCCAGATAGCTGTAGCTTGTTTTTGTCTCCTTCAATGGCGAACCTGGTGAAGGTGTATTCATCATTCATTAGGAATTTGTCCAGTTCCATTGTCCTGCAAGTTGTTTGTATAGACTGAATATAGTGAGACGGTACCAGTTATTTGAGTACCACCCAATGTTTTTTTTATTTTCTGAACTGAACTACAATATGAAACCCTGAATCTGTTGCAGTGAGTAGCTACTAATACTTTGTACAACATGACTAGTAAATCACATAATAGATTCCAGAAACAAATGCATGTTTGTTGTCTTGAATTGAAATTCATACAGGATTCAGATAGATTGGACTATGACCTTTTTACCTCCAAATTCATACAGGATTGAAAGTAGGCAGCAATAGTGCAATTTTCTATCGTTCAGGCAGATAATTTGTATTTAGTAAAACAAAATGAAACCGTGTGGATCCCTAGATCACCTAATTCAAGAATTGAACACATGAGTTACATGGAGCCAGCCAAAAATTGTCAATGAATTCCTATGCCATGCTTTTTTTAAATGAGAACCGAAGTTTATATGAGGGCATTTGCGATGAAGAAAATTAAAAATCTATATTGACAACCAAGAGTACAAATTGATAATTATTGTCACCTGTCTTTAGCCGCGGAGATGTGGTAGACAAGGCACTCTTGTTCTACGCATAGCTGGAGCACTGCTGCCCATTGTGGCTTCATGTAGTGTGTGTACTCGACATCAATGCCGACTAGTTTGACGGGCATTCTACCAAGCTTCCACCTGAGCATGGACAACATCTTGTCCACTTCTCGACCCTTGCTTGTGCAAACGACGTGGAGCTTGTGGTTATCGTGGAGCTCGACGTCGTGGAGCTCCCTGGTGTACCTGTGGCGCTTCTTGAACAGAGGTGCATCCACCATGGCTCTCCTCTGCTCTCTCGTGTTTGTTTTGGAGAGAGAGGTTAGTGAAAGGAAGTGGGGAGAAGAAGCGGCAATGGGGTTTTTTGGGGACGAAGCAGTTCTGATTTTGCTCTTTTTCTGGCGGTTTGTGACAGGACGTGGGAGTGGTGGAGGGGGGTGGTAGCATGGTGGGGTTGGGGTTTCAGTTACGTGGCAACTACAGAGAGGTTCTGCGATGTGGAGGCTGTGTTAGTGCGTTCGAAATCTGAAACAACATCGCCTCTTTTTTCGTGACAACTTCAGATAGGCACGCAACTGTCAGAAATGAGATGATTGTGTTTTTGGTAAATTTTATTACTAAGTGCACTTCTTGGATATCATCATAGAACTGCCTATGTCCATAAATTGTACTGCATGCAACTGATTTTATTCTTCGTATACTGTATTATATCAGATCAAGATTCATACAGATGTAAGCGCACTGCTTTTCGATGGAGTGTATTTTTATTTTCTAATTTTTATAGATGATAGTGATCCAACCTTTGTGGGGTGGAGGGTTGTGTGGGTAGGGGTACCGGACTGCTTTTCTTAACAATACTTCCTGCTTCCACAGGACGAACTGCATTGTTGTAGGCCGCGGACTGCATTTGTACGTTGACTTGGGGCTTCATGTATTTATTTATGAGAGCGAACTACAGTTTCTGGCAGTGCCCACACACATTTTTTTGTTGTGGTCATTCATTTAAAAAACTTTTTAATTTTTCTTGTTGTTTTATTTTAGTTTATTATTTTTGTAGTCACTGTTTTATTTTAGTGGGCCGTGGTATTTTAACCACTCTCGCGTGTTGGGCCTGTGTTGGGGAGCGAAGATGCATTCAGCCCAAGTAGGTGTGCCAGCCAGCACGGCATCTTCGCGGTGCGTTGTGTGTATGCTCTAAGGTTTAGTCCCACCTCGCCCGCCGAGAGCGCCGGTGACCGGTTTATAAGCCCTGGCTAGGCAACCCTTTCGAACTCCTCTAGTTACTGATTGGGCGCTTATACGTGGCACTCGCTGCACTTTCCTCCCTGACCTGTGGGCCCTTGTGTGCCCGGCCCCACGCATTGTGGCTCAAAACGGACTTGCATGTGTTCATAAGCAGACGCGTAACCTAGTACGAGACTGGCTGGGGCCTGGTTGCACCTGGGCGGTCAATATTTTTCTCTTTTCGTATTGCAAGTATTTTTTTCTTTTGCAATGCATGTATTTGCGTATTTCGTATGCACCATTTGTACTGCTTGTACCAACGTTGCGCACTGCACTGCGTGTACTAAGTCTGTGCCTTGTGCACTGCAAGAAAGTGCATGCACTTTCTCTTGTGCTTCATTTTAAGCATGTACTGCACTGCATGTACACACCTTGTGCACTGCCTGATATTACTTACCTGAACTATATTCACCTTTGTTTAGAATGGTTTGCGAATTATAATTTTTTAGAAATATAAATACTAATGAGCTGCGTTTAGTGGGTGGGAGGAGCTGCACTCAAAGTACACCACTTTTTTTGGTCTTCCTTTTTCTTGATAACATAAGTTTTATTAATTGTCCTTCATTCTTGGTAACATAAGTTTTATTAACTCTCATTTAATTTTCACTTTTATTTTCTGCGTGGCTAGACCTTTTGCATTCCACTTCTATATATTTAGGCCAACTTCTAACCTTCCTTTGCAGTTCATTTCCCCTGTAGCCGCAACTTCTCTCCTTCCTCCAACCTCCCTTTCTTTCTTTTCATTTTCTAGGTTTTTTTGCGATGGCTCCAGGCCATTGCGCGAATCTCTCCTGCTGCGGCCATGGTTGGGGTGTGCTAACGGACTGCGATTGCTCAGCTTGCTCGCAGGCCCATCGAGCTCGCCGGGGGGAAGGTCTTGTGCTGAGCTGGGTGAGCGAAGCAGCTTGCATATGGCACAGTTTTCACTGAGGGATTGGATGTGGATCATATCAACATCGTTGCGTTCTATTCTGCCCTGCCTCGCCGTGGCCTTGGCCACACAAATCCTTTTGTCCATCAACTTACGCCCACAGACATGGAGACTCACTACGAGACGGTAATTTTCGTTCGATCAGATTTTTTCTTTGTGACTTTTATTATTTTGTATAATTCCATACTAGTCTGAACTTCTAGTACTTTAGGAGTGCACTTCTTTTGTTTATTGAAGCATACTACACGGTGTTCTTATATCTTGTTTTTATTTTTTTCCTTGCGTGTATGGAGCTCGTGTTTGTTTGCATGTACTATGATGCTCAATGAATATAGAGTTCGTACTACATGGTTACAAGATGTGAACTGCATAGGTATGAGATGAGCTCTACTAGTTTGCACAATTTTTTTCCCGTGTACGGTGTGTACTATTTAACTTTTTTACGTACTGCATGACAGTTAGAAGTGTACTGCATATTAGCATGTTCCGTACTGCATGTACCTCCCTTGCATAAGATGTTCGTGAACTGTATGTGTGTTTTATCTGTACTGCTTGTTGGTCTGTTGTGCACTTCATCTGGCTCACGTGTGTACTGTGTGCTGGTTTGTTTCCACTGTGTGCACAATATGTGAATTGTACTGCTAGTATTGTCCTCTAATAGTTTTATTATTTTTTGCGGAAAATCCCCCAATGAGCTGTTAGGTATCTCTGGCTCAAGAAGAAGGGTATTCTCCAAGTTGTTCTCGGCAATGGACACCTGAAACCAGCTAAGTACCATGTAGGCGTTGATGGGCGGCTGTATCTGCAGAAAGGATGGAAGAAATTCGTCATTGAGGGTGGCCTAAAGTTTCAGCAAGTTGTTGTCCTCAACTTTTTTGAACTTGAGGATCGTATGTTTAAAATCACGTTTGACGTGATTGATTAAGGTTATGAGGTTGATTGTAATAAGTACTTTTGCGTATCAAATGCTTCATCTTTCACGTGATTGTAATAAGTACTTTTATGATCTGAATCGCCTGGCTTATAGGTCAGAACTTCGTGCTGTCTATGAGCAAGCTGCATTTTTTTATGGGTTGTGGATCAAAGTGCATCAATGTTTACTCCAGATTGCTATATATATGGTTTTCTCTATACATCATTTCTCTCGTATGGTTTAGTGGAAGAACTCAAAGTCAACGGGAAATTCGTGTTTACGCAAAATTCAAACTGCTACATAAGTCATACAGATATGCAAACTGCTATATATATGATTAATTTATTGAACTGTATCTATTTGGTCATTAACCTGCTGCTTCTTCGCGGTGATTGGAGTGCGTCTAATGTTGCACTTTGTCTTGTTTTCCGTTGCGGTGTTGCCGCTTCTTGTCTTTGCATCGTTGTGTTTGTAGCTCCTCGCGTGTTGGTTGATGGCGGTTTTTGTTTTCCAGCGCTGTGAACTGCAATCTTCTTTGCTCCACGCATGCTGGTTGATGTTGGTTTTTGTTTTCCAGCGCTGTGAACTGCAATCGTCTTTGCTCCTCACGTGTTGGTTGATGGTAGTTTCTGTTTTCCAGCGCTATGAACTGCATCCTTTCGCGCTCCTACCTTATTTTTTGTAGGTGGTGTCGTTCTCAGTTGTTTCTGTACAGCAGCATTCCCTTCTATTTTCTGTCTTTTGTTTGGTGGTCTTGTGGGCATTGTTTCTTCATGTTCTTCGTCCTCTTCACTCTCTTCTTCTTCCTCCTCCTCTTCTTCATCTGCTTCTTCATAAGTCACTCCTTCTTCAGTTGTATCACCATCTTCTTCTATGATTTCATCTTATTCGTCTTCCTCATTTTGTGATCTTGTTCTTTTGGGGCAAGTTCTTGAATTGTGTCTGTCCCTCCTATTGTAGATGCTGCAAAGTCTCGATTTCGTCCATTTCTTAGTGTTTTCAGTGGAATCGCTGTTTGGTTGTGCAACGCCATGGCCATGGTTTTCTTGTTCATGTTTTCTTTTACATGTCCTGGAATTGTGGTCGTTGATGGCATTACATGTCTTGCACCTTCTTATTCCCAATGTCTGACCATCACTGTCCAGCTCACGCTGTGGCTTGCTATTTTGTCATCATTTTTCTCCTTGCATGCAGCCTTTTTTTGAGTTGCATCGCCCCCTTTCTTCCCCCCTCTCATGTTTCAAACAGGAGGTGGAAGAATTGTTTCTTTTTTGATTGCACCAGTAGCACTGTGTTCGGCATTTTCTACTTGCTCGGTATTCTTGTCTAGCTGGGAATTCTCTGCTTGTTTTATTTTTGCGGCTTCTTCTTCTTCGTTCAGCACATCAACTTCCTCGATCTGGGCCCTCATACCAGACAACGCCCTGTGGTACCCGGCGTCGGACCTTGTCTCTCTGTTTGCAAGGTCCTTTGTTGTTTCTGACAGCAATTTTCTACGGCAAAATAGTGAACTTCCATCTGGTGCTGTTTGTTCATAGTCTCTTTTGTCAAATGTTGGATTTGATCTTGCGTTCCAGGTGTATCTTTTCATGATGTACACCTCAGGAATCTTGTCTACTCTCAGGTGATGCAGCATGCATACCACATCGACGCAAAAGAACCCTGCAGACAACACATGTTTCTTTGTTTTGTAAGTGAAGTTCATGAAATTAATAAACACATATTTTTTTGTTACTTGTTCATTTTAAGTAAGTGAACTTCACTTGGTTTTGTCAGTTAGTTGTGCAAGTGGACTTTTAAATTTCATTAAGTGAGCTTCATGCATAACTTTCAGAAATTAGGATTTTTGTGCTAGCGAGCCGCACCTGTGTGTGTCCAGAGTTTGCACTCACATTCATAGACACCGCTCTTTTCATCGGCGACCACTTGGAAATAATGCCTTGACCAATCAAATGCATCCGATCTATTGTAGTGGTGTACAAGGTACGTTGTTGGGTTCTCAGGGCACTGTTCTGCTGTGAATGCAGTGCTGCGGTAGTGTGTTTCTTTGAAATCTGCAAAAATTGCCCTTGTGTATACTTTCGACAGCTGAAGTTCGAGCCCAAACTGGGTCGTTGTCTTTACTTCCGACTGCATGATCAGAAATGCAGCATTACAAATCAGAGAACTAAAAAAATTGTTTGTTTTTGTAGTTATTTAGCAGTTTTTGATGGACATTTTATTTACCTCATTTCCAACTATCTCTGCATGCTCGATGACCTTCCTAGTCTGAATGCACTTGTCCACCTGTTGAGCAAATAGATGGAGATCATGCTTCTCTTTGACGAAGTTTTTCTTCAATATACGGTTCATGCTCTTGCTTCTCTACGTGGAAGTCATCCGAGCACAGAAAATTTCCTTGTAGTAAGATGAGATCCACTCGTTCCTGTCATCCCATAGCGAATTCATCAATTCGTCCTTTTGCAAGTTGTATTTCTGCATGTGGTCCTTCCATGCCCGTTCAAATTCTGACGGCATTAGTGGGTGGTTCAGCACCACAGTGAGTTCATCCTTGAGTTTCTCGTGCACCTTATACAGCAAGGCGAGGTGGTCTTTGTACTTCTTCATGATGTGCCACCGACACAACTTATGCAATGTATCTGGGAGGCTAGTTTTTAATGCTGCCTTCATCGAAGAACACTGGTTTGAGAGGCACAAGTAGGGTATTTTTATTAATTTGTTTATGTGTAAGAAAGATGGAAACAATAGAAGTGTACCAAAAAAATGTAGGTATACATGTGTTGTATTGTACCTGTGAGCAAGCAGATTGGCGGCTTGTAGTTCATACACCTCAAGAATATTTTGAAACCCCACTCGAACAACGGTATCATTTCATCTCGCACAAGGGCGACAACAAATATGGTGCTCTATAGATGATGCTTCACTCCCACGAAGACTCCCAGCGACATGTGGAATTTGTTAGTTTTATATGTCGTGTCAAATGTAACGCAGTCTCAAAAATCTTCATACGATCTTCTGCAACTTGCGTTGGCCCAAAAGACGTTTCTTACATGATTATCTGCATCGACGTCGTAATCATAGAAGAACTCTGGGTTGATCTTCTACATCTTCTAGAAGAAATCCAGAAGTTTCTTGACGTCATCTTGAGACTCTTCTCTAGCAAACTTCTGTTTCCTGCATTTCAAACGCAATGCAAACTCATCTTACCAAACAGGAAATAATTACCCATAGAATGCTCAAGCGATATGCTCTGTGACGTGCTTACTTGTTGACCCAATCGCGGCTAGTATGTCCCATGAACTGCAGACCACCGGACATACGCGACAGCGTTGACATCATCTGTGTGTGTGTGTGTTGTTGTCCAGCTGCATGTCCTTCACCAACTGGTCAATCAAAGGATCGTCTCTTTTGTGTGAGTGCATGTGCAAAAGCACCCTGGGGATTTCTAGCATGTTGTGATTGTGGTTGAGCTCAACCATTTCTATCACAAAACTCCCATTCTTCCTCTTTTTGACTCTAATTCTTGCCTTGCAGCCAATCCTTTTTGATGTCTTCTCATGTTTCCGGTCATAATCTGCCACAATCTGCTTGTGCGTCCCTTCTCTTGAGCAGACAATGTAGGCATTTGTCTTGTGTTTTGCCCTCTTGCGTATGCCAAACCCTACATATCTTGCATAAGTGTTGTAAAAGTCCCATGCATTGTCGTACGAGGTGAACTTCATTCCAGCAGCAGGTATGAGGTCTGGCGGCATGTGTTTTATCCTGCATCGAGTGCAATGCTTTATGAGACAAAGTGTATTGTTCTGTTTAAATACGAGGACCGCACACGAGTTAAGAAAGCGCTGCAATTTACTAAGTTTTCGGAAGAGTCAACTGTATTAGATGTTAGGCCGAACTTCACAGGAAATGCCAGTGTGCACTGCAATGTTATCTGAATGGACTGCAAATATTATTTTTTTCAGGACATAAACTTACATGTGTGTAATGTCGTTCATTCGATGGTGTTTGCAGCTCGTCGGGTTGTATTGGACATGGTGGGGTTATAGCAGATCTGTGTAGTTGAGGATCTCGCGGTGGCAATAGTGAGGATGAAAGTGCGTTATATCGACTAGAGGGGGGGGGTGAATAGGCGATTTTTACAAATTCGTCACTGAGGAATTTCAAGGTGAGGAAATTCCTAAGTGACGAACTACATAGCAGCGGAATAAGTACTCAGATGCAAGCATAACAGAGCAGTAGCACAGTCATCATGATGAAATGAAAACAAGCACAGAGTACGAGAAGCGTAAACACAGGATAAGCAGGCTGAAGACAAACTGACTGAAGAAATTGAACTAAGGAAATTGAGAAAGTCTTTAGTCAAAGTCTTCAAACAGTAATGATCAAATACATAGCAAGTATGTGAGGAAATGAAAGGGTTGAGGAAATAGAACCAGTAGCTCGGTGAAGACAATGATTTGGTAGACCAGTTCTAACTGCTGTGACAGTTGTACGTCTGGTTAGAGCGGCTAGGTATTTAAACCTGAGGACACACAATCCCGGACACACAGTCCTCACCGTATTCTCCTTGAGCTAAGGTCACACAGACCTCGCCCAATCACTCGTGGTAAGTCTTCAGGTGACTTCCAACCTTCACATACTCGGTCACTCGGCAATCCACAATTTCCTCTTGGATGCTCTCGACCATGACGCCTAACCGTCTGGAGGATGCACAGTCCTCAAAGGTAACAAGCGTCGGTTCCACACAGGAACAATCTCTTCAGTGATGCTCAATCACTTTGGGTTTGTAGGTGTTTGGGTTTTTCCTCACTTGATGATTTTCGCTCAAAGTCCTCGGAGGATGGGATGCTCTAAATGAGAAGTGTCAATCTATTTCTCGGAGCAGCCAACCAGCTAGTGGTTGAAGGGGGCAGCTATTTATAGCCTAGGGAGCAGCCCGACATGATAAGACATAAATGCCCTTCAATGATATGACCGTTAGGTGGGTAGGATATTTGGACAGCTGGCGCGTAGCACAGCAACGGTCGGATATTTGAGTATCAAATTCCTCAGGGCTATCATGTTCCTCACTTGTAGGCAATCTACACTGGCGAATTCCTAACTCCTCAGTCAGAACAAATTCCTCAGAGAACAGAAGAACTTAGTCTCTGTCACTGAAGAACTTGACTAAACTGAATGAGATTTCCAATGGCTTCACTCGAAAGGATTGGGTAGGTGTAGGATTTTGAGTTGAGCATCACTTGGAAACTTTTCCTTAGTTTTACCTCGACCCCCTTTTACAGTACGGTGTTTCCTATGACTCAAGAAGAAGAAAATGAAACTACAAAAACAAAAGTCTTCACGCTTCATAATCCTCGCATGAATATCAAGTCTTCAGGGTTACACCAATTTCTTCACTTTCAAAGTCTTCAAGAAAACCAAAGTCTTCAGTTGAAGACATTCATTTTTAGGGGTCGACATTCATCGTAAATAACAAACTCCTCATAGACTTATAGACCTGTGTACACTCACAAACGCATTAGTCCCTTAACCTATAAGTCTTCAATACACCAAAATCACTAAGGGGCACTAGATGCACTTACAATCTCCCCCTTTTTGGTGATTGATGACAATATAGGTTAAGTTTTCAACGGGGATAAACATATGAAGTGTAAATACTGATATTGAGGAAATTGACTGCAAGATATAGAAGAACTCCCCCTAAAGATGTGCATATTTGAGGAATTTGCTTTGAAATAGCAAATGCACATTGTTAAGTAATATCATGGAGATCTCCTCCTATATCTTGAAATTCATACACGCATTTATCATATGATATGAAGAATTTGAAATGCATGATGAAATATGGTGTCTGACGAAATTCAGCATGCGTGCATTATGGTATTGAGGAAATAGCATGCAGAAAAATAGAGCAAAAGTATCAGACCACCATAGGACTTAAGTTTACAACTCATCAGAGCAAACACCTCAGAAGAGCAAGAGTTGAAACTTAACAGAAATATAGCCCATATATAAGACCCGCTTGAAGACTAACTCAAATTTCTCCCCCTTTGTCATCGAATGACTAAAAGGGACGAAAAATGAGGACTAACGCCCGTGAAGAATATCATCATGATGTCGATGGAGGAGCGCCAGCATTGTTGGGGTCGTCTGTTGAGGTAGGGCCTGCCGCAGTGTCGTTCAAGTCTTCAGCTTCATCCGTCTCGCGCGATGAAGAATTTGAACTGGCAACAAGTTGAGGAACTTTGACTTTCTTGAATTTCTTCGAAGGTGGCTGAGACCAGTCAAAGTCCTGTTGGAATCCCATCTCCTTGAGTTCTTCAGCACTATGAACATTAGACAGAATCGCCCAAGTGCGGTCGAAGACTTCATGCAAGTAATAGTGATTCTTCTTCACAGTATTTTGAGTGACTGTCATGTTCTGAAGAATTGCACCAAACTGACGCTTGACCCACTTGTGATTTCGATCAACTTTCTAATGAAGACTAAGGAGAAGTTCACGATCAGTCATCACACGCGAAGCTGTGGCTTGAGGATGATGTTTTGAAGCTTTGGCGGCAGAATCTTGAGTTGCAGAGTCATCATTGGTGGAATAGGAAGTAGCTTTGCGAAACTGTCCATCCAATGGACGAGTACCTACATCAATAACAGTAGCCTTGCCCTTCTCGTCAGCTGAGGAAATAGTCCGTTTGAGGACTTCAATAGGGGGCAAATAGCTGAGATGATTTTGAAAATCAGCCTTATAATGAATTGAAGACCTTGATCTGATGAACTTCATGATCCAGGGAGCATAAGGCTTCAACTCAAAAGGCGACATAGCAGCATTGGCCAAAGTCCTCATGAAGAAATCATGGTAGTTGATAGGTATACCATGAATGATATTGAACAGCAGATTCTTCATAATGCCAACAACTTCTTCATCATCAGAGTTGTGGCCCTTGATTGGACTGAGGGTTTTGGTCAATATGCGATAAACTGTCCTTGGCACATAGAGCAATTCCTTGACGAAGAATTTGGTCCTTGGAGCTTGGCCTGGCTTCAAGGGCTTCATCAGCACTTGCATCAGATGATCAGACAGTTCAGGTTCAACATAGGCTGGTGCTTTGAAATTCAGCACTTGCACCTTCAGTGGGAGGACTGACTGGGATGGCATGAAGCAATTCAGAGGCCGGTGCTTTGAAATGAGTATTATCGGTCATCTAGTCCAATACCCATGAATTGACATCATCAACATTTCCAGTAATGTGCAGCGTGGCGAAGAATTGAAGAATGAGTTCTTCATTCCAATCGCAGATGTCGGTGCAGAAATTGAGTAACCCAGCGTCATGAAGAACACTGAGGACTGGGGTGAAGCAGGGCAGCGATTCCATATCTACATGAGGAATTTGCTCATGTTCAAAGATCTTATCCTTACCAAACAATAATGAAGAATAGAAGTTCATCTGGCTTGCAGTCCAGAAGCGCTTGCGACGAAGTCGAGCAGAGTCATAGGGATTGTAGTCAGTGAAGAATATGTGCTCATTGAAGAAATCCTCAGCATTAAACTTCTGCTTCTTGGAGTGAGGGTTCTGTAGCTTGGGCTGAAGATTAACAGTTGAAGAATTTACAGCCTCTTGAGGTATAACCACTGGAACCACAGGCTGAGGAATTTCAGCAGCAGCCTTGGCTTCCATTTCTTCAGACATATGTACATCAGCGCTAGTGACTGTAACTTCTTCAGGAATAGAATGAAGTGAAGCTTGACGTTCATCAGAGCCCGTATGAATTTCTTCAGTTGGCACAGGGGACTGAGGAACTTGATGTATAGGGGTTGTCAGAGGTGAATTGGGGTGATGACTTTCCCAAAAGTCATCATTTAGAATAGGTGTTGTAGACCCAATATCCACATCCTTATCTTCTTCAATTTCTTCGACGCCTGCCTCTTCAGTTGTGAACTGAGGCATGGGCGATGATACCAGTGGGGTTGAAGGGAAAGTATCCACTTCAATTTCTTCATCCATCTGCTCTGTCGAAGCAGCAGAAGGATCTTCTTCATCAGATTTACTTGGAATTTCATATTCCTCACCAAAGGGAATGATCTCCTTCAATGGCATGCTTGATATTGGAATAGCATCAATTGGGTTTTCAGATGAACTCGTCAAAGTCTTCAATTTCTTGGGAGCTGAAGACTCTGAAGATGCAGATGCTTTCCTTTTCTTCACAGCTGCTCGCTCCGCAGCTTTGGTTTTCTTCGCTTTTGTTGCAGAAGGAAGGTTGATGCTTGTCGTCGGTGCAGGAGGAGCAGAGGAAATTGGTTGAATTTCTTCAGGCACAACTGATGCAGTTGCCCTGGCTTGTTCAGATTCCTCAGGCACAGTAGCAGAAGCTTCAACTGGCCTGGATTGCTCTTCAGGCGCAATATTGGAGGTTGCCCTAGCATTTTCTTCAGAGACTGGAATTTCTTCAGCAGCTCTGGCGCTTTCATTTTCTTCAGCAGACTGAACAGATGTTTCAGTCTGAGGAAATTTGGGTTGCGATGAAGCTGCAACACTTGGAGTAAATCCTTTTGCCATTCTGACGAATCTGACTTTGGCACCTAGCCAATCTGCACGGAATGCATGAAATTCATCACTTAGTGCTTTGATCTCAGCCTGCATAGTCACAAGTTCTTCAGGAGGCATTTTCACAACATTTTTCTTCAGAAAACGCTCCTTCTTGTACTGAGCCTTCTTCACATGCCTGGCCTTTTCAAATTTCCATTTCTCTTCATTTATGAAGGCCGTCAACATGTGACTTTGACCGGGAGTGAGGTTTAATTCAGGCAAAGGTGTATTTGGATCCTTGTGCCATAGATCGATGAAATCAAGGATCTTCCTTGGATCCAGCATGAGGGGCACAGCACTGCCTTTGGCACTAGAGGCCCTTTGTTGTCGATTTCTGATGATCTCAGCTAATTCTTCATCATCAGCTTCGTCTTCGCTTGACGGAACCTGAAAGGCGACTTGCTTCTTGTGAGGACTTGGCCTTGTGCCTCGTCCAGCAGTGGCCTTTTTCTTCAGCAAGGTCGGAGTTGTTGAAGACTGAGGTGGAGCTGAAGAACTTGCAGAGACTCCTGAAGCAATTGAGATTCCAGTGGTCCTTTGGCATGTGGCAAGATGCACAGGTGCTGAGGACATTGTAGGAGCAGCTGAGGATTTTGCAACAGAGGGAGTTGGAGCTGCTTTTGAGGAATTTGCTTGAGGAACAGGCCGTGAGGGCCTAGAAGAGCTTGGCCGTGAGGGCATTGCAGAGCTTGGCCGTGAGGGCATTGCAGAGCTTGGCCATGAGGGCATTGCAGCTGAGGAACTTGTCTTGACAGCTGATTTCTTCAGCATAGCCTTCTTAGGCTTGATAGCAGAGGCCTCAGCGGCGGCAGCAACAGAATCTTCATTGAATTTCTTCACTGCCTCTTTAGCCACTTTGGCCAGCTTGGCTTGACGCTTAGCCCACTCCTGAGGAAATTCCTCACCTCTTCTGATGCTAGTGGGATCAGCTTCTTGGCCAAGAGCCAATGGAGGTCTTGGACATGGAGGGTTAACAGCGAATTTCTTCATGTACTTGGGAGTGACATAGCGATATTCCCTCCATTCTCTTGCCCATCTCCTCTCAATCTTCTGAATGCGCACTTTGCGCTGATTTTTGTTCTCCTTGCCATGAGTTGCTTCATCAGGAGTACAATATTCATCATAGATGTCATCAGGGATCTCAAAAGCAGTATTTGTCTCTGGCCTTTTTCCTCCCTTCTGAGGTCTTTTACCATCAGCCATTTTCTTCACTAGAGGATTTTGAACAATGGATGTTTCTGAGGAAGTGTGCAACTTATCTTCGACAAATGCTGCAAATGAGTTAAGTTGATGAGAACCTAGTGATTCAGCAGCAGACATGTGTACCTGTGAACAGAATATAGGTGCGAAGAATTTGGAGAGGTCATATGCGTTCTCAGAAGTTTTTCAAAAGTATCAAGTTTGAGGAATTTGACCAGGGGTGTCTTGAGAAATTTCACTAAGCATTTTTGACTTAGGTTCCAGAGTTGTGTAGATTGAAAATCCACACAATTGAGGAATCTTGAAGAAAAACGTTGCTTAGAGAAACTGATCAAGGACAGAAGCAAGTTGGTGTTTAAGAACATGAAAGTTGAAGAATAAACACCTTTTGAAGATTTTGTGGAAATCATCAGAATCAACAAGGGCAGTAAAAATAAATTTTATTTACCCTTGACGAAGAACATGACGAACTGAGAGTAGCAGTGGAGATGTTTGTCCGTTTAGATCTTCCACGCCCTAACTTAGCGATGGAAAACAGCTACGGCGACGAGGTCGAGGCAGTGAAGCTCTTCCTCACTGGCGACGATGGAATGTAGCGGCGGCGCTAGGTCTGAGAGCTCGAGCGAGGGAGTAAGATCGAGCGGGGTAAATGAGATCTGAGGAGGGCGAGGGGTATTTATAGCAGAGGTGAAAAACCGCTCGTCCGAGGAAAATGGACGAACATGCCCCTGACCCTTCTCATCCTAGCGACATGTGTCACCCACGTACTGTGAAGTGGAGATCGTGTTTGATCACGGGTGAATAGATAAATATTATCGAGGGATATGGAATGGTTTGAGCGGCAAAAGCCAAAAATTCAGATAAGAATATTTTAAGGTTTCGTTCGCAAATTCTTCAGCTGTCAAGGACACAGTGAAGACTTTGAACAGGTTTCAAATAGAACGCACATGAAGAATTTGTGAACGGACTGGATTGAGTTTAGCATAGAGGGGGAAAGGGTCCGATCACATTCACTTAGAAGAAAAACAACTTGAAGAATTAGCAATAAGTGAATGCTGTAGAGGACAGAAAACTCAAATATATATATAGTCAATGAAGAACACAGACGGAAAGAGTGAAGATTTTGCAAAGTTGAAGAATTTGAAAATTTGAAGAATTTGCACAATGATGAAAAACTCAAATTTTGAAGATTTTCAACCTTTTTGTGGTGGCGTGACCCATCGTGTAAGAATGATGATTTCAAACACCGCGTACAATTGTCGTAGGGCTCTGAGAATCAAATTCTTCATTAATTTCTTCACACTTAGAGGGTTAGTCTTCATTGATTGAAGAAAAACGTTTCTTCGTGTGTTGCACATCTAAGTCATCAATTTGCATAAGTGTTAGGATGTGTGTCCTTTACAAAGAACATTCGAAGATTCTAAGATATTTAGCTCACACCGCAATTTGCTAAATCTCTTCTCATCCAAGGGCTTTGTGAAGATATCCGCTAGTTGTTCTTTAGACTTCACGGGATCAATAGAGATGTCACCCTTCAACACATGATCTCGAAGAAAATGATGACGAATCTCGATGTGCTTTGTCTTCGAGTGCTGAACTGGGTTATGAGCAATTTTGATGGCACTCTCGTTGTCGCAGTAGAGTGGCACATTCTTCACATTGATGCCGTAGTCCTTGAGGGTTTGCTTCATCCATAGCAATGGAGCACAGCAAGAACCAGCAGCAATATACTCAGCTTCAGCAGTAGAGAGTGATACGCAGTTCTGCTTCTTCGAGGACCAACATACTAAGGATCGTCTGAGGAAATGGCATGTGCCTGAAGTTGACTTGCGGTCCACGCGATCACCAGCATAGTCAGAGTCAGAATATCCAATGAGATCAAAAACTGAGCCCTTGGGATACCATAATCCAAGTGTTGGAGTGTGAGCTAGATATCGAAGAATATGTTTCACAGCCTTATGGTGTGATTCCTTCGGTGTAGCTTGAAAACGGGTACACATGCAAACACTAAGCATAATATCCGGCCTAGATGCACGTAGGTACAATAAAGAGCCAATCATGGAGCGGTATACCTTTTGATCGAAGTCTATTCCATTTTCATCAGTGCATAGATGGCCATTTGTGGGCATAGGGATTTTGACGCCTCTGCATTCTTGCATACCGAATTTCCTCAGAACGTCCTTGAGGTATTTCTCTTGAGAATTGAAGATGCCATTGCGTTGTTGACGAATTTGAAGACCTAAGAAGAATTTCAATTCTCCCATCATGGACATTTGATATTCCTCACTCATCATGTAAGCAAATTCGTCACTGTAATGTTGGTTAGTACAGCCAAAGATAATATCATCAACATATATTTGGCACACGAATAATTCATCATCATAGGTTTTGGTGAAAAGAGTTGGGTCGAGTGAACCGGGTTTGAAGCCTTTCTTCATGAGGAATTCCTTCAAAGTATCATACCACGCCCGAGGGGCCTGCTTGAGGCCATAGAGGGCCTTATTGAGTCTGAAGACTTTGTCAGGATGCTTAGGATCTTCAAAACCTGGGGGTTGAGCAACATATACTTCTTCCTCAAGCTTACCATTGAGGAATGCACTTTTCACATCCATTTGATATAAGATGATATTATGATGGTTAGCATAAGCAAGCAATATGCGAATAGCCTCAAGTCTAGCAACAGGTGCAAAAGTTTCATCGAAATCAATTCCTTCAACCTGTGTGTAGCCTTGAGCCACAAGACGAGCCTTGTTCCTCACCACTAGGCCATTTTCATCTTGCTTGTTGCGGTAGATACATTTGGTACCGATGATATTGTGCTTGCATGGGTCCGGTCGCTTGACAAGCTCCCATACATTGTTCAGCTTGAATTGATGTAATTCCTCTTGCGTTGCTTGAATCCATTCAGGCTCCAGAAATGCCTCATCAACTTTGGTGGGCTCTGTGATGGAGACGAAAGCAAAATGCCCACAAAAGTTAGATAAATGTGAAGCTTTTGAGCGAGTCAGAGGACCTGGTGCGTTGATGTCGTTGATGATTCTCTCAATCTGTACTTCATTTGCAACGCGAGGATGAGCAGGTTGACGACTTTGATTTGGCTCAGCATTTTCTTCAGAGCCATTTTCTTCAGGTGCGCCAGCATGCTGTTCTTCATGTTCTGGAATGATTTCTTCAGCAGATTCTTCAGTAGGAATGACATCCTCAGTAGCTTTGAACTTGATGGTTTCCTCAGGCGTCTTTTCATCTAGCACAGGAGGTAGGTGCTCTCTTTGCGAGCCGTTAGTTTCATCGAACCGCACATCTACAGTTTCAACAACCTTGTTGTGATAGGTGTTGAAGACCCTGTAGGTGTGCGAGTCCTTTCCGTAACCAAGCATAAAACCTTCATGTGCTTTCGGTGCAAATTTAGAATTGTGATGAGGATCTCTAATCCAGCATTTAGCACCGAAGACTTTGAAATAACTCACATTGGGTTTCTTGTCAGTGAGGAGTTCATATGAGGTCTTCTTGAAGAATTTGTGAAGATATACCCTGTTGATGATGTGGCATGTAGTATCAATTGCCTCGGCCAGAAGTGACGAGGTGTCTTATATTCATCAAGCATGGTGCGAGCCATCTCAACAAGAGTCCTGTTCTTGCGCTCCACAACGCCATTCTGCTGAGGAGTGTATGGGGCAGATAGCTCATGAGTAATACCAAGTTCATCGAGATAGTCATCAAGACCAGTATTCTTGAACTCGGTCCCATTGTCACTACGTATATGCTTGATCTTCACACCGAAATTCGTCGAAGCCCTTGAGGAAAATCGTCTGAAGACTTCCTGCACTTCAGTTTTGTAAGTAATGACATGCACCCATGTGTAACGAGAATAGTCATCAACAATGACAAAGCCATATAGAGATGCTGCATTTGTTAGTGTGGCATAATGAGTAGGGCCAAAGAGATCCATATGAAGCAATTCAAAAGGATGAGAAGTAGTCATGATGGTCGTCGAGGGGTGCTTGGCTCTGGTCATCTTTCCAGCCTCACAAGCCCCACAAAGATGATCTTTGAGGAATTTGACACCCTCGATGCCAATGACGTGCTTTTTCTTCACGAGTGTGTGTAAGTTCCTCATGCCAGCATGACCCAGTCGTCGATGCCATAGCCAGCCTTCTGAAGCTTTAGCAAGTAGACAAGTGGCAGGCTGTGGTCCTGCAGAGAAATCAACAATATACAAGTCTCCTCTCCTAAAGCCTTCGAAGACTTTGGAATTGTCAGATTCCATGAGCACTAAGCAACGATATTTGCCAAAGACAACAACCATATCAAGATCACAAAGCATTGAGACAGACATGAGGTTGAATCCGAGGGACTCGACAAGCATGACTTTATCCATGTGTCGATCCTTTGACATTGCAACCCTACCTAGACCCAATACCTTGCTTTTGCCTTTGTCAGCGTAGGTGATATGCTTCAAGTGTGATGGAGATAAAGGAGTGTTCATCAGTAAGCTCTTGTCACCGGTCATGTGATTTGTACATCCACTATCGAGGACCCACTCAGTAGCTTTGGGTAAATCATCCTGCAGATGAATTAGTGCATCTTACGAACTCATATACTTCAGAGTGAAGAATATGACATCAAATTCATCAGACATATTTCATCAATTAAAGCAACATATGTATATATATATATATAGCAATGTGAGGACGTGAGAAATGAATAAATCATTTCTTCATGATTAGCTTGCGTCCTTTCAAGCATTTCAGGTCTCCAGCAAATTCTTCAGACGATTTAGTTCGTCTGGAGACCTGACCCTGCATAAGAGATTAGTTATTTTTCTTTACCACCCACATCTGGAGGGGTGGCAAAGAGTTCATCATTCTGCGAGCTCCATAAGAGAAAGGTGGCATTGAGGCCAGAGTGCTTCATTTCACAGGAGAGGGATTAGCATAGACATATGAGTAAGCAGAGAAATTCTTCGAGGACTTATGAATATAATGATTTGAAGAATAATGCACATAATCAGAACTCTTAGATTTTCCCTGCGAAACAGAAGCGTTAGTATGATGATCCTCATGTGAGGACTTGGATCCATGTGAGGAATTTGATCCATAAGAGGACTTGGATCCATATGAAGACTTTGGTCCATATGAAGAATTTGATCTGGAGTTCTTATTCTTCACAGGTGGTGTCATGAGGACATTCACCTGAAGACTTTCAAGGCACCTTTTGGGAACCCAGATTTTCTTCATAGGGGGACCATTCCTGCAGTTAGATCCAACATATCTAGCAAATACCTCACCATTCTGATTTTTGAACAGTTTATAGTTGGAGTCAAATGACTCATCAGATGAATATTAGGATTCACAAGTAAAGCCAGATAAAGTGGATGGATCCACGGGAGGTCCCTTCGCAGCAACCCATGAGGTTTTGGGATACTGCTCAGGTTTCCAGTAGGTTCCATCAGCATTGAGTTTCCTCTCAAAGGCAATACCCTCTTTCCTAGGGTTCCTGTTCAAGATCTGCTTTTTGAGCACATCACAAAGAGTCTGATGCCCTTTGAGGCTTTTGTACATGCCTGTCACATACAATTCCTTCAACCCTGCATTTTCGTCAGTGATACTAGTGGTATCCTCAGATGAGGAATTTGTGACCATAGAGATAGTTGAAGAATTTGCAGCAATAGAAGCATTTGAACATTCAGGTGAAGAATTAGCAGTTTCACGTTCAATGCATTTCAAGCATGGTGGAATAAATTCTTCCTGAGCGGAACTGATCTGTTGAGCAAGCAAAGAATCATTTTCCTTCTGAAGATCTTCATGACTCACCCTTAGCTTCTCAAGATCTTGCTTTCTTTGAAGAAATTCATAAGAAAGCTTCTCATGATCGGCTAAGAGAGTTTCATGATGACCTTGAAGGGTGTCAAACTTAGATTGTAGTTGCTGAAGATTATCAGTCAGTGTTTGAGTTCGATCCATTTCCTCACCTAACAGATCATCGCTTTTGTCTAGCATATTTTGAACCTTTTCCAAAGCCTTTTGTTGTTTAACAGCAATATTAGCAAGTTTGGAATAGCTGGGTTTGAGGTTATCATCAGATTCATCCTCACTTGATTCAGAGGAGGGATATTTGAGTACCTTGGCACCTTTTGCCATGAAGCAATAGGTGGGGGCATAGTCATCGTTGCCGTCATCAGCAGTGTTGGGGAAGCCATTTTCCTCAGTGTTGAAGATGGACTTGCTAACATAAGCAGTAGCGAGGGCTAGGCTCGCCACACCAGAGTCTGACTCCTCAGATGCCTCCTCTTCCTCATGTTCCTCAGATTCAGCTTCAGAGTCCATTTCCTTGCCGATGAATGCCCGAGCTTTCTTGGAGCTGCTCTTCTTGTGAGATGAAGACTTTGAAGATTTTGACGATGAGGACTTTGAAGATTTTGACGATGAGGACTTTGAAGATTTCTTCTTCTTCTTAGAGTCATCTGAACTATCATCCTTGTATTTCTTCTTCTTTGATTCCTTTTCCCACTGAGGACAATCAGTAATGTAGTGACCAGGTTTCTTGCATTTATGGCAAGTTCTCTTCTTGTAGTCACGGGATGAGGAATCAGATTTCATGTCATCACCTCTTGAGGATTTTCCAAATCGGCCATGTCTAGAGAACTTCTGGAATTTCCTCATGAGCATTGCTAGCTCCTGACTCAGTTCTTCAGGATCACCAAGGCTGCTACCAGAATCTTCATCTTCAGATTCAAAGACTGCCTTGGCTTTCAGTGCACAAGATCTACCATAGCTCGGTCCGTAGAGATCTCTCTTCTCAGCTAGTTGGAATTCATGAGTGTTCAGCCTCTCAAGAATATTAGCAGGATCAAGTGACTTGTAGTCTCCACGTTCTTGAATCATCAGTGCCAGTGTATCGAATGAAGAATCGAGTGACCTCAGCAATTTCTTCACCACCTCATGGTCGGTGATGTCAGTGGCACCCAGTGCTTGAAGCTCGTTTGAAATGTCAGTGAGGCGATCAAAGGTTTGCTGAACATTTTCGTTGTCGAGTCTTTTGAAGCGGTTGAAGAGATTGCGAAGAACGTCAACTCGAGAGTCACGTTCAGTTGAGACTCCTTCGTTGACCTTGGACAGCCTATCCCAGATAAGCTTAGCTGTCTCCAAAGCACTCACTCTGCCATACTGCCCTTTGCTCACATGGCCACATATGATATTCTTCGCTTGAGAGTCGAGTTGCTTGAATCTCTTCACATCAGCAGCGTTTACGGAAGGAGTGACAGAGGGAACACCATTTTCCACAACGTACCAGAGATCGTTGTCAATTGCCTCAAGATGCATGCGCATCTTGTTCTTCCAGTAGGGGTAGTCCGTCCCATCGAAGGTAGGACACCCAGCCGAGACCTTGATCATGCCTGCAGTCAACATAACTAAAACTCCAGGTGGTTAAACCAAAATCACACAGAACAAGGGAGTACCTTGCTCTGATACCAATTGAAAGTGCGTTATATCGACTAGAGGGGGGGTGAATAGGCGATTTTTACAAATTCGTCACTGAGGAATTTCAAGGTGAGGAAATTCCTAAGCGACGAACTACATAGCAGCGGAATAAGTACTCAGATGCAAGCATAATAGAGCAGTAGCACAGTCATCATGATGAAATGAAAACAAGCATAGAGTACGAGAAGCGTAAACACAGGATAAGCAGGCTGAAGACAAACTGACTCAAGAAATTGAACTGAGGAAATTGAGAAAGTCTTCAGTCAAAGTCTTCAAACAGTAATGATCAAATACATAGCAAGTATGTGAGGAAATGAAAGGGTTGAGGAAATAGAACCAGTAGCTCGGTGAAGACAATGATTTGGTAGACCAGTTCCAACTGCTGTGACAGTTCTACGTCTGGTTAGAACGGCTAGGTATTTAAACCTGAGGACACACAGTCCCGGACACACAGTCCTCACCGTATTCTCCTTGAGCTAAGGTCACACAGACCTCGCCCAATCACTCGTGGTAAGTCTTCAGGTGACTTCCAAACCTTCACATACTCGGTCACTCGGCAATCCACAATTTCCTCTTGGATGCTCTAGACCATGACGCCTAACCGTCTGGAGGATGCACAGTCCTCAAAGGTAACAAGCGTCGGTTCCACACAGGAACAATCTCTTCAGTGATGCTCAATCACTTTGGGTTTGTAGTTGTTTGGGTTTTTGGGTTTTTCCTCACTTGATGATTTTCGCTCAAAGTCCTCGGAGGATGGGATGCTCTAAATGACAAGTGTCAATCTATTTCTCGGAGCAGCCAACCAGCTAGTGGTTGAAGGGGGCGGCTATTTATAGCCTAGGGAGCAGCCCGACATGATAAGACATAAATGCCCTTCAATGATATGACCGTTAGGTGGGTAGGATATTTGGACAGCTGGCGCGTAGCACAGCAACGGTCGGATATTTGAGTATCAAATTCCTCAGGGCTATCATGTTCCTCACTTGTAGGCAATCCGCACTGGCGAATTCCTAACTCCTCAGTCAGAACAAATTCCTCAGAGAACAGAAGAACTTCGTCTCTGTCACTGAAGAACTTGACTAAACTGAATGAGATTTCCAATGGCTTCACTCGAAAGGATTGGGTAGGTGTAGGATTTTGAGTTGAGCATCACTTGGAAACTTTTCCTTAGTTTTACCTCGACCCCCTTTTACAGTACGGTGTTTCCTATGACTCAAGAAGAAGAAAATGAAACTACAAAAACAAAAGTCTTCACGCTTCATAATCCTCGCATGAATATCAAGTCTTCAGGGTCACACCAATTTCTTCACTTTCAAAGTCTTCAAGAAAACCAAAGTCTTCAGTTGAAGACATTCATTTTTAGGGGTCGACATTCATCGTAAATAACAAACTCCTCATAGACTTATAGACCTGTGTACACTCACAAACGCATTAGTCCCTTGACCTATAAGTCTTCAATACACCAAAATCACTAAGGGGCACTAGATGCACTTACAGAGGAGGACTTGTACCTACCGTTGACTTCTGACCGAGGCACCCTTGGTGGTCACAGTGTTGAAGTTGATCCAGCAGGTGCACTCGGAGCTATGTTTTTTGGTGTAGCATGTGCATGCTGAGCTCTGTTTCGTCGTGCAGCAGGTGCACGCTGAGCTTTGTTTTGTGGTGTAGCAGGTGGATGCAGTGGTAATCCGGTGTTGTGGTGATGTCTCACTGGATTGGTTTGAAATTGTTGGAGCGGCGGCACACCATCATAATCATCATCTTCTGCAACATCATTGTCAACAGCATCATCGTTGTCCGTTCGGACATGCTATCCAAATGTAGTGAACTCGTGCAAGTACTCTGGGTTGAGAACTATTATTGGCTCATCTTCATCTTCATCATCATGTTGGTGATTGCCCTCCCACATGAAGGTGACATCGTCGCCATCTTCGACTACCTCTTCTTCCTAGAAAAAATCTTCTTCCGGAGAGTATTGCACCCTGTTTGTTGTCGTGAAGAATCCTCAAGGAATCTCAGGGGTAACCCAGCCAGTATCTCTTCCGGAAGAAGCTTGACTCTTCCAAAAGTTGATGGTCCCTAGGTAGTGTCGGCGTACGACACCTATGGGACCGCGTGGATCCCTTCTACGATTCGGCAGGGAGAGAGGTATGCACAAAGAGCAGAACCAACGATCGACGCGAGGTGATTTTACCCAGGTTCGGACCGCTAATCAGCGTAAAACCCTACACCTGCCTTGTTTTATTAAGAGTGTTCTTGAGCCCAAGCTCCAGGAGCGCTTACAATGAACAGTACGTTCAAAGAGCAGATACACATGCAGAATGGGCCAGAAGATCCTCCTCTGTAGCCATTGCCTTGGGCCTCCTTTTATATGTCCAAAGGGGTCACCACAGTGGCAAAATATACATACATTGAGGTGTAAAGTAGCTACAGGGTCATCATACCTAACTACTGACGGTTTAGGACAAATGCATTTAATGCACCGTGAGGTGTCCATTTAGGTGTCCTCATTTTCTTGGGGATGAAAAAAGGGGCCATCCCATCAGCACCGCTTAAGCTCTCCTCCACTGGTGCCTTGCCACGCACCCAGAGAAGGGCCCAGAATGCCAGGCTGGTTGTTGTGCTGAAGCGGCGGCAAAGTGATAGAATCTTGCCGGGCGCAAATCTTGCCGGGCGCAAGATCTTGCCGGGCTCCGCAAGCTACGCCGGCAAGATCTTGCCGGGGGCCTAATCTTCGACCTTCAGCCCTTATTATCTCCTGATCCTCTTATTCTTGGTTTGAGTGTCCCTTTCGACAACCTTGAATTAATCTCCAACCGTTCCCCCGACAAGCCTTGCCGCGGGCTTGGCTATAACTACCCGTGCACAAGTATGGGGTACTAATGGCCCAACACTTAGTACACCGACAGGTAGTCAATTATGCACGGCATTTTGTATCTGCTGAACGTCATTTCCTGCACAAAACCGCCAAGCTGCATTGTTAGGTAAAATGAATTGAAACATACGAACTGCATTGTGTTTAAAAGGGTACTGCAAACTAATGCACGCGGACTGCATCATCCCGCGGGGTGAACAGAAGTAACCGCACTGCATCTTTGTCCATAGTGAACCTATACAACCGTACTGCATAACCGAGCAACTGCACTGCAATTTTAATCATGACAAACTGAAGTAACCGCACTGCATCATTTTTGGAGGTGTACTGGACTGCGTGTACTACTTTGTATGGAATAAGTAAACTGAGAGAGATGAAGAAGTGTACTTCTTACCTAGTGTTGCAGTGCTTTCTTGCGTTTGTAGGAGGAAGTTCCTTTCGTGTCTGTCTGCACCACTCTGGCGTTAACCCGTGCAGTCCAGTTGCCCTTCAGAAGTTCATGAGCATTCTGGATGTTGCTCAAGGTGAGTGGAGACAGAGGACTTCGCTGAAGGTCATTGCAGCCTTCATCCAAGAAGCTGTTGTGGATGAAGGAACCTTGCGCATAGTCCTTCTTCCTCAAATTGGTGTTATGTTGAGGCAGCACCAATCCACATCTGATAAAGGACAGGTAATTGAAGACGCACTGCTCAACGCCATGGAAGAAGGCCCAGAGGAGATTGGCGGCGGCGCTACCGAGCTGCCGCCGCGGAAAAAGGCCGATATGCGAGCGGGGGAGGCGCTGCTCGGTTACTGTCGCGAAAGAAGGTCGAGAGGCGATGGGCGGCGGCGCTGCTTGGCCGCAGACGAGCAAGAAGGCCGCGAGAGGAGGGGCGGCGTCTCTGTCGACCGCCGCCGCCGGAGAAGGCCGGTTGGGGAGGGGCGGCGGCGCTCCCAGGCCACCGCCACGGGAGAAAGCAGGGATGAGAGGGACGGCATCTCTCCCAAGCCGCTGCCGCGGAAGAAGGCCGGGAGGGGAGGGGTAGCGGTGCCCCCAGGCCGCTACCGCGGAAGAAGGCGGGGAGGGGAGGGGCGGCGGCGCTCCCAGGCCGCTCCCACGGTAGAAGGCCGGGAGGGAAGGGGCGGCGGCGATCGGGTGGGGGATGTGCGGAATAAGCCCAGGTGTTAGTAGAATAAGGTCTTAAGGGGTGTTATTAGAATAGACCCACCATATATATATATATATATATAGAACAGGACTATTCTGTTACTCCTCGGCCCTATAAGGGCGCAACGCGCTGACAGCTACACAGTAGAATCTCCTCGACCCGCCCCCAACCTAACCTGCCTCCTACCGCCGGAGGTAGCCGTCACGGGTGAGGGAGCGATGGCGGTAGCCGGAGTGAGGGACCCCGCGGCACCGCGATAGGTCGCTCCTCCGCCGCCGGATCCGTGACCTACTCCGCCACCTCCTCTCCTCTTCTGTGGATCTCGCCGTGGACAAGCGTGCGATGGCGGTAGCCTAAGCAAGGGCGGCCTCGACGCCGTGGCGGGTCGCCGCCGGATCCGCCGACGCGTGAAGGGGGTTGTGCCCCTCCCCCACCACCCAAGCTCCCTCCGTCGGGTTCAATGGCGCCACCTGCAAAACTCATCCCAAAACCCTGCCCCCTCAAGCAAGAAGACCACGCCGCCATTAGTGAGCAGGACGACAGGTTTGTCGGCGTCCGTTTTTAGGTGATTCCCTATTTCCCCTACAAAACTAGATGAATTTCCGATTCGAGAAACTGATGGTGTTGAATGTGATTCAAAAACAAAGGCCCAGTCCAATACTCATGCGTGTGATTTGTGAGAAAAAGCACACTAGATCGCTCGCTTTAAAAACTAGATGCGTGTGATGTCACACTATAAGTTCATCAGTCCTACTTACAAAAATCATATACCCCATGTTTTACTGTAAGTTCTATGATGCAGAAGCAGATAGTACGTCGCATATGCTTTCATCGATTCATTGCGTCCCTGCGACTTGATACACAATTTTGAGGTTACTATTAGTACCTCTAATGTGCTTGCATCAGTTCAAGTAAAAAACATAAAGTTATGCATCAGTTCAGGTAGCTTCATCAGTTCATATAAGGTTCAACTACCAATGCAAGTTATATGTTGAGATTACTAATAGTACATGTCATGTAGATGCATCAGTTCGAACGAGGAAGACTGTTGTTGAAAATATTAAATACACCTGTTACACAGTAAGTTCAATGATACAGAAACTGTAAGTACTTCTAATGTAGATGCATCAGTTCCAGTGGAAAACAAAAGACATGCATCAGTTTCATACCTGCCTACTACTCCCAAGTTCAATGTTCAGGTTACTAGCAGTGAATGATACGTCTCCAACGTACCTACAATTTATGAAGTATTCATGCCATGTTTACAACAATTTTATATGGTTTTGGTATGATTTGAATGGAACTAACCCGGACTGACACTATTTTCAGCAGAACTACCGTGGTGTTGTTTTTTGTGCAGAAATAGAAGTTCTCGGAATTGGACGAAACTTTTTGGAGATTTTCTATGGAACAAATGAAGAATATTGGAGCAATGAACCACTGGAGGAGGGCCCTGCTACCCACTAGGCACCAGGGCATGCCACCCCCCTCTGGCGCGCCCTGGTGGGTAGTGGGCCCCTCGAGGCCCATCTGAGCGTGAGACCGACGCCAAAAAATCCTACAAACACAGAAACTCCCAGAAACAACCCTAGATCAGAAGTTCCGCTGCCGCAAGCCTCTGTAGCCATGAAAAGCCAATCTAAACCCTGTTCTGGCACCCTGCCGGAGGGGGAAATCATCATCGGAGGCCATCTTCATCATCCCGGCGGCCACCATGATGAGGAGGGAGTAGTCCACCCTCAGGCCTGAGGGTTTGTACTAGTAGCTATGTGTTTGATCTCTCTCTCTCGTGTTCTTGATTTGGCACGATCTTGATGTATCGCAAGCTTCGTTAATATAGTTGGATCATATGGTGTTTTCCCCTCTCTATCTTGTTGTGATGATCTGAGTTCTACCTTTGAGGTTTCACTTTTACCGGATTGAATACTTTGTTGGATTTGAGAGCACTTGATGTATGTCTTGGCACTCAACTCGCGGATTCCTGAGGTGACATTGGGGTAATCTATGCATAGGGTTGATGCATGTTTTCGTCCTTGTTTCCCCGGTAGAAATCTTGGGCACTCTTTGAAGTTCTTTTTGTTGGGTTGAGTATTATGAATCTAAAATTGTTTGATGCATATCATATAATCAACTCACGGATACTTGTGGTGACATTAGAGTTGGTTGATGTGTATCATATGCTGTTATTTTAGTACGAACTCTTGGGCTATTTGTGACACTGATAGGAATAGCTCTATAGATCAATTCGAAAGGATAACTTTGAGGTGGTTTCGTACCCTACAAACAATTTCTTCTTATGTTCTCCGCTTGATAAGAACTTTGGAGTGATTATTCGTCGCACGTTCAGGGATTGTTATATGATCTAATTATTTAGCATTGTTGAGAGATTGCAGTAGTGAAAGTATGAACCCTAGGCCTCATTTTCAAGCATTGCAATACCATTTGTGCTCACTTTTTTTACTTGCTACCTTGCTGTTTTTTATTGTTACTATTACAAAAATCAATATCTACTATCATTACTACACTTGTATCACCATCTCTTCGCCGAACTTGTGCACCTGTACAATTTACCATTGTATTGGGTGTGTTGGGGACACAAGAGACTCTTTGTTATTTGGTTGCAGGGTTGTTTGAGAGAGACCATCTTCATCCTATGCATCCCACGGATTGATAAACCTTAGGTCATCCACTTGAGGGAAAATTGCCACTCTCCTACAAAACTCTGCGCTTGGAGGCCCAACACGAGTCTACAAGAATAAAGTTGCATAATAGACATCAAGCTCTTTTCTGGCGCCGTTGCCGGGGAGTTGAATGCTTGAAGATATATCTTTAGATCTTGCAATTGAATCTTTTAGTTTCTTATTTTATCACTAGTTTGGTCTATAAAAGAAAATTACAAAAAATGGAATTGAGGTTGCCTCATATTATTCGTCTTTATCATGTCGCTGTTGACGTTGTAGGGCTTGAGGCTGTTCAGCCATGTCCGGGCCGTGCCCTGGAGCATGAGCGGAACATACTTCACGGCGACACGCTTGTTGCCGTTCGCTATGTTGACGGCGGTGGCGTAGTCAACCAGCCAATCTTCCGGCTTCACAAAGCCGTTGTACTTGGGAGTGTCCCGAGGGAGCGAGAACCCTTTGGGGAAGGACTCGTCGCGAATGCGAGGGCCGAAACAAGGCGGGCCGATTGCATCTTCTTCTTCTAACGCCAGGGATCGAGCCAAGCGGTCGATCCGGTTGCGGGCGTCGTTCTCTCCGACTCCTTCAAGAGGGCCCAGCCGGTGCCCGAGAGTCGGATGCTCAACAGGTGGAGGGGAGGCGCGCCTCTCCCTGCGTGGGGGAGGCTGACGACCGTCCCGCCGTTCCACTGCTCGTGGGCGGCCGTCTTGGTCGCGCTCGATGGAGATGCGGGTGCGGCTGTGGCTAGCAACCGGCTCTTGGTCTCCTCGGTCACGGGAGCCGTCTGTTGGCGTCCGGGAAGTCGCGCTGTGCTCTCGGCGAGGGGGAAGGTTCCCGGCCTGTAAGCCGGGTTCCACCATGCGGCGGCCAGCTTCTTGCTGCGCGGCGGCCGCGTCGATGAGCTGCTGGACGCGCTCCGTCATGCAGCGACGCTCGTCGCCCTCCAGGCGGTCCAACTCGTCTGCCGCCGCCTGGGTGGCGCGTAAGTTCTCCATTGGCGTGGCGTAGACTGGGCGGTCGGCCCCCAACATGCTGGCGATGGCTGCGCCGCGCTGCCGGACCATGCCCGCGCGGCTGGGTTCGCCAGCAGCCGGCGTGCCGCAGATGGCGCGGTCGATCTCGCGGTGGTAAGCCTCGGTGAGGCGTCTCATGGCCGCCAACTTGTTGGCACTGTCGAGAAGTGCGATACGGCATGCTTCCAACATTTCACCATTCGCACCGGGCGCTACAGGAGCGGACAGGTCCCGCATTGCCGCCTGCAACGGGTCCCGGCCGGCCTGGTCGGAGGTTCCGTCGTGGCTGATGACCAGCACCTCGGTGACGATGCTGGTGCTGGCGCTGCTGTCTGCAGCAGGGAGCGGGTCGTCGAAGATCGCCACGTCATCAGGGAAGGCATCGGAAAGCGCGGCGTCGGCGCCGATGACCATGTCGACGAGCGGGTCGATGGAGCCAACGGACTCCGGATCGGAGACCGGCTCGTCAGCGATGTGAAGCTTGCCGAGGAGATCGACAAGGCAGCCCTCGGAGCTAGCTGCACCCGCGTCGAGTGCGGGCTCGTCAGAGAGGCGGATCCCGCCGATGAGGCCAGCGAGGCTACTTGCCGTGCAAGCAACTTCCACTCCGCGCAGCGTGTCGGCGCAAACGCCGTCGGGCGTACCGGGCTAGCTGCGCTCGCCCGGGACGAAGAGGGTTCCCGTCCAGAACGTGCTTCCAGACGACGGTGCACCTAGCCACACGGTGGGCGCCAAATGTCGGGGATATCGTGCGACATATGCCAGGGGTTGGCTTATCGTGGATGGGGACAAAAGTACATCGCCGGGCTCTAGAAGCGGGACTGAGCAAGACCGCGTACGCCTGCGAATCTTACCCAGGTTCGGGGCTCTCCTAGGAGATAACACCCCTAGTCCTGCTCTGCAGGGTCTCCGCATGATCACTACCTCAACAAGTAGCTACAAGCTTGCTCCTTGAGCTATTTGGCTAGAGGAGGAAGAAGGGCAAGGCTAGCTCTACTCCACTCTCTCTACGTATGTGTATGGTGATTTGGGTGCTTGACCGAGGTATCCGCCAAGGTCCCAACCCCTTGCATGGGGTGACCTGGGGGGTTTATATAGGCCTACCCCCCAGGGGTACAATGGTAATCCGGCCAAATGTAGGACCCGGCTGTCAGCGTCTCTTGTTGCCGGCTTCTTCGCCTACCGCTGGGGCCCGCCGCCTGGTGGGTCCCGCCGACTGACGCGATCTCAGCCGATAGGTAGGGCCCGCCGCCTGCGGGCCATGTTGACTGCTTTATGCTGTAGCATCGCCCCTGATGACGAAGGCCTCATCAGGGGGAGCACGGTTACAGTCCCGCCGCCTGGCGGGTGCTCACTGTAGCCACACCCCGTCGCATCTGGTTAATGGCGCACAGACTTCAAGGGAGGGGGAGGGCCGCCTGCAAGGAGCCGGCCTCCCCCTGAGCCGACTGGTCACGGCTCACCGCCTTCTGGCCTCTCACGGACAGGTAGGGCCCGCCGCCTGTGGGCCGTACTGACCGCCCATCGTGGGAGCATGGCTTCCTCTGCCATGGGTGATGTCATGAGCGGCATGGCAACAGTGCCGCATCGGGCGCGGGATGTCCGCTTGGTACGCTGTACTGTGGCCATGTTCTGCCCTGGATTCGGGGGTGGCAGGCTTGTACTGTAGCGATGCCCCGTCTCATCATGTTTATGTTGGCGCTAAATTTGAGGGCGCGAGGGGCCGCCTTCTAGGACCCGGCTTCCCAGGAAGCCGCCTGCTAGGAGTCGGCCCACTTCATGGCCGTCTTCTGGACTCCGCCGCCTCCTGGCAACCGGCCGCTTGGACCAGCCGGCCCCAAGAAGGCGGTCCTTTGTCTTTGATGTTTGAGGGGCGCAGCCTGCCCCGACGTCTTGAAATACCAAGGGGAGCTGATGTGGCTACCCGTGGTCATTTACTCCGACAGTAGTCCCCGAAGCTGGTGGGGCGCTGTGGCTGAAGGGGCAAGAAGCCTCAGCGGCTTCATACTCCGGGTCGTCTGGTATTCTGCTTCGTCCGTCTTCCGAAGTGCCGACTGGTAGGTGTCGGCCGTGACTAGGCAGGCCGCCTGGCGATTTCGAAACGCCGTGGTGGGGGCCAGGTGGCACGCTGGCCAGACGTAAGGCCCGCCGCCCGTGCCTGCCGGCCACGCGGCGTCAGCTGGCCAAGCCGGCCTGCCAGCCCACGCGCGCGACGGGACGTCGCTGCAGGCCGGGGCCCGCCACTATAGTGCCTTGGCACGCGCGTGGATCCGCCACGGCCGAGGTGGACGGTTGGGCTTCTGCGGTAATTAATCCACGCCTTTACTAGCGCTGCAATCGTGGGATCGTGGGGGAGTGCGCGCAGTTAATCCCATGATCCCCCACGTTCTCGCCCCCTCGGCTTCGTCGCCTAGGGCTATAAGTAGAGGGAAGAAGGGGGTGGTAGACGCACGCGCACCCTCCTCTCCCCTCGCCATTCTTCTTCTTCTCCGCTGCCACAGCGCCCTTTCCTCCCGCCGAAGCGCTGCCGCAGCCCACCGTCGTCGAGCTTCTTCTCGCTGCGGCTTCCTCGCTCCGCCGCAGCTTCGCCTGCTCGCCACCGTGCCGCGCCTACGATGAGCTCCTTCGTCCATGGCGCGCTCACGAGCCGGCGACTGGGATGGTTCCAACGTCCATGAGGATCACCTCTCCTTCCTTCGTCAAACACGACGGCTGCCCCGGGAGACGAATGTGCAGGTACGCGTCCCCCCCCGAGGCAGAAATCTCGCTGGTGCCGGAGGGCGATGAACGCGTCGTCTTCCGGTCCCATTTTCTTCGTGACTTCGGTCTTCCGGCGAGCGGCTTCCTCCGCTCCTTCCTTGATTTCTACCGAGTCCAGCCGCACCACCTCATGCCAAACACGGTGGTGCTGCTGGCCGCCTTCGTCACCATGTGCGAAGGGTACCTCGGCACTCTCCCCAATCTCGAGCTCTGGGGGGAGTGCTTTTATCTCAAACTCGGCAATGCCGCCAAGGCCCAGGCGGCTCAATGCGGAGCCTGTGTGGCAGTGCGGCGCCCGGGCACCGGGAACTGCTTCCCGCCCATCTCCCTGCTGCAGTCGGCCAAGCTATGGCAGAAGTCCTACTTCTACGTCAAGAATATCCACCCGACGAGCGACTACATCAACTTGCCAGCTTACGTAGCTGGCCCGACAGCCGAGCCGCGTGCCAACTGGCAGTACAAGCCGAGCTCCCTATCGGCCGCCTCCTCCGCCGCCCTTGCCCGACTTCAGGTGATGACGGAGTCGGAGGGCCTGAAGGGCTCAGACCTGCTGACCGCCTTCGTGACGCGTCGAGTGCTTCCCCTCCAAGCCCGGCCTCACATCGTCAGCTGCATGAGCGGGCACCGGGACCCATGCCAGATGTGCACATGGGAGCTGCCGGACATGGAGGTGGCCCGGCTGGTCAACTACATCTCCAACTGCAAGCTATCGTAGACGGACTGGCGGTTCGGCAAGCGGCCGTACGACCGCGCACATCCGCCGCCTGCGGTGAGTCTTGTAATTCTTTTTCTCTTTTGCTGGTCCAAGTTCTTGTTTTGCCGTCTGACCAGTCGGCCATGGTGCAGGTCCTCCCGGCCCAGTCGGCAGCCGGCGCTCTGGATCCAGGTCAGCAGTATATGCCGGACCGAACGAGGAACGACGTGGAAGACCCCGACTTGGGGGCGACCGCCATGGAGGAGGACGACGCCACAGGTGGCGGCGGTGGAGCAGGCGGCTCCGGAGGAGGAGGCGGCTCCGGAGGAGGAGGCGGCCTCGAGGACTGGCCGGATGACGACGAGGAGGAGAACGAGCCGCGCCGCCCGCACGACACCGACAAGGCGGGCGCGAGCTCTTCAGCCGCGCCGACTGCACCAGGCAGCGCACAAAAGCGGCGAGCCGGCTCATTGCTGTTCGGCAGCCGGCCGAAGAAGCCCAAGAACACGGCCGCCGCGACCAAGCGGCAGGAGGCCGCCGCAAAAGCGGCCCAGTTCCAGAAGACCCCGAAGCAGCCCCTGATGGTGTCCGTGTAAGTGCTTGGTTGCATTTTCTTTTCTTCTTTCTTGCAAACTCTTTCTGAGTTTCCTCTTGTCTTGCTTGAACAGGGCCCCACTCTCTCTTGAGCGGTCTGCCGCTGCTTCCGTGATCGGGGCGGTGGAAAGCTCTGCCAATATCTGCCGCGTGCACCCGCTTGCCGACCTCCGGGAGGCGACGGAGAGGAACGCGCGGGAGGCACGCGAGGAGCGGGAGGAGGTGGAACGGCAGAAGGCGAAGGCGGCCAAGGCAGCGCAGGTGGACGCGGCGGCGAAGGCCCAAGCAAACGTTGCGGCCAAGGTCCGGGCGGATGCCGCCGCCAGGGCCCAGGCGGACGCGGCCGCCAAGGCGCAAGAGGAAGAGGCCGCACGCGGCCGAACTCCGCAACTTGTCATCCCGCTGCATGCAGCGCCACCAGCGCCAGAGATCCCGGCGCTGACTGGAGGAGCCGGCAATGATCAGCCGGTCGTGGAGAGGTGAGGAGGCGACGCCATCGTCCCGGGGGCGGAGGTGCCCCCGCAAGCGCCGACTGCCGAGGCCCGAGGCAGTCGGCCTGACGTGCCACAGGCGCCGTCGGTCAGTGGCGATTTGGTGGTGGGGGCGACTCCCGTGGTCCGTCCTTCGGGGCGCCGGCGTGAGGCGAAGGCGGCCTCGGTGCCACAGGCGCAGGAGATCGGGGCCGCAAGCTCGTCGGCCCCAGACACAGAGGCCAGCAGTGCCGCCCCACCAGAATGGACACCTGGGGGCGGGACGGGTGTGCTGAACAAGGCCGCGCAAGACGTTCAAGCCCAGCTCCAGGCCCAAGGCGCCGCCCTCCAGCAGTATACGAAGGCATTCTTGGCGACGCGAACGGCCGTCCGGGTACGCTTCTTTGCTTTGTTTTTTGATTCTTGCAATCTTCCGTGGGGGCGCGCCAGCGCACCCACTGGGTGTAGCCCCCGAGTTCCGGGCCGGCTGCTGAGCAGGCGGCTCGGAACTTTAAGGTAAGTTCCGAGTGCTAACTTGTTTTCTCTTCTTTTGTCTTCGTTGCAGGACTACCACAACATCTGCGCAGCCGCCTTCAACTCCTAGGTCCAGGAGCTAGCTAAGCGGACCACCGACCTGACCGAGAGCCGGAGTAAGCATTCCGTCTTCTTCCTCGCAGGGGCGCGTCAGCGCACCCGCTGGGTGTAGCCCCCGAGATTCGGGCCGACTGCTGAGCAATCAGGCCGGATCTTCCGGCATCCACTTTTCTTTTTGGTCAACTTTGTTGATTGTCTTCTCTTTCTCATTTTTGCAGGAGCCAACGCCACACTGCAGCAGCGCCTGGGCGAAGTCCAGACCGAGCTGCGCGCCAAGGAGGAGGAGTGCAGCTAGGCGGCCTTGGAGCGCGACCGTCTGGCCAAGAAATTGGCGGACCAGGCGGACCAGCACAAGGCAGAGCTCCAGAAACTCAAGGAGGTGGAAGGCGCCCTTCAGGCCGAGTTTGAGACCGAACGCTCAAAGTGGGGCGAGAAGGAGGCGATCCTCGCCGCTGGCTACGGCGAGATTGAGGATATGATCGACGGTAAACTTCTTTCTTTGGAATAGCTGCCGACTGCATCGAGAGTCGGCTTCCGACTTCTGATCTTTGTTTTTTCTTTGTGTAGACTTCTTTCCTGGGCACGCCGTCACCGTCAGCCAGGCCATCGAGGCACGGCGTGACCAGCGTAGGAGGGAAGGAGTGGAGATCCCGCTCGACGCGCCTCGAAACATGAACGAGCAGCTCCTGGCCGTCAGGACGCGCTTGCAGCTGATTCACCGTCTGCTCTGCCGCCTTCAGCTCGCCGGGTCCCAGCTGGTTTCCGCCCTCTGGCCAGGCGGCCAAGCTCCACGCACCCCCAGTCGGACCGCCGACTGGTTGGAGGCGGCAATCGGCCGCTTCGAGGCTTGGAAGGGCTCCTCCGCTCGGGCAGGCGCCCAAAGGGCCTTGGAGTTCGTCAAGGCGTGGTATCCTGGGCTGGACCTAGCCCAGTTGGCCACATTCTGGCAGGAAGCCATGGAAGAGTTGGTGACAGTGGGGCCTGCGCACACTCGTCGTGCGGCGGCGATCGCCGAGTACACCGAGACCGGTGTCTTCTTCCCTGAGCTGGACGAGGAGGGTGCCGAGGTGCCACCGGACTGGTTCGGGCAGAACCCGGATGATGGTGAGGACTCGACGGAAGAAATCGCCTCCAGCGACGAAGGCGAGGGCGAGGAAGACGAGGATGATGAAGACGACGCACCGGAGGGCGGAGCGGACGGCCAGCCTCAGCTCGATCGAGCCTCGAGCAACGAGCCGTGCGCGAGTGCATAGACTGCTGCTGATGGCGACCAAGCCGAGACTCGCCAGACGGCCACTCCACCAGCCGGCGCCGCCGACTCCACCAACCTGCCGGACCCGCCTACTGCTCCTCTGGCCTAGGCTGCCAACTTATCTTATCTTTTCCTGCTTTTGTAGTCTCTAGAACAAACTTGTTAAATTCGCGTAGTTCCACCCGCTGGGGGTGTATTCAAACTTTGTTGAATGCTGGCCGAGGGCCTCTTGCTATGTAATTTAATTCTCGCACAAGTTGTGCTTTGCCGAGCTCCGACTTGTCTTGCTTTCTGTTCTTTTGGCTTTTTCCTTTGCTGCCTTCCCTTGGCTGCTGCCTTGCCGGCCAGACAGCCGCTTTTCGGTCTGTTGGCTGGGTCAGGTACTTGGCCATTTTGGGAAGACAAGTACTTTGGCCGCTTAGAACGTAGCAAGTTAAGTGAGAAGCCGGCCGGCCGGCTTCTTAGCAACCGGTCGGCTAGGCGAGGAGCCGACTTGGCCTATGTGAGTGCTTTCGTCCTTAGCCATTTTTCATGTGGGCACCATTTCCTGCCTTTGACTCTTGCCAGCCAGACAGTCGCTCTGCGAGCTGCGGCTTATGGCAAGAGAGGGCTTAGATGCCGGCACACTACTTGTCCGACTGCAAGTAGCGCCGACATAGTACAAGGCGGCTAGCCCCCGGGCCGGCTGGTCGGACCCGGTGCCGGGCGGAGGAATGAAATAACACATTCACAGGCATGAAACTTATCATATAGATAAGAAAGGGTAGCCCCCGAGTGCTCCTCGAGGGACCCGGTGTCTTTGCGCTTAATACAAAAGGTAGCGTGTACATATTGTATTAACTGTAAAATCTTCGGAGGAGATTTGCGTTCCATGGGCGCTCTGTTTCCTTGCCAGAATCGTCCCTCTTGCACGCCCTGGGCTTCTGCGCGTCGATCAGGTAAAATGAGTCATTGCCCAAGGCTTTGCTGATGATGAAGGGGCCTTCCCAAGGGGCCGAGAGCTTGTGCTGGTCGGCTGTTCGCTGGATCAGCCGGAGCACAAGATCTCCCTCTTGGAAGGATCGTGGCTTGACCTTCCGACTGTGATAGCGACGCAGGCTCTGCTGGTAGATGGCGGACTGGCTGAGTGCTAACAGCCGGCCCTCTTCCAGTAGATCGACGCCGTCTTCTCGTGCTTCCTTCGCCTCCGCCTCCGTGTACATGGTGACGCAAGGCGAGTCGAACTCGATGTCAGTTGGGATGACAGCCTCGGCCCCGTACACGAGGAAGAAGGGAGTGAAACCGGTTGATTTGTTTGGAGTGGTGCGGAGGCTCCAAAGGATGGCCAGCAGCTCATCGATCCAGCAGCCGGTCGAGCGCTCCAGTGGCTCGACCAGTCGGGGCTTGATGCCGGATAAGATGAGGCCGTTTGCTCGCTCGACTTGGCCGTTTGACTGCGGATGGGCAACGGATGCTAAGTCCAGTCAGATGCCCTGCGTCGCGCAGAAATGGGCCAAGGCGCCTTTGGCAAAGTTGGTGCCATTATCGGTGATGATGTTGTGCGGTACACCGTACTGGACGGTGATATCTGCGACGAAGGTCACAGCAGTCGAGCCATTCAGTTTCTTGATTGGCTTTGCTTCAATCCACTTGGTGAATTTGTCGATGGCGACGAGCAGATGGGTCATGCCGCCGCGTGCCGTCTTGAACGGGCCCACCATGTCCAGCCCCCAGATGGCAAAGGGCCAGGTAAGGGGGATGGTCTTGAGTGCAGAAGCCGGCAGATGTTGCTTGGAGCTGAATTTCTGGCACCCCTTGCATTTCTTGACCAGATCCTTGGCATCCTCCAAAGTAGTCGGCCAGAAGAAACCGTGGCGGAAAGCTTTGGCGACAAGGGATCTGGAGGCCGCGTGGTGGCCGCACTCGCCTTGGTGTATGTCTCTGAGGATTGCCTTGCCTTTCTCTGATTCGATGCAGCATTGGAAGACGTCGGTCACGCTGCGCCTGACAAGCTCTCTGTTTACTATCGTGTAAGCTATTGCCCGGCGTTGCACCTGCCGGGCCGAGATCTCATCAGCTGGCAGCTCTCCGCTCACCAGAAAGTTGAGGATGGGCTGCGCCCATGATGGTGCTTCGACCTCATCCACCGTCATTACGGCCACTGAAACTAGGGCGGTTGGGTTGGGAGGTGGCGGGGTGGAGTCGGCCGTGTCTTACTGCGTTGTTGAAGTCCCCGGGCCGACTGCTGCAGCCGCCTGCCAGGTTGTGGAGTCCCGGGCCGGGTGTGACTGCTGCAGTCCCTGAGCCGCTTGGTGAAGTCCCCGGGACGGCTGCTGCAGCCCTCGGGCCGGGTGCGACTGCTGCAGTCCCCGTGTCGCCTGCCGAAGTCCTCGGGCCGGCTGCTGCAGCCCCCGAGTCGGATCCGACTGCTTTGGGGGCAGCCGGCATGAAGATGGATTCTGATTCCGGGGAAGGCTTGATAGACGGCTTGCGGAGGCACTAAAGGGACACGCCGGCTGGTATGGCTTGCCGGGTGGAGCCGATCCGTGCCAGGGCATCTGCTTGCTTGTTGTCGGCCCGTGGCACGTGAAGGAACTCGCACCCGTCAAAATATCCGTTGATCTGCTGGACGAGGGAGCGGTAGCTCGCCATGTTTGCATCCTTGGCATCCCAATCGCCAGACGACTGTTGGACCACCAAGTCCGAGTCGCCGTAGCAGAGAATCCGGCGGATGCCAATCTCCATGGCCAGCCGGAGTCCGTATACTAGTGCCTCGTACTCGGCCACGTTGTTGGAGGCGGCAAAATGGATTTGCAGCGTGTATCTGAGCTTGTCGCCTTTGGGAGAGGTGAGGACGATACCGGCTCCCAAACCGGTGTGCATTTTCGAGCCATCAAAGTGCATCCGCCAATGAGTGGAGTCTGGAGCTGGTGGCAGGTACTGGGTCTCGGCCCAGTCGACGAGGAAGTCAGCTAGTGCTTGGGACTTGATGGCAGTGCGAGGATGGTAGAAGATGGTGTAGGGGGCCAGCTCGATGGCCCACTTGGCCACCCGGCTTGATGCGTCTCTGCTGCCTATGATCTCCGCAAGCGGGGCGGTGCAGACAACCGTGATGGGATGCTCTTGAAAGTATGGCTTGAGCTTCTTGGCGGCAAAATGCATGCCATAACACAACTTTTGGTAGTGGGGGTAGTTCTGCTTGGAGGCTGACAGCACCTCACTCAAGTAGTACACGGGCCTCTGGACCGGCTGTGCCTTGCCGTCTTCTCGGCGCTCTACCACCATGACTGTGCTGACCACCCGGCTGGCGGCGGCGATGTAGAGAAGCATGGGCTCCTTGGCAGCCGGAGCGGCCAGGACAGGCGGCGTGGTCAACATCTTCTTGAGCTGGAGGAAAGCCTCGTCCGCCTTGTCGTTCCACTCGAAATGAGTGGTTTTCTTCATCAGCTGGTACAGGGGAAGAGCCTTCTCGCCTAGCCGACTGATGAAGCGGCTGATGGATGCCAAGCAGGCGGTGAACTTCTGAATGTCTCGCAGTCGGGTCGGCCTCTCCATCCTCTCGATGGCCTTGATCTTGACAGGGTTGCCCTCTATGCCGCGCTCTGAGACAAGGAAACCAAGGAGCTGGCCGGCTGGTACTCCAAAGACACACTTTTCTGGGTTGAGCTTGATTTGAAAACGGCGCAGATTATCAAAAGTTTCCTTGAGATCTTCCAGGAGGGTACCGCGCTTCTCCGTCTTCACCACAATATCGCCTACATAAACATGGGCATTTCTGCCGAGTTGCTTGAGGAGGCACTTTTGCATGCAACGCTGAAACGTGGCACCGGCATTTCTCAAGCCGAATGTCATGGTCAGGTAGCAGAAGGCTCCGAATGTTGTGATGAAGGCGGTGTTCAGGCGGTCGGCCGGACTTAACTTGATCTGGTGGTACCCTGAGTAGGCATCCAAAAAATTCAGCAGCTCGCATCCAGCTGTGGAGTCTATCACTTGGTCAATCCGAGGCAAGGCAAACGGATCTTTTGGGCAAGCTTTGTTGAGGCTGGTATAGTCAATACACATGCGCCATTTGTTGTTCGTCTTCAGTACAAGGACTGGGTTGGCAAGCCATTCTGGAAAGAACACTTCCATAATGAACCCGGCTGCTAGAAGCCGGGCTATCTCTTCACCAACAATTCTTCTCTTCTCCTCCGACAGGCGGCGGATGGGCTGCTTGACTGGTTTTGCATCTGTTCTGACATGTAGCTTGTGCTCGGCGAAATCCGTCGGAACACTCGGCATGTCCTTTGGAGACCATGCAAAGATGTCCCGATTCTCACGGAGGAAATCGACGAGCTCATTTTCCTATTCGCTGTCAAGGTGAGCTCCTATGACAGCGAATTTCTCCGGGTGCTCTGGGTCCAAGGTTATCTTCTTGGTCTCTTTGGCCGGCTGGAAAGAACCCTAAGCTTCTGACTCCTTGGGATCTGGCGACAGGTCCGGCAGCTTGCCGGCCATGGCCACAACCCGTTCAAGGAGCCGCTTCTCGGCTGCGATCACAAGGGATTCGGCCAACCGACTGCTGGCAGCGGCACAGGCGGCAGACTTCTGGTAGTCGCCGGCTACAGTGATAATGCCCTTGGTACCCGGCATCTTCATCTTGAGGTAGGCGTAGTGGGGAACCGCCATGAACTTGGCCAGGGCAGGCCAGCCAAGTAATGCGTGGTAGGGGCTCTCAAGGTCGACCACTTCGAACCAGATTGGCTCTCGGCGGAAGTGATTCTTGTCTCCGAAGAGGACGTCTATCTTGATCTTGCCGATTGGTGAGCAGGAAAGGCCAGGCACAATGCCGTGGAAGACAGTCCGGCTGGGCTGGAGCTGTTTCTCTTTGATGCACAACTTCTCCATGGTGTCGCGGTAGAGGATGTTGATGCTGCTACCGCCGTCTATCAGAATTCGGGAGAAACAAGCAGCTCGCCTCTCTGTTGCAAAGGTGGCAGCCAACACCAGGGCATAGGAACCCGGAGAAGGCATCACCTCCGGGTGGTCAGCTCGGCTCCAACTGATTGGCTTCTCCGACCAGTGCATGAACTTTGGGGCTTCAGAGGCGACAGTATTCACCTCTCGGCGCTGTTGACGCCGGCTGTGCCTGTCGTTAGCCACACTGGTGAAGACGACGTAAGCTCCATGCTCTTCGGGAAACTCATCTTGGATCGCACCGACTGGCTGGACTGCCGGCTGCTGGGGAGGCGGAGGCGGAGGCGGCGGGCCAGCAGGCGGCGGAGGCAGTCCTTCGCCCCTGGCGATGCAGGTGAGCCAGTGGCACTTCCGAGTGGTGTGGTTGGACAGCTTCGCGCCGCTGTGGAACTTGCAGGGAGCATCAAGGGTTTGCTCAAACGAGAAGGCGGGCAACCAGGCAGGCTTGCCGCCCTTCTGGCGCTTGGGGCCGGGTTGCTCTTCTGGCTGCTGGTCTTCGACTGTCGCCACCTGCCGGCTGCTGGGCCTTGCGCTTGTTGTCATTTGACTGTTGGCGCCGACTGGGATCACCAGCCGGCGTCTGAGGGGCCGGATGGAGCATCTTTCCTGACGCATCCACTCGGAGCTCCGACTTCATGGAGGAGTCGGTAGTGGCGTACTTGTCCGCTATGATCAGCAGCTCGTCGAGCGTGGCCGACTCGTCGCAGAGGAGTCGATGCCTGAGTAGGGTGCCCTCTCGGCACCCGGTAGTGAAGTATTCTATGGCTTGCACCTCATGAACCCCTTCGCAGGAGTTGCGTAGTTCGGCCCACCGTGTTAAGTATTCGCGGGTGGACTCGATCGGGCCTTGGATGCATAGGGAGAGCTGGCGAGGCTTGGGCGGCCTCTTGTAGGTGCTGGTGAAGTTGCGGATGAAAACTTCGGTGAAGTCTAGCCAGCTGTTGATGCTGTAGGGCTTGAGGCTGTTCAGCCATGTCCGGGCCGTGCCCTGGAGCATGAGCGGAACATACTTCACGGCGACACGCTTGTTGCCGTTCGCTATGTTGACGGCGGTGGAGTAGTCGACCAGCCAATCTTCCGGCTTCACAGAGCCGTTGTACTTGGGAGTGTCCCGAGGGAGCGAGAACCCATTGGCGAAGGGCTCGTCGCGAATGCGGGGGCCGAAACAAGGCAGGTCGATTGCATCTTCTTCTTCTTCTAACGCCAGGGATCGAGCCAAGCGGTCGATCCGGTTGTGGGCGTTGTTCTCTCCGACTCCTTCACGGGGGCCCAGCCGGCGCCCGAGAGTCGGATGCTCAATAGGCGGCGGGGAGGCGCGCCTCTCCCTGCATGGGGGAGGCTGATGACCGTCCCGCCGTTCCACTGCTCGTGGGCGGCCGTCTTGGTCGCGCTTGATGGAGATGCGGGTGCGGGTGCGGCTGTGGCTAGCAACCGGCTCTTGGTCTCCTCGGTCGCGGGCGCCGTCTGTCGGCGTCCGGGAGGTCGCGCCGTGCTCTCGGCGCGGGGGAAGGTTCCCGGCCTGTAAGCCGGGTTCTACCATGCGGTGGCCAGCTTCTTGCTGCGCAGCGGCCGCGTCGATGAGCTGCTGGACGCGCTCCGTCATGCAGCGACGCTCGTCGCCCTCCAGGCGGTCCAGCTCGTCTGCCACCGCCTGGGCGGCGTGTAAGTTCTCCATTAGCGTGGCGTAGACTGGGCGGTCGGCCCCCAACATGCTGGCGATGGCTGCGCCGCGCTGCCGGACCGTGCCCGCACGGCTGGGTTCACCAGCAGCCGGCGTGCCGCAGATGGCGCGGTATATCTCGCGGTGGTAAGCCTCGGTGAGGCGTCTCATGGCCACCAACTTGTTGGCGCTGTTGAGAAGTGCGATACGGCATGCTTCCAACGTTTCACCGTTCGCACCGGGCGCTACACGAGCGGATAGGTCCCGCATTGCCGCCTGCAACGGGTCCTGGCCGGCCTGGTCGGAGGTTCCGTCGTGGCTGATGACTAGCACCTCGGTGACGATGCTGGTGCTGGCGCTGCTGTCTGCAGCAGGGAGCGGGTCGTCGAAGATCGCCACATCACCGGGGAAGGCATCGGAAAGCGTGGCGTCGGCGTCGATGACCATGTCGACGAGCGGGTCGGTGGAGCCAACGGACTCCGGATCGGAGACCGGCTCGTCGGCAATGTGAAGCTTGCCAAGGAGATCGACAAGGCAGCCCTCAGAGCTAGCTGCGCCCGCGTCGAGTGCGGGCTCGTCAGAGAGGCGGATCCCGTCGATGAGACCAGCGAGGCTGCTTGCAGTGCAAGCAACTTCCACTCCACGAAGCGTGTCGGCGCAAACGCCGTCGGGCGTACCGGGCTGGCTGCGCTCGCCAGGGAGGAAGAGGGTTCCCGTCCAGAATGTGTTTCCAGACGACGATGCACCTAGCCCCACGGTGGGCGCCAAATGTCGGGGATATCGTGCGATATATGCCAAGGGGTGGCTTATAGTGGATGGGGACAAAAGTACGTCGCCGGGCTCTAGAAGCGGGAGTGAGCGAGACCGCATACGCCTGCGAATCTTACCCAGGTTCGGGGCTCTACTAGGAGATAACACCCCTAGTCCTGCTCTACGGGGTCTCCGCATGATCACTACCTCAACAAGTAGCTACAAGCTTGCTCCTTGAGCTATTTGGCTAGAGGAGGAAGAAGGGCAAGGCTAACTCTACTCCACTCTCTCCACGTGTGTGTATGGTGATTTGGGTACTCGACCGAGGTATCCGCCAAGGTCCCAACCCCTTGCATGGGGTGACCTGGGGGGTTTATATAGGCCTACCCCCCAGGGGTACAATGGTAATCCGGCCAAATGTAGGACCCGGCTGTCAGCGTCTCTGGTTGCCGGCTTCTCCGCCGACCGCTGGGGCCTGCCGCCTGGTGGGTCCCGCTGACTGCCGCGATCTCAGCCGACAGGTAGGGCCCGCCGCCTGCGGGCCATGTTGACTGCTTTATGCTGTAGCATCGCCCCTGATGACGAAGGCCTCGTCAGGGGAGCATGGTTACAGTCCCGCCGCCTGGCAGGTGCTCACTGTAGCCACACCCCGTCGCATCTGGTTAATGGCGCACAGACTTCAAGGGAGGGGGAGGGCCGCCTGCTAGGAGCCGGCCTCCCCCTGAGCCGACTGGTTAGGGCTCGCCGCTTTCTGGCCTCTCACGGACAGGTAGGGCCCTTCGCCTGCGGGCCGTATTGACCGCCCGTCGTGGGAGCATGGCTTCCTCTGCCATGGGTGATGTCATGAGCGGCATGGCAACAGTGCCGCGTCGGGCGCGGGATGTCCACTTGGTACGCTGTACTGTGGCCACGTTCTACCCTAGATTCGGGGGTGGCAGGCTTGTACTGTAGCCATGCCCCGTCTCATCATGTTTATGTTGGCGCTAACTTTGAGGGCGCGAGGGGCCGCCTGCTAGGACCCGGCTTCCCAGGAAGCCGCCTGCTAGGAGTCGGCCCACTTCATGGCCGTCTTCTGGACTCCGCCGCCTCCTGGCAACCGGCTGCTTGGACCAGCCGGCCCCAAGAAGGCGGTCCTTTGTCTTTGATGTTTGAGGGGGCAGCCTGGCCCGACGTCTTGAAATACCAAGGGGAGCTGATGAGGCTACCCGTGGTCATTTACTCCGACACCAATCAAGTATCACATGATAGTTATTTCATTGAATTTGCTCCCACCACCATTCATGAGAATAAATTTGCATATGTGGATAGTAATAAAAAAATTATGCATGTCGATCATGAAAAGAATTCTTTATGTGATAGTTATATTGTTGAATTCATTCATGATGCTACTAAAAATTATTATGAGAGAGGAATATATGCTTCTACATATCTCAATAATATCAAGTTTCCTCTCTTTATGTTAAAAGTTTTGAAGTATTGTTTGTTTTGCCTTCCTATGCTAGTTGATTCTTGTTCCCATGAATTGTTTTCTCACAAAATCCCTATGCATAGGAAGTGGGTTAGGCTCAAGTGTGCTAGTCATATGCTTCATGATGCTCTCTTTATGTTTCAATTCTTATATTTTATGCAAGCATCGTTGAAATGATCCTGCCTAGCTAAAAAGGCATTAAATAAAATCGCTTGTTGGGAGAAAACCCAACACTATTACCTAGTATTTTTGTATTTTCACATGATTAAGCTACTGTAGTAATCATGTTTTATAGCTTTTGTTTCAATAAAATACCAAGTAAGGCCTTTGGGATAGTGTGGATGATAGTTGACTTGATTCTATGCCAAAACAGAAACTTTTGCGCCCAGTAATAGAATTGTTTAAATTCACTGGGATGCGGTAAAATTCTGAATTTTTGACACATTATTGATATACAAATATCCTACATTTTCCTAAGTTTTCAGAATTTTTGAGTAACATAAGTATGATCATTGTCCAGATCATTTCAGATTGTTCTGTTTTTGACAGATTCTGTTTTCAACGCATAGTTTGCTTGTTTTCTAGTTTCTATGGCTTATATTGCTCAATATAAATTGTGGAAATGATAAGGTACAGTAGGCATTGTGTGATAATAATTATGAATCTTGACTTTGACAGTACCAAAGTGAATGATTTGTCTTTATCATACTAACCTATCTCACGAAGTTCCATTAAGTTTAGTGTGATTGAAGTTTTCAAGTTTTGGGTGAGATGTCGATATGAGAAGAATAAGAAGTGGAAAGAACCTAAGCTTTGGGATGCCCCGGAAGGCATCTCCTCTTTCGTCTTCAACATTATCGGTAACCTCACTTGGAGCTATATGTTCATTCTTCACATGATATGAGTTTTGCTTGGAGTGTCATTTTGTTTTGTTTTGATTTGCTTGCTGTTATTTATAATAATGTTTTGTATCTTTTATTTCAATAAAAGTGTCAAGTATAGCCTTTACCACGCTTATTTTGCAAGTCTATATGTTGCTGTTTTGAAAACAGAAAGTTTTCTCTCATTGTCTGAATTCTTAAAAAATGTCAGAACGTGATAAAATCTCAAAATTTCTACACAATAAGCTATGATAAATTTTCTACAGTGTGGTAAATTTTTAGAATTTTTGGAGTTAAGGAAGTATGAATCTTCTTGCATCCTTTACAGACTGTCCTGTTTAGACAGATTGCTTTCATGTTTGCATTGTTTGCATATGTTGCTTGTTTAATGGCTCTATTTGTGGACAGGACTATTGAATATGCAGAGGCATTTAGTGTGAAAGGTTAAATAATAATTTTAGTGATTTGCTACAGTAGAGAATGATAAGGTTAGTGCATTGATTTATACTAACTTATCTCACGAGTTCTTGTTGAGTTTTGTGTGGATGAAGTTTTTAAGATTTAGGGAAACCGAGATATAAAAGGAATTAAGGAGACATAAAAGCTCAACCTTGGGGATGCCCAAGGCATTCTACGATAATATTTCAAGAAGTCTCAAGCATCTATGCTTGGGGATGCCCCAGTAGGCATCCAACCTTTCTTCATCAACAATTATCGGTTAGCCTTGGTTGAGCCTAAAGTTTTTGCTTCTTCACATGATGTGTGCTATTCTTGGAATATCATTTTATTTTGTTTTGCTTGTTTTATTAATAAAATACTTAGATCTGAAAGTTTTTAAATGAGAGAGAGAGAGTCCTCAAATAGCTACCCATTTACTTAACTACTTGCTTGATCTTCACTTATATCTTTTTGGAGTTGTTTGTCATCTACTTTTGTGCTTCACTTATATCCTATGAGTAAATTGTTAAATGAATTGAATATCATGAAGTTTAAATTATATTTTCATATCATGCCTAGTAGTAGCCTCACATTGGGTTTAGAAAGTGAAATCTATTGAAGCTTGACAATCACAATATTGGTCATACAAGCAATTCATGAATGAGTAGTATAAGGAAGAGAATTTTCACATACAAATATATTATCTTGGACATCTTCTATGATTGTGAATACCCATTAATTATTTTCAAACTTGAGCAAAGTAGTTGAAGTTGGACAAGGAAGACAACGTAATGAGTTATGGTTGGGTATATTTGTATAGAAGTTATGTTATTATGGATCCTCCAACATGTGATGTTTGCTTAGGATATTTTGGTAGCCAAAAACTGTACTAAGTAGAGATACTACTTGTGCATCCAAAAACCCTTAAACCCAGTTTCTTGCCATGAGAGTCCACCATACCTACCTATGGATTGAATGAGATCCTTCAAGTAAGTTGTCATCAGTGCATAAAGCAATAAAAATTGCTCCTAAATATGTTTGATCTTTTATTGTAAGGGAAAATAAGCATTGTACAAACCTGTGATGGCAAAGTAATAAAAGAGACGGACTGCATAATAAAGGTTGCTATCATAAGGGGCAATATAAGGTGATGTTCCTTTGCATTAAGAGATTGTGCATCCAAAAATAAAAAGCGCATGACAACCTCTGCCTCCCTCTGCGAAGGGCCTATCTTTTACTTTTCAGTATTTACTTTTATGCAAGAGTCAATAGTATGCATTCTCATTTCAACCTCAATTATTCTCTAGTTGGCAAGCATCATGTGGCGGGGAAAGATCTAGGCACATATGGCCAGTCAAATATATTTGATCATGAATTATTATTGTTGACAATTATCTATATGATAAATGAGTTGGGAGGCGAAACATTAAGCCCCTACCTTTCTCTATGTTCGATGGATGCCTTTTGTTCTAAAAATAGGCTTTGGGTACTAGCAATCATAGAAGACTATATGATTATTGAGTATGTGGAGCTCTTACTTAGACTCTGTTGAGAATAACTTTAACTGCAATTGTTTCACTAGTGCAGAAAAGCCTAGCTATGGCGTGCCAAAAACAACCTTGCTGGCATAGAAGCTTGACACCACCAATATGGCGCCATTGTTAAGAAATAGTGGTGGCGCTGGAGGCTACGCCAGCAGTATTATATGTGTTGCTGGCGTGCCATGTTTGCAATGCCACCACTATATTCACTCAACTAGTGACGCACAATGTAATTTGCACGCCACGAATGTTTCGTGCACCAAAAAAAGGTTTTTCAACACCATGTAACATTTAGCATTTCACATTAAAACTAAGTACATACTATATAACATTACACACTAGAACAATACCAGATAATAGAACATTATGAGTTAATATTTAAGTGGCTGCTATCTAGATTTCACAAACATTACCAGTTAATAGAACATTACGAGCTAAAATAGTACTAGTACATAGCGCTAATACATAAGCAGTTCATTTAGCATCTACTGCCCGCTACATACATAGTTCTAAATGAGGTCGATGACCATCATCATCCTCAAGCCATGGCTCCGGGTGTTGCTGATGGTGACTAAGATGGCCTGTCCAACCTGGAGATTCTTTCCAGCAAGGAAGTTGTTCCATCCCGCGGCGCTGAACACAGTGCGACCGTCCGTGTCCACTGCGTAAGCACAGTTCGTGATGGAGCCCCTTGCGGTAAGGCATAGTCCAGCAATGCCTGCTTCATCCAGCTCGATGCCACAGCTCTCACTTAGCCTCTTAGGTAATTTCTAGAAAAAAACAGATATGACAAATGAGCATGTCACATTACTACATATTAAGCATATCATCACGTTCTACACTAAGCATATCACATTACTACACACTAAGCATATCCTCAAATTCTACACTAAGCATATATATCACACCACATTAGTACACTAAGCATATCATATTACTACACACTAAGCATATCACAACATTAGTACACTAAGCATATCACATTAATACACACTAAGCGTATCACAACATTAGTACACTAAGCATATCACATTACTACACACTAAGCATATCACAACATTACTACAAGCATGTCACAACAAAGCATATATATCATCAAATTTCAACACTAAGCATATCAAATTTCTACACTAAGTAACATACCATGACATGGCGGTCAACATTTGTCCTTGTCAGGCGGGTCACGAATGGCATCCTGGCATAGTCATCACGTGGAGGAAGTATGTACCAGAGGTTGCCCGATTTGTCCTCGCTTAGCCTGATTCCTTTGGCATAGAGGGCTTCATCAAGTGGGTCCTCATAATCTTCGTCCTCCGAATTGAGGTAGATAACAGCCAGCCTTGGAGTTTGTCTTCTGAAGGAGAAGCTGATAAGTTCACCCCCAGTGAGATGTATGTGGGCGATGAAACGATTAAATTCATCTCCACCAATCTGGGATATCTTTCGTCCCTTGTGGACCCCCATAGTGTAGGGCCCCCTGGAGTGTCGAAGATCACAGTGTCTTCCGTAATGAGCTCATTGAAGTCCAATCTCACATTACAAGGGACGATCTGTGTAAAAAAAACAAAAAACAAACACATTGCATTACAGGAAATAGCAATAAAAACAAAAGAACAGACTGTTAGAAGGTTCATGTAATATGTTACCGCTGCAGGAATAAAGCATGGCTGGAAGTAGATGCCAAACAGCATGCCACTTGCAAGGTCGGTTGCACACCATGACTTGCACACTGGACATGGTGGCGGCTACGCCATTCAACATAAAATATAATTGAAACTAAGTATATAAACACTTTATACACTAGTAAATCAATTTATACTAAACATAATTAATTGGAGTTCATTTTACACAAAACATATTGAAAACTAAGTATATAATTCTACACTAGTAATGGCATACACAAATAAACAAAATCCATGGACGAAGACACACAAGTAAATAAATTCTCAACTAGTAATTTATAGGAGTTCATTTTATTTATTCCTAATAATCTAGACACTGAAAATATTTCTAATCAAAATGCATTATAAATATCGGGTTCTACACAATAGCAATCGGATTATCACTATAATTTCTACACAAAGCAATCCATGCAACTAACTCTGGATTCTACATGACACAAAGCAATCCATGATATATATACTAAAATTTCTACACAAATTAAAGCAACCCCCTAATCAACTACATGAATCCCAATGGATCCCGGCCATGTGGCGTGTCCGCAAACGGAGGATGTGGGAGAGTAGAGTGGAAGGAGATGCGATGGGAGGAGTAGTGGATCTAACCTTGGTGCCTGCGAGGGGCGGCGACGAGGTGGCAACGGGGCATCGACGGGGCGGCGGCGGCTTTGGTCCTGGGGGAGGGGTGTGAAATGAGAGAGAGAGCGGTGGCATAGGTCTCTTACAAAGTTGACTCAGATAGGTTATCGCTGGCGTTGGAAAAAGGGGCAACGCCATAGCTAATAACAGGCCAAATAAAAAAAGACTAGATTAATGAAAGACTTGAAAAAATAAAAGACCCAAAATTTTAACTGGTAGTAAAGAACTAAATTGATAAATACAGTAAAAATAATAATGATGAGTACATATTTTGATAAAACACTAAAAATGTGACTAGTATAATCAAATTTTTTTGAGGATCGACTAGTATAATCATTAAATACTTAAACCATTATAAAATTGAAAAATAGTTTCTGGCGTGCATAGAAAACAAACAACAACACTAAGAAATTAACTATGGCGTACATACAGAACCAACGCCACCACTATATTCCAAACATTTAGTACATATGGTCCAAAAGATTTGTGATGTGTCTATAAAAATCTACGCGAGCACTAAACATGTAAAGCTGGCGTGCTAATTATGCGCACGCCAGCACTATTTGAAAAAAATAGTGCTGGCGTGGATGGAAAATGGCTCGCCACCAACGAAAGTTGTGGCTAGCACTTTTTCCACTAGTGTTTGGTTACTAAGAACATAGGTTGTTAAGTTTCAAGAGAAGGCATTGTTTGAACCGTAACATGTGAATTGATTGTTATTTTATCATGATGAGTTTTATGAGAAAGAGTTGTTGTTATGATGCTATGAAAAGTGATTGAAATTATCATTGATCAAACTTATGCACTATGCTAGCATTCACACTTCATAAATTATTTCCTTTATCATTTACGTACTCGAGGACGAGTTGGAATTAAGCTTGGGGATGCTGATACGTCTCCAACGTATCTATAATTTATTAATTATTCATGCCATGTTTACAACAATTTTATATGGTTTTGGTATGATTTGAATGGAACTAACCCGGACTGACGCTGTTTTCAGCAAAACTACTGTGGTGTTGTTTTTTGTGCAGAAATAGAAGTTCTCAGAATTGGACGAAACTTTTTGGAGATTTTTTTATGGAACAAATGAAGAATATTGGAGCAAAGAACCACTGGAAGGGGGCCCTGCTACCCACTAGGCACCAAGGCGCGCCTTGGTGTGTAGTGGGCCCCTCGAGGCCCATCTCAGCGTGAGACCGACGCCAAAAAATCCTATAAATACGGAAACCCCCAGAAATAACCCTAGATCAGAAGTTCCACTGCCGCAAGCCTCTGTAGCCATGAAAAACCAATCTAGACCATGTTTCGGCACCCTTCCGGAGGGGGAAATCATCACCGGAGGCCATCTTCATCATCCCGGTGGCCACGATGATGAGGAGGGAGTAGTCCACCCTCGGGGCTGAGGGTTTGTACTAGTAGCTATGTGTTTGATCTCTCTCTCTCTCTCTCTCTCGTGTTCTTGATTTGGCACGATCTTGATGTATCGCGAGCTTTGTTAATATAGTTGGATCATATGGTGTTTTCCCCTCTCTATCTTGTTGTGATGATCTGAATTCTACCTTTGAGATTTCACTTTTATCGGATTGAATACTTTGTTGGATTTGAGAGCACTTGATGTATGTCTTGGCACTCAACTCGCGGATTCCCGAGGTGACAATGGGGTAATCTATGCATAGGGGTTGATGCACATTTTCGTCCTTGTTTCTCCAGTAGAAATCTTGGGGAACTCTTTGAAGTTCTTTGTGTTGGATTGAGTATTATGAATCTAAAATTGTTTGATGCATATCGTATAATCAACTCACGGATACTCGTGGTGGCATTAGAATTGGTTGATGTGTATCATATGGTGTTATTTTAGTACGAACTCTTGGGCTATTTGTGACACTTATAGTAATAGCTCTATAGATCGATCGGAAATGATAACTTTGAGGTGGTTTCGTACCCTACAAACAATTTCTTCTTATGTTCTCCATTAGATAATAACTTTGGTGTGATTCTTTGTTGCATGTTGAGGGATTGTTATATGATCTAATTATATTAGTATTGTTGAGAGACTGCTGTAGTGAAACTATGAACCCTAAGCCCCATTTTCAAGCATTGCAATACCGTTTGTGCTCACTTTTGTTACTTGCTTCTTTGCTGTTGTTTATTGTTACTATTACAAAAATCAATATCTACTATCATTACTACACTTGTATCACCATCTCTTTGCCGAACTAGTGCACCTATACAATTTACCATTGTATTGGATGTGTTGGGGACACAAGAGAATCATTGTTATTTGCTTGCAGGGTTGTTTGAGAGAGACCATCTTCATCCTGTGCCTCCCACGGATTGATAAACCTTAGGTCATCCACTTGAGGGAAAATTGCTACTGTCCTACAAAGCTCTACGCTTGGAGGCCCAACACGAGTCTAAAAGAATAAAGTTGCATAGTAGACATCAGTGCACCAAATGTGCATGCACCAGTTTTAGGGAAAACATAAAAAAACATGCATAAGTTCATTAACCCACAACGATGCATCAGTGCTAACAGTACATCCGTGCTAAACATGTCCATCCATTAGTTCGACTGATAGTACATCAAGGAGAATAGACACAAAGTTCAATAACGCCCAGCGTTGCAAGTTCAATTTATACGTTACCTTCAGTACATGACATGTTACCATCAGTTCTAGGAGAAAAGCCAGAAAGTTTAATCCTAAATGTGTTGAATGTCATTGCAGAAACATGCAAGGCGGCACACACAGGGAGGGTTTGATGAGCCAAGCGGATATGAGGCGCCGCCTGGTTGGGTAACACCAGAAATAGCCCCCGGATACTTCAACTATACAGGCAGATTTGAAGCTACACCAGGATCATCAGAAGCACGGTCTGGTTCTTCTCTGCAGCAAACATTGCTTACTGGGAATACAAGCTTTGCCACCGTTGTGGTGCAACAAGGTCCACAATGTCCCCAACAACAAATGTTTTCCTTCCCTAGCGCATGCAGAAAGGCAAGGACACACAGACTTCCAGCAGTCGCTCCATCAACATCAAGAATCCGTGCTGCAAAAGCGGTTGTGATGGTAAGACCACGCCAAAGAGACAGGAATGTTCACCAATCTAGCAGGGTGCAAAGTAGCAGATATGAGACGTATAGACAGCAGCCACATCACAACAAATCTGAGCAAAGACGGCCATATAATGAGAGACGGAGAGCTTCATCAACATTGCTCCCTCCAAGAGATGCATTACTGCATGTGCCGAGGGTGACACCACCCGCGCCCATACGCCAAGGTGAACTGCAAACACCGGAAGCAGCATAGACCTATACACATGTAAGTATCCCTTTAGAAAAAACATATAAGCACAGTCCATACCATAGTACTGTGACCACCCATCTCACATTTTTATCACCGTGTTTTGTTTGTTCACTATTGCGTGCAGCACCCTACCATTAACGCATACGTTCTGCCAAGGCTAGAGATGCGGTTTGAAACTTTCAAAGAAGCAAAGGACTTCTACAACGTCTATGCAAGGCACACGGGTTTTGCTATCGGGGAAGGTTCTAAGGTTAACAGCAGAGTGTACCTTTTGTGCACGTGCTATGGAGTCTATGAATCAAAGGTTTCAGATGCAAATAGACAGAGGACCAAGACCACTGCCAGGACTAACTGCAAGGATAAAATGAGGCTGAAGAAGGAAAATGATGGAACACTTGTCGTAAAGGAGATATGTTAGGAACACAACCACAGGCTAGTGGTTAGCCCCCAAATGCTTGTCTTCTTGCACTCGCATAAAAACTTTGACACCATAATCATGGAGTATGTCAAGTTCTTGCAGTTCAATGGCATGATTTGCAAAGTACACACGGATCTGAATGTTGCAGACACGTTGACTAAAACCTTTCTCACAAGCAAAACATGATCAAACCCCAGAACTGATTGGGTGTTAATCACATGGAGATGTGAACTAGATTATTGACTCTAGTGCAAGTGGGAGACTGTTGAAATAGGCCCTAGAGGCAATAATAAAATGGTTATTATCATACTTCCCGTTCATGATAAAATTTTATTGTTCATGCTAGAATTGTATTGACCGGAAACTTAAATACATGTGTGAATGAATAAACTACACCGTGTCCCTAGTATGCCTCTACTAGACTAGCTCGTTGATCAAAGATGGTTAAGGTTTCCTAACCATATACATGAGTTGTCATTTGATAACGGGATCACATCACCGGGAGAATGATGTGATGGACAAGACCCAAACCGTAAGCATAGCATTAGATTGTTTAGTTTATTTGCTATAGCTTTCTTCATGTCAAGTATCTGTTCCATAAACCATGAGATCGTGTAACTCCCTGACACCAGAGGAATACTTAGTGTGTATCCAAACTTCACTTCATAATTGGGTGACCATAAAGGTGCTCTACAAGTATCTTCGAAGGTATCTGTTGGCTTGGCATGGATCAACACTAGAATTTGTCACTCTGTATGATGAAGAGATATCTCTGGGCCCTCTCGGTAATACAACATCTTAAAGAGCTTGCAAGCAATGTGACTAATGAGTTAGTCATGGGATCTTGGATTACGGAATGAGTAAAGAGACTTTCGAGTAACGAGATTGAACTAGGTATAGAGATACCGACGATCGATTCTCGGGCAAGTAACATATCGCCGGACAAAGGGAATTGCATACGGGATTAACCGAATCCTTGACATTGTTGTTCAACCAATAAAAGATCCTTCTGGAATATGTAGGAATCAATATGGGCATCCTGGACCCGCTATTGGTTATTGACCGGAGAAGTGTCTCGGTCATGACTACATGATTCCCGAACCCGCAGGGTCGCATGCTTAACGTTCGTTGACGCTAGAGTAGTACTCGGATATTTGATGATTGGTAACTGAATGTTGTTCGCAGTCCCGGATGAGATCCCGGACATTAATAGGAGTCTCGGAATGGTTGAGAGGTAAAGATTTATATATGGGAAGTCATATTTTGGGTTCCGAAAAAAAGTGCAGTTTTTTCGGTATTGTACCGTGAAGCTTCTAGAAGGTTCCGAAGGGGTCCGGAAGTCCACAAGTGGATCCACCATGACCCAAGGTATAGCATGGGCTGAGGGGAGGCACCCTGGCCTCATTGGGCTAGGCGCACCAAGTCCTCAAAAGCCCATGTGGCTAGGGAAGGGGAAAAAGGAGGAGTCCTAGTAGGAATAGGATTGGACTTGGAGTCCAAGTCTTCTCCCACTTGGCTCCGCCCTAGGGCTTGGAGGGGCTGTTCCCCACGCCCCAAGAGGACACACCAAGACCTTAGCGCCCCTCTCTCTCCCGTTACTCCGTAGTTCCTCCGTCCTCGTTGTAGTAGCCCTTGGCGAAGCCCTGCTGAACTAGCTCGACACCACCATCACCACCATGCCGTCATGCTGGCTATGATCCCATATACTTCTCTGCCTTCTCTTGATGGATAAAGGAGGAGGAGATGTCATCGAGCCGCACGTGTGCTAAACTCGAAGGTGTCGTCCGTTCGGCACTAGATCGGTTGGATCGTGATTGGATCGCGAAGAGTACGACTACATCAACCGTGGTATATATGCTTTCGCTTTTGGTCTATGAGGGTACGTAGACACACTGTCCCCTCTCATTGTTACGCTTCTCCTAGATAGATCTTGGGTGTTCGTAGGAATGATTTTGATTTTCATGATTTGTTCCCCATCAGTGGTATCAGAGCTAGGTCTATGCGTAAATGTATATGCACGAGTAGAACACAAAGAGTTGTGGGTGTTGATGCTCAAATTGCTTATCTCTCTTGTCTTATTTGGATTCAGCGGTATTGTGGGATGAAGCGGCTCAGACCAACCTTACATGTCCTCGCACATAAGACCGGTTCCACCGACTAACATGCAACTTGTTTTGCAAAAGGTGGCTAGCGGGTGTCTGTCTATCCTACTTTAGTTGAATCAAATTTGACGAAGGCGGTCCTTATAGAAGGTTAAAAGGCAACTTGATTATCACCGTTGTAGCTTTGTGTAGGTAAGAATGGTTCTTGCTAGTTTCCCATAGCAGCCACGTAAAATTTGCAACAACAAAGTAGAGGAAGTCTAACTTGTTCTTGCAGGGCATGTTGTGATGTGGTATGGCCAAAACGTGATGTGATATATGTTGATGTATGAGATGATCATGTTTTGTAATAGGTTCACGACTTGCATGTCGATGAGTACGACAACCGGCAGGAGTCATAGTGTTGTCTTTAATTTATTAATCGCCATGTAATTGCTTTACTTTATCGCTTTGCATTAGCAATAGTTGTAGAAGCAATAGTTGTCGGAGACGACCACGTGACGACACGATGATGGAGATCATGGTGTCATGCCGGTGACGATGGAGATCATGCCGGTGCTTTGGAGATGGAGATCGAAGGCACGAGATAATAATGGCCATGTCATGTCACATATTGATTGCATGTGATGTTTATCCTTTTTATGCTTCTTATTTTGCTTACAACGACGGTAGCATTATAAGATGATCCCTTCACTTAATTTCGAGAAATTGTGTTCTCCCTGAGTATGCACCATTGCAAAAGTTTCTCGTTTCGAAGCACCTCGTGATGATCGGGCGTGATAGACTCTACGTTCGCATACAACGGGTGTAAGCCAGTTTTACACATGCAGAATACTTGGGTTAAACTTCACGAGCCTAGCATGTACAGACATGGCCTTGGAACACAGGAGACTAAAAGGTCAAACATAAGTCATATAGTAGATATGATCAACATGGAGATGTTCACCATTGATGACTACCCTATCTCACGTGATGATCAGACATGGGTTAGTTGATTTGGATCATGTATCACTTAGGCAACTTGAGGGATGTTGATTTAAGTGGGAGTTCATTAGTAATTTGATTAAATGAACTAATTATCATGAACATAGTCTAAATTGTCTTTGCAAATTATGTTGTAGATCAATAGCTCACACTGTAGCTCCCTGTTTTAATACGTTCGTGGAGAAAGACTAAGTTGAAAGATATTGTAAGCAATTATGCGGACTAGGTCCGTAGTCTGAGGATTGCCCTCACTGCTACACGGAAGGCTTATGTCATTGATGCACCGCTCGGTGTGCCAAACTCTAGCATCATTTGTGGATGTTGTGAATGTCTGGCAGACACGTTTTGATGACTACTCGATAGTTCAGTGCGCCATGCTTTACGGCTTAGAAATCAGGGCCCCAAAGACATTTTGAAACGCCCCGGAGCATATGAGATGTTCCAAGAGCTAAAATTGGTATTTTAGGCTCATGCCCGTGTTGAGAGGTATAAGACCTCTGATAAGTTCTTTGCCTGCAAGATGGAGGAGAACAACTCAGTTAGTGAGCATGTGCTCAAAGTGTCTGGGTGCTACAATCGCTTGAATCAAGTGGCAGTTCATCTTCCAGATAAGACAGCGGTTAAAAAAGTTTTCCAGTCACTGCCACCATGCCATAAGGGTTTTGTGATGAAATTTAATATGCAAGGGATGGATAAAACGATCCCCGAGCAATTGGCGATGCTTAAGGCCGTAGAGGTAGAAATCAAGAAAGAGCATCAAGTGTTGATGGTCAATAAGACCACCAGTTTCAAGAAGGGTAAGGGAAAGAAAGGGAACTTCAAGAAGAATGGCAAGATAGTTGCCGCTCCAGTGAAGAAACCCAAGGCTGGACCCAAACCAGAGACTGAGTGCTTCTATTGCAAGGGGAAGGGTCACTGGAAGCGGAACTGCCCCAAGTACTTAGCAGATAAGAAGGATGGCAACGTCAAACGTAGGTATATTTGATATACATGTTATTGATGTGTACCTCACTAGTGCTCATAGTAAAGTCTGGGTATTTGATACCGATTCAGTTGCTAATATTAGTAACTCGAAGCAGGAGCTGCAGAGTAACAGATACTAGCTGAGGGCGAGGTGACGGTGAGTGTTGGATGTGTGTCCAAGGTTGATATGATCACCATCGGCATGCTCGTAATACCTTCAGGATTAGTATTAAACTTAAATAATGGTTATTTGGTGCCTGCTTTAAGCATAAAACATTATATCTAGATATTTTTTATTGCAAGACGGTTATTCATTTAAGTCAGAGAATAATGGTTATTCTGTTTATATGAGTAATATCTTTTATGGTCATGCACCCCTTGTGAATGGTTTATTCTTGTTGAACGTCGATCGTAGTAATACACATATTCATAATATTGATGCCAAAAGATGCAAAGTTAATGATGATAGTACCACACACTTGTGGCACTGCCACTTAGGTCATATTGGTATAAAGTGCATGAAGAAACTCCATGCTGATGGACTTTTGGAATCACTTGATTATGAACCATTTGATACATGTGAACCATGCCTCGTGGGCAAGATGACTAAAACCCCATTTTCCGGAACAATGGAGCGGGCAAGTGACTTATTGGAAATAATACATACCGATGTATGATGTCCAATGAGTGTTGAATCATGTGGTGGATATCGTTATATTCTTACCTTCACAAATGATTTGAGTAGATATGGGTATATTTACTTAATGAAACACAAGTCTGAAACATTTGAAAAAGTTCAAGGAATTTCATAGTGAAGTGGAGAATCATGGTAATAGGAAAATTAATTTTCTATGATCTGATCGTTGAGGTGAATGTTTGAGTTACGAGTTTGGTATGCATTTAAGACAATGTGTAATTGTTTCACAGCTCACGCCACCTGTAACACCACAGCGTAATGGTGTGTCTGAACGTCGTAATCATACTCTATTGGATATGGTGTGTTCAATGATGCCTCTTACCGATTTGCCACTTTCATTTTGGGGTTATACATTAGAGACAGCCGCATTCAATTTAAATAGGGCATCGTGTAAATCCGTTGAGACGACATCGTATGAGTTATGGTTTGGCAAGAAAACTAATCTGTCGTTTCTTAAAGTTTGGGGATGTGACGCTTATGTCAAGAGGCTTCAACCTGATAAGCTCGAACCCAAAGCGGAGAAGTGCGTCTTCATAGGATACCCTAAAGAGACCATTGGGTATACCTTCTACCACAGATCCAAGGGCAAGATCCTTGTTGCTAAGAAAGAGTCCTTTCTAGAGAAGGAGTTTCTCTCGAATGAAGTGAGTGGGAGGAAAGTAGAACTTGATTAGGTAATCGTACCTTCTCTCGAATTGGAAAGTAGACTCAGAAAAAGTAGTTCCCGTGATGCCTATACCAACTGAAGAGGAAGCTAATGATGATGATCATGAAACTTCGGATCAAGTTACCACTGAACTTCGTAGGTCGACCAGGGTACGTTCCGCACCAGAGTGGTATGGTAATCCAGTCCTGGAAGTCACGTTGTTAGACTTACGGCGAACCTACGAACTATGAAGAAGCTATGATGAGCCTGGATTCCAACAATTGGCTTGAGGCCATGAAATCCGAGATAGGATCCATGTATGAGAACAAAGTATGGACTTTGGTGGACTTGCCCGATGATCGGCAAGCCATTGAGAATAAATGGATCTTTAAGAAGCAGACAGACACTGATGGTAATGTCACCGTCTATAAAGTTGACATGTCACAAAAGGTTTCCGACAAGTTCAAGGGGTTTACTACAATGAGACTTTCTCACCCGTAGCGATGCTTAAGTCTATTAGAATTATGTTAGTAATTACTGCATTCTTCAATTATGAAATCTGGCAGATGGATGTGAAAACCGCTTTCCTTAAGGAAGAGTTGTATATTATGCAACCTGAAGGTTTTGTGGATCCTAAGGATGCTAAAAAGGTATGGAAGCTCCAGCGATCCATCTATGGACTAGTGCAAGCATCTCGGAGTTGGAATATACGCTTTGATAAGGTGATCAAAGCTTTTGGGTTTATACGAAGTTTACGAAGAAACTTGTATTTACAAGAAAGTGAATGGGAGCTCTATAGCATTTCTGATAGTATATGTGGATGACATATTGTTGATTGGAAATGATGTAGAATTTCTGGAAAGCATAAAGTGTTGTTTGAAAGGAGTTTTTCAAAGGAAGACCTGGGTAAAACTGCTTATATATTGGGCATCAAGATCTATAGATATAGATCAAGACGCCTGATAAGACTTTCACAGAGCACATACCTTGAAAAGATTTTGAAGGAGTTCAAAATGGATTATTCAAAGAAAGTGTTCTTTCCTGTATTGTAAGGTGTGAAGTTGAGTAGGACTCAAAGCTCGACCATGGCAGAAGAAAGAGAAAGGATGAAGGTCATTCCCTATGCCTCAGCCATAGGCTCTATAATGTATGCCATGATGTGTACCAGACCTGATGTGTGCCTTGCCATGAGTCTGGCAAGGGGGTACAAGAGTGATCTAGGAGTGGATCACTGGATAGCGGTCAAAATTATCCTTAGAGGATAAAGTAAATGTTTCTCGGTTATGGAGGTGATAAAGAGTTCGTCGTAAAGGGTTACGTCGATGCAAGCTTTGATACCGATCCAGATGACTCTGAGTCGCGAACCGGACACGTATAGTGGAGCAGTCATTTAGAATAGCTCCAAGTGGAGCGTGGTAGCAGCATCTATAGTATGACATAGAGACTTGCAAAGTACACATGAATCTGAATGTTGCAGACCCGTTGACTAAAACCTCTCTCAGAAGCAAAACATGATCAAACCCCAGAATTGATTGGGTGTTAATCACATGGAGATGTGAACTAGATTATTGACTCTAGTACAAGTGGGAGACTATTGGAAATATACCCTAGAGGCAATAATAAAATGGTTATTATCATATTTCCCGTTCATGATAAATGTTTATTATTCAGGCTAGAATTGTATTGACCGGAAACTTAAATACATGTGTGAATACATAAACTACACCGTGTTCCTAGTATGCCTCTACTAGACTAGCTCATTGATCAAAGATGGTTAAGGTTTCCTAACCATAGACATGAGTTGTCATTTGATAACGGGATCACATCATTGGGAGAATGATGTGATCAACAAGACCCAAACCGAAAGCTTAGCATCATATCCTTTAGTTTATTTGCTATAGCTTTCTTCATGTCAAGTATCTGTTCCTTAAACCATGAGATCGTGTAACTCCATGACACCGGAGGAATACTTAGTGTGTATCCAAACGTCACTTCATAACTGGGTGATCATAAAGGTGCTCTACAAGTATCTCCGAAGGTATCACTTGGGTTGACATGGATCAAGACTAGGATTTGTCACTCCGTATGACGAAGAGATATCTCTGGGCCCTTTCGGTAATACAACATCTTAAAGAGCTTGCAAGCAATGTGACTAATGAGTTATTCACGGGATCTTGTATTACAGAACGAGTAAAGAGACTTGACGGTAACGAGATTGAACTAGGTATGGAGATAGCGACGATCGAATCTCGGGCAAGTAACATATCGCCGGACAAAGGGAATTGCATACGGGATTAACAGAATCCTTGACATCATGGTTCAACCAATAAAAGATCTTTTTGGAATATGTAGGAATCAATATGGGCATCCAGGTCCCACTATTGGTTATTGACAGGAGAGGTGTCTCGGTCATGACTACATGATTCCTGAACCTGCAGGGTCGCACGCTTAATGTTCGTTGACGCCAGAGTAGTATTGGGCTATTTGATGATTGGTAATCAAATGTTGTTCAGACTCCCAGATGAGATCCTGGACGTCACAAGGAGTCTCGGAATGGTCGAGAGGTAAAGATTTATATATGGGAAGTCATATTTTGGGTTCGGGAAAAAGGTGCAGTTTTTTTGGTATTGTACCATGAAGCTTCTAGAATGTTCCGGAGGGGTCTAGAAATCCACAAGTGGGTCCACCACGACCCAAGGGCTAGCATGGGCTGAGGGGAGGCGCCCTGGACTTATTGGGCTAGGCGCACCAAGTCCTCAAAAGCCCATGTGGCTAGGGAAGGGCAAAAAAGGAGTCCTAGTAGGAATAGGATTGGACTTGGAGTCCAAGTCCTCTCCCCCTTGGCTGCGCCCTAGGGCTTGGAGGGGCTATTCCCCACGCCCCGCCACCTATAAATAGCGGGGAGGGGCCCCCCCAAGAGGACACACCAATCCCTTGGCGCCCCTCTCTCTCCCGTTACTCCGTAGTTCCTCCGTCCTCATTCTAGTAGCGCTTGGTGAAGCCCTGCTGAACTAGCTCCACCACCACCATCACCACCATGTCGTCGTGCTGGTTGTGATCCCATCTACTCCTCCACCTACTCTTGCGGGATCAAGGAGGAGGAGACGTCATCGAGCCACATGTGTGCTAAACTCGGAGGTGCCGTCCGTTTGGCACTAGATCGGTTGGATCGTGATTGGATCGCGAAGAGTACGACTACATCAACCACGTTATATACGCTTCCGCTTCCGTTCTACGAGGGTACGTAGACACACTCTCCCCTCTCGTTTCTATGCTTCTCCTAGATAGATCTTGGGTGTTCGTAGGAATTTTTTTGATTTTCATGCTTCGTTCCCCAGTAGTAAACCCTTCGTTAAAACCAGGAGGCAGAAAGAGAACGAGGAGACCAGGGCCAGGCCCATAGTTGCGCACAGTGTGCAGCCCGCACAGCGCCCATAAATTTTAGGGGCTCCAAATTTTTTATTTAGGCCTATGTATATTTTCTCCTGGGTGCTGGGCCGCTCATGGCACTGGGCCGCTGGCGCCTAGCGCTTTCTCGCAACTCCGCGCGAGGCCACTTCTCGATCAAAAACAAAACGGGATCGATCGCATACAGAAGAAATTGGCAAACGAAACGGCGAATCCAGACCAGATCAAAATCGATCACATCGCATCCAGAGGAGGCGGCGGGCGACACGATGACGACAGGCAGGGTAACGAGCCTTTTGATTTCCAATTAACTTCGTCTGAACACTGATGAACATGTTCCTCTCGCGGTCTCGCCATCGCCAAAACAGGTAGATCCACAATACATGCTCCTCTTTCCGCGCTGCTCATGTGTGAGCATGGGTAGGATCGATCGTGGAGGCCTGGAGGGTTCCCGTCTTGATTTTATACAGCCATACAGGCATGAGATAAACAATTCATCAATACATGCATGGTCCAGGCCCTAGTTTAAGTGTTTAACTACTCCTGCCGGCTGCCGCTAGCTTGTCCTCCTGATTAACTTTGGCTCCTAGAGTCCTACTCCTAATTCCTAAATCTTAATTAACTTTTGGCAGAGATTGTTACTTTGTTAGAGATTAGTTCTTTCCTCCTTGATTAAAGATCACAATATACCAGTTTATCTGGACAGGACACGAGACTAGGTTAGTTAGTCGGTTTGTCTAATTGCCAAACATTAACGCATAATCTCCAATTGTTATTTGCTGACTGCTGTCATATCACTTCAATTTTATTTTATTCATCTTCTGCATCTTGTGTTTCAGTAATACAAATTTGAGTCATTATAGGGAGAAGATTGATTGTGAGGATATCATGGAAGATTTCACTTCAAGAATAGTAAAAGAATGATGTTGCTCAAATAAATATTATACAACGGAAGTTGAATATGTATGATTTTTCATGTATCCAATTGTTATGTAAGACATTATATCATATACATTATGATTGCTCATTAGTTCATTTTTTTAGTGAGCTAGGGCCCCACTTTTTAGTTTCACACACGACCCCAGATTTTGCCGGCCTGGCCTTGGAGGAGACAGTGGGTAACCGGGTATAGCTCTATCACCTGCCGTAAGACAAGAACGTGTTTACTGAAGTAATTCTTTCATACTTAGACAACTGCGAGAAAACTAATAATTTGTTCATCACTCTTGCTTGCACAGAAAGAACAAAACACGCTAAACCTCTATGTGTTCGACACTCAGATGGCAAAGCTTTACTCACGAGATGCGTACAACGAGATCAGAAAGAGGCTAAAACTGAGCACCCTCTTCATGGTGACGGAGACGGATGAGCCTACAAAGTACCTTGTGCGCTACAACAACCCGCAAAAACAGTTTGCGTGGTCACACCACGCGTTCCAGGTGGTTGCAGACCCCGTGGGAGAAATATACGACTGCGAATGCAAGCTGTGGGACCGCACAGGTGAGGACTAAACAAGATGTTACAAACTGTAGTAAATTTTCTTGTCAATTTTTCTTCGATTGAAATGACGGAAACCATGCACCTCTTCCAAAAAATAGGTATTTTCTGCCTACATGTCCTGTGCATGATGCAGACAAATAAGGCTGCCTGCATTCCGGAGAAGTACATCCTCAGGAGATACACCAAACGCCCGAACATGCAACCAACCTTCAACAGAAATGACATGCGGACAGTAGCGTCGAACAAGGCCTCCCACGACTACATTGAAAGCGGACTGCTGTAGCTGAACATGAGGGTACACAGAAAAAGCTTAAGAAGCCAAGAGCAAATGGCGAGGGCACGGGTCGTTATGGAAAGTCTTGAACAAGAACTCGAGGCCATGCAATCTGCTGCAAACGGAGATGACACGGACAACGTAGTAGAAAATATTGAGCATGATGTCGCTACAATCTTATCTGAAATGAACCATCTGGGAGCTATTTGCAGATACGACGAGGTGGAGGAGCAACAACAGCAATAGGAGCCTGCCCATGTGCAGACTCAAGAGCAGCAGCATGCTCACATACAAGATCATGAGCTTGACGGTGTTGTAGGCGAACAACATGACAGCAGGAGATCCTACCAGCAGCAGGAGCAAAGGGTAATTAAACCATCCATATTCCCATGCACAAAGGGGAGGAAGAATAAGACGCAAGCAGCAAAAGCAGCAGCCAACAAGCTACCGCGCCCCGTCATGCGTGGAATTCGGCCCGAACGGCATACCTCTCGGGATAAGAGCATGCGGTATCTGCAACGTGGTGACCAATCATAATGCACACACATGCCCACACCACACGGATGCCATCGTTGACAAGCAAAAGCTGCAAAAGCAGATCAGAGCCGCCCAGGTTTCTACCACCGGAGACGACATACGTAAAAGCTACATTTGCGGCAAGTGTGGGGGGATGATGGACATAATGCCCGCACATGCAAACTGGACACGGGCAATGGTGCTGAACAGAAATAGGGCAAGGTCCAGAGTTCCAAAAAATCAACAGAAGAGGATGAAGAAGAAGAGTTTGACGAGAATGACGACCAATCAGACGAAGACAGTGAAGATGGCAGTATTGGGGACGAGGAACCTGAAACTGACGATGAAGCTGGCAAGGCTCAAGCAGGAAAGGACGCCGACAAGGGACATCATTTGCAGCCAGTTAGAAGGAGCTCAAGACAGAAGAATCCATAGTGGTTGTGCTGCTGCAACAATTAAAAAATAAGCTTCTACTCTCGGTCCCCTCAGTACACAATGAAGGATCATATCAGAAACACTGTCGGTACCAAACTTATTTAGCTTTATTATCGATTTCTGGATCAGCACTATAGTTAAGATACCATGTGCTCGCTGGACCAGTGACATTATTATGTAAACCATTTCATAAACCTTTTTTTGAATGCACTCACAACTATATTTGAATTGATCTGGATTTCTGTACCGTCAACACAACTGTCGACCAGTAACTCAGCAATTTTTTTTAAATGAAACTCTAATAGTACATCAGTACTACTAAGTATGTCACAGCAGTTCAAGGCAAAGCAACCAAACACACTCGTGAACACCTCAAAAACAATTTTCAAAAATTATGATTGGTCTGCCAGTCCTAGTGCAGAACGTCCATCAATACAGAAAAGAATGAGCTCAAAGCAAATAGAAAAGTTAGAAGTACAATATAATACACTTGTACTGATGAAAAACTAAATTATCTATAAAAAAATACTTTAAAAATTATGTTGATTTAAACAATCATTTCAAAAAATAAGGTTTAAAAAAATTAGCATCACACATAATATAAAATAGAAAATCTGCTCGAACCAACGGCACAGGGCTGGCGTGATACAAATATAATACACTTGTATTGGTATGTTCAACCACACGTCAATCACCAGTCCAAGTATTCCTCGGTCGAGAGGTAAAAATGCCATCATTACCGACTCTGATACGGGCAAGTGGGACAAGCAACTAATAAGTACACCTTGACAAGACGGATCAGTGCGACCAGTAAATACCCCTGCAAAGAATTAGGCTTGGACGGGTGGTTTTCCTAGGACACCACCCGTGCCACCCACTCGGCAGTTGCCACGACGGACTGCAACGGTGACCCCACGACTACTACCCCCACTATCACGGCGAGCAAGCGTCGAACTGCCTCCCCCATGTCCCAAACCACGCCTTAAAATACCCATTCGCCTCCATCTTTGCCTCATTTCGAAAACCACCATTGCCGCTCCATCTCCACCACCAACTCCCCACAACATCTCTCTCTGAAGCCCATCGTCACTGGAGAAGGGCAATGGCGGAGGAACCGTCTGCCAAGCATTAGCATGGCGAGACGTCCGACCAGAGCAGCAAGCTCGATGACATTCAGGTCCCCGGTCAGAAGCTCGACTACACTGAAAGGCTCAAAGAGGTCGAGCTCCACGGCAAGGAGACGTTGGAGGTCGTCTACACCAGTAATCTAGACGAAGCCGACGCGATGATCAGTAGGCTCTGGAGGAGGGTCGGCGGCTTGTATCCTAGATTCATCGGCTTTGATGTGGAGTTTACCAGGGAAGACGAACCTCCGCAGAGAGCAGCAGTTCTGCAGTTATGCGTGGAGGAACTCTGCCTGGTATACCACATCACCGCGGCCACAAAATGGTGAACCATCCTACTCATTTACCCTCTTCGTTCAACTGTTTAATTAGTACTCCATCCTCAAAATTTTACTAGTGTAGTTTGTGAAGTGGATGCACTACTACAGTTTCTCAAGTAGATGCACTAGAATAGATTTTGAACCTGATGCACTGGATTAGTATCTGAAATTGTTGCACCAGATTAATTTCTGAACTTGATGTACTAGTGTATTTTCTGATCTTGGTGCACTAGTGTAGTTTCTGGACTAAAGTATTAAAAGATGTTTCTGAACTTGATGTAGTAAAGTAGTTTCTGAACTTGGTCTGATGTTATTTTCATCAGCAAAAAAACTAAGAACTTGGTGAAGCATTGGCATATGTTTTTTTATTCAACAAAAGAAAACTAAACTAGTACTAAGCAGCAGATAGATCGTTGACTCAACTGTATATACCAAAAGAAAAATAACATCATGTACTTGAATTTAATTTTTGAAATTTGTCTACTAGTTTCTGACCTACATTCATCCATGAATTATACTATATAAGCATCTACTTTATGGATTCATCACTTGTAAACCAAAAACTGAAGAATTAAATCATGAAAATAACAGTAGTCTTCAATATATCTCTCCTCTTGAAGGCCCAAGCATCTCAACGACCTCCTGAAGGAGGAGAAGTTGTTCACGTTTGCTAGTTTTAGCATTCAAGGTGACAAAGAGAAGCTGAAGAGATCTGGTTTGGAGATAAACCCCAACAAGTAAATCGACATCCAGCGCAACTAGAGAGTTCCATACACCAGAAAGAAACACGACTCTTTGGCCGATGTTGCATCCAGCGTGATCCACCCATTCTACAAGACATGAAGGAGAAGATCGACAAGAAGGAAGACCATAAGCTGTGGGGGATCAGCCCGCTACCAGAGAAGCTCATCAAGTATGCAACGATAGATGCGTACGCCGCCTACGGGTCATGGAAGAAAATCAACAACATCAAAACAGGTCTGGAAAGGTCAAAAGAGGAGGCAGAGGACCCCTACTTCCACTACGACTTTTAGAGATGAAGAGACATCAAAGTTTGCCTTCGTGTTGCTTGCGCTTCTGCTTGTCTTTTATCTTGTTTCAAATATGTATTTTGCTTTTGTTAGGTTAAACCAGTTTGCTTATGCCATGTTTGTCAGGGTTGAACAAGTTTGCTTATGTCAAGTACATAGTTCGCTTATCTCGTTGAACAAGTTTGCTAGCTTCCTATTTTGTTTATCCATCATTTGAAGTTCAAGTAGCTTGTAAATGAAACTTTGTGGCTGCTCTTCCGCACTAGCTATGGAGCAACTAATCACACAAGGATGTTTCATGTGTAGTTTGGATTTAGCATTGTACCGAAAACAAAACGTTGAAAACAATTAGTACAATTTGGGCTGCTTAACAACACTTGTAAAAACAAATCCCTCGGGATATCCCGCTTCAAAGTTGAAACAAAAACCTTAGTACTTCATGTACTGTTGTCATCATAAAAGTATTTCAACTAAAAACACATGTACAAAAACCTTAGTACTTCATGTACTGTTTTCATCCCTATAATCTAAGTCTATATGAACAAAACATACCCGAACACCACTCATGTCCTGCAACTGCGATTAGTGATAGCACTAACATAGACTTGTACTGGTAGCATATATTTCACAAACACCGGCGGACTAAAAACAACAACAATAGTAGTCTTGGACGCTCAATACAGCTTGGTCCTGTATGCCAGTACTATCACACTAAATAGTTTCAGAAGAACACTAAAAATAATCACAACAAAAAGGTGCCATCACACTAAAAGACTAAGTTCCAGCCGAGGACAACATTCAGTACTAACAAGATCATCCTTCTAGCTGCTAGAAAATTAGTAAGTACTACAACAAAAAAGTTAAGAACCATCAGTACTCATTTCTTGGTCACTGACAGACTAAGAATGACAGCACTAGTACACTTGACCACACAGTACAACTTTTCTACCATAAAAAGGCCCAAACAAGCATTAATTCGCATTCTTTGATCATAGACAAACTAAGAATAACAGTATTAGTACAATTTAAATCTTAGTACAATTTAGTTTTTACACAAGTACTATGATACTAAATAATGCCAGAAGAACCCTGAAAATAATCACAACAACAAAAAATGTACAAGAACTCACTAAAAAGATATCAGTTCGAGCAAAAGAGAACATTCAGTACTAATATAATCATGCTTATACAAGCCAAGAAAATTCACAAGAACTACAACAAAAGCATTAGTCTGCATTACTGGTGCAGTCAAGTACCAGTTTCAAACAAAAAAAATTGACCGCCCAAGGGGACAGGCCGGCCCACGCAGGAGGATACTTGGACTCGAGCCACCACGGAACAGTTGGTGAATCCATAGTAATACACACTGCACGGGGCCAGCGGACCAGGGCCCATAGGTCAGGGAACAGAGAGTGCGCGTCGTGTATAAGCGCTCAAGTAATTATACAGATGAGTTCGACCGAAGAGCCTCGACATCGCTTATAAACCGGTCGAGAGCCCCCTCGGCTAGTGAGGTGGGACTAAACTCATAGCGCACGCGCAGCCAGCAGTGCACAGTCGCGCGCACAAGCCATTTGGGCCCAAAAAGGGCCCAATATGCCTGCGCATTGGAAGCCTCCCTCGTCTCCAAACTGTCCTCACCCCACCCCATAAGGCCCGTTGAGGAAACCACAGCGCGGGGAAAAATTTATAAAGTACAACAAAAAAGTTCAAAAACTGAATATAGAAAAGTTCAAATACATGTTCGCAGGCAATAATTTTAATTTAAAATAAAATAAAATAAATTTAGCTCTGCAGCACGGATAAAAGGAAAATAAAAATACGCTACAAAAATAATGATACTTTAAAAGCGGAGAACTTAATAGGCTATCTGTTAAATGTAGCTAATTTAAACCAGGGAATTAATTTTTTCTTTGAAGTTCAACTACTAAAATGCAAGAAGTTCAAACAATATTGGTTTCAATTCTGCTAAATTTTTTATTTACATAAAATTTGTCTAGAGCTCAACTAACGATTTCGTCGTAAATAATCTCAATCCCAAATGACTTCAGTTCAAACATATATATGACAACAGTACTACAAAACCAGGAAGGGTCAGTCCACTCACGCTACATCCACATACTAATGTGACACCAATTTTCAAATCTTTACGTTGTATGAAATTACAATTTAGTACTCACAACACTATACCATAAGTACATGAAAGAGGGTACAAAAACTATAAAAGTCCAACTTAGGTTGGGACAGATGAAAATAAAATAAGTCTCACTTTTGAGCAACAACTCCCAATGCAGTGAAAAAAGTGTTCAGTTCAACTAGTGTATAAGACTTCAGTGTGAATAAGACTTAACCAAAACAAATCCCAGAGAAACAGACACAAGTAAAACAGCTATTTAACCACATTCTCATCACACAAAAAAGTTTATAAAATGCTATGCCACACTGAAAACATCACAAAGTATCCTGGTTATTACATAGTTGACAAGACATCAAACCGTACATACAAAGCCTACAATGTTTTCAAGACATAAATCACACAAGTATCCCATCACTACCAAATGATAATCAATTCTTTTATGCACCAAGAGCCAAAGCCTGAATCTCCTCGGGGAGCTCCGTCACCAAAACCTGGTTATTCGGGTTGAACACGACTATATACAGATCCTCAACATTCCAATCAAAAATATGGGGCTACAAACAAAAAAACAAATGATGACACAGAAAAAGGAGAAGACGATCAGCCGAACACAGAAAGTGAAAGCTGAACTAGAACCCACATCATTATTTTGAATGTTCTCGACGACCTTTTCACCATCATAGGTTCCCGCAAACTTCAGAGCATAATGGCCACACTCATTCAGCCCTTGAAAGGGAACCTTGACAAACCTTGGTCTCTTTGCTAAAACACTCCAATCGGGCTGCTTGCTTGCATTATACTGAGCATCACCATACACAACCTTCATTACTTTGACCAATATAGTCATCTATAAATTAAAGACCACTGAAAAAGAAAGAAACCACACATTTCAGGTCTCAAAAAAGCAGAAACAGAAGGCGGAAAAATTAATCTAGTAGAGATAAAGCTTTAGCTACCGAAAATAAATAACACTGACAATCTTCTCGCAGTCTTTGTGGTAGGTGTTTTTGAAGGACGATGGTTCTTCCCATACGGTAATGCCTCGAAGATGTCAACGGTATTTCGGAACCGATTCATGACATATAAGGAATAGTGCGACACTTTCATCTCATTTGATAAAACCATAGGTTTTAATAGAGGCATCATGACCTAAAACAATCACCAAAAGAGATATTAAATACTCAAAATAAAAACCTGCAACACATCAAACAAATAAAACCAAAATCAGCTGGTGGATCTCACAAGATTGGCAGTGACCAAGTCTTCCCCATCTCGAACATAGCTCTTGAAATCTCTCACTGCGCTCTCCATATTAAACTCATTGTCTTCATCGCCGAAAAACAAAAAGTCAAGAACAACCTACGAAAAGGCAAAAAGAAATACACAGGGAAAAAGGATCAACAAGGAAAGTATTGAAAAAACTCATAAAACAACAGGCAGTCTTATTTCACAGAAGAAACAATCTAATTCGTAACCGTGATGAAATATGGACTCAGCAAGATCCATTTTCCAGATGTTAAATCAACATTTCTTTCAGGGTCTCGCTTCCATTCATCAATGAGGAAGTCCATTACAACCCCCTCCATCAGCTCTCCAGGTGCAAAAACTTCCCAGATGCGATTGCCAGTGAAGGTAGTTACACTACCATCGGGCTGAGGTATCATTGAGAATGTATTACTGCAACACACAGAAAACAAAAGCAGGGAAAGGAAGATAAGGCATTCATAGTAGTTCAAGTTATATATATTGAGCAGTTAAAGTCATATTTATTTAGCAGTTAGAAACAACAAGAGAGAAAAGAGGAAACATAATGAGAGATACTCACTCGGCATACTTTTCACATCCTTCATCGCTAAGGTACACATCATACAACTTGCGAGCCTTGTCCAGGTGAAGGAATTTATGAGGGTGAAGCTGCTGCACAGGGAGGAAAACTTAATCGAAGCTCTGGGTGCACGCTTCGTGCTTGTAACATTGCCAAACTTCAACGCAGCATCCTTCCTAGCAACACCGGCTCTACGGCCCACTATTCCAGCAAGGTGAGTTGCACCCTTGGAAGAAGCACTCCTTGTGACTCTTCCCATGCCAGCGATCTTGTCAAATGCGTCATCGTCACTGTCTATCAATTCCACAATGGGATTCTTGGGTGTAGAGGGGCTCTCTGGATCAGCAGTTGTAGAACCTTTGAGAGCTCCCAACCGACCCTTCATAACACCAGATCTTGTCTTTTCAGGAGAACGCCCTGGCTCAAATCAACAGCCACACGCTCGAGCTCTGAGAACTGGCTGCCAAAGATCCTGTAGTCATGCTCCCCAAGATCCAGCCACTCACCTACAACAAAAAAGGAGGAGCAACAAAAGGTAAGTTCAAATATAGAATTCATGACAGTACTAGTCAAGAGGTAAAGCTGGAAACAAAGACAAAAGTCATGCATACGTACAAGGTTCAATGCCAAACAAACGCCGAAAGTCAACATCAAAGACATCGCTAGTGGCAGAAGTATACAGCAGAGTCTTTCTAATGTCAAGAATGTCTTCGTGGGTGTAATCCAACATTTCAATCACACAATCCTCCCTGCAATGATAAGTCTTGTAGTTTTGTAGCATAAAAAAGCCACAATCATGCATGTTAACCATAAAAAAACAAAGGATACGTTACAAAATAAATGCAGGAATACGACAAAATTAGAAAACTACGTATTCCAGCAACATAAAACAACTAATAAATTTCATTAAAATGGATACTCACGTGTTTTCCTGCTGCGGCACACGAACAAACTCACAAGAGAAACCATCAACATGCATCGGCAAGAATGGTTTGGCCCTATCTACACTCCATTCCCTCCAAAGCCTCTTTATATTATCTGTCATGGTCCTGAAGAATCTAACTGCATCACTCCAGGTTTCATCACGGAGTGAATCAAGACACTCAAAACTGTAACATCCCCATAATCACACCACAGTAATTTTCCCCTAATTTTGACTATGACATCATGATCACCGTGCTAATCTGCCACTTGACCAAAATCACAGCCAAATTCAAATTCAAGTTTCATGTCAAATATTTACTTCATCTGTCATGCAAACAAAATAGTTCACAATATTGCAAATAATCCCAAAGAAAATATAAAAATAAAATCAACATTATTTGAATCTTGAAAGTGACCCTAGCATCCAGAAATAGTGACTTTAACAACCACTTAGTTTCATTTCCAATTAAGCAAAATTCAAATAAAATTATTCAACTACCAAACTTTTTGTGGCAGTGCAGAATGTCGCATAATATTTAACTTGGCAAGTTCCACTTTTTACTAAAGTCATTTGATAACAAAATCTATTGCGAAACAGAGCTGCAAAAATGAAACAGAAAAGAAATAAAGGAAATAAAACTAAACCTACTATGCACCACGGCCTGCTAGCTACAGTACCGGCCCAGCTGGCCACCACAGCCCAGCCCATCGCGTGGCCTTCCTCCTCCCCGTGTCACCACCAGACGCCATCGCCGGCGCCATTGCCGTGCGATGGGTGACACCGAGGCCACAGGGGCTCGCCTGGGAGTAGATAAGGACGTCCCCGACCTCGCCTCGGAACCCTAGACCGCTCACATCCGTCTACCCCTCGATCCCCCATCTCCCCCATCCCTTTCTGCTCGTTTTCAAACACGCGAGCTCCGCGGTGACTGAGCTCCTCGCCATCGTTGTCGCGGCCACTGTCGACGCCGCTGCTCGAGGGTACGACCAGGAGGTCCAGCGCGGTCGTCTTCGTCCGTCCCGAGCACCAAACCGAGCCGGGGCGGCCCGTACGCTCGACATCGCCGTCGTCTCCTCGCCACGACCGCCGCCATCTCGCCGTCGATTCACACCATCCCGACCATCCCCGGCCTCACCGACCTCGCCATCGGCATCACAGTGAGCTCCTCCTCCGTCTCCCTCTCGCCCCGCTGTCGATCCGTCGCCGTAGGTCCGTGCCCGTCCGAGGCCGCCATGGACGGGAGCTTCGCACCCGTGTGGGCCCGCGCGATGCTGTTGCTGTTGCCGCTGCTCACCGCCCCTGCGTGCCCGGCGCTCCCCGCCGCGCCCAACGCGCGCGCGCGCCCAACTGCCTCAAGCAGCAGCGGCCGAGCGCCCCCGTTCTCTATGCGTGAGTGTGTGTTCTGCGTGTGTGTATGCAGTATGTGTGTGTGCTGTGTGTGTGCGCGTGCAGTGTGTGTGTGTGGCGCCGGCCACTCCCGCTCTCCCTGCTACGGCTGCCTGCTGTTGCCCGCGCTCGCCTTCGGCTGCCGCTGCTCCGCTGGCTGCTAATCGCTGCTACTGCGCCGCTGCTGCTGCATTCTGCTGCTGCGCTGCTACAGTAACGTTCAGTTACTGTAGCAGTAGCTAGCTTCGTTGATAACACACTAACTAGCCCTCTAAACAGCCCCTAAACAGCGACAAGACGAGTCCTAACACGAGTACAAATTATATGAACAGAAAGTAGACGTAACAAGCTACATTTTGATCCATTGGACCATTTTCAGATAATGAGTGGATTAATTCCTACGAAAATCACAAAATGCTAAGTTCTGTTAAGTGAAGAACTGAAAAACAGCTTTATTTTCATAGCTACTTTAGAGCTGTTGATGATCAAGCTAATGAACTCTAATATGGATAAGAGTGATACTAACATATAGATCGCAGAAAAATGCTCATAATTGGTGTAAGGCACAAAATCATAGGATGTACAGAACAATAGCTATAGCCTCCGGAAAATAGCTAAGTGATGTTTAAAACCGAGCAATTCTCAGACTTGGCAGAATTTCAGAGAGTTGCCGGATATTGCTTAAACTTCGGAAATTCGTAGAAAATAAACCGTAGATCGGATTGAAAAAGTTAAAACATGAAAGTTGCTCAGAGCGACGAGACGAGTCTGATCGTGCCGTCTGTTTTCTTGTCGGAACCTCCTACGTAGGAGAACTCGTAACTCCGAGCCCAATTCCGGTAGATGAATAGTGCATACATACCGGTTAATAAATCACACGTTAATTCTAAAATAACTAAAATGACTTAGATGCATCTTTAGGCAACCCTGCACTGCACGTTAGCATAGCATGCTCTGTGTTTCATATGTTTACTGTGTATTTATCTGTTTCCTCCCCCTCTTCTCTCCCGGTAGACCCCGGTGCCGACGCAGCTTCCGAGACCGACGCAGCTCAGGAGCCCGACGACCAAGTTGACGACCTTGCCCATGCCGCAGAGCAAACAGGCAAGCACCCCCATTTTGAGCATTCCGATATCGCCCACTCTCTTCTCTCTTATGCTTGCATTAGAAGTACTGCTGCTACAGTTGTCCTATATCTGCTGCATAGCCTATTTTATTGTAGCCTACTTTTGATACCTGCCTGTTCTCCTAAACTGTTTAGTATAGGATGGGTAGAGCCTTATCAGAGACCCACTTGTCCCGACTGCCCCACTGGACTCTCAGAAGACCCGAGCAACAGGATCGAAGATCAGACCCTGGCACCGCACGTCACTTCCCCCTTAAATTGCGCGACACTACTGGGTTACTATCGAGTGCCGAGGGTGATACCTCGTCAGCACTTCTGATGATAACCTTGTAGGTTACTTATTCGGTCGTGGTAAGCGAGGGTGATTCCTCCTATACCACCCCCGATAACGACATCGTCGTGCAACTGTTCAAGTGTGGACCTCGAGGGTGATACCTCCTTCGTTCACCTTGACGAGAACATCAGGTGGGACTCCATCGAGGGTGATTCCTCAGGGTTCCCTTGGTGTTAGACACACGGTTACTGTTGTTACTATGACTTATACTGAAACATGACACTAAAGACGGGTCGGCCCTGAGGGGTACCCGCGCGAGCATGAATGCGAAGTGATGTGGAGTCGGGTTGACCTGAGAGGTGCCCGCGAGATAACTACGAGGCGTGGCCGGGCATTCTTAGCCCTTGCCGCAAGTCCTCGAGACGGGGTGACGGGGTCACATCGATCGTGAGTCTCTGCTCGTTTCCGCACGCTCCTAATCCCCTAAACGGTTTGGATATTTGATCCGAGGGGCCTCTGGCCTGATAGCACTAACCATCACGTGGGCATAGTATGGGCGTTCTTCGTCGTATACATCAGCCGAAGCTCTATTGACGTCAGCGAGGAGCGGCCCGTTTTGGATTGGACTGGGAACGCAACTGCGCTTGTATAAGGGGTTGCTAGGTCTGCTTCCGAAACGTCCTCGCAATGTGCAGGGTTCCCAGGGCAAAGGCCCAAGACCCCTGGGGGCATAGGTGAGTCCGGCGTGCTGACCTCTCTTTAGAGCCCAGGTCGGGTTGCGGCGTGTTGCTTAGCCGAGGCCGGGCACGACCCAGAAAAGTGTGTCTGGCCGGAGTTAAGTCAACGTGGTGGGTAAGTTGGTGCACCCCTACAGGGAAGAAACTTCTATCGATAGCCTGTCCTACGGTAACGGACACTCGGAGTTGTATCCAGATCGGTACAACTAGAACATGAGATGAGAACTGGATAGTATGGCTCTGGGATTGCTTTCTCGCAGGGAGTCGAGAAAGGATCTCTGGCCGAGGTTGATGACACTACTACTACTTTACATTATGTTAATCTGCACTCTTCTAATGCTGCAAGACTGCTGAAGATGCTGAAGATGCTAGTCTTCGATAGTACTAGGTTTCCCCCTCTATTCTAGCATTTCTGCAGCCCAGTCCACATATACAGCCTCCTTTTTGACAATGATGCATATGTAGTGTAGATCCTTGCTTGCTGAGTACTTCGGATGAGTACTCACGTTTGCTTTACTTTCTTTTTCCCCCATATCCCTTTTGATGCCACCAGACGACGGAGCCCCTGAGCCAGATGCCCCCGTCGACGACCACTACTACTACCCGCCCGACGAGTACTACTACTACGAGGAGCCGACTGACGACCAGGAGTAGGATCGGAGGGTCCAGGGCACGAGGCCTACGCCTTTCGATCGTAGTATTTTATTTTGCCCCGCCTCTGTGAAGGCCTATCTCTCTCTCTGTAATATATCTGTACTCAGATATCTGATGCTTCCGCTGACGCTTGTATGCCATCGAGCTATGTATTCGAGCCCTCGAGGCCCTGGCTTGTAATATAAAGCTTGTGTGACTTTATTTATGTTTTAGAGTTGTGTTGTGATATCTTCAAGTGAGTCCTTAGGCTTGATCTTGCGCATTTGCGTGTATTATTAGTGCACGATTATGCCGGGGTCGTCACAAAAACGACGGAACTTCAAATTCAGAACAACCATCTTCACCAGGCTTCATGGCAGCCACAAATGATGGCGGATCAAAAGTAGGGAAAAGAAGCTGAGAAAAAAATCGCAGAAGAAAATGAATTTAACAATTATAATGAAACTAATATTCAGCCTCCAAACAATAATAAAAGAGGGAAATTGAAATTCAGAAGTCCAAAACAGATGAAAGAATCATAAGTTCTAAATGAGTAAGCAACTCATTACAAAAAATAAAGGCTACTCAAGTTTATTTCCACTGCCCAAACTTGCAAGAAACATATCAGTTCCACTTCCTTGCTACAGTAAGTTCAGCTTCAAAAAAGAGCACGCATCATTCGAAAGTACAGGAAAAAAGAACAGGTTACTCAAGTTCATTCCCACCTTCCAAACTTGCAAGAAACATAACAGTTCTAGTTCCCGAGTACAATAAGTTTAGATAAGAGCATGCATCTTTCATCAGTACACAAAAAAACATCAAACATTAGGATGAGTCGCGTACATGGTCATAACCATCACCCCCTGATCTTGTAAACCTCTGACGCACATTGGCATCAATATTTCCATCACAGATCTTGATCTGTTGTACAAAAAGAACAACAATAGTTAGAAAATTGCCAATTAACTTATCATCCTATGTACAAACAATACTGACCGGCACCCATCTGGAAACAATCAACTTGTCAGTGTCTCGGTACTTCTCACGTAGAGAATATAAAACAACGTCAGCAGTGTCTGAGTTGAGCATGCCAGTGGGGACGAATGCGGAAGCAACAGAACCAACACTAGCATCACATTCCTTATTTCGAAACATCGGCTTTTCACTAGGGAAAACAAAAGATGAGAGGAATTAAAACTACTACAGTGACAACAATAATCATATGAGAGAAAGGAAAACAGACGAAAATGATAGGGGCAAAATCCCACACTAAACGTTTCCCATGGTTCGTGTGCAACCTCGTAACAGCGAAGAAAAGTTAATCAAGCTTAGCAGCATTAGAACCTTCTGCTTACAGAAAAAATAAAAAACAATAAGTTCAAGCATTACAGGGGAACATGGCCACCATGCCATAAATGATAAGTACACCTCATTTACAAGTCCTTACCTGCACTTTCAGGGTTTGATGACGGAAGATCCTGTGGCGACAGCAATGTGCCTGCACTTTCTGGGTTTGACGACAGAAGATCCTGTGATGACAGCAATATGCCTGCACTTTCAGGGTCTGAAGACAGAAAATCCTGGGACGACAGGAGCGCCTCCTGCGTCAAGGGGCCAGAAGAAATTGACAGAATTAAATCATCATCTTCGGATGGCACCTCCTCCATGCTAGACACGTCGGCGTCTTCCAATGCATCACCGTTGTCAAGCCCTCCAGGCGAGAAATTTTCCAGCGGCAAATCTTCATAATCAGAACCATTATCATTCTCAGCAATACCAACACCAGAAGATTTGGCATCAAGTATGCTGGCAGCACCAACATCCTCATCAGCAACTTTGCCACCAACATCGCAACCACTGCTAAATGGAACAGCACAAGCATCTACTCCAACAGTAATGGTCACCTCACGCTCAACATTAGCCATCTGAAAAAACAAAAATTCAGACAGTGATGGGCGAAACTAACAACAACAAAAACCCACAAGAGGTGCACATGCTAACTTTTACAACTACAAGAAACAGCAGCGAAACCTACATAAAATTAATGCAAGCACACAAAAGAAACCTTAGCAGCATCCACAACAACATCACCAATGTTGCTGCTGCTAACATTCAAAGGAACATCACCGATGGGCGAATAAGCCTCATCACCAACAACATGATCGTGATCCATAGTAATAAAGCAAAATCAATGCTGTTATTAGCAACAACACACAAAAGTTAAACTACACTAACAAAGGTAGGTACCACCTACAATTCTTAACAATGTGGGATAGAAAAATGAACATGTAAGGCAGAGTGGTGTGCATGAAAATTCAAGAATCTTTCTAAAAACACAATAAAAAATAAAACTAACCTTGCTCTCATTAGTAGATGGATCGTTAACTCCACAGTCAACAGCAGCCTCAACACCATGACTGGTCTCCTGTATCAAAAAATAAACAAATGAACATGAGCAAGTTCAACTACATTACTGACAGCAGAACAACCTAGTAAAAATGCAAAGATCAAGGACCAACTAACCTCAAGAACAGGGGACTCCAAACCGACATCATTCGTATGGTGGTCATAAACATTAGCCTCAGTATCATCACCAGCCCTCCTGGCAGCAGCCTCATCCTGTTCCATCTGCTTGATAAAAACATCAACACCTTCTTCATATGGCTTGCAGCGAGAGTCTTGCATAGTTTTGAAACGCTTCACGTTATTCAACAGGCACGTCGAGCTCTAAATTAGTTGAGCAGCACCACCACGCATATCACTAATTAAAATTCTCTCCATCTCAATATACTCCACTGCTTCATCAGCATTAAATTGATGACCGTCGGGAAGGATACCATCAATACAGCTCAGACGCTCAACTATTGTTGGGTCCTTTTCCAGCTCAGAGCGCACATTAATAAAAATATGCTCAACGCGCTCCAACGCAGAAACAGCTACGTCGATACCAAAACCCGGCCTCTGCGAAGTACTAGCCTTACTAGGGCCAGGGGGAATATAACCAGCACCCTCAACACTATGACCATCTCTCAACTCATCGTGCGAAGATGAAATCTTGGGAACTTGAGACGGCATCTCCAGTACTGGCCGTTTATAGACCCGGAAAAAGACAACTTCCTCTTGAGTTTTCCACTATGAACAAGGGAAAAAGAGTTAATTAATCAATGCAACACACAGAAAAAAATAACATTTAATTAATAGATTTAAATCCTCAGTCCTAACATGCTTTCACTGTCAGTGCCAACTTGGTAGTGTTTACAAACAGGTCATGTGAACAAGAGATTCAGTTCAACCACATATGACACAACAGTACTAAAGATCATACCTAAATCTCACAAGCTTAAGAACTGACAAGTCTAAACAGGTAACTCTGCAGTACACATGTTCACTCCAGCAATACAGCTATACCTAATAAAAGGACTACAAGACAGGATAGAAATAAAGCTCACGGAAGCTTCTTAAACGCCCAAGTCCTTGGGTATGCATTGCCTTTTTTTATCAAATCTGCATCAGCCAGATTGGAAAGCTTGTCTTGATTCATGAAACGTAAGCGGTGGACTCGCATGTCAACATCCGGAATCTTGCCACGGATGAGGTAGTCAAGATACATTAGTACATGCCCTATAGCACAGCCTATGATTGCCTTCCCCAAGGTAACACCCTCATGGTACCTCACAACAGCCCTACGCAACTCATCAACCATCAACTGGCAATAATCCATACCAGCCATGTCCTCGATGACAAGGTTCTCAAACATTGCTGCCTCTCTTGAAACCCGAGTGGCCACAGTAGGCAACACAACTTTCATGAACAACACTCGTAGAGCTAGGTCATCTTTACTAGGATCATTGACAAGAACCTTGAGCTTATCCCTCAAATCCTTGGTCTTGATATCCTGGCTCCTGCTAATGCCAAGATCTGATCTTAACTTCATCAGAGCATCGTCATATCCGTCCTCTGACGGCCTTGGTGCAGAGCGACCACCACGAGGGAACCCAAAAAGCTGTTGTATGCCATCTCTAGTGATGCGAAGCTTCTATTCGCCTCACCCATATCAAGAGTCATCGTATCAGGATCTATGTTCAGATACAAGACTCCCATCAGAGGGCGGGAAATGTTAGACTTCACTTTCCATTCGAAGATAGAACCAAAACCAGCTGCATGTACTCTGGCCACATGGCGACTCTTGAGTAAAAAAGCACAAGTATCTATCTCCTTTAGCAAACTCGCATAGTTATATTCAAACACTGTAAGTCGCCTTCATCCACAACAACTTTTTCCTCTATGCCTCTTGCCAACTTGACCGGACTCCTAATGCTAGCAGGCTGTAAATGAAATCAAGAAGGCACAGTTTAGTTCAATGAATATAAAAACAAAAGAAACATATGAAGGCAAAAAGTGAAAAAAATGATTGGACAAGTTCAACTATTAAAATAACTTCAGTACCACAAAAATACCAAAACCAATACCACACAAAAAATGATGCAAATAATGACCAAGCCTCACCTGGCCACCATACCAACCCGGCCACAACTAAATGCTTGGAAGTACAACTAGTAAGCCACATACAGTACAAACACTTATCCCAAAACAAAAATATTGCTTTACGAATATAATTAAGCCAGTGTGCATGACTAATACTAATAAACACAGTAACTCACTAACCTACTTCAACAATACTAAAACAAAGGAATGTAAATAGAACATTACAAATTAAAAAAATGGCACTACCTAGAAAATTTCAAATACTAAAAACAACAAAAAAACATATACCACTGCATATTCATCTTCAGAATTAACTTCAATATCATCTCCGTCAAATGCAGGATCTTCAGGCTCGACATGAGGATGCTTCTTCACACCTTTGTTCACCTTTGCAGGAGGAACTTTGCGCTTCTTATTTTCCTTCAATGAAGAGCACTTCGGAAGAGAAGACGATGAAGGCTTCTTATTTGCCAAAACTCGTGGACTCCGGCAAACAGGGGAGCCACCAAGTGTGCTTGGACCAATATTGACAGCAACACTGTCTGCATCAGCTTTGCTATCACCGGTTTGGGAAGTAGCTTTGACACGTGGGCTATGCCAGAGGCGGAGGACGGAAAAAAATTAAGGTGTGGCGAACTAGCGAAGATGCGCGGCTGCACTGCACACTGCTGGCCGCGGTGTGAAGGATGTGAAGCTGCCGCCGCTCGCTGCACCTAGGTCTCGGCAGCTCGCTGCGCCACTGCGCCTTGCGCGGGAGCGCCCTGCCACCCCACTTGCTCTACGCCCACCACAGGCCACAGTCGTTGTCGTCCGCCACTCCGCCTCGTCCTGGCCAGCCGCTGCCGCGCGCTAGGGTTGCTGCGTGCCACGTGCATGCGCGCTGGGGAGCTGGCTCTCGATCGGTTCGTTGAGAGCGAGACCTTTTATTTTTTAGAAGATTGAGAGCGAGAGCTAGCCACCGAGAAGTGTAAATGGGCCAACTGCTTCTGCGCTGGATGCCGTGTCTATATGTGGCCCAATTTTCAACTATGTCTGATTGGCCCATCCAGCGAACGGCCTCTCCCTTAGCGATTTTTCCAGCAACAAGATTCAGCGTAGCCAACCAAGAGAAGTTTGTGTAGGTATAAAAAAATATTTTTGCACCAAAACAAGGTATGGCGGCTGCCAGACCTTGCCCACTGGGGTCCTCCACCAGTGGGCTACGCCTCCGTGTGCCATCAGGATTTGGATCTGCCATCTTCCTCTTTAAAATAGTTCTCTTTGCCTTGACTGCATTACGAGGAAACACTTGAGTCAACCGAGTCTCCAACATGTTCGTCTTGATAGGCATGCCAGTTCCATGAGACCTAGCATGACCAGTTGCAACAACCTCGCCACCACCTTCATCATTTCCAGCTTGAGCAACATCCTCAGCGCTTGGATGCACGCAAGTAGCCTTTTGACGCCGTTCCAACTCCTTTCTCTTTAGAAAATCATTCTTCTTCTTTCTTATCCTTTTGTCCTCCAGCTATAACTGCATAGGAACATCCTCAGCCTGAGTAACAGGCTCAGTACCATCGACACTCTGAGAATGAGTAACAGACAACTAAAAGCTCCCATCACCATCACCAAAATTGAGAGAATAAATCCCATCATTAATATCTTTCACAACATCAGCAATGTCCTCAGCAACAGCATGGCTATCATTCACTGCATAAACCAAAAACATAAGCACACAAAAATAAATTAAAAACAATCAACATTGCAGAGATAAAATAAAATAAGATGCATAGCGACACACGCAAACAAAAGGAACAACTGAGGTAACTATACACATTTATGTATGCAAGGCTCTTAAAAAGAGCAAATAAAAGAGAAACACCAGCAACACTCGCAAGTTCTTCTAGAGGATTTGATATCTCAAAAATAGCATTCACAAGATCTTGAAGGGGGTCTGATTTGTCAGAATCAGGAGGTGCTGGCATTCCAACATCTGCAACAACATAATAATCAGCAAAAAAGAAAAGTATGAAAATACATGAACAAGCACTCAGTTCATTTATATGAACCATACCAGCGCACAAACATGACAACACGTCAGTTCATGAACATGACAGCAACCAATAAATAATATAACACCACAACTCGCACACCGAAGTTCAAAAGGTCAACTGTTTCAACATCCTAGTAGTTCTTCTCAAACTGCTACAAACTATTCAGATGTCACTACACCAGTTCAAACTACACATGATCATCAGTACTGCAACATATATGGAGGTTAAAACGACCTAAAAACTAGACATACCACACATTTCAGGGCAAAAATCAACAACTATCAAAATCCATACAACTTGTAATGTCCATAGGACAACACCTGTACTACTGAAAACCTATTATGCACCAGATTTGATAAAACATCAACAACAAAACAAAAGAAAAGTTTCAGCACAACGAATTGCCTGCGTCCACATTCTTTGGGCTCAGTGACGTACCCATCGAGATCTACAAACCTAAAAACTGCCGAACCAGAACTGCAAGAGACATGAGCAAATCTTAGGGTTCTTACCGATTTCAAAAACAAAGCAGGCCGAACAAGCAAATCTCTTACCACCAAACAAAAACTCCACCACCGAATCTAGTCTGAGACCCACACACCACTCACCAGAAAAAACCACACAAACAAAGCTTCCCCTAGCGACTCCAGCCTGAGACAGCAGGAGAGCAACAACTTAGAATACAAAAAAATCAATAGAAGAGGGGAGGCGAGGGCAGTCGAGAGTAGAGGAAAGGAACCAACACGGCACACGGAGCTTCGCCTGGAGTTCAACCTGTCGGTCGACGCTCCTGCGGCAAAACTGGAGAAGCAGCTTCTATGCGCCGAAGAGGAGAGGAGGGGAACGGAAATGGAAGCGATTGCAATAACTAATCGAGGGGAGGGGAGCGGAGGGGAGGGGAGGTTAAAAGGAGAGTGGGTGAAAACCGACGGCTAAAGCCCATGATCGTGGAAAAAAAGGGCAAAACCCACTATCTCAAGGCAGTTACTAAAAATAATAGTAATAATTAAATATAATAACAAAAAAACTGAACATAGTGGGAGAAAATCAACGGCTAAAGCACAAGATCTCAAAACTGTTCGACAAAAACTATCAAAAAAGTGCAATTAAATACCTTAGATAGATTATTCAAAATTAACTACAATTTTTCTCAAAAATAATAACAAAAAGTACAAAAAAATGGTGGTATGCTTTGGATCAAAAGTCATGTAATGGACTCGCCTCCTCCCACTTGTGGTACACATGCGACGCCGCAATACATTATACAATGCCAACCCCTAATAAGATAGATAATGGGGCAAGTAATGTTACGGATTCGCCTCAACATACAACAATGCCGCTTTTTACTGACGATGTTGTTCATTAGTCCAAACAAGAAAGATGTGTCAGTACGACTATGCCTCTCGGTGCGGTGCTGGTTTTTCCCCTAAAGATAGATAATGGGGCAAGTCATGTTACGGACTCGCCTCCACATGCGACGCCGTGTCGTCGCCTGCTACGGCTCGTTCCGGGCTCGGCCTCACCGGGGGGGAGGGGGGTCCCTCCCCCCTCCCCCTGGCTCGGCGTCGCGCTAACGCGACATTGCGCTCGTTTGACAGGCACAGTGCAGTTATTCTATCCCCCCACGCATGCACACCCCCCTAAAGATAGATAATGGTGTTGTGCCTTCACTGCCTGGTTCTGACGCTGCCGTTCATCAGTCCATACAAGCAAGATGTGTTAGTACGACTATGCACGTCGGTGCGGTGCCACTTTTTACTGACGACATTGTTCATCAGTCCAAACAAGAAAGATGTGTCAATACGATTATGCCCCTCGGTGCGGTGTTGTTTTTTTTCCTAAAGATAGATAATGGGGCAAGCCATGTTAGGGACTCGCCTCCGCATGCGACGCCGCGGCATGCCGCATCGTCGCCTGAAGATCCACAAGTATAGGAGATCAATCGTAGTCCTTTCGATAAGTAAGAGTGTCAAACCCAACGAGGAGCAGAAGGAAATGACAAGTGGTTTTCAGCAATGTATTTTCTGCAAGCACTGAAATAGTCGGTAACAGGTAGTTTGATAGCAAGATAATTTGTAACGGACAAGTAACGATAACTGTAAATAAAGTGCAGCAAGGCAGCCCAATCCTTTTATGGCAAAGGATAGGCTAAATGGTCTCTTATAATAAGCAAAGCGTTCTTGAGGGTACACGGGAATTTCATCTAGTCACTTTCATCATGTTGGTTTGATTCGTGTTCGCTATTTTGATAATTTGATATGTGGGTGGACCGGTGCTTGGGTGATGTTCTTACTTGAACAAACCTCCCACTTACGATTAACCCCCTCGTAAGCATCTGCAACTACGAGAAAAGTATTAAGATAAAATCTAACCGTAGCATTAAAGATTTGGATCCAAATCGGTCCCTTATGAAGTAGCGCATAAACTAGGGTTTAAACTTCTGTCACTCTAGCAACCCATCATCTAATAACTACTCCACAATGCATTACCTTAGGCCCAAATATGGTGAAGTGCCATGTAGTCGACGTTCACTTGACACCACTAAGGGAATCACAACATACATATCATCAAAATACCGAACACATATCAAGTTCACATGATTACTTGCAACATGACTTCTCCCGTGACCTCAAGAACAAAAGTAACTACTCACAAACGATAATCATGCTCAAGATCACAGGGGTATTAAATAGCATAATGGATCTGAACATATAATCTACCACCAAATAAACCATATAGTAATCAACTACAAGATGTAATCAACACTACTAGTCACCCACAAGTACCAACCTAAGGTTCCAGTACAAAGATTGAACACAAGAGATGGACTAGGGTTTGAGAGGAGATGGTGATGTTGAAGATGTTGATGGAGATTGCCTCCCAAAGATGATAGGGTTGTTGGTGATGACGATGGCTTAGATTTCCCCCTCCGAGAGGGAAGTTCCCCCGGCGGAATCGCTCCGTTAGAGGGCAAAAGTGCTCCTACCCAAGTTCCACCTTGAGACGGCGGCGCTCCGTCCCGAAAGTCCTCCTCTTATTTTTTTTCTAGGTCAAAATGACCTATATACCAGAAGATGGGCACCGGAGGTGTGCTGGGCTAAGCACAACCCACCAGGGCGCGCCTTGGGGTCCTGGCGCGCTCTGGTGTCTTGTGCTCACTGGGTGGCCCCCCTCCGGTAGTTATTTGCTCCAGTATTTTTCATATATTCCAAAATAATTCTTCGTAAATTTTCAGCTCATTTGGAGATGTGCGGAATAGGTAACTCTGACGTAGCTTTTTCAGGTCCAGAATTCCAGCTGCCGGCATTCTCCCTCTTTGTGTAAACCTTGCATATTATGAGAGAAAAGGCATTAGAATTACTCCATAAAGCATTATTATACATAAAAATATTATAAAAAACAATAGGAAATCATGATGCAAAATGTACATATCAACTCCCCCAAGCTTAGACCTCGCTTGTCCTCAAGCGAAAAACAAAATCGAAAAACATGTCCACATGCTTAGAGAGAGAGGTGTCGATAAAAACAAAATACGGACATAGAAGCATCATGTTTATTATTATAACAGCAAAGAATTTTAACATAAAACTTTATCATATAACTTCTAATGAACAAGTAACAATTCATCACAACATCGAAGTAAAAGCGTAAACTCTATTGAAAACCAACAAACTATGTTTTCACTCAACTTTGCAATTACAATTCATCATATTTTTAGGAAGGGTCTCGTATCGGAGCCTTTTGGCAAGTCCACATACTCAACCATCATTTAATCTTCTATGATTGCTAACACTCACAGCATATCCATGAGCAAAAAGTTTCAACTGGACACATAGAAAGATAGGGGCTTATAGTTTCGCCTCCCAACGTATTCACCTCAAGGGTGATGTCAACAATAATAATTCATGCTCACTCATATCCAACTGGATATATGTGCCTAGATCTTTCCTCACCACATGCTGCTTGCAAAAAGGGAAAATAAAAAGGAATAGGGAAGAATACTTTGACTCTTCCATAAGAGTAAATACATAAAAGTAAAAGATAGGCCCTTCTCAGAGCGAAGCAGAGGTTGTCATGCGCTTTTAGGTTTGTATGCCAAATCCCTTAGTGCAAAAGAACGTCACGTTATATTGCCCCTTATGATAGCAACCTTTATTATGCAGTTCGTTGCTTTTATTACTTTGCCATCACAAGTTCGTACAACGCTCAATTTTCGTATACACTATATGATCAAAAACATTTAGAAGCAATTTTTATTGCCCTATTGCACCGATGACAACTTACTTGAAGGATCTTACTCAATCCATAGGTAGGTATGGTGGACTCTCAAAATAATATTTTGGGTTCAAGGGTTTTTGGATGCACAAGTAGTATCTCTACATAGTGCAGAGTTTTTGGCTAGCAAAGATATTGAGCAAGCACCACATGTTGAAGGATTTATGACAATATAACTTCTTTGTGAATATAAACAAACATAAATCATCATGCTGCCTTCCTTGTCCAACATCAACAATTTTGACATAAATATTTAATGGGGCTCACAATCACAAAAGATGTCCAAGATAGTGTATTTGCATGTGAATCTTCTCTTCCCTTATTAATTCTTTAATGAATTGCATCATTGACCAATGCTATGTTTGTCAACTTTCAACAAATTTTATCACTTGTACTTTTCCTTATGTGATGTCATTACTTACCATAAGATTAGCACATGATATTTTTCATTATTTCCCTTTCTTTTTTATTGAAACATAAAAGTAAAGAAACAAAACTTAAACTACTCTTTATTATATATCTCGCACACGATTACATAGATAGATAGATCACAAGGCAAGCACTCGAAAATAGATTGAACTAAACTTTTATTCAACTAATTCTTAGGATAACTAAAGATCGAACTAAGATAGATAAAGGCAAAGAAAGTGATGGTGATACGATACCGGGGCACCTCCCCCAAGCTTGGCACAAGCCAAGGGGAGTGCCCATACCTATTACTCAAGTCTCCTTTGGTGGGGAAGATGATGATGGTGGTGGTGATGAGGTAGTAGCGAGCTTATCCTCCGACTTCCATGGCAGCGGTTCACCATCATAAGAGGAAGCGTGAGTCTCACGAGTCCTGCAACTGGCAGCTAAACTCGTACCTTTAAATCTTGCCTCATATTCAAAGACTTGATTTTGGAGATCATAGATTTGGCTTTGCAGGAAATTGATTTGCTCGTTGAGGGTGAAGACGATGTCCTTCATGGACCGGGCATCCACCTTGTGATCACGGGTGAAATCTGTAATCATTAGGTGATTGCCATTGAGTCCACCCTCCACGATCCCCTTGCACTTGAAGATCTCCTGCTCCATGGCTTCGAGCCTGGCCTCCACAGTTCCCATCCTCTTGGGCCATTCAACATCTCGGATGTGGAGCACCCCCTCATGCATCTCGATGGTTTGAGGGTGCTTCATCACCTCCGACAAGTAGGGGTTGATTACCATTTCGAAGAACTTTTCCTTGGAGGAGCTCGGAGCGGCCCTGGCGATCTAGATCTATCAGAAAACAGTAAGAAAGAAGAACAGAAGATTTCTCCGCGATACGATTGTCACTACGTTCGGGGGGTATATAAAGAATTTTTTTATCTTGGGAAACAAGCAAACGAGAGGAAAATAGAGTCAGGAAGGTTCCCAAGGTGGGCACAACCCACCTGGGCGTGCCAGGCAAGGCAGGCACGCCCTGGTGTCTTGTGCCCTCCTCGGTTGCTTTCCTGGTTGTTTCTTATTTTCCTAATTTTTGTAATATTCTAAAACTGACAGAAAATATTTTGCGGATTTTTCGGAGTCCGTTTACTTACCGTATCACGTACCTCCTCATTTTCATGATTCTAGAGTGTTCCAGAAGGTTTCTTTTATGTGTTCCTCTGGTGTCGTGGTTTGGATAATATTGCTTTCAACATTAATGGACGAAACCACCTCAAAGCTATTCTTTCCGATCTATCTATCCTAGAGTTCGTACTAAAATAACACCAAGCTATTCTTTCTGATCGATCTAACCAAGAGTTCATACTAAAAAAACACCATACGATACACATCAACCAACTCTAATGTCACCTAGATACTCCAATGTCACCGCGAGTATCCGTGAGTTAATTATACGATATGCATCAAACAATTTCAGATTCATAATACTCAATCCAACACAAAGAACCTCAAAGAGTGCCCCAAGATTTCTACCGGAGAAACAAAGACAAAAACATGCATCAACCCATATGCATAGATTACCCCAATGTCATCTCTGGAATCCGTGAGTTGAGTGCCAAAACATATATCCAGTGAATCAATATGATACCCCATTGTCACCACGGGTATTCATAGCAAGAGATACATAAAGTGTTCTCAAATCCATAAAAGTATTCAATCTGATAAAAAAAATCTCAAAGGGAAAACTCAATTCATCACAAGATAGAGAGGGGAAAACACCATATGATCCAACTATATTAACAAAACCCGCGATACATCAAGATCGTGACATCTCAAGAACACGAGAGAGAGAGAGAGATTAAACACATAGCTACTGGTACAAACCCTCAGCCCCGAGGGTGGACTACTCCCTCCTCATCATGGTCGCCGCCGGGATGATGAAGATGGCCACCGGTGATGATTTCCCCCTCCGGCAGGGTGCCGGAACGGGGTCTAGATTGGTTTTTCGTGGCTACAGAGGCTTGTGGCGGTGGAACTTCTGATCTAGGGTTTCCCCCGAGGGTTTTTGGAATATTTGGCAATTTATAGCGTGAAGACGCGGTGTGGGAGGCCACCGAGGTGGGCAGAACCCACCAGGGCGCGCCTGGGCCCCCAGGTCCACCCAGGTGGGTTGTGCCCCCCTCGGGGCACCCCTATGGTACTTATTTGGCCCAAGTTGTGTCTTCTGGTCCATAAAATTCTCCAAAAAGTTTCGCTGTGTTTCGACTTTGTTTGGTATTGATTTTCTGCGATGTAAAAAACAAGCAAAAAACTGCAACTGGCACTGGCCACTATGTCAATAGGTTAGTCCCAAAAAATGATATAAAGTTGCTATAAAATGATTATAAAACATCCAACAATGATAATATAACAGCGTGAATACTTCATAAATTATAGATACATTGGAGACGTATCAGCATCCCCAAGCTTAATTCCTACTCGTCCTCGAGTAGGTAAATGATAAAAGAAATAATTTATGAAGTGTGAATGCTAACAAACTGCATAAGTTTGATCAATGATAATTTCAATCACTTTTCCTAGCATCACAACATCAATTCTTTCTCATAAAACTTTTCATGTTAAAGTAGCAACCAATTCACATGTTAAGGTTCAAACAATGAATTCTCTTGAAACTCAACAACCTATATTCTTAGTCACCAAACAATTGCGATTCAACTTATTCAACAGAGTCTAAGTAAGAGCTCCACATACTCAATCATCATATAGTCTTCCATGATTGCTAGTACTCAAAGCATATTCTTAGAACAAATGGCATCCATCGAACACAGAGAAAGATAGGGGCTTAATATTTTGCCTCCCAACTCATTTATCATAGAGATAATTGTCAACAATAATAAATCATGATCAAACATATTTGACTGGTCATATGTGCCTAGATCATTCCCCACCACATGATCCTTGCCAACTAGGGAATAATTGAGGTTGAAATGAGAATGCATTCTATTGACTCTTGCATAAAAGTAAATACTGAAAAGTAAAAGATAGGCCCTTCGCAGAGGGAAGCAGAGGTTGTCATGCACTTTTTATTTGGATGCCCAAGCTCTTAATAAAAAGGAACATCACGTTATATTGCCCCTTATGATAGCAACCTTTATTATGCAGTCCGTCGCTTTTATTACTTTGCCATCACAAGTTCGTACAACGCTCAATTTTCCCTTACAATAAAAGATCAAACATATTTAGGAGCAATTTTTATTGCTTTATGCACCGATGACAACTTACTTGAAGGATCTTATTCAATCCATAGGTAGGTATGGTGGACACTCGTGGCAAGAAACTAGGTTTAATGGTTTTTGGATGCACAAGTAGTATCTCTACTTAGTACGAATTTTTGGCTAGCAAAAGATCCTAGGCAAACACCACAAGTTGGAGGATCCATGACAATATAACTTCTATGCAAATATACCCAAATATAACTCATTACGTTGTCTTCCTTGTCCAACTTCAAATAATTTGCTCAAGTTTGAAAAAAATTAATGGGTATTCACAATCATAGAAGATGTCCAAGATAATATATTTGTATGTGAAAGTTCTCTTCCTTATACTAATCATTCATGAATTGCTTGTATGACCAATATTGTGATTGTCAAGCTTCAAACGATTTCAGTTTCTAAACCCAATGTGAAGCTACTACTAGGCATGATATAAACATATAATTTTAATTTCATGATATTCAATTCATTTAACAATTTACTCATAGGATATAAGTGAAGCACAAGAGTAAATGACAAACTACTCCAAAAAGATATAAGTGAAGATCAAACGAGTAGTTAAGTAAATGGGTAGCTAATTGAGGACTCTCTCTTATTTAAAACTTTCAGATCTAAGTATTTTATTAAAACAGCAAGCAAAACAAAAACTAAACGACATTCCAAGAATAGCACAACTCATGTGAAGAAGCAAAAACTTAGGCTCAACTGATACTAACCGATAATTGTTGATGAAGAAAGGTGGGATGCCTACCGGGGCATCCCCAAGCTTAGATGCTTGATAATTCTTAAAATATTATCTTGGGATGCCTTGGACATCCCCAAGCTTGAGCTTTTTCATATCCTTAATTCCTTTTATGTCACGGTTTCCCTAAATCTTAAAAACTTCATCCACACAAAACTAAACAAGAACTCGTGAGATAAGTTAGTATAAATCAATGCAAAACCTTATCATTGTCTACTGTAGCTGTAGCGACCCGACCCGAATGGATCAAAGTCTCTGTGCTTAAGTGTCATCCCTGGATCGGTATGCTGACACACACAGTACTCGAGGATTTATAACAGAGGTAAATCACATGTATAAAGTAACGTAAATACTATTACCTCAATCCATATAGCGGAAGTAACAACAAGGTTGTGGATTCCCATCAACACCAACGGCAAAGTTGAGTGTAGAAATCGTAACCCTAACGTATCACTTATTCGTCGTAAGAATTCCTGCAACATGAGACGTTGCAGCCATGTAGGTCAGTACATTGAATGTACTGGCAAATTCACACCATAGGATAATGATGAATAATAGCTATCACTATATGCATATTTGGCTGGTGGAGGCTCTAGGTTTAACATGATTTTGCGAAAAGCTAATTTTTTTCCTACAACAAAGGAATTTATTTTATTTAACTATCATGGTGGTTGAAACATTGAGAAGGTAAAACCCCCTCTCAATCCCAATTAAAAGTAATCATTAATCCCAACAAATTAATTTAGAGTGATGGGATTCAATATGAAAATCCAAGAACCAGATACTCAAGATGTCCATAACCGGGGACACGGCTAATCATGATTAGTTTTTTACACTCTGCAGAGGTTTGTGCACTTTTCCCCACAAGACTCGATCTCCTCCGTTGGATTTCTCGCACTACATGGTGTTTGAGAAACGGATGACCGAGACACAGTCTTTCAGAAACATTTACTCTTTACTCTGGGTAGACAGTTACACCTACTTTCCCCTACATCTGCTAGCCTACCACTGAAAGAGGTCATGTAACATACTCAACTATGCTAGAGCCCATAATAGCTTGTGGCTGCACACGGAAGTTTCTAGCATGAATAATCTTATGATCCCTTTGAGCCTGGGTGGCGGACCGTAGGAGGATCACACGGTATATCCCCGGGATCTCCTAGGACAACACTGGTATATCCCCAGGTGCCCAAACAAGCAATCCACCCAGATGTGTATTAAAGTTGCCACCTTAAGTTGAACCGTTAATTAAAAATCTCACATCTGTCATGGATACACTCAAAACCCAATCCACGTCTACGAGCATAGCATGGCAACATAAGCATAGCGTGGAAGTAACTCCCAAGGGTTTTATAATAAAAGGGCAATAGGTTCTACCTCATCATCTACTTCCCAATACCCACAAGTTAATCACATCCTAGTCATGTAGTGTTTGAGGATAAAACTAATGCATAAAAACTGGGTATAGAAGAGTATGATCAAAGTGTGAACTTGCCTTGTACTGTTGATGAAGATCCTTCGCACTCATAATTCCTGATAGTTCTACTCGTCACACTCCGTTCAATCTAACGTGAGCAAGCAATTGCATACATAAGCACTCATGCAAAAGAATCGAAGAAAAGATCTCGAAAAACTTCGAAAACTAGCAATTAACTCTTGCAAAAGAAAACAATTTCTAACAGTACCAAAATTGGGTGGATTTGGTCTTATCAGAAAGTTTAGGTCAAGAGCTTCAATTAGCAAAAAGAATCAATTAAATCGGAGTTACGAAACTCAAGTTATAGCCAAAACAAGTTTGAATATGAATCTGAACAAATTTCGAAATTTGAAAGTTGCAAAAAGTTTATTTGATAGATTCACTAGAAAGGTGGAATCAAGACAAAAATATTGGCGTTGGTTTCGTCTAATTTGGATGAACGAGTAAAAAGTTATGGCTATTTGAAAAATCAGGGCCAAGCTGTTTTACGGAAGAAAAAGAGTTATGGCTAAAAGAATTCTAGTCCTAAAATGTAAATACAAGGACTAATTTATAAATCTAATTATTCTACCGTACTAGTCTAGAAATAATAAGCTACGGGAATATATAAAAAAAATACGAAGAAATATACCTTTATAAGGTAGAGAAAAGATGACTTCCGAGAGAGAAGACAACTTTCAGAAGTCCCGCCGGAGAGAAGAAAAATATTTTTATTTAGTGAATCTAGTCAAACCAAAATATATTGATTTAACCCGAATCGGATGATTTTTGGAGGCTCTATGGGTCTATATTTATAGGTGGAAAGGAGGCTTAGAGGTCAAAAGCTAGGCAATGTGGAACTAAACGTAAACAAAAGGCAGACGAAAGATATAGGAAAAACAAAGAAAAGAAACGACGCCGCATGGGCCTTTGGCCGGCCTGCGCGTGTGCGCGCATGTGTGCGTGCGCGGAGTTTTTTTTTTTTTAACAGAAAATAAATAAATTAAAGGACAACTGGAAAAATAATATAGTCCGACCTGCTAGCTATGTTGCGCACGCTGGCGAAGGATAGCAGTCGGTCGCTCATACAGTTTTTTTTTAGAATAAAAACAAAAAAAGGTAAACGGAAAATAAGAAAAATTTCCATAGGCATATTATATATCAAAATTTTCAGAAAAAGATTTCCTAAAAGATGAACATATTTTCAGCGGGAAATAAATTTCACAAAAATTTAAATAAAGCAAACAGTGCTACTGCTGCAATAAAACCTAATAAAAATCATTTTAAAAATACCAAAATGATTTCAAATTTATTTCCCTCTAATTTTATATTGAAGGGAATCATTTTACACTAATTTCCATATATTTTATTTTTGGATAAAAATAATTTGAATAAAAACCAAATAACTCCAAATTGAAAATAATTTTCAAAGGGACTTTAAATTTGATTGTTTTAAACTTCCACTCATATTTCATATAATTTGAAGAAGTCATTTTATCTTCTCTCATGAAAATCATTGAGTTGCATAAAGTTTTTGAATTTGGAATATTTCCAAATGGAATTCAAATCTTTTCAAAACCCTTTTCATTTATTTAAATGGAAGAAGTGATATCATCTTCACTCTAGGGTTTTGTGATGAAATGAATATGAATTCATGGAGATCATAAATGCAAGGTGAAAGTTTTGGGAAATTCATTTTATTCCCTCTCATTCAACTTTCAAAAAGTTTCCAAATTTCACTCAATTTCACACAAGCAACCACACCACAATCAAACAATCAATCAAAACTATTTATTTAATATAACATTCCAAAATTTAGAATTTTGGGATGTTACAGTAGCAAATCACTAAAATTATTATTTAACATTGCATACTCAATTCCTCTACATATTTAATAGTCCTATCCTCAAATATAATCATTAAACAAGCAAACATATGCAAACAATGCAAACATAACAGCAATCTGCCAAAGCAGGACAGTCTGTAAAGGATGCAAGAGTATTCATAATTCTCTAACTCCAAAAATTCTGAAAATTTAGCACACTGTATGAAATTTATCAGAGCTTATTGTGCAAAAAGTTTCAACATTTTATCACATTCTTAATTTTCTCGGGAATTTTTGCAACAGCGATAAACTTTCTGTTTTGAAACAGCAACATGTAGACTTGCAAAATAAGCATGGTAAAGGCCATCCTTGACATTTTTATTGAAATGAAAGATGCAAAACATTATTATAAACAGAAGAAAGAAAATAAAAATAAAATAAAATGACGCTCCAAGAAAAACACATATCGTGTGACGAATAAAAATGTAGCTCCAAGTAAGGTTACCGATAATGTTGGAGACGAAAGAGGGGATGCCTTCCGGGGCATCCCCAAGCTTAGTTGCTTGGATATTCCTTGAATACTACCTTGGGGTACCTTGGGCATCCCCTATATTAGGTTCTTGTCACTCCTTATTCTCCTCATATCGATATCTCACCAAAAACTTGAAAACTTCAATCACACAAAACTTAACGGAACTTCGTGAGATGGGTTAGTATGATAAAGATAAATCATTCACTTTGGTACTGTAAATATAAGATTCATAATTGTTCTCACACAATGCCTACTGTACCCTACAATTTCTATAACTTATATTAAGCAATATAAGCCATGGAAACCATAAAACAAGCAAACTATGCATTGAAAACAGAATCTGTCAAAAACAGAACAGTACGTAAAGATCTGAATTAAGGTCATACTTATGTAACTCCAAAAATTCTGAAAAATTAGGACAACGTAGACAATTTGTATACCCAACTACAGTAGCCTAATCATGTGAACACACAAAAACAGTAGGGGTAAATGTTGGGTTGTCTCCCAACAAGCACTTTTCTTTAATGCCTTTTTAGCTAGGCATGATGATTTCGATGATGCTCGCATAAAAGCTAAGAATTGAAACATAACGGGAGCATCATGAAGCACATGAAAAGAACATTTAAGTCTAACCCACTTCCTATGCATAGGGATTTTGTGAGCAAACAATTTATGGGAACAAGAATCAACTAGCATAGGAAGGCAAAACAAGCAAAACTTCAAGATTTTCAACACATAGAGAGGAAACTTGATATTATTGCAACATGTAAAAGCATATCTTACTCTCTCATAATAATTTTCAGTAGCATCATGAATGAATTCAACAATATAATGATTATGTGATTGAAAATTAAAATCATGATGACAAGTTTCATGATTATCATTATTCAATATAGCATACATGCCATCACCATAATCATCATAGATAGCAACTTCATTGTCAAAATCAATTGAAACCTCTTCCAACATAGTGGAATCATCATTTAATAAAGTCATGACCTCTCCAAATCCACTTTCATAATTATTACAATAAGATTCAACACCCTCCAAAATAGTGGGATAAATATTACATAAAGTTGACACTCTTCCAAACCCACTTTCATCAATATAATCATCATAAATAGGAGGCATGCTTTCATCATAGTAAATATTCTCATCAAAACTTGGGGGACTAAAAATATCATCTTCATCAAACATAGCATCCCCAAGCTTATGGCTTTGCATATCATTAGCATCATGGATATTCAAAGAATTCATACTAACAACATTGCAATCATGCTCATCATTTATGCCAAACATTTTATTGAATTCTTCTTCTATCAATTGAGCACAATTTTCCTTTCCATCATTTTCAAGAGAGACATGATCTAGACGAATGATACGAGGCCACCTCAATTCCATTTTTTGTAGTTTTCTTTTACGAACCAAACTAGTGATAAAACAAGAAACTAAAATATTTGATTGCAAGATCTAAAGATATACCTTCATGCACTCACCTCCCCAGCAACGGCGCCAGAAAAGAGCTTGATGTCTACTACACAACTTGTTCTTGTAGACTTGTGTTGGGCCTCCAAGAGCAGAATTTTTTAGGACAGTAGCAATTTTCCCTCAAGTGGATGACCTAAGGTTTATCAATCCGTGGGAGGCGTAGGATGAAGATGGTCACTCTCAAACAACCCTGCAACCAAATAACAAAAAGTCTATTGTGTCCCCAACACACCAAATACAATGGTAATTTGTATAGGTGCACTAGTTCGGCGAAGAGATGGTAATAAAAGGGTAGTAATGACAGTAGATATTGATTTTTGTAATAGGAACAAGAAAAAACAGCAAGGTAGCAATTGATAAAACGGAGCACAAACGGTATTGCAATGCTTGAAAATGAGGCCTAGGGTCTGTACTTTCGCTAGTGCAATCTCTCAACAATGCTAATATCATTGGATCATATAACCTTCCCTCAACATGCTATGAAGAATCACTCCAAAGTTCCTATCTAGCGGAGAACATAAGAAGAAATTGTTTGTAGGGTACGAAACCACCTCAAAGCTATTCTTTCCGATCAATCTATCCTAGAGTTCGTACTAAAATAACACCAAGCTATTCTTTCCGATCGATCTAACCATGAGTTCGTACTAAAATAACACCATACGATACACAACAACCAACTCTAAAGTCGCCTAGATACTCCAATGTCACCGCGAGTATCCGTGAGTTAATTATACGATATGCATCAAACTATTTCAGATTCATAATACTCAATCCAACACAAAGAACCTCAGAGTGCCCCAAGATTTCTGTCGGAGAAACAAAGACAAAAACGTGCATCAACCCCTATGCATAGATTACCCCAATGTCGCCTCAGGAATCCGCGACTTGAGTGCCAAAACATATATCAAGTGAATCAATATGATACCCCATTGTCACCACGGGTATTCATAGTAAGACATACATAAAGAGTTCTCAAATCCATAAAAGTATTTAGTCTGATAAAACAAAATCTCAAAAGGAAAACTCAATTCATCGCAAGATAGAGAGGGGAAAACACCATATGATCCAACTATATTAACAAAGCCCACGATACATCAAGATCGTGACATCTCAAGAACACGAGAGAGAGAGAGAGATTAACCACATAGCTACTGGTACAAACCCTCAGCCCCGAGGGTGGACTACTCCCTCCTCATCATGGTGGCCGCCGGGATGATGAAGATGGCCAACGGTGATGATTTCCCCCTCTGGCAGGGTGCCGGAATGGGGTCTAGATTGGTTTTTCGTGGCTACAGAGGCTTACGGTGGCGGAACTTCTGATCTAGGGTTCCCTCGAGGGTTTTTGGAATATTTAGAAATTTATAGGGCGAAGAGGCGGTGCGGGAGGCCACCGAGGTGGGCACAACCCACCAGGGCGCGCCTGGGCCCCCAGGCGCGCTCAGGTGGGTTGTGCCCCCCTTGGGGCACCCCTCTGGTACTTCTTTGGCCGAAGTTGTGTCTTCTGGTCCATAAAAGTTCTCCAAAAAGTTTTGCTGCGTTTGGACTTTGTTTGGTATTGATTTTCTGCGATGTAAAAAACAAGCAAAAAACAGCAACTGGCACTGGGCACTATGTCAATAGGTTAGTCCCAACAAATGATATAAAGTTGCTATAAAATGATTGTAAAACATCCAAGAATGATAATATAACAGCATCAATACTTCATAAATTATAGATACTTTGGAGACGTATCAGTGTATACCCATTAGAGGAAGGGAAAGGTCCCATATAATCAAAACCTCAAACATCAAATGGTTCAACAGCAAGTGAATAATTCATAGGCATTTCCTGATGCTTACCGATATTACCTATCCGTTGGCATTCATCACAAGATAAAACAAACTTCCGGGCATCCTTCAAGAGAGTAGGCCAATAAAAACCAGTTTGCAATACCTTGTGAGCAGTTCTATCTCCCACATAATGCCCTCCATAAGCTTCGGAGTGACATTTCCGTTGGATTTGTTCCTGTTCATGCTCAGGTATACAACGTCTAACAGTACCATCTACTCCTTCTTTATAAAGATGTGGGTCATCCCAAAAGTAATGTCTCAAATTATAGAAGACTTTTTTTTCTTTTGTTGGTATGTGAAACTAGGTGGTATATATTTAGCAACAATGTAATTAGCATAGTCAGCATACCAAGGAGTGTTATAAGAAACATTTATTGCAGCTAGTTGTTCATCAGGAAAGCTATCATCAATAGGTAGTGGGTCATCAAGAATATTTTCTAACCTAGACAAGTTATCTGCTACTGGGTTCTCAGCTCCTTTCCTATCAGTGATATGTAAATCAAATTCTTGTAGCAAGAGAACCCACCTAATGAGTCTAGGTTTAGCATCTTTCTTTTCCATAAGATATTTTATAGCAGCATGATCAGTGTGAACAATTACTTTGGAATCAACAATGTAAGATCTGAATTTGTCATAAGCAAACACGACTGCTAAAAATTCTTTTTCAGTAGTAGCATAATTTCTTTGGGAACTGTCTAGAGTTTTGCTAGCATAATGAATAACATTTAATTTCTTAACAACACCAATAGCATAATCACTAGCATCACACATAATTTCAAAAGGCACGTTCCAATCAGGTGGTTGAACAATAGGTGCAGAAGTTTAGGCTTTCTTAAGTGTTTCAAATGCTTCTACACAATCATCACCAAAAACAAATGGAACGTCCTTTTGTAAAAGATTTGTAAGAGGCCTAGAGATTTTAGAGAAGTCTTTAATAAACCTCCTATAGAAACCAGAATGGTCAAGGAAACTACGAATACCTTTAATATCTTTTGGACATGGCATTTTCTCAATTGCATCAACTTTAGCTTTATCCACCTCAATACATCGTTCAGAAATTTTATGCCCCAAGACAATACCTTCATTAACCACAAAGTGGCACTTTTCCCAATTCAAGACAAGATTAGTTTGCTCACATCTTTGCAAAACTCGATCAAGGTTGCTTAAGCAATCATCAAAAGAAGCTCCATAAACAGAAAAATCATCCATGAAAGCCTCAACAATCTTTTCAAAAAAATCAGAGAATATAGCAGTCATACATCTTTGAAAGGTAGCAGGTGCATTGCATAAACCAAAAGGCATAAGTCTATAAGCATAAGTTCCAAAAGGGCAAGTAAAAGTGGTTTTCTCTTGATCAGGTTGTGAAACAGGTATTTGAGAAAAACCAGAATATCCATCAAGGAAGCAAAAGTGTGTGTGTGTTGGATCGAAAGTAGGTCTAGAGGGGGGATTAGACTACTTGACCAAATAAAAATCTAGCCTTTTCCCAATTTTAAGTCTTGGCAGATTTTAGCAACTTAGCACAAGTCAAGCAATCAACCTACACATGCAATTCTAAGAGTGTAGCAGTGGAAAGTAAAACATTGCATATGAAGGTAAAGGGAAAGGTTTGGAGAAGGCAAACGCAATGTAGACACAGAGATTTTTGGCGTGGTTCCGATAGATGGTGCTATCGTACGTCCATGTTGATGGAGACTTCAACCCACGAAGGGTAACGGTTGCGCGAGTCCACGGAGGGATCCACCCACGAAGGGTCCACGAAGAAGCAACCTTGTCTATCCCACCATGGCCATCGCCCACGAAGGACTTGCCTCACTCGGGTAGATCTTCATGAAGTAGGTGATCTCCTTGCCCTTACAAACTTCTTGGTTCAACTCCACAATCTTGTCGGACGTTCCCAAGCGACACCTAACCAATCTAGGAGGCACCACTCTCCAAAAGGTAATAAATGGTGTGTTGATGATGAACTCCTTGCTCTTGTGCTTCAAATGATAGTCTCCCCAACAGTCAACTCTCTCTCACAGATTTGGCTATGGTGGAAAGATGTTTTGAGTGGAAAGCAACTTGGGGAAGGCTAGAGATCAAGATTCTTATGGTTGGATTGGAATGTCTTGGTCTCAACACATGAGTAGGTGGTTCTCTCTCAGAAAATGAGTAGTGGAAGTGTAGGCACATTCTGATGGCTCTCACTCAAATGGAGAAGGGGGTGGAGGGGTATATATAGCATCCACACAAAATCCAACCGTTACACACATTTGACCCAACTCGGTCAGACCGAATAGGAGAACTCGGTGAGACCGATTTAGTTCAAAATGTGAACATTAGGAATCTCGGTGGGACCGACTGGATCAACTCGGTGGGACTGATGTGCTAGGGCTAAGGGCAAACCTCATCTCGGTGAGACTGATTGCATGAACTCGTTGGTACTGATTTCAGCAATGAGAAAACAGAGAGTTGGTCAGGCAAACTCGGTGGGACCGATCGCTCATTTTGGTGAGACCGAAATGTTATGAAGGGAAACAGAGAGTTTGTCATGCAAACTCGGTGGGACCGATCGCTCATCTCGGTGAGACCGAAATGTTACAAAGGGAAACAAAGAGTTTGCAATGCCATCTCGGTTAGACCGAGATCCGTATCGGTGAGACCGAATTGTCTAGGGTTTCTGGCAGTGGCTATGTCAACTGAACTCGGTGGCGCCGGATAGATCAAATCGGTGGGGCCGAGTTTGACTTTGGGTTTTGGACATATATGGAAAAGAGAAAGTGGTTGAGGGTTTTGGAGCAATATCACTAAGCATTTTGAGCAAGTAGACCATTAAGCAACACCTCATCCCCTTTTAATAGTATTGGCTTTTCCTATGGACTCAATGTGATCTTGGATCACTAAAATGGAAGTGAAGAGTCTTGAGCTTTTGACCATCTTTGTCCTTAGCATTTTGAGGGGTCCACATATCTAGTCCATGCCATGCCAATCATTGAACTTTCTGAAATATTAGACTTGAATGGATATTAGTTCAATGAGCTATATGTTGTTATGAATTACCAAAACCACCCGGGGATTAGTTGCACTTTCAATCTCCCGCTTTTTGATAATTGATAACAACATATAGATCAAAGCTTCGACAATTGATAATATGAATGAAATACATCATCGCTTTGAAAAGTATGTGATAAGCAAGAGCTCCCCCTAAATTTGTGCATTATTGAAAATTTGCTTTTGAATGCAAATGCACAATTGATTAGGATCACGGGTCACTCTTCCATGTCACATACATCTTGGTGGAGCGCTCAAAATGATAGAATATAAAGAACATGCACTCATCACCAAGGGAAAACGTGATTGATCATACACAAGTATCATAGATAGCATCACACAAGCACACATTAAACTATAATATGATCAAACACATGATCACGAGAGTATCTCACAAACAAGCACAAATATTGTAGCAAGAATCAAACGAGCAAACGATCAAAGATCAAAGTAGCAAGAGAGGCAACAAAAAGCAAAACTCGCAAAACACACTCTCTCTCTCTCTCGAAGCCTAATGATCTATACACTTTCTCCCCCTTTGGCAACAAGTTACCAAAAAGCTCGAAAATGCATAGTGCTATGCGGCACTCTAGGCACGATCTCCGGGAGCTCTGGTGTGCGTAGATGGCGTGGAGAGGAGTCCGTCTGCAAAAACTTCAGCTGACGTCTGTGGAGCTGGAGGAGTTGAAACTGGAGGTATGATTGAGGCAGTTGCTACAGGTGCTAAAATGGTAGTCCTGGAGTCTCTGACAACTGGCACAGCTATAGACCTTTGTGCCCTTGGCACTCACTGAAAAGCATTAGTGGTTGGTCTGTCACTTCTATCCTCAACTTCTTCCTGGAGCTTCTCCACAGTAGTCTGGATCTCTGTGACCTTGACATCTAGATCATGGAATTTGGTCTCAATGATCCTTTCAAGACTTTCTTGATTTTGAGTCAGGGTGCCCAAGCCCTTCTCAATCCTCACAGTAGCCTCAAGAAGATAACTGAGTTGATCTTGCTTGGTCTTGAGCATCACTTGTGAAGCATCTGGTGCAGTGGCTGCCTTTGCTGCTTTTGCAGCTTTTGCTCTCTCTCTCTCTCTCTCTTCTCCTGGGCTTCTGCACAAGTTGGATGAGATGCATCCATGACAACCTCGTTGTACTCAAATTCTGGCCTCAGGGGAAGATGCTCTTTATCTAGAAGATATGTCCATGTCCCCATCTTGGAGTTGATTAGCATCTGTATGTGAGGGGCATATCCACATGATCTCTTCTGATCAGCTGCAGTTCTCTTCACTGTCTCAACAATTAGAGTCATCACTTTGAACTTCTGTGGCACATCAAACATATGGAGCAAGTTGATGGAGTGACTTAGGATCATTCTATGATCTCTTGACTTGGGCAAAAGGGTATGCCTCAGAATGGTGTTGATGGTGGTCAGCCCTGCCAGCAGAAAGTATATCGACCCAAGCTTGTGAGTCTCCAAGGCATCATCAGGAATGGCCTTGTCAATATTTGTCATGGAGTTGTGATCTTTCCTTGGCTTGGCATATACATCTGTATCATTTTCATCTTCCTTAGGGGCATTGATCAACTTGGCCCATTCAGAGATAGTTGATTGGTACCTTCTACCTTCAGTCATCCAGACAATCCGTCCATCCGGATAGAAATGAGCAGTGGAGTAGAATTGCATTATCATCTCATCATTCCAATTGGTCAACTTCTGACCAACAAACCTGTCCACGTCATTCATCCTGAAGCTCTCATGCACGCCTGGGAAGTAGTCCTCATTGTCATCAATGTACTTCCAGTCAACCCACCTCATGTCATTGACAATGGGTTTCTTGTCTAACAAGACTGTCTCATAGAGGTCCTGTTGTTCCTTGGTGTGGAATTGATAATCTACAGCAGTCCTTCTCCTGGTGGCATAGGGATCTGTCTGTCTCCATAATCTCAGACCAGCATCCTTCCTTTCCTTCATGTTTTCAGCAACAGGATGGTCATCACTACGATCAGGAATCTTTGGCTTCAACTTTCTGAGCACTTGTTGTTCTTCATCCTCTTGAACATCAGGCACTGGGGCCTTGTTCTTCTCAGCAGCAGGGATGTTTCTGGTGGATCTCTTGGATGCAGCAGAGTTTTGGAGCTTGAGCTTGAGTTGGAGGCTTGGGGGCTAATTTGGGCCTTGATGGAGAAGCCTCTGATCTTATAGCATCCCCCATGAGCTTTTGAGTCTTTGGAGGTGGTGCAGCTGGCTCTTCCTCCTCCTCATCTTCATCCGAGTCTCTCATCATAGATGGTTTACCAATGACTCTGGCAATAGTCTTCCTCACTCTCTCCTTCCTCTTCTTTCCTCCAGCAGCCTCTTCTTCTCTAGCAGCACTTGGTGCAGCAGCATCAGCTTGTGTAGAGGCTCTGGCTTTTGACATAGGATTTCTCTTGACAGGAGCTTTCTTTGGCATACCAGGCTTGGTGGCAGCAGCTGCAGTATACTCCTTCTTCAGCACTTTCTTCTTGGAGGTCACCTCCTCCTCAACAACAAAATCCTCATCTTTAGAATCTGAGGCTCTCTTCTTCCTTTGCCTAGTAGCAGCCTTAGGCAAGTTGCTTGGAGTGCTTCTTCTACCTTCATCATAACTGTTGTTGGAGGGACTAGTGCCCTGACTGAGATTCACTTGCTCTTCAGACCTGTTCTGGCTGTCACTGCCCTCTGACATCTCTGAAACTAACCCTGTGAATAGATCGGTATAGATAGAGTGGATGAACATCACAAAGCACAGCTATTTTGCAAAAACATTGAGGCAAAAACTTAACTTTAGTTTTCTGCAGAAAGCATTTCGGAGCTACCGATATGACAAACTCGGTGACACCAAAGCACAAACAAAATCTAAACATACAAATTCGGTCAAACCGAAATGCAGTTCGGTGATTCCGAGTTGCTAGGGTTTCACAGAGTATGAGATTTCGGTCGCACCGATTAGCACGCTTCGGTTAGACCGAGTTGTACTTGTGCAATGGCCTAAGCCAAATCGGTGAAACCGAGATCCTTAGATCGGTCGGTCCGAGATGAGTTCGGCGAAAACCTAACCCTAAGTTTTGCATCAAATCTATTCTAATGGAATTTTTCGGTGGATAGATTTATCTCATTCGTGGAAAGAATAATGGCAATGATCTTTGTGCAAAAATCAGAGTAGAAGGACGCACAAAGAGATCGAGTTCGTACCCTAACTTGGCGACGAAGTCGCTACTGTGACAACGGCGGTGAGATTCCCATTGACGGTGGCGGAGACCAGTGGCAGGAGGCACTAGCGATGACAGTGACGATCCGGAGACCAAGGGGCGGCAGAGCTGGGTGAGGGAGTCCTAGATTAAGGGGTCCTCGGGCGTCCGGGCTACGTAATGTGGGCCGGACTAATGGGCCATGAAGATACAAGACAGAAGACTCTCTCCCGTGTCCGGATGGGACTCTCCTTGGCGTGGACGGCAAGTTTGGCGTTCGGATATGAAGATTCCTTTCTCTGTAACCGACTTTGTACAACCCTAGTCCCCTCCGGTGTCTATATAAACCGGAGGGTTTAGTCCGTAGAGGCAACAATCACAATCGCAATCATAATCAGACAGGCTAGACTTCTAGGGTTTTAGCCATCACGATCTCGTGGTAGATCAACTCTTGTAATACTCATATTCATCAAGATCAATCAAGCATGACGTAGGGTATTACCTCCATAGAGAGGGCCCAAACCTGGGTAAACATCGTGTCCCTCATCTCCTGTTACCATCGACCTTAGACGCACAGTTCGGGACCCCCTACCTGAGATCCGCCGGTTTTGACACCGACATTGGTGCTTTCATTGAGAGTTCCGCTGTGTCATCGCTAGAAGACTCGATGTCTCCATCAATCATCCACAACGATGCTGCCTTGAGGGAGGTCTTTCTCCCTGGTCAGATCTTCGTATTCGGCGGCTTCGTACTGCGGGCCAACTCGCTTGGCCGTCTAGAGCAGATCGACAGCTACGCCCCTGGCCATCAGGTCAGATTTGGAAGCTTGAACTACGTTGCTGATATCCGCGGAGACTTGATCTTCGACGGATTCGAGACCATGGCAGCCGCTCCCTACCACCACGATGAACATGACCTAAATCTGTCATCGGACCATACCCGGGAGATAGCTCCTGTAACCGCTCTGGCCCTAGATCCGGAGCAGATTGCGCCATCCGAGGACGGGAAGCTCAGCCCCGCCACGGAAGCCGCAGACTCAGCGGCGTTGGAGCCGCACACAGACCCAACTTCGAACAAGATCTGTGTCACCGGAACCTTGGATTCGTCTCCGGCCACAGGTTCCGAACCGCGTGCGTCCATGCCCATCGAGCTCGATCGGGCGCCGATCGTCGAGTTCAGCTCCGCGGACATCTTCCGGCACTCACCTTTGGGTGATGTGCTAAACTCATTAAAAACCCTCTCCTTAGCGGGGGACTCACAGCCGAACTATATCCGGTTTGAACTGGAGGCTGATGATGGAGAATTTCGCTTCCCACCCACCACCCACTTCATTGCCACTGTCGAAGACTTAACCGACATGCTCGATTACGACTCCGAAGACATCGACGGTATGGACGACGATGCCGGAGAGGAGCAGGCCCAAAACCCGCCGTTCACTAGGCGCTGGAAAGCCACCTCCTCGTATGACGTGTACATGGTGGATACCCCCAAAGAGAATAACGGTGATAACAAGAAAGATCCAGTCGAGGATAAACCCCCTGAGACACGGCCAAAGTGCCGGTGTCAGCGGCACCGCCCTAAATCACGCCGTGGAAAAGACAGCAATACCGGCACGAGAGAAAACAATACTCCGGATGAGGCCGAAGACAAAGAAGATCCCGTTGAGCCGACCTTCGAACAGGACGATAGGGAAGATGGGCAAGCCAGCCCTAACGAACAGGCCATAAACGAAGACTCAGAGGACAGCAACTATCTTCCACCCTCCGAAGATGAGGTGAGCCTCGGTGACGAAGACTTTATCGTGCCTGAGGAACCTGTCGAACAGGAGCGCTTTAAGCGCTGGCTAATAGCCACTGCGAGGAGCCTGAAAAAGAAACAGCAGCAGCTTCAAGCTGATCAAGATCTACTCAACGACAGATGGACTGATGTCCTGGCAGTCGAGGAATACGGACTCGAGCGCCCCATTAAAAGTTACCCGAGGCGTAAACTGCTACCCCAATTCGACGACGAGGCACTTGAGCCCATGCCATCAACACGTAATGCGGCTGACCGACCACCACGTGGCCAGGACAAAGCGGCAACTCGAGCCAAACACCAGCCCATACTGCCTCGCCACAAAAGCAGAGACATAACAGCCCGGGGTCATACATATGACCTGCGGCAGGACCTGGACAATAGAGCAGGTCAGTCCAGATCGATCTACGGATCGGGGGGCATGCCTCGGCGCGCGACGACGGCTATCAAGCCAGACGTGACAAACATAACCACGTCCGGGCCGAAAACCGCAGACGGCCTACATCCGAACTACGTCGCGACTTGGCCCGATATAGAGGCGCCGCACACCCCCTTTGCTTCACTGATGAAGTAATGAAACACGAGTTCCCGGAAGGGTTTAAACCCGTAAATATCGAATCATATGATGGAACAACAGATCCTGCGGTATGGATTGAGGATTTTCTTCTCCATATTTATATGGCCCGCGGCGATGACCTTCACGCCATCAAATACCTCCCATTAGAACTGAAGGGGCCAGCTCAGCACTGGTTAAACAGTCTGCCTGAAAACTCCATTGGCAGTTGGGAGGACTTGGAAGACGCCTCTGAAGCCAAGAATAGCAATGACAAGCCCCGACGCAACAGGCACAAGCACCGGAGCAATGGTGGCACTGCCGATGACACGGCGGTCAACGCCGGTTTCAGTGACTCCAAGTCCGGCCAGCGGAAGAAGCCATACAAAAGAAACAATTCATTCTCATCCAGCTTGGACCGCATACTCGATCGTCCATGCCAGATCCACGGCACCCCTGATAAACTAGCCAATCATACCAACAGAGAATGTTGGGTTTTTAAACAGGCCGGCAAGTTAAATGCCGAAAACAAGGAGAAGGGGTCGCAAAGCAAGGATGACGACGAGGAGTCCCGTCCGCCGAACAAAGGAGGACAGAAAAAGTTCCCTCCCCAGGTTAAAACGGTGAACATGATATACGCCACTCATATCCCCAAAAGGGAGCGCAAGCGAGCGCTCAGGGACATCTACGCGATGGAGCCAGTCGCCCCAAAGTTCAACCCATGGTCGTCCTATCCGATCACCTTTGATCGCAGGGACCATCCGACCAGTATTCGTCATGGCGGTTCAGCCGCACTAGTCCTCGATCCAATTGTTGATGGATTCCATCTCACGCGCGTCCTCATGGACGACGGCAGCAGCCTGAACCTGCTCTATCAGGATACAGTGCGCAAAATGGGCATCGATCCCTCAAGGATCAAACCCACAAAAACTACCTTTAAAGGAGTCATACCAGGTGTGGAGGCCCGCTGTACGGGCTCAATCACACTGGAGGTTGTCTTCGGATCCCCGGACAACTTCAGAAGTGAAGAGTTGATCTTCGATATCGTCCCCTTCCGCAGCGCCTATCATGCACTGCTCGGACGAACTGCATTTGCTCGATTCAATGCGGTGCCACACTATGCTTATCTCAAGCTCAAGATGCCGGGACCACGCGGTGTCATAATAGTTAATGGAAACACGGAGTGCTCCCTCTGTACCGAGGAGCACACCGCGGCCTTGGCAGCGGAAGTACAGAGCGGCCTTGCCAAACAGAATCTTAATTCAGCGGCGAAGCTCCCGGACACTGTCAAGCGGATCCGGACTACTCCGCAGCATAACAGTCCGGCTCGTCAGGAGTTAGACTAGCAATCCGGCCTCCGTCTCCGTCCCGGCCAAATGGCGGCATACGTACCACGCGTCCATAACTACACACTCAAAATACCATGGGCATAGACGGAGGCATAACTATATTGTGGTCCATAATACGGCTCGACCTCCCCTGGACACACGTACTCTCACTTTTTCTTTTTCATCCTTTTCAGGTTTCTTTTCCACAGGCCCCTCAAGACGGCCTGATCATCGGTCCTTTCGAAGAATAGATACACCAAGACAGCGAGAAGCATTGAGGTATACGGGACTCTTTAGGAGGTCTTTTTGACGTTCACTCTACCTATTTTCAGGACCCGCACACAGCTCTCCCTTGGTCATGGCATGTTAAATAGCCCTGTAGCTTATCACACTACTTGTACGCTTTGACGTATCAATAAAATTATAATGGAAATAGTTCGCGGCCCAACTTCTGCGGCACTAGCTTACTACTTCATTTTTTCTTGATAATCTTATCAATTGCACCCGTACACTTTGGTATGGCCTAAATTCACCAGGGGCTTTATTGCGCCCCATATTACGGCAACAAAGTCCGAACACTTTTACAGTATAGTTCGGCACCCCGAATTTAGCATTATATGCATTGGCTCCGAATCATGTCTTTGGTCAATAGTTGGGTTGCCCGGCACCTGTGCTTGCTACCCTACGTTCCGCTATATCGGCTAGGGTAGTAAAGGGAGAACTACTGCGATTGTGCCCAGGTTCATCCGGATGAGCACCTCAGTAGAGAAAGCCGAAAACTGACTGTCATGATGCGGCGAGAGCCGGTTAGCTCTTCGGAGGTTACAAATCTTTTGCGATTTTTTCCGCATTATGCGATGAATCGGTCTCTACCCGATCTGGTGTTTACAGCACCCTAGTTCGGATTCACGAATACTAGGGGCTGCGCCTAAATTTCTATTATAAAACTTCTATGGCTAAGTGAGGGTGATAAAGCCACATAGTCCGGTTGCCTGGTTCGTTGCGCTAAACACCTCCTTCAAGGACCAAACTTTGGATAAAGAGTGTTTAGATTTTATCCCGAACACCCCCGTACTTCCTACATGGGGGCTGAAGCCGACGACTGGCCAACTCTCAGATTTAATAAAATGGCCGCACAGGAGGAAAAATCTTGATATAAACAACTAACATTATATTACATATCAATTTTGTTTTGCAGGTCAGGGTAACATGAACATATTCATCCAAAGATAATGTCTTTTGCACACTGCTCCGCTACAATGCAGGATCCCTCCAGGACATCGTCAAAATATCGCTCGGGTGTGCGGTGCTCCTTGCCCACGGGCGGTCCCTCGGTAGCGAGCTTGACAGCGTTCATCTTCGCCCACTGTATCTTGACACGGGCGAAGGCCATCCGCGCACCTTCGATGCAGACCAACCGCTTGATGGCATCAAGCCGAGGGCAGGCAGCAACCAGTCGCTTCACGAGCCCGAAGTAGCTGGTGGGTATGGCTTCGGCAGGCCATAGCCGGATTATCAAATCCTTCATGGCCAATTCAGCCGCCCTATGCAGCCCGGTCAGCTGTTTCAGCTGATCGTTGAAGGGCACCGGATGCTCTGGCGCAAGGTATTGCGACCAGAACAGCTTCTCCGTTGAGCTCCCCTCTTCGGCTCAGAAGAAATCCGCAGCATCAGCAATGCTGCGCGGCAGATCCGCAAACGCTCCTGGTGAACTCCAAATCTGGGTCAGTAAGAGGTACCTTTTCTTCACAAATTTGCTTTGCATTATAAAGGCCTTACCCGCTGTGATTTTCCTAGCCTCTTGGATTTCCTGGAGGGCGCTCTGGGCTTCAACCCGGGCCTCTTGTGTGCTTTGGTGGGCCTTAGCAAGTTCGGACTCTTGATCCGTAATCTTGCGCTCCAAGGACTCGCATTTCTTTACAGCGTCTTGGAGCTCTTGTTGGACCTCACCGACCCTGGCCTCACACTTTTCGCGGACGGATTGTTCCTCTGCTGCTCTCTTTTGGGCCTCGGCCAGCGCCTTTTTAAGGGCCTCCACCTCGGTCGCTGCTCCTACAAATATCATGGCACTATGGTCAATACCAATCATCTATCCTTTCTGATATACAGAAGGTCATGGCATACCTTGCTTGTCCTCCGGCTGCTTTTTTACACGGCCGAGTTCTTCCTCGGCCCGCTCCAGACTCTGCTTCAGTCCGGAGACTTCGGCAGCATGGGAGGTCGCAGCCAGCAGCGACGCCTGTTTTTTCACATAGACATGTATGGTTAGTCTCCTGCGAAAATTGTTTGATCCTCTGTCCGTCTTTTCTTTTCGAACACCGGACAGTGTCTCAGGGGCTACTGTCTATACTGTGACATTCTTTTTATATAATTGCGTTTCATACCTCAAAACCTGTTAGAAGGCTTGTGCAGGCTTCGGTCAGTCCGCTCTTCGCGGACTGAATCTTCTCAATCACCGTACCCATGAGGGCACGGTGTTCCTCTACAATGGAAGCACTTCGCAGCGCTTCCAGTAGGGTGTTCGGTGCCTCTGGTTGGACAGAGGTCACCGGTGAAATGGGCACACCCCCTTCTTTCGAAGGAGGCTACTTGCCGGATTCCGGAGCCGTATAGGTCTCCGGGACCGTATTCGGCTGAGGGCCGAATTGGACCTGGCCCCCATTGCCAGGCTCCATGGGGATTTGCTCCCCCATGTGTCCGGCGGCCGAGGTTTCACCCTCTGGTGCCGCGCTGACGGCCTCCTGCATCTCTCCCCGGCCTGGGATCCTTTGGGACAACACCTCAGTGTCATCCATGGCCTTGGGAGAGGAGGCCGCCGGAAGGGACCCGCTTTCCATTACCTTCGGGTCCAGCGAATCCCCCGAAGATGAGGATCGCTCGAGGTCGGAACGAACCGGACTGCAAGTACATGATTCAAACATGTTAAAACTATGGAGAGAAGAGGCTGGATATATGAATGCGTCAGGGTCTTTGAGTACTCATGATCCGGCCAGGGGCTTGTCTCGGGGGCGCCGCTCTGGGCTGCTGTCGACATCCCACGCGGAGTTATCCGCGAGGGAGACCTTCCCCTTCTTGGACGCCTCCGCCTCCAGATTTACGGAGGCCGCCCTTTTCTTCCTTCCCCCCTCAGGGGGAGAGTGGCTTTCCTCCTCCTCCTCCTCGTCCTCTGCGGCGGAGGAGTGAGTCTCGACGTCTTCGGACATCGCGGGCGAAGTTCCCTTGCGACGTAGACCACTTCTGGTCTCCTTGGCCTTTTTCTTGGCCTTCTTCTCTGGCGCCTGGTAGGGCGCCGGGACCAGCATCTTCGTCAGAAGCGGGATGGCTGGTTCCTCGGGCAGCGGAGTTGGACACTTAATCCGCTCTGCCTTCTTCGACCAGACCTGAAAAAATAAATAGGGAGGCTTAGGCATTTTCCCTGAGTAAGGAAGTAAAGGATACACCTTGAAAGCACGAAAAACTTACCGGACTGGCGGGATGGGCCAGGTCGTGCCCGCGGTCCTCGGTTGTCTCCGGCCATTTCTCGCTGGCCTTAAAAAGCACCTTCCAGATGTCTTCGTGTGTAGTTCCGAAGAACTGTTGCAAGGTCTGGTGCTCGGCCGGATCGAACTCCCACAGATGGCAAGTCCGGCTTTGGCATGGAAGGATCCGGCGAACTAGCATCACCTAGATCACATTGACAAGCTTGACGTTCTTGTACACCATGCTCTGAATACGCGCCTGCAGCGCTGTCAGCTCGTCCGACGACGCCCAATTCAGGCCCTTCTCTAGCCAGGAGGTGAGCCGCATTGGGGCTCCCGACTTGAATTCGGGAGCCGCGGCCCAGGTAGCGTTGCGGGGCTCTGTGATATAGAACCACAGTTGATGCCACCCTTTGACGGTCTCCACAAAGGTACCTTTGGGCCATGTGACGTTGGGCATCTTGCTCACCATGGCGCCTCCGCACTCTGCGTGTTGGCCATCCACCACCTTCGGCTTCACAATGAAGATCTTGGGCCACAGTTCGAAGTGGGGTGGGATGCGGAGGAAAGCCTCGCACACGACAATAAATGCCGAGATGTTGAGGAAAGAATTTGGGGCTAGATCATGGAAATCTAGCCCGTAGAAGAACATGAGTCTGCGGACGAAAGGGTGGAGAGGAAACCCTAACCCGCGGACGAAGTGGGGGATGAACACCACCCTCTCATGAGGCCTGGGGGTGGGGATGATCTGTCCCTTGGCCGGAAGCCGATGGGCGATTTCCTTGGCCAAATACCCCGCCTCCCGGAGCTTCGTGATGTCCTTCTCCTTGACGGAGGAGGCCATCCACTTGCCTTGTGCTCCGGATCCGGACATGGTCGGAGTGCTTCTTTGAGGCGGAAAAGATGAGAACTTGGGCGCTGGAGCTCGAGAATGGAGAGGCAGAGAAAGAGAAGGCGTGGGTGAAAGGGGGGAATCCTCATCTCCTTATAGAGGCAGCGAATATCAAGCGCCTCCCCACTCACCTTAAAACTCACCTATTCCCAAGGGCCATGTAGATGGCACGGTTGGATTACCCACACCCGTATTGATGAGAATCCCGTAATAAAGGGACACGATCTCTGCTGTGACAAGGCGTGCCACTGGAAACCGCATCTTAAAGCATGGAGCGGGAGGCTAAAGAACGGTTCAAAATAATGACCATGCGGGAATGTGGTGTCGCGTTACAAAAAATTGTCAGCGGATTGGACTCGTGAAATATTATACTCTCTGCGGTTTTGTGTGGTACTTGTTTTGCAGAGCCGGACACTTTTTCTGTGCTCGAAGTCTGTTTTGGAGTATTCGTAGGAGGAACCCGCCTTGCAATGCCGAAGACAATCTGCGCGCCGGACACATCATCATTGAAGCCTGGTTCAGGGGCTACTGAGGGAGTCCTGGATTAAGGGGTCCTCGGGCGTCCGGGCTACGTAATGTGGACCGGACTGATGGGCCATGAAGATACAAGACAGAAGACTCTCTCCCCTCTCCGGATGGGACTCTCCTTGGCGTGGACGGCAAGTTTGGCGTTCGGATATGAAGATTCCTTTCTCTGTAACCGACTTTGTACAACCCAAGTCCCCTCCGGTGTTTATATAAACCAGAGGGTTTATTCCGTAGAGCCAACAATCACAATCGCAATCATAATCAGACAGGCTAGACTTCTAGGGTTTTAGCCATCACGATCTCGTGGTAGATCAACTCTTGTAATACTCATATTCATCAAGATCAATCAAGCAGGACGTAGGGTATTACCTCCATAGAGAGGGCCCGAACCTGGGTAAACATCGTGTCCCTCGTCTCCTGTTACCATCGACCTTAGACGCACAGTTCAGGACCCCCTACCCGAGATCCGCCGGTTTTGACCCCGTCACTGGGCAGGCACGGTCGAGTGGTTTGGAGAGTTTTCAAAATTTTCAACCCGCAGAATATATACCCAGTCACTGTCGGTGTGACTGAGTGGAACTACTCGGTGGCACCGAGATGCAAACCTGCTAGCAGTTACTGCAACTCGGTATGACCGAATTGTTCGAATCGGTTGCACCGAGGTGAAAACCTAGATCAACTGAATGAATTCGATGAGACCGAGTGGAGTGAGTTGGTCTGACCGAGATGCATTAAGAGGTTTTGGAAGTTTAAGCCCTTGACGGATCGGTGGCTCCGAGTGCTCCTCACCCGGAGGGTCCAAATTCGACTTGTTCAAACTTTGTGATGTAGCATGAAAAGAGTTTGAGACGAGAAAAGCATAGATAGCTAGAGGGAGTTCTTGGGCATTCTTGTCCATCCATTTGGCAAAGGAAAACCAAACAATCAAAGCAACAAATGGATGTCCTCGAACGGAGAAAATTATGCATCCAACATGCTCACACAATAAGATGGCAAATAAAGCATGTGGCAAAGCATGCACAAGCACTCTAGCATCTATCAAGCAATTGGCGATGACTAGGTCATCTATATATGAGTATATTGACTTAGGAGTCAAATGAGAACATTTGATCATAGGTCATACTCATCGTTTAAGTACAAGTGGGGTTACCACTTTTACATAAAGCATTGTTGTGTTCACATCATTAGAGTTGCTTTAGCTCAATTCTTAGAGCAAAGCTCCCCCTAGATGTGATATCCCCCCTAAGAGGGATGAACTAACCTTGGGTTTTGTCGAAGATGACTTCATGTAGATGTGGATGCTGAATGTTGATGTAGATCATTTGGAGCAATCCATTGGAGTGAGTTGCACTTTCAACACCTATATGGGTTAGTCCCACAAGGAACACACAAGGATATCCATAGACATAGAGTGAAATACACATATGATGATGTCCATGAAAGCATTAGGTTACCTTGTCCCTTGTCTTACCAACAAGATGGTTTGTGACTCCTTGAACTAGTGCAAGATATGGAAGTTGATTGCACTTGTCCTTGCCAAAATGAATATGAGTGAAGTATGTTGGCGGAGTCACCCTCAAGAACTCTCTAGTTCTTCTTCTTTGGGATCCACATCAACTTGATGGGAATCCTTGGAGTTGTAGTCGTACTTGATGAAGTAGAACTTGATGTAGTCTTGGGAACCCACTTGACCAAGGCCTCAGGAGCTTCTTCAAATGCATCAATCTCCTCTTGAAGCTTGTCCTTGCCTTTTAGCTTGTGGTCTTGTGGTGGAAGATCATCTTGAGCTTGTGTTCCCTTGGAAGAAGTGGGGTCAGACTTCTCTTGTTGAGGAACAAACTTCGTCTTGGGGTATTGATCTTCTTCCCACTCAACTCCATTGGCATTGAACTTGCGTTCAAAACCAACACCTTGATTCTTCCGGTGCCTTCCTTGCTTCCGTACAATTTCCTCAAATTGCTTACTTCCGGCAAGGCTCTTGTAAACACCTTTCTCTATAATTCCCTTCAATAAGCTATTTTCTTGTTCAAGTGTAACTTGGCTAAGAGAATCATTAGTGGAATCAAGAGAACTACTAGAAGCAACAATATTGGATTTACCATGATTATTCTTACTGCTAGAAGAAGAATCTTTCTTGCTCTTGTTACTAGATTTTACTTGTGGCATGTAAGTAGACAAGAGTAAACGCTTGGCAATGTAAGAAGAACTTTTCTTTCAAAGATCCTCATTGATTGCCTTTAAGAACCCATGCTCTTGCTCTAAATTGAGCTTCTCAAAGCGTAGCTTCTCATGAGTCTTTAAAAGCTCTCGATGATCCTCTAAGGTAGTTTCATGAGCTAACTTAAGAGTGTTTAGTTCTTTAGTTAGACGCTCAATCTCCTTCTTGTCATTGTCATTCGTTTTATCTTGATTAGCATGATTAATAGCAATTCCATCATGGTTTTCATCACTAGTGTTGTCAACAAGTAAATCATCATCACCTAGCAAATCAACTTCATCACTATTGAAATCAACGTACTCGGGGTGTGATACCTTGGGGCCTTTAGCCATGAAGCATCTTCCAATTCCTTCATTTGGTGAGTCAAATATGTCGTAGGAGTTGGATGACACAAGTGCAAGACTGGCAACACCTTCATCTTGAGTATATTCGGAGTCGGAGTGATAACTTCTCTCGGAGTGGTTGTCGGAGTCAGAACCGGATACCCATTCACCAACATGAGCTTGATGTCTTCGTCTTGTGTAGCTCTTTGATGACTTGTCTTTCCTTTCCGAATCCTTGCTTCTATGAGAGGGTCTTCGTTCATAACGATCATCTCTACTCCTTCTCTCTCTTGGTGGTGATTCTTCTCTTTTACTTCTTCTCTTGGGAGAATCTTCTCTTTTCTTGTAGGGAGCCGTACACTCATTAGAGTAGTGTCCGGGTCTTCCACAATTGTAGCAATTGCGATCATGACTAGAAGATCTTTTGTCATTGTAGGACCTTGACTTGGAACTTCTCTCTTTGCTTCTACTCTTGTAGAACTTGTTGAAGTTCTTCACCATTAAGCTCAATTCTTCATTGAAGACTTGTTTCTCACTTGATGTTGCAGGAGCATCACATGAGGCTTTGTAAGCACCACTAGATTTGTTGTGAAGCTCTTCCTTATCCTTGAGTGACATCTCATGAGCAACAATTCTACCAATGACTTCGGTTGGCTTGAGATCTTTGTAATTGGGCATCATTTGGATCAAGGTGCACACGGTATCATATTTTCCATCCAAGGCTCTTAGGATCTTCTTGATGATGAATTTGTCGGTCATCTCTTCGCTTCCTAAGCCGGCAATCTCATTTGTGGTGAGAGCAAGCCTAGAGTACATTTCAACGACTCCTTCACCATCCTTCATTTTGAACTTATCCAGTTGACTTTGAAGCACATCCAATTTGGATTCCTTGACGGACTCGGTACCTTCGTGCATATCAACCAAAGTATCCCAAATTTCCTTTGGATTCTCAAGACGGCTGATTTTGTTGAATTCTTCGAGGCACGATCCATTGAAGAGAATACCGCAAGCTTGAGCATTGTATTGCAACTTCTTTAATTCTTCTACGGTTGCTTCATGATCCGGTTCTCTTCCATCCTCAAAGAATTCACCTTGCAAGCCAACACGCACAATAGCCCAAATGGCGGGGTTATGACCAAGAATATGCATTTTGATCTTATGCTTCCAACTAGCAAAATTAGTACCATCAAAGTAAGGACCTCTACGGTGGTAGTTTCCCTCGCTAGACGCTATCCTCTCCTAGGTTGTGAAACCAAGGCTATGATCACCAAAGCTATGGAAATCAAGGCTAATGGAGACCAAAGCTCTGATACCACTTGTAGGATCGAAAGTAGGTCTAGAGGGGGGATTAGACTACTTGACCAAATAAAAATCTAGCCTTTTCCCAATTTTAAGTCTTGGCAGATTTTAGCAACTTAGCACAAGTCAAGCAATCAACCTACACATGCAATTCTAAGAGTGTAGCAGCGGAAAGTAAAACAATGCATATGAAGGTAAAGGGAAAGGTTTGGAGAAGGCAAATGCAATGTAGACACGGAGATTTTTGGCGTGGTTCCGATAGGTGGTGCTATCGTACGTCCACGTTGATGGAGACTTCAACCCATGAAGGGTAACGGTTGCGCGAGTCCACGGAGGGCTCCACCCATGAAGGGTCCACGAAGAAGCAACCTTGTCTATCCCACCATGGCCATCGCCATGAAGGACTTGCCTCACTCGGGTAGATCTTCACGAAGTAGGTGATCTCCTTGCCCTTACAAACTTCTTGGTTCAACTCCACAATCTTGTCGGACGTTCCCAAGCGACACCTAACCAATCTAGGAGACACCACTCTCCAAAAGGTAATAAATGGTGTGTTGATGATGAACTCCTTGCTCTTGTGCTTCAAATGATAGTCTCCCCAACACTCAACTCTCTCTCACAGATTTGGCTATGGTGGAAAGATGATTTGAGTGGAAAGAACCTTGGGGAAGGCTAGAGATCAAGATTCTTATGGTTGGATTGGAATGTCTTGGTCTCAACACATGAGTAGGTGGTTCTCTCTCAGAAAATGAGTAGTGGAAGTGTAGGCACGTTCTGATGGCTCTCACTCAAATGGAGAAGGGGGTGGAGGGGTATATATAGCCTCCACACAAAATCCAACAGTTACACACATTTGACCCAACTCGGTCAGACCGAATAGGAGAACTCGGTGAGACCGATATAGTTCAAAATGTGAACGTTAGGAATCTCGGTGGGACCGACTGGATCAACTCGGTGGGACCGATGTGCTAGGGCTAAGGGCAAACCTCATCTCGGTGCGACCGATTGCATGAACTCGGTGGGACCGATTTCAGCAATGAGCAAACAAAGAGTTGGTCAGGCAAACTCGGTGGGACCGATCGCTCATTTCGGTGAGACCAAAATGTTACGAAGGGAAATAGAGAGTTTGTCATGCAAACTCAGTGGGACCGATCGCTCATCTCGGTGAGACCGAAATGTTACGAAGGGAAACAGAGAGTTTGTAATGCCATCTCGGTTAGACCGAGATCCGTATCGGTGAGACCGAATTGTCTAGTGTTTCTGGCAGTGGCTATGTCAACTGAACTCGGTGGCGCCGGATAGATCAAATTGGTGGTGCCGAGTTTGACTTTGGGTTTTGGACATATATGGAAAAGAGAAAGTGGCTGAGGGTTTTGGAGCAATATCACTAAGCATTTTGAGCAAGTAGACCATTAAGCAACATCTCATCCCCTTTTAATAGTATTGGCTTTTCCTATGGACTCAATGTGATCTTGGATCACTAAAATGGAAATGAAGAGTCTTGAGCTTTTGCCAATCTTTGTCCTTAGCATTTTGAGGGTCCACATATCTAGTCCATGCCATGCCAATCATTGAACTTTCTGAAATATTAGACTTGAATGGATATTAGTTCAATGAGCTATATGTTGTTATGAATTACCAAAACCACCCGGGGATTAGTTGCACTTTCAATCTCCCCCTTTTTGGTAATTGATGACAACATATAGATCAAAGCTTCGACAATTGAGAAGTATGTGATAAGCAAGAGCTCCCCCTAAATTTGTGCATTATTTAAAATTTGCTTTTGAATGCAAATGCACAATCGATTAGGATCATGGGTCACTCTTCCATGTCACATACATCTTGGTGGAGCGCTCAAAATAATAGAATATAAAGAACATGCACTCATCACCAAGGGAAAATGTGATTGATCATACACAAGTATCATAGATAGCATCACACAAGCACACATTAAAGTATAATATGATCAAACACATGATCATGAGAGTATCTCACAAACAAGCACAAATATTGTAGCAAGAATCAAATGAGCAAATGATCAAAGATCAAAGTAGCAAGAGAGGCAACAAAAAGCAAAACACGCAAAAACTCTCTCTCTCTCTCGAAGCCAAATGATCTATACACTTTCTCCCCCTTTGGCAACAAGTTACCAAAAAGCTCGAAAATGCATAGTGCTATGCGGCACTCTAGGCATGATCTCCGGGAGCTCCGATGTGCGTAGATGGCGTGGAGAGGAGTCCGTCTGCAAAAACTTCAGCTGACGTCTGTGGAGCTGGAGGAGTTGAAACTGGAGGTATGACTGAGGCAGTTGCTGCAGGTGCTGAAATGGTAGTCCTGGAGTCTCTGACAATTGGCACATCTGTAGACCTTTGTGCCCTTGGCACTCACTGAAAAGCATCAATGGTTGGTTTGTCACTTCTATCCTCAACTTCTTCCTGGAGCTTCTCCACAGTAGTCTGGATCTCTGCGACCTTGACATCTAGATCATGGAATTTGGTCTCAATGATCCTTTCAAGACTTTCTTGATTCTGACTCAGGGTGGCCAAGCCCTTCTCAATCCTCACAGTAGCCTCAAGCAGATAACTGAGTTGATCTTGCTTGGTCTTGAGCATCACTCGTGAAGCATCTGGTGCAGTGGCTGCCTTTGCTGCTTTTGCAGCTTTTGCTCTCTCTCTCTCTCTCTTCTCCTGGGCTTCTGCACAAGTTGGATGAGATGCATCCATGACAACCACGTTGTCCTCAAATTCTGGCCTCAGGGGAAGATGCTCTTTATCTAGAAGATATGTCCATGTCCCCATCTTGGAGTTGATTAGCATCTGTATGTGAGGGGCATATCCACATGATCTCTTCTGATCAGCTACAGTTCTCCTCACTGTCTCAACAATTAGAGTCATCACTTTGAACTTCTGTGGCACATCAAACATATGGAGCAAGTTGATGGAGTGACCTCGGATCATTCTATGATCTCCTGACTTGGGCAAAAGGGTATGCCTCAGAATGGTGTTGATGGTGGTCAGCCCTGACAGCAGAAAGAATATCGACCCAAGCTTGTGAGTCTCCAAGGCATCATTAGGAATGGTCTTGTACATATTTGTCATGGAGTTGTGATCTTTCCTTGGCTTGGCATATACATCTGTATCATTTTCATCTTCCTTAGGGGCATTGATCAACTTGGCCCATTCAGAGATAGTTGATTGGTACCTTGTACCTTCAGTCATCCAGACAATCCGTCCATCCGGATAGAAATGAGCAGTGGAGTAGAATTGCATTATCATCTCATCATTCCACTTGGTCAACTTCTGACCAACAAACTTGTCCACGTCATTCATCCTGAAGCTCTCATGCATGCCTGGGAAGTAGTCCTCATTGTCATCAATGTACTTCCAGTCAACCCACCTCATGTCACTGACAATGGGTTTCTTGTCTAACAAGACTGTCTCATAGAGGTCCTGCTGTTCCTTGGTGTGGAATTGATAATCTACAGCAGTCCTTCTCCTGGTGGCATAGGGATCTGTCTGTCTCCATAATCTCAGACTAGCATCCATCCTTTCCTTCATGTTTTCAGCAACAGGATGGTCATCACTATGATCAGGAATCTTTGGCTTCAACTTTCTGAGCACTTGTTGTTCTTCATCCTCTTGAACATCAGGCACTGGGGCCTTGTTCTTCTCAGCAGCAGGGATGTTTCTGGTGGATCTCTTGGATGCAGCAGGTTTTGGAGCTTGAGCTTGAGTTGGAGGCTTGGGGGCTAATTTGGGCCTTGATGGAGAAGCCCCTTATCTTATAGCATCCCCCATGAGCTTCTGAGTCTTTGGAGGTGGTGCAGCTGGCTCTTCCTCCTCCTCATCTTCATCCGAGTCTCTCATCATAGATGGTTTACCAATGACTCTGGCAATAGTCTTCCTCACTCTCTCCTTCCTCTTCTTTCCTCCAGCAGCCTCTTCTTCTCTAGCAGCACTTGGTGCAGCAGCATCAGCTTGTGTAGAGGCTCTGGCTTTTGACATAGGATTTCTCTTGATAGGAGCTTTCTTTGGCATACCAGGCTTGGTGGCAGCAGCTGCAGTATACTCCTTCTTCAGCACTTTCTTCTTGGAGGTCACCTCCTCCTCAACAACAAAATCCTCATCTTTAGAATCTGAGGCTCTCTTCTTCCTTTGCCTAGTAGCAGCCTTTGGCAAGTTGCTTGGAGTGCTTCTTCTACCTTCATCATAAATGTTGTTGGAGGGACTAGTGCCCTGACTGAGATTCACTTGCTCTTCAGACCTGTTCTGGCTATCACTGCCCTCTGACATCTCTGAAACTGATCATGTGAATAGATGGGTATAGATAGAGTGGATGAGCATCACAAAGCACAACTATTTTGCAAAAACATTGAGGCAAAAACTTAACTTTAGTTTTCTGCAGAAAGCATTTCGGAGCTACCGATATGACAAACTCGGTGACATCGAAGCACAAACAGAATCTAAACATACAAATTTGGTCAGACCGAAATGCAGTTCGGTGATTCCGAGTTGCTAGGGTTTCACAGAGTATGAGATTTCAGTCGCACCGATTAGTACGCTTCGATTAGACCGAGTTGTACTTGTGCAATGGCCTAAGCCAAATCGGTGAGACCGAGATCCTTAGATCAGTCGGTCCGAGATGAGTTCGGCGGAAACCTAACCCTAAGTTTTGCATCAAATCTATTCTAATGGATTTTTTCGATGGATAGATTTATCTCATTCGTGGAAACAATAATGGCAATGATCTTTGTGCAAAAATCAGAGCAGAAGGACGCACAAAGAGATCGAGTTCGTACCCTAACTTGGCGACGAACTCGCTATGGTGACAACGGTGGTGAGATTCCCGTTGACGGCGGCGGAGACCAGCGGCAGGAGGCACTGGCGACGACGACGATGATCCGGAGACAAAGGGGCGGCAGAGCTGGGCAGGCACGGTCGAGTGGTTTGGTGTAACATCCCAAATTTTCAATTAGGAATGTTATACATAGGTCATCATATGCATATCATATTTTATTTGCATTTCGTTTGTGATCCTAGAAATCTTATGCAACTCAAGGACCCACGGAGAGAGTTGGGGATTTCATTTATTTTCATATTTGAATTTTCTCAAATATTGAAAAGAGGATCATTTTGGTTTTATTTATTTTTCTCTCCAAAATATTTCATATTAAAAATATATGAGAGGAGATAAAATGAATTCTCCAAAATAAAAGAAATATTGGAGGAAAAATATGAAAATCAAATAAATAATTTTTATTTGGATTTTATTTGCTATTTTATTTGAATTAGAATAATTTGCATTTTTCAAAACTGCATTTTTTAGGCCAAGAAAATGTTCACTTTGTTCTAAATATTTTATTTAGACGGTGAAAATTGTTTTTGGCATTTTTTAGAATTTTTTTTATTTTTTTTAGGATTTTTGTTTCTGTGGAATTTATAAAAAAAACCTTTCGCCCAACTGGGACACCGAGGCGAGTCCGAGCCGGACTCTGCCTCGGGCCGGCCCCCTCCCCAAGCCACGCCGCCCCCTGGCTCCTTTAAATAGCCGCGCCGCCCCCTCCCTCGTCCCCATCGAGCCGCTGCCGCCGCCCGAGTCGCCACCGCCGCCGCCGCGCATCACCGCCGCCGCAAGCCGCCACCACCGCCCTTAGCCACCGCCGCCTGCCACCGACGCCGCCCTAAGCCGCAGCCGCGCCTCTGCCCGTAAGCCGTCGCTCGCCCCGCCTCGCCGGAGCCGTGCCGCTGCCGCTGGATCTCGTCGACGTCGCCGCCGTTTTATTTTCGGTTTTAGGCAAAACCGCCGGGTTTTTTTAAAAACCCTAGTTCGGTTTTTTTTATTTTATTAGATCGGTTCGGTTTTCTCAGTTTAGTTCGTTTGCGAACGTTCGTTCGTTTAGATCTGTTAACGAACGCTTTCGTTCGTTTGTCTCTGTTAGCGGACGTTCGTCTGATAGATTTTTCTTTTTCGGCCAGGGACCTATCCGCGATTATTTTTATCACAGATTAGCCCCTGATCTTCAAACCCTCGCCGTTTCTAAACCGTTCGTCCAAATCCAGTGAAACCAACGCCAAAATCTTTGTCTCGAACCCCTATTTCTGTTTAATCAACTTGAACATGATTTTGACAATTTAAAATTTGGTTTCAAGCAGATTTGTTTTCGAAGTTCTTTTGACCGTAGTTTCAGTTCCGTAGCTCCGATTCGATTGATTCTTTTAGCAGATCGAATCTCTTCAGTTGAACTTTTAGATTTGATCTTCTTATTTGAGTTTTACCCTTGCATCTATGCTTGATTGCTTATGTATGCTATTGTTTGGTTGTGATAGAATTCCCGGAGTGCGAAGCGTGCTACTACGAGTCTCTAGGGTTTGCGGATCGTCAGCAAGGCAAGTAACACATTGATCATAACCCTTTATTACCTAGTTTTTATGCATTAGTTTCAATCCTCAAACACTGCATGTTTAGGATGTGATTAACTTGTGGGTATTGGGAAGTAGATGATGAGGTAGAACCTATTGCCCTTTATTATCAAACCCTTGGGAGTTACTTCTACGTTATGCTTATATTGCCATGCTATGCTCATAGACATGGATTGGGTTTGAGTGTATCCATGACAGATGTGAGATTGTTAATTAATGGTTAACTTAAGGTGGCTACTTAAATACACATCTGGGTGGATTGGTTGCAGGCACCTGGGGATATACCAGTGTTGTCTTTTTGGTTCGCCACCCAGGCTCAAAGGGATCATAAGATTATTCATGCTAGAAACTTCTGTGTGCAGCCACAAGCTATTATGGGCTCTAGCATAGTTGAGTATGTTGCATGACCTCTTCCAGTGGTAGGCTAGCAGATGTAGGGGATGTAGGTTGGTACTGTCTACCCAGGGTTAGAGTTAATGCTTCTGAAAGACTTTGCCTCGGTCATCCGTTTCTCAAACACCATGTAGTGCGAGAAATCCAACGGAGGAGATCGAGTCTTGTGGGGAAAAGTGCGCAAACCTCTGCTGAGTGTATAAACTAATCATGGTTAGCCATGTCCCCGGTTATGGACATCTTGAGTATCTGGTACCTGAATTATTGATTTGATCCCATCACTCTAAATTAATTTGTTGGGTTTAATGATTGCTTTTAATTGGGATTGAGATGGGGATTTACCTTCTCAATGTTTAACAACCACCATGATAGTTAAATAAAATAAATTCCTTTGTTGTAGGGAAAAATTGGCTTTTTCGCAAAACAATATAACCCTAGAGCTTTCCACCAGCCATATATGCATGTAGTGATAGCATTTATCTGTTCATTGCTCTTCTGTGTTATATTGCCAGCATATTTCATGTGCTGACCCGTTTCGGGCTGCAACATATCATGTTGCAGACTTTTCAGACGAAGAGTAGGGTGCGCTAGGTCGTTGTCGTGCACTCAGCTATGCCGTTGGAGTTGATGGACTCACTTTATCTTCCAAGCCTTCCGCTGTTATCTTATTTAGATGGCCTTAAGCCATATTTATTGTAATAAGTTCTCTTTTGAGACATTCGATGTAATAAGTGTGTGATTGCACTCTGTTATAAATCCTTCGAGTACTGTGTGTGTCAGCATTACCGATCCAGGGATGACACGTGAGCACAGAGATTCGATCCATTCGGGTCGGGTCGTTACAGAGATGGTATCAGAGCACACGCTGACTGTAGGACACGACCATTAAGAAAAGCCATAGATCACTCTTCTCTACTCATTTCTGACTCTCTTCTTCTTCTACTCTATAGGATGGCGGACTCAAGGAACAAGTTTGCACAACCGGATGAAGACACACCTTTTGGACGACACTTGAAGGAAATCACTAAGTACCTGAACATCGGAATACCAAGCTTCACCGGGACCTACACCGCCACTTTACCAGAAGAGGAGCGTTGGATGATTCGAGTTCAAGTTCCAGGAAGGACGTTCACGCCAGTTACCGAGTCCATAGAGTTTTCCTTTGATGCACCAACCTGGAGTCTAGGTAAGAGCATGGCAGCCCACATCGCCATGGGACGCATCGGCGAAGTTTATCACAAGGATCTTAAGGACACCATCTACCAGATATGTGGGCGCCGAGATGAGCAATGGGAGATGATCAGCACCAGGAGAAACAGGTCCATTGCAGCTTTCATTCAGGAGTTAAACCAGCACATTCGTCGATAGGAGAACCAGATGTGCACAAGCATGATAGATTTGAAGAAGGTGATGACCAGGAACATGGAGCTAGAAGAGGAACTATGGTCTACATGCGACGGATACGAGGAGGAAATCGCAATACTAGTGGAGAAGAATGACGACCTAACGAGGAAGCTAGGAGTGTTCATGGGAGACCCTGCGCCAGGAGGAGATGACGACCATCCCGACGACATTCGTTTGGAAGACTACATCATCATCGACGACACCGACTCCGACCCCGACAGTAGTGATGATGATTATGAAGACGAAGCTGGAGCGGATATCATGGAGTCTTCCACCGATCAAAATTTCTAGATGACCACCATATTATCAGTAGTATTTTCCTCATGTCCTCGAATGGAGAAATTATGCAACCAACATGCTCGCACAATATGATAGCAAATGAAATATGTGACAAAGCATGCACAACCACTTCTAGCATTTATCAAGCAATTGGCGATGACTAGGTCATCTATATATGAGTATATTGACTTAGGAGTCAAATGAGAACATTTGATCATAGGTCATACTCATCGTTTAAGCACAAGTGGGGTTACCACTTTTACATAAAGCATTGTTGTGTTCACATCATTAGAGTTGCTTTAGCTCAATTCTTAGAGCAAAGCTCCCCCTAGATGTGATATCCCCCCTAAGAGGGATGAACTAACCCTGGGTTTTGTCGAAGATGACTTCATGTAGATGTGGATGCTCAATGTTGATGTAGATCATTTGGAGCAATCCATTGGAGTGAGTTGCACTTTCAATACCTACATGGGTTAGTCCCACAAGGAACACACAAGGATATCCATAGACATAGAGTGAAATACACATATGATGATGCCCATGAAAGCATTAGGTTACCTTGTCCCACAAGGAACACACAAGAAGCTTTGATATTTCAGTTCTTACCACTTCTTTCATCTTAGGATTCAAACGTCGTTGGTGATCAACAACAGGTTTAGCATCAGGTTCCATATTAATCTTGTGCTGACAGAAAGTGGGACTAATGCCCTTAAGATCATCAAGAGTATATCCAAAAGCAGCTCTATGCTTCTTCAGAATTTTTAATAATCTTTCTTCTTCATGTTCTGAAAGGTTAGCACTAATATTAACAGGATATATCTTTTTCTCATTGAGATGAGCATACTTCAAAGTGTGTGGCAATTGCTTTAATTCAAAAAGAGGATCACCTTTAGGTGGAGGAGGACCTCCTAGAGTTTTAATAGGCAAATTGTGTTTGAGCAGAGGTTGTTGTTTAAAGAATATTTTATCTATTTCATTTCTTTCATGCAAGTGCATATCATTTTCATGGTCGAGCAAATATTGTTCTAGTGGATTAGTAGGAGGCATGGCAATAGAAGCAAGACCAATTATTTCATCCTTACCAGGTAATTCTTTATCACGGCGTTGTCTACTAAACTTAGAGAAATTAAATTCATGAGACTCATCACTAAAGCTAACACTGACAGTTTGTTTATGACAATCTATAGTAGCATTGACAGTGTTCAAGAAAGGTCTACCAAAGATAATGGGACAAGAGTCATCTTGTAGGGGACCAAGAACTAGAAAATCAGTAGGATATTTTATTTTCCCACACAAGACTTCAACATCTCTAACAATCCCAAGTGGTGTGATGGTGTCTCTATTAGCAAGTTTAATAGTAACATCTATGTCTTTTATTTCAGTGGGTGCTATGTCATCCATAATTTCTTGGTATAGGGTAAAAGGAATAGCACTCACGCATGCACCTAAGTCACATAAACCATGATAACAATGATCTCCTATTTTAAATGAGACAACAGGCATGCCAACAACAGGTCTATGTTTATCTTTATCATCGGGTTTGGCAATTCTAGCAGCTTCATCACAGAAGTAAATAACATGCCCATCAATATTTTCTACCAAGAGATCTTTAACCGTAGCAACACTAGGTTCTACTTTAATTTGCTTAGAAGGTTTAGGTGCTTTAATATTACTTTTGCGAACCACAGTTGAAACCTTAGCATGTTCCTTTATCCTAACTTTATCCTAACAGGGAAAGGTGGTTTTTCAATATAGGTAGTAGGCACAACTCGATCAACATTGTAAATGATAGTTTCATCTTTAGCTATTACCGGTTCTTTAATTTCTTCTTTAATAGGGGGATGATATTTAAACCATTTCTCCTTAGGGAGATCAACATGAGTAGCAAACAATTCACAAAAAGAGGCTACTATCTCAGAGTCATGTCCATATTTAGTGTTAAACTTGTGAAAAGCATCATTATTCATAAAAGATTTAACACAATCAAACTCAAGCTTAATACCTGACTCTTTACCTTCGTCGAGTTCCCAATCTTCAGAGTTGCGTTTAATTCTTTCTAAAAGATCCCACCTGAATTCAATAGTCTTCTTCATAAAAGAACCGGTGCAAGAAGTATGAAGCATGGATTGATCATCACGAGAAATCCGAGCATAAAAGTTCTGAATAATAATTTCTCTCGAGAGCTTAGGATTGGGGCATGAATATAACATTGACTTAAGCCTCCCCCAAGCTAGTGTGATACTTTCTCCTTCACGAGGCCAAAAATTATATATATAATTCCGATTACGATGAACTAGATGCATAGGATAATTTTTTTGGTGAAATTCCAATTTCAATCAATTCCAGTTCCAAGATCCAATATCGTCACATAGCCTATACCATGTCAATGCTTTTCCCTTCAAAGATAATGGGAAAACCTTCTTCTTAGCTTCATCTCCGGGCAAACCTGTAAGCTTAAATAATTCACAAATTTCATCCACATAGATCAAGTGCATATCAGGATGTTCGGTACCATCTCCTGCATAAGGATTTGCTAGCAGTTGTTCTATCATACCCGAAGGAATTTCATAACCAATATTTTCAGTAGGTATAGTAGGTTGAGGGGCAACTAATTGTGCTTCCGGTCGAGGTGAAGATACCCCGAACAAACCCCTCAAAGGATGGTTTTCCATAGTAGCAAGTGACGATAAATTTCAGCACGTAGTATAAATTTTTCTTTTACATGATGACATGATGTAGACAAAGAATACTCAGGCATGAATAAACCCCATCGTTCTACCCTTAATTGCAATGATACAAATACGTGTCATGTCCCCTTCTATCACTGGGATTGAGCACCGCAAGATCAAACCCATCACAAAGCACCTCTCCCATTGCAAGAAAAATCAATCTAGTTGGCCAAACCAAATCAATAAATCAGTGAGAAATACAAAGCCATAACAATCATGCATAAAAGAATTCGGAGAAAACTCAAATAATATTCATGGATAATCTGATCATAAACTCACAATTCATCGGATCCCAACCAACACACCGCAAAAAGTCATTACATTGAATAGATCTCCAAGAACATCGTGGAGAACATTGTATTGAAGATCAAAGAGAGAGAAGAAGCCATCTAGCTACTATCTATGGACCCGTAGGTCTATGGTAAACCACTCACACATCATCGGAAGGGCAGCAAGGTTGATGTAGAGCCCCTCCATGGTCGATTCGTCCTCTGGCAGAGTACCGGCGGAGGCCTCTAGATGGGATCTCACGAGGACAGAAACTTGCAGTGGCGGAAAAAGTATTTCGGGTGGCTCTCTAATGTTAGGGGAATATTTGAGAATTTATAGAGGAGGAATTAGGTCAAGAGGTGCCACAAGGGGCCCCACAAGCCTGGGGGGTGCCCCCCTGGGGCGCGCCTCCCGAGTTTGTCGCTCCCTCGTGACTCTTTAGGCCTTCTCCCGAACCTTCTAGGGCCCCTTATGGTCCAGAAAAAGTTAATCCATGGACTCACATTAGTGATAAAGAACTCACATACTTATTGCAAAAGTTTATTAGCCCTCGAAGCAAAGTACTGCTACGCATGCCCCTAGGGGGATAGATTGGTAGGAAAATACCATCGCTCGTCCCCGATTGCCACTCATAAGACAATCAATAATAAATCATGCTCCAACTTCTTAGCATAACGGGAGACAATACATGCATGCTTCGGGAATCACAAACCTTAACACCAATATTCTTACTAAACCACAATTACTCACTAGCATATCCCGCATATTACCACCTTTATATCGCAAAAGTATTGCAAGGAATCAAACTTATCATATTCAGTGATCTGCATGAAAGTTTTTATTATATCCCTCTTGAATACATATCATATTAGGACCAAATTCATAACCCACACTAATTGCCATTACTCTTATCAACTCTCAAAAAGATATAAGTGAAGCATGAGAGTGCAACTATTTCTTTAAAATATATCCACCGCCGTGCTCTAAAAGATATAAGTGAAGCACTAGAGCAACTGTCTAGCTCAAAAGATATAAGTGAAGCACATAGAGTATTCTAACAAATCAAGAATAATGTGTGTCCCTCTCAAATAGGTGTGTCCACAAAAGATGATTGTGACAAACTAAAAAGCAAACAAAGCAAAGACTCGTATAATACATGACGCTCCAAGCAAAACTCATATCATGTGATGAATAAAAATATAGCTCCAAGTAAAATTACCGATGGTTGGTAGAAGAAAGAGGGGATGCCTTCCGGGGCATCCCCAAGCTTAGATGCTTGGGAATCCTTGAATATTACCTTGGGGTGCCTCAGGCATCCCCAAGCTTAGGCTCTTGCCACTTCTTATTCCTTCATCCATCATGATCTCACCCAACACTTGAAAACTTCAGCACACAAAACTCAACAAAACCTTCGTGAGATCCATTAGTATCATAAAGCAAATCACCACTTTAAGTACTGTTGTAAACCCATTCATATTTTATTATTGCATTATACCTATTGTATTCTAACTTCACCATGGCTTATACCCCCCGATACAATCCATAGATTCATCAAAACAAGCAAACATCGCAACAAAAACAGAACAGTCTGTAGTAATCTGTAGTAATCTATGGATTTTTCAAAAATAGAACAGTCTGTAGTAATCTGAACATTGACCATACTTTTGTAGCTACAAAAATTCTGAAAACTTAGGACAACATGGGAAATTTGTATATCAATCATGTGTAAAAAAGCCAGAGCAGAAGCACGTTTATGTGAATTTACAAAATTCCAGAACTGGGCGCAAAAATTCTATTTTTTCACAGAATCAAATCAACTATCATCCAAATCATCCCAAAGGCCTTACTTGGCTCAAACACTAATTAAATCACAAAAACACAAGCATAACAGTAGCATAATTGTGTGCACTCAAAGAAACAGAAAATAAAACTATTGGGTTGTCTCCCAACAAGCTCTTCCGTTATAGCCATTAAGATAGGCTTAAGATTTTATTGATGCTCACATGAAAGGCAAGAATTGAAGCACAAAGAGAGCATCATAAAACATGTGACCACCACATTTAAGTCTAACATACTTCCTATGCATAGGCATTTCATAATCAAACAAATTATCAAGGCAATTAAAAACTAGCATATACAAGGAAGAAGAAAGAAACAATAGCAATCTCAACATAACAAGAGGTAATTTAGTAACATGAAAATTTCTACAACCATATTTTCCTCTCTCATAATAATTACATGTAGGAACATACTCAAATTCAACAATATAGCTATCATAAACAATATTCTCTTTATGATCACATGCAAAAAAAAAATCTTCCGAGATAGTGGGATTAACATTAACTAAAGTCATGACCTCTACAAACCCACTTTTATCAATAGTTTCATAGGATTGAACACTCTCCAAATATGTGGGAATATTTTTTCCTAAAGTTTACACTCTTCCAAACCCACTTTCAATAGTATTGCAAATATTATTATCAATTTCATTTTCATCATGAGGCTTAAATAAATTTTCAAGATCATAAGAAGCATCACCCCAATCATGATCATTACAATGAGTAGTTGACATAACAAAATCATCATCCCCAAGCTTGGGGTTTTGCATATGATTAACACAATTGACATTAATAGAATTTATAATAACATCATTGCAATCATGCTTTTTATTCAAGGAGCTATCGTGAATCACATTATAAATTTCTTTTTTAACACTTCATCACAATTTTCAGATTCACGAATTTCAAGAAAAACATCATAAAGATAATGTAGTGCACTCAACTCACTAGCAATTGGTTCATCATAATTGGATCTTTTAAAAAGATTAGCAAGAGGATGAGGATCCATCTTAATTTTTATTATTTCTTTTTCTATTTTTGAGTGTTGACATGAAGGCAAAAAGAAAGCAAACGAGCAAACAAGCAAAAAGGCAAATGGAATTTTTTTATTGTGAAAATGTTTTACAAGTGGGGGAGATGAAGACGAGAGGCAAATGGCAGATAATGTAAATGCAAGGAGATGAAAGTTTATGCGTAGGTACTTGATAGATGTTGATGATGTCTCCCCGGCAACGTCGCCACAAATTCTTCCTGCTACTTAAGAGCTGCGTTGGGATTTCCTCGAAGAGGAAAGGATGATGCAGTACAGTAGAGATAAGTATTTCCCTCAGTTAAGAACCAAGGTTATCAATCCAGTGGGTGAACCACACAACACCTCGTTAGCAGCACCTACACACAAAACAACAAATCCTTGCACCCAACGCGAACAAGGGGTTGTCAATCCCTCGGCGGTTACTTGCCAGATTATGTATGGTGATAGATAGATAGATAGAACAAAAATACAAAATAAAATAAATAAATAAAAATGGCAGCAAGGTATTTTTTATTTTAATATATGATAAAAAGTAGACTCGGGGGCCAAAGTTTTCACTAGAGGCTTCTCTCTCGAAAATAGCATATGATGGGTAAACAAATTACTGTTGGGCAATTGATAGAAAAGAAAATAATCATGACGATATCCAAGGCAATAATCATGTATTTAGGCATCACGTCCGATACAAGTAGACCGACTCCTACCTGCATCTACTACTATTACTCCACACATCGACCGCTATCCAGCACGCATCTAGAGTATTAAGTTCATGAAGAATGGAGTAACGCCTTAAGCAAGTTGACATGATGTAGACAAAGAATACTCACGCATGAATAAATCCCATCGTTTTACCCTTAATGGCAATGATACAAATACGTGTCATGTCCCCTTCTATCGCTGGGATTGAGCACCGCAAGATCAAACCCTTCACAAAGCACCTCTCCCATTGCAAGAAAAATCAATCTAGTTGGCCAAACCAAATCAATAGATCAGAGAGAAATACAAAGCTATAACAATCATGCATAAAAGAGTTCAGAGAAAATTCAAATAATATTCATGGATAATCAGATCATAACCTCACAATTCATCAGATCCCAACAAACACACCGCAAAAAGTCATTACATCGAATAGATCTCCAAGAACATCGAGGAGAACATTGTATTGAAGATCAAAGAGAGAGAAGAAGCCATCTAGCTACTAGCTATAGACCCGTAGGTGTGTGGTAAACTACTCACACATCATCGGAAGGGCAGCAAGGTTGATGTAGAGCCCCTCCGTGGTCGATTCCCCCTCCGGCAGAGTACCGGCGGAGACCTCCAGATGGGATCTCATGAGGACAGAAACATGTGGCGGCGGAAAAAGTATTTTGGGTGGCTCTCTGATGTCAGGGGAATATATGAGAATTTATATAGGCAGAATTAGGTCAAAATGTTCCACGAGGGGCCCACAAGCCTGGGGCGCCCCCCTGGGATGCACCTCCTAAGCTTGTCGCTCCCTCGTGACTCTTCAGGGCTTCTCGCAAACCTTCTAGGGTCCTTTCTGGTCTAGAAAAAAATAATCCACAGTTTTACCTCCTTTGGACTCTGTTTGATATTGATTTCCTGAAAAGCCAAAAACAAACAAAAACAGCAACTCACACTGGGCACTAGGTTAATAGGTTAGTCCAAAAAATGATATATAATTGCATATAAAACATCCAAGATTGATACTATAATAGCATGGAACAATCAAAAATTATAGATATGTTGGAGACGTATCAACCGAGGGCCAGGCCATCCCTCCACTCCTCCACACTTCCTGTTATTCTCCGCCGAGTGTAGCCCCATGCCGCACCCAAACATGTCAAGTCTCGCACTCCTCTCCTTCTGTGACTCCACTGCCGCGCCTTCCCCATCTCCGAGTTGTTCGCGTCTGGGGTCTCGCCGTCGTACACCGCCTTGGTGCTCTCGGTGTGGCGTGGTCAACATGGTCAACAAACCAGAGTCATTGGAAGATGGCTGTACGTGGAGAGGCTGACAGTGGGGACGCACCACATCCATGGACGCATTCATGCAACTGCCTCTTTTTTACGCGTAAAAATAATATTTCCTCCCCTTGACAGTTGATACCCACTAGCTAGATCTTCGCACGCAAGAAAGTGCGTCCTTATTACGGACAAAAAAAATGATTTCTCCCCCTCATAGCTGGGACCCAATAGTTATATCTTCGCACGCAAGGAAGTGCCACCAAGTCAAACCGTACGTAGGGTTGTATGTTTGGTCGCTAACGTGTACGTACGTTCTGGTCGATCGGTCTCTCTGCAAGGATGAAACGTGGCCCAGCAAGGAGCGGCACGTGTCGTAGTAGAGCCCTCAACGTAGCAGTTCAAGCAGTACTGTATAAATCGTGTACACGTACGTACAACCACGCTGCAAAAAAATAAATACGACCATGTACATACATACGGGCGGGGTCTCACACGCATACAGCAAAGGCATCCTGTTCATTTGCAGCCAACCGGCTAGGTCGGAATGGAGGAAACATCATCATGTTCATTGGTAGGCAACCAACTGGGTCGGAATGCGTCATGTTCATCGGGAGCCAACTGGCTTGGACGGAACAGCCGAAATGGGGTCCTATTCATCGACTCGGGGTCTCGTGTACCGCAAAACGGAGGAAACAGAGTTGTCCTCGACCGCCTACGGTCGAAACAGGGGCCTGTTCATCGGGATGGGTCTGGCGTACCGCAAAACAGAGGAAACAGACTTCTGTTCAACCGCCTACGGTCGAAACGGGGTCCTCTTAATCGAGAGGGGTCTGGTGTATCGCAAAACGGAGTAAACAGACTTCTCTTCGAGCGCCTACGATCGAAACGGGGTCCTGTTCATCGAAAGGGTGTGGCGTACCGCAACATGGGACTCCACGGAACTACTGTTCATCCACCGTCGACTTCATCCAGCCTCCATCAGCTATTGTTCATCCCCCGTCGACTTCCTCCAGCCTCCACCGGCTACTGTTCATCCAACCTCCAACGGGTCCTGTTCATCCACCCCCAACCGGCTGGGGTGTGGTGGCCTCTCGGGGTCCTATTCATCCAGCGGCAACCACGGGGTCCTGTTCATCCAATCCCCAACGGGAACTGTTCATCCACAGCCAACCAACCGGCTGGACTCACCACGTCTCGACTCATCCTACGTATCACGCGCGCGGCAGCAACGGGCATTGTTCATCCAGAGGCAACCCAACCTGTTGGCTAGTTACGTCTCGCACGAGGGTTCGATCGGCTTCAGTAAGCAGTAGCAGCAGCGATCGATCTAGTTCAGTTAGCAGCGAAGGAGTCGGTCAGGTTCAGTTAGAAGCGAAGGAATCTCTCGGGTACAGTTAGCAGCGAAGGGATCGATCGATCACGTAGCAGTGCGATCATTCGGGTTCAGTAAGTGAAGGCCTCACTCGGATTCGGTTATAGCGAACACGGCCCGCACACCACGCGCGCGTACGAGAGAGAAACGCGCCAACCACACTGCATCGCTCGGCCCCGACCACACACCGTAACCGGGAAGTCACCAAAAATTTCCTCGCCCTCAATTCTACCATGATTTTTTATGTCATGGACGGCCCAAAGAATGTCATGCAGGTGTGTCTCCGAACCACCCAAGATGAAAAGCCCATTTTTGGTCATGATTTTTTGTCGTAGAATTAGGAGCCCGTCACATCTATGATGATACGTGTTTTTGTCACAATTATCGTCATGGAACTGTCATAACCATGATTGAAAAAGTTTCCGTTTGGACCATAATGTCACGGATGTGTCTTTTTTCTGTAGTGTATATAAGCTAAGGGGTTTTAGTCCGTAGGGGCAAAATCACAATCATAAGCCTTAGGTTTTAGAACACAACATACGATCTCGAGGTAGATCATCTCGTACTCGATACTCCATCACATCAATGTAATCAAAGCAGGACATAGGGTTTTACCTCTTCGAGAGGGCCCGAACTTGGGTAAACATCGTCTCCCTTGTCTCCTGTTAACCATCATTCCTAGATCCACAACTCGGGACCCCCTACCCGAGGCCAGCCGGTTCTAGTACCAACAAAGATCCACAAGGTACATGAACAATCAAAGGGAAATCGATACATGGTAAGGTACATCCCAAAACCAAGAGGAGACGAGGTCTTGATGATCTAGATAGATCCTTCCCATGAAGGGGCCTTGATATCCACTTGGGGATCTTCTCCGAAGTGGTCTTGAATCCACTCATGGATCTTCTCCTAGGAGGAATCCCACAAGGGGAGGTACATGAGCTAAGCTCCAATGTGTAGTTCTAATCTTAGCTATCCCTAGAAATGAGGTGGAGGAGTTCTATATATAGTTTTTTTTGCGAAAGGAGGTCTATATATAGTGCTAGGGACGAATGTGTAGGTAGGAGAGGGGTACATGGGCTTCGGGCCCGAAGCTGCGCGCAGGCTGGTGCCAGATGCCCGGCTGGGGGGCGGATGTCCGGCCTCTCGTGAGGCGCCAGATGTCCGGCCTGGAGTTGGCCATCGCTGTTGTAGACCTCGCGCCGAATTTCTGGGGAGGCGCCGGATGTCCGTCCCCTGTAGAGTCGCGTGGCGACCGTTGGTGCAGCGCCTTCAGCTGCACAGGCACCGGATGTCCGGTCCTTGGCCCAGATGTCCGGCCGTTGTAGCTTCAGTAGCTCCGCTTTCTTCCGTCTCCACTTTCACGCTTCCCTCGTGGATGGTGTAGGCGTTCCTTGGCACTTGCACTCCTCGTCGTCGTCCGCGAATCTTTGACAATACCTATGCATGCATACAAGAGGGGTGTTTGTATACCATCCTCGAAGGGGTCAAGTGAGCACGAGTAAAGGAGATGTTTCACCTTTATGTATGCGGAGTAGATGTCGCATGTGTTACTTGCCAAACGGACTCTTGACATGGTGATGTCCGTCGAATGCTCCGGATCAGTAAGGGTGAGCCAGGGTTGTTGATCCCTACTGTACAGTTCCAGACACCTATGGAACCCATGTTAAAACCTAGGAAAGTAGCTGAAATTACTTTTCTCGGCACTATAAAACCGTTCATCGCCGGAAAGAATCTAAGGGCATCTCCAATGCTGACACCCAAAATGGACATATTATTTGTCCGCGGACTGGTGACACTGATGCGGGAGCTGATCATTCAACCATGTCCCCTAAATGTCCTTCTATGCATGTACTTGTCGCGGTTGAGGAGAGAGAGGGATGTCCGACGTGGTGGCTTTTGGTTGGCTAGATGGATGTCCAGGCTCTCCCAAAGCCACCCCCCCCCCCCCCCACAAAAAAATTGCTTCTAGTTTGTGAGAGTTTGGATGTCCGAACGCATTTCCAAACGCTTGGGGGGTAACATAGGATGCCAAAAGTGTCCAGACTACCGCAAAGGAAATATAGGGGCGATTTGAGCATACCCTAACAACGTGAAATGAATAATGAAAAAGAAAAGAAAATGATAATTGAAATTCGGAAAAGCATATTTTGTTATGACATGACATTGGTGAAGACATAAATTGCAAGGGAAGGGTGCTTAGCTTCGGTGCCTTCTTTTTTACTGGGACCCTAGCTTTTAACCCCTTTTCACTTGAATGGTAAATCTGTGCATGCATGGAGTGATGGAGGGTCCTATCAAATCCACAAGGTGGACAGACATACATATCACGGCACCATTTGCATGGTATGCCTTTCTTTTTTTGAAAAACTTCAAATCTATTCATCTTCAATCATGGCACTACAAAGAACAACAAATGTAATAAAAATTATAACCAGGTCCGTAAATCACCTAGCGACGACTACAAGCACTGAAGCGAGCCGAAGGCGCACCACCGTCATCATCCCTCCCTCGCCGGAGCGGGACAAACCTTGTTGTAGTAGACAGTCGAAAAATCATTGGGCTAAGGCCACCAACGCACCGGAGCAGTAGAAGAGCCAGAAAAGAAAAGAGCAGGTGTTGTTTGGAAAAGGGACACTGATCGACCACTGCCGTTTTTTGGGTCAAAATGGCGAGTTACTTTTAGTTGAGTAACTGCATGTCTTTATTCCGGAAACTTTGTCCTATCAATCCACGCCACTGTGACTGCTGTCCTTTTTTTCGTTATTTTCTTTGCAACGGGTCTTTAGATTCAGAGAGAAACATTGTTCCCCTCCAGCAATTTTTTCCTACTGTTCCAGCTAGATTCAAACCAGCGGACGAAAATGCTGTAATAATCTTCAAGTTGTTAGTGACAAAAGGAGAAAATGGGCCTGTTTGGATACTCTAGCTCAGTTAGAGGTTAGAGTTAGATTTTAACTCTGAACTAACCCTGAACTAACTCTAACCAAAGAGCTGTTTGGATGGCAGGGTTAGATTGGCAATAAATACATTTTCTCAATCATTTGGCTACTTTGGATCCTATTTCCTGCCGGATTCGGTGTGTCCGTCTCTTATGTGGCCTCCTCCCGCTCACAATTGACATAAATAAACCATCTTTACAAATCAAGCATGCAAAACATGATAAATTTTATTTTGTCCATACAAATGAGATGTCCCGCTTAAACATACAAGTCCCCAATCAAGTTTAAAAAAAAAATTACACTCCATAAAACAAAGCATCAGCTAACTCATCACGGAAGGCATTCATGTTAATATCTTCAACAAGAGGTTCATCTTCTGGCCATGCGGATGCAGAAGAAGTAGGCATTGGGTTATAATTGTCATCCGCATCACAGGCATCAAATTCCCTATCCGCAATTCTGCTCTCTCGAATGAAATTATGAAGAGCCATACAAGCAACAATAATTCTAACTATGGACTACTCTTGCTGACTTGCTGCACAGACGGACGCGTACGAGGAGGGAGAGCACGAGTACAGAAGGAACAGACGGACTCACCTCTCGCTGGATCCCTGGTAGATGCGTCGCCTCCGCGCACGAGAGAGAGAGAAACGACCGGGAGCGGGGCGAGCTTCGGACGGGGGAGGGCGAGCGGCGACCGGAGGAGGACGAGCGGCGGCCGGAGGAGGTCGCGGCTTGGGCGGGCAGCGCGGCGCCTGGGCCGGCGGCGCGTTGGGGAATGAGAGGAAAGTCGCGCGATGGGGTGCGGGAGGGAGGGTGGGATCTGGTGCGGGAGGGAGGGATCTGGTGTGGGAAGGCGATTTTTTTAGTTATTTTTTTTTAGGCCCTGGGAAAACTAGCCCAACTAGCACCTCTCCACCGGGATACTTTTTTTACATGGGTTAGAGGCAACTAACCCATCTGTTTGATTCCTTTTGAGCTATTTGAGCCCAAAACAACTCAAACTAACACTAACTCTAGGATCCAAACAGGGCCAATATATGTGGCTTGCTTGGACGCGTGCGAGATTCGTTATTAGGTGCCGCCGGTGAGAAAATACTGCTACAAGGCAGAGTTGGTTGGTTATGGTAGTAAAGAGAAGTGTTGCTGCTGCTGCGGTAGGCTGACAAGACGATGCTGCATGATCCGGAGGCAGAGTTGAGAATCAACTGCAAACTGGAATGGCTCTGCCCTCGGACCAAACATCATTTAAAGTTTGCTTTGCTTTGAGTGGCTACTCGCCATAGGCCTGCGCCCGGTGCAGCCTACCGTCTGATGCTTAGCCATATTGCACACGGTTCGCTTGTTTGTTTTGTGGCCATTTTTGTGACCCTAGCGCAGACGCTGCCGCAGACGTGAAAATAATACTACTTTATGTACAAACAAATGATTATTTTCCCAAACATATTTAAACTTGGTTCTCCTGGTTTCAGAAAACTAGACATGCGATCAACTGATTAAGGCTAACTCCAGCGCACGACCCGAAACGGATGTCCGTTTTATCCGGATTCTGTCCGTTTGCGTAGGGCAATGGGTCGTGTCCGGGCCTTTCCTGGGATGCGTCGGCCATGCGCCCAACGTGCGGACGCATTCCGGCCGCATCCTGTCCGCGTACATTTTTCTTTTCAAGCACATATCTTTTTTTCATCATTGATTTTTGATACATGGAAATACATCACCAAATTTTGACTAGAAAAGAAAGCCCAAAGAAAACAAGAACCACAAGAAGACATTTTTTAAGATAACCAACTTCCATAACTGCTCCCGTAAGTTGGATTAGTGCCTTCTCGATGCATTCATTGTTGATCTGCGGAGGCTCGATCTTGCGTGCTTCTTTCTTCTTCGAGTCTAAAGAAGTAGACGTTGCTTCCTCGCATCTAGTATTATGTCTAGCCTCTATTCTAGCAACAAGTGCACTAGTCTCATCTCTAGCCTCTATTCCAGCTAAAAGTGCACGAACATCTACTAAATTACGCTCTATCAATATATCGATGTACTCTTCTTCCCAATACCAAAAGTTGCATCCATTCTACACAATAAAAATTTAAGTTAGCACAACTAGTCAAATCCGAGAGCACAACCGAAGCTAAGTAACACATACCCCATCGGTTGAGCACTTGATGAACACCCATCCGGGATGTTCCGGCGTTGTAGAGACGCGGCGCAAGACCTTCTTTGGGTAGTCGTTGCACTTAATGAGTGGCAACGGTGCGCCGACGAGCTTTTGGGCCAGCAACGAGCCCGGGCGATGGCCGTTCGTGTATCTGCCGACGAACCGCCAACGATGTAGATCCGAGTGGCTAGAGGCGGAGTCAATACCTGCATGCGACCTTGCGGCCTTGCCGGGGCCTTCCGGCCCGGTGCCCGGCCAGTCCATGGCACGACGCGGCCTCCCACAGCCGAGCGAGCTCAAGCCCGGCCGGATCCGCTCCAAATCCAACCGCCGGGTGCGCAAATCAGGTGGCCGTGGTTGGGTAGCTCGGGGGCGTCGGGGAAAGGGGGCTGGGCGAGCGCGCGTCCGAGCTGCGCAGCGGCAATGGCGGCGGCGGCGAGAGTGGCGGGGGTGCGGCTAGAGCGCTCGGGTGGAGGGGGAGGGGGATAGAAAAAGGGAGGCCTGTGCCACCGACGGGCGGGCCAGGGGAGGACAAGCGCACGCGGCCCGCCCGTTCGCGCGCTGTCTGTTTCATCTCAAAAGCGGCGCAAACTTGGGCCGGGATGGATCGAAAGCGGACAGAAAACGGATAAAAGCCCGTTTGTGTTCGCGCGCTGAGCCGTCTGGTATGTCCGTTTTGCCCCCAAACGGACGCATCCTTACAGGATGGGGTCGCGCGCTGGAGTTGGCCTAATCACCGGCGAAAAGGAGCTTTGGGTGGAAGTGGAAGAAATAAAAACCTGCAGAAATTTGAGTATGTGTGCAGCAGTGGGTGACCAACAATAAAACAGCAGAAGCATTTGTAGTTAGCCAGGTCATGATAATAACATCTTTTGCAGTGAAGCAAAGCAAATCAGAACCCTCTGTGTATCCTGACCTGCATACATCACATCTCTGCACACCCCCACCACCTTCCGCACACACTCCTTCAGCCTCGCCCTTATCCTCACCCTCACCGGCCGCTGCTGCACTCTGCACCCACCCTCATCATCTTTAACTCTTCGGGTTCGTTCGTTGGGTTGGGTTGTTTGTTTCCTTCCCGTGCATGCATGGACGAAATCACTATTTTGATCTTATACCGAAAGAATTGCATAAAATGAATTTGATTTAAAAGTATTTCATAATCTGACCCTTTTAGAAACGCTAGATCCCGCGGTGTTGCTGCTACACATAGAAACGCCGAGCTATCTCACGTTGCGGATCCACATGGAAACGCCGAGCTACCCCGTGTTGCTGCTCCACATGGAAACGCCATGGATTTTGGCGTTTCTTACCCGTATGGAAACGCCATTGGCTTTGGCGTTTCATATTGGTCTACTATATTATCTAGTGTGATTGCGACGTGGCCGGAATATTTTATTCATATAAGCCATAGGCCACATATGAAACGCCAAAGCCAATGGCGTTTTCATACGGGGAAGAAACGCCAAAACCCATGACGTTTCCATGTGGAGAAGCAACGCGAGGTAGCTCGGCGTTTCTATCTAGATCCGCAACGCGAGATAGCTCGGCGTTTCTATGTGTAGCAGCAACGCCGTGAGATCTCGCGTTTCTAAAAGGGTCAGATTGTGAAATACTTTCAAATCGAGTTCATTTTATGCAATTCTTTCGGTATAAGTGATTTCGGCCTGCATGCATGCCCTCCCTCTGCCTGGTAGAGTAGTCCGCTAATAATAAAGCGAAGCCGTCCTGTCCTGCTCGCTGCAGTGCAGAGATACTTACTCCTCTACTAGTACATGGTTTTGTTTTGTTTTGTTGATAACGACAGTCAACGAATGACATCAATCCAGCTACTCCTCTCCCTTTCATTGTAATGGCCGTTAAACACAGCCACAAAGTCTTTCTTCTTCGTTTCCTGTTTCTTTTTTCAGAACGCGTGCATCTACCAGATACTGCTAGCAGAATGTTGTCCAAGAATGCTTCGGACAACATCCCTTTTTTTCCTCTGTAATGTTATGATAATGAAGAAGTACAGCTGGGTTTGTTGCTTCTACCAAATACGTACTGTACTTCCCATGGTAACTTACTAGTAGTGGTAGCATTTATCTAGTCACAGGACATGCATGCCAGCTAGCTCAAAGCTCATTCTGCAGAAGCAGCATCTATGCTTGCTTTCTAGTTTGACAAATTTGAATGCAACGATTCGGAAAATATCGCAGCGTCCTTTCACAAGGTACAGGTGTCCCCTGCACTACGCTATGCGGACGCTGCAATAGAAAAAGGGTCCAGGCTTTTTCAGATTTAAATCACCATTTATTAGTACTGGCGATTTGAACATGTGCGACGTAGTACACAGCAGATGCACGCGGCCGGAGATCTCCTGCCTTGCAGTGATGCTGCTATAATTTAATTTTCACTTCCTTCTGTAGTATTAAAACCATCAACCTTTTTCAGCGACTTGACCTTTCCTCGGTCAAAAATGTCTGCCTCCGCCATGCTTCCGCCCATTCGCACGTATCGTGTTTGCAGTAACTTTGTTTTCATATACTCGTACAATGTAACTGCAGTGATCTTCGAATTTTAGAGCATCTCTAAAACGGACCCTCAAACTGCTCACAACCGTTCGGACTGCATAATCTAAACGTGTTGTGTCATCCAATACGGACCTGTATCGATCTGCTAAGCGGTTTGGACGTACTTCTTCTGGCAAACCAGAGACAAAGTGGGGGAGGGTTTTTTTGGGTGTCTGGACGACAACCACGTAGGACTCCGGCAACCCGGCCCACCCAAAACCCCTCCCGGACCCCACGCCTCCATCCGCCATTTTCTCTTCTTTTCTTTTTCTCTCTTGTCTTCACCGCCGCTTCACCACCTCGGCTGCTGATACGTCTCCGTCGTATCTATAATTTTTAATTGTTTTATGTCAATATTTCATAACTTTCACATACTTTTGACAACATTTTATATTATTTTTGAAACTAACATATTGATCCAGTGTCCAGTGTTAGTTTCTGTTTGTTGTATGTTTTCTGTTTCACAGAAAATCTATATCACACGAAGTCCAAACGAAAAAAAAATTTACGGAGATTTATTTTGAAATATATGTGATTTTTGGGAAAAAGAATCAACACGAGACGATGCTCGAGGGGCCCACAAGCTCAGATGACGCGCCCTACCCTGGGCGCGCCTAGCAGGCTTGTGGCTCCTCCGTAAGTCGGTTGGGGCCCTTCTTTCGCCGCAAGAAAAATAATTTTAGGATAAAAATCCCCTCAAAATTTCAGCCCAATCGGAATTACGGATCACCGAGAATATAAGAAACGGTGAAGGCCAGAAAACAGGAACCCAAAACAGAAGAGAACAGAGAGAGATCCAATCTCGAAGGGGCTCCTGCCCTCCAGGAGCCATGGCAGCCATGGACCAGAGGGAAAACTCTCCTTCCATCTAGGGACGAGGCCAAGGAAGAAGAAGGAGGGGGGCTCTCTCCCCCTCTCTCCTGATGGTGCCGGAGTGCCGTCGGGAAAACCATCGGGACGGCGATCTACACCAACAACTTCGCTGACGTCATCACCAACTCTCTCTCCCCTCTATGCAGCGGTGTAACACCTCTTGTCCCCGCTGTAATGTCTACTTAAACATGGTGCTTTATGCCCCATATTATTATCCAATAATGTATTGACATCCTATGATGTTTGAGTAGATTTCTTTTGTCCAACGGGTTAATTGTGGTATGGTGTGATTGATATAAGTTGTATGTTAAATTTGTGTTGTCCAATGGTGCCCTCCGTGTCGCGCAAGCGTGTGAGATTGCCACTGTAGGGTTTTGCAATATGTTCATAATTCGCTTCTAGTGAGTAGCGAGAGTGACAGAAGTTTATACCCGAGTAATGGGTTATTGCGTTTGTGAGTAAAGAGGACTTGCTACTTAATGCAATAGTTGGGTTTTATCTTAATGATCTTTAATAGTTGCGGATGCTTGCTAGAGTTTTAATCATAAGAACATGTGATCCAAGTACAGAAAGTATGTTATCGTATGCCTCTCCCTCATTGCATATGATAAGTATCTATTGTGTTATATTCAATTGTCCATGGACAATCTTTCTCATCGTTCCACAAAAAGCTTTCTACTAAACAACTAACTTTTATTATCTTGCAAATTACTCCTAGTTTTATTCTTGCAAAGTAGTTCTAGCATTACACCTACAAAAAACTTCTAGTTTCATACTTGTTCTAGGTAAAGCAAACATTAAGTGTGCATAGAGTTGTATCGGTGCTCGATAGAACTTAAAGAGAATATAAATTCTACCTTTAGCTCCTTGTTGGGTTCGACACTCTTATTTATCGAAAAAACTACAATTGATCCCCTAGACTTGTGGGTTATCAAGAGCTTTTTCTGGCGCCGTAGCCGGGGAGCAATAGCGTGGTGCGAATATTTTCGTGTGTGCTTGTTGGCTTTATCACTAAGTAGATTTTATTTTCTATTCTTGTTTTGTATCTTTAGTTATGGATAGGAAACGCAAGATACCAAAAAAAATTAGTTGTACTTGCTAACCCAGTGGTTGAGGAACCACCCAAAATCTACCATACTACACACACTTTTTTACTTGGATCATCTTCGATCCATTTGTGCTCGTGTTGAAAACCCAACTAGCTTATTTGAGGGCAAATCATTAGATGAGCATGCTTGTTTTGTATGTTACCTCTTGTCTTGAAAAGAGAAACTTTTACGACATCAAATTAATTGCTTGCATTGCTATGCTTGGAATTTATGCGAAATATATGATTTTACTTGTTGTTCTGAAGAACCTAAAAAATACCTTCCCTTCCATGTGAGTTTAAGGATAATGAAATCTTATCTTCTTATGCCAAAGGTGTTTATAATTACTATGATATTGAACAAATTGAAGAATTTGTTTCTTTTAAGGGTGCCTACAAAATTGCTTCTTTGATTGAAAAGTATGATGCTACTCTTTACAAATCTGAAAATTTTGCCATACTTAAATATTGTCATGAAAACTATGCTTCTAATTCTTATGTTAAAGAATATATTGAGGAAGCATCCGTTGTTCAAGAAGACTAACATTTTGCAGGAATCTATGGAAGAAGAAATTGCTAAAACTGTGAGCTCATTAGATGAAAAAGATGACGAGGAGAGCGAAGAACAAAAGGAGGAAGAGCGGATTGATCACCCATGCCCACCTTCTAATGAGAGTAACTCTTCAACTCATACATTGTTTAATTTCCCTTCGTGCTTACCGAAGGATGAATGCTATGATGATTGCTATGATCATGTTGATTCATTTGAAATATCCCTTTTTGATGAACTCAATGCTTGTTTTGCTTGTGGCCATGATGCCAATATGAATTATGCTTATGGAGATGAACTTGCTATAGTTCTATATGTTGAGAATGAAATTGTTGCTATTGCACCCACATATGATAGTCCTATTATCTTATTGAATTCTCCCAACTACACTCTATCGGAGAAGTTTGCGCTTATTACGGATTATATTGTTGGATTGTGTTTTACGAGTGCACATGATAATTTTGATGAATATAGTATGCATGTGCTTGCTGCTCCTACTTGCAATTACTATGAGAGAGGAACTACATCTCCACCTCTCTATGTTTCCAATACGATTAAATTGCAAGAAACTGTTTATGCTATGTATCGGCCTATATGATGTGTGCATGAATTGTTCTTTTATGACATGCTGATGCATAGGAAGAGAGTTAGACTTAGTCATTATGTGATATATGTTGCTTTGTGCTCACTACTAAATTATAAATAATTGTTAATTAAAATTGGCTTGATATACCTTGGGACTCGGGTGGATCAATTACTTGAGCACGTTATGCCTAGCTTAATGGCTTTAAAGAAAGCGCTGCTTGGGAGTCAACCTGGAAGTTTTAAAGAGTCATTTTATTGTGTTGTGTGCTTTTTAAGAAGTTAAAATACAAAAAAAATATGGAGGAGAACCTAAAACTTTTTCAAAAAGAAAAGTGAAAGTGAGACAGGTGAGCAATGTGGAAGTGGGGGCTAGCCTTGAACTTTGTTCATGCCCATAGAAACTTTCTGAACCTTGATTACATAAAATTTTCAACATAAATAATTATACCCTTGTACAAATGCATTGTATTATAAAAATAATGTGCCAAGATTTACATTTAGCATGTTTAAAGTGCTTGTTTGGTGTATGTTGTGAAAAAACAGAAACTTTTACTGTAGTGCTTGAATTTTGTACACGGTACTTCTATGCAAATTGTTAATTATATCCTAAATTTTCAGAAATTTTGAAGTTACAGAAGTATATGTTTCATCTGCATCTTTACAGACTACCCTGTTTTCACATATTGCTATTATATTTTCTTTATTTGCTTATGTTTGAAATTTTGTTGAGCCCCGTTGACTTGGGAGCCGTAGAATTGTGATAGCATACAGTGGGTAATGTTTGATATAATTATACAATAATGTTACAACAGGACATGATGGGATTTGATGTAATATGTACTAACCCCTCTAATAAAAAGTTCGGTTAAGTTTTGTGTTGATGAAGTGTTCGAAGATCGAGGAGGTATCAATATGAGGAGAATAAGGAGAGCCAAGAGTTCAAGCTTGGGGATTCCCAAGGCACCCCGAGTAAATATTCAAGTAGACTCAAGAGTCTAAGCTTGGGGATGCCCTTAAAGGGATCCCATCTTACTTCTTCAACAATTATCGGTATGTCTCGGTTTTTGTTTTGTTCACATGATATGCGTAAATTCCTGGAGCGTCATATGCTTTTTATTTTTCTTTTAGTAATGCACCATGCTGGTATGAGATAGTCTTTGGTTGATTTATAGAATGCTCTTTGCACTTCACGTATATCTTTTGAGTATGGCTTTATAGAATGCTTCATGTGCTTCACTTATAACTTTTTAAGTTTGGATGCTCGTTTCTCTACAATTGGAAAACCATTATTTGTAGAATGCTCTTTTGCTTCACTTATATTTATTAGAGCGTGGGCAAGTCTTTTGTAGAAATAATTAAACTATCATGCTTCACTTATATCTATTTAGAGAGTTAACAGGAATTGGTCATTCAAAGGTTAGTCATGAAATCCTACATAAAACTTGTAGATCACTGAATATGATGTGTTTGATTCCCTACAATAGTTTTGCGATATTAAGATGGTAATATGCGGGTGTACTAGTGGATGATTGTGGTTTAGTAAAAATATCGATGTTAAGGTTTGTGATTCCCATGCATGTATAGCTCTAGTTTTGCGATGAAATTGGAGCATAACTTATCCTTGATTGAAATCCTTCGTGCTGTTATAATAGGGGGCGCGCAATGGTTAACTCCTACCAACCTCCTCCCTAGGGGCATGCGAGTAGTACTTTGTTTTGAGGGCTAATAGGCTTTCACAATAAGTATGTGAGTTCTTTATGACTAATGTGAGTCCATGGATTATATGCACTCCTAACTTTCCACAATTTGCTAGCCACTTCGGTATTATGCATTACCCTTTCTCACCTCGAGTGTTGGTGCAAATTTCGCCGGTGCATCCAAACCCCGTGATATGATACACTCTATCACACATAAGCCTCCTTATATCTTCCTCAAAACAGCCACCATACCTATCTATTATGGCATTTCCATAGTCATTCTGAGATATATTGCCAGTCAACTTCCACCATTTCTTTTGTATGACATACATATTCAGTGTCATATTGCTTTGCATCATCATATAGCTGACATAGTATTTGTGGATCAGCCACCGTTAATCATTTTTTATACATGTTACGCTAGATCATTGCACATCCTGGTACACTGCCAGAGGCATTCATATAGAGTCATATTGTTCTAGATATCGAGTTGTGATATTGAGTTATAAGTAAATAAAAGTGTGATGATCATCATTATTAGAGCATTGTCCCAATGAGGAAAGGATGATGGAGACTATGATTCCCCCACAAGTCAGGCTGAGACTCTGGACGAAAAATAAAATAAAGGAGAAAAAAGGGCCAAAAAGAGCTCAACAGAAAAAAGAAAAAGAAAAATAAGAAAAAAGTGAGAGAAAAAGAGAAAAGGGGCAATGTTGCTATCATTTACCACACTTGTGCTTCAGAGTAGCACCATGTTTTTCATATAGAAAGTCTCCTATGTTGTCACTTTCATATACTTGTGGGAATTTTTCATTATAGAACTTGGCTTGTATATTCCGATGATGGGATTCCTCAAATGCCCGAGGTCTTCATGAGCAAGCCAGTTGGATGCACACCCACTTAGTTTCAGTTGAGCTTTCATACACTTATAGCTCTTAGTGCATCCGTTGCATGGCAATCCCTACTCCTCGCATTGATATTAATAGATGGGCATCTGAATATCCTGTTGATCTGCCTAGTTGATGCGAGACTTTCTTCCTTTTTGACTTCTCCTTATTGATCCCTACCACCGCATTCTATTCCACGTATAATGCTATGTCCATGGCTCACGCTCATGTATTGCGTGGGAGTTGAAAATGCTGAGGCGCGTTAGAAGTACGAGTCAATTGCTTGGTTTAACACCGAGGTGCTCATGATTTATACTTTATGCTAGGAAGACTAAGCATGATAGGCTATATGATTTTGTAGGGATAGCGTTCTTTAGCATTCTTTATTTTGAAGGGCATAATTGTTTGTTAGTATGCCCGAGTATTGTCTTTATGTCAAATGATAGACTATTGCCTTGAACCACTTGAATCTTAATATGCATGCCATGATTAGATTACATCATCAAGATTATGCTAGGTAGCATTCCACATAAAAAATTATCTTTCTATCATTTACCTACTCGAGGACAAGCAGGAATTAAGCTTGGGGATGTTGATACGTCTTCGTCGTATCTATAATTTTTTATTGTTTCCTGCCAATATTCTACAACTTTCACATACTTTTGGCAACATTTTATATTATTTTTTAGACTAACATATTGATCAAGTGCCCGGTGCCAGTTCCTATTTGTTGCATGTTTTTTGTTTCGTAAAAAATCCATATCAAACTAAGTCCAAATGCGATAAAATTTACGGAGATTTATTTTGGAATATATGTGATTTTTTTGTAAAAAGAATCAACGCAAGATGATGCTTGAGGGGCCCACAATCTCCGACGGGGCGGCCCCTGATACGTCTCCAACGTATCTATAATTTATGAAGTATTCATGCCATGTTTACAATAATTTTATACGGTTTTGGTATGATTTGAATGGAACTAACCCGGACTGACGCTGTTTTCAGTAGAACTACCATGGTGTTGTTGTGCAGAAATAAAAGTTCTCGGAATTGGACAGAACTTTTTGATAATTTTTTTTGGAAGAAAAGAAAAATACCGGAGCAAAGAACCACTGGAGGGGGGGCCCCTGCTGCCCACAAGGCACCAGGGCGCACCACCCCCCTGGAGTGCCCTGGTGGGTAGTGGGCCCCTAAGGCCCATCTTCACGTGAAACCGACGCTAAAAAATCCTATATATTCATAAACCTCCGAAAGTTAACCTAGATCAGAAGTTCCGCGGCCGCAAGCCTCTGTAGCCACAAAAAACCAATCTGGACCCTGTTCCGGCACCCTGCCGGAGGGGGAAATCATCACCGGAGGCCATCTTGATCATCCCGGTGGCCACCATGATGAGGAGGGAGTAGTCCACCCTCAGGGCTGAGGGTTTGTACTAGTAGCTATGTGTTTGATCTCTCTCTCGCTCTCGTGTTCTTGATTTGGCACGATCTTGATGTATCGCGAGCTTTGTTAATATAGTTGGATCATATGGTGTTTTCCCCTCTCTATCTTGTTGTGATGAATTGAGTTCTACCTTTTAGATTTCACTTTTATCGGATTGAATACTTTCTGGATTTGAGAGCACTTGATGTATGTCTTGGCACTAAACTCGCGGATTCCCAAGGTGACATTGGGGTAATCTATGCATAGGGGTTGATGCACATTTTCATCCTAGTTTCTCTGGTAGAAATCTTGGGGCACCCTTTGAAGTTCTTTGTGTTGGATTGAGTATTATGAATCTGAAATTATTTGATGCATATCGTATAATCAACTCACGGATACTCATGGTGACATTGGAGTATCTAGGTGACATTAGAGTTGGTTGATGTGTATCATATGGTGTTATGTTAGTACGAACTCTTGGGCTATTCGTGACACTTAAAGGAATAGCTCTATAGATCGATCGGAAAGGATAACTTTGAGGTGGTTTCGTACCATACAAACAATTTCTTCTTATATTCTCTGCTAGATAAGAACTTTGGTGTGATTCTTCGTAGCACGTTGAGGGATTGTTATATGATCCAATTATATTAGCATTGCTAAGAGGTTGCACTAGTGAAAGTATGAACCCTAGGCCTCATTTTCAAGCATTGCAATACCGTTTGTGCTCACTTTTGTTACTTGCTACCTTGCCATTTTTTATTGTTCCTATTACAAAAATCAATATCTACTATCATTACTACACTTGTATCACCTTTTCTTCACCGAACTAGTGCACCTATACAATATACCATTGTATTTGGTGTGTTGGGGACACAAGAGACTCTTTGTTATTTGGTTGCAGGGTTGTTTGAGAGAGACCATCTTCATCCTACGCCTCCCACGGCTTGATAAACCTTAGGTCATCCACTTGAGGGAAAATTGCTATTGTCTTACAAAACTCTGCGCTTGGAGGCCCAACACGAGTCTACAAGAATAAAGTTGCGTACTAGACATCAAGCTCTTTTTTGGCGCTGTTGCCGGGGAGATGAGTGCTTGAAGGTATATCTTTAAATCTTGCAATCGAATCTTTTAGTTTCTTGTTGTATCACTAGTTTGGTTTATAAAAACAAACTAAAAAATGGAATTGAGGTTGCCTCATATTATTCGTCTTTATCATGTCTTTCTTGAAAATGATGGAAAGGAAAATTGTGCTCAATTGATAGAAGAAGAATTCAATAAAATCTTTGGCATAAAATCTTTGAATGATGAGCATGTTTGCAATGTTGTTAGTATGAATTCTTTGAATATCCATGATGCTAGTGATATGCAAAGCTATAAGCCTGGGGATGCTATGTTTGATGAAGATGATATTTTTAGTCCCCCAAGATTTGATGTGCAAATTTGTTATAATGATTGCATGGCTCCTATTTATGATGATTATAATGATGAAAGTGGGTTTAGAAGAGTGTCAACTCTAGGTAATGATGATCCCACTATTTTGGAGGGTGTTGAATCTTATTCTAATAATTATGAAAGTGTATTTGGAGAGGTCATAACTTTATTTAGTGATGAATCCACTATTTTGGAAGAGGTTTCAATTGATTATGACAACAAAGTTGCTATCTATGATGATTATTGTGATGACATGTATGCTATAAATAATAATGATAACCATGAAACTTGTCATCATAATTTTCATTCTGAATATGATTATGCCAATCAAGTATCTCATGATAGTTATTTTGTTGAATTTGCTCCCACTACTATTAATGAGAAGAAAATTGCTTATGTGGAGAGTAGTAAAAATTTTATGCATGTGGATCACGAAAAGAATGCTTTATGTGATAGCTATATTGCTGAATTAATTCATGATGCTAATAAAAATTATTATGAGAGGGGAACATATGCTTTTACATAACTCAATAATCTCAAGTTTCCTCTCTATGTGTTGAAAGTTTTGAAGTATTGCTTGTTTTGCCTTCCTATGCTAGATGATTCTTGTTCCCAAAAATTATTTACTCACAAAATCCCTATGCATATGAAGTGGGTTAGACTTAATTCTGCTAGTAATATGCTCCATGATGCTCTCTTTGTGTTTCAATTCTTATCTTTTATGTGAGCATCATTGAAACCATCATGCCTAGCTAAAAAGGCATTAAAGAAAAGCGCTTGTTGGGAGACAACCCAACATTTACCCCTACTGTTTTTGTGTATTCACATGGTTAAGTTACTGTAGTAATCATGTTTTATAGCTTTTGTTTCAATAAAGTGCCAAGTAAAGCCTTTGGGATGGTGTGGATGGTAGTTGACTTGATTCTGTGCAAAAACAGAAACTTTTGCGCTCAGTCTGGGAATTTTTAAAATTCACTGGAACATGATTTTGATCTGATTTTTTTACAGATGATTGATATACAAATTTCCTACATTGTACTAATTTTTTTAAAATTTTGGATTTGCAGAAATATGGTCATTGTCCAGATCATTACAGACTATTTTCTAGTTTCTATGGCTTATATTGCTCTATATAAATTGTGGAAATGATAAAGTATAGTAGGCATTGTGTGAGAACACTTATGAATCTTGTCTTGACAGTACCAAATTGAATGATTTGCTCTTTATCATAGTAACGCATCACACGAAGTTCCATTAAGTTTTGTATGATTGAAGTTTCCAAGTTTTGGCTGAGATATCGATGTGAGGAGAATAAGGAGTGACAAGACCCTAAGATTGGGGATTTCCAAGGCACCCCCAAGGTAATATTCAAGGAAGATCCAAGAAACTAAGCTTGGGGATGCCCCGGAAGGCATCCCCTCTTTCATCTCCAATATTATCGGTAACCTTACTTGGGGCTATATTTTTATTCATCACATGATATGTGTTTTGCTTGGAATGTCATTTCATTTTGTTAGGATTTGCTTGCTGTTATTTAGAATAATGTTTTGTATCTTTTACTTCAATAAAAATGTCAAGTATAGCCTTTGCCATGCTTATTTTGCAAGTCTATATGTGGCTGTTTGAAAACAGAAAGTTGCACGCTAGTGCATTAATTCTTGAGAAAAGTCAGAATGTGATAAAATGTTGATTTTTTTTTGCACAATAAGCTATGATAAATTTATACAGTCTGGTAAATTTTCATAATTTTTGGAGTTAAATAAGTATGAATCTTCTTGCATCCTTTACAGACTGTCCTGTTTTGGCAGATTGCTGTTATGTTTGCATATGTTTGCTTGTTTAATGATTCTATTTGAGGATATCAAGTATTAAATATGTGATTGCTTGTATCTGCATTGGTATTTCCCCGAAGAGGAGAGAATGATGCAGCACAGCAATGGTAAGTATTTCCCTCAGTTATGAAACCAAGGTTAACAATCCAATAGGAGAACCAAGCAACACTATGTAAACGGTACCTGCACACAAATAACAAATACTTGCAACCCAACGCGTAAGAGGGGTTGTCAATCCCTCCTCGGTATTGAGATAGATTAAATTGTATGAGATTTGATAAATAGGTCTGACAAAAACACAAAATAAAATAAATAAAGAAAAAGTGCAACAAGGTATTTTTGGGGTTTTGGAATAATAGATCTGAAAACTATATGATAGAAACTAGACCCGGGGGCCGTAGATTTCACTAGTGGCTTCTCTCGACAAAATAGCATACGGTGGGTAAACAAATTACTGTTGGGCAATTGATAGAAGAGCAAATAATTATGACGATATCCAAGGCAACGATCATGTATATAGGCATCACGTCTAAGATTAGTAGACCGACTCCTGCCTCCATCTACTACTATTACTCCACACATCGACCGCTATCCAGCATGCATCTAGTGTATTAAGTTCATGGAGAAATAGAGTAATGCAGTAAGAACCATGACATGATGTAGACAAGATCTATTCATGTAGGAATAGACCCCATCTTTTTTTCCTTAATAGCAACGATACATGCGTGCCTCGCTACCCCTTCTGTCACTGGGTGAGAACACCGCAAGATAGAACCCATCACAAAGCACCTCTTCCCATTGCAAGAAAAATCAATCTAGTTGGCCTAACTAAACCAAAGTTTCGAAGAAGAAATACGAGGCTATAATAATCATGCATATAAGAGATCAAAGAAGACTCAAATAATATTCATAAAAAAATCTCTGAAATGTTTTGTTGCGTTTGGACTCCGTTTGATATGGATTTCTGTGAAGTAAAAAGCAAGCAAAATACAACAACTGGCACTGGGCACTTTGTCAATAGGTTAGTCCCAAAAGATGATATAAAGTTGCTATAAAATGAATGTAAAACATCTAAGAATGATAATATAACAACATGGAACAATCGAGAATTATAGGTACATTGGAGACGTATCAGCATCCCCAAGCTTAATTCCTGCTCGTCCTCGAGTGGGTAAATGATAAAAATAGAATTTTTGATGTGGAATGTTGCCTAACATGTTCATCACATATTCTTTTGTTTTTTAGCATGGACATTTGGACTTTTAGATGATTCAAAGCAATAGTCTATATTTGGCATGAAGATTTCAATACTCAAGCATATCAACAATCAACCATGTCTTTCAAAATATCAACACTAAAGAAAGTTATCCCTAGCCCATCATGCTCAATCATTGATCCATTTGTGAAACACACTCGAATATTAGCTACATCCAATGCACAAGTATGATCATAGTGCTCTCTAGTTGGTGCTTCATAAGAGAAGATGGACACTCAAATAAAAATAAAAATTGCATAAAGTAAATAGATAGGCCCTTCGCAGAGGGAAGCAGAGATTTTTAGAGGTGCCAGAGCTCAAAGCTTAAATTGAGAGATAAAAATATTTTGAGAGGCATACTTTTCCCGTCAACGAAAACGACCGAGAATTCTCAATACTTTCCATGCTAGATACATCATAGGCAGTTCCCAAACATAAAGTAAAGTTTATTCCTTTTTCCACCATTCTTTCACAATCCATGGCTATCTGTATCCACGGGTGCCTTCCATACCAACACTTTCCAAGGAATTTATTATTTGACAACATAAAGTAAATCTCCTTTTCATTTCGGGACTGTGCATCCCTATTACCGCCACACTATCGTGCAATGACAAGTGAATGAACACTCATCTTGAGAATAACACATCTAGCATGGAAAAAATATTGGCCACCCCCTGCCGCTTCATGAGCGGTACGGGCACACAAAAAGGAAATTCATTTTGAAAATTAGAGTTGGCACATACAAATTTACTTGGAACGGCACGAAAATACCGCATATAGGTAGGTATGGTGGACTCATATGGCACAACTTGGTTTAAGGATTTTGGATGCACAAGTAGTATTCCTACTTAGTACAAGGAAAGGCTAGCAAATAGATTGAGAAGCAACCAACCAAGAAACAAAAATTCTCATAAACGAGCATTAACCATAACTAACACCAAATAATGCACCACAAGTAGGATATAATTTCATTGCATAACTATTTAATTTTGTGCTTGCATAGGGAATCACAAACCTTAACACCAATATTCTTACTAAAGCATAATTACTCAATAATATGACTCACATATTACTATCATCATATCTCAAAACTATTACAAAGAATCAAGTTTATAATATCCAATGATCTTCATGAAAGTTTTTATTATATCTCTCTTGAATATCTATCACTTTGGGACTAGTTTTATATATTACCATTGCTTATGACAAGCTCTCAAGCAAATTTAAGTGAAGAACATGAGCATAAAAAATTTCGTCTCTCAAAATAATATAAGTGAAGCATGAGAGAATTTCTTCAAAATTTTACTAACTCTCAAATTAATATAAGTGAAGCATGAGAGTATTTCTTCAAAACTTAAAGCACCACCGAGCTCAAAAAGATATAATTGAAGCATTAGAGCAATTCCATAGCGCAAAAAAATTTAAGTGAAGCACATAGAGCAATTCTAACAAATCATAGCATCATTATGGCTTTCTCAAATAGGTGTGTCCAGCAATGATGATTGTGACAAACTAAAAAAAGCAAAACAAACAAAAACTCATATAATACAAGACGCTCCAACCAAAACTCATGATATGTGACGAATAAAAATATAGCTCCAAGTAAAATTACCGATGGTTGTTTAAAGAAACAGGGGATGCCTTCCGGGGCATACTGATACGTCTCCAATGTATCTATATTTATGAAGTATTCATGTTGTTATATTATCATTCTTAGATGTTTTACAATCATTTTATAGCAACTATATATCATTTTTTGGGACTAACCTGTTGACATAGTGCCCAGTGCCAGTTGTTGTATTTTACTTCGCAGGAAATCAATATCAAACGGAGTCCAAACGCAGCGAAAATTTTCGGAGAATTTTTTTGGACCAGAAGACCCAGGATGGGCTAAAAAAGTACCAGAGGGGAGGCCCGAGGTGGGCACAACCCACCTGGGCGCGCCCAGGGGGGTTGTGCCCCCCTCGATGACGTCCCGCACCGCCTCTTCGCCCTATAAATAGCCAAATATTCCAAAAACCCTCAGGGTAACCCTAGATCAGAAGTTCCGCCGCCGCAAGCCTCTGTAGCCACGAAAAACTAATGTAGACCCCGTTCCAGCACCCTGTTGGAGGGGGAAATCATCACCGGTGGCCATCTTCATCATCCCGGCGGCCACCATGATGAGGAGGGAGTAGTCCACCCTTGGGGCTGAGGGTTTGTACCAGTAGCTATGTGTTTAATCTCTCTCTCTCTCTCGTGTTCTTGAGATGTCACGATCTTGATGTATCACGGGCTTTGTTAATATAGTTGGATCATATGGTGTTTTCCCCTCTCTATCTTGTTGTGAATTAAGTTTTCCCTTTGAGATTTTGTTCTTATCGGATTGAATACTTTTATGGATTTGAGAACACTTTATGTATGTCTTGCTATGAATACCCGTGGTGACAATGGGGTATCATATTGATTCACTTGATATATGTTTTGGCACTCAACTCGCGGATTCCCGAGGTGACATTGGGGTAATCTATGCATAGGGGTTGATGCACGTTCTTGTCTTTGTTTCTCCGGTAGAAATCTTGGGGCACTCTTTGAGGTTCTTTGTGTTGGATTGAGTATTATGAATCTTAAATTGTTTGATGCATATCGTATAATGAACTAACGGATACTCGCGGTGACATTAGAGTTGGTTCATGTGTAACATATGGTGTTATTTTAGTACGAACTCTTGGTTAGATCGATCGAAAAGAATAGCTTGTTGTTATTTTAGTATGAACTCTAGGATAGATTGATCGGAAAGAATAGCATTGACGTGGTTTCTTACCCTACAAACAATTTCTTCTTATGTTCTCCGCTAGATAAGAACTTTGGAGTGATTCTTCATCGCACGTTGAGGGAAGGTTGTATGATCCAATTATATTAGCATTGTTGAGAGATTGCACTAGCGAAAGTACGGACCCTAGGCCTCATTTTCAAGCATTGCAATACCGTTTGTGCTCCGTTTTATCAATTGCTACCTTGCTGTTTTTTATTGTTCCTATCACAGAAATCAATATCTACTATCATTACTACACTTTTATTACCATCTCTTCGCCGAACTAGTGCACCTTTACAAATTACCATTGTATTTGGTGTGTTGGGGACACAAGAGACTTTTTGTTATTTGGTTGCAGGGTTGTTTGAGAGTGACCATCTTCATCCTACGCCTCCCACGGATTGATAAACCTTAGGTCATCCACTTGAGGGAAAATTGCTACTGTCCTACAAAACTCTGCGCTTGGAGGCCCAACACGAGTCTACAAGAACAAGTTGTGTAGTAGACATCAAGCTCTTTTCTGGCGCCGTTGCCGGGGAAGTGAGTGCTTGAAGGTATATCTTTAGATCTTGCAGTTGAATCTTTTAGTTTATTGTTTTATCACTAGTTTTGTTCGTAAAAGAAAACTACAAAATATGGAATTGAGCTGGCCTCATATTCTTCGTCTTTATCATGTCTTTCTTGAAAATGATGGAAAGGAAAATTGTGCTAAATTGATAGAAGAAGAATTCAATAAAATGTTTGGCATAAAATATTTGTATGGTGAGCATGATTGCAATATTGTTAGTATGAATTCTTTGAATATCCATGATGCTAATGATATGAAAAGCCATAAGCTTGGGGATGCTATGTTTGACGAAGATGATATTTTTAGTCCCCTGGGTTTCGATGAGAATATTTATTATGATGATTGCATGCCTCCTATTTATGATGATTATATTTATGAAAGTGGGTTTGGAAGAGTGTCAACTTTATGTAATGATGATCCCACTATTTTGGAGGGTGTTGAATCTTATTGTGATAATTATGAAAGTGGATTTGGAGAGGTCATGACTTTATTTAGTGATGAATACACTATTTTGGAAGAGGTTTCAATTGATTATGACAACAAAGTTGCTATCTATGATGATTATGGTGATGACATGTGTGGTATATTGAATAATGATAACCATGAAACTTGTCATCATGATTTTAATTTCCAATCACATGATAGTTATTTTGTTGAGTTTGCTCCCACCATTATTCATGAGAATAAATTTGCTTATGTGGAGAGTAAGAATGCTTTATGTGATAGTTATATTGTTGAATTTATTCATGATGCTACTGAAAATTACTATGAGAGAGGAACATATGCTTTTACATATTGCAATAATATCAAGTTTTCTCTCTATGTGTTGAAAATCTTGAAGTTATGCTTGTTTTGCCTTCCTATGCTAGTTGATTCTTGCTCCCATAAATTGTTTGCTCACAAAATCCCTATGCATAGGAAGTGGGTTAGACTTAAATGTGCTTGTCATATGCTTCATGATACTCCCGTTATGTTTCAATTCTTATCTTTTATGTGAGCATCATTGAAATCATCATGCCTAGCTAAAAAGGCATTAAAGAAAAGCGCTTGTTGGGAGACAACCCAACATTTGCCCCTACTGTTTTTGTGTATTCACATGATTAGGCTACTGTAGTAATCATGTTTTATAGTTTTTGTTTCAATAAAGTACCAAGTAAAGCCTTTGGGATAGTGTGGATGATAGTTGACTTGATTCTGTGCAAAACCAGAAACTTTTGCACCCAGTAACAGAATTTTTTCAATTCACTGGAGCATCAAAAAACTCTGAATTTTTTACAGTTGATGGGTATACAAATTTTCTACGTTGTCCTAAATTTTCAGAATTTTCGGAGTTACAGAAGTATGACCTTAGTTCAGATCTTTACGTACTGTTCTATTTTGACAGATTCTGTTTTCAATGCATAGATTGCTTGTTTTATGGTTTCTATGGCTTATATTGCTTAAATTTTAGGGTAAAGTAGGAATTGTGTGAGAACAATTATGAATCTTGTCTTTGACAGTATCGAAGTGAATGATTTGTCTTTATCATACTAACCCATCTCACGAAGTTCCGTTAAGTTTTGTGTGATTGAAGTTTTCAAGTTTTGGGTGAGATATCGATATGAGGAGAATAAGGAGTGACAAGACCCTAAGCTGGGGGATGCCCAAGTCACCCTCAAGATAATATTCAAGGAATATCCAAGCAACTAAGCTTGGGCATGCCCCGAAAGGCATCCCCTCTTTCGTCTCCGACATTATTGGTAACCTCACTTGGAGCTATAATTTTATTCGTCACATGATATGTGTTTTGCTTGGAGCGTCATATTATTTTATTTTTATTTTCTTGCTGATATTTATATTAATTTTTTGCATCTTTCATTTCAATAAAAATGTCAAGGATAGCCTTAACCATGCTTATTTTGCAAGTCTATTTGTTGCTGTTTCAAAACAGAAAGTGTAGCGCTGTTGTAAAAATTCCCGAGAAAAGTCAGAATTTGATAAAATGTTGAAACTTATTGTGCAATAAGCTCTGATAAATTTTCTACAGTGTGTAAATTTTCAGAATTTTTGGAGTTAGATAAGTATGAATACTCTTGCATCATTTACAGACTATCCTGTTTTGGCAGATTGCTGTTATGTTTGCATTGTTTGCATATGTTAGCTTGTTTAATGATTCTATTTGAGGATAGGACTATTAATATGCAGAGGCATTTAGTATGCAATGTTAAATAATAATTTTAGTGATTTTCTACAGTAGGGAATGATAAGGGTTTTGCATTGATTTATACTAACTTATCTCACGAGTTCTTGTTGAGTTTTGTGTGGATGAAGTTTTTAAGAATTAGGGAAACCGTGATATGAGAGGAATTAAGGAGACACAAAAGCTCAAGCTTGGGGATGCCCAAGGCATCCCAAGATAATATTTCAAGAAGTCTCAAGCATCTAAGCTTGGGGATGCCCCGGTAGGCATCCCACCTTTTTTCATCAACAATTATCGGTTAGTCTCGGTTGAGCCTAAGTTTTTGCTTCTTCACATGAGTTGTGCTATTCTTAGAATGTCATTTTATTTTGTTTTCCTTCCTGTTTTAATAAAATTATTAGATCTGAAAGTTTTTAAATAAAAGAGAGTCTTCAAATAGCTACCCATTTACTTAACTACTCATTTGATATTCACTTATATCTTTTTCGAGTAGTTTGTTATTTTCTCACGTGCTTCACTTGTACCCTATGAGAAAATTGTTGAATGAATTGAATATCATAAAGTTGAAATTATATGTGCTTCATATGCTTGTATCATGCCTAGTGGTAGTTTCACATTGGGTTTAGAAGGTGAAATCTTTTGAAGCTTGACAATCACAATATTGGTCATACAAGCAATTCATGAATGATTAGTATAAGGAAGAGAACTTTCACATGCAAATATATTATCTAGAAAATCTTCTATGATTGTGAATACCCATTAATTATTTTCAAACTTGAGCAAATTAGTTGAAGTTGGACAAGGAAGACAACGTAATGAGTTATGGTTGTGTATATTTGCATAGAAGTTATATTGTTATGGATCCTCCAACATGTGATGTTTGCTTAGGATCTTTTGCTAGCCAAAAATTCGTACTAAGTAGAGATACTACTTGTGCATCCAAAAACCCTTAAACCCAGTTTCTTGCCATGAGTGTCCACCATACCTACTTATGGATTGAATAAGATCCTTCAAGTAAGTTGTCATCGGTGCATAAAGCAATAAAAATTGCTCCTAAATATGTTTGATCTTTTATTGTAAGGGAAAATTGAGCATTGTACGAACTTGTGATGGCAAAGTAATAAAAGTGATGGACTGCATAATAAAGGTTGTTATCATAAGGGGCAAAATAACATGACGTTCCTTTGCATTAAGAGCTTGGGCATCCAAATAAAAAGCGCATGACAACCTCTGCGTCCCTCTGCGAAGGGCCTATCTTTTACTTTCAGTATTTACTTTTATGCAAGAGTCAATAGAATGCATTCTCATTTCAACCTCAATAATTCTCTAGGTTGCAAGCATCATGTGGTGGGGAAAGATCTAGGCACATATGACCATTCAAATATATTTGATCATGATTTATTATTATTGACAATTATCTCTATGATAAATGAGCTGGGAGGAGAAATATTAAGCCCCTATCTTTCTCTGTGTTCAATGGATGCCATTTGTTCTAAGAATATGCTTTGAGTACTAGCAATCATAGAAGACTATATGATGATTGAGTATGTGGAGCTCTTACTTAGAGTTTGTTGAATAAGTTGAATTGCAATTGTTTGGTGACTAAGAATATAGGTTGTTGAGTTTCAAGAGAATTCATTGTTTGAACCTTAACATGTGAATTTGTTGCTACTTTAACATGAGAAGTTTTATGAGAAAGAATTTCTGTTATGATGCTAGGAAAAGTGATTGAAATTATCATTGATCAAACTTATGCATTTTGCGAGCATTCACACTTCATAAATTATTTCTTTTATCATTTACCTACTCGAGGACGAGTAGGAATTAAGCTTGGGGATGCTGATACGTCTCCAATGTATCTATAATTTGTGAAGTATTCATGCTGTTATATTATCATTCTTAGATGTTTTACAATCATTTATAGCAACTATATATCATTTTTTGGGACTAACCTATTGACATAGTGCCCAGTGCCAGTTGTTGTTTTTTGCTTGTTTTTTACTTAGCAGGAAATCAATATCAAACGGAGTCCAAACGCAACAAAAAATTTTGGAGAATTTTTTTGGACCAGAAGACCTAGGATGGGCTAAAAAGGTACTGGAGGGGAGGCCCGAGGTGGGTACAACCCACCTGGGGAGCCCAGGCACGCCCAGGGGGTTGTGCCCCCCTCGATGACCTCCCGCACCGCCTCTTCGCCCTATAAATTACCAAATATTCCAAAAACCCTCAGAGTAACCCTAGATCAGAAGTTCCGCCGCCGCAAGCCTCTGTAGCCATGAAAAACCAATCTAGACCCCGTTCTGGCACCCTGCCGGAGGGGGAAATCATCACTGGTGGTCATATTCATCATCCCAGCGGCCACCATGATGAGGAGGGAGTAGTCCACCCTCGGGGCTGAGGGTTTGTACCAGTAGCTATGTGTTTAATCTATCTCTCTCTCTCTCTCTCTCTCGTGTTCTTGAGATGTCACGATCTTGATGTATCACGGGCTTTGTTAATATAGTTGGATCATATGGTGTTTTCCCCTCTTTATCTTGTTGTGAATTGAGTTTTCCCTTTGAAATTTTGTTCTTATCGGATTGAATACTTTTATGGATTTGAGAACACTTTATGTATGTCTTGCTATGAATACCCATGGTGACGATGGGGTATCATATTGATTCACTTGATATATGTTTTGGCACTCAACTCGCGGATTCCTGAGGTGACATTGGGGTAATCTATGCATAGGGGTTGATACACTTTCTTGTCTTTGTTTCTCCGGTAGAAATCTTGGGGCACTCTTTGAGGTTCTTTGTGTTGGATTGAGTATTATGAATCTGAAATTGTTTGATGCATATCGTATAATCAACTCACGGATACTCGCGGTGACATTGGAGTATCTAGGTGACATTAGAGTTGGTTGATGTGTATCATATGGTGTTATTTTAGTACGAACTCTTGGTTAAATCGATCGGAAAGAATAGCTTGTTGTTATTTTAGTACGAACTCTAGGATAGATTGATCGGAAAGAATAGCTTTGAGGTGGTTTCGTACCCTACAAACAATTTCTTCTTATGTTCTCCGCTAGATAAGAACTTTGGAGTGATTCTTCATCGCACGTTGAGGGAAGGTTATATGATCCAATTATATTAGCGTTGTTGAGAGATTGCACTAGTGTAAGTGCATCTAATGCCCCTTAGTGATTTTGGTGTATTGAAGACTTATAGGTTAAGGGACTAATGTGTTCGTGAGTGTACACATGTTATATAAGTCTCTGAGGAGTTTGATAAATCCGACGAATGCCGACCCCTAAAATTGAATATCCTCATTTGAAGATTATGGCTTTCTTGAAGACTTTGAAAATGAGGAAATTGGTGTGACTTTGAAGACTTTGATATTGATGCGAGGATTATGAAGCTTGAAGACTTTTGTTTTCGTAGTTTCATTTTCTCTTTCTTGAGTCATAGGAAACACCGTACTGTTAAAGGGGGTCGTGGTAAAACTAAAGAAAAGTTTCCAAGTGACGCTCATCTCAAAGCCTACACATACCCAATCCTTTCGAGTGAATCCATGGGAAATCTCATACAGTTCAGTCAATTTCTTCAGTGACAGAGACAAAAATCTTATGTTCTCTGAGGAATTTGTTCTGACTGAGGAGTTAGGAATTCGCCAGTGCGGATTGCCTACAAGTGAGGAACATGATAGCCCTGAGGAATTTGAGAGCTCAAATTTTCGATCGTTGTTGTGCTATGCGCCGGCTGTCCCAAATATCTTATCCACCTAACTGTCATATCATTGAAGACCATTTATGTCTTATCATGTCGGGCTGCTCCCTGGCTATAAATAGCCACCCCCTACAACCACAATTGGTTGGCTGCTCCGAGAGAAACTGACACTTGTCATTGAGAGCATCCCATCCTTTGAGGACTTTGAGAGAAAATCATCAGTGAGGAAAAACCCAAACCCAACACCTAAAACCCAAAGTGATTGAGCATCACTGAAGAGATTGTTCCTGTGTGGAACCGACGCTTGTTACCTTTGAAGACTGTGCATCTTCTAGACGGTTAGGCGTCAAGGTCTAGAGCATCCAAAAGGAATTGTGGATCGCCTGGTGACCTAGTCTGTGAAGGTTTGGAAGTCACCTGTGAAGACTTACCACGAGTGATTGGGCGAGGTCTGTGTGACCTTAGCTCAAGGAGAATACGGTGAGGACTGTGTGTTCGGGACTGTGTGTCCTTTGGTTTAAATACCTAGCCGCTCCAACCAGACGTACAATTGTCACAGCAGTTGGAACTGGTCTACCAAATCATTGTCTTCACCGAGCTACTGGTTCTATTTCCTCAACCCTTTCATTTCCTCATTCATGTATTGATGAAATTGATCGTTACTGTTTGAAGACTTTGACTGAAGACTTTCTCAATTTCCTCAATCCTATTTCTTTAGTCATCTTGTCTTTTGCCTGCTTATCCTGTTACACGCTACCTGTGCTCTGTGTATGTTTCATTTCATCATGATGACTATGTTCTTGTCTTGTTATGCATGCACCTGAGTACTTATTCTGCTGCTAGTAGTTTGTCGCTTAGGAATTTCCTCAAGTAGTATTTCCTCATTGACGAATTCATAAAAATCGCCTATTCACCCCCCCTCTAGTCGATATAACGCACTTTCAATTGGTATCAGAGCAAGGTACTCCCTTATTCTGTGTGATTTTGGTTTAACCACCTAGAGTTTTAGTTATGTCGACTTCAGGCAAGATCAAGGTCTCGGCTGGGTGTCCTACCTTCGATGGGACGGACTACCCCTACTGGAAGAACAAGATGCGCATGCATCTTGAGGCAATTGACAACGATCTCTGGTACATTGTGGAAAATGGCGTTCCCTCTGTCACTCCTTCCGTGAACGCTGCTGATGTGAAGAGATTCAAGCAACTCGACTCTCAAGCGAAGAATATCATATGTGGCCATCTGAGCAAAGGACAGTATGGCAGAGTGAGTGCTTTGGAGTATGCAAAGCTTATCTGGGAAAGGCTGTCCAAGGTCAAGGAAGGAATCTCAACCCAGCATGATTCTCGAGTTAACATTCTTCGCAATCTCTTCAACCGCTTCAAAAGACTCGACAATTAGAATGTCCAGTAAACCTTTGATCGCCTCACTGACATCTCAAACGAGCTTCAAGCACTTGGTGCCACTGACATCACCGACCATGAGGTGGTGAAGAAATTGCTGAGATCACTTGATTCCTCATTCGATACACTGGCACTGATGATTCAAGAACGTGGAGACTACAAGTCACTAGATCCTGCTGATATCCTCGAGGGGCTGAACACTCATGAATTCCAACAAGTTGAAAAGAGAGATCTCTACGGGCCAAGCTATGGAAGATCACGCGCCCTGAAGGCCAAGGCAGTTTCCTCATCTGAAGGGGAAGATTCTGATAGCATCCTTGGTGACCCTGAAGAACTAAGCCAGGAGTTAGCAATGCTCGTGAAGAAATTCCAGAAGTTCTCAAGGCGTGGTCATTTTGGAAAATCTTCAAGAGGTGATGACATGAGATCATATTCCTCATCCCGTGATTACAAGAAGAGGACTTGCCACAAATGCAAGAAACCTGGTCACTACATGACTGATTGTCCTCAGTGGGCAAAGGAATCAAAGAAGAAGAAATACAAGGATGATAGTTCAGATGACTCAAAAGAAAAAGAAGAAATCTTCAAAGTCCTCATCGTCAAAATCTTCAAAGACTTCATCTCACAAGAAGAGCAGTTCCAAAAAGGCTCGGGCATTCATTGGCAAGGAAATGGACTCTAAAGCTAAATCTGAGGAAAACGAGGAAGAGGAGGCATCTGAGGAATTAGACTCTGGTGTGGCGAGCCTAGCTCTCGTTACTGCTTTCTTCAGCAAGTCCATCTTCAACACTGAGGAAAATGGCTTCCCCAACACTGCTGACGACGACAACGATGACTACGCTCCCACCTATTGCTTCATGGCAAAAGGTGCCAAGGTACTCAAATATCCCTCCTCTGAATCAAGTGAGGATGAATTTGATGATGATCTCAAACCTAGATATTCCAAACTTTCTAATATTGCCATAAAACAAAAAAAGGCCTTGGAAAAGATTCAAAATCAGCTAGACAAAAGCGATGACCTGTTGGGTGAGGAAATGAGTCAAACTCAAACTCTGACTGATAATCTACAACGACTACAGTCTAAGTTTGATAATCTTCAAGGTCATCATGAAACACTCTTAGCCGATCATGAGAAGCTTTGTTATGAATTTCTTCAGAGAAAGCAAGATCTTGAGAAGCTAAGGGTGAGTCATGAAGATCTTCAGAAGGAAAATGATTCATTACTTGCTCAACAGATCAGTTCTGCTCAGGAAGAATTTATTCCACCATGTTTGAAATGCATTGAATGAGAATCTGCTAATTCCTCACCTGAAAGTTCAAATGCTTCTATTGCTGCAAATTCTTCAACTATTTCTATGGTCACAAATTCCTCATCTGAGGATACCACAAGTATCACTCACAATGTAGGGTTGAAGGAATTGTATGTGATAGGCATGTACAAAAGCCTCAAAGGGCATCAGGCTCTTTGTGATGTGCTTAAGAAGCAAATACTCAACAGGAACCCTAGGAAAGAGGGTATTGCATTTGAGAGGAAACTCAATGCAAATGGAACCTATTGGAAACCTGAGCAGTATCCAAAACCTCATGGGTTGCTGCGAAAGGACCTCCCGTAGATCCATCCACCTTATCTGGCTTTACATGTGAATCTTCATATTCATCTGATGAGTCATTTGACTCCAACTATAAGCTGTTCAAAAATCAGAATGGTGAAGTATTTGCTAGATATGTTGGAACTAACTGCAGGAACGGTCCTCCTATAAAGAAAATCTAGGTTCCCAAAAGGTGCCTTGAAAGTCTTTAGGTGAATGTCCTCATGACACCACCTGTGAAGAACAGGAACCCCAGATCAAATTCTTCATATGGACCAAAGTCTTCATATGGATCAAAATCCTCACGTGGATCAGATTCCTCATATAAGCATCATTGTGCTAATGCTTCTGTTTCGCAGGGAAAATCTAAGGGTCATGAATATGTGCATTATTCTTCAAATCATTATGTTCATAAATCCTCGAAGAATTTCTCTGCTTATTCATATGCTTATTTTAACCCTGCTTCTGTGAAACGAAGTGCACTGGCTTCAATGCCACCTTTCTCATATGGAGCTCACAGAATGATGAACTCTTTGCCACCCCTCCAGATGTGGGTGGTGAAGAAAAAGAACTAATCTCTTATGCAGGGTCAGGTCTCTAGGCGAACTTGAACGTCTGATGAATTTGCTGGAGACGTGAGAATGCTTGAAAGGACGCAAGCTAATCATGAAGAAATGATTCACTCATTTCTCACGTCCTCATACTGCTATATATATATGTGTGGCATTATTTGATGAATTTCTTCCAGATGAATCTGATGTCATATTCTTCAATCTGAAGTATATGAGTTCGTAAGAAGCACTAATTCATCTGCAGGATGATTTACCAAAAGCTACTGAGTGGGTCCTCGACAGTGGATGTACAAATCACATGACCGGTGACAAGAGCTTATTGATGGACGCTCCTTTATTTCCATCGCATCTGAAGCATATCACCTACGCTGACAAAGGCAAAAGCAAGGTATTGGGTCTAGGTAGGGTTGCAATCTCAAAGGATCAACACATGGACAAAGTCATGCTTGTTGAGTCCCTCAGATTCAACCTCATGTCTGTCTCAATGCTTTGTGATCTTGATATGGTTGTTGTCTTTGGCAAATATCGCTGCTTAGTGCTCATGGAATCTGACAATTCCAAAGTCTTCGAAGGCTTTAGGAGAGGAGACTTGTATATTGTTGATTTCTCTGTAGGACCACAGCCTGCCACATGTCTACTTGCAAAAGCTTCAGAAGGCTGGCTATGGCATCGTCGACTTGGACATGCTAGCATGAGGAACTTGCACACGCTTATGACGAAGAAGCATGTCATTGGCATTGAGGGTGTCAAATTCCTCAAAGATCATCTTTGCGGGGCTTGTGAGGCTGGAAAGATTACTCGAGCCAAGCACCCCTCGAAGACTATCATGACTACCACTCGTCCTTTTGAATTGCTTCACATGGACCTCTTTGGCCCTGCTCATTATGCCACTCTAACAAATGCAGCATCTATGGCTTTGTAATTGTTAATGATTATTCTCGTTACACTTGGGTGCACGTCATTACTTTAAAAACTGAAGTGCAGGAAGTCTTCAGACGATTTTCCTCAAGGGCCTCGACGAATTTCGGTGTGAAGATCAAGCACATTAGGAGTGATAATGGGACCAAGTTCAAAAATACTGGTCTTGATGACTATCTTGATGAACTTGGTATTACTCATGAGTTATCTGCCCCATATACTCCTCAGTAGAATGGCGTCGTGGAGCGCAAGAACAGGACTCTTGTTGAGATGGCTCGCACTATGCTTGATGAATACAAGACACCTCATCGCTTCTGGCCTGAGGCAATTGATACTGCATGCCACATCATCAACAGGGCATATCTTCACAAATTCTTCAAGAAGACCTCATATGAACTCCTCACTGACAAGAAACCCAATGTGAGTTATTTCAAAGTCTTTGGTGCTAAATGTTGGATTAGAGATCCTCATCACAACTCTAAATTTGCACCGAAAGCACATGAAGGTTTTATGCTTGGTTACGGAAAGGACTCGCACACCTACAGAGTCCTCAACACCTATCACAACAAGGTTGTTGAAACTGTAGATGTGCGGTTCAGTGAAACTAACGGCTCGCAAAGAGAGCACCTACCTCCTGTGCTAGATGAAATGTCTCCAGAGGAATCCATCAAGTTAAAGGCTACTGAGGATGTCATACCTACTGAAGAATCTGCTGAAGAAGTCATTCCAGATCATGAAGAAAATTATGCTGGTGCATTTGAAGAAAATGGCTCTGAAGAAAATGCTGAGCCCAATCAAAGTCGTCAACATGCTCACCCTCGCATTGCAAATGAAGTGTAGATTGAGAGAATCATCGTTGACATCAACGCACCAGGTCCTCTCACATGCTCAAAAGCTTCACATTTGTCTAACTTTTGTGGGCACTTTGCTTTTGTCTCTATCACAGAGCCCACCAAAGTTGATGAGGCATTTCTGGAGCCTGAGTGGATTCAAGCTATGCAAGAGGAATTACATCAATTCGAGCTCAACAATGTATGGGAACTTGTCAAGCGACCAGATCCACGCAAGCACAATATCATCGACACCAAATGGATCTACCGCAACAAGCAAGAGGAAAATGGACTAGTGGTGAGGAACAAGGCTCGTCTTGTAGCTCAAGGCTACACACAGGTTGAAGGAATTGATTTTGATGAAACTTTTGCACCTGTTGCTAGACTTGAGGCTATTCGCATATTGCTTGCTTATGCTAACCATCATAATATCATCTTATATCAAATGGATGTGAAAAGTGCATTCCTCAATGGTAAGCTTGAGGAAGAAGTATATGTGGCTCAACCCTCAGGTTTTGAAGATCCTAAGCATCCTGACAAAGTCTTCAGACTCAATAAGGCCCTCTATGGACTCAAGTAGGCCCCTCGAGCGTGGTATGATACACTGAAGGAATTCCTCATGAAGAAAGGCTTCAAACCCGGTTCACTTGACCCCAACTCTTTTCACCAAAACATATGATGATGAATTATTCATGTGCCAGATATATGTTGATGATATTATCTTTGGCTGTACTAACCAACATTACAGTTACGAATTTGCCTATATGATGAGTGAGGAATATCAAATGTCTATGATGGGAGAATTGAAATTCTTCTTAGGTCTTCAAATTCGTCAACAACGCAATGGCATATTCATATCTCAAGAGAAATACCTCAAGGACGTTCTGAGGAAATTCGGCATGCAAGATTGCAAAGGCGTCAAAATCCCTATGCCCACAAATGGCCATCTATGCATCGATGAAAATGGTATAGACTTCGATCAAAAGGTATACCGCTCCATGATTGGCTCCTTATTGTACCTATGTGCATCTAGGCCAGATATTATGCTTAGTGTTTGCATGTTTTCCCGTTTTCAAGCTACTCCGAAGGAATCACACCATAAGGCTGTGAAACATATTCTTCGATATCTAGCTCACACTCCAACACTTGGATTATGGTATCCCAAGGGCTCGGCTTTTGATCTCATTGGATATTCTGACTCTGACTATGCTGGTGATCGAGTGGATCGCAAGTCAACATCAGGCACATGCCATTTCCTCGGACGATCCTTAGTATGTTGGTCCTCGAAGAAATAGAACTGCGTATCACTGTCTACTGCTGAAGTTGAGTACATTGCTGCTGGTTCTTGCTGTGCTCAATTGCTGTGGATGAAGCAAACCCTCAAGGACTATGGCATCAATATGAAGAATGTGTCACTCTACTGCGACAATGAGAGTGCCATCAAGATTGCTCATAACCCAGTTCCGCACTCAAAGACTAAGCACATCCAGATTCGTCATCATTTTCTTCGAGATCATGTGTTGAAGGGCGACATCTCCATCGACCACGTGAAGACTGAAGAACAGCTAGCGGATATCTTCACAAAGCCCTTGGATGATAAGAGATTTAGCAAGTTGCGGTGTGAGCTAAATATCTTAGAATCTTCGAATGTTCTTCGAAAGGACACACATCCTAACACTTATGCAAAATTGATGACTTAGATGTGCAACACACGAAGTAACGTTTTTCTTCAATCAATGAAGACTAACCCTTTAAGTGTGAAGAAATTAATGAATAATTTGATTCTCAGAGCCCTATGACAATTGTACGCGGCATCTCACATCATCATTCTTATATGGTGGGTCACGCCACCAACAAAAGTTGAAAATCTTCAAAATTGAGCTTTTCTTCATTTTGCAAATTCTTCAATTTTCAAATTCTTCAACTTTGCAAAGTCTTCAAACTTTTCGACTGGTGTTCTTCATTAGCTATATATATACATATATTTGAGTTTTCAATGTCCTCAACAGCATTCACTTATTGCTAATTCTTCAAGTTGATTTTCATCTAAGTGAATGTGATCGGACCCGTTCCTCCTCTATGCTAAACTCAACCCAGTCTATTCACAAGCTCCTCATGTGCGTTCTATTTGAAACCCGTTCAAAATCTTCACTGTGTCCTTGACAGCTGAAGAATTTGCAAACGAAACTTTAAAATATTCCTTTCAAATTTTTAGCTGTTGCCGCTCAAACCGTTCCGCATCCCACGATGGATTAAACAACTCACCCACGATCCCCCACGATCTCCACCTCTCTGTACGTGGGTGACACAAGTCGTTAGAATAGTAAGGGTCAGGGGCATGTTCGTCCAAAATCTTCGGACGAGCATTTTTTCACCGTGGCTATAAATACGCCTTCCCTTCCTCAGACCTCATTCACTCCGCTCGACCTCAATCTCGCTCGAGCTCTCAGACCTAGCACCGCCGCTACACTCCATCATCGTTGGTGAGGAAGAGCTTCACTGCCTCGACCTCATCGCCGTCGTACTCGCGCCAACCGCGGATATCTTCACTCTGCCGTCGCCGTAGCTGTCTCCCTCCGCCAAGTTAGGGCGTGGGAGATCTAAACGGACAAACTTCTCCAACTCCACTCCCAGTTCATCATGTTCTTCGTCCAGGGTAAATAAAATCTAATTTTACTGCCCTACTTTGATTCTTATGATTTCTTCAAAATCTTCAAAAGGTGTTTAGTCTTCAACTTCCCACTCCTTAAACACCCGAATGCTTCTGTATCTTGATTTGTCTCTCTAAGCTATGTTTTTCTTCAAGATTCCTCAATTGTGTGGATTTTCAAATCTATACAACTCTGGAGCCTAAGTCAAGAACGCTTAGTGAAATGCCTCAAGACACCTATGGTCAGATTCCTCAAACTTGATACTTTCGAAAATTCCTGAGAACGCATATGACCTCTCCAAATTCTTCGCACCTATACTCTGTTCACAGGTACAAAATGCCCCCTACTGAATCACTAGGTTCTCATCAACTTAACTCATTTGCAACGTTCCTCGAAGATAATTTGCATACTTCCTCAGAAACATCCAAAGTTCAAAGTCCTCAAGTGAGGAAAATGGCAGATGGGAAGAGACCTCAGAAGGGAGGCAAAAGGCCTGAGACAAACACTGCTTTTGAAATCCTTGAAGATATCTATGCTGAGTACTACACACCTGATGAAGCAAAACATGGCAAAGAAAACAAGAATCAGCGCAAAGTGCGCATCCAGAGAAAAGAGAGGAGATGGGCCAAGGAATGGAGGGAATATCGCTATGTTACTCCCAAGTACATGAAGAAATTTGCTGTCAACCCTCCATGTCCAAGACCTCCATTGGCAGCTGGCCAAGAAGCTGATCCCACCAGCATCAGGCGTGGTGAGGAATTTCCTAAAGAATGGGCCAAGTGCATGCCAAATTGGCTAAAATTGCAAAAGATGCAGTGAAGAAATTCAATGAGGATTCTCAAGCTGCTGCTGCTGAGGCCTCTGCCAGTAAGACTAAAAAGGCTATGCCCAAGAAATTAGCTGTGAATCCAAGTTCCTCAACAGCAATGCCCTCACGGCCAAGTTCTTCAAAGTCAAAGCACTCAAAGAAAATTCCTCAGGCAACTTCTTCAAGGGCAGTACCAATCCCCTCTGTTGCCATAAAATCCTCAGCTGCTGCCACAAAGTCGTCAACACCAGTGCACCTTGCAACGTGTAACCGGACTGCAGGCTTTTCCATTGCTTATGGAGCATCTGCAAGTTCCTCAGCTCCACCACAGTCCTCAACTGGTCCAACTCTGCTGAAGAAAAAGGCCACTGCTGGACGTGGAACGAGGCCAAGTCCTCACAAGAAACAAGTGGCGTTCCAAGTTCCGTCTGATGACGATGAAGCTGATGATGAAGAACTTGCTGAAATCATCAGGAACAGACAAGAAAGGGCCGCTAGAGCCAAAGGCAGTTCTGTGCCTCTAATGCTGGATCCGAAGAAGATCCTCGACTTCATTGACCTCTGGCACAAAGATCCAAACACTCCACTGCCTGACCTAAATCTCACTCCTGGTCAAAGTCATATGTTGACGGCATTCATAAATGAAGAAAAATGGAAATTTGAAAAGGGCAGACAAGTCAAGAAGGCTCAGTACAAGAAGGAGCATTTTCTGAAGAACAACGTTCTGAACATGTCTCCTGAAGAACTTGTAACTCTGCAAAAGGAAATCAAAGGTCTCAGTGATGAATTTGACAGATATTATGCCGATTGGCTAGGTGCCAAAGTCAGGTTTGTCAAGCTTGCCAAGAACCTCAAGACTAACATTGCAACACCATCACAACGACAAATTCCTCAGGCTGATACTTCTGCTCAGTCTGTTGAAGAAAATGAAAGCACAGCTGATGAAAATCAGGTTGCCCAAGAAGCTACCAGGGCTGATGAAGAAATTCCAGCTCCTGAAGACCATGCCAGGGCAACCACCACTGTTGCGCCTGAAGAACAACCCAGGCCAGTTGAAAAATTTGCTGCGCCTGAAGAAACTGAACATGCCAGGGCAACTGCATCAGTTGTGCCTGAAGAAACTGAACCAGCTCCATCTGCTCCTCCTGCTAAATATTCATCTGTGAAGAAAATCAGTCTTCCTTCTGCATTAGAAGTGAAGAAAACAAAAGCTGCGGAGAAGGCAGCTGTGAAGAAGACGAAATCATCAACCACTGCAGAGTCTTCAGCTCCCAAGAAACTGAGGACTTTGACAAGTTCCTTCACTAACCCAATTGATGCTGTTCCGATCTTGAGTGTACCATCAAAGGAGCTCATTCCATTTGGTGAGGAATATATCATTCCAGATGACACAGATGAAGAAAATCCTTCTGCTGCTTCTTCAGAGCAGTTGGATGAAGAAATTAAAGTGGAAGATATCCCTTCAACACCACTGGTATCATCGCCCATGCCTCAGTTCACAGCTGAAGAGGTAGGCGTTGAGGAAATTGAAGAAGATGTGGTCATTGGCTCAACTACGCCTGTGCTGAATGATGATTATTGGGAAAATCTTCACCCCAATTCACTATTGACCACACCTCTGTATCCAATTCCTCAGTCCCCTGTGCAAACTGAAGAAATTCAAATGGGATCTGAAGGACGTCAAACTTCTCTTCTTTCCATTCCTAAAGACATTCCAGCTGCAACAGCTGAAGAAATGGAGAGTCCAATCGTTGCTGAAGAACCTGAACCTTCAATTCCTCAGATAGTAGCTCCAGAGATTATGCAACAAGAGGTTGTGAGACCATCAACTGCTAATTTTCAGCCCAAGCAGCAAAATCCTCATGCAAAAAGGCTAAAATTCAAGGCTGACGGTTTCTTCGCTGAGCATCATTTCTTCACTCATTTCAATCCATATGACTCAGCAAGACTTCGACGCAAGCGGTTCTGGACTGCAAGCCAGATGAATTTCTATTCATCACTTCTATTTGATAAGGACAAGGTATTTGAGCACCGTCAAATTCCTCATGTGGATATGGAGTCCATTCCCTGCTTCCAACCTGTCTTGAATGTTCTTCATGAAGCTAGGCTCCTGAATTTCTGTGCTGACATCTGCGATTGGAATGAAGAGCTAATTCTTCAATTCTATGCTACTTTGCACCTCACTGGAAATGTGGCTGATGTGAATTCATGGGTGCTTGACTGGATGACTGAGAACACGCACTACAAAGCTCCAGCCTCTGAATTGCTTCATGCCGTTCCAGTCAGTCCTCCTGCTGAAGGCGCAAGGTTTATGTATGAAGAACCTGAACTTTCTCATCATCTGATGCAAGTGCTAATGAAGCCTTTGTGGCTAGGCCAAGCCCCAAGGACCACCTTCTTAGTGAAGGGTTTGCTTTATGTGCCAAGGATAATCTACCGCATTCTCACCAAAACCCTCAGTCCGATAAAGGCCACAACTCTGAAGAAGAGGAAGTTGTTGGCATCATGAAGAATCTGCTATTCAACATTATACATGGAATCCCTATTAACTACCACGATTTCTTCATGAGGACTTTGGTGAATGTTGCACTATCACCATTTGAGTTGAAGCCTTATGCTCCATGGATTATGAAATTCATCAGAACCAGGTCTTCAATTCACTACAAGGCAGATTGTCAGAATCACCTCAGCTTCTTGCCTCCCATTGAAGTCCTCAAGAGGACTATTTCTTCGATTGATGAAAAAGGCAAAGATGCTGTTATTGATGAAGGCACTCGTCCATTGGATGGTCAGTTTCGCAAAGCTGCATTTTATTCCACCAATGATGACTCTGCAACTCAAGACTCTGCCGCAAAAGCCTCAAAGCCAAATCCTCAAGCCACTGCTCCACGAGTGATGACAGATCATGAGCTTCTTCTAAGTCTTCATCAGAAGGTCGATCGCAATCACAAGTGGGTCAAGTGTCAATTTGGCTCAATTCTTCAGAACATGACTGTCACGCAAAACACTGTGAAGAAGAATCACTACTATGCTCATGAAATCTTCGATCGCACTTGGGCCATATTGTCTCACCTTTACGGTGATGAAGACCTCAAGCAGATGGGTTTTCAACAGGACTTTGATTGGTCTCAGCCTCCCTCGAAGAAATTCAAGAAGGTCAAAGTTCCTCAACTCGCACAAGTTCATATTCTTCATCGCGTGAGATGGATGAAGCTGAAGACCTCAACGACACTGCGGCAGGCCCAACCTCAACGGACGACCCCAACAACGCTGGAGCTCCTCCATCGACTTCATGATGATATTCTTCAGGGGTGTTAGTCCTCATTTTTCGTCCCTTTTGGTCATTCGATGACAAAGGGGGAGAAATTTGAGTTAGTCTTCAAGCGGGTCTTATATATGGGCTGTTTTTTTAGTTAAGTTACAACTCTTGCTCTTCTGAGGTGTTTGCTCTGATGAGTTGTAAACTTAAGTCCGATGGTGGTCTGATACTTTTGAACTGTTTTCTGCATGCTTATTTCCTCAAGTACCTTAATGCACGCATGCTGAATTTTGTCAGACACCATATTTCATCATGCATTTCTAATTGTTCATATTGTATGTTAAATGCGTGTATGAATTACAAGATATAGGGGGAGATCTCCATGATTTTACTCTACAATGTGCAATTGCAATCCAAAGCAAATTCCTCAAATATGCACATCTTCAGGGGGAGTTCTTCTATATCTTGCAATCAAATTCCTCAATATCAGTATTTACACTTCATATGTTTATCCCCGTTGAAAACTTAACCTATTTGTCATCAATCACCAAAAAGGGGGAGATTGTAAGTGCGTCTAGTGCCCCTTAGTGATTTTGGTGTATTGAAGACTTATAGGTTAAGGGACTAATGTGTTCGTGAATGTACACAGGTTATATAAGTCTCTAAGGAGTTTGATAAATCCGACGAATGCCGACCCCTAAAAATGAATATCCTCATTTGAAGATTATGGTTTTCTTGAAGACTTTGAAAATGAGGAAATTGGTGTGACTTTGAAGACTTTGATATTGATGCGAGGATTATGAAGCGTGAAGACTTTTGTTTTCGTAGTTTCATTTTCTCTTTCTTGAGTCATAGGAAACACCGTACTATTAAAGGGGGTCGAGGTAAAACTAAGGAAAAGTTTCCAAGTGATGCTCATCTCAAAGCCTACACATACCCAATCCTTTCGAGTGAAGCCATTGGAAATCTCATACAGTTCAGTCAATTTCTTCAGTGACAGAGACAAAAATCTTATGTTCTCTGAGGAATTTGTTCTCACTGAGGAGTTAGGAATTCGCCAGTGCAGATTGCCTACAAGTGAGGAACATGATAGCCCTGAGGAATTTGAGAGCTCAAATTTCCGATCGTTGCTGTGCTATGCACCAGCTGTCCCAAATATCTTATCCACCTAACGGTCATATCATTGAAGGGCATTTATGTCTTATCATGTTAGGCTGCTCCCTGTCTATAAATAGCCGCCCCCTACAACCACTAGCTGGTTGGCTGCTCCAAGAGAAACTGACACTTGTCATTGAGAGCATCCCATCCTTTGAGGACTTTGAGAGAAAATCATCAGGGAGGAAAAACCCAAACCCAACACCTAAAACCCAAAGTGATTGAGCATCACTGAAGAGATTGTTCCTGTGTGGAACCGATGCTTGTTACCTTTGAAGACTGTGCATCTTCCAGACGGTTAGGCGTCAAGGTCTAGAGCATCCAAAAGGAATTGTGGATCGCCTGGTGACCTAGTCTGTGAAGGTTTGGAAGTCACCTGTGAAGACTTACCACGAGTGATTGGGCGAGGTCTGTGTGACCTTAGCTCAAGGAGAATACGGTGAGGACTGTGTGTCCTTTGGTTTAAATACCTAGCCGCTCCAACCAGACGTACAACTGTCACAGCAGTTGGAACTGGTCTACCAAATCATTGTCTTCACCAAGCTACTGCTTCTATTTCCTCAACCCTTTCATTTCCTCATTCATGTTGATGAAATTGATCGTTACTGTTTGAAGATTTTGACTGAAGACTTTCTCAATTTCCTCAATCCTATTTCTTTAGTCATCTTGTCTTCTGCCTGCTTATCCTATTACACGCTACTTGTGCTCTGTGTATGTTTCATTTCATCATGATGACTATGTTCTTGTCTTGTTATGCATGCACCTTAGTACTTATTCCGCTGCTAGCAGTTCGTCGCTTAGGAACTTCCTCAAGTAGTATTTCCTCAGTGACGAATTCTTAAAAATCGCCTATTCACCCCCCCCTCTAGTTGATATAACGCACTTTCAACTAGCGAAAGTACGGACCCTAGGCCTCATTTTCAAGCATTGCAATACCGTTTGTGCTCCGTTTTATCAATTTCTACCTTGCTGTTTTTTATTGTTCCTATCACAGAAATCAATATCTACTATAATTACTACACTTTTATTACCATCTCTTCGGCGAACTAGTGCACCTATACAAATTACCATTGTATTTGGTGTGTTGGGGACACAAGAGACTTTTTGTTATTTGGTTGCAGGGTTGTTTGAGAGAGAGACCATCTTCATACTACGCCTCCCACGGATTGATAAACCTTTGGTCATCCACTTGAGGGAAAAATGCTACTGTCCTACAAAACTCTGCGCTTGGAGTCCCAACACGAGTCTACAAGAACAAGTTGCGTAGTAGACATCACATACCCAAGCTAAGTTGCTTGGTTCTCATTGAATATTACCTTGGGGTGCCATGGGCATCCCCAAGCTTAGGCTATTTCAGTCCTTATTCCTTCATCTATCGTGATCTCACCCAAAACTTGAAAACTTCAATCACACAAAACTTAACAAAACCTTCGTGAAATCCATTAGTATAATAAAGCAAATCACCATTTTAAGTACTATCGCAAACCCGTTCATCTTTGATTATTGCATTATACCTACTGTATTCTAACTTTACCATGGCTTATACCCTCCAATACAATCCATATATTCATCAAAATAAGCACACAACGCAACAAAAACAGAATCTGTCAAAAACTGAATAGTCTGTAGTAATCTGGACTCTAACCATACTTATGTAACTCCAAAAATTCTGAAAAATTAGGACAAAGTAGGAAATTTGTATATCAATCTTGTGTAAAAAATTCAGAATCTTCTGTTGCTTCTGTGATTTTTAAAAAGACTGCTACTGGACGCAAAGGTTTCTGTTTTTCAACAAGATCAAATCAACTATCACCCAACTTGATCCCAAAGGCTTTACTTGGCACAAACACTAATTAAAACACAAAAACACAATCATAACAGTAACATAATTGTGCAAACACTCAATAACAGATGGAAAAAGGCAAAAAAATATATTCATTGGGTTACCTCCCAACAAGCGCTATCGTTTTATGCCCCTAGCTAGGCATAATGCATAGATTCAAGTATTGTCATCTTTGGTTTTTGATCCATAGGTTGGCCTCATTATTGATTCCTATGGCAGCCTAATTCTTGTTCCAGGGAAGTGTTCCATACCCTTTCTTAGTGGAAATTGAAATTTAATATTACCTTCTTTCATATCAATCACGGCACCTATAGTTTGTAAAAACGACACCTATAGTTTGTAAAAACGGTCTACCAAGTATGATGGGACAAGACGGATTGCAATCAATATCAAGAACAATAAAATCTATGGGAACATAGTTCCTATTTGCAAGAATAAAAACATCATTAATTCTTCCCAAAGGCTTTTTAATAGTAGAATCCACCAAGTGCAAATTAAGAGAACATTCTTCAATATTCGTAAGACCCAGCACATCACATAGAGATTTCGGAATTGTGGAAACACTAGCACCTAAATCACATAAAGCAAAACACTCATAATTTTTTACCTTGACTTTAAAATTAGGTTCCCCTTCTTCAGATAATTTTCTAGGAATTAAAATCTCTAATTCCAACTTTTCTTCCAAAGCTTTCATCATCACTTCTACAATATGTTTAGTAAAAGCTTTATTTTGTTCATAGGCATTGGGTGAATTTAACATGGATTGCAACAAAGAAATACTTTCAATCAAAGAGCAATTATCATAATTAAAGTCTTTGTAATCCAAGAGAGTGGGCACATCAGTAGTTAAAGTTTTGACCTCTCCAAACCCACTTTTATCAATTTTTTCAACAAGATTTTCACCCTTCGAATTATGAGGACGCCCTCTAAGTAAAGTTGACTCTTCTTCAGTATTCTTTTCATCAAGTTTAATATTACTAAACAAGGACTCAATAGAAGAAACACCAATCATTTTAAGATCATCATTATTATGACAGCAATCGGTAGAAAACACTCTTTCTAAAAATTCTATTTTAGCTCTAAGCATAGCGGTTCTTTTCTTGCTTTCATCCACAGAAACATATAAAGCTTTAATTGATTCATTGACATCAACCTTAGGTGCAAAATTTTTAATCTTGAGATTTTCTACATCATGTGAAATTCTATCAATGCTTCTAGACATATCATCAAGTTTACTCAATTTTTCTTCTATCGTAGTATTGAAAACCTTTTGAGCATTGATAAATTCTTTAATATTACTCTCAAGATCAGAGGGGTTCCTATTATTATTGTAAGAAGAATTACCATAGGAAATGCCATAACTATTAGAGGAATTTCCAGGAAAAGGCCTAGGATTAAAATTACCTCTATAAGCATTGTTATTAAAATTGTTTCGCGAGACAAAATTCACATCTAGATCACTATTTTGCTCAATCAAAGTAGACAAAGGCGCATCATTAAGATCAATAGGAGCATTTTTACTAGCAACCAATTTCATAAGAGCATTAACTTTTTCACTCAAAGTACTAATTTCTTCAATCGAATTAACTTTTTTACTAGTAGGTGCTCTTTCGGTATGCCATTGTGAATAATTTGCATAATATTATCAAGCAATTTAGTGGCTTCACCCAAAGTAATTTCCATAAAAGTACCACCCGCGGCGGAATCTAAAAGATTTCTAGAAACAAAATTTAATCCCGCATAAAAAATTTGTATGATCATCCAAAGATTTAAACCATGAGTAGGACAATTTCTTAGCATCAATTTTATTCTTTCCCAAGATTGCGCAACATGTTCATGCTCAAGGTGCTTAAAATTCATGATTTGAGTTCTAAGGGAAATAATTTTCGCGGGCGAAAAATCCTTAGTAATAAAAGCATCTTTGCACTTATCCCAAGAATCGATACTATTGCGAGGCAAAGAAGAAACCAAAATTTTGCACTATCGCTCAAAGAGAAAGGAAATAATTTCAACTTCACAATATCATTGTCCTCATCTTTTTTCTTTTGCATATCACACAATTCTACGAAAGTGTTTAGATGGGACGTGGCATCCTCATTAGGAGTACCAGAAAATTGCTCTTTCATAACAAGATTCAACAAAGCGGCATTAATATCATAAGACTCCGCACTAGCGGCAGGAGGAGCAATCGGAGTACTAATAAAATCATTATTATTAGTATTGGAAAAATCACACAATTTGGTATTTTCTTGAGACATCATGACTATGCAAACAAGATTGAAAGCAAATAAGAGATCTGACGAGAAAAAGGCAAACGAAAAAGAAGGCAAATATTTTGTGCTTTTTGCAAAAACGTTTTAGAAGTGGTGGAGATGAAAATGAGAGGCAAATGGCAAATAATGTAAATTGCAAAGAGATGAGATTTGCGATTAGGAACCTGATGGATGTTGATGATGTCTCCCCGGCAACGGCGCCAGAAATTCTTCCTGATTGCTTGTATCTGCATTGGTATTTCCTCGAAGAGGAGAGGATGATGCAGCACAGCAACGGTAAGTATTTCCCGCAGTCATAAAACCAAAGTTCTCAATCCAGTAGGAGAACCAAACAACACTATGTAAATGGTACCTGCACACAAATAACAAATACTTGCAACCCAACGCGTAAGAGGGGTTGTCAATCCCTCCTAGGCATTGAGATAGATTAAATTGTATGAGATTTGATAAATAGATCTGACAAAAACACACACAAAAAATAAAGAAAAAGTGCAGCAAGGTATTTTTGGGTTTTTGGAATAATAGATCTGAAAACAATATGATAGAAAATAGACCCGGGGGCCGTAGAATTCACTAGTGGCTTCTCTCAAGAAAATAGCGTACGGTGGGTAAACAAATTACTGTTGGGCAATTGATAGAAAAGCAAATAATTATGACGATACCCAAGGCAATATTCATGTATATAGGCATCATGTCCAAGATTAGTAGACCGACTCCTGCCTGCATCTACTACTATTACTCCACACATCGACCGCTATCCAACATGCATCTAGTGTATTAAGTTCATGGAGAAACGGAGTAATGCAATAAGAACGATGACATGATGTAGACAAGATCTATTCATGTAGGAATAGACCCCATCTTTTTATTGTTAATAGCAACGATACATGCGTGCCTCCCTACCCCTTCTGTCACTGGGTGAGAACACCGCAAGATCGAACCCATCACAAAGCACCTCTTCCCATTGCAAGAAAAATCAATCTAGTTGGCCTAACTAAACCAAAGTTTCGGAGAAGAAATACGAGGCTATAATAATCATTTAAATAAGAGATCAAAGAAGACTCAAGTAATATTCATAGAGAGAACTGATCATAAACTAGCAATTCATCGGATCCCAACAAACACACCGCAAAAAGTCATTACATCAAATTGATATCCAGGAACATCGAGGAGAACATTGTATTGAGAATCAAAAAGAGAGAAGAAGCCATCTAGCTACTGCCTACGGACCCGTAGGTCTGTGGTAAACTACTCATGCATCATCGGAGGAGCACCAATGAGGATGATGAACCCCTCCGTGAGCGTGTTCCCCTCCGGCAAGGTTCTAGAAAAGGGCTTTAGATTGGATCTCGTGGTTCTAGAACTTGCGGCGGCTGGAATTATGTTTTGTTGACTCCCATAGGGTTTCTGGAATATTTGTGTATTTATAGAGCTGAGAGGCGGTGGAAAGGACCTCCGTGGGCCCCACCACCCAGTAGGGCGCGCTAGGGGCCTCTGGCGCGCCAGGTGGGTGGTGGTCCCCACTGGCCTTCCCTCGTGCACTTCCTTGGCTCCCAAGTTGTCTTCTGGGCAGAAAAAATCTCCAAAAAATTTCGCTGCGTTTGGACTCCGTTTGATATGGATGTTCTGCGAAGTAAAAAACAAGCAAAAAAACAGCAACTGGCACTAGGCACTATGTCAATAGGCTAGTCCCAAAAAATGATATAAATTTGCTATAAAATGAATGTAAAACATCCAAGAATGATAATATAACAGCATGGAACAATAAAAAATTATTGATACGTTGGAGACGTATCAGCATCCCCAAGCTTAATTCCTCCTCGTCCTCGAGTGGGTAAATGATAAAAACAGAATTTTTGATGTGGAATGTTGCCTAACATGTTCATCACATATTCTTTTCTTTTGTAGCATGGACATTTGGACTTTTAGATGATTCAAAGCAATAGTCTATATTTGACATGAAGATTTCAATACTCAAGCATATCAACAAGCAACCATGTCTTCAAAATATCAACACTAAAGAAAGTTATCCCTAGCCCATCATGCTCAATCATTGATCCATTCATGAAACACACTCGAATATTAGTTACATCCAATGCACAAGTATGATCATAGTGCTCCCCGGTTGGTGCTTTATAAGAGAAGATGGAGACCAAATAAAAATAAAAATTGCATAAAGTAAATAGATAGGCCCTTCGCAGAGGGAAGCAGAGATCTGTAGAGGTGCCAGAGCTCAAAGCTTAAATTGAGAGATAAAAATATTTTGAGAGGCATACTTTTCCCGTCAACGAAAACGATCGAGAATTCCCAATACCTTCCATGCTAGATACATCATAGGCGCTTCCCAAATATAAAGTAAAGTTTATTCCTTTTTCCACCATTCTTTCACAATCCATGGCTAATCGTATCCACGGGTGCCTTCCATACCAACACTTTCCAAGGAATTTATTATTTGACAACATAAAGTAAATTTCTTTTTCATTTTTGTACTGGGCATCCCTATTACTGCCACACTCTCATGCAATGACAAATGAATAAACACTCATCCACTCATCTTGAGAATAACACATCTAGCATGGAAAAATATTGGCCACTCCCTGCCGCTTCATGAGCGGTACGGGCACACAAAAAGGAAATTTATTTTGAAAATTAGAGTTGGCACATACAAATTTACTTGGAACGGCACGGAAATACCGCATATAGGTAGGTATGGTGGACTCATTTGGCACAACTTGGTTTAAGGATTTTGTATGCACAAGTAGTATTCCTACTTAGTACAAGGAAAGGCTAGCAAATAGATTAAGAAGCAACCAACCAAGAAACAAAAATTCTCATAAACGAGCATTTAGCATAACTAACACCGAATAATGCATCACTAGTAGGATGTAATTTCATTGCATAACTATTGACTTTCGTGCTTGCATAGGGAATTGATAACCCACAAGTATAGGGGATCGTTTGTAGCCTTTTTCGATAAATAAGAGTGTCGAACCCAACGAGGAGCTAAAGGTAGAACAAATATTCCCTCAAGTTCTATCGACCACCGATACAACTCTACGCGCACTTAACGTTTGCTTTACCTAGAACAAGAATAAAACTAGAAGTACTTTGCGAGAATAAAACTACAAATAAATTGCAAGACAATAAAAGTAGATAGCTTTTGTCAAACAAGAAAGTCATTTGTCCCTAGGTGATCGATAACTAAACCGGTGATCATTGTTGCAATTTTATATGAGGGAGAGGCATGAGCTAACATACTTTCTCTACTTGGATCATATGCACTTATGATTGGAACTCTAGCAAGCAGCAACAACTACTAAAGATCATTAAGGTCATAAAACCCAACCATAGCATTAAGTATCAAGTCCTCTTTATCCCATACGCAATAACCCCCAAACTCGGGTATGTGCTTCTGTCACTCACGCCACCCACCATAAGCGAACCATGAACGTATTGCAACACCCTACAGTGAGGATCCCTCCATTTGCGCGACACGGAGGGCACCGTAGGACAGCACCAAAATAAAATATACAACTCAAACCAATCATGATCATCTATCAACCCGTATGACAAAACAGATCTACTCAAACATCATAAGATAGCCATAGATCATTGGGAAATAATATATAGCGTTGAGCACCATGTTTAAGTAGAGATTACAGTCGGGAGAAGGGGTATTACACCACTGCATAGAGGAGGAGAGAGTTAGTGTTAACGGTAGCAAGATTGTTGATGTAGATCGCCGTCACGATCCTTGCCCCGGCGGCGCTCCGGTGCCACCGGGAGAGAGGGGGAGAGAGCCCCCCTCCTTCTTTTTCTTCCTTGCCCTCCCCCCTAGATGGGAGGAGAGTTCCCCCTCTGGTCCATGGCCTCCATGGCGGCGGAGGGGCGGGAGCCCCTCCATGACTGGATCTCCCTCTCTGTTCTCTTCTGTTTCGCGTTCCTGTTTTCTAGCCAAAAACCGTTTCTTATATTCCCGGAGATCCGTAAGTCCGATTGCGCTGAGATTTTAACATGATTTTTTCCGGATTTAAGCTTCCTTGCGCCCGAAGTAGAGCTCCAACTGACTCACGAGGAGGGCACAACCCACCACCACGCGTCTGGGCTGCCTGGCGCGCCCAGGTGTCTTGTGGTGGCTGTGGGCCCCCGTTTGCGTTGATTCCACCTCCCTAAAATCACATATATTCCAAAATAATTCTCCGTAAATTTTTATCGAGTTTGGACTTTGTTTGGTATGGATATTCTGCAAAGCAAAAAACATGCAAAAAACAGGAACTGGCACTCGGCACTGGATCAATATGTTAGTCCAATAAATCATATAAAATGTTTCCAAAAATATGTGAAAGTTGTATAATATTGGCATGAAACAATCCAAAATTATAGATATGACGGAGATGTATCAGCATCCCCAAGATTAATTCTTTCTCGTCCTCGAGTAGGTAAATGATAAAAAAGATAATTTTTGATGTGGAATGCTACCTAGCATAATCTTGATCATATATCTAATCATGGCATGAAAATTAAGACGTAAGTGATTCAAAGCAATAGTCTATAATTTGACATAAAGACATCAATACGCAGGCATCCCAACAAACAATCGTGTCTTTCAAAATATCAACGCTAAAGAAAGCTATCCCTACAAAATCATATAATCTTGTCATGCTCTGTCTTCCTAACACAAAGTATTTATCATGCACAACCCCGATGACAACTCGAGCAATTGGTTCATACGTTTTAACGCACTTCAGCTTTTTCAACCCTCACGCAATACATGAGCGCAAGCCATGGATATAGCACTATGGATGGAATAGAGTATGATGATAGGGATAAATATAGAGAAGACAAAAAAAGTAAGAAAGTCTCACATCGACGCGGCTAACCAATGGGCTATGTAGATGCCAATCAATTGATATCTATGCGAGGAGTAGGGATTGCCATGCAACGAATGCACTAAGAGCTATAAGTGTATGAAAGCTCAATATGAAAACTAAGTGGGTGTGCATCTAACTCTATAATGAAATATTCCCACTAGTATATGAAAGTGACATTCTTTTTTTCTTCTTTTTTTTCTTTTTTTTCTTTTTTTTTCTTTTGGTCCGGAGTCTCATCCCTACTTGTGGGGGAATCATAGTCTCCATCATTCATTCCTCACTGGGGCAATGCTCTAATAATGAATATGATGGTCATCATACTTCTATTTACTTACAACTCGAAAGAAATAAAAATTACAACTCGATACCTAGAACAAAGTACTACTCTATATAGATGCCTCTGGCAGTGTACCAGGATGTGCAATGATCTAGCGTAACAACGATATCAAAAAAGGGACAAGCCATGAAAATATCATGCTAGCTATCTTACGATCATGCAAAGCAATATGACAATTAATGCTCAAGTCATCAAAATGGAAGCGGTGGAAGTTGCATGGCAATATATCTCGGAATGGCTATGGAAGGGCCATAATAGGTAGGTATGATGGTTGTTTTGAGGAAGATATAATAAGGCTTATGTGTGATAGTGCGTATCATATCACGGGGTTTGGATGCACCTGTGAAGTTTGCACCGACTCTCGAGGTGAGAAAGGGCAATGCACGGTACCGTAGAGGCTAGCAAATTGCGGAAAGGTAAGAGTGCGTGTAATCCATGGACTCACATTAGTCATAAAGAACTCATATACTTATTGCAAAAGTTCATTAGCCCTCGAAGCAAAGTACTACTACACATGCCCCTAGGGGCATAGATTGGTAGTAAAATACCATCGCTAGTCCCCGACCGCCACTCATAAGGAAGACAATCAATAATAAATCATGCTCCGACTTCATAGCATAATGAGAGACTATATGTGCATGCTTCGGGAATCACAAACCTTAACACCAATATTCCTACTAACCACAATCGTTTACTAGTACCTCCCACATATTATCATCTCTATATCGCAAAAATATTGCAAGGAATCAAACATATCATATTCAGTGATCCATAAGTTTTATGTAGGATTTTATGACTAACCATGTGAATGACCAATTCCCGTTGACTGTCTAAATTGATATAAGTGAAGCAAGAGAGTTTAATTCTTTCTAAAAAATACCATGCTCCAACAAATATAAGTGAAGCAAAAGAGCATTCTACGAATAACGGTTTTCTATGTGAAGAGAAACAGGCAATCCAAACTTCAAATGATATAAGTGAAGCACATGAAGCATTCTATAAAGCCATACTCAAAAGATATAAGTGAAGTGCAATGAGCATTCTATAAATCAACCAGCATGGTGCATAAAATAAAAGTGAAAACTAAACACAAAAGACGCTCCAAGATTTACACATACCACATGAACAAAACAAAAACGAAAACATACCGATACTTGTTGAAGAAAGATGAGATGCCTTCCGGGGCATCCCCAAGCTTAGACGCTTGAATCTCCTTGGATATTTACTTGGGGTGCCTTGGGCATCCCCAAGCTTGAACTCTTGCCTATCCTCCTTCCCCTCATATCGAGACCTCCTCGATCTTTGAACACTTCATCCACACAAAACTTAACAAAAAACTGGTGAGATCCGTTAGTATAATAAAGCAAATTACTACTTTAAGTACTGTTGCAAACCCATTCATATTTTATGTTTGCATTATCCCTGCTATATTATAACTTCTCCATGGCTTATACCACCGATAAAATCGATAGTTTCATCAAAACAAGCAAAAGAATGCATAAAAAACAGAATCTGTCTTAAACAGGACAGTCTGTAGTAATCTGAACTTTAACCATACTTCTGGTACTCAAAAAATTCTGAAAAATAGGAAACAATAAAAAATTGCATAGCAATACCATGTAAAAAATTCAGAAACTTTTGAAGTTCTAGTAAAAAATGTAAATTCACGCCCTACAACCAAAGTTTCTATTTTACACCGCACATACCAACAAGCAATCTAAGCATCCTAAAGGAAAATCTTGGCACATTATTTTTATAATACAATGGATTTGTACAAGAAGATAATTATTTTTGTTGAAAAGTTTCTGTAATCAAGATTCACAAAGTTTCCATGGACATGAACGAACTTCAAGGCTAGCTCCCACTTCCACAGTGCTCGTCTTTCTCACTTTCACTTTTCTTTTTGTGAAGTTTTAAGGTCCCCTCTATATTTTTTTGTTTTTAAACTTTAGAAAATCACTCAACAGAATAAAATTACTCTCTAAAACTTCTGGTTTGTCTCCCTGGCCAAGCTTTCTTTAAAGCCATTAACCTAGGCATAAAGTGCTTAAGTGACGGATCCACCCGGATCCCAAGGTATATCAAAGCCAATTTTAATAACAATGATTTGTAATTTAGTAGTGAGCACAAAGCAACATATATCATGCAATGACGAAGTCTAACTCTCTTCCTATGCATCGGCATGTCATAAAAGAACAATTCATGCACATCAAGTAAAGGCCAATACATAGCATAAGCAGTTTCTTGCGATTTTATCATGTTGGAAACATAAAGAGATGGAGATGTCGTTCCTCTCTCATAATAATTGCAAGTAGGAGCAGCAAGCACATGCATATTATATTCATCAAAATCATCATTTGAAACAGTAGAACACAACCCATCAATATAATCCTTAATAAGAGCAAACTTCTGCGATATAGTGTAGTTGGGAGAATTCAAAAATATAATGGAACTATCATGTGTGGGTCCAATAGCAACAATTTCATTCTTAACATAAGGAACTATAGCAAGTTCATCTCCATAAGCATCATTCATATTGGCATCTTGGCCACAAGCATAGCATGCATCAAGTTCATCAAAAAGGGATATTTCAAAAGAATCAACGGGATCATAGCAATCATCATAGCATTCACCTTTGGTAAGCACGAAGGGACATTAAGCAATGTATGAGTTGAATAGTTACTATCATAGAAGGTGGGCATGGGTAGCTAATCCGTTCTTCCTCCGTTTGTTCTTCGCTCTCCTCGTCATCTTTATTTATAATACAATGCATTTGTACAAGGGTATAATTATTTATGTTGAAAATTTTATGTAATCAAGGTTCAGAAAGTTTCTATGGGCATGAACAAAGTTCAAGGCTAGCCCCCACTTCCACATTGCTCACCTGTCTCACTTTCACTTTTCTTTTTGAAAAAGTTTTAGGTTCTCCTCCATATTTTTTTTGTATTTTAACTTCTTAAAAAGCACACAACACAATAAAATGACTCTTTAAAACTTCCAGGTTGACTCCCAAGCAGCGCTTTCTTTAAAGCCATTAAGCTAGGCATAACGTGCTCAAGTAATTGATCCACCCGAGTCCCAAGGTATATCAAGCCAATTTTAATTAACAATTATTTATAATTTAGTAGTGAGCACAAAGCAACATATATCACATAATGACTAAGTCTAACTCTCTTCCTATGCATCAGCATGTCATAAAAGAACAATTCATGCACACATCATATAGGCCGATACATAGCATAAACAGTTTCTTGCAATTTAATCGTATTGGAAACATAGAGAGGTGGAGATGTAGTTCCTCTCTCATAGTAATTGCAAGTAGGAGCAGCAAGCACATGCATACTATATTCATCAAAATTATCATGTGCACTCGTAAAACACAATCCAACAATATAATCCGTAATAAGCGCAAACTTCTCCGATATAGTGTAGTTGGGAGAATTCAATAAGATAATAGGACTATCATATGTGGGTGCAATAGCAACAATTTCATTCTCAACATATAGAACTATAGCAAGTTCATCTCCATAAGCATAATTCATATTGGCATCATGGCCACAAGCAAAACAAGCATTGAGTTCATCAAAAAGGGATATTTCAAATGAATCAACATGATCATAGCAATCATCATAGCATTCATCCTTCGGTAAGCACGAAGGGAAATTAAACAATGTATGAGTTGAAGAGTTACTCTCATTAGAAGGTGGGCATGGGTGATCAATCCGCTCTTCCTCCTTTTGTTCTTCGCTCTCCTCATCATCTTTTTCATCCAATGAGCTCACAGTTCCATCAATTTCTTCTTCCATAGACACCTGCAAAATATTAGTCTCTTCTTGGACAGCGGAGAAGCCCTCAATATATGGTTTAATATAAGCATTGGAAGAATAATTTTCATAGCAATATTTAAGTATGGCAAAATTTTCAGATTTGTAAAGAGTAGCATCATACTTTTCAATCAAAGAAGCAATTTCATAAGCACCCTTAAAAGCAACGAATTCTTCAATTTGTTCAATATCATAGTAATTATAAACACCCTTGGCATAAGAAGATAAAATTCCATTATCCTTAAACTCACATTGGAAGGGAAGGTGTTTTTTAGGATCTTCAGAACAACAAGTAAAATAATGTATTTTGCATAAATTCAAAGCATAGCAATACAAACTATTAATATGATACCATAAATGTTTCCCTTTTTGTGATAAGCGGTGTCGCACAAAATGAGCATGCTCATCTAATGATTTGCCCTCAACTAAGCTAGTTGTGGTTTCAGCACGAGCATATAGGGATCGAAGATGATCCAAGTAGAAAGCTTCAGTAATATGATAGATTTTGGGTGGTTCTTCAACCATGGGTTTAGTAGGTACAACTATATTTTTTGGTATTTTGCGTTTCCTACCCATAACTAGACATAGAAAACAAGAGAACAAAATAAAATCTACTTAGTGATAAAGCAAACAAGCACACACGAGAATATTCACCCCACTCTATTGCTCCCCAGCAACGGCGCCAGAAAAAGGTCTTGATAACCCACAAGTATAGGGGATCGTTTGTAGCCTTTTCGATAAATAAGAGTGTCGAACCCAATGAGGAGCTAAAGGTAGAACAAATATTCCCTCAAGTTCTATCGACCACCGATACAACTCTACGCGCACTTAACGTTTGCTTTACCTAGAACAAGAATAAAACTAGAAGTACTTTGCGAGAATAAAACTGTGGCGCCCCTGACTCAATCGTGCACTAATCATACACGCAAACGTGCACGATCAAGCACAGGGACTCACGGGAAGATATCACAACACAACTCTAACACAAATTAACGGAGATCCACAATATTACAGACCAGGGATCACGAGGATCCGAATACATAAGTCAGTCATACAAATAATATCTGAGTACAGACATAGTTAGACAAGTTTTGCCTTAAGAAGGCTAGCACAAACAACGACTCCAGATCGAAAGGCATAGGCCTCCTGCCTGGGGCCTCCGATCCTACTCCTAGTCGGCTGGCTCGATCCAGTTGTACGTGCCGTCTGGACCCTCCTGGTAGTAAGCTCCTGTGGTGGCATCTGGCTCCGGGGCTCCATCCTCTGATGTATCATCAAGTAGGGGAATATGGGGAAAAAGAGGAAGCAAAGCAACTGTGAGTACTCATCCGAAGTACTCAGCAAGCAAGGATCTACACTACATATGCAACATTATCAAAGCGGAAAGGCTGTATATGTGGACTGGGCTGCAGAAATGCCAGAATAGAGAGAAGGCCTAGTCCTATCGAAGACTAGCATCTTCAAACATCTTCATGAGCCACCATCTTACAGCAATAGAAGAGAGTAGAATAGCATTTTATTAAGCAAACATGTTGAAGTAAGCCTAGAGATCCTCCTCGACTCCCTGCGAGAAAGCGATCCCGAAGCTTCAATTAAGTAACAAGTATCTAGTTCAAGTAGTAGATCGGGATACACAAACTGAGCGACCTTTACCGTAGGACCGGCTATCGATAGATTATTCTTCCCTGCAGGGGTGCACTACTGTTACCCAACACACTCGATCACCTCTGGCCGGACACACTTGCTAGGTAATGCCCGGCCTCGGGAGATCAACACGAAGCAGCGCCCTACCTAGGCAAAGCAGAGAGGTCAGCACGCCGGACTAACCTATGCACCCAGAGGTCTTGGGCCACCGCCCTGGGCACCCTGCACATTGCGAGACTGGCCGGGGTGCAGGCGCGACACTGAACTCGTTAGTGAAGTATCCAGCCCAATCCCGACAATCAGCCCGCACGGTGAACCGTGACGTCTGAAGAGCTTTCGGGAGAAACATACATAGCAGAGGGCCCCATAAACCATTATCCCGCGTGGTGGTAGTGCGTATAGGGCACGTCGACCCACTCAGATCAAACACCCAATCCGATATGCTCAGTTAGTAACACGCGGAGACAATCAGAGTTTCTGAAGCTCCGCCACAATATCACACTCGAGTGCCCTTCCGGCACACCCGACATCATAGATCCCCTGCGGGCACCCATCAGGGTCGACCCGCCTGTAACAAAGGTCAAAGTAACCGTGTGGTCATAACATCAAGGGGGAAAACCCCGAGGAATCACCCTCGATGAATTCCACTTGATGAAATCATCAGGGCGAACGTATGAGGCATCACCCTCAAGGTTCACACTGAGGGGTTGCACGACAGAGTCATACCGGAAGTGGAGAAGGAGGAATCACCCTCGATGACCACAACCGAACAGCTACACTGCAGAGTATTCATCAGGAGTGCGTTACGAGGTATCACCCTCGGCACTCGATAGTAACTATGCAGAGTCGTACAACTAAGGGGTGGGAGGGTGAGGTGATGTGTCGGTCTCTGGTCGACGATCACATTGATTGAGTCATCGATGATCAAGCAGGGGCAACAAGGGTAAGGTGGTGGGGGTCACTGATGGTTCACTACCAACCTATACTAAGCAGTTTAACATAGGCAGGTAAGGTAACAATAAACAGGTTACAAAAGCAGGCTATGCATCAGAATAGGAGCAAACATTAACAGTAGCAAAATCTAATGCAAGCAGGAGAAATGGAATGGGTGATATCTGGATGCTCAAGGGGGGGGGGGCATGCCTGGTTGCTCTGGCAAGAAGGAGGGGTCGTCAATGGGCTGCTCGTCTGGAGTGTAGTCGTACTCAGCTACAATGGCATCGGTCTCGGCGTCTATCGAGAGAGAAGGAGGGGCAGAGAAACTATAAATTCACGGCAAAAATGCAAACAATATGTATGACATGCCTAAATATTATGCCGAGGTGTTCTACTGCCTAACTAAATGACTTAGTTAAATTAGGAATTAATTTGGATTTATTTAATTAAAGCTGAATACTATTCATTTATTGAAATCGTTCTAAAATTTCCATGTTCATCTAGCTAGGGGCACCTGACAGGAATATGCAGGGTGTATTCAAATTCATATCGAAATTCTGAGCAACTTTCATGTACAACATATTTTCATCTGAGCTACGGTTTATTTTATATGATTTTCTAAGGTTTAATTGATTTTCTAGAATTTTATTTAATCATTTAATCCAACATTATCCAGAACAGTAAATGATGATGTCAGCATGACATCATGCTGACATCAGCAGTCAACAGTGCAGTTGACCTAGTCAAACTGACGTGTGGGTCCCAGTTATCATTGACTGTTTAGTTTAATTAGGGTTTAATAAAGCTAATTATAGATTAATTAGACTAACTAATTAATTAGTTTAATTAAACAGAATTAATCAATTTAATTAATTGAGTAATTAATTAATTAATTATTAATTATGTTTACTAATTTCATTTTCTTTTCTTTTTTTTTAAACCGTTCTGGGGTTCGGCCCCACGTGTCATAGTCACAGGGGGGCGGGCCCAGCTGTCGGTGGACCATAGGCCAAAGTGGGTCGCGCGCAACGGCCATATGGGCGCGGCCACGAGCGCCCGATGGGGCGCGCCCGGGCGCTGGCCAGCGAGGGGCCGCGGTGGAGGCGGCGGCCGGCGTAGGCGAGCGCGAGAGGCAGCTGCCGCAGCAGCTGCCGCAGCTAGCAGGGGAGAAGGCGCGGCGCGGGGGCGGTGGCCGCGGGGCTCAGGGGGCGCGGGCTCGCACGGGGCGCGGCGAATGGAGCAGGGGCCGCGGCGAGCGCGGCCGGGCAGGGCGGCAGCTGGGCGCGGGTCAGCGGGCGCCGAACGCGGCCAAGGCAGGCGCGAGCGGGGGTGGCGCGGCTTTACGCGCGGGCGAGGCCAGGGAGCGCCGGGCGGGGTGTTCGTGGGGTGCGCAGGGCGCGAGGCGGGTGGTGGCCGGGCGCAACCAGCCAACGCGGGCGTAGGGCACGGCGGAGGCGGAGCGCGGTCAGGGCACAGGCGGGCACGCGAGCGAGGCGAGCGGGAGGAGGGAGCGCGGGCGCGCGCGCTAGCGCGAGCGGCCGCTGGCCGAGATGAGCGACGGGGACGGGGGGAAGGGGAGGCCGGGCCTCACCGCGGGCGCAGGGTCAAGGGCAGCGGGGCTCGGGGGAGCGGCTCGGGGCAGGGGACGAGGAGGCGCCGGCGAACAACGACGGGGACGAGGCGGTGTCGTCGGGCGCAGGGCGGCCTCGAGCGCCCGATCCCGATCCAAATCGGGTCGAGAGAGGGAGAGAGCGGGCGAGGGAGTGGGGGGGAGTGGGGATCGGGCTAGGGTTTGGTGGTGGGGAGGCCTAAGTAGGCCAGAGGCATGGGCCGGCCTGGCAGGCCGCTGGCTGGGCTGGTTGGCCCAGAGGGGGGGCGGTTTTGTTTTTTTTCTATTTTTTTGTTTTATTTCTTTTCTGCTTTTATTTATCCTTTTCTGTTTTGCAAATTTTAAGCCACCAGAGGACTTTTACAAAATATGTGACTCAGCCCATTAAATGCTATGTATTATCTACTACTGCCAAAAATTGGTTTGGAGACAAATGGAGTTCACACAAATTTTGTATTAAATAAAATGTATTAAACCTTGCTGTTTTGGTACAGTTAGAGTCACCTAATTAATTTATTAATTGTTGGTTACAATTTTAGAATTGTCTCTGGAATATTTGTTATTTAATGAACATTTTAGTTTCTACTTTGAACAAGTTTTATTTTCCACTTAGAATTTAATTGAAGTTTGAACTAGGAGTTGAAATGCAATATGATGCAAATGATGATTATGCACTGTTAATCTAGCTGACTTGTCATTATCAAAAGTGATTACTGTGGCTAATGACATGGGGTGTTACAATTCTCCTCATCTATCAAGAATTCTCGTCCCGAGAATTAAGAGGAAGACTGAAAGAAAGCGGGGTATTCTTCACGAAGACAATCCTCGCATTCCCAAGTGGCTTCATCTTCAGAATGATTCGACCACTGAACTTTAAGGAATTTAATTGACTTTTGACGAGTCCGGCGCTCAGCTTGATCATTAATACGGATGGGATATTCTGGATAAGACAGATCTTCCCGTAATTCAAGCATTTCATGATCCACAGCTCGAATAGGATCCTTGAAGCAGCGACGGAGTTGGGATACATGAAAGACATCATGCACTTGAGAAAGATTTGGCGGCAATTGCAACTGATATGCCACTTCTCCTCGACGAGCAAGAATACGGAACGGGCCAATGTAGCGAGGAGCTAACTTGCCTTTGATTCTGAACCGATGAGTGCCTTCCAATGGAGTGACGCGAAGGTAAGCTTGCTCGCCAGGCTGATAGACCATTTCCTGGTGCTTTCGGTCATAGTTGCTCTTCTGACGAGACTGAGCAGTTTTCAGATGTTCCCGGATGATGCGGACTTGTTCTTCAGCTTGCTGAACAATGTCCGGTCCGACAAGTGAGCGTTCCCCAGTTTCTGACCAATTCAGAGGGGTTCGACACTTACGTCCGTATAGAACTTCAAACGGTGCCATCTTCAGACTAGCTTGATAGCTATTGTTGTAAGAGAATTCAGCATACGGGAGAGATTCCTCCCATTTCTTACCGAAGGAGATGACGCAAGCTCGAAGCATATCTTTGAGCACTTGATTAACTCGTTCGACTTGACCCTGAGACTGACGGTGGAAAGCGGTACTGAAGGACAGATGAGTTCCCATAGCTACTTGGAAACTTTTCCAGAATCTGGAGGTAAAGAGGCTGCCACGATCCAAACTGATCTCCAACGAAACACCATGGAGTGACACAATTCGGGAAACATACAAGTCTGCTAACTGACTAGCAGTGATTGTTTCCTTAACTGGCAGAAAGTGAGTAACCTTTGAGAATCGGTCAATGACGACAAAAATAGCATCATGACCCTTCTGAGATCTGGGAAAACCAGTAATGAAATCCATTTGGACATTGTCCCATTTCCATTCAGGAATATCAAGTGGTTGCAGAGTTCCAGCAGGCCTTTGATGTTCTGCTTTAATGGGGCGGCAAACGTCACACTCAGAAACATTACGAGCAATGTCTCGCTTCATATTAGGCCACCAGTATCTCTGACAAATGTCACGGTACATCTTTGTGCTACCAGGATGAATTGATAGAGGAGTGTCATGAGCTTCTTTCAAAACGTGTTCCCTCTCATCCTTGAATTTGGGTACGAAGAGACGATGTTGGAAAAATAGGATCCCATCCTTATCAAGATGGAATTCTGATGGCTTTCCTTTTTCGAGGTATCGCTTAATCCTTTCAACTTCAGAGTCATACCATTGCATAGTCTTAATGTTGTGTTCTAAATCTGGTTCAACAACCAGGGTATTGAGATAACCCGGTGGAACAATACGGAGGTTCAATTTGCGAAGCTCTTCATGGAGAAGAGGTTGCGTTTCCTGAACCATATGGTTGCTGCAATAAGCCTTGCGACTCAAAGCATCGTCCATTACATTAGCCTTGCCAGGGGTGTATGAGATATTCATATCATAATCGGCAATTGTTTCGAGCCATCTTTGTTGACAAAGGTTCAGATCTGGTTGAGTATATAAATACTTCAAACTCTGATGATCCGTGTATATCTTGCAATGGTTACCGAGAAGGTAATGTCGCCATAGCTTCAGGGCATAAATAACCGCAGAAAGTTCAAGATCATGCACTGGATAATTTTCTTCATGAGGACGCAATTGTCGAGAGGCATAGGCAATCACTTTGCGCTCTTGCATTAGGACACAGCCTAATCCTCGACGAGATGCATCACAGTATATCACAAAATCCTTTTGGAAATCCGGGGGTGCTATCACTGGGGCAGATGTTAACTTATCTTTTAGTGTCTGAAAGCTTTCTTGACATTTTTCTGTCCACTCAAATTTAACACCTTTGTGGAGCAGATTCGTTAATGGTTTTGCAATCTTGGAAAAGTTCTCAAAGAATCGACGGCAATAACTAGCGAGTCTGAGAAAACTTCTGACTTGCTTAACATTCTTCGGGGGAGTCCAATCAAGAATAGCCTGAACTCGCTCGGGGTTAACAGCAATGCCATTCTTGGAAATCACATGACCAAGATAGGTCACTTCAGATAACCAGAACTCACACTTGGAGAATTTAGGATACAATTGATGTTCTCGTAGCTTCTCCAATACAAGCCGAAGATGTTCAGCATGTTCTTCTTCATTCTTGGAATATATAAGGATATCATCCAAATAAACCACGATGAATTTGTTGAGGTAATCCATGAAGATATAGTTCATCAACCGGGAGAAGGTTGCTGGAGCATTTGTTAAGCCAAATGACATGACAGTGTATTCACAAGAGCCATATCGAGTAACAAAGGCCGTCTTCGGAATATCCTCTTCGCGAACACAGATCTGATGATATCCCAACCTCAAGTCGACTTTCGAGAAGACAGAGGATCCAGCAAGCTGATCATAAAGATCATTGATCCGGGGTAGTGGCTATTTATTCTGGATTGTGGCTTGGTTAATGGGCTGGTAATCTTGAACCAATCGGTTAGTTCCATCCTTCTTCTTAACGAAGAGTGAAGGTGCTCCCCAAGCAGAGGAACTGGGGCGGATGAAACCTTTCTTAAGTGACTTGTCGATTTCTTCCTTAAGCTCCAGAAGGTGGTGCAGAGGCATCTTATAAGGACGCTTCGCAATAGGGGTAGTGCCAGGCTTCAAGTCAATGACGAAATTGACAGCCCTAACCGGGGGTATTCCTGGAAGTTCTTCCGAAAAATCTCGAACAACAGGAATGTTCTCGATTCCTTCCAGAGGTGAGGCGTTCAAAGCATTCAGAGCATATATTTGAGCTTCAGCGTCCCGTGTAATGCGGGCGGTATAATTCACTATCTCGTCGGAGGGGTGAAGAAGTTGGACGACTTTAATGGCACAATTGATCGAAGCAATGTGAGCTTTCAACCAATCCATTCCGAGGATGAGATCTATGGTGGAAGATTTCAAGACGATGGGTGAGGCAAGGAATTCTAACCCTTTAATTTCGACGGTAACGTCAGGTGCTATCAGTTCAGCATGACAATGACCTCCGGGAGTTTTAACGACTAACGGAGTATGCATCTTCTCATATCGAATGCCATGCATGAATGCAAATTTTCCAGAGATGAATGAATGTGATGCTTGTGAATCAAATAAAACAGAAGCAGGTACTAAGTTAACGAGAAGGGTACCCATCACAGTAGCAGGTTGATCCTGGACTTCTTCAATAATAATGTTGTAAGCGTGTCCACGACCATGTGCAGCAGACCCAGTATTATAGTTGCGGGCCTGATTGTTGCCATGACCATTGCCATGGCCAGTACGAGGAAAAGCCAACTGATTCTGAGTCTGGCGGCAGTCCTTAGCAAGGTGACCTGGTTTGCGGCACTTGAAGCACAGACCATCTTCAGGACGAAGAGGAGCATTGTGTTGAATAGCTTGAGCTCTTGGCTGCCTCGGTGGTGGAGGAGGCAGACGTGGTGTAGCATAGTTGTTCCTTGGGGCATGGGCAGTTGGACGGAACATGTTGTTGGGAATCCAGACTCGACGCTTCTGTGCTGAGCCCGAAGATGAGCCAGCATCACGATAGCGCTTCTGCGAGTCCTTATGCTTCATTTGAGCGGTCTCGACCAGAATAGCCTTGTTCACAAGAGTAGAAAAGTCGTTGAAGTCTTGAGCAGCAAGGGCAAGCTCGAGGTCTGGGTGGAGTCCATTACGGAACTTCTCTTGTCTACGAGCATCTGTGGCGATGTCTTCTTCAGCATAGCGGGAGAGGTCAAGGAATTCCCGCTGATAAGCTTCGACAGTCTTGTTGCCGTGAGTGAGGTTGCGGAACTGGGTCTTCATTCGTTCCATAATTCCCTGAGGAATATATCAGGCACGAAAAGCAGCCTGGAACTCATACCAGGTAAGGACTGTTCTAGCAGGTAGTGTACGCTTGTGGGTGTCCCACCATTGAGCAGCGGGTCCCTTTAGGAAAAAGGCCGCGAAGGTGACGAAGTTGGCAGGGGCGACATTAGCAGACTCCATCTCGTGAGTGATGTCATGGAGCCAGTCATCAGCGTCCAGTGGCTTGTCAGAGTTGCAGAAGTGAGTGGGGTTGAGTCCCATAAACTCTGTCAAAGTTATTGAAGCAGGGTTCTGGTTCTGGTTGTTCTGATGCGGAAACTGAGTCATAATTCCAGTCATGAACTGACGGTTGAGCTCGAATAGTTGCATCATAGCTGCCATATAGTCTGGCGGTGGTGGGCATTCAGGGGCACGACCACGACCACGACCACCTGGTCTAACCATCCTGCTAAATTTCAACAGGGATAGTTTATAAAAGCAATTGCGACTGTTTAGCGACAAGCATGATGTAACACAACAATAATCAAGTAGTGTAATAGATACTCAACAATAGTGAATTAAGACATACAGATCCATACACAGAGTCGGTACATGCAGACAGCATAATGGCACAAATTTTAAAAACTAGACATGCTTGGCGGCGCGCAGGCACGCGGTAAGGAAGTACACAACGAGACATAGCAAAGGCTACATCAACGTCGGGGAAAACCACTGAAACGGGGTAACTGCGAGTGCGGACGACGAATGTTCATCGTGGAAGGATCTTGCGCTCCATGTGCACTCTGATGCAGAACCCGGTCTCGAGCTGTAAGAAGAGGTCCACGTGCAGGCGTGTGAACTCCAACAGCATGCCAATCAATACCAGCATACATCTGAGTCCTGCGCGGATAAATGATGTGCTCTGGATGTATCCCTGCATGAACAGCGGGTAGCAACTGTGTCATAGCATCGTAGAGACGTGCTCGAGTGGCAACCAACTCGACGGCAAGAGCCCGAACAGTGCGATCCAGAGCCTGAGTGCACTGAATCAGAATGCGCGGGTCATAGCGACGAGGCTTGTACGGGGCATAAATAGCTGTGTAGTATCCAGTAGCATCTCCAGTTGGGGCATATGGAATGTATCAGAACTCGGAGGCATCCAAGATACTGCTAAACTCTCCTCGGAGACGTGCGACAGCAGAGTAGGCGGCATCATGGACTGCCATCTCAATCGTCACACCGATACCATGGAAAAGGTGCAGCTCAGTGTCTGAGTCATCTTGCAGATCATAGATAGGAACATTAGCATGGTACTGCTCCTGGTTGAACTCGCGGTAATCCTTGTAGACCATGTACTCGGGGTACCAGTGGTAGCCTAGTCTGGCCAGGAGGGCAATCAGGACAGCTGGAAAACTAGGGCCATCACGAGCCCAAGTGCGAAGCACAAGCTGTGTCGTAGGACGTGGTGGAAACAAACGATCCATCTAAAACAGATGAAATTCAGGATTGTCAAACGACAATGAGAAGTTTAATACAACTCGGAGAGAAAGGTTAAACAAAACAATTGAAAGGAAAATGATTATTAGACTAATCAGATCAATGGTAAGGAAGTAAGCACAGATATCCAGCTCTCCGGGTAGACGAGATTTACGAGATCCTAAGTGTCGGCATTAGTAAAATTTATTTAACCCGAATAGAGGAGAGATCAGAGTCCCAGAGTATAGACAAGGAATAAAAGATCCTAATACCACCCAGTTGGCGTCGTGGGCCCGTAAGCCACACAGCCAAGTTAGTAAAATAGTTTTCCGGTTTCTAGACTCAACTTTGACCAAGGAATTGAAAGGGGGCTTCCAACAGGCAGTCGGCTCTGATATCAACTTGTGGCGCCACTGACTCAATCGTGCACTAATCATACACGCAAACGTGCATGATCAAGCACAGGGACTCACGGGAAGATATCACAACACAACTCTAACACAAATTAACGAAGATCCACAATATTACAGACCAGGGATCACGAGGATCCGAATACATAAGTCAGTCATACAAATAATATCTGAGTACAGACATAGTTAGGCAAGTTTTGCCTTAAGAAGGCTAGCACAAACAACGACTATAGATCAAAAGGCGTAGGCCTCCTACCTGGGGCCTCCGATCCTACTCCTGGTCGGCTGGCTCGATCCAGTTGTATGTGCCGTCTGGACCCTCCTGGTAGTAAGCTCCTGTGGTGGCATCTAGCTCCGGGGCTCAATCGTCTGATGTATCATCAAGTAGGGGAATATGGAGAAAAAGAGGAAGCAAAGCAACCGTGAGTACTCATCCGAAGTACTCAGCAAACAAGGATCTACACTACATATGCAACATTATCAAAGAGGAAAGGCTGTATATGTGGACTGGGCTGCAGAAATGCCAGAATAGAGAGAAGGCCTAGTCCTATCGAAGACTAGCATCTTCAAACATCTTCACGAGCCACCATCTTGCAGCAATAGAAAAGAGTAGAATAGAATTTTATTAAGCAAACATGTTGAAGTAAGCCTAGATACCCTTCCTCGACTCCCTGCGGGAAAGCGATCCCGAAGCTTCAATTAAGTAACAAGTATCCAGTTCAAGTAGTAGATCGGGATATACAAACTGAGCGTCCTTTACCGTAGGTCCGGCTATCGATAGATTATTCTTCCCTGCAGGGGTGCACTACTGTTACCCAACACGCTCGATCACCTCTGGCCGGACACACTTGCTGGGTAATGCCCGGCCTTGGGAGATCAACACGAAGCAGCGCCCTACCTAGGCTCAGCACAGAGGTTAGCACGCCGGACTAACCTATGCACCCAGAGGTCTTGGGCCATCGCCCTGGGCACCCTACGCGTTGCGAGACTGGCCGGGGTGCAGGCTCGACACTGAACTCGTCAGTGAAGTATCCAGCCCAATCCCAACAATCAGCCTGCACGGTGAACCGTGACGTCTGAAGAGCTTTCGTGAGAAACGTACATCGCAGAGGGCCCCATAAACAATTATCCCGCGTGGTGGTAGTGCCTATAGGGCACGTCAACCCACTCAGATCAAACACCCAATCCGATAGGCTCATTTAGTAACACGCGGAAACAATCTGAGTTTCTGAAGCTCCGCCATAATATCACACTCGAGTGCCCTTCCGGCACACCCGACATCATAGATCCCCTGCGGGCACCCATCAGGGTCGACCCGCCTGTAACAAAGGTCAAAGTAACCGTGTGGTCATAACATCAAGGGGGAAAACCCTGAGGAATCACCCTCGGTGAATTCCACTTGATGAAATCATCAGGGCGAACGTATGAGGCATCACCCTCGAGGTTCACACTGAGGGGTTGCATGACAGAGTCGTACCGGAAGTGGAGAAGGAGGAATCACCCTCGATGACCATGACCGAACAGCTACACTGCAGAGTATTCATCAGGACTGCGTTACGAGGTATCACCCTCGGCACTCGATAGTAACTATGCAGAGTCGTACAACTAAGGGGGGGTGAGGTGATGTGTCGGTCTCTGGTCGACGATCACATTGATCGAGTCGTCGATGATCAAGCAGGGGCAACAAGGGTAAGGTGGTGGGGGTCACTGATGGTTCACTACCAACCTATACTAAGCAGTTTAACATAGGCAGGTAAGGTAACAATAAACAGGTTACAAAAGCAGGCTATGCATCAGAATAGGAGCAAACATTAACAGTAGCAAAATCTAATGCAAGCAGGAGAAATGGAATGGGCGATATCTGGATGCTCAGGGGGGGCTTGCCTGGTTGCTCTCGCAAGAAGGAGGGGTCGTCAACGGGCTGCTCGTCTGGAGCGTAGTCGTACTCAGCTGCAACGGCGTCGGTCTCGGCGTCTATCGAGAGAGAAAGAGGGGGAGAGTAACAATAAATTCACGGCAAAAATGCAAACAATATGTATGACATGCCTAAATGTTATGCCGAGGTGTTCTACTGCCTAACTAAATGACTTAGTTAAATTAGGAATTAATTTGGATTTATTTAATTAAAGTTGAGCACTATTCATTTATTGAAATCGGTCTAAAAGTTCCATGTTCATCTAGCTAGGGGCACCTGACAGAAATACGGAGGGCGTATTCAGATTCGTATCAAAATTCTGAGCAACTTTCATGTACAACTTATTTTCATCTGAGCTACGGTTTATTTTATATGATTTTCTAAGGTTTAATTGATTTTCTAGAATTTTTTTTAATCATTTAATCCAACATTATCCAGAACAGTAAATGATGATGTCAGCATGACATCATGCTGATGTCAGCAGTCAACAGTGCAGCTGACCTAGTCAAACTGACATGTGGGTCCCAGTTGTCATTGACTGTTTAGCTTAATTAGGGTTTAATTAAGCTAATTACAGATTAATTAGACTAACTAAATAATTAGTTTAATTAAACAGAATTAATTAACTTAATTAATAGACCAATTAATTAATTATTTTTACTAATTTCATTTTTTAAACCGTTCTGGGGCTGTGCCCCGCATGTCATAGTCACAGGGCGGCGGGCCCAGCTGTCGGTGGCCCATAGGCCAAAGTGGACCAGGCGCAACGGCCAGATGGGCGCGACCACAATAGCCCGATGGGGCGCGCCCGGGCGCTGGCCAGCGAGGGGCCGCGGTGGAGGCGGCGGCCGGCGTAGGCGAGCGCGGGAGGCAGCTGCCGCAGCAGCTGCAGCAGCTAGCAGGGGAGAAGGCGCGGCGCGGGGGCGGTAGCCGCAGGGCTCAGGGGGCGCGGGCATGCACGGGGTGCGGCGAATGGAGCAGGGGCCGCGGCGAGCGCGGCCGGGCAGGGAGGCAGCTGGGCACGGGTCAACGTGCGGGACAGCGGGCGCCGGGCGTGGCCAAGGCAGGCGCGAGCGGGGGTGGCGCAGCTTCACGCGCGGGCGAGGCCAGGGAGCGCCGGGTGGGGCGTCCGTGGGGTGCGCATGGCGCGAGCGGAGTGGTGGCCGGGAGCAGTCGGCCGACGCGGGCGTAGGGCACGGCGGAGGCGGAGCGCGGTCAGGGCGCAGGCGGGCACGCGAGCGAGGCGAGCGGGAGGAGGAAGCGCGGGCGCGCGCTAGCGCGAGCGGCCGCTGGCTGAGATGAGCGACGGGGATGGGGGGAAATGGGAGCAGGGCCTCACCGCGGGCGCAGGGTCATGGGTAGCGGGGCTCGGGGGAGTGGCTCAGGGCAGGGGACGAGGAGGCGCCGGCGAACGACGGCGGGGACGAGGCGGCGTCGTCGGGCGCGAGGCGGCGTCGGGCGCCCGACCCCGATCCAGATCAGGTCGGGGGAGGGAGAGAGCGGGCGAGGGAGTGGGGGGAGTGGGGATCGGGTTAGGGTTTGGTGGTGGGGAGGCCTAAGTAGGCCAAAGGCATGGGCCGGCCTGGCAGGCAGCTGGCTGGGCCGGTTGGCCTAGAGGGGGGGCGGTTTTTTTATTTTTTATTTTTTTGTTTTATTTCTTTTCTGCTTTTATTTATCCTTTTCTGTTTTGCAAATTCCTAAGCCACCAGAGGACTTTTACAAAATATGTGACTCAGCCCATTAAATTCTATGTATTATCTACTACTGCCAAAAATTGGTTTGGAGACAAATGGACTTCACACAAATTTTGTATTAAATAAAATTTATTAAACCTTGTTGTTTTGGTACAGTTAGAGTCACCTAATTAATTTATTAATTGTTGGTTACAATTTTAGAACTGTCTCTGGAATATTTGTTATTTAATGAACATTTTAGTTTCTACTTTGAACAACTTTTATTTTCCACTTTGAATTTAATTGAAGTTTGAACTAGGAGTTGAAATGCAATATGATGCAAATGATGATTATGCACTGTTAATCTAGCTGACTTGTCATTATCAAAAGTGATTACTGTGGCTAATGTCATTATCAAACTACGAATAAATTGCAAGACAATAAAACTTGATAGCTTTTGTCAAACAAGAAAGTCATTTGTCCCTAGGTGATCTATAACTAAACTAGTGATCATTGTTGCAATTTTATATGAGGGAGAGGCATGAGCTAACATACTTTCTCTACTTGGATCATATACACTTATGATTGGACCTCTAGCAAGCATCCGCAAATACTAAAGATCATTAAGGTCGTAAAACCCAACCATAGCATTAAGTATCAAGTCCTCTTTATCCCATACGCAATGACCCCCAAACTCGGGTCTGTGCTTCTGTCACTCACGCCACCCACCATAAGCGAACCATGAACGTATTGCAACACACTACAGCGAGGATCCCTCCGTTTGCATGACATGGAAGGCACCGTAGGACAGCACCAAAATAAAATATACAACTCAAACCAATCATGATCATCTATCAACCCATAGGACAAAACGGATCTACTCAAACATCATAAGATAGCCATAGATCATTGGGAAATAATATATAGCGTTGAGCACCATGTTTAAGTAGAGATTACAGCGGGGAGAAGGGGTGTTACACCGCTGCATAAAGGGGGAGAGAGTTGGTGTTGACGGTAGCAAGATTGTTGATGTAAATCGCCGTCACGATCCTTGCCCCGGCGGCGCTCCGGTGCCACCGGGAGAGAGGGGGAGAGAGGCCCCCTCCTTCTTCTTCTTCTTCTTCCTTGGCCTCCCCCTAGATGGGAGGAGAGTTCCCCGTTTTGTCTATGGCCTCCATGGTGGCGGAGGGGCGGGAGCCCCTCCGAGATTGGAACTGCCTCTCTGTTCTCTTCTGTTTCGCGTTCCTGTTTTCTAGCCGAAAACCGTTTCTTATATTCTCGGAGATCCGTAACTCCGATTGCGCTGAGATTTTAACACGATTTTTTTCCGGATATAAGCTTCCTTGTGCCCGAAGTAGAGCTCCAACCAACTCACAAGGAGGGCACAACCCACCACCACGCGCCTGGGTTGCCTGGCGCGCCTAGGTGTCTGTGGTGGCTGTGGGCCCCCGTTTGCGTTGATTCCACCTCCCAAAAATCACATATATTCCAAAATAATTCTTCGTAAATTTTTATCGAGTTTGGACTTTGTTTGATATGGATATTCTGCAAATCAAAAAACATGCAAAAAAACAGAAACTGGCACTGGGCACTGGATCAATATGTTAGTCCAATAAATCATATAAAATGTTGCCAAAAATATGTGAAAGTTGTATAATATTGGCATGAAACAATAAAAAATTATAGATACGACGGAGACGTTTCAGGAATCACAAACCTTAACACCAATATTCTTACTAAAGCATAATTACTCACCAACATGACTCACATATTACTATCATCATATCTCAAAACTATTACAAAGAATGAAGTTTATAATATCCAATGATCTTCATGAAAGATTTTATTATATCCCTCTTGAATATCTATCACTTTGGGACTAGTTTCATATATTACCATTGCTTATGACAAGCTCTCAAACAAATTTAAGTGAAGAACATGAGCATAAAAAATTTCTTCTCTCAAAATAGTATAAGTGAAGCATGAGAGAATTTCTTCAAAAATTAAAGCACCACCATGCTAAAAAGATATAAGTGAAGCACTAGAGCAATTCCATAGCTCAAAAAATTTAAGTGAAGCACATAGAGCAATTCTAACTAATCATAAATAGATCTGGAAAAAACACAAAATAAAATAGATAAATAAAAAGTGCAGGAAGGTATTTTTGGGTTTTTGGAATAATAGATCTGAAAACAATATGATAGAAAATAGACCCGGGGGTCGTAGATTTCACTAGTGGCTTCTCTCGAGAAAATAGCATACGGTGGGTAAAGAAATTACTGTTGGGCAATTGATAGAAGAGCAAATAATTATGACAATATCCAGGGCAGTGATCATGTATATAGGCATCACGTCCAAGATTAGTAGACTGACTCCTGCCTGCATCTACTACTATTACTCCTGCATGCATCTAGTGTATTAAGTTCATGGAGAAATGGAGTAATGCAATAAGAATGATGACATGATGTAGACAATATCTATTCATGTAGGAATAGACCCCATCTTTTTATCCTTAATAGCAACGACACATGCGTGCCTTGCTACCCCTTCTATCACTGGGTGAGAACACCGTAAGATCAAACCCATCACAAAGCACCTCTTCCCATTGCAAGAAAAATCAATCTAGTTGGCCTAACTAAACCAAAGTTTCGGAGAACAAATACGAGGCTATAATAATCATGCATATAAGAGATCAAAGAGGACTCAAATAATATTCATAGATAGAACTGATCATAAACTCGCAATTCATCAGATCCCAACAAACACACCACAAAAAGTCATTACATCAAATAGATCTCCAAGAACATCGAGGAGAACATTGTATTGAGAATCAAACAGAAAGAAGAAGCCATCTAGCTACTGCCTACAGACCCGTAGGTCTGTGGTAAACTACTCACACATCATCGAAGCAGCACCAATGAGGATGATGAACCCCTCCGTGATCGTGTTCCCCTCCGGCAAGGTGCCGGAAAAGGGCTCTAGATTGGATCTCATAGTTCTCGAACTTGCAGCGGCTAGAATTTTGTTTCGTCGACTACCCTAGGGTTTCTAGAATATTTGGGTATTTATAGAGCTGAGAGGCGTTGGAAAGGACCTCTATGGGGCCCACCACCCATCAGGGCGCCAGGGGCCTCTGGCGCGCCTAGGTCGGTGGTGGGCCCCATGGGCCTTCCCTCGTGCACTTCCTTGGCTCCCAAGTTGTCTTCTGGGCAGAAAAAATCTCCAAAAAGTTTCTGCGCGTTTGGACTCCGTTTGATATGGATATTCAGCGAAGTAGAAAACAAGCAAAAAACAGCAACTGGCACTGGGCACTAGTCCCAAAGAATGATATAAAGTTGCTATAAAATGAATGTAAAACATCCAAGAATGATAATATAACAGCATGGAACAATAAAAAATTATAGATACGTTGGAGACATATCAATATGCAGAGGCATTTAGTATGCAATGTTAAATAATAATTTTAGTGATTTGCTATAGTAGAGAATGATAAGGTTTTTCCGTTGATTTATACTAAGTTATCTCACGAGTTCTTATTGAGTTTTGCGTGGATGAAGTTTTTAAGATTTAGGGAAACCGTGATATAAAAGGAATTAAGGAGACACAAAAGCTCAAGATTGGGGATGCCCAAGGCATCCTAAGATAATATTCCAAGAAGTCTCAAGCATCTAAGCTTAGGGATGCCCCGGTAGGCATCCCACCTTTCTTCTTCAACAATTATCGGTTAGTATCGGTTGAGCCTAAGTTTTTGCTTCTTCACATGAGTTGTGCTATTCTTGGAATATCATTTTATTTTGTTTTGCTAGCTGTTTTAATAAAATACTTAGAACTGAAGTTTTTAAATGAGAGTCCTCAAATAGCTACCCATTTACTAAACTACTCGCTTGATCTTCACTTATATCTTTTTGGAGTAGCTTGTCATTTACTCTTGTGCTTCACTTATATCCTATGAGTAAATTGTTGAATGAATTGAATATCATAAAGTTGAAATTATATGTGCTTCATATGCTTGTATCATACCTAGTAGTAGCTTCACATCGGGTTTAGAAAGTGAAATCTTTTGAAGCTTGACAATCACAATATTGGTAATACAAGCAATTCATAAACGATTAGTATAAGGAAGAGAACTTTCACATACAAATATATTGTCTTGGACATCTATTATGAATGTGAATACCCATTAATTATTTTCAAACTCGAGCAAATCAGTTGACGTTGGACAAGAAAGACAACATAATGAGTTATGGTTGCGTATATTTGCATAGAAGTTATATTGTTATGGATCCTCCAACATGTGGTGCTTGCTTAGGATCTTTTGCTAGCAAAAAATTCGTACTAAGTAGAAATGCTACTTGTGCATCCGAAAACCATTAAACCCAGTTTCTTGCCATGAGTGTCCACCATATCTACCTATGGATTGAATAAGATCCTTCAAGTAAGTTGCCATCGGTGCATAAAGCAATAAAAATTGCTCCTAAATATGTTTGATCTTTTATTGTAAGGTCAAATAAGTGTTGTACAAACTTGTGATGGCAAAGTAATAAAAGCGACGGACTGCATAATAATGGTTGCTATCATAAGGGGCAATATAATGTGACGTTCCTTTGCATTAAGAGCTTGTGCATCCAAAAATAAAAAGCGGATGATAACCTTGCTTCCCTCTGCGAAGGGCCTATCTTTTACTTTTCAGTATTTACTTTTATGCAAGAGTCAATAGTATGCATTCTCATTTCAACCTCAATTATTCTCTAGTTGGCAAGCATCATGTGGTGGGGAAAGATCTAGGCACATATGGCCAGTCAAATATATTTGATCATGATTTATTATTGTTGAAAATTATCTCTATGATAAATGAGTTGGGAGGTGAAACATTAAGCCCCTATCTTTCTCTGTGTTCGATGGATGCCATTTGTTCTAAAAATATGCTTTGAGTACTAGCAATCATAGAAGACTATATGATTTGAGAATGTGGAGCTCTTACTTAGACTTTGTTGAGAATAAGTTGAATTGCAATAGTTTGGTGACTAAGAACATAGGTTGTTAAGTTTCAAGAGAAGGCATTGTTTGAACCATAACATGTGAATTGATTGCTACTTTATCAAGATGAGTTTTATGAGAAAGAGTTGTTGTTATGCTAGGAAAAGTGATTGAAATTATCATCGATCAAAATTATGCACTTTGCTAGCATTCACACTTCATAAATTATTTCTTTTATCATTTACCTACTCGAGGACAAGTAGGAATTAAGCTTGGGGATGTTGATACATCTCCAACGTATCTATAATTTATGAAGTATTCATGCCATGTTTACAACAATTTTATATGGTTTTGGTATGATTTGAATGGAACTAACCCGGACTGACGTTGTTTTCAACAGAACTACCATGGTGTTGTTTTTGTGCAGAAATAAAAGTTCTCAGAATTGGACGAAACTTTTTGATGATTTTTTTGGAAGAAAAGAAAAATACCGGAGCAAAGAACCACTGGAGGGGGCCCCCTGCTGCCCACAAAGCACCAGGGCGTGCCACACCCCCTGGCGCACCCTGGTGGGTAGTGGCCCCCCTAAGGCCCATCTTCTCATGAAACTGACGCCAAAAAATCCTATATATTCAGAAACCTCCGAAAGTTAACCTAGATCAGAAGTTCCGCCACCACAAGCCTCTGTAGCCACGAAAAACCAATCTGGACCATATTCCGGCACCCTGTCAGAGGGGGAAATCATCATCGGAGGCCATCTTCATCATCCCGGTGACCACCATGATGAGGAGGGAGTAGTCCACCCTCAGGGCTGAGGGTTTGTACTAGTAGCTATGTGATTGATCCCTCTCTCTCTCTCGTGTTCTTGATTTGGCACAATCTTGATGTATCGCGAGCTTTGTTAATATAGTTGGATCATATGGTGTTTCCCCTCTCTATCTTGTTGTGATGAATTGAGTTATACCTTTGAGATTTCACTTTTATCAGATTGAATACTTTGTTGGATTTCGGAGCACTTGATGTATGTCTTAGCACTCAACTCGCAGATTCTCGTGGTGACATTGTGGTAATCTATGCATAGGGGTTGATGCAAGTTTTCGTCCTTGTTTCTCCGGTAGAAATCTTGGGGCACTCTTCGAAGTTCTTTGTGTTGGATTGAGTATTATGAATCTGAAATTGTTTGATGCATATCGTATAATCAACTCACGGATACTCGTGGTGACATTGGAGTATCTAGGTGACATTAGAGTTGGTTGATGTGTATCATATGGTGTTATGTTAGTACGAACTCTTGGGCTATTTGTGACACTTATAGGAATAGATCCATATATCCATCGGAAAGGATAACTTTGAGGTGGTATCGTACCCTACAAAAAAAATATTCTGATGTTCTCCGCTAGATAAGAACTTTGGAGTGATTCTTCATCGCATGTTGAGGGATTGTTATATGATCCAATTATATTAGCATTGTTGAGAGATTGCACTAGTGAAAGTATGAACCCTAGGCCTCATTTTCAAGCATTGCAATACCGTTTGTGCTCACTTTTGTTACTTGCTACCTTGCTGTTTTTTATTGTTCCTATTACAAAAATCAATATCTACTATCATTACTACACTTGTATCACCTCTTCGCCGAACTAGTGCACCTATACAATTTACCATTGTATTTGGTGTGTTGGGGACACAAGAGACTCTTTGTTATTTAGTTGCAGGGTTGTTTGAGAGAGACCATCTTCATCCTACGCCTCCCACAGATTGATAAACCTTAGGTCATCCACTTGAGGGAAAATTGCTACTGTCCTACAAAACTCTGCGCTTGGAGGCCCAACACGAGTCTACAAGAATAAAGTTGCATAGTAGACATCACCCCATACCCTGGGCGCACCTAGCAGGCTTGTGGCTCCTCCATAAGATGGTTGGGGCCCTTTTTGCCGCCAGAAAGATAATTTCTAGATAAAAATAACCTCAAATTTTCTACAAAATAGGAGTTACAGATCTCCGGGAATATAAGAAACGATGAAGGGCCAGAAAACAGGAATGCGAAACAAAAGAGAACACAGAGAGAGAGAGAGAGAGAGAGATCCAATGGTTGAATAAATAGTAATAGCAATACACACATGTTATAAAATTGGTCATGATATGGTTGGTATTCAAGAGGGATATAATAAAAACTTTCATGTTGATCACCGAACATGATAAGTTTGATTCTTTGCAATAGTTTTGCGATATTGAGATGGTAATATGTGGGAGGTACTAGTAAATAATTGTGGTTTAGTAAGAATATTGGTATTAAGGTTTGTGATTCTCGAAGCATGCACGTATACTCTCTAGTTATGCTAAGAAGTTGGAGCACAATTTATTATTTAGTGTCTTCCTTTGCGTGAGCGCTGGGGGCGTGTGACGGTTAACTCCTACCAACCTCCCCCTATGGTCATGCATAGTAGTACTTTGCTTCAAGGGCTAATAAACTTTCGTAATAAGTATGTGAGTTCTTTATGGCTAATATGAGTCCATGGATTATACACGCTCTCACCTTTCCGCAATTTGCTAGCCTCTTCGGTACTGTGCATTGCCCTTTCTCACCTCGAGAGAGTCGGCGCAAACTTCGCCGGTGCATCCAAACCCCGTGATATGATACGCTCTATCACACATAGGCCTCCTTATATCTTCCTCAAACAGCCACCATACCTACCTATCATGGCATTTCTATAGCCATTCCGAGATATATTGCCATGCAACTTCCACTGTTCTGTGACATACACCTTCATTGTCATATTGCTTTGAATGATCATATAGCTGACCTAGTATTTGTGGCTCAGCCATCGTTCATCATTATCATACATGTTACGCTAGTATCATTGCACATCTCGGTACACTGCCAGAGGCATTCATATAGAGTCATATGTTTTAGTTTTATCGAGTTGTAAGTAAATAAAAGTGTGATGATCATTATTACTAGAGCATTGTCCCAGTGAGGAAATAATAAAAAGAGACCAAAAAGGGCCCAACGAAATGAAAAATGAGAGATAAAGACAGAAGGGGCAATGTTACTATCCTTTTCCCCACTTGGGCTTCAAAGTAGCACCATGTTTTTCATGTAGAGAGTATTCTATGTTGTCACTTTCATATACTAGTGGGAATTTTTCATTATAGAACTTGGCTTGTATATTCAGATGATGGGCTTCCTCAAATGATCGAGGTCTTCATGAGCAAGCAAGTTGGATGCACACCCACTTAGTTTTTAGTTTGAGCTCTCATACAGCTATAGCTCTTAGTGCATCTGTTGCATGGCAATCCCTACTCCTCGCATTGACATCAATTGATGGGCATCTCCATAGCCCATTGATTAATCGCGTCGATGTGAGACTATCTTCCTTTTTTGTCTTCCCCTTATTGATCTCTACCACCGCACTCTATTCCACCCATAGTGCTATATCCATGGCTTGCGCTCATGTATTGCATGAGGGTTAAAAAAGCTGAAGCGCGTTAAAAAGTATGAACCAATTGCTCGGCTTGTCATCCGGGTTGTACATGATTTATATTTTGTGTTAAGAAGATGGAGCATGACAAGACTATATGATTTTGTAGGGATAACGTCTTTTAGCATTTCTATTTTGAAAGGCATGATTGTTTGTTGGTATGCCTGAGTATTGATGTCTCAAATCACAGACTGTTGCTTTGAATCATTCGAATCTTAATATTCATACCCTAAAAGAAAGATTACATGATAGACATGTTAGGTAGCATTCCACATCAAAAATTCCGTTTTTATCATTTACCTACTCAAGGACGAGCACGAATTAAGCTTGGGGATGCTTGATACGTCTCCAACATATCTATAATTTTTCATTGTTCCATGCTAGTATAGTTTCAATATTGGATGTTTTATATGCATTTATATCCTATTTTATATCATTTTTTGGGACTAACCTATTAACCTAGTGCCCAGTGCCAGTTGTTGTTTTTTGCTTGTTTTTGGCTTTGAAGAAAATCAATATCAAACGAAGTCCAAACATGATGAAACTTTATGGTGTTTTTTTCTGGACCAGAAGGAACCCATGAAGGTTCGGGAGAAGACTGGAAGAGCCATGAGGGAGCGACAAGCTCACCAGGCACGCCCCTTCAGCTTGTGAACCCCTCGTGGCACCCCTTGACTTAATTCTGCATCTATAAATTCTCAAATATTCCCAATATACCAGAGAGCCACTCGAAACACTCTTTCCGCTGCCACAAGCTTTTGTTCTTCTGCGATCCCATCTGGACTTTTCCGGCACTCTGCCTGAGGGGGAATCGATCATGGAGGGCTTCTACATCATCCTTGTTACCTTTCGATGATGAGTGAGTAGTTCACCACAGACCTACGGGTCCATAGCTAGTAGCTAGATGGCTTCTTCTCTCTCTTTGATCTTTAATACACTGTTCTCCTCGATGTTCTTGGAGTTCTATTCAATGTAATCTTCTTTTGTGGTGTGTTTGTTGGGATCCAATGAATTGTAGGTTTATGATTTGAATATTCATGAGAAGTGATTGAGTATTTTGTGAAATTTATTATGCATGATTGTTATAGCTTTGTATTTCTCTCTGATCTATCCGCTTGGTTTGGCCAACGAGATTGATTTATCTTCAGTGGGAAAGGTGCTTTGTGATGAGTTCAATCTTGCGGTGCTCTATCCCAGTGACTAAAAGGGACAAGACATGTAGTTGTATTGTTGCCATTAAGGGTAAAATGATGGGGTTTATTCATATTGATTGGGTTTCCTTTGTCTACATCATGTCATATTGCTTAATGCGTTACTCTGTTTTATACTTAATACCCAAGATGCATGCTGGATAGTGGTCGATGGATGGAGTAATAGTAGTAGATGCAGGCACTACTTGTCTCAAATGTGATGCCTATATACATGATCATTGCCTTGAATATCGTCATATTTATGCGCTTTTCTATCAATTGCCCAACAGTAATTTGTTCACCCACCGTATGCTATGTGCTCGGGAGAGAGAAGTCTCTAGTGAAAACTATGACCCCCCGGGTTTACTTTTATCATATATAAAAACACAAAAATACTTTGCTGCACTTTTCTATTTTATTTTATTTTATCTTTGCAATTTATCTATCTACCACTATGAGATTTATTCCTTGAAAGTAACCACCAAGGGGATTGACAACCCTCTTGTTTGCGTTGGGTGCAAGTATTTGATGGGGAACGTTGCATGGAAAACAAAAAAATTCTACACACACGCAAGATCTATCCATGGAGATGCATAGCTACGAGAGGCGAGAGTGTGTCTACGTACCCTCGTAGACCGTTACGCGGAAGCGTTTAGCAATGCGGTTGATGTAGTTGTACACCTACACGATCTGCCCTATCAAGTACCGAACGTACGGCACAGCTGCGTTCAGCACACGCTCAGCTCGATGATGTCCTCGCCTTCTTGATCCAGCAAGACGGGCGAAGTAGTAGATGAGTTCCAGCAGCACGACGGCGTGGTGATGGTGGTGATGCAACTATCTCCGCAGGGCTTCGCTGAGCACTACGAAAAATATGACAGAGGATGAACTAGAGGGAGAGGGGCGCCGCACACGGCTAGAGAATCGTGGTGTGTGCTGCCCCTCTCCCTCCTCACATATATATAGGTGGGGGAGGAGAGGAGGCAGCCTAGGGTTCCCCCAAGGGGGCCGGTGGCCACCCTTGGCCCCTGCCCTAGCCGCGCCCCCACCTTGCCTTCTTAGGCGCGCGGGGGGAAGGCAGGAGGGTGTGGCGCCCCCCCCCCCCTTCCTTTCTCCCATGTGCAGGAAAAGGCAGGAGGGGCTAGCCCTCCCCCATTAATTCCCTAGGGCCGGAGACCAGGGAGAGGGCACGCCAGCCCCTTGTGGGCTGGTGTGTGCCTCCTCTTGGCCCATTACGCCCATATACTCCCGGTAGGTCTCCCGGAACCCCTTTCGGTGACCCGATGAATACCCGGTATATCTCGAAACCTCTCCGGTGACCAAATAGCATCGTCCTATATATCAATCTTTACCTTCGGACAATTCTGGAGCTCCTCGTCATGTCCGTGATCTCATCCGGGACTCCGAACAACATTCGGTCATCAACTCACATAATTCTTACAATACAATATCGTCAATGAGCGTTAAGCGTGCGGACCCTACGGGTTCGAGAATGATGTAGACATGACCGAGACACCTCTCTAGTCAATAACCAATAGTGGGACCTGGATGCCCATATTGGTTCCTACATATTCTACGAAGATCTTTAACGGTCAAACCTTATAACAACATACGTAATTCCCTTTGTTTGTCGGTATGTTACTTGCCCGAGATTCGATCGTCGGTATCTTCATACCTAGTTCAATCTCGTTACCGGCAAGTCTCATTACTCGTTCTGTAATACATCATCTCATAACTAACACCTTAGTCACTTTGCTTGCAAGCTTCTTGTGATGTGTATTACCGAGAGGGCCCAGAGATACCTCTCCGATACTCGGAGTGACAAATCCCAATCTCGATTCATGCCAACTCAACAGACACCTTCGGAGATACCCGTAGAGGATCTTTATGATCACCTAGTTACGTTGTGACGTTTGATGGCACACAAGGCATTCCTCCGGTATCCGGGAGTTGCATGATCTCATGGTCGAAGGAACATGTATTTGACATTAAGAAAGCAGTAGCAATAAACTGAACGATCATAAGCTAAGCTAACGGATGGGTCTTGTCCATCACATCATTGTCCTAATGATGTGATCTCATTATCAAGTGACAAAACATGTCCACGGTTAGGAAACCTTAACCATCTTTGAATAACAAGCTAGTCTAGTAGAGGCTCACTAGGGACACGGTATTTCTTTATGTATCCACACATGTATTTAAGTTTCCGATCAATACAATTCTAGCATGATAATAAACCTTTATCATGAATAAGGAAATATAATAATAACAACTTTATTATTGCCTTTAGGGCATATTTCCATCAGTCTCCCACTTGCACTAGAGTCAATAATCTAGATTACATAGTAATGAATCTAACACCAATGGAGTCTTGGTGTTGATCATGTTTTGCTGGCGGAAGAGGTTTAGTCAACGGGTCTGCAACATTCAGATCCGTATATATTTTGCAAATTTCTATGTCTCCATACTTAACCTTTTCATGAATGGAGTCAAAGCATCTCTTGATGTGTTCGGTTCTCTTGTGAAACCTGGATTCCTTCGCTAAGGCAATTGCTCCAGTGTTGTCACAAAAGATTTTCATTGGACTTGATGCACTGGGTATTACACCCAGATCGGATATGAACTGCTTCATCCAGACTCCTTCATGCGCTACTTCCGAAGCAGCTATCTACTCCGCTTCACACGTAGATCCTGCCACAAGGCTCTGCTTGGAACTGCACCAACTGATAGCTCCACCATTCAATATAAATACGTATCCGGTTTGTGACTTAGAGTCGTCCAGATCAGTGTCGAAGCTAGCATCAACGTAACTATTTACGACGAGCTCTTCGTCACCTCCATAAATGAGAAACATATCCTTGGTCCTTTTCAGGTACTTTAGGATGTTCTTGACCGCTGTCCATTGATCCACTCCTGGATTACTTTGGTACCTCCCTGCCAAACTTATGGCAAGGCACACATCAGGTCCAGTACACAGCATAGTATACATGATAGAACCTATGGCTGAGGCATAGGGAATGACTTTCATTTTCTCTCTATCTTCTGTCATGGTCGGGCTTTGAGTCTGACTCAATTTCACACCTTGCAACACAGGCAAGAACCCATTCTTTGACTGGTCCATTTTGAACTTCTTCAGAACTTTGTCAAGGTATGTGCTTTGTGAAAGTCCTATTAAGCGTCTTGATCTATCCCTACAGATCTTGATGCCCAATATATAAGCAGCTTCACCGAGGTCTTTCATTGAAAAATTCTTATTCAAGTATCCTTTTATGCTATCCAGAAATTCTATATCATTTCCAATCAACAATATGTCATCCACATATAATATCAGAAATGCTACAGAGCTCCCCTCACTTTCTTGTAAATACAAGCTTCACCGTAAGTCTATATAAAACCATATGCTTTGATCACCTCATCAAAGCGTATATTCCAACTCCGAGATGCTTGCACAAGTCCATAGATGGATCGCTGGAGCTTGCATACTTTGTCAGCACCTTTAGGATCGACAAAACCTTCTGGTTGCATCATATGCAACTTTTCTTTAAGAAATCCATTAAGGAATGCAGTTTTGATGTCCATTTGCCAGATTTCGTAAACATAAAATGCGGCAATTGCTAACATGATTCGGATAGACTTAAGCATCGCTACGGGTGAGAAAGTCTCATCGTAGTCAACCCCTTGAACTTGTCGAAAACCTATTGCGACAAGTTGAGCTTTGTAGACAGTGACATAACCATCAGTGTCTGTCTTCTTCTTGAAGATCCATTTATTCTCAATGGCTTGCCAATCATCAGGCAAGTCCACCAAAGTCCACACTTTGTTCTCATACATGGATCCTATCTCAGATTTCATGGCCTCAAGCCATTTATCGGAATCTGGGCTCATCATAGCTTCTTCGTAGTTCGTAGGTTCGCCATGGTCTAATAACATGACTTCCAGGATAGGATTACCGTACTACTCTAGTGCGGAACGTGTTCTGGTCGACCTACGAGGTTCAGTAGTAACTTGATCTGAAGTTTCATGATCATCATCATTAGCTTCCTCTCTTGTTGGTGTAGGCATCACGGGAACGGTTTTCTCTGATGTGCTACTTTCCAATTCGAGAGAAGGTACAATTACCTCATCAAGTTCTACTTTCCTCCCACTCACTTCTTTTGAGAGAAACTCCTTCTCTAGAAAGGACCCATTCTTGGCAACAAAGATCTTGCCTTCGGATCTGTGGTAGAAGGTGTACCCAATAGTTTCCTTAGGGTATCCTATGAAGACGCACTTCTCCGATTTGGGTTCGAGCTTATCAGGCTGAAGCCTTTTGACATAAGTGTCGCATCCGCAAACTTTAAAAAACGACAGCTTAGGTTTCTTGCCAAACCATAGTTCATACGGCGTCATCTCAACGGATTTAGACGGTGCCCTATTTAACGTGAATGCGGCTGTCTCTAATGCATAACCCCAAAACAATAGTGGTAAATCGGTAAGAGACATCATAGAACGCACCATATCTAATAAAGTACGGTTACGACATTCGGACACACCATTACGCTGTGGTGTTCCAGGTGGCGTGAGTTGTGAAATAATTCCACATTGTTTTAAATGAAGGCCAACCTCATAACTCAAATATTCACCTCCACGATCAGATCGTAGAAACTTTATTTTCTTATTACGATGATTCTCTACTTCACTCTGAAATTCTTTGAACTTTTCAAATGTTTCAGATTTGTGTTTCATTAAGTAGATATACCCATACCTACTCAAATCATCTGTAAAGGTTAGAAAATAACGATACCCGCCGCGTGCCTCAACACTCATCGGACCGCATACATCAGTACGTATTATTTCCAATAAGTCATTAGCTCGCTCCATTATTCCGGAGAATGGAGTTTTAGTCATCTTGCCCATGAGGCATGGTTCGCAAGTATCAAATGATTCATAATCAAGTGATTCCAAAAATCCATCCGCATGGAGTTTCCTCATACGCTTTACACCAATATAACCTAAACGGCAGTGCCACAAGTATGTTGCACTATCATTATCAAATTTGCATCTTTTGGCATCAATATTATGAATATGTGTATCACTACGATCTAGATTCAACAAGAATAGACCATTCATCAAAGGTGCATGACCATAAAAGATATTACTCATATAAATAGAACAACCATTATTCTCTGACTTAATTGAATAACCGTCTCGCAATAAACAAGATCCAGATATAACGTTCATGCTCAACGCTGGCACCAAATAACAATTATTGAGGTCTAAAACTAATCCCGAAGGTAGATGTAGAGGTAGGGTGCTGACGGCGATCACATCGACCTTGGAACCATTCCCGACGTGCATCGTCACCTCGTCCTTAGCCAATCTTCATTTATTCCACAACTCCTGTTTCGAGTTACAAATATGAGCAAGCGAACCAGTATCAAATACCCAGGTGCTACTACGAGCATTATTAAGGTACACATCAATAACATGTATATCAAATATACCTTTGTTCACTTTGCCATCCTTCTTATCCGCCAAGTATTTGGGGTAGTTCCGCCTCCAGTGACCTTTCCCTTTGCAGTAGAAGCACTCAGTTTCATGCTTGGGTCCAGCTTTGGGCTTCTTCACAGGAGCGGCAACTGGCTTGCCATTCTTCTTGAAGTTGCCTTTCTTTCCCTTGCCCTTTTTCTTGAAACTAGTGGTCTTGTTAACCATCAACACTTGATGCTCCTTCTTGATTTCTACCTCCGCGGCCTTAAGCATTGCGAAGAGCTCGAGAATCGTTTTCGTCATCCCTTGCATATTATAGTTCATCATGAAGCCTTTGTAGTTTGGTGGCAGTGACTGATGAACTCTATCAATGACACTCTCAACTGCAAGATCAATTCCCAACTGAGTCAAGTGGTTATGATACCCAGACATTTTCAGTATGTGTTCACTGACAGAACTGTTCTCCTCCATCTTGCAGCTATAGAACTTGTTGGAGACTTCATATCTCTCAACCCGGGCATTAGCTTGAAATATCAACTTCAGCTCTTGGAACATGTCATATGCTCCGTGACATTCAAAACATCTTTGAAGTCCCGGTTCTAAGCCGTAAAGCATGGCACACTGAACTATTGAGTAGTCATCAGATCGAGTCTACCAGACGTTCATAACATCAGCAGTAGCTCCTGCAGCAGGTCTGTCACCTAGAGGTGCATCAAGGACATAATTCTTCTCTGCAGCAATGAGGATAATCCTCAAGTTACGGACCCAGTCCGTGTACTTGCTACCATCATCTTTCAACTTAGCTTTCTCTAGGAACGCATTAAAATTCAGGGGAACGGTAGCACGGGCCCTTGATCTACAACATTGATATGCAAAAACTATTAAGACTAAGTTCATGATAAATCAAGTTCAGTTAATCAAATTACTAATGAACTCCCACTTAAATTAACATCCCTCAAGTTATCTAAGTGATACATGATCCAAATCAACTAACTCATGTCCGATCATCACGTGAGATGGGATAGTCATCAATGGTGAACATCTCTATGTTGATCATATCTACTATATGACTCATGTTCGACCTTTCGGTCTCCAGTGTTCCGACACCATGTCTGTACATGCTAGGCTCGTCAAGTTTAACCCAAGTATTCTCCATGTGCAAAACTGTCTTACACCCGTTGTATGTGAATGTAGTCTATCACACCCGATCATCACGAGGTGCTTCGAAACGACGAACTTTGGCAATGGTGCATACTCAGGGAGAACACTTTTATCTTAAAATTTAGTGAAGGGATCATCTTATAATGCTACCGCCGATCTAAGCAAAATAAGATGCATAAAGGATAAACATCACATGCAATCAAAATATGTGACATGATATGGCCATCATCATCTTGTGCTTTTGATCTCCTTCTCCGAAGCATCGTCATGATCTCCATCGTCATCGGCTCGACACCTTGATCTCCATCGTTGCGTCGGGGTCATCTCACCAACTATTGCTTCTACAACTATTGCTAACGCATAGCGATAAAGTAAAGCAATTACATGGCGCTTGCATTTCATACAATAATTAAGAGACAACCCTAAGGCTACTGCCGGTTGTCGATATTACAAAACATGATCATCTCATACAAAAACGTATATCACATCATGTCTTGACCATATCACATCACAACATACCCTACAAAAACAAGTTAGACGTCCTCTACTTTGTTGTTGCAAGTTTCATGTGGCTGCTACGGGAAACTAGCAAGAACCATTCTTAACGACGCAAAACCACAACGGTGATTATCAAGTTTGCTGTTTTAACCTTCTTCAAGGACAGGCCGTAGTCAAATTCGATTCAACTAAAGTAGGAGAAACAGACACCTGCCAGCCACCTTTATGCAAAACAAGTTGCATGTCAGTTGGTGGAACCGGTCTCATGTGCGTGGACATGTAAGGTTGGTCCGGGCCGCTTCATCCCACAATGCCGCCGAATCAAAATAAGACATTGGTGGTAAGCAGTATGACCATCACCGCCCACAACTCCTTTGTGTTCTACTCGTGCATATCATCTACGCATAGACCTGGCTCGGATGCCACTGATGGGGAATGTTGCATGGAAAACAAAAAATTTCTACGCACACGCAAGATCTACCCATGGAGATGCATAGCTATGAGAGGGGAGAGTGTGTCTACGTACCCTCGTAGACCGTTAAGCAGAAGTGTTTATCAACGTGGTTGATGTAGTCGTACACCTTCACGATCCGCCCGATCAAGTACCGAACGTACGACACCTCTGCGTTCAACACATGTTCAGCTCGATGACGTCCTCGCCTTCTTGATCCAGCAAGATGAGCGAAGTAGTAGATGAGTTCTGGCAGCACGACGGCGTGGTGACGGTGGTGATGCAACTATCTCTGCAGGGCTTCACCGAGCACTATGAAAAATATGACTGAGGATGAACTAGAGGGAGAGGGGCGCCGCACATGGCTAGAGAATCGTGGTGTGTGTTGCACCTCTCCCTCCTGACATATATATAGGTGGGGGGAGGAGGGGAGGCAACCTAGGGTTCCCCCAAGGGGGACGGCGGCCACCCTTGGCCCCTGCCCTAGCCGTGCCCCCCTTGCCTTCTTAGGCATGGGCTGGTGTGTGCCTCCCCTTGGCCCATTAGACCCATATACCCCCCGTAGGTCTCCCGGAACCCCTTTCGGTGACCCAATGAATACCCGATATATCCCGAAACCTTTCCGGTGACCAAATAGCATCGTCCAATATATCAATGTTTACCTCCGAACCATTCCAGAGCTCCTCGTCATGTCGGTGATCTCATCCGAGACTCCGAACAACATTCGGTCATCAACTCACATAACTCATACAATACTATATCGTCAACAAACGTTAAGCGTGCAGACCCTACGGGTTCGAGAATGATGTAGACATGACTGAGATACCTCTCCGGTCAATAACCAATAGCGGGACCTGGATGCCCATATTGGTTCCTACATATTCTACGAAGATCTTTATCGGTCGAACCTTATGACAACATACGTAATTCCCATTGTCTGTCGGTATGTTACTTGCCCGAGACTCGATCGTCGGTATCTTCATACCTAGTTCAATCTCGTTACCGGCAAGTCTCATTACTCGTTCCATAATACATCATCTCGTAACTAACTTCTTAGTCACTTTGCTTGCAAGCTTCTTGTGATGTGTATTACCGAGAGGTCCCAGAGATACCTCTCCGATACTCGGAGTGACAAATCCCAATCTCAATTCATGCCAACTCAACAGACACCTTCGGAGATACCTGTAGAGCATCTTTATGATCACCCAATTATGTTGTGATGTTTGATAGCACACAAGGCATTCCTTCGGTATCCGGGAGTTGCATGATCTCAAGGTCGAAGGAACATGTATTTTACATTAATAAAGCAGTAGCAATAAACTGAATGATCATATGCTAAGCTAATGGATGTGTCTTGTCCATCACATCATTCTCCTAATGATGTGATCTCGTTATCAAGTGACAACACATGTCCATGGTTAGGAAACCTTAACCATCTTTGATCAACAAGCTAGTCTAGTAGAGGCTCACTAGGGACACGGTATTTGTTTATGTATCCACACATGTATTTAAGTTTCCGATCAATACAATTCTAGCATGAATAATAAACCTTTATCATCAATAAGGAAATATAATAATAACAACTTTATTATTGCCTCTAGGGCATATTTCCATCAGTATTTGCTTTTGTGTGTGCAGGTGTTGTTCATGAGACTTTGTGAGATTCTCCTACTGGATTGATAACATTGGTTCTTAACTGAGGGAAATACTTATCTCTACTGTAATGCATCTCCTCTCCTCTTCGAGGAAATCCCAACGCAGCTCACAAGTAGCAGAGCGCTGGATCGAGACGGACACATTGCGATGATAGTGTTCTGAAATGCGCTTCCAGTACCTCTTCATTCTTTGACCGGTCCCTGCAATTGGACCAATTCTTATGCTCTACCATGTCATAACGAAAGTGTTGTCCTCGTCGTTGGATAAGTTGCTCAACCTCTTATTTGTCTTTGAAGCAAAAACGACTTGATCATCACCACCCTCAACCGGAGTGGACAAAGACATATCATCTACACCTATTATATTGTTCATCATTTCCATGTATGATTGTTGACTACATTATCATAATTTATAAAACTAATGAGCAATGCAAATAATATTGTCTATTGCGAAAAATGAACGAACTCGCAACACAATTTTTATTGGTTTTGTACATGTCGAAGTCCTCACTGGCCTCAGAGAAGGAGGACATGGCCATGAAGGATAGATGTGGGCAGGGTTGAAGTTTAGCGATGGATACGGCGACACGGAAGATTGACAAACCATGCCCGCATCTTTCTATGTCTTCTGTGGCGCCATTGGCTTCTTAACCACCGCGGTGGTGCGACATTGGTCGGCGGTTGGGTGGGGTGATGACCCACAAGTATAGGGGATCAATCTTAGTCCTTTTGATAAGTAAGAGTGTCGAACCCAACTAGGAGCAGAAGGAAATGACATGTGGTTTTCAGCAAGGTATTTTCTGCAAGCATTGAAATAGTCGGTAACAGGTAGTTTGATAGCAAGATAATTTGTAACGAGCAAGCAACGGTAAAGGTAAATAATATGCAGCAAGGTAGCCCAATCCTTTTGTGGCAAAGGACAGGCCAAAACGGTGTCTTATGATAAGCAAAGTGTTCTTGAGGGTACACAGGAATTTCATCATATCACTTTCATCATGTTGGTTTGATTCGTGTTCGCTACTTTGATAATTTGATATGTGGGTGGACTGGTGCTTAGGTGTTGTTCTTACTTGAACAAACCTCCTACTTATGATTAACCCCCTCTCAAGCATCCGCAACTACGAGAAAAGTATTAAGATAAAATCTAACCATAGCATTAAACTTTTGGATCCAAATCAGTCCCTTACGAAGTACCGCATAAACTAGGGTTTAAGTTTCTGTCACTCTAGCAACCCATCATCTAATAACTACTCCACAATGCATTCCCTTAGGCCCAAATACCCACAAGCACCAATCTAAGGTTCCGGTGCAAAGATTGAACACAAGAGATGAACTAGGGTTAGAGAGTAGATGGTGTTGTTGAAGATGTTGATGAAGATTGCCCTCCCCAAGATGGGAGAGTTGTTGGTGATGATGATGACGATGATTTCCCCCTCCAGGAGGGAAGTTCCCCCGCGGAATCGCTCCGCCGGAGGGCAAAAGTGCTCCTGCCCAAGTTCCGCCTCGAGACGGCGGCGCTTCATCCCGAAAGTCCTCTCCTTATTTTTTTTCTAGGCCAAAATGACTTATATACCAGAAGAGGGGCACCAAAGGTGGGCCGAGGAGGGCACAACCCACCAGGGCGCGCCTGGGCTCCCTGGCATGCCCAGGTGGGTTGTGCCCACCTGGTGGGCCCCCTTTGGTGGTTATTTGCTCCAATATTCCTCATATATTCCAAAATAATTCTCCGTAAATTTTCAGCTCATTTGGAGATGCTCAGAATAGGTAACACTGACGTAGCTTTTCCAGGTCCGAAATTCTAGCTGCTGGTATTCTCCCTCTTTGTAAAAACCTTGCATATTATAAGAGAAAAGGCATTAGAATTACTCCAAAAAGCATTATTATGCATAAAAACATAATAAATAACAGTAGGTAAACATGATGCAAAATGGACGTATCAACTCCCCCAAGCTTAGACCTCGCTTGTCCTCAAGCGAAAAACCGATATCGAACAACATGTCCACATGCTTAGAGAGAGATGTGTCGATAAAAACAAAATACGGACATAGAAGCATCATGAATATTATTATAACAGCAACAAACCTTATCATAGAACTTTTATCACATAACTTTTGTCATAAACTTCTCATGAACAAGTAACATGTGACGCCCGGATAATTAAGCTATAGTAATCCTCTGCTAATGATGCCACGTCACCAAGATTACTGTTGTTAGACTCTTGTTGATTCGAAACCGGTTCAAATTCAAATTTAAAACAAAGTCAAAAATAAAAGTTTTCAAATGTCAAAACTAAAATGTGCAAACTGTGGCAAATAATTCATAAGTGTTATTGGTGAAGAAATCAAATTTTTATAAAAGGTTTATTTGCACTAAAATAAATAAAATAGTGCCAAAATAGCAACATTTATCACATTTATAATTAGTACAAAATTCAAATGAAATCATCTTGCCTTCAAACCTTTTTCTGGCAGTGCTAAATATTGCAAGTAATTTATTGAGCCAAGTCTCATATTTTACAAAAGTGAATGGGTGGCCTAACAATTTACAAATCAGAGAAGAAATAAAAGAAACAAAAAAGAAAAATAAGAAAATACCTAAACTACTGGTGGTCTGGGCTCTAAGTCAACAGTGGGAGCCCAGCCCACCTCGTCACCTCCTCCTTCCTACTGCTCATCAGGAGCACCGTGGACGCGCGCGCCCAGTCCATGGCCGCGGATTACCATGCGGCGCCCATCCCGTGGCTCCCCGACGCAGATAAGGTCGCCCTCGTTCCCTTGTGAACCCTAGCCCCCCCCCCCACTTCATCCCCACCTCGCATCGCTCTCTTCTCCTCGCGTACGCCCGAACCATCGTCGCCACTGGCTGCTGCACCGACGTAGCCACCGACCTCCCCGTCAGCCAGGACTTCACCTGGAGCTCCACCCGCCTCCTCTGCTTCGCCTACGTGGACCAACTCGGGCGCTACGCCACTACACTGAGGGGATCGAGCCCTTCTTCAACTTCGGTGTCGCCGCTGTCCACCGTTCATTCCACCGCTCCAGTCTGCTTCTGGTCTCAAACTCTTCAGACGATCCCTCTCTCCTGGCCATTTTCGGTCTGGGGGCTTGACATACTGGCCCCTTTCCCCGTGCTGCCGGGGGCTTTGAGTACTTGTACGTTGCCATCGACAAGTTCACAAAGTGGCCGGAGGTGGAAGCGGTGAGGAAGGTGACAGCACAATCAGCCGTCAAGTTCTTTAAGGAAATAGTTTGCCGTTTCGGTGTACCCAACAGGATCATCACCGACAACGGCACGCAATTCACAAGTCGCACCTTCATGCAGTACGTCCAAGACCTTGGCAGCAGAATTTGTTTTGCCTCTGTTGCTCATCCGAGAAGCAACGGCCAAGCGGAGAGGGCTAATGCTGAAGTGCTGTGCGGTCTCAGGACCAGGACTTTTGACAAGCTAAAAAAGTGCAGAAAGCACAGGATTGATGAGTTGCCGGTGGTTCTTTGGTCAATCAGAACGACACCAAATCGAGCTACTGGCCAGACACCTTTCGCTCTGGTCTACGGAGCGGAAGCAGTTCTCCCCACGGAACTCATATACGGGTCACCTCGAGTGCTCGCTTATGATGAGTTTGAGCAAGAGCAACTGCGCCAAGATGACGCTGTGCTCCTTGAGGAGGATCATCTTCAGGCTGCTGTACGAGCTGCTCGCTACCGGCAAGCTTTGCGCCGCTATCATAGCCGCAAAGTTCATGCCTGAAGCCTTGAGGAAGGCGACCTTGTTCTTCGACGGATTCAGTCCGCCAAGAATTCAAACAAGTTGACGCCGAAGTGGGAGGGCCCTTATCGGGTGGTACGAGTCACCAGGCCCGGCGCTGTCCGCCTGGAGACCGAGGATGGCGTTCCAGTGAGCAACTCCTGGAATATCGAACATCTTCGCAAGTTCTACCCTTAAGGCGCGGTTGCCGGGGGCCCCCGGCAACCACCTTTTGTACGAGTCTTGCCGGCAGGGCATGTAATCCTTTGTACAAAGCCAGGCGCATATCCTGCGTGCAGATGAATAAGATTAAGTGTTATGCATTTCTTGTCGATTTCCATGTTTATATATATACATGCTTGTCTGAGATATTGTATGACACTTATTCCCGGTCAGTATTAACGAACCGCCAAGGTTCCATATTTTTATTTTCTCTTCTTTCTTTTTCTCAAAAGATAGAAGGGTTCCTCACACGCACGTTTGCTTGGGGGGAAGGAAGATATGGATACCAGTGGGCGACATTCAGAATTGACACCTTGCCAGAGGGGAACAAGAAATACAGTGACAGAGAGCTAAGTTGCTAAACTTGAGCAAGCTTTTCAATTTTTATTCCAAGGTTATTTTCCTTGAATGATTTCGGCTTCGTATGGAAAACCTGCACGCGAAGGAACCCTTGTCGTAATTGGTTGTGCCTTTATTCTGTTTCGAGTCCGCTCAACAGTTTAGATGGCTGCACTGAGAATGCCAAGGTGCCTTGCCGGCCGCTGCACCTCCAGCAGGCTGCTGAAGTCCCGCACCCAGCGCTCGTGGCAGGTTGCGCGCCGGCAAGTTTTCGGTTAGCGTAGGGTGAACTCCATACATAAAGGAATCAGACAAGGGAAATAGCATGCATGTACCCAAACATAAGCAAGTTATATTACATTAATAAGTTGCCGCAGTTCTACCTTAAGACTTAATTGTCTTTGGCATGGAATGGCGACGGCAAGAAGAGGTGGAGCAGCTAATCTCTGCGCTGGCCTTCGACCCTTTTGATTGAATCCACCTTCTCAAGGATAGGCGCGATAAGCTCCTCAAGCGCCTTGAGATTTGCGTCTTTTGGCAGGCGGCCGAGCACGTTGGTGAGGTCGATACCAGGATTATTATGCACCACCTTGATGAGTACCTTGCGGAGGACGGCCCGGCAAAGCTGGCGGGATTCGTTGGCCAGTTGGGTCGCCCGGTTGGACTGAAGGAGCTTCAGAGCATCAATGACGCTTTCAAAGAATATGGTCAACCTGGCGCTACGGGATACCCTTTCTTCAGTGGAATACTTGAAGTTTGGCAGGCCTATGGTTGACAATTGCGCCTTGAGCTTCTCCGCGGCATCGACGAGGCGTTCAGTCCAGATTTCCACCCCCTTTTCGTAGTCAACTTGGGCGGCGGCGGCGCTCTTGAGCAGGTTCTTCTCGTCTTGGAAATCCTTGCTCAGGGCTTTCTCGCGGGCTCTGCTGTCCTCAAGTGACTTCTCCAGCGTAGTCAATTTCAGCCTCAGATCGGCAATAGCATCATTAGCTGAAGAGAGCTGCTTGGTCTTGTCGGACATGGCAACTTGCATCTCCGCCAAGGTGTGGAGAGTTTTTTCCCTGTCACCTTTGAGCGTCGAGAGCTCCTTGCCGTGTTCTTCAAGATCCACTTCCAGTTCCTTCACTTTGTCGCTCAGCTCATTCTTGGCGGCCTCTGCAGCCTCGGCAGCATTGACGGCCTCCTTGAGCTTGCCGGCATGATCTATAGTTAGAGCTTCGAGCGCCTCCCTGTGCTTCTGCTCTAGCTCCTGGGTCAGTCGCGCGACAAGCTTCTCGATTTCTTCATCTTTGCTGCGAAGCTTGGTGGCGAGTGTCTGCTCACGTGTGGCAAGGTCTTCCTCGTGAGCATCAAGCGCAATGCGATGCTTCGTCAAGAGGGCATCTTCAGCAACAATTCTTTGCGTAGCTTCCTCTTGTGCCTTCTCCATGTCAGATTGCTTCAAGAGGAGCTTCGTCCATCTTTGGCTCACTTGTTCCCGATTGGCAGTCAGCTCTTGATAGGCCTCGGTGTACCAGATTTGCATTTGCTCAATGCGCTTCTGGAAATCTGTTTCAGCTGCTTCGACAACTGCAGCTCTGGAATCCACCTTCTCTTTTTGGGCACGGTGGAGCGCTTGGAGCTTGCGAACGTTATCGCCCATGGCCTGAAGGAGTTGATCTTCCTCAGATTTGCTGCTGCTGACACTTGGTTCGTTGACGATCTCGAGCCCAGCAGCGGTGATGATTTCTTCATCAAAAGTTTCCCCTTCGGTCGGTGCTCCAATGCTTTCCGTCCCCGGCAAGTTGACAAACAGGTTCTCGCCAACTTTGAGATATTTGCTTGATGAGGGGACTTCGGATGTTGACGGTTGATCCTCAACAACCGCCTCACCAGTAGCTGGGGGCTCTGTGGTCGGCGTAGCGCCTGGCGCTCCTACGGCAGGAATGCCGTCGGTATGGTCACCAGCCTCCTTGTCGTCCTCTTCAGCAGATTCCTTGGTGGGTTCCTCCTGTGCAGTCTTGGCGGCCTCATCGGCAAAGGCACCGCCGGCCTCGACGGTGGCATCCATGGCGGCCTCGCTGGCAGCGATTTTGTCAGCTTCGATGGCAACATCCCTGGCGGTCTCCTTGATGACAGTGTCGACATCCATGTGTTCCATCACAGGGAATTCTAAAGGACGAAGGAGGGAAACAGAATGAGATCAAGATTGAAGTTCAAGAAGACAAAAGAAAGAGAAATAAAGGAAAGAATAGCAAGCGCTCTGAGGCAATTGGTTACCTGCATCGAGCTGTTGAGAGGTGGCCCCGCCCCTCCCGGCAACCTCGGTTGCCGGGGGTAGGATGCCAGTACCCATGGTTGCCGGCTCCTCCTCAACCAAGATAAGCTCGTCGGTGTGATCTCTTGCCGGGGATGCGCTTGTGGGCCGCGTGGTTGACGAAGGTGGCACGACGGGGGTGTCTCCCAATAACTCCCCTTGTTCCCGTCCTTCTCCTGCAAGCCCAAGGATATCAGCGGCAAGGATAGAAACCTTAGTGTTCGCCAACGAAAAAAAGAGTGATGAACACACGCTGAGGGCTTTGCTGGGGGCTGCGTCGAGGGCTAAGCTTCGGGCTGATGGTAATAGTTTCCGGCACGCTTGCGAAGCCTTCCGTGGGCTCGTCGCCCGTGGAAGTCTTTGCCCTCTTCGCCATCCTTTCCGCCACGGTTTCTGCATCACTGCGGAGATAAAACAAGCAAGTCAATAAGATTGATTCAGAATTTGGAAGATAAAGGTTGTGACAGGATGTTTACTCTTCCTCTTCTTGCCCCGAGCTGAAGCCGAAGATGTCGAAATCGACCTCCGTTGCAGTGTCCATATGGGGGGCGGAGGAGGGGTTCTGGGTCGCTTGGCTGTAGCAGGTGCAAGGGGTTGGTGTGGCTCTGCCGCCTCAGCCTCCAATGCGGTTGTGTGAGACGCCCCTGCCGCCCCAGTAGTTGTCGCAGGTGTGTGTCTCGCACGCCGCACGGGTTGCTGTCAAACTCCTTGCCGTGACGCGGCCTTGCCGGCCGCCTTCTTGCCGGGAGCCTCACTGCTCGAAGAAGGTTGGCTTGCCGGGATGCCAGACACAGCCTTTCGAAGAACACGCTTTGTCTTCTTCGGGGCTGGGAGCTCCTCTTGCGGTCCTTCTTCGGCCGCATCTTCGCCGGACGAGCTCTCAGCAGCTGCGCTGCTCTGTTCCCCGGCAGCCTTGTCCTCCCCGGCAGGATTTTCTTCCACCACTACCTCTGCGTCACTGGTTTCCCATTCTGTGAAGCCAACGCTGCCAGCCTCCACGGCAAGATTCGCCTCCTCCGCCCTAGTGGCGATGTATGCCACTTCTTCGTCGGTAGTGGCCCGGATGAGGTCTGCTTCTTCCCGGACGGCTCTCTCCGTCAAGTTATCAAAGAACTTCTGTGCTTCTTCCTCTGATGGTTCGACCCAAGTCGCGTCAAGACCGTGGGCGTTGAACAGTGGCATTGTGGCGATAATTGACCCCAGGGCAGAGTTGTTGCACAGAGGGACAATTCTTGCCGGCAATCGATGCTTGTTGTCGCCCTGGAATAGCCTTTGGCGGAGAGCGCCAAGCTGCATAGCAGTCAGATTGTTGTTCAATCCGGGGCGCAGTCTCATGATATCTGCTGCGTTCCGGTATTCCCAAGATGATCTCCCTTTATTCTGCAAGGGGGCGATGCGGCGGCGGAGGAAATCGAAGCCAATCATCTCCATAGTGAGCCCGGCAGCTTTCAGGCGAAGGATCCTGGTGGTGGCAAGCGTGAGCTTTTCATCTTCAGTAGCGAAATCGCTCCAGTTGCTGCCGCGGACCGCCTTCTGCTGTCGAGGCAAACAGAACGGGTGGGGATCTTTTTCCTCGATCCAGCACCACTCAGACCGCCATTCATCCCACTTCTCGCGGTAAACTCCTTCTGGGTATATTTCCTTGTTCCAAGCCCTTGGAATCCAGGCGATAGAACCAGAGAGGGCCTCCCCTTTTTGGATACGGGGAATAAAGTAGTGGCGGAAGAGGGCAGTATTGGGAATTACTCCGGCAAAATTTTCACAAAGGTGAGCAAAGATGGACATACACAGTACAGCATTCGGCGTGAAATCGAGAAGATGGAAGCCATATGTGTACATAATGTCGTTGAAGAAGTCAGAGAATGGAGGACAGAGCTCGCAATAGAAATAAGCGACAAAAAAGGGATATCTATCTGATCTGATTTTGGAACAAGAACCTGGAATCACGCGAGTTGCGGGGTGAGCTTGTGTCTCCCTCGCCCACATGCACTGGTACCGGTTCTTCAGAGCTTTCACGTCAAGCGACGGGGCGAAGACAACGTACTTCTTCCGCATCTTCACCAACTCGCTCTTCGGGACATCGGCTTTCGTCTCCTTGCCCTTGCCTTTGCTGGTCTTGGGTGTCATGGCGACTGCAGGGGCGGAAGCCGGGGATGGAGCGGGTGTGGAGGCGACGAGCGGATGAGGGAAAACTTTGCTCTGAGCTCGAGAGAAGGAAGGCAATGGCGGATTTCAGATTGAGGAGAAGAAGAAGAGGGGGGTAAATAGGCAGCGCCTCTACAGTTTCCTTTTTATGGGGAAGGAGCGAGGCCGCCTCTTTTACTGCCCAATGTGAATACGCCTCTACAAGCGCGCTGCGGCCGCGGCCGTTCAGCGCACGCGCCCCACATCGCGCATTCAATGCGCGTAGTGGGGGGATGCAGTAGGCGAAATCATCATAAGCAGTTAATCCCCTGCCACGCGTGCCCGTGCACTGTTTGGGCCTAGCCCAACAATGCCTCGCACTCGTGTATGGCCTAGGCCCGGGGGCTCCTGTCGGTGTACTAAGTATTGGGACTTTAGTACCCCATACTTGTGCACGGGCAGTCGTAGCCAAGCCCGCGGCAAGGCTTGCCGGGGGAATAAATGGAGATTAGTGCAAGATTGTCTAGGGGACACTCAGACCAAGAATCAAAGGATCAAGAGTTAATAAGAGCTGAAGACCGAAGTCCAGGCCCCCGGCAAGATCTTGCCGGGGTGGCTCATGAAACCCGGCAAGATTCGAGCCCGGCAAGATTTGCGCCCCGGCGAGATTCTATCACTGTGCCACCGCTTCAGTACAGCAACTAGCCTGGCATCCTGGGCCCATTCCTGGATGCGTGGCAGGGTACCAGTGGAGGAGAGCTTAAGCGGTGCTGATGGGATGGCCCCTTTTTCCATCCCCAAGAAATGAGGACACCTAAACGGAAACCTCATGGTGCATTAATGGCATTTGCCCTAAACCGTCAGTGGTTAGGTATGATTACCCTGTAGCTACTTTACACCTCAATGTATGTACATTTTTCCACTGTGGCGACCCCTTTGGACGTATAAAAGGAGGCCCAAGGCAACTGCTACAGGGGGGATCTGCTGGCCCATTCTGCATGCGTAGCTGCTTGGTGAATGTACTATTCATCGCTAGCGCTCCTGGAGTTTGAGCTCAAGAACACCCTTAATGAAACAAAGCAGGAGTAGGGTTTTACGCTGATTAGCGGCCCGAACCTGGGTAAAACCACCTCGCGTCGATCGTTGGTTCTGCTCTTTGCGCATACCTCTCTCCCTGCCGAATCGTAGAAGGGATCCCCGTGGTCCCATAGGTGTCGTACGCCGACAGCCGACGACCAGGAGTAGTTAGGAGGTCCCAGGCAAGAGGCCTTGCCTCTTCGATCGTTGATGTTTGTGCTAGCCTTCTTAAGGCAAAACTTGTTTAACTTATGTCTGTACGCAGATATTATTGCTTCCGCTGACGCTTGTGTTTCGAGCTTCTGTATTCGAGCCCTCGAGGCCCCTGGCTTGTAATATGAAGCTTGTATTATTTTATTTGTGTCTAGAGTTGTGTTGTGATATCTTTCCGTGAGTCCCTGATCTTGATCGTACACATTTGTGTGTATGATTAGTGTACGACTGAATCGGGGGCGTCACAAGTTGGTATCAGAGCCGACTGCCTGTAGGAATCCCCCTTCCAACTCCTTGGCCGAACTTGAGTCTAGCCAATGAAAAACTGTTTTACTAACATGGCTGTGTGGCTTACGAGCCCACGTCGCCATTGGGTGGTATTAGGATCTTTTATTCCTCATCTATACTCTGGGACTCTGATCTCTCTTCTATTTGGGTTAAATGATTTTGCTAAATCTAACATTAGGGTCTCATGATCACATCCACCCGGAGATTTGTATTACGCCTTTCTTGAATTGAGGGCCGAGATCTGCTTCACATTGTTCACTGACAGCAGGATCCTTTTATCGAGGGCACCCTGCGTCGTCACTTGCAAATCCCTCGCTCCAGTGATTTTTCTCCGACGTTGATGTAGCCTTTGCTATGTCCCGTTGTTGTATCCCTCCACCGCATGCATGCGTGTCGCCTAGTATGTCTAGGGTGATTCCCTTGTCTGAGCTCATATGAATAGCGTGTAACGGGCTCCGTATATGTATCTGTATGTCTTTAATGACTACCGCTTTGTACATACTGCGCCTTTGCTCATTGTTCAAGTTACATCATGAATGACTCCATACACTTGCTCCACCCTTTGCTGAACTACCCCCTGTTGCATTTAAGCAGGATGTTTAGACCCGCTGGTCGTGACCATGGTGGCGACAATCCACCACCTCCCGAATACATGGCCGGAATGATATAGCAGTTGAGCTAAATCACCAGTTCATGGAAGGAGTCATGGCTCAGTTTCCGCGCTCCAATATGAATCAGCAACCAGCCCAGTGACACTGCATGACTTTGTGCATCTCAACCCTATCATCTACCGCAACTCAACTCAGCCCCTTGATGCTGATGGCTGGCTCCATGACATCACTTTCGAGTTGGAGTCTGCTGATGTAGCCCCTGCCAACTATGTCACCTTCGTGGCTTACTACCTGAAAGGTCCCGCTGCTCAATGGTGGGACAGCCACAGGCGTTCTTTACCTATTGTAACCGCCATCATGTGGCGCCCCACCTGAGTACCACTGTAGCCAGACGGTCGCCACGCATACCAGCCCAGGAAATCACTCTGGCATGCGCTTTTACAACAAGTATCATGAACACAGGCATTTCTATTAATGGGTATATAAGTCTTACATGAGATATATTACAGAGGTGATGGCAGCGGAAAAACTCTATCTAAGGCAGCAAGGTCTTGGTGCGGCTCCAATCCACAGGGATCTGACTGGGTTACTCTCCTAGCCCACGAACGCTCCGGCTCCTCGACGACGGATCCTTACGTGAACCTGGCCACATTGAAGGCCGTTGAGTACTTTTGAATGTACTCGCAAGCAAACCAAACCAACATATACACCAAGCAAAACATCCATGGCATTCAAGCATGTATTTATTATTAGAGCAACATTAATTATCATGGCATGGCATAACTAGCTAGCAACATCAATAATCAAGTCATAACAGGTTTATTCAGCAAGATAACTACTAAGGTAAAATACAGTAAAGTAAAGCATATCAAGTCAATAACCCATACTCCGAATAATCTCATGATCCAATCTGAATCCGATCCAAATTTCAATCCAAGTCTTTCGGTCATCCGACCATCTCTTCCATAGCCATCCCATGGCTAACATACCATATTCCTGACAATATCTGATGTCTATGCAGGACAGGTTCTTCCACCATTATTATCATCGTTACGGTTGACCACCTAGTGAGGTCTGGACGGGCTGTCCAATACCGTGGACGCGGCTATTCGAATAGATTTTACACTCTGCAGAGGTTGCGCACTTTACCCACACCATGGAGCACCTGACCTCGTGATCCCATTCGGGTGGACCAGGGTTGCTCCAACGAAACCTGCCTGACCCGTGACTCTCCCATTGTACCACCGGCAATCATCCTCCCCCGAAGTCAAGCCCTGGGTGGCCCCTGTGTCACCCCGTGACACCTGCCACCGTTGTGGCCAAACTAAACTTGTCCCAAATGGGGACCGCGCGTAAACAACCAAATGGGCTCACAGGGTTATCGTCGTCTACCTGATCAGGGTAGCACACACGTATAACCCTCCCTAGTTGGAGGTACCGGTGAAAGAGCATGGAGCCAGACCAAGTCAAGGCCGTCCCATACCGGCAAATGTGGTTGCACGAATAAGCCCGGACAGGTGGCTCAAGATCAACCAACTAGGTTCAGTTTTAGCAAGCACTTTACCGCAGGTATATCCATCATGAATAACTTGACTTGGTATTAACTATGTCTGGGGTAACAACTGCATAAACATAACAACCTATTTCCGTATAACATCATAACGAGTCATTAGCGCGGTAATGATACGCATGATCGAGTAATATAAATGATGAATACAAACTAACAGGAAATTTAAGTAGTCCTAGCACGGGCATCATTATTAGGTTAAACACACAAGAATAACATAGAGCAATGCTTTAGGGCATATATCAGATGGTCGGCTCGCCTGGGGTCGAAGAAATACTCCGGGAGGAAGTGTGGTGAAGCCGCGGAAGAATTGCCGGAAACCGTTCTCTCTCGGAGGGGCTGTTAGATGGCAAGGGCAAAATGGTCATTTTCATAGTGTGTAAACATTATTAAAATGACTCCATCGGAACGGGCTCGATGAGACGAAGACGTGGGCGTTGGTTTCACCTGAATCGGAGTCACGAGTGAAAAGTTGTGAGGGGTTGAAGTGGAAGGACCTATCTCTAAATATAATATTTACTAAGAGGTCCCTGGCTGAAATCCGGTGCCGCCTTTTCTGGATATACCCTTCTCTCAACCGAAAGCGCATTTGCCTGGGGCGCCTCCACTTAATCTGATGTGGCAAGCCTCCACTCACAGACAGCTGGGCCCCGCGTCACCTTCACTCTCTTCCCCTGCCTCCTTCCTCACGATGCAGAGACAGAGGGCGCCGGCCGGCGTGCTTCCTGGCAATGGAGGCCGCGGCTGCCGTGGGCGTCGATGAGGATGGATCCGCAGCTCCTCGACGTGTTCACTGGTGGGTGTCATGGCGTCGGAGTCGGCCGGAGGAGGGAACTGCGGTGATGGCCGAGTCGCGGCGGCTCCGGTCGATGTGAAGGCTTTGGAGACCGAGAGGGCTGGGCGAGGATGCGGGTGGGGTCGCCGGAGAGTGGAGAGTCCACTGGGGAGCTCGAGAGGAGAGGGGAAGGCCAGAGTGGCACCAATTTGAAAAGAGGGCGGCGGCGGCCATAGGCGGTGCTTGCCAGAATTCGGGAACTAGGAAACGTGGCTGCTCGAGGCTGGGGTTTGGGATGGCTCCAGAGAGGGAGAGAGGGGTGGGGTGAGCTCGAGGGAGGCCAGGCATGGGCTATTTATGGCCGAACAACGGCGAGGATAAGCTTCGGCCGCGGTGAGCTGGCCGGATGCGACGACCGCGTCTGGAGGTGACGGCTCGGTCGCCCGCGTTGGGAGGTGACGGCTCGGTCAGTGCCTGGTGTCGGGGAGCGTCACGCGAGAGCAGTAGCACTGTGCTGGCGCGCTCGGGAGGGTTTGGCTCGGCCGGATACGGCGGCGTTCGTCGTGGCGCGGCGAGGAAGAAGACGGAGGGGAAAAGCCTGGAGATGGGGTACGTGTGCGGTGGGGAGGTGGCCGGCACGCTGGGACAAGCCACGGCGGCATGAGCCAGCCTGCCGACGCGATCGAACACGGCCGGCGCACAGAGCGCGCAGTTGGCCTGCTCTCAGCGTGGTCACCAAGTGCACCCCGCGGTCTGGCCCTTTCCTAGTTGTTATATCATGTCAACAAGATGCATCACTGCTCAAACAAAGGAGCTATGTGGATAGAATCATCTGGGAGGCTCTGGGGTGGGGTAAACTTGCAAAACAAGTTTCTAGCAGAAAACTTTACTGGATTCTAGAGGAGAAATGGATGAGGGTGGGGAGCTAAGACTTTGTCAAAGTGGAATAGGGTAGGAAGGACTATATTCTGACAAAATTTGAAGCCATTTGGACAAGATTTGTATGCACCTCCTTCACAACTGGGCAATCTGGTCAGAAACTGAAAATGGAAGCTGTGCTCAAATGAATTGATGAAATGAGCTGAATTTTTGTGGAGAGTGATGATTTGGAAGTATGAATATTCTGGTAAAATTTAAGCTCATTTGGAAATGCCTATATGGTACTTCCTTCACAGAGCTTTCAAATGGACAGAAACTTCAGAAAAATGCTGTCGATTAATGGATAGATGAATTGAGCTGATTTTTTGTCTTCCATGGGTGATTTGGCAGTGTTAATGACCATGAAAAATTTCAGCTCAAATAGATCAAGGGTTCAAGCACTTCCTTTGCAATTTGCCCAACTGGACAGAATTTGCAAATTGGTGTTGTGCTCAAAATTTAATGGGTGGAACTTGGGTTTTTGATGGAAATGGTGAATATATGGATAGGATAAGCTCCACAATTTATTTGGTATTTTTCCTGGCTACCAAAATGGTAGTTCCTTTAGAAAGTGCCCAAAATGCAATATTGGCATTAAATAGGAAAATGCAATTTCCCTTATTTAATTATGGCCAATATTTTTATGGGAGCTCAATATGATCACAAAGAATATCTCCACAAGTTTTCATAAACTTTGGAGATGAATAGATATTTTCCTGGATTTAATTCCTTTAAACAGCAGAAAAAGGAATTAATTATAAATGAAAAATATTGCAAATGACTTGGCAATATTTTTGCATATCCAGGGTCTATAGATGAAGGATGATCACTGGGATAAGTTTGGGAGGCAACAGATCAACGGAAATTGGGGGTTCCTTTGTAACTGGGAGGATTAGGGTTTCTCTTCCGGCAACTCGGAAGGTAGGGTTTCGGCGGCAAAGTCCGGAGAATTGATCTTGGGTTGCAAGGTTGAACTGGAGAGAATCTGTAGTTGGATAGGAAAGGCAAGACTAAATGACCATCTTCATATACCTAGGAGCTAGAGAAAAATCCAATAACACCGATAAAAAAAGACGGGAGTCAAATTCCGTGAAAAAAAACAGGAGCGAAAACCAGGGTGTTACACATCACTTGGCCGGAATTCAAAGCTGCACTCTGCGGGCCAATGTCGAACCACCATGCTAAGTCACAACATCCCCGTTGAACTTGAAGGGTGGGAATTCCATGTTTCCGCCATTATTTTTGAAGTCTTCCAATATCAACCTCATTCTGGGAATGGAATGGTTGAAAACACATACCGCTTCTATCATTTGCGCCACTAAAACCGTCCATCTACTACATCCTTCAAGTGAGATAGTAAGCTACCATGCTTGTCTTGTTCGAAATGCCGAAGCATGAATTTATTGCTTGAATGCGTTAAATGCTTCTCCTCTTGTGAGAATTGAAAATGCTCCAGCCTTTGAGAATTCCAAGATATCTTTCCAAAAGAACTGCCCAGTCCATAACCTTGAACTTGTTGCAGTTAAATTTGCACTAAAGTTGTGCCGACATTTCCTTCTTGGTAATCGTTGTGAGATCTTCACCGATCATCAAAATCTGAAGTATTGTTTACTCAGCTAGATCTGGATCTCCGTCAGCAGCGATGTATGGAAACAATTACAGACTATAACTACGGTATTTCTTATACCCCTGGCAAGGCTAATGACATGGCCGATGCCCTGAGTCGCAAGCCTTATTACAACAACCCCGTGGCTTATAAAGCTCAAGCCCTGCATGATGATCTCACTTACAGAGAGCATCTGGTACGCAATCTCGATCAAGCTGAACGTCGCACCTGTCAGAGGGCTATCAAATTTATTAAAGCACAGTGGTCAAATCATTCTGAAGATGAAGCCACTTGGGAACGCGAGGATCGTCTTCATGATGATTACCCCGCTTTGTTTCCTTCTACCTCCTAAAATCTCGGGACGAGATTTCTTTTAGTGGAGGAGAATTGTGACGCCCGGATAATTAAGCTACAGTAATCCTCTGCTAATGATGCCACATCACCAAGATTACTGTTGTTAGACTCTCGTTGATTCGAAACCGGTTCAAATTCAAATTTAAAACAAAGTCGAAAATAAAAGTTTTCAAATGTCAAAACTAAAATGTGCAAACTGTGGCAAATAATTCATAAGTGTTATTGGTGAAGAAACCACATTTTTATAAAAGGTTTGTTTGCACTAAAATAAATAAAATAGTGCCAAAATAGCAACATTTATCCCATTTATAATTAATACAAAATTCAAATGAAATCATCTTGCCTTCAAACCTTTTTCTGGCAGTGCTAAATATTGCATGTAATTTATTGAGCCAAGTCTCATATTTTACAAAAGTGAATGGGTGGCCTAACAATTTACAAATCAGAGAAGAAATAAAAGAAACAGAAAAGAAAAATAAGAAAATACCTAACTACTGGTGGTCTGGGCTCTAAGTCAACAGTGGGAGCCCAGCCACCTCGCCACCTCCTCCTTCCTAATGCTCATCAGGAGCACCGTGGACGCGCGCGCCCCATCCATGGTCGCGGATTACCATGCGGCGCCCATCCCGTGGCTCACCGGCGCAGATAAGGTCGCCCTCGTTCCCTTGTGAACCCTAGCCCCCCACTTCATCCCCACCTCGTGCCGCTCTCTTCTCCTCGCGTGCGCCCGAACCACCGTCGCCACTGGCTGCTGCACCGCCGTGGCCACCGACCTCCCCGTCGGCCAAGACTTCACCAGGAGCTCCGTCCGCCTCCTCTGCTTCGCCTACGTGGACCAACTCGGGCGCTACGCCACTACACCGAGGGGATCGAGCCCTTCTTCAACCTCGGTGTCGCCGCCGTCCACCATTCGTTCCACCGCTCCAGTCTGCTTCCGGCCTCGCCGAGCTCGACGATGGCCTCCCTGTGAGCTCCTGGTCCTCCGTGGCCACTCCCCTCTTTCCCCCGCGTCCTATAGCTATGTTCCCGACGAGTGCCGCCGCCACTGTCGCTGGGCCATCGCAGCAGCCCTCACCTCCACCCCCCAGCTTCTGCCACTGCTCCCATTCGACGCGGCATTAGACGCAGTATCGATCCCGATCAACCACGCAGAAAATGGTGCCTCATAGCTCTTTTACCGATGGCCGTCCGAGCACAACCGTCGCAAACCTCGTCGCCGGCCTCAACTCCGGCGACCATTCGGTCCACCTCTGGCACCGTCGAGTAGCGCACGATCCCAGGAACCCAAAGCGCACACCGTAGCTGCCTGCTGCTCGCCCGCGCCCTTGTGCGCCGCGCGCACCGCGAGCTGCTCCCCGCCGCCCACAGCCCCGCCGCGCTCCGCCCTCGTCAGGTCGAGCCTCGCGCGCCCCTGCCTCGCTGACCACACTCGGTCGCGACCCAGGCCGCCTACCCGCGTGGACCGCTGCTCCCGCTGCTCACCCGTCGGCCCCTGCCGCTTCCTGCAGCCCGCGCCCTGCGCCTGGCCTTGCCCGGCTCCGCTGCCCCCGCCACTGCTCCCTCGCTGCGCCGGCCGCCCGCGCCCCGTGCCCCCTGCTCGCCTCGCGCACCACACGCCCGCCTCCGCCGCTGCAGCCGCGCCGTCGCTCACCCCCGCCGTCGCGCGCCGTTCCGCCCACCCGCGGCCCTCCTCCTCGCCGGCGGCCACCCGCCCCGGGGCCGCCACCGGCCGTGGGCATGGCCTAGCCGGCCCTACTGGGCGAGCGCCCGCCCCGGGCATGCGCTCGACCCCCGGGGCTCCGTCCGCTAACCCGCCCCGCTGGGCTGGCCTGGTGCCACTGCCAGCGGGCCCCACACCTTTATTTTCATGTTTAAAAAAGGGTTTAAAATAATAATAATAATAATTAACTTAATTAATCTTGTTTAATTAAACTAAACCTAATTAACTCGGTTGGTTAACTTAGACAGTCTATGTCAGGGGGCCCCACCCCTGTTGACCACTCAAACTTTGACTGGTCAACTGGGTCCCCCAAGCCCATATGTCATCCTTTGTGTACACCTCTGTGTACACAGAGCTGGGTACCCGTAGCAATTTATTTATTTATTTTCGAATTAAAATAATTTCAGAATATTATTAAAACTCTGAAAATTAATATAAATTAAACCGTAACTCGGATGAAAAAGTTTTATACATGAAAGTTGCTCAGAAAAATATGACGAATCCGAATACGCTCTTTGTTCATCTGTCACGTGCCCCTAGCATAGTGAACATGCAACCGTCCCCCTCCGGTTCGTCCGTCCAAAAATGCCAAATTTCGGGAAAACTTTCCCGGATGTTATCCCCCTTCCCCGGTATCGTGTAGCACTGCGTTAGAACACCCCCTAGCTCTGCTTGTAGTCATGTCATGCATATGTGTGCCTTGTATTTACTGTTTCTTCCCCCTCTTCTTCTCCGGTAGACCCCGAGGCCGCTGCTGATGCTACTGTGATCGACTACATCACCGACCACCCTTCTTCCTGTTCAGCAGAGCTTCCAGGCAAGCCCCCCCCCCCCCCCTTGATCACTCCGATATCGCCCATACCATTCTCTCTCATGCTTGCATTAGATTTTGCTACTGTTATTGTTTGCTCCTATTCTGATGCATAGCCTACTTTTGTAAGCTGCCGTCACTTCTAACTTGTCCCGACAGCCGTCACTTCATTTAATAATGCATTAACAGGTTTGGGTATTTGTTCTGAGTTGGCCACTGGCCTATACGTACTAACCACCACGTGGGAACAGTTATGGGCACTCGGCGTCGTAGTATCAGCCGAAGCTTTGTCAGACATCCAATTCAGCATTGCGGCACGGCCTGGTCGGCGCCCCAGTGGAGGTGGCCTGGATCGCCCTGCGCGCAACGACCCGGAGTGCAACGGGCGATGGGCCCAAGACCCCGGATGTTGGGAAACATAGCATGCAATTTCAAAAAAATTCCTACGCTCACGCAAGATCTATCTAGGAGATGCATAGCAATGAGAGGGGGAGAGTGTGTCCACGTACCCTCGTAGACCGAAAGCGGAAGCGTTAGCTTAACGCGATTGATGTAGTCGAACGTCTTCACGATCCAACCGATCAAGCACCAAACGTACGGCACCTCCGTGTTCAGCACATGTTCAGCTCGATGACGTCCCTCGAACTCTTGATCCAGTAGAGGGTCGAGGGAGAGTTCCGTCAGCACGAATGCATGGCAACGGTGTTGGTGATGTGATCCGCGCAGAGCTTCGCCTAAGCACTACGACGCTATGACCAGAGGAGTAGACTGTGGAGGGGGGCACCGCACATGGCTAAGAGAACAATTGATGTGTCTTTGGGGTATATAAAGGAGGGAGGAGAGAGGCCGGCGGCCAGGAGGGGCGCGCCATGGGGGGGAGTCCTACTTGGACTCCTAGTCCAAGTAGGATTCGCCCCCTCCCCCTTTTCCTTTCTTCCACCGGAGGGAAAAAGAAGGAGAGGGAGAGGGAAAGGGAAGGGGGGCGCCACCCCCTCCTCCTTGTCCTATTCGGACTCCCTAGGAGGGGGGCGCGCGGCCACCCCCGCGGGCTTCCCTCTCTCTGGGGGGGTTCCGGTAACCCTTCGGTACTCCGGAAAATACCCGAATTACTCCGGAACCATTCCGGTGTCCGAATATAGCCTTCCAATATATCAATCTTTACCTCTCGGCCATTTCAAGACTCCTCGTCATGTCCGTGATATCATCCGGGACTCTGAACAAACTTCGGTCACCAAAACACATAACTCATAATACAAATCGTCATCGAACGTTAAGCGTGCGGACCCTACGGGTTCAAGAACTATGTAGAGATGACCGAGACACATCTTCGGTCAATAACCAATAGCGGAACCTGGATGCTCATATAGGCTCCTACATATTCTACGAAGATGTTTATCGGTCAAACCGCATAACAACATACGTCATTCCCTTTGTCATCGGTATGTTACTTGCCCGAGATTCGATCGTCGGTATCATCATACCTAGTTCAATCTCGTTACCGGCAAGTCTCTTTACTCGTTCCGTAATGCATCATCCCGTAACTAACTCACTAGTCACATTGCTTGCAAGGCTTATAGTGATGTGCATTACCGAGAGGGCCCAGAGATACCTCTCCGATACACGGAGTGACAAATCCTAATCTTGATCTATGCCAACCCAACAAACACCTTCGGAGACACCTGTAGAGCATATTTATAATCACCCAGTGATGTTTGATAGCACACAAAGTGTTCCTCTGGTATTCTGGAGTTGCATAATCTCATAGTCAGAGGAATATGTATAAGTCATGAAGAAAGCAATAGCAATAAAACTAAACGATCAATATGCTAAGCTAACGGATGGGTCTTGTCCATCACATCATTCTCTAATGATGTGATCATGTTCATCAAATGACAACACATGTCTATGGTCAGGAAACATAACCATCTTTGATAAACAAGCTAGTCAAGTAGAGGCATACTAGGGACACTCTGTTTGTCTATGTATTCACACATGTACTAAGTTTCTGGTTAATACAATTCTAGCATGAATAATAAACATTTATCATGATATAAGGAAATATAAATAACAACTTTATTATTGCCTCTAGGGCATATTTCCTTCAGTCTCCCACTTGCACTAGAGTCAATAATCTAGATTACATAGTAATGATTCTAACACCCATGGAGTCTTGGTGCTGATCATGTTTTGCTCGTGGAAGAGGCTTAGTCAATGGGTCTGCAACATTCAGATCCGTATGTATTTTGCAAATCTCTATGTCTCCCTCCTTGACTTGATCGCAGATGGAATTGAAGCGTCTCTTGATGTGTTTGGTTCTCTTGTGAAATCTGGATTCCTTCGCCAAGGCAATTGCTCCAGTATTGTCACAAAAGATTTTCATTGGACCCGATGCACTAGGTATTACACCTAGATCGGATATGAACTCCTTCATTCACTTTGCTACCCCCTTTTCCCCTTCTTTCTTCTTTCCGGTTGTTGCAACCAGTTGGTGGATCCCAGGAGCCAGATGCCACCGCCGACGTCTACTACTACCTCGTTGGAGCCTACTGCTATGTGGAGACCGCCGATGACCAGGAGTAGTTAGGAGGTCCCAGGCAGGAGGCCTTGCCTCTTCGATCGTTGATGTTTGTGCTAGCCTTCTTAAGGCAAAACTTGTTTAACTTATGTCTGTACTCAGATATTGTTGCTTCCTCTGACGCTTGTGTTTCGAGCTTCTGTATTTGAGCCCTCGAGGCCCCTGGCTTGTAATATGAAGCTTGTATTATTTTATTTGTATCTAGAGTTGTGTTGTGATATCTTCCCGTGAGTCCCTGATCTTGATTGTACACATTTGCGTGTATGATTAGTGTACGATTGAATCGGGGGCATCACATAACAATTCATCACAACATCGAAGTATAAAGCATAAATTCTATTGAAAACCAACAAACTATGTTCTCAGTCAAGTTTGCAACTACAATTCATCATCTTTTCAGGAAGGGCACGTATTAGAGCCTTTTGGCAAGTCCACATACTCAACTATCATATAGTCTTCTATGATTGCTAACACTCACCGCATACCCATGAGCAAAAAGTTTCAACTAGACACATAGGAAGATAGGGGCTTATAGTTTCACCTCCCAATGCATTCACCTCAAGGGTGATGTCAACAATAATAACTCATGCCCACCCATATTCAACTGGATATATGTGCCTAGATATTTCCTCACCACATGTTGCTTGCAAAAGAGAAAATGAAAAGGAATAGAGAAGAATAATTTGACTCTTGCATAAAAGTAAAAGATAGGCCCTTCGCAGAGGGAAGTAGAGGTTGTCATGTGCTTATTTCTTGTATACTCAATCTCTTAGTGCAAAAGAACGTCACGTTATATTGCCCCTTGTGACAGCAACCTTTATTATGCAGTTTGTCGCCTTTATTATTTTGCCATCACAAGTTCGTACAACGCTCAATTTTCTCTTACACTAAATGATCTAACACATTTAGAAGCAATTTTTATTGCCTTATTGCACCGATGACAACTTACTAGAAGGATCTTACTCAATCCATAGATAGGTATGGTGGACTCTCAAAGCAAGATTTGGGTTTAAGGGTTTTTGGATGCACAAGTACTATCTCTACTTTGTGCAGAATTTTTGGCTAGCAAAGATAGGGGGAACGACCACATGTTAAAGGATCTATGACAATATAACTTCTATGTGAATATGAACAAACATGAATCATTATGTTGTCTTCCTTGTCCAACATCAACAATTTTGGCATATAATATTTTGATGGGGGCTCACAATCATAAAAGATGTCCAAGATAGTGTATTTGCATGTGAATCTTATCTTCCCTTATTAATTCTTTCATGAATTGCATCATTGACCAATGCTCTGTTTGTCAATCTCCAATAAATTTTACTACTTATACTCTTCCTTATGTGATGTCATCACTTACCATAAGATTAGCATATGATCTTTTTATTTATTTTCCTTTCTTTTTATTGAACACGAAAGTAAAGAAAGCAAAACTCAAACTAAACTTTATTATATATCTCGCACACGGTTACAAGGATAGATAGATCACTAACCAAACACTCGAAGAAAGATCGAACTAAACTTTTATTCAACTAAATCAAAAGATAACTAAGGATCAGACTAAGATAAGTAAAGGCAAAAGATAGTGATTGTGATACGATACCGAGGCACCTCCCCCACGCTTGGCACAAGCCAAGGGGAGTGCCCATACCATGAACTCAAGTCTCCTTTGGTGATGAAGAAGGTGGTGGTGGTGATGAGGCAGCGAGCTTATATTTTTCTCCAGCTTGTGTCAGAGGTAAAATTTATCTATCTTCAACTCATCGTTCTCTATCTCAAGCTTTATTATCTTATTGCATAATGCCTCCTTGCTTTCTTGCTCGAACCGAGGAGGGACTGGCTCATCTTCATCTTCCTCATCGGTGAACCATATATAGGGATAGGTGTCCTTGAAGATATTTTTATCCAAAGGCTGGTGAGAAAAAGGGCTCTCCTCCTCTGAATCTTGAGATGACATATTTTCAGATCTGCCAGAAAAACAGCAAGAAAGAAGAACAGTAGATTTCTCCGTGATACAATGGTCAATACGTTCGGGGGGTATATAAAGATTTTTTATCTTGGGAAACAAGTAAACGAGAGAAAAACGGAGTCCGGAAGGTACCCGAGGTGGGCACAACCCACTTGGGCGCGCCTGGCAAGCCAGGCGCGCCTTGGTGTCTTGCGCCCACTAGGGTTGCCTTCCTGGTTGTTTCTTATTTTCCTAATTTTTGTTATATTCCAAAACTGACAAAAAATATTTTTGAGGATTTTTCGGAGTCCGTTTACTTACCGTATCATGTACCTCCTCTTTTTTCACGATTCTGGAGTGTTCCGGAAGGTTTCTTTTATGTGCTCCTCCGGTGTCATGGTTTGAATAATATTGCTTTCAACATTAATAGGCGTACCTGAGATATAGTGTTTAATTCTTTGCCCATTGACAACCTTCGGGTTAGTACCTTCGGTATTATTTATTTTGATAGCTCCAGAACGATAAACTTCTTCGATAACATAAGGTCCTTCCCATTTGGCGAGAAGCTTTCCTGCAAAGAATCTGAAACGAGAGTTGTACAAAAGAACATATTCTCCAACTTTGAATTCCCGCTTTTGGATTCTCTTGTCATGCCATCTTTTAACTTTTTCTTTAAACAACTTGGCATTTTCATAAGCTTGGGTTCTCCATACATCTAGTGAGCTAATATCAGATAACCTCCTTTCACCGGAAAGTTTGAAGTCATAGTTGAGTTCTTTAATTGCCCAATATGCTGTATGTTCTAACTCAAGAGGCAAATGACAAGCTTTCCCATATACCATTTTATAAGGAGACGTACCCATAGGATTTTTATAAGCTGTTCTGTAAGCCCAAAGTGCATCATCTAATTTCTTAGACCAATTCCTTCGAGACCTATTGACAGTTTTTTGTAGAATTAATTTTATTTCTCTATTGCTAAGTTCAACTTGACCACTAGACTGAGGATGATAGGGTGATGCAATTCTATGGTTAACATCATACTTAGCAAGCATTTTATGGAAGGCACCATGAATAAAGTGTGAACCACCATCAGTCATTAAATATCTAGGGACTCCAAACCTTGGGAAAATAAATTCCTTAAGCATGTTAATAGAGGTGTTGTGATTGGCACTACTAGTTGGAATAGTTTCTACCCACTTAGTAACATAATCAACAGCAACCAAAATATGTGTATACCCATTAGAGGAAGGAAAGGGTCCCATGTAATCAAAACACCAAACATCAAATGGTTCAACTGCAAGAGAATAATTCTTAGGCATTTCCTGATGCTTACCAACATTACCAATCCTTTGACATTCATCACAAGATAAAACAAACTTACGGGAATCCTTGTGAGCAGTTCTATCTCCCGCATGATGTCCTCCATAAGATTCGGAGTGAGATTTCCGTAGGATTTGTTCCTGTTCATGCTCAGGTACACAACGTCTAATAATACCATCTACTCCTTCTTTATATAGGTGTGGGTCATCCCAAAAGTAATGTCTTAAATCATAAAAGAATTTTTTCTTTTGTTGGTAAGTGAAGCTAGGTGGTATATATTTTGCAACAATGTAATTAGCATAGTTAGCATACCAAGGAGTGTTATGAGAAATATTTATTGCAGCTAGTTGCTCATCAGGAAAGCTATCATTAATAGGTTGTGGGTCATCAAGAATATTTTCTAACCTAGACAAGTTATCAGCTACGGGGTTCTCAGCTCCTTTTCTATCAGTGATATGTAAACCAAATTCTTGTAATAGGAGGACCCACCTAATGAGTATAGGTTTAGCATCTTTCTTTTCCATAAGATATTTTATAGCAACATGATCAGTGTGAACAATCACTTTAGAATCAACAATATAAGATCTGAATTTATCACAAGCAAATACAACTGCTAAAAATTCTTTTTCAGTAGTAGCATAGTTTCGTTGAGCACTGTCTAGAGTTTTACAAGCATAATGGATAACATTTAAATTTTTATCAACTCTTTGTCCTAGAACAGCACCAACAGCATAATCACTAGCATCACACATAATTTCAAAAGGCAAGTTCCAATCAGGTGGTTGAACGATAGGTGCAGAAGTTAAGGCTTTCTTAAGTGTTTCAAAGGCTTCTACACAATCATCATCAAAAACAAACAGAACATCCTTTTGTAAAAGATTTTTAAGAGGCCTAGAAATTTTAGAGAAGTCTTTAATAAACCTCCTATAGAAACCAGCATGACCGAGGAAACTACGAATACCTTTGATATCTTTAGGACATGGCATTTTCTCAATTGCATCAACTTTAGCTTTATCCACCTCAATCCTTGTTCAGAAATTTTATGCCCCAAGACAATACCTTCATTAACCATAAATTGGCACTTCTCCCAATTCGAGACAAGATTAGTTTGCACAAATCTCTGCAAAACTCGATCAAGGTTGCTTAAGCAATCATCAAAAGAAGTTCCGTAAACGGAAAAGTCATCCATGAAAACCTCAACAATCTTTTCACAAAAATCGGAGAATATAGCAGTCATACATCTTTGAAAGGTAGCAGGTGCATTGCATAAAACAAAAGGCATACGTCTATAAGCATAAGTTCCAAAAGGACAAGTAAAGGTGGTTTTCTCTTGATCAGGTTGTGAAACAGGTATTTGAGAGAAACCAGAATATCCATCAAGGATGCAAAAGTGTGTGTGCTTAGATAATCTTTCTAGCATTTGATCAATAAAAGGCAAAGGGTAATGATCTTTTCTAGTTGCTTTATTTAATTTTCTAAAATCAATTACCATTCTATAGCCAGTGACAATTCTCTGTGGAATAAGTTCATTTTTATCATTAGGAACAACAGTAATACCTCCCTTCTTAGGGACACAATGAACGGGACTTACCCATCTACTATCAGCTATGGGATAGATGATACCTGCTTCCAGAAGATTTAATATTTCAGTTCTTACCACTTCTTTCATTTTAGGATTCAAACGTCGTTGGTGATCAACAACGGGTTTAGCATCAGGTTCCATATTAATCTTGTGCTGACATAGAGTGGGACTAATGCCCTTAAGATCATCAAGAGTATATCCAATAGCAGCTCGGTGCTTCTTCAGAATTTTCAATAATCTTTCTTCTTCATGTTCTGAAAGGTTAGCACTAATAATAATAGGATATATCTTTTTCTCATCAAGATAAGCATATTTCAAAGTTTCTGGCAATTGTTTTAGTTCAAACACAGGATCACCTTTAGGCGGAGGAGGTCTTCCTAGAGTTTCAATAGGCAAATTAAGTTTAAGCAGAGGTCGTTGTTCAAAGAAAATTTTATCTATCTCATTTCTTTCATCAATATGCATATCATTTTCGTGGTCTAGCAAATATTGTTCTAGTGGATCAGTAGGAGGCACGGCAATAGAAGCAAGACCAATTATTTCATCCTTATTAGGTAATTCTTTCTTATGAGGTTGCCTATTAAACTTGGAAAAATTAAACTCATGAGACTCATCACCAAAGTGAACACTGACAGTATGTTTATGACAATCTATAGTAGCATTGACAGTGTTCAAGAAAGGTCTACCAAAGATAATGGGACAAAAGTCATCTTGTGGGGAACCAAGAACTAGAAAATCATTAGGGTATTTTATTTTCCCACACAAGACTTCAACATCTCTAACAATCCCAAGTGGTGTGATGGTGTCTCTATTGGCAAGTTTAATAGTAACATCTATGTCTTCTATTTCAGCGGGTGCTATATCATTCATAATTTCTTGGTATAAGGTAAAAGGATAGCACTCACGCTAGCACCTAAGTCACATAAACCATGATAACAGTGATCTCCTATTTTGACTGAGACAATAGGCATGCCAACAACAGGTCTATGTTTATCTTTCTCATCTGGTTTAGCAATTCTAGCAGCTTCATCACAGAAGTAAATAACATGACCATCTATATTTTCTGCCAAGAGATCTTTAACCATAGCAACACTAGGTTCTACTTCGATTTGTTCAGCAGGTTTAGGTGCTCTAATATTAATTTTATTGACCACGGTTGAGACCTTAGCATGTTCCTTTATCCTAACAGAGAAAGGTGGTTTTTCAATATAAGCAGTAGGAACAACTGGGTCAACATTGTAAATGATAGTTTCATCTTTAACCACAACCGGTTCTTTAATTTCTTCTTTAATAGGTGGATGATATTTAAACCACTTCTCCTTGGGGAGATCCACAAGAGTAGCAAATGATTCACGGAAAGAGGCTACTATCTCATAGTCAAGTCCATATTTAGTGCTAAACTTGTGAAAAGCACCGGTATTCATAAAAGATTTAACACAATCAAACTTAAGCTTAATACCTGACACTTTACCTTCGTCAAGTTCCCAATCTTCAGAGTTGCATTTAATTCTTTCTAAAAGATCCCACCTAAATTCAATAGTCTTCTTCATAAAAGAACCAGTACAAGAAGTATCGAGCATGGATTGATCATCACGAGAAAGCCGAGCATAAAAATTCTGAATAATAATTTCTCTTGAGAGTTCATGATTGGGGCATGAATATAACATTGACTTAAGCCTCCCCCAAGCTAGAGCGATACTTTCTCCTTCACGAGGCCAAAAATTATATATGTAATTCCGATCACGATGAACTAGATGCATAGGATAATTTTTTTGGTGAAATTCCAATTTCAATCGATCCCAGTTCCAAGATCCAATATCATCGCATAGCCTATACCATGCCAATGCTTTTTTCCTTCAAAGATAAACAGAAAACCTTCTTCTTAGCTTCATCTCCGGGTAAACATGCAAGCTTAAATAATCCCCAAATTTCATCTACATATATCAAGTGCATATCAGGATGTTCAGTTCCATCTCCTGCATAAGAATTAGCTAGCAGTTGTTCTATCATACCCGAAGGAATTTCATAATCAATATTTCCAGTAGGTGCAGTAGGTTGAGGGGCAACTAATTGTGGTTCCGGTCGAGGTGAAGATACCCCGAACAAACCCCTCAAAGGATTGTTCTCCATAGTAACAAGTAACAATAAATTTCAGCACGTAGTAATAATTTTCCCTTACCAATTTCCAATTACCAAGAGCGCTTTACTCCCCGGCAAAGACACCAGAAAAGAGCCTTGATGACTGTCGTGGACTTGACACGGCAGATGTCCTAGCGGAAGGACTTAGTCGTGGAGCCATCGCAACTAGGTTAACTTGAAGGGGTTTAAACGGGACAAAGGACACAGAGAGTTTACCCAGGTTCGGCCCCTCTCAATGAGGTAAAAGCCTACTCCTGCTTTGTGTTGTATTGATAGGGTTTCGATTACCAGGGAGCGAATCCACTTGACCTAGTTCCCGATTGTTTTTTTTTACCTCTCCCTAAACCGCCGCCGGGTCGTCCCTTTATATCCACAGGTTGACGCCCGGCGGTTCACAGAATCCCAGCCGGCTCATAAACGTGTCCGGCTCGGTATCCACTCTTTCCTATCTTACAATACAAGTCATATACTTATGGTGGTTTACATCTATGGGCCCTAACTCGCCTTTGGGCTTTGGGCCTTCTTACTAAATCTCCTTTGTAAGTCGTCATCTTCTATGTCTTCATGGGCTTCAATACAGGTAAACCACTATGAGCATAACCCGGTCCCTCCTGGGCAGTTTATACTCAATAGTTATATCCCCAACATTAGGCCCCAGGTTGATGTGAACTTGTTCATATCAATCTTCAATACTTGACTTAGAAAAAATCCTTCATCATCAGTCCTTATGAAAATTTAAAACCCGCCACGACGCCTGCTCGCAGCATTGTGCTAACCCGCCATGACGTCATCTTGCATTAATATCGCACGAGGCCCAAATCTCAGCCTCCTTGATTCCCGCGCATGCTATCTATCCATTCACCTTATAAATAGTGCAGGGGTCCTTTTCACTTTCCCCCCTTGCCTCCTCGTCTCTATCTTCCACGTCGCATCGCCTCAGCGCCCGAGCTCCGCCGCCGTCGTCGACCTTTGCCACTGCCTCAACAATGGCCGCTGCATCAACCTGAATCGACCAGAGTTCGTCCGCGCGCCTTCGCTACTCAACAGCCTTGGTAGGTCCTCTTCCTTCCTTTTCCCCTAGATCCCATTAGGGTTTCCATGAGTTCATCGGAGTTCATCTTGGTTCATCCTTGTTCCTCCATAGACCATGAAGTTTTTGATCTAAGTATAGTACCAATCTTGTGCGATAGCAGTTTAGCACTCATTTTTTATATCTGAACGCCTCCCCTCCATAGGAGATCTCATCTGAGCACGTGAACTATCCTGCTGCCGCTACTTTAGGTTAGAATTTTTCTTCATTATCTGAACTGCTGTAGATACAAAATTATAACGCCAATCTGTGAAACCTGTTTTTCACCACTTAGCCATTTTCCAACTTCAGATCTATAGTTTCAAAATCCGTGTAGGCGGTTTAACCTCAGAAAGTAATAACCTGCCAGGTACCATTAGTCCCCTCTTAAACCGCCAAGTGCTCGTCCTTGTAATCTAATAACGTCACTGTCTGGTTTAACATTTATGCATGCTTCAACACTTTCTGCTTATTAACCATGAACCTTAAACCGGCACAATTCTTTTCTAGGTTATCGTATAAATGGCCAAATCCTTTTATTCCTGTAACTGGGTTCAATCCCGGGTTACAGAAGAAGAACTGAACGGGTGTGTTGCAACCGGTGCTTTAGCGAAAAAGGAAGACATCCACTGGAGAGCCCCCGGTCCAGAAAATCCTCCTGAGCCCAAGGATGGGGAAGTGATCGTTTTTGTTGATCATCTGAGTCGAGGGTTGAGCCCTCCCGGATCAAAAAATTTCCGTGACGTGCTTCATTTCTTCCAACTTCACCCTCAAGATATTGGGCCTAACTCCGTGTCCAATATTTGCAATTTTCAAGTGTTTTGTGAAGCCTACCTGCAAGAAGAGCCCACAGTCGACCTGTTCAGAGATTTCTTCTATTTAAACGGCCGTACTGAATTTACGGATGGGCCCAATACTGAACTTGGCGGGGTTTCAATTCAGAAGAGGAAAGACGTCAGCTTCCCTCACGCTAGGCATCATAGCCATCCCAAAGATTGGAATCAAACTTGGTTCTATTGCCAAGATACATCTCCAGCTGGCGAGAATCCTCTGCCGGGTTGCCGTGCTCACCGGTTTTCCAATGCACATCCATTCCCCCAAAGACTCAATGCAAAGGAACGGTCCAAATATGCACCACAGCTCTCAAAGCTCAGAGCCTTTATGGCAAACGGTTTGACAGGCATTGATTTTGTCCATTGCTGGGTATCTTGGAGCATTTTGCCTTTAAGCCGTCGCCCCGGTTTAATGTGTGAGTACACAGGGGATATGAAAGACCCTCAACGCCACACTGATATTCAGCTGAGTGATGCTAAAATTACTGAATCTGTCAAGAAGATGTTGGATGAACCGGTGACCGACTGTAGCAAAACAGGACTTAGTCCTTTTTGCGCTTCAAATAAACCGCCAGCTGTAAGAATTGCCCCACTCCTGCTTTAATCCATATTCTTAATACTCCCTTATGATCTTTTCAATCTTTAAACAGGGTGATGATCCGTTCTGGAAGAAGAAACCGCAGGATAAACCGGCCAAAACACTTCGTGTCAAGACCAAGGTCAACAAGAAGCCCGCCAAGAAGAAAAACACCGAGCCTACCGAGTTAAACATTGACGATGATAATCCAGAGTCAGAGGTAGAACTTGATTCACTTGGCTCTTTTTTCATACATCTCATTGACGATGATTTTTATCAGGACGACGCAGAAGCTAGCCGCGCAAATGACGTAGAGGTAACTATTCTCTCATCCGGTTCAGAACATCTGCCCACACAGAAAACCCGACAAGCAAGCCAGAAAATAAGATTTTCTCACCCCCTAGCTTACTTGGATCCAAACTTTCTTTTGAAGAAGCGGCAACACGAAGCTCGCCGCACAACCCGGCATAGCGGCCATGTGGTCACTTCTTCCGGTTTACCGAACTCGCCAGTTCGTAAACGCCGCCCAGAGGTCTCTTCTATTTCTGACACATCTTATCCCAAGGCGGGCTATTTCCGACAACCTCTTAATCCGTCTGATTCAAACTATCAGGGAACTTCCCATTCATCCTCTGGCGAGTCCACAGGGACACAAATTCCAACCCTCAAAACTGTTCCTGGGTGAGCATTTTTAACTAACCCCTTATACCTTATGCTTGATCATTATACTAACCTGTTATTTGCGTCTCTGTCAGAGCCAAGGCCAGACCCAGTAAAAAGGCCAAATTGAACAAACCGGCTGATGACAGCGCGCCAACTGATCCGAAAAAGAACTCGGAACAGTTTGAAACAAATACTGAAGCTATTCTTGATGATCCGCCACCGCAAGATCATGACACCTTTGTTGAGCAGATGGAAATTGATCCGATAGGTCATGCTGATAAACCGCCAAGCCCAACTAAGGCTGCTGATGATAAAGCTGACGATGTTGTAGTTACCGGTGTCAGGTATACAGCCCCAGACAACCCCACTGTTTTGTCAAAACATAGTGCCAAAGAATAATTTTCTGCTGTTGACAAGGGCAAGTGGAAGGCGGACTTGGAAAGCTATGCCCACCTCAGCGCCCAAGATATTCATTCTGGGTTTTTAAACCATCTGTACACAAGCCGTGATTATGAAGCCGGTTTACTGAACATGATGAAGGAGCGATATGAGGTAAATGATGTTAACTCTGCATACATATTCTTCCCTTAGCCGCCAAGTTTACTGGACATAAAAGAATAGAATGTTCAGCAAACTTTCAAGAGCCATATAGATCAACTCCACTAGCCCGCAAGGGCCGGTTTATAATGTCAATATGAATCGGGACTTTAGAATAATATATCTTCAATTTCGCCTGTGTAGCCCCCAAGGGTCGACTTAACAAATATGTTAAGTTGAGACTAATTATGCTGTAAGACTCAAAATTCTTACTTAGGACCTTTATAATCCGGTTGACCATCAAGCTGATAGTTGTTATGTGCTTGGGACTTGTAAATTTTTTTGATCAGAAGCAATAGACATTAGCCCCCAAGTGCCAAGTATATTACTTGTTATGTGCTTGGGACTTTGAATATGCACTGCTATCTAATTAATTATATGTCTCTTGCAGGCCGATCTGAACAAGAAGGAATCTCAAATCGCCGACCTTCAAGAAAACATCAAGTCGCAACAAACCGAGACCTCCAAAGCCAAGGAAGAACTGACCAGCGCCTTAACGGCAATGGAAAAACTGAAGGAGAGCTTCAAGAACGAGTGGGCAGGTTGGGATACAGAAAAGTCAACTCTGCTGAAGAGGGCTGAGGATGCTGAGGCTGCCCTTAAACTGGTAGCTGAAGAGCTGACTGGCTTGAAACAGCAAATAAATGCCATGACCGCTGCCGTATTTGGTAAATAACTTCTTCATAAGCTTTGAACATGTATTATGTAAGAGACTGCCGGTTTACCGATGTTTTTGATGATGCAGGAACTCGCACTGCTCATCTTGGCTCAGATATGCGGCAAAAACTGAAGGCCGCCTATACACTTATAGAGCAATTATATACCGGCGTACAACGGGTTATCTGCACAGCTTCCCATAATAAACCGCCCCCAACCTTGATCAAGGAGACTTTGGAAAGGCTGGCGATGATGCCTGCATGGTTTGAAGAGCTAAAGAAGACACTGCCAGGGCGGGTGCTCTTACTGCACTGACTCGGGCCAAAGCTTGGATATCTGATCTTGATCCGGCCGATATGGGAAACGGCTACCCGAGCATAAAGGAGGATGGGTCAGAGTTTAATAACGATGACCTCAGAGCCTTGACGAGGGAAATGCGCCCATTGGCTAGCCAATTGGCTGAAGAAACTGATCTTTCACATTATCAGTCGATTTATGATGCCAACAACAAGAGAGTTAACACGCCAACTTATGACTCTCCAAATATTATTCCTCCAATCCGTAAGCATACCTATGCCCCTGATGTTGACCCCTCCACACTTATAAGTGATGAAGCTATATTCAAAGCCTTAACTGGGATCGATTGGACCACCATTGACTTCCAGCCACTAGGTAGAGAGGAGGAAGATGAACCGGCGCTGGGCGATCCGCAACCTTCAAGTCAGCCAGGCCAAGACTCGTAAACCGGGGGACGGTTTAGCAGCTGCTTCCTTTAAGACTTGGTAAAACAATTATTCTTTTGGGCACCAAATGCCCTGTAATAGGCTAGCTTAAACTCTTGTTCTGCTATGCCATCGTGCATATTTACTTTGTATGACACTGCTAATCCACCATGTTAAGATATGCCACTTATGCTTATAATATTAACAATGTGGAATCTGCTCCTGCATGCAAAGGATTAAAAGTGTCCTGGCGGTTTACCGCTGGACGGGTCATAACGCCCAATATAAAACCATGGAAACTAACATAGCTTATACCCAAGGCTGGACTTTAAGAATAACCAAATTTGAAATATATCATACCTGTGATATTTGATCACACTGTTGGTTTACCAAACCGGTGTAGTAAGGGGGAGAACCCAAATTTTGAGCGCTGGTAATTATCATAGATTGCTTGGCTTATGAACAAAACCAGGCCGGGTTAATAAACACCGGATATTGTCTTATCTCATACTGGCGACTTATAGTCAAAAGCCAGGCCGGGTTAATAAACACCGAATGTTATCTTATCTCATACTGGCGACTTATAGTCAAAAAATCAGGCCGGGTTAATAAACATCGAATGAATTATGATCATAAAGCATTATAAGCCTCATCAAATAAACCTCAAAAACTGTGGAATAAAACCAACGAAAAAACGAGGCTTTTCATGGGCTGCCAGGCCGAAAATCGAGTGCTTTCACGGGCCGCACAGACACTGAGTTAAACCTATATACAAACCTTATAAGACGGACCTCACATAACCAATCGTCGTTTTAACTTTGACAAGTTCAGGGTCTGTATAAGATTGACTTGTCAAATGTTCGGCGGGTCATTCCAGGAATACCTGGGTGGAGTGGCTTACTTAAAAAGGCAGGATAACCCGGGGTTTTAGGTGAATACACCTGGCTTCCAAGCCTGGCTTTTAAGCCTATTACAAGGGTTACACAAACTCTTTGTTCTTTAGAATCAAGGAGCCCCCAAGTAATATTTTTGAGCTGGGCTCAAGGGGCACCTATGTTTGAGCTGTGATTTTGCAACAGACTCTCTTTGGTACCTTTTAACCTGGGTAGCAAGCCCCCAAGTTTTTTTTTTCAATTGGCTTATAAGCCGGTTCAAAGGGTAATCATAACTTCGCTCATAAGCCGGAAGCCGCCAAGTAACCAAAAACTCATTAAGAAAAGACGACAGAGGTCCTGCTTTAGCAGGGGCGCTTTCCTATTTCGGATCCATATTAGCACTGATGCTGAACTGCTTGGATGAATCGCCAGGAACAAAATCAACCATCTTAGTGTCATCTGCCGATTTAAACTTCAAAACCGGATCATGCTCTGTAGTTGGCTTTTTCAAGGACGTCATATCCGCCGGATCAACATTGTCCTTGTAAAATTTTAACTCCTCCGTTGCACAAACCGACTCAGCATAAGCAGCATCACCTTCTTCACATTCTAAGGCTATCTTCCGGCTCCCATGTACTATGATGGTCCCCTTGTAACCCGGCATCTTAAGATGCAGATAAACATAACAGGGCCGCACCATGAACTTGGCATAAGCCGGCCGTCCAAACAGAGTGTGATACGGGCTGTGAATCTTGACTACTTCAAAGGTCAATGTCTCCGACCAAGAATCATGATCATCTCCAAAGGCAACTTCCAGAGCTATCTTACCAACAGGGTACGCCGACTTACCAGGCACCACACCATGGAAAACTGTATTCGGCGGTTTAAGATTTTTATCTGTCAACCTCATGCGACGGAAAGTTTCGTAATAAAGGATATTGATGCTGCCAGGTCTTCCTTCGCTTGAGCTATCTGATCTCACAATTTCACGACTTTCGCGTTATGCTGATCTTGATTATCCAGGTTAACCTCCGTCGTCAGCAGTGTTGCCAAGGCGTCTAGTAAACCAGACAAGACTTGAGCCGGCAGGCGCGCAGGGCCTCCTGCCCCGGCTGCCGTCGCCGCTGTTGACCCGGAAATCAATGACGCTGCAGTTGAAGAGTGCTGCACTGGCTGCGTACTAGCCATGAAGATTGCAACCCGGTTCGGCGGCTCGTAGGGGTCTGGAATACTATCGCCATCGGAACAGCCCCCAAGCCGACTGTCTTGCAGTTGGTACAATGACTCGGTTTCACCGGTGGATGACTCGCCATCAGAATAGACAACTGTCTCACTGTCAGACACCTATTTATCCCCAGATTCCGCACCATTGATGAATCCCACGAAGGCACGACTCATGGCGGGCTGAACTCGAGCGGGTTTTGCACGCTGAGCCGTCTCGATGATGTCGGTGCAAGTGTCTGGCTCAGGGCCCGGTTCGCCGATCTTGCCAATGAAGACGTGAATTCTACCGAAGGGGACCCAGTATCCGTACTCGATTGAACCGGCCTCGGGGCCCCAGCCTTCGTCGTCGATGTAGAGCTTGCCGCGACGACTCTTGGTCATCCGGCCCACAGCGTATCCCTTGATCCCTTCGAAGTTGCCCTTCAAGAACTCGAAACCACCATGCGCTGGCCCCACGGTGGGCGCCAACTGTCGTGGACTTGTCACGGCAGATGTCCTAGCAGAAGGACTTAGTCGTGGAGCCATCGCAACTAGGTTAACTTGAAGGGGTTTAAACGGGACAAAGGACACAGAGAGTTTACCCAGGTTCGGCTCCTCTCAATGAGGTAAAAGCCTACTCCTGCTTTGTGTTGTATTGCTAGGGTTTCGATTACCAGGGAGCGAATCCGCTTGACTTAGTTCTCGATTGTTTTTTTTACCTCTCCCTAAACCGCCGCCGGGTCGTCCCTTTATATCCACAGGTTGACGCCCGGCGGTTCACAGAATCCCGGCCGGCTCATAAACGTGTCCGGCTCGGTATCCACTCTTTCCTATCTTACAATACAAGTCATATACTTATGGCGGTTTACATCTATGGGCCCTAACTCGCCTTTGGGCTTTGGGCCTTCTTATTAAATCTCCTTCGTAAGTCGCCATCTTCTATGTCTTCATGGGCTTCAATATAGGTAAACCACTATGAGCATAACCCGGCCCCTCCTGGGCGGTTTATACTCAATAGTTATATCCCCAACAATGACCCACAAGTATAGGGGATCAATCTTAGTCCTTTCGATAAGTAAGAGTGTCGAACCCAACGAGGAGCAGAAGGAAATGACAAGTGGTTTTTAGCAAGGTATTTTCTGCAAGCACTGAAATAGTCGGTAACAAGCAGTTTGATAGCAAGATAATTTGTAACGAGCAAGTAACGGTAACGGTAAATAATATGCAGCAAGGTAGCCCAATCCTTTTGTGGCAAATGACAGGCCAAAACGGTCTCTTATGATAAGCAAAGCGTTCTTGAGGGTACACGGGAATTTTATCATATCACTTTCATCATGTTGGTTTGATTCGTGTTCGCTACTTTGATAATTTGATATGTAGGTGGACCGGTGCTTAGGTGTTGTTCTTACTTGAACAAACCTCCTACTTATGATTAACCCCCTCGCAAGCATCCGCAACTACGAGAAAAGTATTAAGATAAATTCTAACCATAACATTAAACTTTTGGATCCAAATCAGTCCCTTACGAAGTACCGCATAAACTAGGGTTTAAGTTTCTGTCACTCTAGCAACCCATCATCTAATAACTACTCCACAATGCATTCCCTTAGGCCCAAATATGATGAAGTGCCATGTAGTTGATGTTCACATGACACCACTAAGGGAATCACACCATACAACACATATCAAGTTCACATGATTACTTGCAACAAGATTTCTCCCGTGACCTCATGAACAAAAGTAACTACTCACAAATTATAATCATGCACAAGATCAAAGGGGTATTAAATAGCATAATGGATCTGAACATATAATATTCGACCAAATAAACCATATAGTAATCAACTACAAGATGTAATCAACACTACTAGTCACCCACAAGCACCAATCTAAGGTTCCGGTGCAAAGATTGAACACAAGAGATGAACTAGGGTTTGAGAGTGGATGGTGCTGTTGAAGATGTTGATGAAGATTGCCCTCCCCAAGATGGGAGAGTTGTTGGTGATGATGATGATGATGATGATTTCCCCCTCCGGGAGGGAAGTTCCCCCAGCGGAATCGCTCCGCCGGAGGGAAAAAGTGCTCCTGCCCAAGTTCCGCCTCGAGACGGCGGTGCTTCATCCCGAAAGTCCTCTCCTTATTTTTTTCTAGGTCAAAATGACTTATGTACCAGAAGAGGGGCACCGGAGGTGGGCCGAGGAGGGCACAACCCACCAGGGCGCGCCTGGGCTCCCTGGCGCGCCCAGGTGGGTTGTGCCCACCTGGTGGGCCCCCGCTGGTGGTTATTTGCTCCAATATTCCTCATATATTCCAAAATAATTCTCCATAAATTTTCAGCTCATTTGGAGATGTTCAGAATAGGTAACTATGACGTAGCTTTACCAGGTCCAGAATTCCAGCTGCCGGTATTCTCCCTCTTTGTATAAACCTTTCATATTATGAGAGAAAAGGCATTAGAATTACTCCAAAAAGTATTATTATGCATAAAAACATAATAAATAACAGTAGGTAAACATGATGCCAAATGGACGTATCATGGGGCCGCTTCGCCGCTGATCACTCATGGAGGGTCGGCGGTGATGGCCACGACCGGAGGAGGCAGAGGCCTTTGGGATATGCGGGGGCCCTAGGCCAGCCAATGGAGGTTGAGCGGACAACGAGGTCTGCGACGTGGTCGGCCGTGGTCATCGGTGCTCCAACGGCGACGATTTCGCGGCTGTTCTCGGGGGAGGAGATGAAGAGGCGTTGAAAGTTTAGGCAGGAGACGAAAGATCCTTGGCACCACATTTGGTGGAACGTTTACGGGAAGGGTGATCTCCTCCTAGATGGAGGGGGTTGGATTGATTACACGGGGTCGTCTAATTTTTTTTAGTTTTTGAGAACCGGTGGAGCATGCTTTTTGGCCTAACTCCCTCTATGCTAGAAATATGGGATAGGGGAACTGTTGGTGATGCTCTAATCCCTTAATTATTGTTTTTCTAACAACCGATATAGCAAAGTTTTCCCAAAGGATAGGGTATTTGTTGGTGATGTTCTAATCCCTTTATTATTGTTTTCCTAGCTACCGATACAACAAACTTTTCCTAAAGTACGGTTCGGATGCGAATGTACTACGTACATGACAACATAATTGCAGGGTTGATAGTTATCGTTCTTTAATTCCCTTGGGTTAGGCACATATGGGTTACAACCCTCCTGATAGTTCTGGTTGGTAAGCTACTTTGCCTCTCCTAGCGAGGATCTTGTATAATCCAACAAATCGTTGTGCCAGTTTACGCTTGATAAACACAACCCAAAAAGGCCCTACAATTAAAAGGGCCGTGTTGTGTCCGACCTTCACTTCCATGGCGCGTCAAAGACCGGCCGACAAGATGCGTGGAGGCATAATCTTTCCTTGTAGATACGTTATATTGATGACTTGCCTCTGGTCATCCGAGCTCTAGCTCCTTTTGAATGCATAAGGCAGACAATTGTTTGCCTTTTCTTTAAAAAAATGACTGGCTGAGCCATTTTATTGCGTGTCGTGCAAGGCCCGTGCCTGGTTGAAAATCCATGCGTGTGGGCTGGCCCATGAGCCACGGCCCAAATGGCCAGCTTTGCCCTGGACTCCGTTATAACATGGTTACTTCTTTCAGCGAAAAAAAAAAACATAGTGGCTCCTTTGGGCCTTTGCCGTAGCGTGTGTACTGGAGTAACAATCTTGCATGAATATCCAGCGACCAGCGACAAGTTTCCAGGGCATAGGCAATTATGCGTAGCAGCTAGCTAGGCTTCCCTCTTTCGCCAAGCCTGTAGTATAGTAACAGCTGATTATTTTCTCCTGTCATTTCCATGTAGAATGGCAGAAACGCCCCTTAGCCTGTGCAGCTATTACAGCTCCTTTGATGGCCATTAAATATTGTATTGTGATCCTGGCAACATAAGAAAAAGGTTGGTCTGCAATGCAAAATTTGTCCATATGTTGCAGCAGATTCTTTCAGAAAATGGAGACGCTAGGTGCATAGTAGGGGTGAGAAGTGATTCTGTTTCAGTTTCGTAGTTAAGTGTATAAGGAGTAAGAAATAATAAGACAGCTGCATTTTGACAAGAAAAGACCGATGGCATGAATGAAAGATAAAAAGGAGGCGGATACGATGATGGAACATTTCCATATGTAGCGATGAGCTGCAACTTCCCATCCAGAAAGAGAGAGGTAGCCTGCCTGAGGCCACTGCAGTGCTACCCCTCCCTCCCTCCCTCCCTCCCATAACAACAAAAGGAGGCTCATTCATGCCAACAAGTAGGGTAAAATGAGGTAATTTTTTGAAAAAGGGCAGCAAGGAACAATTTATGTGTGAGCGAAGGAGAGAGGTTACAGTTTGTTACTGCCGCCAGCACAGCATGGTGGTGGTGGCAGTGTAAGGGTGTGGGTTTAGTACTTTTGGTTAAAGATATCGCAGGGCTCTAGCGTAGGCCGGTAGCATAGGGCCTCGGTGTACTGCTGCTGCTACAGCCACACACACACAGAGCCGACCCTCTCTCTCCCTCTAGTTCTCTTTCTCTCTCTTTCCCTATTATTGAAGGTGTCAGGGAGACAGCAAAGCAAGTTGCTCCCTCCTTTCCCCTCAACTGTTTGGCTTTTCATCTCTGTTTCCCACCCCGCCCCCGTTTCTCCCTCCCTCCGTCCCTCGTTTCCCTTCCGATTTACTGCTACCACAAGGAAAACTCTGGTTGCAAATAAAGTGAAAATGAACGAAACTGGGCTTTTTTCAAAACTTTAACACAAAATGGCATAAATCTGAAAATATTTCACAAACTGACCCCTTTTCGCATGACGCCCAGTTTCGTCCAAATAGAAAGATAATAACAACAACAATAAAAGATGTAACAGCTACAGTAAAGAAGGAGAAAATGATGGATGATGGATCCAGAGTAGAGTCAAGCAACAAATACACAGTGAGAAGCCGGTCGGTACAGTAACATAGAGTATGTGTATCCCTAGGTGGTCTGTCACGTCCGTCCGGCCCAACCCAACCCTAGGCCAACCGCAGAAGGCGACAAGGCGGACCCGCCAAGCGCGGCCCTGACACAAGCGCACACGCACACGAACGCAGGCGCCAGTTTCCCTCCGACGCGCCCGCACGTGCGGCCACCCGGCACGCTCCGCAGGGGAGGGACCGACCGAGCAAGGACGGAACCCCGTCGTGCCATCCCCCTACCCCTGTGCCGCTGCTTGGGACTGGGTGGGTTAACGGCTAGAGGTAACGCTGCCGTCTACCTGGGCGGTTTCGGCTTTTCTCGTATGTGTGGGTGCGGCGCAGGTTTCGAGACCACACGTGTGGAGGACCTAGGTGGGCGCTAATATGATTCGGACGGCAGGGATGGAGGCCGCCTCGTGGTGCGGCCCGGAATGGGATGGGATTGGCATTGGGAGAATAATATCGAGCTTCCAGGATTTGGTTTCTGAGGGGATGGGGCCCACCCACCACTGCCCTCACTCACTCTTACCTTTTTCTATTTCGTCAAAATAACCGGGCTGGGCTTGTGTTTCAAACTTAGTTTGGCCACCGAAACGCGGATCACCAAATCGCCTGCAATGCAAATGTTTGAAACTAGACATACTTAGCCATCCAACGCAGGACATATAACTCTCAAATCGGGAGGCTTAGAGCATCTCCACTCGCCCCCCCCCCCCCCCCCCCCCCCCCCCCCCCAGCGCATCCGGCGATTTCGTTTTGGCCCATGCGCCGGCGATTTTTTCGCCCAGGGGACGATCCAATTCCCAGCCGCGGTCCCAGGTTTCGGCCCCAAGACGCACATAAATTCAAACTTGTCTTTCCCGCTGCCAAAAAAAGCCACAAGTTCGGCGATCAACGGCGACCTGCCACAAAGTTCAGCGATCACCATGCCACAGTTCGGCGATCAAACATACACGAAAGTTCGGCTTTCAAAAGGAAGGATGCGTAGACAAAGGAATGCATCAAACGACGGGCTCCTCCGGCGTGGGACTGGCCGGCGTCGGCGTGGCTTCTGTGCTCGGGCTGGTCGGCGTCGGCGTGGCTTCTGTGCTGGGCATCGGCGTTGGGGTCGGCGTGGGCCTAGGCGTTGGGGTCGGCGTGGCTTCTGTGCTCGGGCTGGTCGGCGCTGGCGTGGCTTCTGTGCTGGGCGTCAGCGTGGCTTCATCACTCGGGCTGGGCGTCGGTGTTGGGGTTGGCGTGGGCGTAGGCGTTGGGGTCGGCGTGGGCGTAGGCGCGGTGGTCGAAGGCATCTGGTTCAAGATGAGGCCGCGCTCCGCCAGGTACCACGCCATGACCTGCTCATCCATCATCGACATGTCCGCCCCCATCATGAACGCCGGGTCGGTGTTCCTCTTCTTCGCGGCGACGTTGGTCCGGAGTAGGTCGAGCTTCACGTCCTGCTTCGTCATCAACGCCGACCACCGCGCGTCGGATTTCTCGTACATCTTGGCGGCATTGTTCTTGGCGTCGGCGATGCACTACTCGATCGACGATTGCAGCCGCTCGACAGCCGGTGCGGCGTCCTTCGCCGTCTTGGCTCTTTTTGTTGGGGGAACGTTGCATGGAAAACAAAAAAAATTCTACACACACGCAAGATCTATCCATGGAGATGCATAGCTACGAGAGGGGGAGAGCATCTTCATACCCTTGAAGATCGCTAAGCGGAAGCGTTTATCAACGCGGTTGATGTAGTCGTACACCTTCATGATCCGTCCCGATCAAGTACCGAACGTACGGCACCTCCGCGTTCAGCACACGTTCAGCTCGATGACGTCCTCGCCTTCTCGATCCAGCAAGAGAGGCGAAGTAGTAGATGAGTTCCGGCAGCATGACGGCGTGGTGACGGTGGTGGTGAAGAACAATCTCCGCTGGGCTTCGCCAAGCACAACAGAAACTATGACGAAGGATAAACTAGAGGGGGCGGGGTTGCCGGCACACGGCATGGTGAATCTTGATGTGTTCCGCGTGCTAGCCCTAACCCTCTATTTATATGTTGAGCCCTGGGGTCGTTACTTGGAGAAAGAGCCTCCTCAAAGTCGGTTTGGAACACAAGGAAGAGTCCTTCTCGGTTTCCAGTACCAGACGCCAGGGTCCCTGGCGTCTGGTCCCTGACCTCCACAAAACTCCCTTTTGCACCGACCTAAAGCCCCGTGGGCCTTACCCCTTGGCCCAACCATATCATCCTATATATCAATCTTTACCTCCGTATCATTTCGGAGCTCCTCATCATGTCAGTGCTCTTATCTGGGACTCCGAACAACATTCGGTCACCAACATACATAACTCATATAATACTATATCGCCGACGAACGTTAAGCGTGGGGACCCTACGGGTTCGAGAATGATATAGACATGACCGAGATGCTTCTCCGGTCAATAACCAATAGCGAGACCTACATGCCCATATTGGTTCCTACATATTCTACGAAGATCTTTATCGATCGAACCTTTATGACAGCATACGTAGTTCCCTTTGTCTGTCGGTATGTTACTTGCCCGAGATTCGATCGTCGGTATCTCCATACCTAGTTCAATCTCGTTACCGGCAAGTCTCTTTACTCGTTCCGTAATACATCATCCTGTAACTAACTCCTTAGTCACTTTACTTGCAAGCTTCTTGTGATGCTGTATTACCGAGAGGGCCCAGAGATACCTCTGCGTCATACGGAGTGACAAATCCCAATCTCGATTCACGCCAACTCAACACACACCTTCGGAGATACCTGTAGAGCATCTTTATGATCACCCAGTTACGTTGTGACGTTTGATAGCACACAAGGTATTCCTCCGGTATCTGAGAGTTGCATGATCTCATGGTCGAAGAAACATGTATTTGACATTAAGATAGCAGTAGCAATAAACTGAACGATCAAATGCTATGCTAACGGTTGAGTCTTGTCCATCACATCATTCTCCTAATGATGTGATCCCGTTATCAAATGACAACTCATGTCTATGGTCAGGAAACCTTAACCAACTTTGATCAACGAGCTAGTCTAGTAGAGGCTCACTAGGGACACGGTATTTGTTTATGTATCCACACATGTATTTAAGTTTTCGGTCAATACAATTCTAGCATGAATAATAAACCTTTATCATGATTTAGGAAAATAATAATAACCATTTTATTATTGCCTCTAGGGCATATTTCCATCAGTCTCCCACTTGCACTAGAGTCAATAATCTAGTTCACATCGCCATGTGATTAACACCCATAGTTCACATCGCCATGTGACTAACACCCAAAGAGTATACTAGAGTCAATAATCTAGTTCACATCGCCATGTGATTAACACCCAAAGAGTACTAAGATGTGATCATGTTTTGCTAGTGAGAGAGGTTTAGTCAACGGGTCTGCCACATTCAGATCCGTATGTATTTTGCAAATTTCTATATCTACAATGCTCTGCATGGAGCTACTCTAACTAATTGCTCCCACGTTCAATACGTATCCAGATTGAGACTCAGAGTCATCCAAATTGGTGTCAAAGCTTACATCAACTTAACCCTTTACGACGAACTCTTTATCACCTCCATAACCGAGAAACATTTCCTTAGTCCTCTTTAGGTACCTAAGAATAATTTTGACCGTTGTCCAGTGATCCACTCCTGGATCACTATTGTACCCCCTTGCCAAACTCATGGCAAGGCACACAACAGGTCTAGTACACAGCATGGCATACTTTATAGAACCTATGGCTGAGGCATAGGGAATGACTTTCATTCTCTCTCTATCTTCTGCCGTGGTCGGGCTTTGAGTCTTTACTCAACTTCACACCTTGCAACACAGGCAAGAACCCTTTTTTTGACTGATCCATTTTGAACTTCTTCAAAATTTTGTCAAGGTATGTGCTTTGTGAAAGTCCTATTAAGCGTCTCGATCTATCCCTATAGATCTTGATGCCAAATATGTAAGTAGCTTCACCGAGGTCTTTCATTGAAAAATTCTTATTCAAGTATCATTTTATGCTATCCAGAAATTATATATCATTTCCAATCGACAATATGTTATCCACATATAATATCAGAAATGCTATAGAGCTCCCACTCACTTTCTTGTAAATACAGGCTTCGCCATAAGTCTGTAGAAAACCATATGCTTTGATCACCTCATCAAAGCGTATATTCCTACTCCGAGATGCTTGCACTAGTCCATAGATGGATCGCTGGAGCTTGCACACTTTGCTGGCACATTTAGGATTGACAAAACCTTCTGGTTGCATCATATACAACTCTTCTTTAAAAACCCGTTAAGGAATGCAGTTTTGACGTCCATTTGCCAGATTTCATAATCATAAAATGCGGCAATTGCTAACATGATTTGGACAGACTTAAGCATCGCTACAGGTGAGAAAGTCTCATCGTAGTCAACCCCTTGAACTTGTCGAAAACCTTTCGCGACAAGTCGAGCTTTGTAGACAGTGATATTACCATTAGCGTCCGTCTTCCTCTTGAAGATCCATTTATTTTCAATGGCTTGCCGATCATCGGGCAAGTCCACCAAAGCTCACACTTTGTTCTCATACATGGATCCTATCTCAGATTTCATGGCCTCAAGCCATTTGTCGGAATCTGGGCTCATCATAGCTTCTTCATAGTTCGTAGGTTCGCCGTTGTCTAACAACATGACTTCCAGGACAGGATTACCGTACCCCTCCTGGTGCGGTACGTGTTCTGGTCGACCTACAAGGTTCAGTAGTAACTTGATCCGAAGTTACATGATCATTATCATTAGCTTCCTCTCTAGTTGGTGTAGGCATCACGAGAACGCTTTTCTCTGATGTGGTACTTTCCAATTCAAGAGAAGGTACAATTACCTCATCAAGTTCTACTTTCCTCCCACTCACTTCTTTCGAGAGAAACTCCTTCTCTAGAAATGACCCATTCTTAGCAACAAAGATCTTGCCTTTGGATCTGTGGTAGAAGGTATACCCAATAGTTTCTTTAGGGTATCCTATGAAGACGCACTTCTCCGATTTGGGTTCGAGCTTATCAGGCGGAAGCCTTTTGACATAAGTGTCTGATACGTCTCCAATGTATCTATAATTTATGAAGTATTCATGACATGTTTATAGCAATTTTATATGGTTTTGGTATGATTTGCATGGAACTAACTGTTGGAAATATGCCCTAGAGGTAATAATAAATTGGTTATTATCATATTTCCCTGTTCATGATAATCGTTTATTATCCATTCTAGAATTGTATTGTTAGGAAACTCAGATACATGTGTGGATACATAGACAACAACGTGTCCCTAGTGAGCCTCTACTAAACTAGCTCGTTGATCAAAGATGGCTATGGTTTCCTAGCCATAGACATGAGTTGTCATTTGATAATGGGATCACATCATTAGGAGAATGATGTGATGGACAAGACCCAAACTATGAACGTAGCATATGATCGTATCAAGTTTATTGCTATCGTTTTCTGCATGTCAAGTATATGTTCCTATGACCATGAGATCATGCAACTCACTGACACCGGAGGAGTACCTTGTGTGTACCAAACGTCGCAACGTAACTGGGTGACTATAAAGGTGCTCTACAGGTATCTCCGAGGGTGTCTGTTGAGTTGGCATGGATCAAGACTGGGATTTATCACTCCGTATGACGAAGAGGTATCTCAGGGCCCACTCGGTAATACAACATCACAAGAAGCTTGCAAGCAATGTAACTAATGAGTTAGCCACGGGATCTTGTATTACAGAACGAGTAAAGAGACTTGCCGGTAACGAGATTGAACTAGGTATGGAGATACCGATGATCGAATCTCGGGCAAGTAACATACCGACAGACAAAGGGAACTGCATACGTGATTAGCTGAATCCTTGACATCGAGGTTCGACCAATAAGATCTTCGTAGAATATGTGGGAACCAATATGGACATATAGGTCCCGCTATTGGTTATTGACCATAGAGGTGTCTCGGTCATGTCTGCATAGTTCTCGAACCCGCAGGGTCTACACACTTAACGTTTGGTGACGATATAAGTATAGTTGAGTCATTATGGTGGTTACCGATGGTTGTTCGGAGTCCCGGATGAGATCCCGGACGTGACGAGGAACTCTGGAATGGTTCGAAGGTGAAGATTGATATAATGGACGAAGGGTATTGGAGTCCAGAATTGTTCCGGGGGTACCGAGTGATGACCAGCATGACCGAAAGGGGTTTCGGGGGCCCCGGCAAGTGTTGGGGGCCTCATGGGCCAAGGAGAGGGGGCACACCAGCCCACTAAGGGGTTGTGCACCCCCCTCACCCCATCCCACGTTGCCAGAAGAGGTGGGGGCGCCTCCCTAGGGTTTTGCCTCCACCTGGCTTGGGGGCCAAGTCTCCTAAGGGGAGGGCCAAAACCCATCTATGGTTTCCCATCCCTTGTGGCCGCCGCCCCCCTAGATGGGATCTAGGGTGGCCCCTTCTCCTCCCTTCCCCCTATATATAGAGAGGTAGAGAGAGGGCAGCCGGACCCTTGAGTGCATCTCCACGCCACGGTGCTGCCCTTCCTCTCCCTCGCAGTCCATCTTCTTCTCCTCAGTGCTTAGCGAAGCCCTGCTGAGATTTCTCCACCACCACGCCAACGTGCTGCCAGAGGACTCGGGCTACTACTTCACCATCGCTCGCTGGATCAAGGAGGTGAAGGCGTCATCAAGCCGTACATGTGTTGAACGCGGAGGTGCCATCCGTTCGGCACTTGGATCGGGAGATCGCGGGACGGATCGTCATTGGATCACGAAGACGTTCGAGTACATCAACTGCGTTTCTTAACGCTTCCGCTTAGCGATTTACAAGGGTATGTAGATCCAATCTCTCCTCTCGTAGATGGTCATGTCCTAGATTGATATTGGTGAGCGTAGAAATTTTTTTTGTTTCCCATGCAACGTTCCCCAATAGTGGCATCATGAGCTAGGTCTATGCGTAGATGACATCATGAGTAGAACACAAAGGAGTTTGTGGGCGTTGATATTCAAATTGCTACCTTCCTTGGTCTTTTCTTGATTCAGCAGTATTGTGGGATGAAGCGGCCCGGACAAACTTTACATGTCCACGTACATGAGACCGGTTCCATCGACTGGCATGTGACTTTGTTGCATAAAGATGGCTGGCGGGTGACTGTCTCTCCCACTTTAGTTGAATCGGATTCGACAAAGGCGGTCCTTGTAGAAGGTTAAATAGCAACTTGCATGTCACCGTTGTGGCTTTGCGTAGGTAGGAATCGTTCTTGCCAGATACCCATAGCAGCCACGTAAAATATGCAACAATAATTAGAGGACGTCTAACTTGTTTTTGCAGGGTATGTTGTGATATGATATGGCCAAAGACATGATGAGATATATTCGATGTATGAGATGATCATGTTTGTAATAGTTTATATCGACTTGCATGTCGATGCGTACGGCAACCGGCAGGAGCCATAGGGTTGTCTTTTATTATTGTATGACCCGCGTGTCAATCATTAAGCGTTATGTAATGCTTTACTTTATCGCTAAGCGATAGCAATAGTAGTAGAAGCATGATTGGTGTGACAACCCCGATGGCGGCACGATGATGGAGATCATGCCAGTGCTTTGGAGATGCAGATCAAAAGCACGAGTTCATGGCCATATCATGTCACTTATGATTTGCATGTGATGTTAATCCTTTTATGCATCTTATTTTGCTTAGGACGACAGTAGCATTATAAGGTGATTCCTCACTAAAACTTCAAGATAAAATTGTGTTCTCCCCAAGTGTGCACCGTTGTGAAAGTTCATCGTTTCGGAGCACCACGTGACGATCGGGTGTGATAGACTCTACGTTCACATACAACGGGTGCAAGCCAGTTTTGCACATGCAGAACACTTGGGTTAAACTTGACGAGCCTAGCATGTACAGACATGGCCTCGGAACACAAGAGACCGAAAGGTCGAACACGAGTCATATAGTAGATATGATCAACATGGACATGTTCACCATTGAAACCACCTCATCTCACGTGATGATCGGACTTGGGTTGGTGAATTTGGATCGTGTTATACTCGGACAACTGGAGGGATGTTGATTTGAGTGGGAGTTCTTAGGTAATATGATTAATTGAACTCATTGTCATGAACAATAGTCTAAGTATAGCTCGCGCTGTAGCTCCCTGTTTTAATAGGTTCCTAGAGAAAGACTAAGTTGAAAGATATTGTAAGCACTTATGCGGACTAGGGCCTAGTCTGAGGATTGTCCTCACTGTTGTATAGAAGGCTTATGTCCTTGATGCACCGCTCGGTGTGCCAACCCCTCTAGCTTCGTCTATGGATGTTGTGAACATCTGGCAGACACGTTCTGATGACTACTTGATAGTTTAGTGCGCCATACTTTACGGCTTAGAATCAGGCTCCAAAGGCGTTTTGAATGCCATGGAACATATGAGATGTTCCAAGAGTTGAAATTGGTATTTCAAGCTCATGCCCGTGTTGAGAGGTATGAGACCTCTGACAAGTTCTTTGCCTACAAGATGGAGGAGAATAGCTCAGCCAGTGAGCATGTGCTCAGAATGTCTGGGTGCTATAATCGCTTGAATCAAGTGGGAGTTAATCTTCCAGATAATATAGTGATTGACAAAGTTCTCTGGTCACTATCACCAAGCTACTAGAGCTTCATGATGAACTATAACATGCAAGGGACGGAGATGATCCCGGAGCTGTTCGCGGTGCTTAAGGCCGCGAAGGTAGAAATCAAGAAGGAGCATCAAGTGTTGATGGTTAACAAGACCACTGGTTTCAAGAAGGGCAAGGGCAAGAAGGGAAACTTCATGAATGTCAAGCCAGTTGCTGCTCCAGTGAAGAAACCCAAGGTTGAACCCAAACCCGAGATTAAGGGCTTCTATTGTAAGGGGAACGGTCACTGGTAGCGGAACTACCCCAATAGATAAGAAGGCTGGCAACTTCAACAAAACTATATTTGATATACATGTTATTGACGTGTACCTTACTAGTACTCCTAGTAGCACCTGGGTATTAGATACTGGTTCAGTTGCTAATATTGGTAACTCGAAGCAAAAGCTGCAGAATAAACAGAGACTAGCTAAGGGTGAGGTGACGATGTGTGTTGGAAGTGTTTCCAAGGTTGATGTGATTACCATCGCATGCTCCCTCTACCTTCGGGATTAGTGTTAAACCTAGATGAATGTTATTTGGTGTCTGCGTTGAGCATGAACATGATGAGATCGTGTTTATTGTAATGTGGTTATTCATTTAAGTCAGAGAATAATGGTTATTCTGTTTACATGAATAATACCTTCTATGGTCATGCACCCAATGTGAATGGTTTATTGAATCTCGATCGTAGTGATACACATGTTCATCATATTGATGCCAAAAGATGCAAAGTTAATAATGATAGTACCACATACTTGTGGCACTGCTGCTTAAGTCATTTTGGTGTAAAGCGCATGAAGAAACTCCATGCTGATGGACTTTTGGAGTCACTTGATTTTGAATCACTTGACACATGTGAACCATGCCTCATTGACAAGATGACTAAAACCCCGTTTTCCGGAACAATGGAATGGGCAAGTGACTTGTTGGAAATCATACATGCTAATGTGTGCAGTCCGATGAGTGTTGACGCGTGCAGTGGATATCGTTATTTCCTCACCTTCACCGATGATTTGAGTAGATATGGGTATATTTACTTAATAAAGCATAAGTCTTAAACGTTTGAAAAGTTCAAGCAATTTCAGAGTGAAGTTGAGAATCATCGTAACAAGAAGATTAAATTCCTACGATCTGACCGAGGGGGAGAATATCTGAGTTATGAGTTTGGCAATCACTTAAGACAATGTGGAATTGTTTCACAGTTGACGCCACCTGGAACACCACAACGTAATGGTGTGTCCGAATGTCATAATCGTACCTTATTGGATATGGTGCATTCTATGATGTCTCTTGCCGATCTACCACTATCGTTTTGGGGTTATGCATTAGAGACAACTACATTCACTTTAAATAGGGCACCATCTAAGTCCGTCGAGATGACACCGTATGAACTGTGGTTTGGCAAGAAACCTAAGTTGTCGTTTCTTAAGGTTTGGGGCTGCGATGCTTATGTCAAAAGGCTTCAGCCGGAAAAGCTCGAACCCAAAGCGGACAAATGCGTCTTCATAGGATACCCAAAAGAGACGGTTAGGTATACCTTCTATCTCAGATCCGAGGGCAAAGTGTTTGTCGCTAAGAACGGATCCTTTCTCGAGAAAGAGTTTCTCTTGAAATAATTGAGTGGGAGGAAGATAGAACTTGATGAGGTTGTTGAACCTTTACTTCAACCAGGGAGTAGCGCAGCACAGAAAGATGTTTCTGTGGCACCTACGTCAGTTGAAGAGGAAGCTAATGATGATGGTCATGAAGCTTCAGATCAAGTTACTGTCGAACCTCGTAGGTCGACAAGGGTACGTACAGCTTCTGAGTGGTCCGGTTACCCTATCTTAGAGGTCATGTTGTTGGACAACGGTGAACCTACGAGCTATGGAGAAGCGATGGTGGGCCCGAATTCCAACAAATGGCTAGGAGCCATGAAATCCGAGATAGGATCCATGTATGAGAACAAAGTATGGACTTTGGTGGACTTGCCCGATGATCGGCAAGCCATTGAGAATAAATGGATCTTTAAGAAGAAGACAGACGCTGATGGTAATGTCACCATTTATGAAGCTCGACTTGTCGCAAAGAAGTTTCCGACAAGCTCAAGGAGTTGACTATGATGAGACTTTCTCACTCATAGCGATGCTAAAGTCTGTTGGAATTATGTTAGCAGTTGTTGCATTTTCAATTATGAAATCTGGCAGGTGGATGTCAAAACAAAGTTTCCTTGACGGTTTCCATGAGGAAAGGTTGTATGTGGTACAACCAGAAGGTTTTGTCGATCCTAAGGATGCTAAAAGGTATGCAAGCTCTAGTGATCCTTCTATGGACTGGAGCAAGCATCTCAGAGTTGGAACATACGCTTTGATGAGGTGATCAAAGCTTTTGGGTTTATACAAAGTTTGCAAGAAACTTGTATTTACAAGAAAGTGAGTGGGAGCACTACAACATTTCTGATAAGTATATGTGGATGACATATTGTTGATCGGAAATGATGTAGAATTTCTGGAAAGCATAAAGGGTTGTTTGAAAGGAGTTTTTCAAAGGAAGACCTGGGTAAAGCTGCTTACATATTGGGCAAAGAGATCTATAGAGATAGATCAAGATGACTGATGAGACTTTCACAGAGCACATACATTGACATGATTTTGAAGGAGTTCAAAATGGATCAGTCAAAGAAAGAGTTCTTGCCTGAGTTGTAAGGTGTCAAGTTGAGTAAGACTCAAAGCTCGACCACGGCAGAAGAAAGAAAAAGGACGAAGGTCGTCCCCTATGCCTTAGCCATAGGCTCGATACGGTATGCCATGCTGTGTACCACACCTGATGTGTGCCTTGCCACGTGTTTTGCAAGGGGGTACAAGAGTGATCTAGGAGTGGATCACTGGATAGCGGTCAAAATTGTCCTAAGAGGAATAAGGAAATGTTTCTCGGTTATGGAGGTGATAAAGAGTTCGGCGTAAAGGGTTACGTCGATGCAAGCTTTAACACCAATCCGGATGAGTCTCGGTAGCAAACCGGATATGTATAGTGGAGCAGCCATTTGGAATAGCTCCACGTGGAGCATGGTAGCAGCATCTACAATATGACATAGAGATTTGCGAAGTACACGCGGATCTGAATGTTGTAGACCTGTTGACTAAAACCTCTCTCACAAGCATAACATGATCAAACCCCAGAACTCATTGGGTGTTAGTCACATGGTGATGTGAACTAGATTATTGACTCTAGTTCAAGTGGGATACTGTTGGAAATATGCCCTAGAGGCAATAATAAATTGGTTATTATCATATTTCCCTGTTCATGATAATCGTTTATTATCCATGCTAGAATTGTATTGATCGAAAACTCAGATACATGTGTGGATACATAGACAACAACGTGTCCCTGGTGAGCCTCTACTAGACTAGCTCGTTGATAAAAGATGGCTATGGTTTCCTAGCCATAGACATGAGTTGTCATTTGATAACGGGATCACATCATTAGGAGAATGATGTGATGGACAAGACCCAAACTATGAACGTAGCAAATGATCGTATTAAGTTTATTGCTATCATTTTTAGCATGTCAAGTATATGTTCCTATGACCATGAGATCATGCAACTCACTGACACCGGAGGAGTACCTTGTGTGTACCACACATCGCAACGTAACTGGGTGACTATAAAGGTGCTCTACAGGTATCTCCGAGGGTGTCTGTTGAGTTGGCATGGATCAAGACTGGGATTTGTCACTCCGTATGATGAAGAGGTATCTCAGGGCCCACTCGGTAATACAACATCACAAGAAGCTTGCAAGCAATGTGACTAATGAGTTAGCCACGGGATCTTGTATTACGGAACGAGTAAAGAGACTTGCCGGTAACAAGATTGAACTAGGTATGGAGATACCGACGATCAAATCTCGGGCAAGTAACATACCGACAGACAAAGGGAACTGCATACGGGATTAGCTGAATCCTTGACATCGAGGTTCGACCGATAAGATCTTCGTAGAATATGTGGGAACCAATATGGACATCCAGGTCCCACTATTGGTTATTGACCATAGAGGTGTCTCGGTCATGTCTGCATAGTTCTCGAACCCGCAGGGTCTACACACTTAACGTTTGGTGACGATATAAGTATAGTTGAGCCATTATGGTGGTTACTGAAGGTTGTTCGGAATCCTGGATGAGATCCCGGATGTGACGAGGAACTCTGGAATGGTCTGGAGGTGAAGATTGATATATTGGACGAAGCGTATTGGAGTCCGGAATTGTTCCGGGGGTACCGGGTGATGACCAGTATGATCGAAAGGGGTTTCGGGGGGCCCCGACAAGTGTTGGGGGGGCCTCATGGGCCAAGGGGAGGGGGCACACCAGCCCACTAAGGGGCTGTGCATCCCCATCACCCCATCCCACGTTGCCAGAAGAGGTGGGGGCGCCTCCCTAGGGTTTTTCCTCCACCTGGCTTGGGGGCCAAGTCTCCTAAGGGGAGGGTCAAAACCCATCTAGGGTTTCCCATCCCTTGTGGCTGCCGCCCCCTAGATGGGATCTAGGGCGCCCCCTCCTCCTCCCTTCCCCCTATATATAGAGAGGTAGAGAGAGGGCAGTTGGACCCTTGAGTGCATCTCCATGCCACGGTGCTGCCCTTCCTCTCCCTCGTAGTCCATCTTCTTCTCCGAAGTGCTTAGCGAAGCCCTACTAAGATTTCTTCACCACCACGCCGTCGTGCTACCGGAGGAATTGAGCTACTACTTCACCATCGCTCGCTGGATCGAGGAGGTGAAGGCGTCATCAAGCCATACGTGTGTTGAACGTGGAGGTGTCGTCCGTTCGGCACTTGGATTGGGAGATCGCGGGATGGATCGTGATTGGATCGCGAAGACGTTCGACTACATCAACCACGTTTCCTAACGCTTCCGCTTAGAGATCTACAAGGGTATGTAGATCCAATCTGTCCTCTCGTAGATGGTCGTCTCCTAGATTGATCTTGGTGAGCGTAGGAAAAATTTTGTTTTCCATGCAACGTTCCCAACACTAACCCGGACTGACGCTGTTTTCAGCAGAACTCCCGTGGTGTTGTTTTTTGTGCAGAAATGAAAGTTCTCCAAATGAGCTGAAACTTTTTGACGATTTTTTTTGGAACAAAAGAGACCCCCGAAGCTTCGTGGGAGGGCCAGAAGAGCCACGAGGAGGGCACAACCCACCACTGCGCGCCAAAGGGGCCTAGCTTGCCCCGGTGGGTTGTGCTCACCTCGAGGCCCATCTTCGTGTGAAACCGACGCCAAAAAATCCTATAAATAGAGAAACCATCAGAAATAACCCTAGATCAGAAGTTCCACCGGCGCAAGCCTCTGTAGCCACAAAAAAACCAATCTAGACCCCGTTCCGGCACCCTGCCGGAGGGGGAAATCATCACCGGTGGCCATCTTCATCATCCCGGCGGCCACCATGATGAGGAGGGAGTAGTCCACCCTCGGGGCTGAGGGTTTGTCCTAGTAGCTATGTGTTTAATCTCTCTCTCTCTCTCTCTCTCTCTCTCGTGTTCTTGAGTTGGCACGATCTTGATGTATCACAGTCTTTGTTAATATAGTTGGATCATATGGTGTTTCTCCCTCTCTATCTTCTTGTGATGAATTGAGTTTTCCCTTTGAGATTTTGTTTTATCGGATTAAATACTTTTATGGATTTGAGAACACTTGATGTATGTCTTGCTATGAATACCCATGGTGACAATGGGGTATCATATTGATTCACTTGATATGTGTTTTGGCACTCAACTCCTGGATTCCCGAGGTGACATTGGGGTAATCTATGCATAGGGGTTGATGCACGTTCTCGTCTTTGTTTCTCCGGTAGAAATCTTGGGGCACTTTTTGAGGTTCTTTGTGTTGGATTGAGTACTATGAATCTGAAACTGTTTGATGCATATCGCATAATCAACTCATGGATACTCGCGGTGACATTGGAGTATCTAGGTGACATTAGAGTTGGTTGATGTGTATCATATGGTGTTATTTTAGTACGAACTCTTGGTTAGATTGATTGGAAAGAATAGCTTGGTGTTATTTTAGTACGAACTCTAGGATAGATTGATCGGAAAGAATAGCTTTGAGGTGGTTTCGTACCCTACAAACAATTTCTTCTTATGTTCTCCGCTTGATAGGAACTTTGGAGTGATTCTTCATCACACGTTGAGGGATGGTTATATGATCCAATTATATTACCATTGTTGAGAGATTGCACTAGCGAAAGTACGGACCCTAGGCCTTGTTTTCAAGAATTGCAATACCGTTTGTGCTCCGTTTTACCAATTGCTACCTTGCTTTTTTTTACTTTCAGATTATAAAAATATATTTCTACCATCCATATTACACTTTTATCACCATCTCTTCGCCGAACTAGTGCACCTATACAACTTGCCATTGTATTGGGTGTGTTGGGGACGCAAGATATTTCTTGTATTTGGTTGCAGGGTTGCTTGAGAGAGACCATCTTCGTCCTACACCTCCCACGGATTGATAAATCTTAGGCCATCCACTTGAGGGAAAACTGCTACTGTCCTATAAAACTCTGTGCTTCGAGGCCCAACATGAGTCTACAAGAATAAAGTTGCATAGTAGACATCAGTGTCACATCCCCAAACTTCAAAAAAAACTACAGCTTAGGTTCAACGGATTTAGACAGTGCCATATTTAACGTGAATGCGGCCGTCTCTAATGCATAACCCCAAAATGATAAAGGCAAATCGGTAAGAGACATCATAGAATGCACCATATCTAATAAAGTACAGTTACGACATTCGGACACACCATTACGATGTGGTGTTCTAGGTGGCGTGAGTTGTGAAACAATTCCACATTGTTTTAAATGAAGGCCAAACTCGTAACTCAAATATTCACCTCCGCAATCAGATCGTAGAACTTTATTTTCTTGTTATGATGATTCTCCACTCCACTCTGAAATTCTTTGAACTTTTCAAATGTTTCAGACTTGTGTTTCATCAAGTAGATATACCCATACCTACTCAAATCATCTGTGAAGGTCAGAAAATAACGATACCTGCCGCGTGCCTCAACACTCATCGAACCGCATACATCGGTATGTATTATTTCTAATAAGTCATTAGCTCGCTCCATTGTTCCAGAGAACGGAGTTTTAGTCATCTTACGCATGAGGCATGGTTCGCAAGTATCAAATGATTCATAATCAAGTGATTCCAAAAGTCCATCCATATGGAGTTTCTTCATGCTCTTTACACCAATATGACCTAAATGGCAGTGCCACAAGTATGTTGCACTATCATTATCAACTTTGCATCTTTTGGCATCAATATTATGAATATGTGTATCACTACGATCGAGATTCAACAAGAATAGTCCATTCATCAAAGGAGCATGACCATAAAAGATATTACTCATATAAATAGAACAACCATTATTCTCTGATTTAAATGAATAACCGTCTCGCAATAAACAAGATCCAGATATAATGTTCATGCTCAACCCTGTCACCAAATAACAATTATTGAGGTCTAAAACTAATCCCGAAGGTAGATGTAGAGGTAGCGTGCTGACGGTGATCACATCAACCTTGGAACCATTCCCGACGCGCATCGTCACCTCTTCCTTAGCTAATCTTCATTTATTCCGCAGCTCCTGTTTTGAGTTACAAATATGAGCAACCGGACCGGTATCAAATACCCAGGCGTAACTACGAGCATTAGTAAGAAACACATCAATAACATGTATATCAAATATACCTTTGTTCACTTTGCAATCCTTCTTATCCGCCAAATATTTGGTGCAGTTCCGCTTCCAGTGACCATTACCCTTGCAGGGGAAGCACTCAGTCTTAGGATTGGGTCCAGCTTTGGGTTTCTTCACGAGAGCGGCAACTTGCTTGCCGTTCTTCTTGAAGTTCCCTTTCTTTCCCTTGCCCTTTTTCTTGAAACTGGGGGTCTTATTAACCATCAACACTTGATGCTCTGTCGTGGGTGGACACGATCATCTATGGGGCCATTGGCCCCTTGTGGTTCGGCAAGGGGGAAGATCACATTGCACAAAGAGCAAAGGCCTTGAAACAACACGACGGTAGTGACACTGGTGGTTTTTACCCAGGTTCGGGCTGCTGGGAAGCGTAAAACCTACTCCTGCTTTGGTGGATTGGATGGAGGAACACGATGAACACGCAGTGCTCAAGCCCGGTAAGGTGGCCTCGGGGAGAGCAGCTACGTGCGTACAAGTGTGCAAGGGTCCGAATCCTTTGCTAGTTAGCCTTGGACCTCTTTTTATAGCTTAAGGGGTGACCACTGTGGCAAAACAGTCTTTATCTAGTGATTAGATAGCTAACAGTGCTATCATACCTAACTCTGGCAGTTAGGACAAAGCGCATTAAATCCACTACTAGGTGTCGTGTTGAGGGTGAAGCCCGGCAAGCCTGCCGTGCTGCTTAACCATCTTCTGGTTATCCGTCCGACACACCTCTGGACGGGTGTCACATGAGAGTAATCTGTCTTCTAATGGGCTGCCACGTGCTTGGTGGTAGCCACTTAATCACTTGGAGGCTTGACACCGCATTGATAGGTGATTTGCGTTGTGGTGCGGAGGAGCAGTGGTGCCTTGGCGGGAGTCCTCGCCCTTGCCGGACCTGGCAAGCTTGCCGAGGAAATCTTGGGCTTGCCCCTGGGGTGGTCTCGACTCGTCCAGGCTCTCCTGCCCGGCAAGGGAGGCCTCCCCTAGGTGATGCTCTACTGTCTTGGTCTTCTTGATCTGCTCCCTGATCTCACGAAGAGCGGTTCCTCTGGCTTGGTTTTGCTTTGGTAACTTGGTGTAGGACACGCGATGCCAGCACGCATGTGTATAAGTCCGGGCAACCAAACGTGAATGTTTGTTGCACCGGCAGGAGCCCCCGGGCCTTGCGCATACGTGTCGCCTGGCATTGTTGGGGTAGGCCCCAACAAATACACATGCGCACACTTTAGCCAAACTGAAATGGGATTCATGTCTTTCTTGATATCTTCCTTGCTTCTTCATTAAACTGTCATTGAATCAGTTTCCGGTTTCCTGCGAGTCGTGCGGAACGACGTGGGGTTACCCACGTAATGGCTCGTGGGCTGCCCACGTTCACGGGGAGGTAACTGCCATTTTACTCATCCCACTATGCCTACCATTTCCGCCACGTACGATGCATGCATTGTGTAGGGTTAGTGGCGGATGCGTAGGGCGCGGGAATGATTGCCATGGCAGAAAGCTCGGTGCCATGGATAGGCGCAGGAGGGCGGTCGTTGATCCTGGACGTCATCAGTGACGTAGAGGGACAGGATTGGTGGAGTGGGATGGTTGCCTTCCGGGTGGTGAGGAGCTAGCCCCCGGCCATGCTCCCCTATAAAAAGGGACGTGGGCGAGGGGCTCACCCACACACATCTCCTTCTTCTTCTCCTTATATCTTTCTTCCACTATGGTGAGGGGAAGAGGGCGTGGTCGTGCTCCAGTGGTGGCGACAAGGGTCTCTTCTCGGCAGCACCTCCCTCCCCCTGCTGGGGATGCAGGGGCAGAATCCAGCGCACAAGATGGTGGCGCAGGACATGGGCGTGGCCATCGTGGCGCTCAGGGCAAAGGAGGGCGTGGTGGTGCCCTGGACGCTCCTCCCCCAGCCGCCTTGGCCCCAATGGAAAGCCACGTCGGGGACCAACCGCTGGAGTTCATCGTCAAACTGCGCGGGCCACCACGCAGCCGTCTTCGGCTTCCTACCCCTTTCACAAGGGTGATGGAAGCAGAACAGGCACCAGGAATGAAGCTACACATGAGGGGTTGCTGTAATGGCAGCATGCGGGCGGACGTAGAGTTCCCTGAGCCTCATGCCATGCTTCTCCAGCGTGGCTGGAAAACTTTTGCTCGTGCCCACAGCTTGGTGGCGGGGCACGTCCTCCATTTCAGGTTAATGGAGGCTAACCTGCTCTCCATCAAGGTCTTCGGGTGTTCGGGTGCTCGCTTAGGGTGCTGTGTGGAAAGCTCGACTGACAACGAAAGCTCCTCCTCGAGCGACATCGACGAAGAGGATAGTGACGGCGATGACGACGGCACCGAGCGGGAGGACGGTGGCTCGGACTCCAGCTGAGCGCCGGACGCACCGTCACCATCAGCAAGGCGCCGGCGGCACCATCATCTGCACCTGGTCTTCTCCCCGGCAGAGCGATTTGCCGGGGCGTTGGGTGTGGACGTCTCCACCTCCTCCAGCTGGACCCCGACAAGCTCCCTCATGGACTCCGGCTTCATCTTCCCTGCCGATGACCCTCCTGCCGCGTTCCGCTGGTCCTGGCGGTGGTGACCAGGGCATCGCCTAGCCGCTCTCTCCGTCCGGCGTCTTCGCCACCACCCCTCTCGATCTTGTCAGGCTGCGTCCCACGGGCCCTGACGGGGTCAAACTGGGCTTCTACCCAGGCACTCCTTTTGCCCTCTTCTCCTCCCACTGTAGCTCCTAGGAGGAGAGGGACAAGAAAGGCATTACGGGGCACTTATCTTTTTTTAATCTAAAACATGTAGGCACTTGCCAAACATTATCTTAAATTATGTAATCTTTTCAGCCATATTTGTGCCCTGTAAGGTTTGTACTTGTTTATCCGCGTATTAATGAAAAAAAGATATGCTTGCCGGGCACTTGTGCATGTATCATACCCATGCAGAGGAATGACTCCTGTAAACAAGGCTTTTCCGGCAAGACATCTTGCCGGTCCCTTCCATTGTTGCCGCGAGGCTCGGCCTGATGGGTTTTAGGATCGCGGAAGAGAAATGGCCCCTTGTCAACCCTTTTCCCAGATGCCACTACAACCATCCTTACTGAAGTAATCTTCGAATCAAAAGATGGGAGCACAAATGTTTGAGGGTGACAAGGTTTTTCTACACAGAAGTTTCCCTCACAGAGGTACACTATGCATGCCTCAAAGAAAACTTATCTGCTTTGAGTTGCCGGGGGCCGATATGCAAGCTTGTTCTCTCTTCTCCTCTTCGGTATTTTATCCACGGCAGGGGCCCTGTGGTTAGCGCAGGGGAAAAACGGCAGCATATGACCCTCTCTAAATGACCATGGCAGAGTCATGCTAAAATAAACATGCATGCAAGTTTTAGGCGCCAGCGCTTCATTTTATTATCTTTGCACAGGGTCTTCCCTTGGCTTTGTACAAAGGGTTACATGCACATCGGCAAGGCTTGTACAAAAGGTGGTTGTCGGGGCTGAGCCCGGCAGCCGCGCCTTACGGGTAGAACTTGCGAAGATGCTCAATATTCCATGAGTTTTGCACCTTAATGCCATCTTCGGTCTCCAGATGGACTGCGCCAGGTCTGGTGACTCGTACTACCCGGTAAGGGCCTTCCCACTTCGGCGTCAAATTGTTGGAACCCTTGGTGGATTGAACATGCCTAAGGACAAGGCCGCCTTCCTCAAGGCTCCGGGCATGAATCATGTGGCTATGATAGCGGTGCAAGGCTTGCTGGTAGTGTGCAGCACGCACAGCGGCCCGGAGACGATCTTCCTCGAGGAGCACGGCATCGTCATGCCGGAGTTGCTCTTGCTCTACTTCATCGTAGGAAAGTACTCAAGGTGACCCGTATATGAGTTCCGTGGGGAGCACTGCTTCTGCCCCATAGACTAGGGAGAAGGGAGTCTGGCCGGTGGCTCGATTCGGTGTCGTACGGAGGGACCAATGAACTACCGGCAGCTCGTCGATCCAACATCTGTCGCACTTCTGCAACTCGTCAAAAGTTCTTGTCTTGAGCCCACGCAGCACTTCAGCGTTCATCCTTTCAACCTGTCCATTGCTCCGGGATGAGCAACAGAGGCAAAAGAGACCTTGCTCCCAAGGTTTTGTATGTACTGCATGAAGGCGCGGCTTGTGAATTGGGTGCCATTATCAGTGATCATTCTGGCGAGTACTCCAAAATGGCGCACCAATCCTTTCAAGAACTTGATAGCTGACTGCGCGTTCACCTTCTTCTCTGGCTCCACTTCCGGCCACTTTATAAACTTGTCGATTGCAACGTACAAGAATTCAAAGCCCCCGGTAGCATGGGGGAAGGGGCCCAAGATGTCGAGCCCCCAGACCAAAAATGGCCAGGATAAAGGGATCGTTTGGAGAGTTTGAGCTGGTTGATGGATGTTCTTGGAGTGGAACTGGCAGGCTTCACATTTGGTGACTAGCTCAGTTGCATCCTGGAGGGTTGTGGGCCAGTAGAAACCCTGCAGAAAGGCTTTTCCAACCAGGTCTCTTGACCCAATATGAGAGCCACACATTCCCCCATGTATCTCTGCCAGCAGCTTCTGCCCATCTTCCCGGCAAATGCACTTCAATTTCACACCATTCGGCCTTTTCCTGTATAGTGTATCATCGATAAACTGGTACATATTGGACCTTCGGGCTACTCTTTCAGCTTCTTCTTGCTCCTCGAGAAGTTCTCCAGTTTGAAGGAAATGGACTATGTGTTGCGCCCAAGTTGGAGCCTGAGGCTCAACAACAAGGACTAATGGCACCTCCTCATTCGTGGGAGCGCTCACCTCGACCACAAGAACTTGTGGTTCCGTGGGAGGGTGCTGCTCACCAACCGAAGCAGAGTTGTTCCCGACAGCCTCTCTACCAGCGGCTTCGGGAAGCCCTGTCGGAGTCTAGTTTCCTCCTTTTTCTGGCCATCATTAACAGGGACACTGACGGTTGAGTTAGGTGGAGGACAAAAGTTCCTGGTTCCACAGGGAGCTTTTGCGCACCGCACTTTGATAAATGATCAGCAATGCTATTCTCTGCACGTGGCACGTGCTCTGTTTGTAATCCGTCAAAGTGCTCCTCCAACTTTCTCACTTCCTCTACATATGCCTCAGTCAACGGGCTCTGGTAATCCTTATTAACTTGTCTCACCACAAGCTGCGAATCTCCACGGATGATCAGTTTCTTGATCCCCAACTCCACCGCAATTCTGAGCCCGGCAAGGAGCCCCTCATACTCAGCGGGTGTTGTTGGTAGCTTTCTCCCAGGGAAAGTGCATTTGAACCACATACTTGAGATGCTCTCTGGTGGGTGCAACAAGGAGCACGCCAGCTCCAGCGCCCTGCAATGAGAAAGCTCCATCAAAGTACATGATCCATTCTTGAGGCGCCTCCTTGCCGGGGATAACTGTCTCTGGTATTTCTTCATCTGGAGTAGGCATCCATTATGCAATGAACTCAGCTAATGCTCTGCTCTGAATGGTTGAGGTACTTTCGTACTTCAGGCCAAAGCTTGACAGCTCTAGTGCCCATTCAACTATCCTGCCGGTAGCTTCGGGGTTCCTCAGTATGCGCTGCAGTGGGAAACGAGTGACAACTATGATCTCATGGGCTTGGAAGTAGTGGCGCAGTTTCCTCGAGGCCAGGATGAGGCCGAAGATCAATTTTTGCACCCCAGAGTACCTTGACCTAGCCCCCTGTAACAGGGAGCTGACAAAGTACACTAGCCGTTACACCACTTTCTTCCATATAAACTTCTACGTTTCTGTGTAGTTGTGGTTCAAAACCAATCTGTACTACTCTTGCAAAAGTGGATCCTGCGCTCTTTAATCCGAAAGGCATGCGTACAAAGTAGTACGTGCCACACGGAGTTATGAATGTGGTCTTCTCTTCATCTTCGTTGGACATGAATATTTGATGTTACCCAGAGTACGCATCCAAAAAGGAAAGCAGATCACACCTGGAAGTGGAGTCTACGATCTGATCGATGCGCGGCAGGGGGAAAGGGTCCTTCGGGCATGCTTTGTTCAAGTCTGTGAAGTCAATGCAGAGCCTCCATTTCCCATTTGCCTTGCGCACTACCACTAGGTTCACTTACCATGTTGGATGCAGCACTCCTCTGACCAAACCAGCTGCTTCAAGTTTCTTGATTTCCTCGGTAATGAACTGTTGCCGCTCTAAAGCTTGCTTCCTAACCTTCTGCTTGACGGGCCGAGCGTGAGGGCAGACATCAAGGTGGTGCTCGATTACCTCTCTAGGAACACCGGCGATGTCAGATGGTTGCCAAGCAAACACATCAACATTCGCCCGCAGGAAGGCAATGAGCGCGCTTTCCTATTTGTCATCAAGGGTGGCGCCGATGGTGAACGTACCGTCAGCGCCATCCTGCCTTGCCGGGACCTTTTTCACGGCAGGTGGAGTAGCCTTGGGCCTTTTGCTAGTGGAACTCTCCGGCAGGTCCTCGACAAGTGCGGCGCACTCCGGAGAGGCGCGCTTCCCGGAGTCTTTGTCGGCATCTCTACTAGCTTTCTTTCCCTTCTTTGCCTCCTTGGCGGGAGCCGTGGCTTCTGTAGCTTTAGCTGCTACCACGTCTTGATACATCTGATCCACACATATAATTTGATCACTCTTATCTGATGGAATGGAAATGATGCCCAACGGCCCTAGCATCTTCAAGGTGTTGTAGGCATAGTGGGACGCTGGCATGAATTTTGCCAGAGCTGGACGACCAAGAATCCCATTGTAAGGCAAAGGAAGCTCAACCATGTCAAACACGACCCTCTTGGTCCAGTAGTTCAGTTCCCCGCCAAATGTCACTAGCAGCGTAATCTTTCCCTTCATCAGGGATCTGTAGCTTGCTGACCACTTTGGGGAAGATCAGATTCAACCCAGCCCTGCCGTCAACTAGCATCTTTGTGACTTTGAGGTTGCGGATTGTTGGGGAGACCAACAACGGCAAACACCCTACCGCGGTAGTGCGGTCGGGGTGATCTTCTTCATCAAAGATGATAGGCGTGCGGGACCACTTGAGCGGTTTCCGGGAGTCTGCAGCTGGCTCCACGGCATTGACCTCTCGTGCCCACTGCTTGAGCTGGCGGTGAGAGGGTTGCAAAGATGCACCTCCATCAATACACATGGCTTCAGTTGCTCTCTGGAATTCTTGCTAGCTGGTTTCTTCTTCATCCCCTCCATCACTTTCACCATCTCCTTCTTTCTTCTCACGGCCTCTGGCAGGTTTCTCCTTTTGCTGTGGGGCCTTGCAGCGGCGGCCCCCTCTACCGCCACGGCCTTTTCCTCCAGCACCCTCTTGGTCCTTCTCCCTGTCCCTTTTCTCATATTCTGCCTTTTGCCTCTTGACAAGCTGCTCGACTTGGTGGCATTCTTGGAGATCGTGACCTTTGGTGCGGTGGATCTTGCAGTATGGCCCATTGGACTTCCCAGCTTTCTTTGCCGCCGCAGCCTCCCGGCAATCAGTGCACGCGTCAGCTTCCTTGCCGGGGGCTTCGGTTTTGGCCTTGTTGCCAGTGCTGAGGTCGCCAAGGCTCTTGACGGCCAATACTGACTTATCCTTGCGCTTCTTATTGCGCCTCTGGCTCCTCCTCTTCGGGTTAGCGGCCTCGTCGTCGTCCTCCAAATCGACCTCGACGCCATCCTCCTCCCCGAAAGTCGCCTTCCTTCTTCAGTCCGTGCACATTTATCCGCCAACGTGTACAACTCATTGACGGTCTTGGGGAGCCGGACGTTCATTTTGGACCGTAGCCTTCTGTTGCGCACGTTCAAATGGAACGCGGCAATCACAGCTGCTGGATGTATCTCTGGAATGTTTCGGTGTACTCGACTGAACCTTTGCATATACTTCCGCAAGCTCTCCCCTTCCTTCTGTGGAAGGACTTGCAGGTCGCTGGGCTGCCCTGGCTCTTGGTGGCCACCCGTGAAGGCGCCAACAAATTCATTGCACAGGTCAGCCCATGACGAAATGGAATTCTCTGGCAGATGCATCAACCACGACCTCACATTTGGCTTGGGTGCCAAAGGGAAGTAGTTGGCGAACACCTTCTCATCCCTGCCCCCGGCGGCTTGAACGACAATTGTGTAAATGCTCAAGAACTCTGCCAGGTTTAACTTTCCATCGTATTTTTCTGGTAACTCAGGCTTGAAGACGCGGGCGGACGGCCAGTGGACTTGCCACAGCTCACGAGTGAAGGTGGGGCACCCAACCTCGTAAGGCAAGTACCCGCCATCACTGGGCACGGGTTCATCAACGTCTGGGCCATTTCACCTGTCAGATTGACGGTGAGTCTCCCGGCGTCGCTCTATGGTGACGCACGCATCTTCCCTCCGCCGATCCTCCAGGACCTGCCGGTGATCCCGGTGGGCTCGCGGATCAGAAAAGGCCATCGATGCTTCGTCGGGCTCGAGGACGTGTTGTTCTTGCTGCTGTCGCCTCTGGGTCTGCTATCGCGGAGGAGACTGCACCGTCAGCGCAGTCTCCTCGACACGGCCATCATCCTGGGCTGCTGTTGCTGCTCGCGGGTGCCGCGATGGCTCTACCTGTGCGATTTTACAGCTTCAGCGAAACCAATCAAACTCTGGATGGTGGCCCTCCACTCATCCATTTGATCGGCCGCCGATGGGAATCTCAGTAGGAGCTGGGCCCGCGCCATGGCTTCCGTAGCTGTGCTCGGCGTAGCTGACGAGGCAGACCGCGATGTCGCTCGACTCCTAGTTGTACCAGCAGGGGCGTCGCCGCGTTCATGTCATCGCGAACCAGTCACCAAGGCAGTCTGGTGATGAGTGGGCCGTGCTCGGGGATCGACAACCCTGTTCAGCGCTCCGCCTTGTTCGCCTTGCTCCGGGCAAGGTGTGTGCCCAGTGGCCGCACCTGTGGTAGGCACGGCTAGAGGATCACGACTCGCACAAGAGCAGGCGTCGTTGCTGCGGCTGCGCCCGCTAGTGCGGCGGGGTGGTGGAGACTGAACGTTCCCTCCACCCGCAGCTTGTGGGTCATGCCCGTTGGGATGTTGTTGATGCTGCCCTCCCCCGGTGCCTCCCACTCCTGCTTCGTCTGCGGGGGACACAACGACGGCGCGGCCTGCGCCGGTCGCGTCTCCCGCGGTACCCGCTCCACGCAACGCCGCCGTGGTGCCTACGACGTCCGCGGCCGCGTGCGAGGGGGTCTTCGAAGTGGAAGGGTGCGCGGTAATGCCGGGTTTCTTCTTGGGCGCCATGGATGAAGACGATGATGATGAGGGACGCGTTGTTCGCAACCTCATGTTCGCACAAGCACTTCCCCCTACCTGGCGCGCCAAAAATGTCGTGGGTGGACATGATCATCTATGGGGCCATCGGCCCCTTGTGGTTCGGCAAGGGGGAAGATCATGTTGCACAAAGAGCAGAGGCCATGAAACAACACGATGATGGTGACGCTGGTGGTTTTTACCCAGGTTCGGGCCACTGGGAAGCGTAAAACCCTACTCTTGCTTTGGTGGATTGGATGGAGGAACACGATGAACACGCAGTTCTCAAGCCCGGCAAGGTGGCCTCGGGGAGAGCAGCTACACGCGTACAAGTGTGCAAGGGTCCGAATCCTTTGCTAGTTAGCCTTGGACCTCCTTTTATAGCTTAAGGGGTGACCACAGTGGCAAAACAGTCTTTATCTAGTGATTAGATAGCTAACAGTGCTATCATACATAACTCTGGCACTTAGGACAAAGCGCATTAAATGCACTGCTAGGTCTTGTGTTGAGGGTGAAGCCCGGCAAGCCTGCCATGCCGCTTAACCATCTTCTGCTTATCCGTCTGACACGCCTGTGGACGGGTGTCACATGAGAGTAATCTGTCTTCTAATGGGCTTCCACCACTACAAAAAAAATACACTTCTGTGATGATACGTGTTTGTCATAGTAGGTCACATTTTCTATCATGCATGTACATCCATGACGATTTTATGACAGAATGAAGATAGTCATACCTGTGCTGTCGTAGAAGTGTTCCATGACAATACCAAAATTATTATCACGGAAGTGTTCACTTTCATGACGATAAATGCTGCATCATGGAAGTGCTTTCGTCAAGGGTAACTGACACATGGCATCCACCGTAACGGGTCGCCGTTTATCTATCGGGTCTGGTTTTGGATCCGATAGCCCATTAACAGCAACGACCAATGGCGATTTTCCACGTGTAAAATTCTCATTGGCCGGAGGAAACACGTGTCAGCTCATCATTGGGTCAGATACGCGCCTATGATATGTCGACACGTGCGACGGCCCAACACTGGCCCATTTAGCTTACAAAGGCCGGCCCGTTTGACTTGGTCAAAAGATAGCGGGCCGGCCCATGAAAAGCCTGTTAACGGTCTGTTCGCATATAGCCCATTTTACGACCCGGTAACTCACGACCCGTTATGGCGTTCCCAAAATCGGCCCAACAGCGTCATGTGGGCCGTCCAGTATAATACCAGCCCGTTTCATTTTCGGCCCATGTATGGCCCACGATGTCTTTCGGCCCATACGAGGCCTTTCGTATCTTTGGGCCCTTTAACGGGCCGTGGTGACTCTGGCCCATAATAATAAACAACAAATTTCTTTATGCCCAATAACGGCCCATGATTCACATGGGCCGTTTCCAGCCCGTGTTAGCTTTCGGCCTACTGACGGCCCGTACATTCTTGGGCTCCTTTTCGGCCCTCGATTACTTTCGGCCCATTACTGGCTTGTTCCCTTAATGGGTCAAATTCGGCCCGTGGTTAGAATCGGCCCATTTGTGGCCTGTTAACCCGTTGCGCCGTTTCCAGCCCATCCTATATTCTGGCCCATTAACGACCCGTTATGCCTGTGACAGAATTAAGCCTTTGCTGTCTTTCGGCCTGTTAATGGCCCATTACCATGCTGGCCCGATACCAATTATGCCCATTTACGGCCCATGTGGGCCCATTTATCAGACGGCTCGAGGCCCACTGAATCTACGCGCCGTTGGAGGGCCATTTATCCGACGGCCCGTAGCAGGCTCAAGGTTACCACGGTCCGAATATGGCCCATGGTTGTTGTGGCCACTAGCAAACCAAGGAAAAAGAAGACTGGGGAAATAAATAAGCCATAAACTAATGCTAGGCTATTAAGGCGATTGCACAGATTACATCCACTGGGCATCAAAGTTCGCCACCAGTGCAAATATAGGGAACACCCTACACTATACAAAAATGGCTTACTGTTTTCTTCAGCCAGTCGCTGCACGTTAAGAACAGATTTTGTATCGCAACAAAACAAATTACAACCATAAAACAAAAGGAAGGTTGGCATAAAAGTTAACAGTTCGGCAGATAAATGCACCACCAGAAGTTCAGAAGCTCAGTTCATTTGACCTGACTGTTACATTTTCATGTTGTACTGTCCGATGGAGCACCATAACCTTCGCCTTTGATACGTCTCCAACATATCTATAATTTTTTATCGTTCCATGCTATTATATTATCTGTTTTGGATGTTTTATATGCATTAATATGCTATTTTATATTATTTTTGGGACTAACTTATTAACCTAGAGCCCAATGCTAGTTTCTGTTTTTTCCTTGTTTTAGAGTTCCGCAGAAAAGGAATATCAAATGGAGTCCAAATGAAATAAAACTTTCGCGATGATTTTTCTTGGACCAGAAGACACTCAGAAGACTTGGAGTCCAAGCCAGAAGACCCACGAGGCGGCGGCAAGGGTGGAGGGCGCGCCCTAGGGGGGTGCGCCCCCCTACCTTGTGGCCCCCTCGGGAGTCCCCTAACCTACTTCTTCTTCCTATATATTCACATATATTCCCAAACCATCAGAGAAAGCCACGAAAATACTTTTCCACCACCGCAACCTTCTGTTCCCGTGAGATCCCATCTTGGGGCCTTTTCCGGCATCCCGCCGGAGGGGGATTTGATCATGGAGGGCATCTACATCAATCCTATTGCCCTTCCGATGAAGCGTGAGTAGTTTACCTCAGACCTACGGGTCAATAGCTAGTAGCTAGATGGCTTCTTCTCTCTCTTTTATTCTCAATACCATGTTCTACTCGATGTTCTTGGAGATCTATCTGATGTAATCTTCTTTTGCGGTGTGTTTGTCGAGATCCGATGAATTGTGGATTTATGATCAGTTTATCTATGAATATTATTTGAATCTTCTCTGAATTATTATATGCATGATTTGATATATTTGTAACTCTCTTCGAACTATCGGTTTGGTTTGGCCAACTAGATTGGTTTTTCTTGCAATGGGAGAGGTGCTTAGCTTTCGGTTCAATCTTGCAGTGTCCTCACCCAGTGACATAATAGGGGTAGCGTGGCACGTATTGTATTGTTGCCATCGAGAATAAAAAGATGGGGTTTACATCATATTGCTTGAGTTTATTCCTCTACATCATGTCATCTTACTTAAGGCGTTACTCTGTTCTTTATGAACTTAATTCTCTAGATGCATGCTGGATAGCGGTTGATGTGTGGAGTAATAGTAGTAGATGCAGGTAGGAGTCGGTCTACTTGACACAGACGTGATGCCTATATGCATAATCATTGCCTTGGATATCATCATAACTTTGTGCTTTTCTATCAATTGCTCGACAGTAATTTGTTCACCCACCGTATTATTTCCTTCAAGAGAGAAGCCTCTAGTGAAACCTATGGCCCCCGGGTCTATTTTCCATCATACTTGTTTTTGATCAACTATTTTGCAATCTTTTATTTTTAGATCTATAAACAAAAAAACCCAAAAATATTTAGTTATCTTATATTCAGTTTTATCTATCTCTATCAGATCTCACCTTTGCAAGTGACCGTGAAGGGATTGACAACCCCTTTATCGCGTTGGGTGCAAGTGTTTGATTGTTTGTGTAGGTGCATCTATTGGGGACTTGCGCGTTTCTCCTACTGGATTGATACCTTGGTTCTTAACTGAGGGAAATACTTATCTCTACTTTGCTGCATCACCCTTTACTCTTCAAGGGAAAAACCAATGCAAGCTCAAGAAGTAGCAGCCTTCATTTCTCCTAGGCTCCTGAACAACACAGCAAATGTCTGATAGTCTGGTTTCAAAACCATGCTTATCTTGACGACATCGAACAATGGTTGTCCTTGTTTCACAAAGGGTCTCTGTTAGGGAATGGACTTGTGTCTGGAGCGCAGATATAACATTGTTTTGAGCTTGCATATCTTGATCATGAGGCAGTTTGGACGAGATTGCCTTAACAACCAACCCAGTATTACGCAGGAACGTGCTTTTTGCACTGATAGTGGACAGGTACTGACCCACTGCAGCAAGAGGTGACATTGCGGTTATAGTTGCCTCGTCACCTTCAGAAGGTGGCGGTTCCACCATTTGTTCCATAGCTTGCTGAAAAGTTGAGTTTTTACATTAGTAGTACCAGAACAGAAGATATTAAGGAAGCAGCAAAACCAAACAAAATAGCTTTGGTCTATATACAGAACTTATTCTGGTGAACCCGTGTAAAATATTAGTTGTATTTTACTGCAAAGTAGATAATAAAACGAGGTTCCAAACATATGACCATGTACCATGGCTAATGTATTGTCTATTTCTTCACATTGTATTGACAACTAAGGATAAAGTGACAAAGTTTATAATTTGGTAAGCATAGTATGACATCATTCATATCACAAAACAACTGAGAACAGACAAACAGGCAATTGTAACATTGTGTAGACAAGTCCAGCACGGAACTAGATTACGGATCAAGATCAAAGGAACATCACTCCTCCCTTTTAAACTTTGTAAGGTGCAATGATATGCTAAGACAATTGTGTATAAAATTGAAAAGAGTAATAGACATTGGCTGCAAACCGTGCAGTTCAATGCACAAGTCAGAGTAAGTAGTAGTTAAAAGGCATGAGGATTAAGGACTTACAACAGCGGCTTTGACTGGTGTAGTCATGCCCTTCGTCTTGCTGGTGTGACAGTCCTTGAAGATTTCCACATCATTTGGTTCAAGTACTTTTTGGTCCTTGCGGGCTTTCCTCTGCATTTGGAACAAGTCAATATAGATCTGATACTATGGCACAACGAAAAGAGTGAAACAACAGCTAATTACAAGAGCCTCGCAGTGTGTAATATAGCTACGAGATCCTGTCGTCTGTTGGAATTTCACTTTTGTACGGTTGGCCTTGTTCTTTGAACAGTTCACCTACAAGAAGATAGATTTGTGAGGCACGTGCGTAAATAGGAGTTCAACATGTGATCTGATCACATATATATAACGTACTTGATACTTTGGATCAGACCAGTGTTTAATGAGGCCTCTCCAGTCTTCATCTGATATATTTTCCACTAGAGATGTTTGGGCAAGTTCACTGTTAGCCTTGCCTTCAAAGTGAGTTTTCCTCAAGTTATACCGATACTGTCACAGAGCAGACTTGAAAACATGGGTGCATGCTTGTCTGGTTGCATCATCTTGGCTATCCAACTTGAACCTCATCTGTTGAAAATTATGGGAGTCTCATTACCAGAAACCTAGAAAGTATGGGACAGACCAAGACGATATTACTAATTTCCATACATAACCATACTTACAGATAAATGGTCAAGGAAGGTGTTGAACTGGGTTTCGTCTTTGTCATTCCTGTATTGAATCCATATTGGGAGGATACATGCATGACACCTAACGGCAACCGCTGCCTCTGATACTAACTTGGCTGACTCCGTAGCATCACGTGGCCTTTTTAAACTTGCCTCAAAATGGATCTCCATTCTTCCTCCTCTAGATTTAGTTAACCTATCGAGCATTATCCCTGATGTCTGTTTCCTCTTGCGCCTAGGTGCTAGTCCAACAACGAACATAGGAAGTGTTAGTGTACATCAAACTGTGAGACTACATATAAAGAAGCATGCAACTGTAACTTGACTCCAGCAACTACCTTCTTGCTATTGAAGCTCACAAGGTTCATCTGATCTTGCCAACTCGTCTTGTGTCAAGAGTGCTTTGGAAGTAGTGTCAGGTGGCAAGGGAGCTTTGGAACGTGCTGCTAGCTGAGTTGACAAATGAGTAACTCGTGCAGCTAGTGGTACTGTGGAAGGTGTTGCAACAACTAGGGTTGTCACTGCTTGTTTGGTGGCAGCTATTAGTTTCTATTTGGATTGTTTTGCAGCTGGTGTAGCATGGGATACCATGTTTGTACAATTTTCCGGTGGACTTTGACCTTCTATTGCACCATCCGTACCTCCATTTCCGTGCGTCCTGAGTACTAACACCATCCCCTGCCATTCTGTGTTCCTTCCTCTTTCTCTATGCCATGTCAAGTCAAGCCGACAAGAAAAAGGAATAAAATTTTAGTACTTCTGAACAAATTGATGCGTGATACAGACGAACTGAACTTTGATGTTAGACAACTACATGATAGGAGGATGTAATATGTACAAAAAACAGGACGGCATGAGATAATCAGAACTATGATGTGTAAACTAAGCAGAAGGCATTTCAATAAATTAGAAGCAATGCAATGGAAGGTTGACACCATATGAAAGATGCTACAAATATCGCTCTGCCAAGTTAACAGTGTCTCGTCATAACTAGCATTTAAACAAATGTGAAGCAGTACAAGAAATAAATCATATGCAAGATGCAAACAACATCACACTACCAAGTTAAAGGTCTCTCGTCATTAGTGCCATTGCATATTCATAGCATTGTATATTCACAGCTATGATGTGTAAACTAAGCAGAAGTAATTTAATAAAATTACAAGCAATACAAGCTAGACACCATATGCAACATGCAAGACAATATCACACTGCCAAGCTAGAGAAAGCACCTGGGATGCCGGTTTCGCCGGAAGACCGCCATCAGTCCCTGCCTTAATTTTTTCCTTCCTCTTTCTTAATTTTATTGCCTTGTCAAGTCAAACCCACAAGAAAAATGAAAAAAAATCGCTTTTCAGAACTCATTGATGCAGGATGCTGACGAGCACTACTTTAATGTAAGGCAACCGCATGATAGGACGATTGAATGTGTAAGAAAAAAGGACAACATTGCATATTCACAGCTATGATGTGTAAGCTAAGCAAAAGGCATTTCAACAAATTAGAAGCAATGAAAGCTAGACACCATATGAAAGATGCAACGAATATCACTCTACCAAGTTAAAACTGTCTCGTCATAAGTGCCATTTCAACAAATTAGAAGTAGTACAAGCTAGAAAAGAATGCGAGATGTAACCTATATCACACTCCCAAGTTAAACGTGTCTTATGATAAGTGATTGTTGCAGGTTACACAACAGTAGTACTTTGATGTAAGAACATGGTGTGATAGAGAGATATTGTATGTTCTAGAAACAGGAACTCGTGTCTTATTCACAAGTATAATGTGTAAAGTAAGCAGATGGAATTCAACAAAATTAGAAGCAATACAAGCTACTCCCTCCTTCCATCTATATAGGGCCTAATGCGTTTTTCAAGACCGTCTTTGACTATTGACAAGATTAATAGTACATAAGATGTATTATGTGAAAATTATATCATTGGGAGCTCCTTTCACATACGAATTTGACGGTATGCTTTGTGTAAGTTGCATGTCATATATTATTGCTCTAACATTTGGTCAAAGTTAGCCTCGAAAAACGCATTAGGCCCTATATAGATTTGGACAAAATGGTTTGGTATGTGTTCAACAACTATCCCGAGATTCTACCTTATATCGAGTAAGTGCTAAGTAATGTAGCTTATACATCGTAATCTACTAAACTTGCAGCACATTCTTATATATTTAGATGTTTGACGTGATCACTATGTTTTGCAGAATCTACAAAAAGGAGTTACTGCCACAAGATCCAAGAAACATTGACAAACTGGTTATGGCAGGATTTGCGAAATGGTTCAAGAGCCATGTAAGCTTTTGAATTGCACTGCCAATTTTTTTAATATATTGAGTACATAAGATGATCAACTTGTCTATTTTCTAACCATAGGTTAAGAAGATGTGGGAGGATGGGCAGGAAGTTGATGATGCCCTTTACGCACTAGCAATGGGTCCTGATACTCGGGTAAGACATTATGAATCTTGCGTTGTTGGAGATGTGCGCTACAACACCCTTGCACGCGACGAAGGCAGGCAGACACAAAACAGTGCCATCATGAGCACATATACGTACGGCAAAGACACAACTGAAATGTATGCTAACATAACAGACATTGTTCAGTTGCAGTATATCTCCAGTTTCGAGGTTCATCGGTGTGTGGTTCTGTTGTGCTGTCGTTGGTATAACCTATTTTCGAGGATCGCAAAACCCAGAGCTAATGATTATTTCAAATCCATCAATGTCAAGGCGGCATACCAGACCGACGAGCCTTTTATTTTGGCAAATCAAGCAACACAGATATTTTCCTTGGAAGACACATATGCATGTAGCGATGACTGGAGAGTATTGCAAAGGTTTGAGCAGAGGAATTCATTTAATGAATTTGCACAAGAAGATGATGCTTACACTACTCCTGATGTAGAAGATTCCACAGACGTTCCTAATATCTTTGAGAACCATCACGCCAATGACGCTGGCGAAAAGATTGCCTGTCGGGCTGTGGACATACGAGAGTTGATCAATAAGACGCCAACGTTCGAGGACATTGAGGATGAAGAAAAAGATGACACTGGGGGGGAATTACAATTCAGACTGATACACATGGCGAAGATGTTGACGCTGCTGCTACGGATGATGATTAGATTGCTTTTGTCGTATTTGCCAGTGAGAAGATGACTTTTTATCTACTATGTGAAATTGTGTTTGCTATGACAACTGAAACCTGATGAAGTTGTTGTTTAGTATTTTGTTGTGAGAACATCACTTATTATGTATGTTGATTTGTGTTTGGTGATTGTATGACGACTAAAACATGATGACATTGTTGTTTAGTTGTACTCATATTTGGCTGTGAAACTTGTATTTGATGACATAGTTTGTTGTTGGACTGCATTTTGCTCGATGTCTTCGAATGGGAACAAAGCTGACCCGACAGGGCCTCCGCTAATTTATTTATTTATTAGCAAAAGGGCCTCGGCTATTTATTTATGAGCAAAAGGGGATACCCCTCGATTTCCGTTAATGGAAATCATTAAATGTTCACAACACTACGCCCAGCCCGCTAAACAGGTTTCATTCATTACTAGTTTTAGCAAAGTTCTCATGTCATAGCCACTGAAAACATCACGAGTGCTACATACACTGCAAATAAAGAGACAATCATCCTACAGAGCACAACGATCTTGCCCATTATTTTCACAAGCTCTTTCATCTCCTCATTGCTCTCATGGCCGTTCAGCAGTTGTTGCTTAGCCATGCTCAGATGAACTACATCTTTAACCTTCTGCTCTGCATCTTCCTCTTCTGCCGTTCCTTGAGTTACTTGTCCAACACCCCAACCTGCTGGTATTGGGATTCCTCAGCTAACGAAATAATCAGCGTAGTTCCATTCCCCCACATCAGCAACTTCCCAGAAATACAAATCACATGAATCTTCCCTTTTCTGCATGAATCAAATTGGAAGATCATCAATGAAACTATTTAAAAAATTAGCAACTGAAAGCAGGCGAAAAACACTTAAACATATTATTACCCCATGATTCGGGCATTTGTAGAAGACTCGGCCAGGGTTGAGGATTGTAGTTGAGACGCGATGGATGACTCTGCGTGATTTGCAGCAGTGGCACCACACCAACAGCAGCGGGTTGCGATGAGCAACGGGCTGCGGTGAGTGTGCCGGCGGGGGTGTGATGAGACCCACACGGGATGGTACGGGTGGCGACTTGGCGCATATCTGGTTGTTGCCTGCTGAAGAGCAGGTGGACGAGCCGCCAGCGGACATGGTTGCTGCGGCCGGAGCTTCTGATGCTAGGTAGAGCAACTAGAGAAGAGGAGAAGCGAACGTTGGATATGTCATTTTCATTACTTGCAGAGTAGCATAGCACCATATATAGTCATAGTCTAGGTTTGGATTCGAACCAGCTACAGGAGCACGCCTCTCTTTTTTCTAAAACACTGCAACGTCTCTTTACTGGTACACTAGCTTGTTCTGTACGCCTTCTCAAGTCTTTGATTTTCGGGAATGTTATGTGGTGAACGTTCCCTGGGAGGAGGACGGGAAACGAACGCATTTTCCTAGCAGTTTTAGTTGCGACGCAAGATCAAACGGTGGCAGTTTCGGGAATGTTATCTGGCGAACGAGCCCAGTTTTTCTTTTCTTCCTATAAAAAATATGCTACGTGGTGTCGGCTTAGTCAACAAACGATTGTGCCAACCTTGACCGTTGGATTCACATTCAACGTCTATCGTGTTTCTTCAGTCTCTTCTTCCTCCAGCCGCCAAAGCCAAACCAGCACCGGCGGGACCGCCTGCTCTCGTCTCCCACGGCTGGCTGTGCTGCCGCGCACGCATCGCGGCCACATCGCACCCTAAAACTCTGCGCATCTTCCCTGGCTCCTGTTTGTTCCCATCTGAGGCCTCACCATCGTCCTCCGCCTTGGTTCGCTCGCCGCGGCGCCGCCCTTCGGTGTTGTCAACATGGTCAACAACCGACAGGGATAAGGAGATAACTGTACATGGTGAGGATGACAGTAGGGACCCACCAGGATCATGGCAGTAGGCAAGCAAGTGCCTCCTTTATTACAAGAAAAAAAATGGTTCCTCCTAATGGTTTCCTGACATCTGGGTCGCACGCCACTGTCAACGTAGTCAATAAGCGAGATAACTGCACAAAGAGCGGCTGACACCCAGGACCCAGTAGCTCGCGCGGTATTATTTTTTTGTTTTTGGGACGGAGCAGGGTATCAACTATGGCCCGTCTAGCCCAGACTTTTATTTCATATATGTTTACCACATGACCAGCCCAGTTTTGTTTTTTCTTTCTGAAAATGGCTAGCCCACCTATTTTGTTTTTTTTGCAGAATAACCAATGGAGGCCTACTTGCTTTTCTACGCCCTGCTGGGCCTGAAATCTTTCAAGACAAGGAGGGATGCATTCGGCTTGCCCAGAAAATGAGCTATAAGTAATAAGAAATCGGCTGTAAAATGAAAAATACAGCAGTAGTTCCAAATTACTTTTTTCTTTTTTATTTTGATATTTTAAATTTCATTCTTTTTGTGCGGGTAAAATTTCATTGGATTTTACATTAAGGTATGTTTATTTTTTAAATTAATTTGAATCTGGCTAGAAATTTTGGGTTGTATGCTGTTTGGGACAGATTTGGAGGCTGACTTGTGGGTCTACAAGGTTGACGTGTACAAAAGGCTTTGTCAACTTAGTCCACAAACAATTCTAGCAGCAGTGACCGTTGGATTGTTAATCCAACGGCCGTGCTGCTTCTTCAACCTCTGGTCTTCTTGCTCCAGCCGCCCAAACCAGCGTCGGCCGTACTGCCTGCTCATGCCTCCCGTGGCCGGTTGTGCTGCCGCGCAGGCCTAATCGCCCCACACCACTCCCATCGCTGGCCTGGCCATCCCTGTACTCACCCAGACCTCCTGTTATTCTCCGGCGATGGCAGACAAACCAGCAAACCCTCGTACTCCCCTCCGTGTGGGAAACAACTGCCGAGTCTTCTCCGGCTCCGGGTCGTTCCCTTCCTAGGCCTCGCCATCGTCCACCACCCAGGTGCTTTCGGCGCGGCGTGGTCAAACCTGGAGAGGATGACAGCTGGGTCCATGGCCACACGCAAGGAAGTGCCTCCTTATTACTCGCAAAATAATGATTCCTCCACCTGACAGCAAGGACCCACCGGAAGCACCTCTGTATTTCGCGAAAAAAAGTTCCTCCCGCTGACAGCTCGGACCCACCAGCTATATCTTCGCACGCAAGGAAGTGCCTCCTTATTACGCACAAAAAAATGAATAGCCCCGCTGCTAGGTGGGACCCACCATATTTGGAGGCTGACTTGTGGGCCTACTAAGTTGACGCGGACGCAGGGTTTTGTCAACTTAGTCAATATAAACGATTCTAGCTGCGGTGACCGTACGATGTCCATCCAATGGCCGTCGTGCTTCTTCAACCTCTGGTCTTCTTGCTCCAGCCGCCCAAACCATCACGGGGCGTGCCGGCTACTCCTGCCTCCCGTGGCCGGCTGTGCTGCCGCGCAGACCTCACCGCCCCTCCTACTCCAACCGCTGGCCAGGCCATCCCTCTACTCACCCACAACCCCTGTTATTCTGCGGCGACGGCAGCCTCACACCGCAGCCGAACCAGTCAACCCTCGTACTCCCCTCCGCGTGGGCATGCACTGTCGCGTCTTCCCCGGCTCCGTGTCGTCCCCTTCCTAGGCCTCGTCGTCGTCCACCGCCTTGGTGCTCTCGGCGCGGCGTGGTCAATGTGGTCAAGGAATGACTTCCATCGGAAGAGGACTGTACGTGGAGAGGCTGACAGCTGGGTCCATGGCCGCAGCAAGTGCCTCCTTATTACCCGTAAAATAATTATTTCTCCACCTGACAGCGGGGATCCACTGGAAGGGCCTCTGTCTTTTGTGAAAAAAATGTTTCCCCCTGACAGCGGGACCCACCAGTTATATCTTCGCACGCAAGGAAGTGCCTCCTTATCCTCCCTGACAGCTGGGACCCACCCGATCGAACCTTACATAGGGTTGTCTGTCTGGTCGCGAACGTGTACGTACATACTGGTCGATCGGTCTCTCTGCAACGATGAACTGTGGCCGAGCAAGCAGCAGCACATGTAGTAGTAGAGCCCCCGACGTAGCAGTTCAGGCAGTCCAGTCAAAACCGTGTACACGTACATACAGCCAGATGCCAAAAAATACGGCCATATACGTACATACGGGCGGGGTCTCGAACGCCTACTCGTGCATACGTACGGCTAGGGCTCGTGTACATGGAGAGGCAACGGACGGCAGCAACGGCGTCCTGTTCATCGGCAACCAACCGGCTGGGTCAGAACGGAGAAACAGCGTCCTGTTCATCGGGAGGCAACAGACTGGGTCGGAATGCGTCGTGTTCAACGGGAGCCAACTGGCTTGGACGGAACAGCCGGAACGGGGTCTGGCGTACCACAAAACGGAGGGAAACAGCCTTTTATTCGACCGCGTATGGTCGAAACGGGGTCCTGTTCATCGGGAAGGGTCTGGCGTACCGCAGAACAGAGGAAACAAACCTCTGTTCGAGTGCCTACGGTCGAAACGGGGTCCTGTTGATCGGGAGGGGTGTGGCGTACCGCAAAATGGAGGAAACGGACTTCTGTTGGAGCGCCTATAGTTGAAACGGGGTCCTGTTCATCCACCATCTACTGCCTCGCTCCAGCCTCCACGGGCTACTGTTCATCCACCGTCGACCTCCTTCAGCCTCCACCAGCCACTGTTCATCCAGCCTTCACCGGATACTGTTCATAGAGCCTCCACGGGGTCCTATTCATCAACCCCCAACCGGCTGGGGTGCGGCGGCCTCCTCGGGGTCCTGTTCATCCAGCGGCAACGGCCTACTACCACGGGGTCCTGTTCATCCAACCCCCACCGGGAACTGTTCATCCACAGCCAACCAACCGGCTCGACTCACCATGTCTCGACTCGTTCTACGTACCGCGCGCACGGTAGCAACAGTCACTATTCATCGAGAGGCAACCCAACACCGGCTGGCTACGTCTTGCATGGGGGCTCGATCAGCTTCAGTAAGCAGCAACAGTGATCGATCGCTCGATTCAGTTAGCAGCAGCAGCGAAGGAATCGCTCGGGTTCAGTCAGCAGCGAATGAATCGCTCGGGTTCAGTTAACAGCCAAGGGATCGATCGCTGGGTTCAGTAACGTGCGATCGCTCAGGTTCAGTTAGTCAATGCCTCGCACACATGCGCGTACACGAGAGAAACGCGCAAACCACCGTGCATCGCTCGGCCCCGACCACCCACCGTAACCGGGAACTCCCCGATATTTTCCTTGCCCTCGCTTCTACCACGATTTTTTCCGTCATGGATGGCCCAAAGAATGTCATGCAGCTGCGTCTCTGGCCCGCCCAGGATGAAAAGCCCATTTTCTGTCATGATTTTTTGTCATAGAAGTAGGAGCCCACCACATCTATGATGATACGTGCTTTTGTCACAATTATCATCATAGAAGTGTCATAAGCATGACAGAATTTTTTTTCGTTCGGCCCAAAATGTCACGGATGTGTCTTTTTTTTGTAGTGCACGTGCTTGGTGGTAGCCACTTAATCACTTGGAGGCTTGACACCGCATTGATAGGTGATTTGCGTTGTGGTGCGGTGGAGCGGTGGTGCCTTGGCGGGAGTCCTCGCCCTTGGTGGACCTGGCAAGCTTGCCGAGGAAATCTTGGGCTTGCCCCTGGGGCGGTCTCGACCCGGCCAGGCTCTCCAGCCCTGCAAGGGAGGCCTCCCCAAGGTGATGCTATGTTGTCTTGGTCTTCTTGATCTGCTCCCTGATCTCACGAAGAGCGGTTCCTCTGGCTTGGTTTTGCTTTGGTATCTTGGTGTAGGACACGCGATGCCAGCACGCATGTGTATAAGTCCGGGCAACCAAACATGAATGTTTGTTGCACCGACATGCTCTTTCTTGATTTCTACCTCCGCCAATTTCAGCATCGCGAAGAGCTCGGGAATCGTTTTGTTCATCCCTTACATATTATAGTTCATCACGAAGCCTTTGTAGCTTGGTGGCAGTGATTGAAGAACTCTTTCAATCACACTCTCAACTGGAAGATCAGTTCCCAGCTGAGTCAAGTGGTTATGATACCTAGACATTTTGAGTATGTGTTCACTGACAGAACTGTTCTCCTCCATCTTACAGCTACAGAACTTGTTAGAGACTTCATATCTCTCAACTCGAGCATTAGCTTGAAATATCAACTTCAGCTCTTGGAACATCTCATATGCTCTGTGGCATTCAAAACGTCTTTGAAGTCCCAGTTCTAAGCCATAAAGCATGGCACACTGAACTATCAAGTAGTCATCAGTCCGCGTTTTCTAGGCGTTCACAACGTCTAGATTAGCGGGAGCGGGTGGGTTACCTAGCGGTGCATCAAGGACATAATTCTTCTGTGTAGCAATGAGGATAATCCTCAAGTTACGGACCCAGTTCGTGTAATTGCTACCATCATCTTTCAACTTAGCTTTCTCTAGGAACGCATTAAAATTCAAGGGAATGGTAGCACGGGCCATTGATCTACAACATAGATATGCAAATACTATCAGGACTAAGTTCATGATAAATTAATTTTAATTAATCAAATTACTAATGAACTCCCACTTAAATTAACATCCCTCAAGTTATCTAAGTGATACATGATCCAAATCAACTAACCCATGTCCGATCATCACGTGAAATGGGGTAGTCATCAATGGTGAACATCTCTATGTTGATCACATCTACTATATGAATCACATTCGACCTTTCAGTCTCTAGTGTTCCGAGACCATGTCTGTACATGCTAGGCTCGTCAAGTTTAACCCAAGTATTCTGCTTGTGCAAAACTGGCTTACACCCGTTGTATGTGAATGTAGAGTCTATCACACCCGATCATCACGAGGTGCTTCGAAACGATGAACTTTAGCAACGGTGCATACTCAGGGAGAACACTTTTATCTTGAAATCAAGTGAAGGGATCATCTTATAATGCTACCGTCGTTGTAAGCAAAATAAGATGCATAAAGGATAAACATCACATGCAATCAAAATATGTGACATGATATGGCCATCATCATCTTGTGCTTTTGATCTTCATCTCCAAAGCAACATCATGATCTCCATCGTCAAAGGCGCGACACCTTGATCTCCATCGTTGCGTCGGGGTCGTCTTGCCAACTATTGCTAATGCATAGCGATAAAGTAAAGCAATTACATGGCGCTTAATGATTGACACGCGGGTTATACAATAATTATAAGACAACCCTATGGCTCCTGCCGGTTGTCGATATTACAAAACATGGTCATCTCATACAACAACGTATATCACATCGTATGACCATATCACATCACAACATGCCCTGCAAAAACAAGTTAGGCGTCCTCTACTTTGTTGTTTGCAAGTTTTACGTGGCTGCTATGGGCAACTAGCAAGAACCGTTCTTACCTACGCAAAACCACAACGGTGATTATCAAGTTTGCTGTTTTAACCTTCTGCCAGGACCGGCCGTAGTCATATTCGATTCAACTAAAGTAGGAGAAACAGACACCCGCCAGCCACCTTTATGCAAAACAAGTTGCATGTTAGTCGGTGGAACCGGTCTCATGTACGTGGACATGTAAAGTTGGTCCGGGCCGCTTCATCCCACAATACCGCCGAATCAAAATAAGATGTTGGTGGTAAGCAGTATGAACATCACCGCCCACAACTCTTTTGTGTTCTACTCGTGCATATCATCTACGCATAGACCTGGCTCTGATACCACTGTTGGGGAACATTACTTGGAAAACAAAAAAAATTCTACGCACATGCAAGATCTATCCATGGAGATGCATAGCTACGAGAGGGGGAGAGCATCTTCATACCCTTGAAGATTGCTAAGCGGAAGCGTTTATCAACGCGTTTGATGTAGTCATACACCTTCATGATCCATCCCGATCAAGTACCGAACGTACGGCACCTCCGTCTTAAGCACACGTTCAACTCGATGACATCCTCGCCTTCTCGATCCAGCAAGAGAGGTGAAGTAGTAGATGAGTTCCTGCAGCACAACAACATGGTGACGGTGGTGGTGAAGAACAATCTCCGCAGGACTTCGCCAAGCACAACAGAAACTATGACGAAGGATAAACTAGAGGGGGCGGGGTTGCCGGCACACGGCTTGGTGAATCTTGATGTGTTCCGGGTGCTAGCCCTGCCCCTCTATTTATATGTTGAGCCCTGGGGTCGTTACTTGAAGAAAGAGCCTCCTCAAAGTCGGTTTGGAACGCAAGGAAGAGTCCTTCTCGGTTTCCAGTACCAGACGCCACAGTTCTCGGCGTCTGGCCTAGACGCCATGGGCCTCGGCGTTTGGCCCAGGGCCAGACGCCAGGGTCCCTAGCGTCTGGTCCCTGACCTCCGCAAAACTCCCTTTTGCACCGACCTAAAGCCCCGTGGGCCTTACCCCTTGGCCCAACCATATCATCCTATATATCAATCTTTACCTCCGGACCATTCCGGAGCTCCTCGTCATGTCCGTGATCTCATCCGAGACTCCGAACAACATTCGGTCACCAACATACATAACTCATATAATACTATATCGCCAACGAACGTTAAGCGTGCGGACCCTACGGGTTCGAGAATGATGTAGACATGACCGAGACGCTTCTCCGGTCAATAACCAATAGCGGGACCTGGATGCCCATATTGGTTCCTACATATTCTACGAAGATCTTTATCGGTCGAACTTTTATGAAAACATATGTAGTTCCCTTTGTCTCTCGGTATGTTACTTGCCCGAGATTCGATTGTCGGTATCTCCATACCTAGTCCAATCTCGTTACTGGCAAGTCTCTTTACATATTCCGTAATACATCATCCTGTAACTAACTCCTTAGTCACTTTGCTTGCAAGCTTCTTGTGATGTTGTATTACCGAGAGGGCCCAGAGATACCTCTGCGTCATACGGAGTGGCAAATCCCAATCTCGATTCACGCCAACTCAACAGACACCTTTGGAGATACCTGTAGAGCATCTTTATGATCACCCAGTTATGTTGTGACGTTTGATAGCACACAAGGTATTCCTCCGGTATCCGGGAGTTGCATGATCTCATGGTCGAAGAAACATGTATTCGACATTAAGAAAGCAGTAGCAATAAACTGAACGATCATATGCCATGCTAACGGTTGGGTCTTTTCCATCACATCATTCTCCTAATGATGTTATCCCGTTATCAAATGACAACTCATGTCTATGGTTAGGAAACTTTAACCATCTTTGATCAACGAGCTAGTCTAGTAGAGGCTCACTAGGGACACGGTATTTGTTTATGTATCCACACATGTATTTAAGTTTCCGGTCAATACAATTCTAGCATGAATAATAAACCTTTATCATGATTTAGGAAAATAATAATAACCATTTTATTATTGCCTCTAGGGCATATTTCCATCACTTTTGTTGTCGTCAGGGCGCCCATCCGCCGCCCCGGGGGCCGGCGCGTCTGGCTTGTAAGTCTCCTTGGCCTTGGCGAGGATGAGCTGGACATCCCTCCACTTCTCGCACGACTCGATCCGGGAGAACACGTGAAGAAACTTGAACTCTTGGTCGCTGTTGTCCTGGCGGTACATGGTGAACAACCGAACCATCTGCGCAGCCGAAGAACAAGTGTCAGCGACGTACACGGCGAAAAGAAGTGAGCCGGCGACTGGACATACCTGACCCTCAACGTCGGCGCCGCTTTCCGGGCGAGTCGCGATCTCCTAGATGATCCCATGCCATTTGTTGCAGGCCGTCTGGATGATCGCCCAATGCTTCGACATGGCCTTTTCGCCGCGCTTCATGTGGATGGTGGCGAAGTAGGGGTCGACAAGCTTGCGCTCATCGAACGCCGACTTGATACGCCTCCAGTACGTGTCGGTGTTCTGGTTCACGCCGGTGACCGGGTCCATGCTGACGGTCTTCCATGCTTCGGCGAGGCACTCGTCTTATTTGGACGTCCACTTGACGCGTGGCTTGCCCGTCCTGGCATTGGCCCCCCGCTTCTTCTTTTTCCCTTTATTCGTCGGCGTTGGCTGCATCTCCTCCTCCTCTTCCTCCTCCTCCTCAGCGTCGTGGAGCTCGTCCTCCATGTCGACGGCTGTGTCCATTGTGTCGTCTTGCACGTGGAACCTGGGGTAGGAGGCGACGGCAAGAAATTGGCCGGCGATGTGACGCTCTATTGGCTCCATGTAGCTTGCGGGCAGTGGCCGCCGGGCGAATTCATCATCCCCGCGCGAGACGCCTCTGCCTGCTCCGCCATAGCCGCCGCTGCCGCCGACACGGCCGCGTCCCTGGCCTTCTTGGCGTTGAGCCTGTTCTGCCGGTCGGTGGTGATAGCCTCCCGGCGCTGAACCTCCGCCCTCCACTCGGCGTTGGACATGCCCGGTGGTTTTGCCATTGGCGCACTCGGCTTCCTCTGCTTTGGCTGGGTGGAATCGGCAGCGGAGCGATGGGCCGAATACTTCTTCGGCGGGATGGCGGCTGGATGGCGGGAAGAGGGAGGAGAATGGCGGGAGTGGCGGGGCAGAAGGGGGGAAGCAATGAGAAAATGGAGTGAAAGGGGGGAACGGCGGGAAAAGGCCTGTCTGTCGCCGACTGAGCGGGCCCACGCGCCTTTTCGCTTCGGCCGGTGCCCCCAGGCGCCCCTCGGGGGGCTGGGTTCGGCTCGGGTTCGCCGGCTGTTATTTCGGCCCGAATCGGCGAAAAAGAAGGACCTGGGGGCGTGACTGGGCCGATTTTTCGCCGCCGGCGCTAAAAAAGGCACCCTGGGGGCCTGTTGAGGGGGAGGGGCGAGTGGAGATGCTCTTAGGACTGCACCGACATCCTTACGCCAGACTACCACACACCGACCCCATCTAAAAGCCCCTTTTGCGTCTGCTCGAGAACCCTCCACACATTTTGACGAACGTGCCCGACTGTCCGTCTACCTGCATTCACGCAAGCTGACTAGCAATCTGTCACCTCATAGTAGAGCCCAAGAAGCCTACTTCGTCTGCCTGCAACCATCGCTACTCTGCCTGCCTCCGCTATTTAAAGTCGGCGGCCACACCCAAAAACCCTACCTTCCAGAGCATCTCCTTCCACTGTTTGTTGCCATCTTCCAATCGACCCGTGGTGATTGCCTCCGCACGTACATGGTGGATGCACCTGTCATGCGTCGGGGGAGGAGGGGCACCCAAATCACTATTGAGGTTCGCACCATGGATGCTCGTGCACGAGGACCGCATTAAGATGGGCTAATCTCCTAGCTTAGAGCTGAGCTTAGAGGAGGAGGAGATGGAGTCGGAGCCCGAAGGAGGAGGAAAAGAAGGAGGCACTTGTGGAGGTGGTGGCGGCCGTCGAAGCCTCACCGGTGTCCGCTTTTAGTCTACTGCTGATGGAGAAGCATTACAAACGTGACACTCATTGAGGAACACCGACTAGTGGAGTATGCGATGGAGGCAGTGCACACGTCTGGTTTTGCGGCCACAGCCACCTTCGAGGTGATCTTGGACGTCATCAATGTCAACCGGGCCCTACTCTCCTCTGAAGAGAGTGCCCGCACTTTATGCCGCGAGCGTTGTCAGCTTCGTGCCAATGAGGCGGGGCATGCCCGGTACTTTGATGGGCTGGAGGCGGAGGACGACGACGCACCGGACAACACGACAATGATGGCAAATAGGCATCCGTCAGCTCTGTTCCGTTCACGCCTGCCATTAACGACGACGAGGTCGGACCGTTCAGCACGGATGTGGAGTACGCTGTTTTTGTTGTTTTAAAAATGTTTTCAGGAGTCTTCTGCATGTAAAAATGAATCCCGAATCAATAATTTTGGGTGTCTGCTCTTATTTGATGACTAACTAGAGGTTGGGGCACACCGTGGCGTGCCTCTTAAGGCGTATATGTGCGCACTTGTATTGTTGATGCGCCTCATCATGTTTTATGTGGTCATTTCACAGGTTCACACACATTTGTCTTCTAGTAATAGCAAAATAAGATTTGTTAGCATGAAGTTATGGGTTTTCTTTTCTCTACAAGATGGAAGTTTGCCTTAATAAACAAAAGCAAAGCTTTACTTAGCAGCACAGAAAAAATAAACAATAAAATAAGATGATGACGTGAAATGATTCAACATTTTCCCTGCCATTCAAATCAAAAGAAAAAAAACTTTACCAACATTATATGTATCATCATTGCACATAGCAACAACTCCAGAATTCACAGGACCCCCTTCAATTTGTTAAACACCCCTGCCGCCACCCACTTAGAGTTTTGTGCACTTGCTGCACAGCTATCATCATCTTATGATCACCAATGCAACTCCTCTTGCGTTTCCTTTTGTAAGGCATGTAACATCCAACAGAAGCAATATTCTTTAAACTTCCTTTAATGTAAAATATGGAAATTCATTTACCTGAGATGTAAAACAACAATTGGAAGTAATCAGTGCAAATTTCTGAACCACCATCAAATAAAGACAATGATGTGTTGCAGAATGTAGCCACTAAAGCAGTCAAAATAATAGATTAGCTCCTTTTAGCAACATACATATATAATCAGGAGGCATCAAGTGAATATTAAACTACTAAAGTCTCTTGCTGCGAAACATACAAAAAACATATTTATTGCCATGCACCTTGTTGGACTGCATTTGCCAGCTACTTAGATGTCCAGTTTGAAAGAAAGTATTCATCAAATAGCAACGATATAAGACCTATTGTGTCCCAGAAAAATTCCAAGACAATAAAAATGGCAAATCATATTGAGACGACAATATTAACTCAACCTGAAGTTGTTGACCCAAGTCTTAAAAGAACACCTGAATCACCATGATGTTTCAACCTCAAATAGGTGGTTTAATTGAGAACAAAATATATCAAGTACAAAGTAATTAAGAAAGAATGTGCTCATCGTGGTAATCATAGAAGTATGATGGCACCAAATAGTGCAAATTTATGTATATCTATCTTTCCCAAAGCATCACCCATGGGACATGGTTCCCTTGGTTTATTTGCTACCATCAAAAGAAGGCTTCAGCCTGTATGTATGGATTTTTTAGGGGAAGTAAATTACAGAACGGCCTATTGGTGTAAGATGAAGAGAATGTCTTATCCATGCAAGAAACCAGTAGCTTTATACACAGCATGAGCAACATCTGAAATCATGCAGAACCCCCAACAAAAATATCACTTCACCCATAAATTACGTCAACTAATAGCTCTATTTCTTCACCATCGGGTTCATATAAGCAGATGGAGAACATCATACTCTCAAGTCAGTGCTTGTAAAACTTACATATTTCTACAACACCTAATTGGCAACAGTAAGCTTATGTGATCTCTGCACAAACCAAGTCTCTCGCGCATGAGTTGCATCTTAGTTAAAAATATTCGAAAGAGATGCGAGTACATATATCAGTGTAGAAACTAGCCTTCTCGATGCTCAGTTGGTCTACATTATGCTATCTTCATTCTTCAGATCCTCCAGAAAAAACTATGTTTTCATATGCAGAAACCAGACCACTTAATGTCCTAGGAAATTAATCAATTGTCATTGAAATATCATAAACACTTGCATTCCTTTGTAGTTTAGATGATGTGCTGGCTGGATAAAACTGGTATATCACAAAGGAACACATGAAAGAAAAAAACAAATAACATAGTCAGAATTCTGCATCTATCTATCGATGGATCAATGGGAGGAACAAGAAGAAACTAAGGGAAAGGGGACTGACCAGGAAGCAGATTGTGCATGCGTCGAGGTCGAGCCTAGGGTCGTCGGAGGCCGACTGGCATGGCGCGAGCTTGGCCTCTAGGATGAGTCGGCTCAGCTTCTTGAGATCAATGTTTAGGTTCGGAAAGAGCCCCTGACACCGTGTAGCGCTCATCCACAACCATGTGCCGTCGCCAACGAGAAGATGCAGGGGTGGTGCAAAAAAACATGGATTAAAAGCTTTGCCTCAGGCATCCCATTCTATTCCCAAATCAAAGGGGCAGCAAGGCTTCACAAACTCCTCCATCTCATAGAAACGCAGCTAAGCCACCGACGTCGTCCCTTCTCATGCTGTCGCAGGAGGGAGAGAGAGAGAAAGAGAGACAAACCTGGGCATGCGACCGACGGCGGGAAGAGACTGGGGCGGCGCTCCATGGATCTGGAGTTTAGGCGAAGGGAGAGACGGGGCAAGAGAGAGGAGAGGGAAAGGGAGATGGGACGGCGGCCTGTCTAAGGAAGCGATGAGGAAGGGGGGAGGTGTCGCGTGCGCTCAGATGAAAAGGAAAGGTGCGGGAAGTTTGCTTCGAGGGGAAGGGAAAGCAGAGGAGGGCCTGGGGGAGGTGATATCTAGACCAGTTTGACCCAATGAGAACAACCAAAATGAGGCCCTTGAGGCCAATCGTTGCCATCGCTCAAATAGTGCCTGTGCGGACGTGGCATGGTCGAGAGGCTGCCCAGAAGTTCACTCTTGTAGAGTGTAATTGGATGGTTCGCTTTCCACAGTCTATTCAAACACTCATCCGGGCGTAGTGTATCCAGCAGAACTCCATGGTTGATGAAGAAAATAGTTAAGGGCATCCCTAAGGTGGACCCGTAAACTTCCCGCAACTGTCCGGACCACAGAAATCATCCAACGTGGTCCTGTATCGGTCTACGGGCCGGTCCGGACGTGATTTTTCCCGTAAACAGGAGACAAATGTGGGGGGCTTTGCGGGGGTCCGGATCGATGCCAAGCCCGCCTCTGACCGCCCTGGCACACCAAAACCCCTCCTCTCTCTTCCGCGTGAGTTCCCATCCGGCGCCAACTACCCGCATTCATGCCGCTGTAGAGTGCGCCGCTCAACATTGAAGACGGCTTAGGGCGGACGCGACCTCTTACTGTTGTCTCCGCCGTTGAAGCGGCGCTTTGTCCGAGGGCACCGCCCGCGACGCGTCTCCGGTGCCGCGCCTGTTCAATGCCGGAGGCACGTGACTGGAAGGGACGGGACGGATATCTACCAGGCCCGTTTAATGTCATTGTTCGTCCGTATGCTGGCATTAACCAGACTTGCCGGCCAAGAAACCCACTCCAGCGCCGGGCATTGACGCACCCGGACGCCTCGCCTCACCGGAATCCACTATATAAAGGCGGCCACACCCGACTAACTCCACACCACAACACCCCTTCCCATCCTCCTCCCTTGCACTGCATCCGCCATGACTACAGACGGCGAAGCTCTGTGGGAGAGCCTTTCCACGGAGATGAAGAACACCATGGCTGTCCTTGCCGCATGGCAGAGCAGCCGTGCTAGGCGGATTGAGGCCGCCTTGCCGGCCAGCTCGTCTGAGGTTTCCGACGACGAGGACGAGACCACGATGGAGACGGGCTCCGACGACACCGTCCCGGCTCCCGCGCCTACTGTGCACGCCAGCTTCACCATGCAGCATGCATAGGAGCACTACAACGCCGCTATAGTAGAGATGCAGCCGGCGCCGGCGCCTTTGTCGGTGTTCCAGCAGGCACAGGAGGAACATCGGTACAACCTGTCCCTCCTGGAGCAGCATCGGCTGGCGGAGGGCCAGATCTACGGTGAGCAGGCAAGCGAGGAGGCCGTGGTGGCCATGGCCTAGATGAACCCCAACTTCGTCGTGGAGCAGCGTGCCATCTACGGTGCCGTCCGCGCTCAAGCCACCGCTCGCTAGGAAGCGGCCGCCGCGGAGGCGCAGTTGCAGGCGATCGCGGAGGAGAACATCGCCAGCTACGCCTCCTACGCGCCGCCGATGAACCATCAGGTGGCCCAGTGGGACAACGACAGCACCCGCGCTGCCATTTCCATAATGGACCTCACGTCCACCGGTGACAGACAGGTCGCGGACTCCTCCAAGGATGAGTAGGCCACATGAGGCGGCAGGGCCTCGTGTCCCATGTGAGCCGGTCCGTCTCCAGTGTTCTACTCTTCCTCGCCGGAGACTGCACCTTTACTTCATCGGTCTTATTGCCGGTGCTCATAGAAACGGCGGATGGAGGACGACACGGGCTTGGACGCGGGCGTGGTCGCCGTGATTGGTTTAAGATCGGGTCTTTTTTTTGTTCAAGATTTTCGAAATGTAATGAAATCCGTCATATTTGTATGAAATCTGTCATGTTTATACGAAATCCGGCCGTGTTTGCATGAATTTCTTCCGGTTTGTTGAAAAACAGTTTGAAATATATGCGACTAGCGTTGGATAGCGTTCTCCTACAATCATGTCTGCGGACTATACCATGTCCGCGGACGAATGCGGGAGGAAATTTGTGGTTGCCGTTGAAGATTTTTTTTGCATGGTAATACGTGTCTCATTCATATCATAAAGATCAAAGTACAAGTCACGTAATGACCGACATGACGAAACTAAAAAGGTAGCAGAATATCTCTGAGCTTGACACCAACGCCCGTCACCTGCCTCCGGCACCACCACAGCAGCCACCGAAGAAAAGAATGACAGATCACCTCCTCACCCGAGCTCGACGCGGCTCCATCGCTGATATGCAGCTTTGTGGACCTCCAAGGTGGCTCACCAAAAGTGAAGCCATTGCCGTTGAACGAATCAGACCGGGGCAACACCCCGGACACGCCATCGAACTCCAGATTTAGCACCCCACTACGACTAAGACGCCGAAGTAGGAAACCATACCTGCCATACACGAACCACGAACTCAGCACACGTTCCGTCTTCCAGATGTCGTCGATGCAGACCACAATCTGCATCCGCTCCTGGACTACCTCCCAAGCTCCGCGCCGACGCTGGAGCAAACGCCGTCGCAACGGCGAAGCCCGAGGACACAGGTCCACCACGAGGATGCCGCCGCCGCCACACCATCCTTCCTTGAACAGACTGATTTCGAAATCCTTCTCCAACCATAGGGCCAATGGCCTGGTCAGGGAAGGATCCGAAAAATCTTTATTCAACACCGTCATCATCGCCGTCGAAGCCAAGACGACGAACAATCTAAAAACCTAGACTACGAGGGAGTAAAAATGATCCACATGCGTGGATCTAGCGACCCCCCTCACCACCGACGACCGAGGTCACCGACGGAGGGGAGCCGCCGGAGGACGGCGCTAGAAGATTGGCGTCTCCCGGCAGTGGCTAGGGTTGGACCCGCCCGGGACGAGAGGAACGGCGTGCGTACTACGGATTGGTTGCCGTTGAAGATGCCGTGACGAACGAATACGCCGATGGGATGTTAATTTACAGCAAGCATGTATAGATGACAAATTAATACTACTACACTAGCCTACAGATTTATCGTGATGGCGTGGGAGAAAACGATAGCGGCCCGTGCGTCGTACACTGTGGCGCTAGCTAGGTGATGCGAGGGCAGGAAGGCAGGCAGGCAGGCATGCATGCATGCAGTCCGTAGACGGCTTCGACGGACCTACCTGTGCGATGGAGGCAGCGATAGATCGATCGATGTGACGCGTGTCCGTCAGCCTGAGGCGTGCAAGCATTATTGCACGAGTGCGTGCATGCAACCACCTGACACCAGTAAAGAATTGCGGCTCGTACGCAATCACCTTTTTTATTATCCACCATTACTTTAATAAGGCCGGAGAGAGTAGACAGTGCCACTATTGCATGGATCCACAAGCGTGGGTCTGCACGTACCACACCCGCTTAAGCCGGCCTCGTCGACATCGGTCCATCCTTCGGACCGGACCTTAGCTGTTTGTAAGGTACATGTCGTTATTCATCTGGGTGGTCTTGGACAGCTAGTCTACTATATATGGTGCACTAGCGGTAGTATTCGGTCACTTTTCAGCAGCTATTCTTCTTCACAAACTTGGAGGAGAATGAACGCGGCCGTCAGCTAATATCAACCGTAATCACAGGCCATTCATTGCTAGAATCAGTATTTGTGGAGCTAAGAGCAACTCCAACGCGCCGATCCATTTCGTCCACGCGCGTTGATTTGGGTCGGTGCGGACAGAAAAGTCGGCCCAACGCGCTGACCCAAACGGACGCGCGTCCGCTTTTCGTCTGCCTGCTGACTCATTTCCGGCCAATTTTTTAGCCTCATTTGCGTCGGCGCGGACACGAGGCGGATGCGCACCGCGCCCGCCTACTCCTCCCCCTGAGCCGCTAGTCGGTGGCACATTGGCCATCCTCTCCCATTCCAACAACAAACCCTCGCCCGCCTCCTTCGTCGCCGACGCCGCCGCCCATTTTTCCGGTGCCTCTGCGAGCTGCCGGTGCCGCCGCAACCCCCCCTACAACGCCGCCACCTCCTACGTCGCCGCCACCACCGTCTTATCGCTGGGGATCCGAAAGCTTCCCACCCCCGCACCCCGACACAGCCGCGACCAAGAAGTCGCCTCGCCGCCCCGCCAGCTCCTTTGTCCTGACACCGGCACGTTCATCAGACACTGGCACGCTCGTCGGCCGCCGCCAGTGTAGCTAGCTGGTCCGAGGGCGGCGCGACTCCCTTCGCCGGCCGGCTCCTTCGTCGACGCCCGCAAGTTGTTCGACAATTTGCCAAGGTACAAAATGGACTCCGCCGACGAGTTCTTTTTTCACAATTTCCTTTGCGACTCCGACAATTCCTCGTCCGATGATGAGGAGGACATCTTGGCTGCTGTGTTGGTCCATCACCACCTCAATAGCCAGTGGCCGTTGTTCCGTGGCTCCATTCCGGGGCACCTTCCGGCGTTGAATCGCAACCGAGAGAGCGGGCATTTCCTTCTTTGGAAGGACTACTTTGACACAACGAACCCGTTGTTTAAACATCAGAAATTCCATCGCCATTTTCCGTATGATTAGGCATCTTTTCAACCGTATTATAGAGGGGGTGGTCAGCTACGATGACTATTCTGAGTGCAAAGAGGATGCCGTTGGAAAGATTGGCTTCTTCTCTTATCAGAAATGCATTGCAGCCGCCCGGATGCTTGCATACGGAGTGCCCGGTGATCTCATTGACGAGTACGTCCGTACGAGTACGAGTACGTCCGTATGCCTAGGCTCCATGTACAAGTTCTGCAAGGCTGTGATTGCTGTGTTTGGCCCTGAGTACTTGAGAGAGCCGACTCCTCAAGATACAGCCCGCTTGTTGGCGATGAATGCCAGCAGGGGCTTCCCAGGGATGCTTGGCAGTATAGACTGCATGCACTGAGAGTGGAAGAACTGCCCTTTTGCTTGGCAAGGGCAGTATAAGGGCCATGTCAGGGCTTGCACTGCCATACTTGAGGCCGTGGCATCTCAAGATCTCTGGATCTGGCACTCTTTCTTTGGCATGGCCGGATCACACAATGATATCAACGTGCTTTAGCGCTTGCCGGTGTTTGTTAGGCTTGCCAAAGGCAACAGCCCACCGGTGAATGTTATCATCAACGGCCACAACTACGACAAAGAATACTACCTGGGTGACGGTATCTATCCTCAGTGGACCACTATTGTGAAGACAATCCCCAACCCTGTCGAAGAGAAGAGGAAAATATTTGCCCAAGAGCAAGAGAGTGCTAGGAAGGACGTCGAGCGTGCCTTTCGTGTTTTGCAATCTCGATGGGGCATCGTTCGGTATCCCGCTAAGACTTGGAGCACGAAGAAACTGTGGGAGGTGATGATGCTTGTGTGATCATGCACAATATGATCGTAGAAGATGAGCGCCCGGAACGTCTCTACGATCAAGGGTTTCAGTTTCAGGGTGAGAATGTTGTGCCTCAGCATGGAGGAGCGGCAACGTTTGAGCAGTTCACTCAATTTTATCATGACATGTGTTGGAGTAATGGGCCACGGGTAGCCTAACCCGAGTCCCTGAGCTGTTCAAGACATTGGGCCGGCTACGCCCACGAACGACCAAGATGAAGCGCCGCCTTCTGACGGCCGGCTGTCCCGAGCAGCCGGCTGCCCGAGGACAGCCGAGCTCCAGAAGACGGCATCAAGACAGGCCGACTCCTCCCAGGCGGCCTCCAGAGAGGCCGGCTCCTGGCGGTTGGCCCACGGCGCCCTCAGAGTTTGCGCCTCCATTAAAAGAGACGAGACAGGGTGAGGCTACAGTGAAGCCCATCCCCCCTGTATCCAGGGCAGGACATGGCCACGGTGCTCCGTACGGGCGGAGATCTCCGCCCGGCGCGGCACTGTCGCCACTCCGCCCTTGACGTCACCCCTGACATGCAGAACCCTGTTTCCACGATGGCCTGTCAGTACGGCCTGCAGGCGGCGGGCCCTACCAGACAGTGAGAGCCCAGAGGACGGCGGGAGTCTGACCAGTCGGACCTGAGGGAGGCCGGCCTCAAGCAGGCGGCCATCACCTCCCTCGGGGTCCGCGCGCCATTAACCAGATGGGACACGGAGTGGCTACAGTGATCTCCCGCCAGCGGATGGGACGGTAGCCATTGTACCCCTGGGGGGGTAGGCCTATATAAGCCCCCCCCAGGGCACCCATGTAAGGGGTGGAGAGACCAGTTAGACCTAGACTCACTCAGAGGGAGGAGAGAGCCAGCCTTGCTTTCTTCTACCTCTGGCATACAGCTCGAGGAGCACCATTGTACTCACTAGTGCCTTAGTGATCATGCGGAGACCCCGCAGAGCAGGACTAGGGGTGTTATCTCCCCGGAGAGCCCCGAACCTGGGTAAAGCGCGCTGGCGATCGTGTCTATGCCACATCCCGCTTCCAGGCACCGGCGACGTTCTACTAGCTCCCACCATGATAAGCCATCCCTTGGCATATGTCGCACCCAACACCCGACATTTGGCGCCCACCGTGGGGCTAGGTGCACCGTCGTCCGGAGATCTGTTCTGGACAGGAACCTTGTTCCTTCCTGGCGAGCACAGCCAACCCGGCACGCTAGACGGTGTCTACGCCGACGCGCTGCGCGGCGTGGAGGTCGTCTGCGCGGCAAGTTGCCTCGCCGATCTTGTTGGCAGGATCCGCCTTCCCGACGAGCCCTTATCTGACGCAGGCGCGGATGACCCCGAGAGCCGCCTCGTCGACCTCCTCGACCAGCTCCACGTCGGCAGCGAGCCTGCTGCGGACTTGGAGTCGGTTGGTTCCTCCGACCCGATGCTTGTCGATTCCGACACGGCGTCGCTCGACACATTCCCCGCCAGCGTGGTGGTCTACGACGAGCCGCTCCCTCGCGCGGACGGTGGCGGAGGCACCGTCACGGAGGTGCTTGTCATCGGGCATGGCGAGCACTCTGGCGGAAGTGGCCAGGACCCGCTGCAGGCGGCAATGCGGGACCTGTCCGCGTCCGTAGCACCCGGTGCGAACGGCGAAACGCTAGAAGCGTGCCGTGTCACGCTCCTCGACAGCGCCAACAAGTTGGCGGCCATGAGACGCCTCACCGAGGCTTACCACCGCGAGGTCGACCGCGCCGTCTGTGGCACGCCGGCTGACGGCGAGCCCAGCCGCGCGGGCACGGTCCGACAGCGTGGTGCGGCCATCGCCAGCATGTTGGGGGCCGACCGCCCAGTCTATTCCACGCCAATGGAGAACCTGCGCGCCGCCCAGGCGGCGGCAGAAGAGCTAAACCACCTAGAGGGCGACGAGCAGCGCTGCATGACGGAGCGCGTCCAACAGCTTATCGATGCGGCCGCCGCGCAGCAAGAAGCTGGCCGCCGCATGATGGAACCCAGCTTACCGGCCGGGAACCTTCCCCCTCGCCGAGAGCACGGCGCGACCTCCCGGACGCCGACAAACGGCGCCCGCGACGAAAGAGACCCAGAGCCGGCTGCTAGCCGCAGCCGCACCCGCATCTCTATTGAGCGCGGCCAAGACGGCCGCCCACGAGCAGTGGAACGGCGGGATGGTCGTCCGCCTCCCCCACGCCGGGAAAGGCGCGCCTCCCTGCCGCCTGTCGACCACCCGACACTCGGCAACCGCCTTGGCCGCCGAGAAGGAGTCGGGGAGAACGATGCCCACCACCGAATCGACCGCCTCAACCGGTCCCTGGCGCTAGAAGAAGAAGACGCATTGGGTCTGCCTTGCTTTGGCCCCCACATCCGTGACGAGCCCTTCCCCAAAGGGTTCACTCTCCCAAGAGATACGCCCAAGTACAACAGCTCTGTGAAGCCGGAAGATTGGCTAGTCGACTACTCCACAGCCGTCAGCATAGCGAACGGCAACAAGCGTGTCGCCGTGAAGTATGTTCCGCTCATGCTCCAGGGCACGGCCCGGACGTGGCTGAACAGCCTCAAGCCCTATAGCGTCAACAGCTGGCTGGACTTCACCGAAGTTTTCATCCGCAACTTCACCAGCACCTACAAGCGGCCTCCCAAGCCTCGCCAGCTCTCTCTGTGCGTCCAAGGCTCGAGCGAGTCCACCCGCGAGTACTTGACGCAGTGGGCCGAGCTACGCAACTCCTGCGAGGGGGTTCATGAGGTGCAAGCCATCGAATACTTCACCGCCGGGTGTCGAGAGGGCACCCTGCTCAAGCATCGGCTCCTCTGCGATGAGCCGGCCACCCTCGACGAGTTGCTGATCATAGCGGACAAGTACGCCACGGCCGACTCCTCCATGAAGGTGGAGAATCAAGTTGATGCATCCGGCAAAGTGGCTCCTCAAGCTCCTCGAGCCCCGGCTGGTGACTCCAGTCGACGGCAGCAGCAAAACGACAACAAGCGCAAGGCGCCACAACCGGCTTCTACGAGCCGGCAGGTGGCGACAGTCGAAGACCAGCAGTCGGAAGGGCAGCCTCCTCCCAAGTGCCAGAAGGGCGGCAAGCCCAACTGGTTGCCCGCCTTCTCATACGAGCAGACTCTCGATGCACCTTGCAAGTTTCACAGCGGCGCGAAGCCGTCCAACCATGCCACTCGGAGGTGCCACTGGCTCACCAGGATCGCCAAGGGCGACGGACTCCTGCCTCCTCCGCCTGCCGGCCTGCCGCCTCCTCCTCCCCAGCAGCCGGCGGTTCGGCCAGTCGGAGAGATCCAAGACGAGTAACCTGAAGAGCAAGGAGCCTACGTCGTCTTCACCAGCGTGACTGACGATAGGCGCAGCCAGCGTCAGCAGCACTAGGAAGTGAACGCTGTCGTTTCTAAAGCTCCGGAATTCATGCACTGGTCGGAGAGGCCGATCAGTTGGAGCCGATCTGACCACCCGGAGGTGATGCCCGCTCCGGGCTCTTATGCCCTGGTGTTGGATGCCACCTTCGCAACGGAAAGGCGGGCTGCTTGTTTTTCCCGAGTTCTAATAGATGGCAGCAGCAGAATCAACATCCTCTACCGTGACACCATGGAGAAGTTGGACATCAAAGAGAAACAGCTCCAGCCCAGCCGGACTGTCTTCCATGGCATTGTGCCTGGCCTGTCCTGCTCGCCGATCGGCAAGATCAAGATAGATGTCCTTTTCGGGGACAAGGATCACTTCCGCCGAGAGCCAATCTGGTTCGAGGTGGTTGATCTTGAAAGCCCCTACCACGCGTTGCTTGGCCGGCCCGCCCTGGCCAAGTTCATGGCGGTCCCCCACTACGCCTACCTCAAGATGAAGATGCCGAGCACCAAGGGCATTATCACCATAGCTGGCAACTACCAGAAGTCTGTCGCCTGTGCCACTGCCAGCAGCCAGCTGGCCGAGTCCCTTGTGATTGCTGCCAAAAAGCGGCTCCTTGACCGGGTTGTGGCAATGGCAGGCAAGCAGCCAGAAATGTCGCCACAACCTAAGGAGTCAGAAGCTGAGGGCTCGTTCAAGCCGGCCAAGGAAACAAAGAAGATACCCCTGGACCCGGAGCACCCGGAGAAGTATGCTGTCGTTGGTGCAAACCTTGACAGCAAATAGGAAAGCGAGCTCGTCAATTTCCTCCGTGAGAATCGGGACATCTTTGCATGGTCCCCTAAAGACATGCCGGGTGTTCCGACAGATTTCGCCGAGCACAAGCTACATGTCCGACCTGGTGCCAAGCCAGTCAGGCAGCCCTTGCACCGCCTGTCAGAAGAAAAGAGAGGAGTCATTGGAGAAGAAATAGCCCGGCTTCTAGCAGAAGGCTTCATTATGGAAGTGTTCTTCCCAGAATGGTTATCCAACCCCGTCCTTGTGCTGAAAAAGAATAAAAAGTGGCGCATGTGTATTGATTATACCAGCCTCAACAAAGCTTGCCCTAAAGATCCAATTGCTCTGCCAAGAATTGACCAAGTGATAGACTCCACAGCCGGATGCGAGCTATTGAGTTTTTTGGATGCATACTCAGGGTACCACCAGATCAAACTAAGCCCGGCCGACAGGCTGAAGACCGCCTTCATCACACCGTTCGGAGCCTTCTGCTACCTGACCATGACGTTCGGCTTGAGAAATGCCGGCGCCACGTTTCAGCGTTGCATGCAGAAGTGTCTCCTAAAGCAACTCGGCAAGAACGCCCATGTCTATGTGGACGACGTTGTGGTGAAGACAGAGAAGCGTGGCACCCTGCTGGAGGACCTTAAGGAAACCTTTGAAAACTTGCGACGTTTTCAAATCAAGCTCAACCCGGAGAAATGTGTCTTTGGAGTACCAGCCGGCCAGCTTCTTGGCTTCCTGGTCTCAGAGCACGGCATCAAGTACAACCCTGCGAAGATCAAAGCCATCGAGAAGATGGAGGCACCCACCCGACTGCTGGATGTGCAAAAATTCATCGGCTGCTTGGCATCCATCAGCCGTTTCATCAGTCGGCTGGGCGAGAAGGCTCTTCCCCTGTACCAACTCATGAAGAAAACCACCTTTTTCGAGTGGAATGACAAGGCGGACGAAGCTTTTCTCCAGCTCAAAAAGATGTTGACCAATCCGCCTGTCCTGGCAGCTCCGACTGCCAAAGAGCCAATGCTTCTCTACATCGCCGCCACCAGCCGTGTGGTTAGCACAGTCATAGTTGTGGAACGCAAAGAAGATGGCAAAGCATTGCTAGTCCAGAGGCCGGTGTATTACCTGAGTGAAGTATTGTCCGCCTCCAAGCAGAACTACCCTCACTATCAGAAGATGTGCCACGGCGTGCATTTCGCCGCCAAGAAGTTGAAGCCATACTTTCAAGAACATCCAATCACGGTTGTTTGCACCGCCCCGCTTGCGGAGATCATAGGCAGCAGAGATGCATCGGGCCAAGTGGCCAAGTGGGCCATCGAGCTGGCCCCCTACACCATCTTCTACCAGCCTCGCACCGCCATCAAATCCCAGGCGCTGGCCGACTTCCTCGTCGACTGGGCCGAGACCCAGTACCTGCCGCCAGTTCCAGACTCCACCCATTGGCGAATGCACTTCGATGGCTCGAAGATGCGCACCGGTCTGGGAGCCGGCATCGTCCTCACCTCTCCCAAAGGCGACAAGCTCAGATACACGCTGCAAATCCACTTCGCCGCCTCCAACAACGTGGCCGAGTATGAAGCACTCTTACACGGGCTCCGGCTTGCCAAGGAACTCGGCATTCGCCGGATCCTGTGCTACGGTGACTCCGACTTGATGGTCCAGCAGTCGTCAGGCGACTGGGACGCCAAGGATGCAAACATGGCGAGCTACCGCTTCCTCGCCCAGCAACTCAGTGGATACTTTGAAGGGTGCGAGTTCCTCCATGTGCCAAGAAACGACAACGAGCAAGCCAATGCCTTGGCACGGATCGGCTCCACCCGGCAAGCAATACCAGCCGGCGTCGCCCTACAACGCCTCCTCAAGCCGTCTATCAAGCCGTCACCAGAATCAGACTCCATCTTCGTGCCAACTCCCCCCAAGGGAGACGGATTCGACTGGAGGACCCCTGCAGCAGTCGCACCCGGCCCGGGGACTCCACAACCCGGCCCGGGGGCTGCGGCAGTCGGCCCGGGAACTTCACCAAGCGACCCGAGGGCTGCAGCAGTCGGCCCGGGGACTTCAACAACGCAGCAAGATGCCGTTGGCTCCACCCTGCCACCTCCCAACCCAACCGCCCTAGTATCAGTGGCCGTGATGACGGTGGATGAAGTCGAAGCACCATCATGGGCACAGCCCATCCTCAACTTTCTGATAAACAAGGAGCTGCCGACCGATGAAATCTCGGCCCGACAAGTGCAACGTCGGGCAGCAACATACACCGTTGTTAACAGAGAACTTGTGAGGCGTAGTGTCACTGGTGTGTACCAGCGCTGCGTGGAGCCGGAGAAAGGCCAAGCAATCCTCAAAGATATCCACCAAGGCGAGTGTGGTCACCACGCGGCTTCAAGATCACTTGTTGCCAAAGCTTTCCGCCACGTTTTTTTCTGGCCAACTGCTCTAGAAGACGCCAAAGACTTGGTCCAGAAATGTAAGGGGTGCCAGAAGTTCCGCTCCAAGCCACATTTGCCGGCTTCGGCACTCAAGACCATCCCCATCGCCTGGCCCTTTGCCGTCTGGGGGCTGGACATGGTCGGACCATTCAAGACAGCCCGCGGCGGCATGACTCATCTACTTGTCGCCGTGGACAAGTTCACCAAGTGGATAGAAGCCAAACCAATCAAGAAGTTGAATGGTCCAACCGCTGTGACTTTCATCGCAGATATCACCACCCGGTATGGCATACCACACAGCATCATCACCGACAACGGCACAAACTTCGCCAAGGGTGCCTTGGCTCGCTTTTGCGCGACGCAGGGCATCCGACTGGACTTAGCGTCCGTCGCCCATCCGCAGTCAAACGGCCAGGTGGAGCGAGCAAACGGCCTCATCTTGTCTGGCATCAAGCCCCGGCTGGTCGAGCCTCTGGAGCGATCGGCCGGCTGTTGGCTCGATGAGCTGCCGGCCGTCCTCTGGAGCCTGCGTACAACTCCAAACAAGTCAACCGGCTTCACGCCCTTCTTCCTCGTCTACGGTGCCGAAGCCATCATCCCGACGGACATAGAATTCGACTCCCCTCGAGTCACCATGTACACTGAGGAGGAGGCAAAAGAAGCACGAGAAGACGGCGTCGATCTGCTGGAAGAGGGCCGGCTGTTGGCACTCAGCCGGTCCGCCATCTACCAGCAGAGTCTGCGCCGATACTACAATCGGAAGGTCAAGCCAAGATCTTTCCAAGAGGAAGACCTTGTGCTCCGGCTGATCCAGCGAACAGCCGGCCAGCACAAGCTCTCGGCACCTTGGGAAGGCCCCTTCATCATCAGCAAAGTTTTGGGCAACGACTCCTACTAACTGATCGATGCTCAGAAGCCCAGAGCACGCAAGATAGACGACTCTGGCAAGGAGACAGAGCGGCCGTGGAATGCAAACCTCCTTCGAAAATTTTATAGTTGATACAGTATGTACCACGCTACCTTTCGTATTAAGTACAGAGACTCAGGGTCCCCCGAGATGAACTCGGGGACTACCCTCTTTTACCTGCGTAATGAATATTATGCCTATGAATGTGTCATTTCTTTATTTCGCCTGGCACCGGGTTCGACCAGTCGGCCCGGGGGCTCGCCGCCTTGTACTATGTGGCGCTTCCTGCAGCCGGACAAGTAGTGAGGTGGCACCTCAACTTTCTCCTACCCAAACCACAGCTCGCAGAGCGACTGTCCGATGGGCAGGGGTTAAAAGTAGAAAAGGTATCCGCATGAAAAATGGCTAAGGACCCAAAGCACGCACATAGTTCAGGCCGGCTTCCGCCTCATTGACCGGCTGCGGAGCAGCCGGCGGCCGGCTTCTACTTATCTTACTAACGCTCTACTCGGCTAAGTACTTGCTCTCCCGAAAGTGGCTAAGTAATTGACCCAGCCGTAGTCTGCAGAGCGGCTGTTTGGCTGGCAAGACAGCAGCCAAGGGAGGGCGGCAAAGGAAAAAAAAAGGCCAAGGAGCGGTAGGCAAGAAAAGTCAGATCTCGGCGAGAGCGCAGCTTATGTAGGAGAGCATCTACATGTCAATAGGCCCTTGGCCAGCATTCAACAGAGTTTGACATACACCCCGTGGGTGGAATTGTGCGAATTTAACAAAGTTTGTCGAGACTGATAAAACAGGAAAAATAAAAGACAAGTCGGCGGCCTAGGGAACGACAGAGGGGTCCGACTGGTGGGCGGAGTCGGTAGTGCCGGTTGGTGGAGCGGACGGCTGGTTAGTCTCCGCTTGGTCGCCTCCAGCAGCAGTCGGCGCACTTGAGCGCGGCTCGTTATTTGAGGCACGATCAAGCGGAGACTGGTCGTCCGCCCCGACCTCCGGCATATCTTCTTCGCTCTCCCCGTCCTCCTTGCCTTCCCCCTCGCCGCTGGAGTCGATCATCTCGGCCGAGTCTTCGTCGTCCTCCGGGTTCAGCCCGAACCACTCCGGCGGTGCCTCGGCACCATCCTCAGCCAGCTCGGGAACAAAGATGTCGGTGTTGGTGTACTCGGTGGTCGCCGCTGCCCGTCTGACAAGATCGCGCTCCACCGCCACCAGCTCCTCTTGGGCCTCCTGCCGAAACGTGGTCAACTGGGCTAGATTTAGCCCAGGGTACCACGCCTTGACGAATTCCAAGGCCCGGCGCGCGCCAGCTCGGGCTGAGGAACCCTTCCAAGCTTCAAGTCGGCCAGCCGCCACCTCAAGCCAGTCGGCAGTACGACTGGGAGTGCGCGGAGCCGGCATGTCCGGCCAAAGGGCAGAGATCGCTTGGGCCCCGACACGCTGAAGACGGCGCAGCATCCGATGAGCCGGCCGAAGACGGGCCTAGATGCTGAGAAGTCGTTCGCTAAGGGTCCGGGGGGCGTCCACGGCGATCGTCGCGCCTTCCGCCCTCCGCCCTTCGCGATCGGCCTCGATGGCCTGATTGGCAGCACCAGAGTGACCAGGGAAGAAGTCTGCTCAAACAGAAAGCAAAAAAGCAAAAAGCCAAAATTAGAAACAAGAAGCCGGCCTGATCAGAAGCCGGCAGCTCGAAGAAAGAATAAAGAAGGAAGCTCACCGTCAACCATGTCTTCAATCTCGCCGAAAACGACAGTCAGCATCACCTCCTTATCAGTCCAGGCGGAGCGTTCGGTCTCGAACTCAGCAAGGAGACTGGCCTCCCTGTCCTCCGCCTCCCTCTGGGTCTTCTTGAGAAGCTCCGCCTGTTCTGCCAGTTGTGTGACCAGCCGGTCACGCTCTTCGGCCAACTTGCTGCAATCTGCCTCCTTGACACGCAGCGTGGTGTTGGCTTCGCCCAGCTGCTGCTGTAGGGTGGCGGTGGCCCCTGCAAGAAGGGAGAAAGAAAAAGATACCGACAGTCAGCAGGAAAGAAGCACAGTGACCGGGGAGATCCGGCCCGACTGCTCAGCAGTCGGCCCGAATCTCGGGGACTACAGCCCTCGGGTGCGCCAGCGCACCCCCGCAGAGAAAGAAAACAAAGACTTACGCCGGCTTTCCGACAGGTCGGTGGTCCGTTGAGTTAACTCCTGGACGTTGGAGTTGAAGATGGTCGCACGGAGGTTGTGATAATCCTACAATGAAGACATCAGATGATGTTAGTACTCAGAGCTTGCCAATTAAAGTTCCGGGCCGCCTGCTCAACAGCCGGCCCGAAACTTGGGGACTACACCCAGTGGGTGCGCCAGCGCGCCCCCACAAGAGAAGTATAAAAGTTAAAGATGGAGAAGCGAGAAGCATACCCGGACGGCCGCTCGCGACTCCAAGAACGCATTATTTCAATGCCTAAGAGCGTCGGCCTCGACTCGGAACTTGGCCTGGACGTCTAGGATCGCCCGGTTCAGAGGGCCCGTCCCGCCTACCCGCACCCAACCAGCGGGCGCAGCGCTGGTCGCCTCGGCGTCCGGGATCGAAGAGCTCGCGGTGCCGACTTCCTGCGGGCGTGGTGCCGAGGCCGCCTTCGCAGGACGGCGGCGCGTTGGTATGCGAACCTCGGGAGTCGGGCCTGTCCCCACCTCGCCTTCGGTTGGCGGCGCTGGTGGGTCAGCCAGCCGCGTGTCCCGCGCTCCCCCTGACGACGATGATGGAGGCACGACCATGTCCGGCATGACGACATCGCCGCCCTCCCTCTCCATGATCGGGTGCTCATCGCCGGCATCCCCTATCGGCGCCATGTACTCTGGTGGTGGTGGCGCGGAGCTCAGGGGGACGACGAATAACGCCGACTGGCGGCGCGCGGCTTCTTCGGCCCGATCCTTCGCCGCGGCGGCAGCCTCGGCCTCCGCCGGCTTCTCCAACGCGGCGGCTTCCGCCTTGTCCGCCCCCGCCTTCTCCTTACGGGCGGCCTCCAGCTCCTCGCGCGCCTCCCGCGCGTTCCGATCCTGCGCCTCCCGGAGGTCGGTGGCCGGATCGATTCGCCGGGTGGTGGTGGAAGTCTCCGCCGACCCAATGATGGACGCGGCGTCGGACCGCTCGAGAGAAAGCGGAGATCTACGTTGCGCAAGACAAAGAGAAATTAGAAGAATATTGGCATAAAGGAAGGGAAAAGTATGTGAGGAAGTCGGTACTCACGCGGAAACCATCCGCGGCTCCTTCACCGCCTTGCGGAAGCGGACGGCTTTCGCGGCCGCCTCGTCCCGCCTGGTCACCGCTACCGAGCCCTTGGGCCTCTTCGGCCGGCTGCCGAACTGGCTCGGCGCGGCCCGGCGCTTCTGCACACCGCCTCGGGCAACCGGCGCGGCAGACGAGCTCGCGCCCTGCTGATCGGGCCCCGGCTGGCGGCGCGGGGCGACCTCTTCCGCGTCGTCGTCCGGCCAGTCCTCGAGGCCGGCCCCGAGCCCCGAGCCGCCTGCCTCGCCGCCCCCTCCCACGGCGTCGTCGTCCAAGGAGGCCGCCCCCAAGTCGGGGTCGTCCACATCGCTCTCCGCCCGGTCGGGGAGAAATCGACGCTCCGGCCCCGCGGCGCCGGCCGCCGGCTGGAGGAGGGGGCTCTGTTCGAAAAGCCGATTGATCGAGTCGGCCAAACAGAACTCGGCAACGGAAAAAGAGAAGTGGAGGAAACTTACCATAGGCGGGGAGTCGGCGCGTGAGTACGGCTCCTTCCCGAACCGCCACTCCTCCGTGAGCTTGCAGTTCACAAGATAGTTCACCATATGAGCCACCTCAGCGTGAGGCATCTCCTTGGAGCACAGCCGGCTTGGGTCCCAATGCCCACTCATCTGACAGATCATATGAGGGCGGCCCTGGAGCGGGAGCACCCGCCGTGCCACAAAGGCGGCCAACAAGTCGGGCCCGGTCAGGCCCTCCGGCTGTGTCAGCACACGGGGCCACGCGATGGTGGCGGCTCCAGAGGGCGATAGCGTCCTGGCCCGATACGACCAGGTGGGCCGCCTCCTCGCCGGCGGGCCGGCTACGTAAGCCGGCAGGTTGACCCAGTCGCCCTCCGCGAAGACGCTCTTCACGTAGAAGTACGACCGCTGCCACATCTTCACCGACTGGATCAGCGTGATGGCAGGAAATGGATTGTCGGCTGCCGGTCTCCGCATCGCGATGAAGGCGCCGCATTGAGCCGGCACGCCCGCGGTGACGGTACCGAGCTTGGTGTAGAAGAATTCCCCCCAGAGCTCGATGGTGGGGAGCACGCCGAGGAAACCTTCGCACAGAGTGACGAAGGCAGACAGCAGCACCACCGTGTTCGGGGTGAGGTGGTGCGGCTGGAGGTCGTAGAATTCGAGGAAGGCCCGGAAGAAGCCGCTCGCCGGCAGGCCGAGGCCGCGCAAGCAGTGCGAGCGGAAGACGACCCGCTCGCCCTCCTTCGGCGCCGGCGAGATCTCCTGCTCCGGCGTGAGGCGGACCTTCACGTAATCCTTGCCGGGCAACCGCCGCGTCTGGCGGAGGAACTCGATGTGATCTTCGTGGACGACGGAACCATCCCAGGCACCGGAGCGCGCCATGGAGGCGAGGTTGACGGAGAAAGCGCGGCAACGAGCTACGGCGGCGCCTCGGCTGGGCGTGGAGATGCGGCAGCAGCAGAGGAGGAAGAAGATGAAAATGGGGGAGAAGGGCGCGCGTGCTCTGTCGCTCCCCCTCCTCCCCCTACTTATAACCCCCGGGCTACGAAGCCGAGGGGGCGTGGCGTGGGGTCATGGGATTAACTGCGCCCGCAACCCCACGACCCCGCGTTTATTTCGCAAAGTTACTGCGCCGTAACTCCCTCAGGAATCGTAACCGCTCGCCTCGGCCGCGGCGGATCCGCCTGCGCGCCGAGGCCTGGTAGTGGCGGGCCCGGCCTGCTGTCACGTCCCATCGTGAGCGTGGGCTGGCAGGCAGGCCCAGCTCGCTAGCGCCATGTGGCGTACTTGCAGCGGGCGGCGGGCCTAGAGGCTTGGCAAGCACGCCACTTGGTTCCCTTCCTGATGTTTCGAAAACATCACCCATAGCCGCCCAGGCGCGTCCGACCCCCCGACAAGGCGGCGCGCCGGGGGTCGGATTCAAGAAGAGCACTCTGAGAAGGAAACTGTTGAGGCTTCTCGACTAATCGGCCGCGACGCCTCATCAGCTTCGGTGACTACTGTCGGAGTAATGGGCCACGGGTAGCCTAACCCGAGTCCCTGAGCTGTTCAAGACATTGGGCCGGCTACGCCCACGAACGACCAAGATGAAGCGCCGCCTTCTGACGGCCGGCTGTCCCGAGCAGCCGGCTGCCCGAGGACGGCCGAGCTCCAGAAGACGGCATCAAGACAGGCCGACTCCTCCCAGGCGGCCTCCAGAGAGGCCGGCTCCTGGTGGTTGGCCCACGGCGCCCTCAGAGTTTGCGCCTCCATTAAAAGAGACGAGACATGGTGAGGCTACAGTGAAGCCCATCCCCCCTGTATCCAGGGCAGGACATGGCCACGGTGCTCCGTGCGGGCGGAGATCTCCGCCCGGCGCGGCACTGTCGCCACTCCGCCCTTGACGTCACCCCTGACAGGCAGAACCCTGTTTCCACGATGGCCTGTCAGTACGGCCTGCAGGCGGCGGGCCCTACCAGACAGTGAGAGCCCAGAGGACGGCCGGAGTCTGACCAGTCGGACCTGAGGGAGGCCGGCCTCAAGCAGGCGGCCATCACCTCCCTCGGGGTCCGCGCGCCATTAACCAGATGGGACACGGAGTGGCTACAGTGATCTCCCGCCAGCGGATGGGACGGTAGCCACGCTCCCCTAACCAAGTCTGCGTCACCAACGTCACGGCCACGTACCGGACCAGTCGGCGGGGCCCACCCGGCGGCGGGCCCCAGCTGCCGGCGGAGAAGCCGGCGGCCAGAGACACCGACGACCGGGCCCTACGCCCGACCAGATTACCATTGTACCCCTGGGGAGGGGGTAGGCCTATATAAGCCCCTCCAGGGCACCCATGCAAGGGGTGGAGAGACCAGTTAGACCTAGACTCACTCAGAGGGAGGAGAGAGCCGGCCCTGCTTTCTTCTACCTCTGGCATACAGCTCGAGGAGCACCATTGTACTCACTAGTGCCTTAGTGATCATGCGGAGACCCCGCAGAGCAGGACTAGGGGTGTTATCTCCCCGGAGAGCCCCGAACCTGGGTAAAGCGCGCTGGCGATCGTGTCTACGCCACATCCCGCTTCCAGGCACCGGCGACGTTCTACTAGCTCCCACCATGATAAGCCATCCCTTGGCATATGTCGCACCCAACACCCGACAACATGCGTGATTGGGAAACTCACATGCAACTGCAAAATGATTTGGTTGAGCATATGTGGGCTCATGTTGGCAACCAATAGATGTATCTTTTTTATTTGGCTTGCAAAACTATGTGAGACTATTTTATTTTTATTCGGCTTGTAAAACTATGCTATTTATTTGGTTGAAACTATGCTATTTATTTGGTTGTGAGCTATATGTTGAACATATGTGCTATTTGTTGAAAAAGGGCGGCCAGCCGGCCACGCCGGCATATATGGGTCGGCGCGTTGGACGCGCTGCCGACCCAAATATCAAACAGGGCAAACGCCGAAAGAGCGGCCGACCCAAACAAACAAAAAGCGGACAAAAACACCGTCCGTTTGGACGGCGCATTGGAGTTGCTCTAAGATCGCTATAGACTTGTTTATTGAATCAACAAAAGTACACAGCGAACGACCTTTTTACTAGAATTCGGTACGAGTATGGCTCCAGCCAGTTGCCCTAGATTTGCATTCTTCCTTACTCCCTCTATTTTAAAATATAGTGCTTCCTCTATTTTCGAGCTTCAATTTTAACTATAAATTTAATCAACGAGATCGATTGCGGCGGGAGCAAACTTAAGCGTTCTCCAAGTCCAGGGGCTCTTCATGGACCGAGAAAGGCAAACAAACAGGCACATATGACATGGTCACGCAAGTCAATGGTAGCAGGGTAACCAGAATAAGAAAACCATTAACCCAGTCCCACCACGTACGTACCAGAAGAGCCGCACCCGCACAAGTAGCAATTGGTCGTTTGCTACCAGTACCTAGGCCCGGCGCCCAACGCAGCCACTGAGTATCAACCTCGGATTACCCTGTTGTTTATCTGCACATGATGCAAATTGTGTTCACTATTAGATTGATTAATTTCATATCTGCTGAGACGCGCGACAAAACTAAACCCGGCCGGCCAAGTGAGTCCCGGCTGCAGATGCAGCATGCATGTGAGCTGTGAGGATACCTTTTGGTACCTTTTGTGGTAGTAAGTAAGAGACGTATATATATATATATATATATATATATATATATATCGTGATTTCGCGGCACCTTCGTTTCATCCCTGTGCGCATGTGAGGATTTGTCGGCGCGGATGATGAGAAAGACAGCGAGCTGGTAGTGTGTCTGCGGTTAATTATCCACTTGGCGACAGGGATCGCGTAGCTTTCTTGCCTGCTAGCCGAAAGCGATATATATGGCACGCCTCTCTTGGAGGAACACAGTGTGAACATGCCTCCTGGCCTTGTTAGGCTGATTAATTTAACCTAGTCTAACGTGGCCCATTCGTGCACTAATAAGCTGGACAGCATGATTAACCTAATTCCGCTCCACGTTCGGCATGAATACTGAGAGTTGCATATGTGTAGCCGCGCCAGCTAGTTAGCCATAATCATCAGTTTGGCTTAAGCATTTTGGTACACATCTCAACCTCCTTTACTTGCAGCTCGTAAGGTGCTAATTAAGCTTATAAAACTGTAATGTAAGGAAACATGCATGTTATGATCTACCGAAGCATGCACAGCGCCGCGCTTCAGTGGTGACAGATTGATTAAGCTTAAACAAGGCTAGTTTTGTTATTATGCTAGTCACAATGTATTAGTATCATACACACTATCTACTCCCTCCGTCCCATAATATAAGATGTTTTTTATTTTTGCTAAGATGACACACAACTAGTAAATGAGAAAAGAGAGAATTGAATATCATGATGTGATACAGTATCATATTAAATGATGTAGTAGTATATGTCATACTTCCTCCGTAAAGAAATATAAGCGCATTTAGATCACTACTTTAGTGATCTAAACGCTCTTATATTTGTTTACAAAGGAAGTACATTGCAATAAATAATGTCACTATACAACAAAGTTATGATTCTATACAATGTGGAGATGGATCACACACTATCATATGCGATATATGATGATTTTCATTGTGACCAGCTTTAGTCGGGTTTTTTGCGGGATAGCTTTAGTCGGGTATGAATCGCTAAGACTGTCTGTCCGAGTTTATTTCTGTGACATTCTTTCTTGGTGTTATATTATGACCTCCGAAGTACTGCCTTGGCATATATACGGATACTTAATCGAATATGTCAATTGTAAAATTTCCTGGTCAGGCTTCTCTTCGCCCAGAGTTAATAACGTAAACACCCCAATACTCTGCATATCACCATATGTGTACTAGGACTAGAGGAGTACTACAATACAGGTAGCAGGAGGTGATATTGCGTGTGTTGGTAGGAGAAAAGAAAAGTTGGGGAGCAGCGGTGCATGGAGATCCGTGCGTGGCAGAGCGAGGCAGCTTTTGTGTGCACGTGGGATTGGACTTGTCCGAGACCCACCAGCCAATTCAACTCATGATGAGTTGCCACCTGGACCATGCTGACTCGGACTTGGTGTCCCCGTCATCAAACGCAAAGGATCCGCTCCGCTCCGCATCCGAGGCGCGTTGCGGAACCACCTTTCTTGCTGGGCCTGGCAGCCCGGCCCGACTAGTTTAAATGTGATCAAATACGAAACTGAACTCGTCAGTGTAGTTCCATGCTTAATTGTTCAAGTATTACCCCTAGAAAAACTGTTCTAGTACTGGTCATTATTGTTTCTCACGTAGGAGTACATACATTATTTAGTCGATTTAACAAATTTCTGTTCGTTCCTGGTAGAATCCTTTTTCCCATGCATGCAGCTACCTTTTCACTTGTTTGTCCGTCGGCGTCGGCGTGAAGTTTGTAACGCGGCCCCGGCCGGCCGGTCAAAAAGATGGTCGTAGTCGGTTTTGGTTGTGGGTGAGTTAGTTAAAAAAAAGCAGGAAAAGATGACCGGCACGTCGCCTTTGCTGCCTGGTAGCCGGCACGGTGCCTAAGGAGAATAATGTGACGCCTCGCACTGGAACCTTTTTCATCTTTTGGGGGGTCTGCCACTGCCCATTTCCACTTGCATGCCACGCCGTTTGCTATAGGTAGCTTGCTAGGTTCCAACATCTCCGGTCAATGTACGTACTACGTGTGATGCACATCGGCAACCAGTTATGCGTTTGTCTTGAGCAGATCAGCAGGTTAGGCTGAATCGGAGCTGGCTAGCTAGCTCGGTTCTTCAGCTTAACTTGTGCCCTTGGGCGCTTGATCTCAGAGAAATGATGCCAACTGCCCAAGACTTCCTGGGCTCTAAACTTGAGTTTTGGAGTCCACTGTTACTAACGTATGCTACAAGCTGGGCACAGAGGAATGGAATAGATACAGTGGATTAGCGCGTGGCCCGCGCTAGCAGACAAATTAAGGAGAAGAAAAGCGCGACAAGGAGATCTGATCACTGGTCAAATTAGCCTAACTAACAGAAGAATGTGCACACCCCACCCATACGGATCTGATGTGCACGGGTGCACGAAGAGAATCTGTCTGACAATATCATGTGGTCCAGGAACAACCAAGCTAGTACTACTGTATAGTAAATTTATCTGTATAGTATAGCGATGCTTTTGTATTAACGTGTTATATTATGAGCTCCGAGGTGCCTGCCATGTCATGTCAAATCATGTCATCATGCAGAGTTAGCTGCTACAAACCCTGCTATAAAATGCAATCTCTACCTGCCCCCACTAAACACCATAGATGCAGTTCCAAGGACTCCCAAACTTCCATAACTAACACTTTGTTTAACTAGGCCGGGCGTGCAACCAAGCCTCCCAACATGGGATAGATACAGATGACAGGCAGTAGCGCTCCCACAACCCAAACCCTCTCGAGTCTCAACACTTTGCAGGAGCCAGATGGAACTTCAACCACGCACTGCCAGACATGAGTATTAATAACAATATAATTTAAGGCATTAAGCTGAACTAGAAGATACCCGGCGCGTTGCTGCGGAACATTATAGCATGCATTGTATTATGATTAAATATGAAGATAAATGGTTTTGTAAGTAAAGCAACATGAAATTGCAGCCATTTAAGAACGGTAAAGAAAGAAAACTGGAATTCATGAACATCGGTGTGCAACATTCTGTCGTGGACCCAGGACACAGATGACATGGTGCGTAGCCAGTAGATATTGGTAATTGAATTCAAAATCAAGGATACTACACATACATATACATAGGCTATACCAAAAAAAAGTCACTGTGCCGCTTTGTCCGTCCTTGTTAGATGTCATGATGGCAAGGAAGCTAAAGCTCTGGTGTGCCTAGAGGGAGCTCGCCTCGGTGCAGGTCATGTGGGTGTGCCCCTAACCATTGAAAATGATTGCAGCTTGGTTATTTCTGTTCTAAACAACAGAGGGCAGGACATGTCAACGATTGGTGCTATTTATTTCAGATCTGGCGTTTTCTGTCTGTAAATGTTTTCAGACCAGAAACTTTGTAGTCCATTAGATCGTGTCTTATGTTTGTGGAACTGGTACTGCAGTTGTGTGGAGATCCTAGAAAGCCAAGTAGCCAACGTGTTACACGCAGCCCCATCCATAAGAAGTCCACAGATTTAGCAAGAGCAGCGTAGAAGGAATCCATAGAGCAAAAGCGGCCCATAGACACCAAAAAGGCTACCAGTTTTCCAGTCTGGTCTGTTCTGTTGACAAAGTTGCTGCTCAGCACGCTCCAAAATCCAAAAATAGCTGAGAGAGTTAGAGAGGGAGTTGTAATCACATCTCTGAACGTAAAGAAGAACAGAGAATACGTGTGTACGCCTAAACGTAAAGAAGAACAGAGAATACGTGTGTACGCCTAAACGTGCAATGTATCACATCCTTGGAATTCAGAAGGTTCAGGAGGAAACATTGGCACATTGCTCTGCAAGGAGCCAGACAGATCAAACGGAGCAGAAAACTCTGGGTCGACGAAGATGGAGCGCCCCGGCGGCGCCTTGGTCCGATCGCCAAGCAGGCCATGGCTATAGCCGTCGCCGAGCCGCTTGATGCACCAGAGGTCCTCGGCGCTGAGGCGCGCCCAGAGCGGCACGCCAGCGTGGACGGGCTTGAGAGAACGACCTCGGTGGCCACCACCCGCAGCTGCTACGTCGGGCCATATTGTGCTCGTGCCGACACAGCGGGCGCTCCAACCTCGGCGCCCCCGGCCGGCGCCGCCCATGTCATGTAGGAAATAGATCCTGAACTGGCACAAGAGGTTCCGGGTGGAGGGTATCCGGATCAGAGCCATGGTGTCGCTCGCCATCGCCGCCGGTTCTACCCCAGCCATTGGCCGCAAACCCTAGAGGAGTCTTGGTTCTGCTGCGTCCGTCGCCGCGTGGGGTTTGTGTTGTTTCGGGAGAGATATAGATGGGGAAGGGGAGACGGGGCGGCCGGTTTGATTCGATCGCACGAAGACGTTACGATTGGAGGGCGGTTCGCTTCCGCTTCCGTGGGCCTTTCGCTTCAGCTTCTGTCGGCTGAAACAGGAGGGGCGTGGAGCGGTTGCTCAAAAAAAGGAGGGGTGTGGAGCGCGGGTGGTCGACTCTTAGCTGCTGATCTGAGCGGTCTGTAGTCAATCAAATAGCCGAAAATCAGCTAGTGGGGCTCCTATTTAGATATAGTAGATAATGTAGCATTGGGTTTTGATACAATGTTGTATGATACGTACTATAAAGACCTACTTTCTCCGTTCACTATTATAAGATGGTCGGAGTACTTTGTGTACACTATATATGGGTGTGCTTGGTTCGATGGACTTCAGGAATACCATCATCTGATCTCAAGGGCTGCAGGCGTCCCTCTCGCGTCGCTCCACCTCGAGCGACCGAGGGGGCAACCCTAGCCGCCGGCGCCCCAGGTCCCCTCGTCCCTCTTCTCCCCTCGCTGCCGCCGGTCCGCGCCGCCGGGCAAAGCCCGGTAGGTGCTGGCGGCGTGTGACGCCCCCGGCTTAATCGTGCCCTAATCATACATGCAAATGCACACGATCAAGCCTAAGGACTCACGGGAAGATATCACAACACAACTCTAAAACATAAATAAAGTCATACAAGCTTTATGTTACAAGCCAGGGGCCTCGAGGGCTCGAATACACAAGCTTGCGTACAAGCGTCAGCGGAATCATCAGATATCAGAGTACAGATATAAAAGAAAGCACAGAAAGGCCCTTAAAAGGCGGGGCAAAAGAAAAACACTACGATCGAAAGGCGCATGCCTCCTACCTGGGACCCTCCGATCATACTCCTGGTCGTCGGCAAGCTCGTAGTAGTACCCACCCTCAGGGAGTAGTAGCGATCATCGACGGGGGGCAGCTGCATCCGGGGCTCCGTCATCTGGTTGCGTCAAAAGGATATGGGGGAAAAAGAAAGCAAAGCAACCATGAGTACTCATCCGAAGTACTCAGCAAGCAAGGATCTACACTACATATGCAACATTATCAAAGGGAGGCTGTATATATGGACTGGGCTGCAGAAATGCCAGAATAGAGAGGAAAACCTAGTCCTATCGAAGACTAGCATCTTCAGCGGTCTTGCAGCAATAGAAGAGAGTAGAATAGTATAATATAATGTAGCAGTAATGATATCAACCTCACCCAGAGATCCTTTCTCGACTCCCTGTGAGAAAGCAATCCCAGAGCCATACAGTCATCAACCTCGTCCGGAGATCCCTTCTCGACTCCCTGCGAGAAGCAATCCCAGAGCCATAGTATCCAATTCTAATTGTATCAATCGGGATACAACTCCGAGTGTCCGTTACCGAGGATCCGTCTATGCATAGTTTAGTTCTTCCCTGCAGGGGTGCACCAACTTACCCACCACGCTCGCTTAACTCCAGCCGGTCACACTTCTTTGGGTCATGCCCGGCCTCGGCCAAACGACACACCGCAGCCCTACCTAAAGCTCAGCAGAGAGGTCCCCGCCGGTCTACATCCTAAGCACTCAGGGGTCTTGGGCCATCGCCCTGTGCACTCCGGGTCGTTGTGTGCAGGGTGGATACCAGCACCGTCTCGGATGGTCGGTACGATCCGACCGTGCCACAATGCTGAACTGGACGTCTGACAGAACTTTCGGCTGATGCCACGATGCAGAGTACCCATATTTATTCCCGCGTGATGGTTAGTGCTATCGGGCTAGAGGCCCACTCAAATCAAATATCCAAACCGTTAGTACCTTGGGGGTGCGGTAACGAGCAGAGACTCACGATCGATGTGACCCCATCGCCCCGTCTCGAGGACTTGCGGCAAGGGCCAAGAATGCTCGGCCACGCCTCGTATTCATCACTCGGGCACCATCCAGGCAACCCGTCTTCACGTCACACGCGGGTACCCCTCAGGGTCAACCCGCCTTTCCAGGTAACAATAGTACAATCCAAGTATCCGTGTGTCCATAACATCAAGGGAATCCGAGGTGTCACCCTCGTTGGATTCCTACACGATGTATCCGTCAAGGTGAACTCGGAGGAATCACCCTCGCTGGGTTCACACTTGAGGTGTTGTACGACGACGTCGTTATCGAAAGTGGTGAAGGAGGAATCACCCTCGATGACCACGACCGAATAGCTACTCTACAGAGTTAACATCAGAAGTGCTACAAGAGGTTTCACCCTCGGCACTCGATAGTAACGCTGCAGTGTCGTTACAACTAAGGGGGGTGATGTGCGGTGCCGGGGTCTAGTCTTCAATCCCGTTGATCGGGTCTTCGGATAATCCAGCGGGGCAGTCGGAACTAGTGGGGTCACTGATAGGTCTCTACCCAGCCTATACTAAGCAGTTTAGGATATGCAGGTAATTATCAACAGTAGGTTACAATAAACAGGCTATGCATCAGAATAGGTAAAGCAGTAGCAGCAGCAATTCTAATGCAAGCATGAGAAAATAGAATGGGCAATATCGGGATGTTCAAAGGGGGGGGGGGCTTGCCTGGTTGCTCGGCGGCAAGGGCAAGGTCGTCAATGGTGTCGTTGGGTTCCTGAGTTGTGTCGGTCTCGGGGACGACGTCGGTGTCGGGGTCTAACGAGAGAGAAGACGGGGGAGAAACAGTAAATACTAAGCAAACAAGTGCTACACAAAGTATAACATGACAATATGCAGTGCCGGGTGTGTTCTAACGTGTGGTTGCACATTACCGAGGAAGGAGGAATCCATCCGGGAATGTTTTCCCGGTTCCGGACATTTGTCAGACAGACGACCGGAGTGGAACGGTTCCATGTTCGGATAGTCAAGGACGTGTGACGGACGAACGGACTGCGTATTCGAATTCTTCTCGTCGTTCTGAGCAACTTTTATGTACAAAGTTTTTCGATCTGAGCTACGGATTATTTTATATGATTTTACAAAGTTTAAACAATATTCTGAAATTATTTAAATTATTAAAACAACATTATCCAGAATAGTGCGGGCTGACGTCATCATGATGTCAGCCGTCAACAGTGAGTTGACTGGGTCAATCTGACGTGTGGGTCCCACCTGTCATTCTCTGTTTAGGTTAATTAGGGTTTAGTTAAATTAAATACAGATTAATTAAGTTAATTACAGATTATTTAGTTTAATCAGATAATTAGTTTAATTAATAGAATTAATTAATTATTTATTTAGTTAATTAACTAATTAATATTTTTTTATTTATTATTAATTAATTTTCTTTTTTTTAATTCTTTTTGCTTTTATTTAAAAACGTTTTAGGGGCTAGGCCCCACATGTCATAGGGCGGGGGGGGGCACTAGCCCAGTGGTCAGTGGCATAGGGCCAAGCCCACGCGGCTGTGCATGCGCGCGTGCACAGGCGACAGCAGGCGCGCGCCGGCGTGGCTAGGCGCGGCCGAGCGCGGCGGCAACGGCCGTGGGCGGCCACAGCGGCAGCCGGCAGTAGCAGCAGCAGCCGGGCAGCGGCAGGGCGGCGCGGGAGCAGGTGCGCGTGGGGCGGAGCAGGTCGGAGGCGGCCTCGGTTGGGAGCGGCGGGGCGAGCAACAGCGGCAGCGGTGGCGCGCGGTTGGTGGCTACGGCGACAGCCGAAGCAGCGGCAGTAGCGGGAGGAGGCCGAGCGGCCGGCAGCGGCCACGCGCGCGCGGGGGTGAGGCCCGAGCATGGCGAGTGCGCATGGCGCGGCAGCAGCAGCGCAGAGCGGGCGGCAGCGGCGGGGCGCACGGGACGCGGGTGCGGGGCGAGCGCGCGGTGAGCGAGGCGAGGCCAAGTTGCGCGCGCGCGCGCGGACGGCGGGCGCAGGGCGCCGAGCGGGAGCAGAGAGGGGGAGGAAAGCATGCGCGACGCGGGTTCTCACCCCCGGTGTAGATGCACGGGGCGGCGAGGCTCGTTGGCGACCAGCGGGGAGGAGGTCGGGGACGCGTCGCCGGCGAGGAGGAGACGAGGAGGACGACAGAGCGACGCCGGGCGCGGGCGACGGCTTCGTTCCAGATCGGATCGGGGGGAACGAGTGGGGTTGGGGGTTAGGTTAGGGTTTGGGTGCGGCCAGGCCAAGGCCATATAGGCCAGGGGGTGCGCGGGGTGGGCAAGCCAGCTGGGCTGGTGAGTTGGGTCGAGGCCCAGCGGGGAGGGGGGTTTCTTTTCCTTCTTTTTTTTTTGTTTCTATTTTGTATTTTCTTTTGTCTTTTGTTTTTATTTCAAATGACTTTTGTAAAATATGAGACTGGTCCAAATATTAACAGTGCAAAATTAGTCACTGCTAGAAATTGGTTTGGTGTCCATATCTTTTTGTTTGGATTTTATTTAATTGAAAAAGGATTAAATAATGCTATTTTGCTGCTGTTTCTTGTTGTTTGAGTTATTTACAATTCCAATAAATGTTGCAATCATTTTTATAAATGCTATGGGAATATTTGCACCATGATTTCACATTTTAGTTTTCAGGTTTGGACAACTTTTATTTTTTTCACTTTAGTTTTAAATTTGAATTTTGAGTTAGGAGTTGAATGCAATATGATGAAAATGATGATTAGGCACTGAAAATCATGATGACAAGGCATAATCAAAAGGGTGATTACTGTAGCTAACCACTGGGGGTGTTACAAATCTCCTCCACTAACAAGAATTCTCGTCCCGAGAATTAAGAGGTAGAAGGAAAAAGTTCGGGGTATTCCGCACGAAGATTATCCTCGCGTTCCCAAGTGGCTTCATCTTCAGTATGATTTGACCACTGCACTTTGAGGAACTTTGTAACCTTATGACGGGTTCGATATTCAGCTCCATCGAGAATACGGATCGGATGCTCCTTATATGAAAGATCATCATGCAATTCGAGCATTTCATGGCCCACTGCTCGGTGCGGAGATTCCTTAAAGCATTTACGAAGTTGCGACACATGGAAGACGTCGTGGATATGAGAGAATTGCGGCGGCAACTCCAATTTATATGCCACCTGACCACGTCTAGCAATAATGCGGAAAGGACCAATGTAGCGCAGAGCTAGCTTGCCCTTGATTCCAAAACGGTGAGTGCCCTTCATAGGAGTGACACGAAGATAAGCTTGATCACCGGGTTGATAAGTCAAACCCCATCGTTTGCGATCATAGTTGCTCTTCTGGCGGTCCTGAGCCGCCTTGAGATTTTCTCGAATGATACGGACTTGCTCTTCTGCGTGTTGAATAATATTCAGACCCACGAGCGGTCGTTCCCCAGTTTCTGACCAATTCAGAGGGGTTCGACACTTACGTCCATATAGAACTTCGAAGGGGGCCATTTTCAAGCTGGCTTGATAGCTGTTGTTATAAGAGAACTCGGCATATGGAAGAGATTCTTCCCACTTCTTACCAAACGATATGACACAAGCTCGTAGCATGTCTTCAAGCACTTGATTGACTCGCTCAACTTGGCCTTGTGATTGGGCGTGATAAGCTGAACTCCAGGTGATATGAGTTCCCATAGCTTCTTGGAAACTTTCCCAGAACTTGGACGTGAAAAGGCCGCCACGGTCCGAACTGATCTCCTTCGGAATACCGTGGAGTGAAACAATTCTGGAGATATACAACTCTGCTAACTGACTAGCAGTGATAGTTTCCTTGACGGGCAGAAAGTGTGCAACTTTAGAAAGTTGGTCGACGACGACAAGAATAGCATCGTGACCCTTCTGTGACCTGGGAAGTCCTGTAATGAAATCCATCTGAACCTTATCCCATTTCCATAAAGGAATAGGTAACAGTTGCAGAATTCCAGCAGGCTTCTGATGTTCTGTTTTAACGCGACGACACACATCACATTCAGCAACATATCGAGCAATATCCTGCTTCATTTTAGACCACCAATACCTTTGACGGAGATCACGATACATCTTGGTGCTACCCGGATGAATAGACAACGGGGTATCATGTGCCTCCTTCATGACTTTGTCAGTCATAAGCTCGAAGCGAAGTACCACAATGCGGTTTCTGAAATACAAGGTTCCATCTTCAGACAGCGAGAAATCCCTGTACTTTTCAAGCTGAAGATTTTTCTTCATTAGATCAATTTCAGCATCTTTAGCTTGCGCATTCTTAACAGCTTTCTCGAGATCTGGTTGTATCACAAGGTTATTAAGAGAGCCCTGTGGAACAATACGCAGATTCAGCTTGCACAGTTCTTCAAAAAGACGAGGTTGAGCTCGCCTAACCATGAGGTTGTCGCAATAGGACTTGCGGCTTAAGGCATCAGCCATCACGTTAGCCTTGCCAGGGGTATAGGAAATACCCAAATCATAGTCCGCACTGGCCTCCATCCATCTTTGCTGACGGAGGTTTAGAGATGGCTGGGTGAACAAGTACTTCAGACTTTTATGATCCGTGTAGATCTCGCAACGATTACCGAGGAGGTAATGTCGCCACAACTGCAGTGCATAGATGACAGCTGCTAGTTCTAGATCATGTACCGGATAATTTTCTTCATGTGGGCGCAACTGACGAGAGCCGTAAGCAATCACCTTACGCTCTTGCATTAGGACACAGCCTAATCCTTCACGGGATGTGTCACAATAAATCACGAAGTCTTTGCGAGAATCTGGAGGAGCAAGTACCGGGGCAGATGTTAGCTTGTCTTTGAGTGTTTGAAAACTTTCCTGACATTTGTCTGTCCATTCAAACTTAACGCCCTTGTGAAGCAGGTCAGTCAGGGACTTAGCAATCTTGGAAAAGTTCTCGACAAATCGACGGCAATAGCTTGCAAGGCCGAGGAAACTTCTCACTTGCTTGACGTTCTTCGGTGGAGTCCAGTCCAGAATAGCCTGAACTCGTTCCGGGTTAACAGCAATTCCATCCTTGGAAATCACATGACCAAGGTAAGTTACTTCAGAAAGCCAAAATTCACATTTGGAATACTTGGCATACAACTGGTGTTCTCGGAGCCTTTCCAGTACAAGACGGAGGTGTTCAGCATGTTCTTCCTTATTCTTCGAATAGACCAGAATATCATCCAGATATACCACGACAAATTTGTCGAGATAATCCATGAAGATGTAATTCATCAGATGGGAGAATGTAGCTGGAGCATTGGTTAAGCCAAAAGACATTACAGTGTACTCATAAGAGCCATAGCGAGTAACGAATGCAGTCTTCGGAATATCCTCTTCACGAACATGGATCTGATGATAACCCAACCTCAAATCAAGCTTAGAGAATACCGATGATCCAGCAAGTTGATCATACAAATCATTGATCCGAGGAAGCGGATATTTGTTCTGGATTGTGGCTTGGTTAATGGGCCGATAATCCTGAACCAATCGGTTAGTTCCATCCTTCTTAATGAAGAGTGAAGGTGCTCCCCAAGCAGAGGAACTGGGGCAGATGAAACCCTTCTTAAGTGACGTGTCGATTTCCTCCTTAAGTTCAAGAAGGTGGTGCGGGGGCATCTTATAAGGACGCTTCGCAATAGGAGTTGTGCCTTGTTTCAAATCGATGACAAACTCGACAGCTCTAGCAGGCGGTATTCCTGGAAGTTCTTCTGGAAAGACGTCTTGAAAATCACGAACAACTGGAATGTTCTCGATGCCTTCAAGGGGTGAGGCATTCAATGCATTCAAAACATATATTTGAGTCTCAGCATCCTGAGCTATTCGGGCTGAGTATTTGACTGTCTGGCCAGAAGGGTGAGTGAGCTGGACTGTCTTAGTAGCGCAATCAATCAAAGCATTATGGGCTGTCAACCAGTCCATACCAAGAATGATGTCTATGTCGGAAGGTCCAAGTACAATGAGAGAAACCAGAAAAAGTAGACCTCCAATCTCGATGTGGTTGTGAGGACTTAGCATTGTGGTTTGCCACTTGGATCTCGGGGACTGAACCATTAGAGGAGTGGGTAATTCTTCCAAGTATAACTCATGCGACTGAGCAAATTGTTGGGACACAAAAGCATGCGATGCTCCGGAATCAAAGAGAATGGAGGCTGGTACTGAATTCACAGAGAGTGTTCCCAGCACGATAGTCGGTTCCTTCTGAGCCTTTTCAGCATTGACGTGATTAGCATGGCCAAGTACAATAATAGACGGTATGATATTACGGTTTCTGAATCGGCGGTTTCGACAACTCTTCTTACGACCACTAGGAGGACGTGGCACAACTTGAAAAGAAGCCATAGCATCAGGCGGTCCATCATGAACCATTAGCTGTCTCGGCAGTGAAGGCACACGAGGTGCAACATATGATGGCCTTGGTGTTGGAGCAGGTCGGTGGTAAACATTATGGGGAATCCAGACTTGACGTTTCTGAACAAGTCGACCCGAGGATGAGCCAGCTTCATGAGTGCGCTTGAGTGACTCCTGGTGTTTAGTCAGGGCAGTCTCAACTCGGAAAGTTTGGCTGACAAGCGTTGCGAAGTCTGTACAATCATGGACAGCAAGTGCGAGGTTTATATCCGTACGCAGTCCTTCACGGAATTTCTCCTGCTTGCGGGCGTCAGTGCAGACATCATCTTCAGCATAGCGGGATAATTCGAGAAATTACCTCTGATATTCATCCACAGTCATTTTGCCCTGAGAGAGTTTGCGGAACTCCTGCTTCTTCTGGTCCATCAGACCTTGAGGAATGTACCGTGCACGAAAAGCTGACTGAAATTCCTGCCAAGTGGTTACAGTCTCTGCAGGCAACATACCCTTGTGGCTTTCCCACCATTGAGCAGCTGGACCCTTTAAGTGGAATGTCGCAAAGGTGACGTAACTGTCAGGGGCAACAATAGCTGATTCCATCTCAAACAGGATGTCACGAAGCCAATCATCAGCATCCATAGGATTGATGGAGTTGCGGAAAATAGACTGGTTGAGGCGAACAAATTCTGGCAGTGAGATCGGTCCAGGCTCCTGACGAGCATCGTTGCGTTCCAAACATTTTACCAGACTCTCGTTGAGCTGACGGTTCAATTCAAACTGCTGCATCATTGCGGCAATATAGGGTCGAGGTGGAGGATCGTTAGCCATCCTGCCAAATCAACAGGGGCAGTTTAGCAAGCAAAATTGCAGGTGTAAGAGGTCATTCATGATGTAACATGGGAAATGAACAAGAGGGCATCAGGTGTATATCAATAGTCATTATAGACATACAGAATGATGCACGGAGTTGGACACAAACGGCGGTAGTAGTTCGGAAACGCACGCAGCTAGACAAGCTAGGCGGCGCGTAGGCACGCGGTAAGGATTACAACAACATGACATAGCAAAGGCTATATCATGTCGGAGAAAATTGTTGGAGCGAGGTATCTGCAAGTGACAACACAGGGTGCCCTCGATGAGAGGATCCTGCAAGCAGAACCTGGCCCGCAATCTTGAAGGAAGGGGGGAAATTTCAGAACACCGGGTGGATGTGATCACGAGAACCTAATGTTGGAGTCAGTAAAATTTTAACCCGAATAGAAGAGAGATCAGAGTCCCAGAGTAAAGGTCGAGGAATAAAAGATTCTAATACCACTCAGTTGGTGACGTGGGCCCGTAAGCCACACAGCCAAGTTAGTAAATTAGTTTTTTGTTACTAGACTCAACTTCGGCCAAGGAGTTGGAAAGGGGGTTCCTACAGTCAGTCGGCTCTGATACCAACTTGTGACGCCCCCGGCTTAATCATGCACTAATCATACACGCAAATGCACACGATCAAGCCAAAGGACTCACGGGAAGATATCACAACACAACTCTAAAACATAAATAAAGTCATACAAGCTTTATGTTACAAGCCAGGGGCCTCGAGGGCTCGAATACACAAGCTTGCGTACAAGCGTCAGCGGAATCATCAGATATCTGAGTACAAATATAAAAGAAAGCACAGAAAGGCCCTTAAAAGGCGGGGCAAAAGAAAAATACTACGATCGAAAGGCGCAGGCCTCCTGCCTGGGACCCTCCGATCATACTCCTGGTCGTCGGCAAGCTCGTAGTAGTAACCACCCTCGGGGAGTAGTAGCGATCATCGGCGGGGGCAGCTGCATCCGGGGCTCCATCATCTGGTTGCGTCAAAAGGATATGGGGGAAAAAGAAAGCAAAGCAACCGTGAGTACTCATCCGAAGTACTCAGCAAGCAAGGATCTACACTACATATGCAACATTATCAAAGGGAGGCTGTATATATGGACTGGGCTGCAGAAATGCCAGAATAGAGAGGAAAAACTAGTCCTATCGAAGACTAGCATCTTCAGCGGTCTTGCAGCAATAGAAGAGAGTAGAACAGTACAATATAATGTAGCAGTAATGATATCAACCTCACCCAGAGATCCTTTCTCGACTCCCTGCGAGAAAGCAATCCCAGAGCCATACAGTCATCAACCTCGTCCGGAGATCCCTTCTCGACTCCCTGCGAGAAGCAATCCCAGAGCCATAGTATCCAATTCTAATTGTATCAATCGGGATACAACTCCGAGTGTCCGTTACCGAGGATCCGGCTATGCATAGTTTAGTTCTTCCCTGCAGGGGTGCACCAACTTACCCACCATGCTCGCTTAACTCCGGCCGGTCACACTTCTTTGGGTCATGCCCAGCCTTGGCCAAATGACACACCGCAGCCCTACCTAAAGCTCAGCAGAAAGGTCCCCGCCGGTCTACATCCTAAGCACTCAGGGGTCTTGGGCCATCGCCCTGTGCACTCCGGGTCGTTGTGTGCAGGGTGGATACCAGCACCGCCTCGGATGGTCGGTACGATCCGACCGTGCCACAATGCTGAACTAGACGTCTGACAAAACTTTCGGCTGATGCCACGATGCAGAGTACCCATATTTATTCCCGCGTGATGGTTAGTGCTATCGGGCCAGAGGCCCACTCGAATCAAATATCCAAACCGTTAGTACCTTGGGGGTGCGGTAACGAGCAGAGACTCACGATCGATGTGACCCCGTCGCCCCGTCTCGAGGACTTGCGGCAAGGGCCAAGAATGCCGGGCCACGCCTCGTATTCATTACTCGGGCACCATCCAGGCAACCCGTCTTCACGTCACACGCGGGTACCCCTCAGGGTCGACCCGCCTTTCCAGGTAACAATAGTACAGTCCAAGTATCCGTGTGTCCATAACATCAAGGGAATCCGAGGTGTCACCCTCGTTGGATTCCTACACGATGTATCCGTCAAGGTGAACTCGGAGGAATCACCCTCGCTGGGTTCACACTTGAGGTGTTGTACGACGGCGTCGTTATCGAAAGTGGTGAAGGAGGAATCACCCTCGATGACCACGACCGAATAGCTACTCTACAGAGTTAACATCAGAAGTGCTACAAGAGGTTTCACCCTCGGCACTCGATAGTAACGCTGCAGTGTCGTTACAACTAAGGGGGGTGATGTGCGGTGCCGGGGTCTAGTCTTCAATCCCGTTGATCGGGTCTTCGGATAATCCAGCGGGGCAGTCGAAACTAGTGGGGTCACTGATAGGTCTCTACCCAGCCTATACTAAGCAGTTTAGGATATGCAGGTAATTATCAACAGTAGGTTACAATAAACAGGCTATGCATCAGAATAGGTAAAGCAGTAGCAGCAGCAATTCTAATGCAAGCATGAGAAAATAGAATGGGCGATATCGGGATGTTCAAAGGGGGGGGGGGCTTGCCTGGTTGCTCGGCGGCAAGGGCAAGGTCGTCAATGGTGTCGTCGGGTTCCTGAGTTGCGTCGGTCTCGGGGACGACGTCGGTGTCGGGGTCTAACGAGAGAGAAGAGGGGGGGGGGGAACAGTAAATACTAAGCAAACAAGTGCTACACAAAGTATAACATGACAATATGCAGTGCCGGGTGTGTTCTAACGTGTGGTTGCACGTTACCGAGGAAGGAGGAATCCATCCGGGAATGTTTTCCCGGTTCCGGACATTTGTCAGAATGACGACCGGAGGGGAACGGTTCCATGTTCGGATAGTCAGGGACGTGTGATGGATGAACGGACTGCGTATTCGGATTCGTCTCGTCGTTCTGAGCAACTTTTATGTACAAAGTTTTTCGATCTGAGCTACGGATTATTTTATATGATTTTACAAAGTTTAAACAATATTCTGAAATTATTTAAATTATTAAAACAACATTATCCAGAATAGTGTGGGCTGACGTCATCATGACATCAGCAGTCAACAGTGAGTTGACTGGGTCAATCTGACGTGTGGGTCCCACCTGTCATTCTCTGTTTAGGTTAATTAGGGTTTAGTTAAATTAAATATAGATTAATTAAGTTAATTACATATTATTTAGTTTAATCAGATAGTTAGTTTAATTAATAGAATTAATTAATTAAGTTAATTAATTATTTAGTTAATTAACATATTAATATTTATTTTATTTATTATTAATTAATTTTCATTTTTTAATTCTTTTTGCTTTTATTTAAAAACGTTTCAGGGGCTAGGCCCCACATGTCATAGGGCCGGGGGGGCACAGGCCCAGTGGTCAGTGGCATAGGGCCAAGCCCACGCGGCTGTGCACGCGCGCGTGCACATGCGACAGCAGGCGCGCGCCGGCGTGGCTAGGCGCGGCCGAGCGCGGCGGCAACGGTCGTGGGCGGCCACAGCGGCAGGTCGGAGGCGGCCTCGGTTGGGAGCGGCGGGGCGAGCAACAGCGGCAGCGGTGGCGCATGGTTGGTGGCGACGGCGACAGCCGAAGCAGCGGCAGTAGCGGGTGGAGGCCGAGCGGCCGGCAGCGGCCACGTGCGCGCGCGGGCGAGGCCCGAGCATGGCGAGCGCGCACGGCGCGGCAGCAGCAGCGCAGAGCGGGCGGCAGCGGCAGGGCGCACGGGACGCGGGTGCGGGGCGAGCGCGCGGTGAGCGAGGCGAGGCAAGGTTGCGCGCGCGCGGACGGTGGGTGCAGGGCGCCGAGCGGGAGCAGAGAGGGGGGAGGAAAGCATGCGCGACGCGGGTTCTCACCCCCGGTGTAGATGCACGGGGCGGCGAGGCTCGATGGCGACCAGCGGGGAGGAGGTCGGGGACGCGTCGCCGGCGAGGAGGAGACGAGGAGGACGACGGGGCGACGCCGGGCGCGGGCGACGACGCCGTTCCAGATCGGATCGGGGGGGAGCGAGTGGGGTTGGGGGGTAGGTTAGGGTTTGGGTGCGGCCAGGCCAAGGCCATATCGGCCAGGGGGTGCGCGGGGTGGGCCGGCCAGCTGGGCTGGTCAGTTGGGCCGAGGCCCAGCGGGGAGGGGGGGTTTCTTTTCCTTTTTTTTCTATTTTCTATTTTCTTTTGTCTTTTGTTTTTATTTTAAATGAGTTTTGTAAAATATGAGACTGGTCCAAATATTAACAGTGCAAAATTAGTCACTACTAGAAATTGGTTTGGTGTCCATATCTTTTTGTTTGGATTTTGTTTAATTGAAAAAGGATTAAATAATGCTATTTTGCTGCTGTTTCATGTTGTTTGAGTCCTTTACAATTCCAATAAATGTTGCAATCATTTTTATAAATGCTATGGGAATATTTGCACCATGATTTCACATTTTAGTTTTCAGGTTTGGACAATTTTTATTTTTTTCACTTTAGTTTTAAATTTGAATTTTAAGTTAGGAGCTGAATGCAATATGATGCAAATGATGATTAGGCACTGAAAATCATGATGACAAGGCATAATCAAAAGGGTGATTACTGTAGCTAACCACCAGGGGTGTTACACGGCGGCGGGCCCTATGTCCCCTCGCGCGAGGGCTCGGCGCGGGCGGCGGCGTCGCGTTCATCCTGGGCGCGGCGGCGCGCGGGCAGGTCCGGCGGCGGTGCTACGGTGCCTCGTCCTGCGTGTGGAGGGACAGACACGGCGGGGGCTGCGGGATCACCCGGAGGCGACAGGGGCGACTCCGTTGTTGGATCCGCGAGCAGCAGGTGGGGCGGCGTCCCTTGCCTATGCGGCGGCGGCCAGATCCATGGCCGGCATGGTGCTCCTCCTCCCGGTGGAGTCTATGCCTGGAGATGGGCGATGGAAGCCGCGGATCTGGCGTCCAGTCCAGATCGGCCCCGGCGTGGCAACCGGTGGCGCGTGGAGGACCGGTGAGGGGCGGCTGGAAGCTCTCTGCCGGCGTGCCAACGGCGGCTTTGGTCTTCACGGCGAAGCTCCGTTCGGTTTCAGTCAGCTGCGAGATCGGGGGGCCGTGATTTCCGGTGAAAATCGCGCCGACTACGGTCATGGCGGACGATGACGGCGTCTGTGACATCGTTCCCTTCTTGAGGCATCATTGTTGTAGGTCATGGCACCCCACTCGTGTTGCTCCGGGGGAAACCCTAGATCTGGGTCTACCGGATCGGACAATGATGGCACCTTCGATGCTTATGTCCCTCCTGGGGGCATCGTTTTGGAGCACGTGCTAGCTGGAGGGGACAAGAGGTGGAGCGGTGTTACATCTACCGCAAGGCCAACGGCGGATCCCGGCGGCATGGCGCCGCGGAGATTTGGTGATGGGCGCGTATTGGAGATGGACTCGCGCAGAAGGAGGAAGCTGTCTGGCGTCATGGTGGCGTTGATGGCAGAGAGGCCTGACAAGGTCGGCGCATCAGTTCTGCTCTGAGGATGGACCGAGGGAAGATGGAGGTGACGGCCCTTGCAGCGTGCGGTGTTCACTGGGAGTGTGTCAGACCGGTGTGAGACCCAATCCAGGTAGTGGCTTGGATGGGACACCCGGCTTTAGATGTTAGGCTTTGGTGCGATGTCTGTTTGGTATTAGGCCCGGACATTCGGTACGCATTCATCAAGGGGATATGAGTAGCAACAGCGTTGCCAAGATGATGACTTCAAGCTTATTGATATATCACCTTATATGGTCTTTGTGAATAATTAATAATATGGCTATATGCATCGTCCAGATGCAGAGGCCGGGGTACTTCCTCCTTTTCTAAAAAAAAAATACCATCATCACTAACTAAACCACTCCAGCGGACCGTTCCACGCTCCAAATCTTTAATTGGCGCCCCGACCACCGCGCTGCGACGCTGGAGCACGGAGCATGAGACCTCCCGTGTGACAAGGAGATGCGTGCATTATGTCCTTGTTTTTTGCATGAGCACGCGGGACAAGCATGCACGGTCATCCATGGAGGTGAGACCCCCCAGATCGTTCGTGCGTGCAGTGCTCCGGACAGGCAACGAGGGTCGCGAGGACACCGTAGCACCAACTATCCGTGTGCTTCTCTCGGAGACAACGTTGATTTGTTTTTTTCGAGTTGAACGTTGAAAGATTTGATTTTAGTAAGTAGTAGCTGATTTTACCATATCAAAAGAAACTATAGCTAGGTCTGTAAGTACGTAGCTGATTTTTGTAATCGAGACTCGACTGAATGGATGCATACGCTGTTACAAACCGCAAAGGGTATATCTCGCTTATAGAGAGTCTTCTTTCGGTGTCGCCTGAAGCGTCTACAGTAGCGGCCCAGCCCATTGGTGCTAAACAAAATATATTAGAGAAAAAGAAAAAGGAGTCACGCGGGAGCCGAGCACTAATTAAGGAGTAGTACTGCTTTTAAAGATCAATCCCAACTCCTCAGTTTGCGACATGAGCGTCACTTGTCGCAACCTGAGAGTTTACCTTTTTTTCGTACATTCGTTTATTCAAAACATTTTATCTCTTAAACTTTGCGTCCAAATCTCGAACCGTTTTCATCATTTGATTCATCGCGTTGAGATTTTCAAAACTAGACCCATATTGATAGGTTTTAACGGACTTTTTTCACGAAAATACCGACAAAAAAACCGAATCGGGCGCATGTTTTTTTCCTTTCCGAAAGAGGCACGGCCATGCCTCTCGCGAAAGCACAACCATGCCTCTCGCGGAAGAAAAAAACAGAAAACGTGCCTCTTTTTCCGTTTCTGAGAGGCACAGTTGTGCCTCTCGCGAAAGCAAAAAAACAAAAAACGCGTTTTTTTCCCGTTTCCGACAGGCACGGCCATGCCTCTTGCGAAAACACAATCGTGCCTCTCGCGAAAGCAAAACCGTTCCTCTCGCGGAAGGAAAAAAAATAGAAAACGTGTTTTTTCCGTTTTCAAGAGGCACGGCCGTGCCTCTCGCGGAAGAAAAAAAATAGAAAACACATTTTTTTTCATTTCCGAGAGGCATGTCCGTGCCTCTCACGAAAGCAAAACCGTGCCTCCCGCGGAAGAAAGAAAACATATTTTTCGTGCAATTTTTTTTTAAAATTTGTTTTTGGTCCAAAAGGTAAGGAAAACAGGTGGAAAACCAAAAGGTCGAAAAAATCGTTTACAAAGGCGAAAACGCGTGCGAAAAAAAAATCCGGAGAGAACACCCAGAGCGGGACACATGGCGGCTGCTGAGAGTTGGCGCGCCCTTAGTCCACCCCCAAGTGATCGTTGCGAGGCTCCCAAAGAAACCCCCGCCAACTAGTTGCTCTCGCGATCCTGGGGGTTTAACTAGTAGGTCACCACCTACGCCACAATCCAGTTTGTGTTTAACTAGTAGGTCACCACCTTGTTGAAGCAATCGAGTCAGGTTTTCTATTTTTTCTATTTTTTTTATTTTCTTGTTTTTTCGGCTGTTTTTCTTCGGTTCCCTTCTTTGTTTCTACTGTTTTTATTTTCTTTGTTTCTTTTTCATTTTTCACAAACTTTTTTCTTTTCTCTATTTTTCTTCATTTTTCTTTATTTTTTGTTTTCTTATCGTTTTTCATTGGGTTTCTTTTGTTTTGTCTCGGGTTTTCATTGTTTTCATACACATTTTAAATATTTATCAAGTACAAGTTTAACATTTATTGAATACATGGTCAACATGTCTTCGGTACACATTTAACATTTTTTAAATGCTTAATTAATTAATTTAAAATATCAGATTAACATTTTTTTAATACATGGTCAACGAGTTTTCAATACACATTTAACATTTTAACAATATTAAAATAATTTTTTTAATACATGGTGAACATTTTTCAATACAGGTTTAATATTTTTAAATGCTTAATAACATCTTTCAGATAACCATATTAACATATTTTTGTAATACATGGTCAAGCCTTTTCCTCAACACATTTTACAAAAACAATTCAAATCCTTCATTAGCTTTTTACAAGTTTAACATTTTTTTTCAATACATAGTTAAGATTTTTCTATACGAATTTAACATTTTTTCAAGGCTTGATTGAAAAAATTCAAATAGTAGATCAACATTTTTTAATACATAGTCAACATTGTACACACTTTAACATCTTTTTCGATGCTTGATTAATTTTTTTTCAAATAAAAGTTAAACATTTTTCTTCGAATACATGGTGAACATTTTTTATACACATTGAACATCTTTTAAATTCTTGATTTAAAATTTTCAAATACTTGATTGACATTTCTTAAATAATGCTTTTTTTAAATACTTGTATTAATATTTTCTAAGTACATTATCAGCTTTTTCACACACATTATAAAATTTTTCTATACATTTTACGTATAAATGACAAACATGATCTCTAAGTACATTTAATATTTTTCAAATGCTTGGTTAACATTTCTGAAAATATTTTCTGTAAAATGTTTTTGTAATATATTTATTTATTATATTTTTAATTACAAACAAAATTAAAAAATAAAAGAAAAATGAACACAAAAAATGAGAAAAGAACCAAAAAATGAGGCGGTGGCCACCTGCCCACTAGGCCGGCCCATACGCTCCCGTGACTTCGGCGAGTCGGAAGGCTGCCTCGCTCTAAGCAAGGTATAACCGCGCCCATTACAAATTGGGGACCCTCAACTTTCTTTTGAGTGGTTCTGCGTACCATCAACTGGGCACGCAAGACCCAACAAGATAATTGGAATCTACAGCCCATATGATTAATCCGCCTAAATCCAACACCCATTTCACTTGGGGACCCGCGCACCCCCCTCCCCCCGCACTTCTTTGTGCGCGCTTTTGGGCCGGCCCATGTGGGGGACGAGGTGCCCCCTGTTTTCTTCGAGATTTTGAATAAAATTCTAACTTTGAAAAAACATTAAAGGATTCCAAAAAATGTTCACCTAATTTTAAAACTATTCTTGAATCCAATAATGTTCGCAATTTGAAAGAATGAATATTTTTTTAATTTAATGAAAAAATTTGGTGACAAATGTTTGTGGGCATTTGTTAATAATGATGAACATTTCTTTTGTATTTTATGATCAAATTTCGAATTCGACGGACATTTTTTTAACTTAATGATCAAAATTTGTAATCAAGAACATTTTTTAAAAGGATGAGCAAATGTTGTATTCGTTGAACTTTTTGAAATCTATGAAAAAAAATTCGAATCTGGTGATCTTTTTTAAAATCTAATGAAAAAAATTCAATTCGATGGTCATTTTTTGAATTTGATGAAAAAAATAATATTGATGAACTTTTTTTAATTCGATGAACAAAAAAATGTCCAGAAATTTGAAAAGAAAATTCGAAAAAGGTGAAAAGTAAAGAAGAAAAGAGAGAAAATAGGAAAAAGGCAGAAAACAAAAAAAAGGGAAAAAATAAAAACAAAAACCGGAACAAAAAACAAGAAACAAAAGAAAAAACCCGGTTCAAAGCATGCAACCCACTGTGAGAACGATGAGTGAGGTGGGTACGCGCTAGGTCGCTCCACAGCGACCTATCCATCTTTAACTAGCACACGTGATGGTCATGGTACAGGCTGCTCTTATTTGGCGCATAGGGCGGCGCATGGCGCACAATAACGCATCCCCCTGTGAGGTTTGGGCCGGTCCAAAGAGCGGCGCAAAACGTTTTTTGTTTCTTTTCTTTTTATATTTTGTTTGTGTTTTCCCTTTTCATTTTATCCATTTCCCTCTTTTTTCATTTTTATTTGAAAGAAGCTCAAGAATTTCTTTTTTTAGCAAATTTAGAAAATGTTCAAGAAAAAAAAAGGTTCATGAATTATAAATAATGTTTTAAAATTTTAAAAACTATTCTCGGATTTTAAAAAAAAATTGAATATGAAAATGTCATGAATTCAAGAAATTTTCAGAATTTTGAAAAATCTTCTATATTTCAACAAACATTCACTGTTTCAAATAATGTTCATGAATTTAAAAATTAATCATCCTTTAACAAAAATATTCACAAATTTGAAAATTGTTCATGAATTTAAGAAATGTTCTCCATTTTTGTTAAAAAATTAAGAATTAAGAACTAATCACAAATTTATAAAATATTCTGAATTCAAAAAATGTTTGTGGATTCAAAATGCTTACCAATTTGAAATTTGTCAGATTCTGAATTTTTAATTAATTGCAAAAAAGTCCGTGAATTTGAAAATCATTGAGAATTAAAAAATGTGAAAATATTAACAAAATTGGAAAAAAAGGGAACATTATAAAATATTAAAAACCAAAAGAAACCCAAAAGAAAAACCAGCAAAAAAGGAACACATGAAAATAAAAAAAAACCGGTTCAGGTTCTAGAACCTTCCTAAAATTATTGAGAGAAAACACAACCGATCTCTTAAAATGCGATGGCCCAAACAACGATGCCAGCCGATCCCGCTGGTGCATGTTACCTCACTACCCTCTGTAGTACGCGGCGAATAACATCCATGTCATGATATGTGAAGAAGAAATGTGCAGCCAAGTCCTTGGTTCTTCTTATCCGAAAACAAGTATGGATCATGAGTACTCCCTTCATTGTGATTTATGGGGCCAGCGAGTAAACCATCCACATCCAATTTTTCAAGGCCACTCGACATACGCATTTGTTTTATTCTCAATCTCCTCCATTGGATGTGTTCTCGATACGTTGGATGTGCGTGTAATTAGTTGCATTCAAAATCGAAATAGACAATATACTACACACAATAACTATGGGACAATATTGGATGTGCGCCTAATTGACCGCATGCAAGAACGGAGTGTGGAGCCACCTGCATGCAATAACTGCAACTAATCTGGTTGGCGTTTACCATGCTCTGAAATCATGCGTTGTTAGAGTTAATACTTTGCATTGGTCCTTGAGTTTTGGTTAACGGGCCCAATAACCCCCGGCGGAGGGAGTAGTAACCAACTTACCCATTATTTATCACCTCAAAAAAAAAACTTACCCATTATTTATAGCTTATTTAAATTCGGTGTCATGATAATACTACATTCTAGATGTGTACCCGCCTATTGTAGATTTGCATACATGCCTTGATTTCATAGGATGTCACTCATAATGACTACAAAGGGGGAGTAGTATGTGATCCTATGATAATAACACATTTACACAAACATTAAATTGGCTTGCCTATTTTTTGACATTAAAATCTAGATAACTCTAAACTAAAGAAATTGGGATGTTGGAGTACGCAGGGAAAACATGAATAGAGGAACAACTCATGTAGTATGCAGGGAAGACGGGTCGCGATGTCGTCATTGGAGGCCTGGTAGCAGGCTTACCGAGACGGGTGGGGGCCTTTTTGTTTTGATCGCCTCTCGGATTTGATGGAGCCCGAGATCAAGAGGGGGGCGCACTGACCGGTCATGGCGTCGGTCGCGAGGATGTTGTGGGATGCGGGGACGACGCGCTTGCCACGTGATTGATTCCTTTATCCCAACATTCTTCTTATCCTTGGTTATGGAAAGAAACTTTGTGATCTTCTTATTCAAATCAATTTTCGGATGGATTCTCACGAACTCACCGACAAAGCCTGCTAGAAGTGTAATCTGAACCTCCAAAATCTGACACATCGGTCTACACATCCCTTTGATGTTCGATTCATGCAAATAGTTATCCGGTAGTCGGAGTACTTGTGACCATACAACCAATTTATGCAGCGCCATTGTTCTAGGGTTTTGGAACCTGTCATATTCCTCGACCAAGAGCGCTTAGTACCGAAATAACCATGGTCCTTGATACATAGCTTTGTTCAGTTTTTTTTAGGGTATTGATCCAATCTACTAAGAACTCGTATTGGACAGTGAAAAGATTATCATCTATCTTTCGCCATCTAACCTCCTTCATTGGTTTCCATGCCAACCCCATGTCTCCACATAGAGCGCTAGGGTTAAACCCCTTCGACGCCCGAGAGATTGCAAGCCACATTGCCTTCTCCGGTGGATCCTTCACTTCATTTTCCCACACAAATTTCTCCTCATGTTCTTCGTGCAGATTTAGTCTCTCCAGTAGATCCTCGATCTACTCCTTCCCCTTTATTCCGCTCGAAGATCCAGCGCCTTCCGCCATTGACCCAGCCGACCCTTCGACACGGATGATACTTGAAGCACACATGAGTTAGGCGTAAATTGCTGCTGCCTTTTCACTTATGTTTGTTCGTTTGCAGCCGAAGTAAAAAAAAGTCATGGTCGGTGCAAGCCATGGATAGCTAAAGGGTAGGAGTGTAGCTCAATATCGCCGGCCAGCCCCGACAAGTGTATTTACGCCTTTGATGATACCTGGTGGCTGGCATGGCCAGCCCCGTTGCCCCATCATTGCCAATCCCAATATCGTGGCGACGCCTTTGTTTCACATTTTTCATTCCTTGGGGGTTGGGCCACGTGTAGTTAAGGTTTCAAGGTTTGAGATCAATGCAAGTACTTCCTCCATTCCAATGAATAAGACGCGTACGCATCCAGAAATCCAACTTTGACCATAAATTAAATAAATAATATATATTTTTATGACTTAAATATTATATCATTAAAAAGTTCTTCCGAATATGAATTCAAGGATATAATTTTTTATCACGTATAATACACGTTCAGTTGGTCAAACTTTTTATCGAATGTGTGCGAGCTTTATTAATTGGAATGGAGGGAGCAGTACGGTATGCATCCATCTTTGGAAAAGTGAAAGGGCCAGACCAGATTCTTAGGATTCCACTGTCTCAAAACAAATCTATATGCCAGGTTACCTGCATATTGTACTGTTAGCAGTACATTACAAAATGCTCTCAGAGGAATGGAACTGATACAACGACCAAAACAACGAAAGAAAACAAGAGATAACAGTCCGAGAGAGAGTGATCGCCGATGCAATTAGCCTAACTAACGGAAGAATGTGGACGCACACTATTTCAAACTGCAGAGAATCTATCTGTCAATAGGAGATAGTTGGACCTTTCTTTTCCCTTTCCACGACACTGTTTGAGAGAGGCGAAAGAAGGCGACCAGAGACTTTCTGGCCGGCCCGATCCCGGGCGCTCGCCGCCGGCGCTGCCGGTAGGAGAGAAGATGGGAGAGGTGCACGGTGCAGCAGTGTAAATAGTAGTTGTAGTTGTGCTGTTTCCTTAGAGGAGTTTGGCTATATGCCGGAGTATGGCGAGATACCGATGGGGATTGGGTCGCCGGCACGAGCGAACCGCGCGCGGTGGCTACTGGAGATGGTCCTCAGGGTGGTGGCGATGTGTTTGCTGCTGCTAACTGGATCCATTCCGGTGTCCCTGTTAATAAGCTCGCAGGCCCGGATTTGGCGGAGGATCTTGCTGGCGTCCCCTGCTTTGGAGGCCATCAAGGCGATGGCGGAGAGGTGGCCGATGCTTGAAGCTCTGGAGCTTGAAGGTTGGGATGCAGCATATCGGGCTGTGGATCATCTACAGTGGAGGATTTGTTGGCGAAGTGATGGCGCCTGCTGCGGCGGTCGATGGCCTGCTCTCGCCGACTCGCCACTGCTTCTTCTGACCGAAGGGAGGTCAATCAGATTCCTCCCGGCGATGAAGCCCAAAGGGAGGCAGCTCTGTTCCTCCATGGAGTCGATTGCGTGGTGCTATGGAGCTTTCGTCGGCCCAAGTGGTCTCGTCCTCGGTGCCGGCCGGAAGTTTTCCGTCGAGGAGCAATCGGACCCGATCGCTTTTCCTTTCCTCTGTTCGGGGTCCTTTTCGCAAAGTCCAGGGACTTTTTAGTAGTTCCAGTTTTTGTAGGGGAACGCGGCAGAAAACAAAAAATTTCTGACCTACGCACCAGCCCAGGACCGCTATGAAGACTACATACAAGATTTGATCTTTTCGTTACCGACTCGTAGCGCAGCGGAAGTAGAGTCGATGACGATCGGCGGTGCAGATCACCGCAGCTAGGATTTACAACCTCCCAACCGCGAGGATGTACTCCCTCGTCTGCTCCTCGGACGGATCTCCGGGCAGCCCTTCGGGAGGCCTCAAGACAGTCCCTCGGATAGTCCCGCCGGACGGATCCTCGGACAGCCCTTCGGGAGGACCTCAGAATCTCGGACGGTCACTTGGACAGCCCTTCGGGAGGCACACTCGAAACTCGGACGGTCACTCGGACAGCCCTTCGGGAGGATCTTTGAAACTCGGACGGTCACTCGGACAACCCTTCGAGAGGCACTCTCGAACTAAGACCGAAACTACGATCTCTCTACAGAGTTGCACACATACGGTGTCATCTATCCGGCAGGGCTTCGCCGTCCAGAACTAGTTCCCACCGGAACCCAGACAGCCTTTCGGCTCTACAAAACTATTTCGCTGGGAGGGAGAGAGAAAGCCAGATCATGCATGGCACTTGTACGTGAGAAAGAGTAAGTTTGGGCAGCCCCCTCCACCTCTATTTATAGGAGAAGAAGGGGTGGAGGGGCTGAAATTTCAGCCACATCCATCCATGTCATCTCCAAGATATTTTGGAGCAAAAGCCCAAAAAGGTGGCTTTCCAAAAAGTAACCATAAAGCTGATTTCACTATTCACGACGACATTTTCAGCGTCCGTTCGAACTGAAAATATTTATGTGGGCTTAGAACATTTCCAGTACCCACCAAAATAATTTTCAACGCGTTCCAGAACAATTCCGGATTAGTGATTTTCATCTGCGAAAAGCATTTGAAGCGGTTCCGGCAGCTCCGGAACATTTCCGGTTTTCATCCCGGAAAATTCCAGAAAGTTTCCAGAATGATTCTGGCACCCTCCAAGAATTATCAGGCGTGTGCCAAAACCAATTTGACTTAATGGTATACCCCAAAACAATTTTTCGGTTTTACCGAAACTATTCTGGTGTTCTCTCTCCGGAACTCTTCCGTTGTCTCCAAAACTTTTTCGGCGAATTTGTCTCAGACTCCGTGTCTAATATTCAGCAGATAGATGACCCTTAAGCGTGTGACCCTATAGGTTCGATGAAGTATAGACATGACCGGAACTCTTTCCGATCAATGATCAACATCGGAGCCGTGGACACCCATATTGACCCCTTTACCCACATGAATGAATATTCGAGTGAACCTCCAGTTGACGTGTGCCATTCCTTTTGCTTCGCGATATGTTACAAATACCCGAGGTGAGACATGTTGGCATCCCCGTGGATCAACAACTTGTCCACTATGCCAGTTACCTCGTTACCGGTCTTATTCTTTTTTCTCGCTACCGTGTTTCGGCATCTCCGTGATCAAATCACAAAGTGTCTGGCCAGACGATGATGGATACCGTAACACCGAGAAGGCCCGGAGATATCTCTCCATCGTTGGAGGAGCAAATCCCAATCCTGAGCTATCAAGTTACTTGACACACTTTTTCATGAACCCGTAAGCCGCCGTAATAGCCATCTAGTTACGGATGACGTTTAACAAACCCCAAAGTTCATGAATCAAGCATGAAGAAACTCGATACTCTCATGGTCTGAGGAATCATGCAAACGTTAACCTTCTCTGTGTTATTAACCATTAACTTGTGACGAAAGTATCTCATAGCATAACATCAATTCGGGTCGATTCAACACAAATGTTCTTCTAACAGTGTGCCCTCAAAGTTGCTGGCATAGACATGCCCATGATCAGGAAAACAGGACCATCATGCAACACTTGAGCTACTCTTAGAGGCTAGACTAGGAATACATTTAACCGTTTATTATCCCACACGTGCATATGAGTCTTCCTCCGAGCCTCGTGGTTATTGCAGACTCGAGAACTATAGCAGTTATAGCATGGAACATAAACCTAATTATGAACAGGGAGATAATCAATAACATTTATTATTGCCTCTAGGGCATATCTCCTAAGACTCCCACTTGCACTAGAGTCAATAATCTAGTTAATGCTAATGCACTTTACACCTGTGGCACCCCGGTGTAAATATGCTTTGCTTGTGGTATAGCCTGATGTCCAACGGATCTGACGACTTTAGCTCCGTGTGTATCTTTGCATATCCTCGTGTTTTCACGCTTTCACAAAATTCATATTTTGTGTGGACTTGGCTTTGCATATGTGTGAATCATTGGTCGAAACCTGATTCCTCAGACTGAGTTATGGAGCAACTATCTGCAATAGTGTCCCATTGACCAAAGCCTTCTTGGAACCATATTAAGTTCATGAATGAACTATATGATTCAACTACTTCTTTGTCGCTTCGAAAGCGTCAACATACTTAGCCTTTGTTATAGAATTCGCCACAGTATCTTTTTTGGAACAATTTCCAACTAACTGTGCCACCATATTGTGTGTAACACAAAACCCTCAATTTAAATCAAAAATCGCATGGAGAAATGGTGAAGACTGTATCGATGTAACCTTTTACAACGAACTCTTCATGATCTCTGCTTGCGAGAAACCATGTCATCAGTACTGCTCTAGTACTCAATGACATCTTTCACTGTTGTCCCATGATCGGTACTTTGATCACTTTGGTATCTATACTCGCAACAACTTGGAGTATTGGACATATCTGGTTGTTTTTACATACCATGAAATACATGATTAATCCAAACACGAAGGTGTGTGGAATCCCCATCATGTATTTTGCTCATTAGTGTTTTTTGGGACACCGAGTCTTGCAAAAAACTCTTTCCATGTGACTTCGGCAAGAATCACTCCTTGGCATTTTAAATGCTAAAAAGTTTTAGCATCTTGTCAATATGTATCTTTCTCAGCCCCATTAGGTAAATCTATCTCCACAGATCATCATGCCTAATATTAAGGCTATTTAGCCCAAGCACTTCATCGAAAAACTATTTTCAAATGAAGTCCTAATTCGTGTCAAGAAATTTATTTCCAATTAACAATGTGTCAAGCACACAACATTTTTAGAAATATTATTATGCTCTCACTTAATTTCTTGAATCACAAGCATCTTCGTTACCCATTGATGAAGTCAAAACCCTTTTGACCATTTCATCAAAACACGAAGATTCCAACTCCATTTTGCTCTCTTTTGTCCATCGCTGGAACTCTAAAGTTTGCACACTCACTAGCATCCTCTGGATCGACAGAATACCTTGGACTGTAACACATGCAAGTCCTTGGTTTCATTTCCATCATATGGAAATCCTATTGTCATCCATGTTTCATATCTCATGACTGAAATATGTATTAATTGCTAGTTCAACCCGAACCGACTTTAAGCATCGCTTCGGTGAAACAACCTATCGTAGTCAACTCCTTGAACTTGTTATTTCAACAAGTCGAGCTTTATGGATAAAACATTTTTATCCGTATCAGTTTTTAGTTCCATAAATACTCGTTAGACTCTAAGTCTTCCGAAAGGTGTATCAAGATTTTAATCTTGAAACATTTATATGGAAACTATCTCGGATTGTATTGGCGTTTAGCCAATTCTGGAGTCAGGGCCCATCAACGCTTCCTTGTGTATCGTAGGTATACTGTTGTCTAACAACAATATCTCGTTTGCGCACCTGAGAGGTTTGCATGAGCCTTGCCTACGTGGTTCAGCTGCAAGTTCGACCAAAGTCCATACATTTTATTGTAGAGACTTCCGTATCAGTCGCAGTAGGAAACTCCGGAATCACTTCCAAGGTTCCTGTCCTTTGACCTGATGACGAAGATACTGGTTATCTCGTCGAGTTGAACTGTCCTCCCACTCACCTTTTGCAAGAACTATTCTCTTTAAAAGCATACCGTTTTGTGGCAAAAAACCTATGCCTCGGTATAGTGGTGGGGGAATACCCAATGACTTGGGATAACCTACAAAGTAGCACTTGTCTGATTTGGAATAGGTTTGTAACCTTTTACACAAGCCCCATATTCCGAATGTTAAGAAAAGATATAACATGGTTGGGCGTACCATACCATGGCGTCATTTCAACACACCTAATGGAGCTCTTTTCACTGTAAAAGCCGCAGTCTCTAAATCATCACTTTAAAAGGGATAATGGCAAATTTATTTATGTCATCTTTGATCTTACCATGTCATGAATGGTTCGATTACATCTTTACGTACTTTCCACTTGCAGTGGTGTTCCGGGAGGTGCAAGTTATGAAACCCCTTTCACAACTCATCAGACATTCGCTAAACTTGTAACTCAAATATTCCTTTCTGCAATCGAATTGTAGAAACATAATTTTCTTGTTACAATAAATTCTACTTCATTTTTGAAAACCTTTCGAATGATTTCAAAAGATCCAGACTTACGTCTCATCAAGTAAATATCCATATATCTACTTGAGTCATTTCTGAAGATAGATAAATCCACTAGTTGCAACAACATTTATTGAACTACACACATCAGAATGTATGATCACCAATAAGTTTGTTGCTCGTCCCTTATGGCCTGTGAACGGTATTTCAGTCACTTCACTTTTCGGAGGAAAGTTGCAAATGTCAGATGATTCAGAATCAAACGACTTCAAAATCCATCATAATGGAATTTTTCCATGCGGGTTTCTCCAATGTGACCAAATGCAGTGCCACACGTGTGTGGTATTCTGTTAGTCTTGCGATATTTAGCGTCGGTGTTATGGATGTATCATATTACCATCAATATTCGTAACATACATCCCATCTTGGATGGAAGCATGGCCCTTCATGTTATTCATAAAACTGAACAACAATTGTTCTTTTATGAACAACCCTTTTGCAACAAACATTGTGCAATGGGCTAGAGTGTATGAAACTCTAAAATGAATTATGAAAGTAAACACAGAGGTAATATATTAATATCATTATTCATAACATACAACTCATTCATAATGAAGGTATGGCCCTTATGTTTATTCATAACACCGAACATCAAAAGTTCTCTTATGAATAACCTTCTTGCAAGATACCTTATGCAAAGGGCTAGAGTGTGTAAAGCTCTAAAATGAATTATGAAAGAAAATATATAGGTAATACACCGATGGAAGGTATAGTAACTTTTACTATGTTTCCAACGCGTATCAAAACCTCATTCCTGGCTAGTCTTTTAGGCCATAGTAGTTCTTACATCGAGTTGCAACAGAATGCAATCAAGCGGGTATCTTTGTGATCAACTCACAATACCCAAGAATTAGTGATTAACATGTTTAACCATAATTCCCAAGAACTATATCTTTGACCAACCTTCTATGCATCAAAAACTTGTATGACATTCATACATGAGCTGGATATTCCAGTCTTCTTTCTTTCTGCCTTTATACTTCTAACAGTTTAACTTTTAGTATTTCTCCTACTCTCAGAAGAAGCACTCAACTTAAGAGTGGCGTTAGCCCCGGACTTCCTAGGCGTGAAAGTTTCACTAACACCCTTCGGACACTTCCTTTCTCTTTAAGTTGTTGTTTTATTCACCTTTCATCATATGATAGGCGTTCTTCTGGATCCCTCTCTTATCAGTCTAATGCATAGTAAACACCTTTACTAATAGTTTGCAAACAAACATTGCTTTGGATATTTCATATCTTTCAGCCTTTGTTTGTATCTGAAAATTAATTTTCAGTTCCATGGATATCACATAACTATCCCAAAACTTTTGAAGTTCGGGTCTCATGGAAGCAAACGTATTGCACTTGACTGAAATGGAATTCTAGCTTTTGGATCGAAGGACGAGAGTCACATGATCCATAGCATTAGCGGGAGAATACCGAAAGCATGCGATAGGACAAAGTCCTTCTTGGCACTCTTGAGGACAATCCTCACATTTTGTTACCAACCGCAAAGTTTTAACCAGATATTTAACAGCTATTCAATATTAACAGGGAAGGTGGAAATGCGAGCCATTATTCTACAACTATTTTGCAAATCACACTTAGACAATGTTCAAAATTAATTGTACTGAGAATTTAAACAAGTTAATTCTATAGCGCGCTCCCACTCAAATCAATATCTCTCATAATTGATTGTGAGTGATTCAAGATTCGCATTTCAATTCAACGCCACGGTTCGAGATGAGCTCAAATGGCACGAACTTTAATCGGTAGGCAAACTTGCCGATCACATCTATATGTGATTCTTGTTCATCTTTCGATGCGTGTGTTCCGAGCTCAGGACTGTCCTGCCTGAACGTCAAGACAACCAAGTGATCTCGCTGCGAGGTCTCAACTCACCCGCCTCACACTTCTCTAATCGTTCGCACCCATGGAGATCATGTGATGCCCCGAAGAGATAGGTGCCGTGACGGTGCTACACTTGGGAGAACACTAACTACTTGATACTTTAAGTGAGAGATCACCCTAATAAAAGCGACTACCGCACAATCAAGAAGGGTGCATCAAAGGGATAAACATCTCAGGCAATTCATAATAGCATGATATGGTATAGCCCTTTCTGACGGAGAAGTCTTTCATTTCTTCGTCTTCGGCATTCGCGTCGGTGTTCACCTTTGCGAAGATTGCCACCACCTTGTCGATGCACCAGATAATATTGCTATCTCTATAGCTAATAAAATAAGTGCATTACTTAAGGTTGACTCGCAGGTCATTAAAGTGCAATCATATGGCTCCAGCCATCATGACGAATCATGACACGCAGGTCATGTTAATCAATTTACATTATATAGTCATCTCATACATAATCAAATTATTATGAGCACTGCTATACCACATCACATGCACATGCAAACCATCCTACAAAACCAAGTTAGACGCCTCTAATCGGTTCATGCAAAAACTTGTTTTACGTGGCTTCTAAGGTTTCGAAACAAACAGAAGCTACCAACGTCCATCATCAAGTATGATAATTCAAGTCGCTAGATTAACTTTGTGGGGTGTATGAAACACTAGATAATAAAATCTCGAGCCCCATACTGAACTTCGTCATACGCATGACCCCCGTGCAGATCATATCTGCATTGCCCTTTCGTCTGCGAAATTTCGTCTTTCTTTTTAACTACGGTGGAATTCAATGAACTGTTAGCACTTCGTTGATCAATCAGAATCGCGGATTGCCAGAACATTGAAACTCCACCATGCTGTTATCAAGATCAGAAATATGCAAATTCCAGGGAAGTAACAAGAACATCGGGTAACAGATATCATCTGCTACCCGCACAAATAATTTTCAGCAATAGATCTCATCTACTACCTAATTACATTGTGCAACACCCATACATCTCTATGTATTCTAGATCGCAACCTGCATCTACGCATAGCACGGCTCATGATGCCACTGTAGGGGAACGCGGCAGAAAACAAAAAATTTCCGACCTACGCACCAGCCCAGGACCACTATGAAGACTACATACAAGATTTGATCTTTTCGTTACCGACTCGTAGCGCAGCGGAAGTAGAGTCGATGACGATCGGTGATGCAGATCCCCACAGCTAGGATTTACAACCTCCCAACCGCGAGGATGTACTCCCTCGTCTGCTCCCCGGACGGATCTCCGGGCAGCCCTTCGGGAGGCCTCGGGACAGTCCCTCGGATAGTCCCACCGGACGGATCCTCGGACAGCCCTTCGGGAGGACCTCAGAATCTCGGACGGTCACTTGGACAGCCCTTCGGGAGGCACACTCGAAACTCGGACGGTCACTCGGACAGCCCTTCGGGAGGACCTTCGAAACTCGGACGGTCACTCGAACAGCCCTTCGGGAGGCACTCTCGAACTAAGACCGAAACTACGATCTCTCTACAGAGTTGCACACATACGGTGCCATCTATCCGGCAGCGCTTTGCCGTCCAGAACTAGTTCCCACCGGAACCCAGACAGCCTTTCGGCTCTACGAAACTATTTCGCTGGGAGGGAGAGAGAAAGCCAGATCATGCATGGCACTTGTATGTGAGAAAGAGTAAGTTTGGGCAGCCCCCTCCACCTCTATTTATAGGAGAAGGAGGGGTGGAGGGGCTGAAATTTCAGCCACATCTATCCATGTCATCTCCAAGATATTTTGGAGCAAAAGCCCAAAAAGGTGGCTTTTCAAAAAGTAATCATAAAGCTGATTTCACTATTCACGACCATTGTTCAAGAAATCTTCCGATTCAGCGATTAATCTTCCGATTTATCGCTAATCGGGGGGTGGCCGATAAGATTATGCCTTATCTTCACCGTTTATCTTTTGGACCGATTTATCGCTCTGACAAGTGATTTATCGGGAATCTACCGATAAATCAGACCTATTCATAGCACTATGTTTGCAAAAAGTATGTTTATTTATATTTTGTGGACCTTGTTACGCAATATATACCGGTGTCCTATTTTGTTTGTCATTATACGAGGATTCAAATGCTAGGAATCAGGGTAACACTTCTGTCAAATATTATTTTGTTATTGAATATAGCATATTTTAGTGTTGGGAACCTGAGATTTGCAAAAATATCCGATTAATACTCGACCGATAAAATTGATTAATCGGCTGATTTTCGATCAATCTCTAATCCCTAGTTGTCCGAGACGATAATGATAAGCGATATCCTCAACATTGTTCACGACGACATTTTTCAGCGTCCGTTCGAACTGAAAATATTTACGTGGCTTAGAACATTTCCAGTACCCACTAAAATAATTTTCAACGTGTTCCAGAACAATTCCGGATTAGTGATTTTCATCTGCGAAAAGCATCTGAAGCGGTTCCGGCAGCTCCAGAACATTTCCGGTTTTCATCCCGGAAAATTTCAGAAAGTTTCCAGAATGATTCTGTCACCCTCCAAGAATTATCAGGCGTGTGCCGAAACCAATTTGACTTAATGGTATACCCGAAACAACTTTTCGGTTTTACCGAAACTATTCCGGTGTTCTCTCTCCGGAACTCTTCCGTTGTCTCCGAAACTTTTTCGGCGAATTTCTCTCAGACTCCCTGTCTAATATTCAGTAGATAGATGACCCTTAAGCGTGTGACCCTATAGGTTCGGTGAAGTATAGACATGACCGAAACTCTTTCCAATCAATGATCAACATCGGAGCCGTGGACACCCATATTGACCCCTATACCCACACGAATGAATATTCGAGTGAACCTCCAGTTGCCGTGTGCCATTCCTTTTGCTTCGCGATATGTTACAAATACCCGAGGTGAGACATGTTGGCATCCCCGTGGATCAACAACTTGTCCACTATGGCAGTTACCTCGTTACCGGTCTTGTTCTTTTTTCTCGTTACCGTGTTCTGGCATCCCCGTGATCAAATCACAAAGTGTCTGGCCAGACGATGATGGATACCGTAACACCGAGAGGGCCCAGAGATATCTCTCCATCGTCGGAGGAGCAAATCCCAATCCTGAGCTATCAAGTTACTTGACACACTTTTCCATGAACCCGTAAGCCGCCGTAATAGCCATCTAGTTACGGATGACGTTTAACAAACCCCAAAGTTCATGAATCAAGCATGAAGAAACTCGATACTCTCATGGTCTGAGGAATCATGCAAACGTTAACCATTTCTGTGTTATTAACCATTAACTTGTGACGAAAGTATCTCATAGCATAATATCAATTCGGGTCGATTCAACACAAATGTTCTTCTAACAGTGTGCCCTCAAAGTTGCTGGCGTAGACATGCCCATGATCAGGAAAACAGGACCATCATGCAACACTTGAGCTACTCTTAGATGCTAGACTAGGAATACATTTAACCGTTTATTATCCCACACGTGCATATGAGTCTTCCTCCGAGCCTCGTGGTTATTGCAGACTCGAGAACCATAGCAGTTATAGCATCGAACATAAACCTAATTATGAACAGGGAGATAATCAATAACATTTATTATTGCCTCTAGGGAATATCTCCTACAGTTTTCTTTTGGGTCTCTGTTGTACTGTGTGCTTCCATGTTTATCTAATAAATATCTTGGGCCTTTTGGGCCTGCGTCTGTTCAAAAAAAAAATCTGTCAATAGTATAATGTGGTCCAAGAACAATGAAACTAGAGCCCATCTGGCTCATATGCACTTGTTTATACACATCTTCGAATTCCTACAGTTAGTTAATTTATCTGTATGTGAAAATTTTATATTAAAGATGTTATAATATGAGCTCCGAGGTGGCTGCCATGTCATGTCATGTCACGATGCAGAGTTAGGTAAAAACCTATAGAATGCATGCATTATCTTAGTCCCTACCTGCCCCCACTAAACACCAGTAATTGCATTTCCAAGGACTCCCGAACTTCCATGACTAACACTTTTGTTTAACTCCTCTGAGCATGCAACCAAGGCTCCTCTATCTGAGCATGTTAATAGTAGCTCGTGTCAGTGAATAATAAAAGTGGAGGAAGCAGTACAACCGAAGCTCTCAACACTGTGGAAGGGCCAGATTGTACTACTGCCAAAAAGGTTAAATATTAGTAGTGGTACCTGCAAGTAAAATACAAGCAGACTAATGTAAGCCTGCAATGGATCATTGGATTCCGTTTGGATTTGACATCTTCCTTTTTCCCGGATAACATGAGAGAGAGAGCTGTATATGTAACTATTTATTGGGTTTGAATTTGTAACCATGTATCAACCGTATGATGGTGTAAACACCTGTGTGCTGCAGCGTGAAGCCACACGAAATCTCTATGTCATATTCATGAGTTGCACTACAGGAAAAAACATATTTTGCCTTGTGTTTCCCGATAAACTGAGTACATGTTGTCGGCCGCTCGACTTATAGCTCCTTAAGCCGTGTGCTGGCGCAAAGACACACGGCGATGATTCGGCCCTCGGCTTACCACCCGAAGCAGCCGTGTGGATTTGCCACGGTGACGTCACGTCAACGAACGCCGATTTCACGCTAATTTCATTTATTTATTTATTTATTATTTTCCTGTTATTTATATTTTAGAAATTTAATTTTATTTAAAACATGAATTTGAAAAAATGATAGCGCAACATAAAAAAATGCTAGTGCAACTAAAAGGAATGTTGATAGCTTTTGAAAAAAATGTTCATGACAATGAAAAATGTTCTCGCATTTCAAAAAACCTATATGTGAATTTCTTTCTGTAAAATGCGTATATAATATATAAAAAATGTTTGCTTAATATAAAAAGATGGTTTGTACCAAAAAAATGTACGCGTCATTCTAAAGAAATATTCTTGCATTTCAAAAAATGATAGTGGCAATTTAAAAAATATGTATACAATGTAAAAGAAAGTTCTATTATTTACCATAAAAAATGTCAAAGTGTATTTTAAACAATTTTGACCATGTATTAAAAGAAAATTTACATTATGTAATTGAAAAATGTTCAACGTGTATCAAGAAAATATTTCATGTGTACACTAAAAATGTTTATTTCCTAATGGGAAAAAGTAGGCATGTGTTGAACAAAATATAAACCAATGAGAATCCACAAAGAAACAAAAGATAAAGATAAAAACAAAAAAAAGGAATAAACCAATGCGAAAGAATGAATACCATGAACCCCGAGAAGGAAAGAAAGAAAAACAAAGAAAACCAAGAAAATAAATAAATAAAAACGAATAAAGATAGAAAGAAAAGCCAAAAACAAAACAAAGGAAAAAGAAAGAAAAGAAAATCCAGTAAAAACCGTGAAAGAAATAAAGAAAATGGGTGAAAAACAATGAAAAACAGAAAACAAAAGAAAACCGGTGAAGAAACAGAGAAAAACGGAAGAAAAACAAAAAGGAAAAAAATTGAATCGAACGTGCGAAGCGAACGCTGCCAGCTATTAGACCTTCTCCTTGGCGCGTTAAGTGTCCAAAAGAATGTTGGTGACGAGACCTCCTCCTTGGCACCTTAAGTTGTGGCCCAAGTAAGCTCGCTCGCTCGCCTTGTGTTGATCGCTCGCGTCGACAGTTCCAAGTAGCTCGGCGCTTTTTTAGGTTCACTGAAAACGGATGTCGTTCTTTTAAATTCAAAAATTATAGTTCATCAATTTCAAAATTGTTTGTAAGTTTAATAAAGTTCACATTTTTTTGAAAAAGTTCATAGATTCTTAAATATGTTACGCTTTTAAAGAAGTTTGTGAATTTGAAAATTGTCCGTTAATCTGGGAAAAAGGAATTTAAAATAAGTTCACAGGTTTGAATTTTTTATAATAAATTTGAAAAAAGTTCACAAATATGAAATATCTTCATGAATGTGAAAAAATTCACAAATTTGAAATTTTTATCATAAATTTTGAAAAGCTTAAAAATTTGTGAAAATTTTAAAAAATTTACAAAATGCGCATGAATTTAAAAAAGCTCACAAATTTGAAAAAGATTCAAAATTTAAAATATTCATGAAATTTCATAAATTTCATGAATTTGTCTAAAATTTAAATTTTAAAAAAACTTGAATTGGGAAAAAGTCATGCATTAAAAAAACAGAAAAACAAATGAAAACTGAAAGAAGAAAAAAGGGACAAAACCGGGCCGAAAAAGAGAAACAAAAAATATCAAACCGGAAGCTTTCAAAAACCAGTTGAGTCATATAGACGTGTGTGTGCCGGCTCAATCTAGAGAAGGGAATAGGGGCTCTACAAGAGCCGAAGTTAGTGAGCGCGAAAATGAGCCGGCCCTATACTGTAGCATACAGGAAAAGGCTTCGGACAAAAGGTGAGGGAGTATACATCTCGCCGCAACTGAGATATATTAATAACTCCGTGGATATTGCTCTCGCAAACAATAGGAAATCATCAATTAAGGTGTACTTCTTGAAAATGTCACTTTCACCTTCTTAGATTGCGACAAGTGACGCACTGCATGTACGCCATTGCACCCTAAGGCCTTGTACAATGCAAGGTGCTTAGGGAAGGTGCTTAGAGAAATAAACCAGATTTTTCTTAAGCGCCGGTGCTTATTTGTACAGGTAGACGCTTAATTAGGCGTCTCTCCTGTAGAAATATGCACCGGTGCTTCAGAAAAAATCCGGTTTATTTTTCTAAGCACCTCCGTAAGCATCTAGCATTTTACAAGGCCTAAGATTTTTTTTTACATTTTATCTCTTAAACCGTGCATTCACGAATACTTTCACCTTGAGATTTCTCTCGTCGAGATCTTCAAAACTAGATCACATGTTAATAGGTTTCGATGAACTTTTTTTTCATAAAAAAACCCGACGCGGAAGCACATTTTTTCTTTTCCAAGAGACACAACTATGCCTCTCGCGGAACAAAACAAAACACATTTTTTCCGTTTTCAAGAGGCATAGATGTGCCTCTCGCAGAAGCAGAACTGCGCCTCCATGAGAAGAAAATTTATGCCTCTCACGAAAGAAAAAAAAACACATTTTTTCCTTTTTCCGAGAGGCATAGCTGTGCCTCTCACGAAAAAAAAAACATATGCCTCTACGAGAAGCAAATCTATGCCTCTTGCGAAAGGGAGAAAACCATGTTTTTATCCTTTTCAGAGAAGCAAAGTTATGCCTCTCGCGAAGCAAACGCGTGCCTCCACGAGAAGCAAATCTATGTCTCTCGCGGAAGAAAAATGTGCTTTTTTTAGAGGAACAACTATGCCTCTCGCGGAAGTAAATCTGTACCTCCACGAGACGCAAGTTTGTGCCTCTCGCGGAAGAAGAAAAGATCATATTTTTTTGGTCCAAAACCTAGGGGAGACCGGGCAAAAACAAAAAAAAAAACCATCTAAAACCGGAAAACGCGCACAGGAAAAAAAATCCCGTGGGAGCGCCCAAAACACGATACGGGGCCCTTGAGGGGTTCCCGCAAGGGGTACCCCTCAATTAGTTGGGCGCTGATATGTCTCACCTACAGCAAGACGAGAGGAAATATCGCTCAAGGCGAGCTCCATATTGGGCCGGGCCATGGCGCTGCTAACTAGAGGCCACAAGCCATATTCTCGGGGTTTTTTTATGTTTTTTATTTTTGTTATCTTGTACTTTATTTATATTTCCAGATATTTCTATATTAAAAAATACTTTACGCAAAACATTTCAAAAAATGTTAATTAAGCATCTAAAAATGTTAAATGTGTATAGAAAAAATGTTTATCATATATACAAAAAATGTTAAATGTGTATAGAATTTTTTTGACCATGTACTTAAAAATGTTAATCCAAGCATTTAAAAAAATGTTGAACAAGTGTTCGAAAAATATTAAAACTTGTATTTAAAAAATGTTATATGTGTATAGAAAAAATGTTGACCATGTATTCAAAAAATCTTTATCAAGCTTTTCTAAAAAAGTTAAACAAGTATGTCCCCTAGCGCTTGTGGCCTAGGGTTACTCTGTCTTTCGTGGCCGCCGCCATGAGTTCCCCAAGTTTTTGATCGTTCCCGTAGCGATCTCGTCCCTTTGCGACGGCCCACCGCCCTCTGGCTCTTTCCTCTGGCTCTTTCTCTAGACCAGGTCGTACTATTTCACGACGAAGTTAGGTTTTAGGGGTGGTTTCCATTATGAGATGGCAACGCCTTCGGAATCCAGCGGATCACACCCTAAGCTTCCAGATGACCCCAGTGTCCTTCTAGAGCGATTGCGTCTGGAAGATGATGAGCTCGATAACTTCGTTTGGAGGAAGAGGTGGAAGAACTTGATGAGAAACCCAAGTGGCTGGCACTAGCTAGGGTTCTGACAACCAAATCTTTTGGGAAAGGAGCTTTGAAAGCTGACATGAGGGAGGCTTGGAACACCACGCAAGAGGTAGTGTGGTGGAGAATAAACCCTAACATGTTCTCCGTGCAGTTTAATTGCTTCGCAGATTAGAACAAGGTGATCCACCAAGGTCCATGGGATTTTCGAGTTATGGCTCTGATGATACCTGAGTACAATGGGTTCAAAAACCCTGAATCATTCAAGCTGGACAAGTAGAAACCCGGTGTCAGATTCACAAGTTGCCTGATATGATGCTGAAAAGAGAACAATTTGTGAAGAATATGACCAAGCGCATTGGAGAAGTTCAAGAGGTCCAGATCGTTCTCCCCAATAGTTTCATAGGAGAATTTGTTTCAGTTAGAGTAAAGCTAGATATCACAAATAAGTTAACAAGATTTGTGGGCTTCACAAAATCCGGTGAAACTGAATTTTATCAGTTTAAGTTTGAAAAGCTTCCGGTTTTTTGCTACATGTGTGGTCTTCTGGCCACTGGCGTGAGGAATGTGGCTCAGGGGAACACGCAGAAAAATATATGGAATGGGGTCCCTTCATCCTTGCATCAAAGAGAGGACGGAGTGGGAGTGACCGAAACCCGGGCAGAGGCTTTGCCCGTGGTGCAGATCGGGATGGAGGTGCATTTGATGGCGATGAAGGAGATGATGTTAGCGGCAAAAGAAGAGGGGCATGTCGCAGACGTGGCTACAGCTGGGGTTATAGTACTACATGCAATGGACAGTATAACCGTGCTCAACATGGGGTAACTGAAAATAACAACACCGTTGGACAACACATGCATCAGAGCTAGCGTTTCAACGCTACCAATGCTTTGCACGATCGGGTGTTGATCTAGCACGATCTGAAGGTGCTGGCCAAGAAAGAGAGATTGAGGATGCAAATATATTGGAAAAGAGAAGTGTTGATGATTCTATTACTGAACCAGGAACCACATAAGGAAATACTTTGGACAAGAACACATGTGCTATAATCCCAGTGGGGAACACTGCTGATATAGTGGACCAGATCGAAGGGCACGACCCCTTAGCTCTAACCTTGGCACCCCACAGAAAAATGCACATAAGAAAAAACTTAAGGCAGATGATATTGCAGCCATTGACAGCACATCGACGAGTGGATCGGGGGCCTCCCCAGCGGAGGACCGCTGGGAGCATTGAATCTCCTCACCTGGAACATGTAGGCGGGAACCCCGGGATAGTTCATGAACTAGCGACGTTCATACAGTCACTTTCCCCTAGTCTGGTGTTTTTGTGTGAGACAAGGCTGAAAAATATATATGAAGAAGTACAGGGGTAGGTTTTGGCTCAAAGGATTTGAAGGAATTGATAGTGAAGGCAACAATGGTGGTTTGGCGCTATACTGGCAAGAATCCTTAACGGTAGATATTGTGCTTTCTAGCCAACGGTGTATAGATGCTCATGTCAAGGGTATTGATGGTTTTCAATGGCGCATTACTTGTGTTTATGGTGAACCAAGAGTCGAGGACATGCACAATATGTGGACATGGCTGAACAGCTTGAGCACCCGTTCAACATTGCCTTAGCTTGTTGTCGGGGATTTAAATGAGTGTCAATGGGACTTTGTGCACTTCTCAATGACTCTGAGGTCCGCGGGACAGATGCATGCGTTCAGAGATTTGCTGGAGATATGTGAGCTAGCTGACTTGGGGTTCTCGGGTGTCCCACACATGTTTGATAACAAAAGAAGTGGCGCGGCAAATGTGAAGGTCCAGTTGGACCGAGCCGTTGTGAACCCAGCTTAGCGAACACATTTGGCCATGCCGCAGTGACACACTTGGTCACTCCGACATCAGATCATGTGATCCTGCATGTAACTTGTGAGAAACCAGGTGACATGCATGCAAGGAAGAACTTTCATCAATACGGAATAATGTGGGAAAGAGAGCCGACACTCCAGGAGGTTATTGCAAAAGCTTGGGAGGAGGCGGGTCAGATGCATTGCCTTGGTTATGTACATGCAGCCTTAGGATCCACTATGCGTATGCTAGGTGCTTAGAGTAGGGAGAAGTTTGCAATGTGTCAAAAGAAATAGCCAAGTCAAGAACCCAACTAGGAGAACTTATGCTGATGAACACTGACCGTTGTGAGATTAGGAAAGTGACAGATAGAACGAATGAGCTCCCATATAGAGAAGAGATGATGTGGCTGCAACGATCTCGTGTGAATTGGCTAAAAGAAGGTGATAGAAACACACATTTTTTTTCATGCAAAGGCTATTTGGCGAGCAAGAAAGAACAGGATCTAGAAACTAGAAGATACTCATGGCACTATACATCCGGGGACTAAAAGAGATGGGGGCTGCGACAATAGGGTATTTTGAAAATCTTTTTACTACCGACCCTCTACTTGATCCATCCCCGATTGTTAACTTGTTTCAGCCTGTGATGACTCCAGAGACAAATGATAGACTTTGTGCTGAATTCTTAGATAAAGAAATTGCATATGCTCTATTTCAGATAGGCCCTTTGAAGGCCCCAGGCCCAGATGGGTTTCTGGCATGTTTTTTTAGCGCAATTGGAGCACCTTACAGGAAGGTATTATACTTGCAATTAAGGAGTTCTTTCGCACGGGTGTCATGCCTCCTGGAATAAATGAAACTGTTATTGTTATGATTCCTAAAATAACAAACCCAGTTAAGGTTACGGATATTCCCCCATTAGCTTATGGAATGTAATCTACAAAGTGGTCTCTAAATGCTTGGTGAATCGCTTAAGGCCTGTTCTTGATGATGTTATTTCTCGTGCCCAAAGTGCATTTTTTTCATGGGCGCATGATTATGTATAATGCTTTTGTGGCCTTTGAGTGCATCCACCATATTAAGCAGGAGAAGGACCCTACGAAGAGTTTTTGTTCTTATAAAATGGATCTCTCTAAAGCATATGATAGAGTGGACTGGAATTATCTTAAGCAGATGATGCAAAAGCTTGGCTTTGCTCACCGGTGGGTTGACTGGATAATGACATGTGTCACCTCAGTGAGATATTCCTTGAAATTTAATGGTGCCATCTTGGATTCATTTGCACTGACCCGTGGTCTTCCCGCTATCCCCATATTTATTCTTATTTGTTGATGACGGTCTTTCTGCACTTATCATTAAAGGCATAAATGATGGCGACATCTCCCCTGTAAGGATTACTAGACGCCCCCTGGAGTTTCACATCTGTTATTTCCTGATGGCACACTTTTATTCATAAAATCTTGGTCGAGGAAGCAAATTATATTAAAAAAATCATGGATATCTATTGAGCGGCTACATGTTAATTGATCAATCCCTCAAAATGTTCCATGTTGTTTGGGAACTCGTGCCCGGATGCAAACAGTGACAGTGTTAAGCATATTATTCAAGTCACAACTTCCGATTTTGAGGAGAAATACTTGGGGCTGCCTACCCCAGATGGAAGAATGCCTAAAGGAAAATTTCAAAACTTGCATGTTAGATTCACAAAACGTTTGTTTAGTTTTGATGGGCACCCAACTCAAGCAGGCAAAAAAGTGTTGATCAGGGCGATAGCTCAATCCATCCACACCTATATAATGAGTGTATTTAAACTTCCCTTTGAGGTGTGCGATGATCTTAATCGCATGGTCAGAAACTATTTCTGGGGAGCGGAGAAAAGAAAAAGAAAGACTCATTAGTATTCCTGGGACAAGATGACAAGGCCAAAGGCTCAAGGAGGTTTGGGGTTGAAGGACTTTCACATATTCAATCAAGCTCTATTAGCTCAGCAAGCATGGTAGTTATTAGACCACCCAATCAGCTTGTGTGTGCGAGTACTAAAAGCGAAACACTTTCCCAATGTAAATCTTGTGGATACAGTGTTCATCACTAATCCATTTCCTACTTGGCAAGCAATCTCTCATGGTTTGGACCCTGAAAAAGGAATCATATGGAGTATTAGCAATGACCAATTTGTTCGAATATGGAGAGATGGATGGGTAGCTCATCATTACCCAACAAGAGGCCTAATCTCGCAGAAAGGAAGGTGTAGGATGAAGTGGGTTTCGGACCTACAGAATTTCAACGGAAGTTGGGATATGGAGAAGGTCACACGATATTTCTTGCCTGTGGACATGATAGAAATTCAGAAAATAAAGCCTACTCCCCGCTATTGGAAATATGCCCTAGAGGCAATAATAAAGATGTTATTATCATATTTCCTTGTTCATGATAAATGTTTATTATCCATGCTATAATTGTATTGACCAAAAACTCAGATACATGTGTGGATACATAAGCAACACCGTGCACCTAGTGAGCCTCTACTAGATTAGCTCGTTGATCAAAGATGGTTAAGGTTTCCTAACCATAGACATGAGTTGTCATTTGATGTGATGGACAGACCCAACCATAATCTTGGCATCAGATCGTATCACTTAGTTTATTTGCTACATCTTTCTTCATGTCAAGTATCTGTTCCTTATACCATGAGATCATGCCACTCCCGAATACCAGAAGAATACTTTGTGGGTAATCAAATGTCACTTCATAACTAGGTGATCATAAAGGTGCTCTACAGGTATCTCGGAAAGTGTTTGTGTTGGAAATATGCCCTAGAGGCAATAATATTGTATTATTACATTTCCTTATTCATAATTAAGTGTTTATATTTCATGTTATAAATGCTATGATCCTGGAATATGTGATTCAGTGGAAAACTCATATGCGCGGGTGAAATGATAAACGGATAAAATAAAGGTTCCTAGTCTTGCCTCTAAGACTAGCTCAAGTGTTGTTGGTGATCACGTTTTCCGGATCTTAGGATATTGTTAAGTGTAACAATAGTCCTAAAACAACATTGAGGTTATGATGTTGGAAGAATGATCCTATTGAATCGACCCAAACTTGTTTGTTATGAATTGAGATAATATCGTCTGTAATCAATTGTAATAACATGGAGTGTTAACATGTGATTTTGCTCCTTAGACCATGGGAGTATCATAGTCACTTCTTACTGTACGGTGGACTTTGGGGTTGCTCAAACGTCACCTGTAACACAGGGATCATAACGACAACTTACTGGTTCATCAGAAAGTTTTACAAGGGACTAGATAGCTCGAGAGTGGGATTTGCTCCTCCGATGACGGGGAGATATTCTTAGGGCCCTCTCGGTGTGTTATTTTGTTGCTCATTCTTTATGGCATGTGAATGATATTTTAGTCCACTTCACTATTTGGACAAAAGTTGCGAGAGTCAGATGATTCATAATCAGATGACTTCAATATGCATCACTATGGAATTCTACAAGCTGGTTTCTCCAATGTGACTAAATGTAGTGCCACACATATGCGGTATTCTTTTAGTCTTGTGACATTTAGCGTCAGTGTTATGGATGTTCAATTTTATCATCAATATTCATAACCTGCATCCTATTCATAATAGGAGTATGGCCTTTTGTTCATAACATCGAACAACTATTGTTCTCTCATGAACAACCGCCTTGCAACTTCTATGCAATGGGCTAGAGTGTACAAAACTCCAGAATGAATAATGACAATAAACACAAAGGTAATATGCTGATGAAACAATATCATAACTTTTACAAATTTTCAACACATATTTTACCCTCATTGGTCATTTAGGCCGTTGTAGTTTCTTGCAACGACTCGCATCAACATGCAATATAGTCGATATCCTTTTGATAAACTTTTGACCACAATCTCAAAGAATTAGTGATAAAAGAATTGATCATAAATTCTCAAGAACTACACTTTACTTGACCAACTTTCTCTACATTTTATAACTTGTATGACATTCATACCTGAGCTGGACATTCCAGTCTTCTTTTCTTTTCTACCTTCTACTTTTTATAGTTTTACTTTCAATATTTCTCCTACTCATAGAAGAAGTATCCAACTTTAAGAGTGGCGTTAGCCCTGAACTTCTCTAGGCATGTCAGCCTAATTACATACTTTGGTTTTGTTTTTTTCTCTTTAAGTTTCTCACCATCAACTCATGACCGGCGTTCTTCCGGATCTTACACATTTTAGTCTTAAACATAGCTGAACACTTTACTAGAACTTGCAAACAAAACACTTCTTTAGATATCACATATCTTTTAACCTTTGTTTGTTTCTGAAAACAATTTTCAGTTCCAAGAATATCACATAACTATCCCAAACATTTTTGAAGTTTGGGTTTCTCGGAAGCAAGCAGACCGTAATGTAATTCTAGCCCTTTGGACTGAAGGACACGAGTCTCATCATCCATAGCATAAGAAAGAGTATTGTAAGCATGCAGTAGGACAAAATCCTTCTTGGCACTTTTCGAGGACGATCCTTTCAATAAAAAAGATTCAACCAGATAAATAACATCTAATCAATTTCAACAACAAAAGTGAAACCATGAGCCATAATTCTACAACTATAAAGCAAATTACACATAGACATTGTTCATAATTAATTTGCACTAGTGATTAAAATTGATTAATACATAATTGTGCTCCCACTCAATTCAATATCTCTCATAATTGATAGTGAGTTATTCAAGATCCAGATCTTATTCTCAGCCATTGATGTGGATATCACTAATGACAAGAATTTTGACCGGCGGGCAAACTTTTGTCGATCATATCTCCATATGCCTCTTGTTCATCTTTAGATGCTTTGTGCTTTGAGCTCAGAATGATTATGCTAGAACTTCAAGACAACCAAGTGCTAACTGCTCACATGGTCTGACCATCCACCCGTCGTACATTTCGTAAACCGTTTGTACTCATGTGGACATGACGCACTCCGGGATGTTACGTGTTACAGACGGTTGCAACACTGGGAAGAGAACCTTTTCACTTGATATTTACTGTGAGAGATCTCCCTAATAATTGACTACTGCGCAATCAAAGGGATAAACATCTTAGACAATTTATAAAAGCTTGATATGGTATAGCCCTGGGCACCGGGAATCCTTCATGATCATCTTCAATCTTCAGTTGAAGCGTCGTGACGGCCAATATTTCCTTGTCATGGCAACTGTCTCAAAAATGTTGTCATGGCGACAATTTCAAAAAACGTTGTCGTGGCGATCGTTTTAGAAAACGTTGTCATGGCACCAAATTCAGAAGTTCCACCGTGGCACGGAATTATACCTACTCGTCCGCGCCTTAGTACACCTTCTCCACGTCGGGGGTCCTCCGTGTATGCTTTCCATTGTTACCTGTAACATGTAGGCTATCTCTATGATATTTACATTAACATGGCAATCTCGTGGCTCCAGCCATCATGCCGTGACGTGACGGCCACTTAACATTACAACATATAACCATCTCATACATAAACTCATTATCACGACGAAGGCTATACCACATCATATGCATACTCCACAAAACTAAGTTAGACGTCCTCTAATCGATTTTAGCAAATTTTAATTACGTAGTTAACCAGTGTTAACAATAATACTAGCTACCTATGTCCACAATATTAGGTGATAATTCTTGATGCTAGATTAAGTTTCGGGGTGTGTAAGGGAAGAGACTTAATTAAAAATCTCTAACCCCACACTAAACTTCGTCTAATACGCATGACCCCTAGAAGATCGTCCATCTTTGGCACCCTCTTGTGTAGGCGATGGTTCATTATTCTTGACTATGATGAGGCCCAAAGAACTATTAGCAGATTGTTGACATCTAGAGTCGAGCGATTGTTAGAACTTTGTACAAAGCCTCACCATGCCGCCAATGAATTAACCAAAGCAACACTCGAGAGAAGCATAGTAAGAACATCAAACCCTCACATCAACATGTGATCTAGATTGCAACCTGCACCTACTCATATAACTGCTCATGATGCCACTGTTGGGAAACGTAGTAGAAAACAAAAAAAATCGCACCTACAAACACCCAAGATCAATATGAAGATGCATAACGGGTTGGGATCCGGATTTTTACCGTCACCGAGTTGCAGCGGAAGAAGGACGTGTCATCGTACTTGGAGTCCCTCGAACCATCGCTGAATGATCCCTCGAACCGCCCACGAATAGTCCCTCGAACCGAAGACCAAAAGCATGGCCTCTCTACTTGGTTGCAAGCGTGCAGCCTTCACGATCCGACAGCGATTCACCGTCCAGAGCTAATCGTCACTGGAGAATTAGAGGGAGGAGATTAGAACCACACTGGGCTTCTAATTATGAGGATTAGAGGAACTAGACCAAGCTCTAATTAGTCAACTAGGACCAACTAGAACTAGGGCTAGATGAACTAGAGGAGGCTCCAAAACTTGTGTTCTAGGGGCTAGCCCTGCCCCTCTATTTATATGTTGAGCCATGGGGTCGTACCTTGGGGAGAGGGCCTCCCCAAAGTTGGTTTGGAATGCAAGGAAGAGTCCTCCTTGGTTTCCAACACGAAACACCAAGGTTCCTGGCGTTTCTGGAAACGCCACGGATGTCGGCGTCTGGCCCAGGGCCAAGCGCCATGGACCCTGGCGTCGGGTCCCTGACCTCCACAAAACTCCTTTTGCACTGACCTAAAGCCTCGTGGGCCTTACCCCTTGCCCCGCCAAAGTGTCCTCGCACCAGAACATTTCTGGAAACATCTGAAACCCTTCCTATGACCCCAAAACGCTTCTGGATCCTCCGAAACTATTCCGAATATTTATGAAACAATTCCACAAATATATTCTCATCACTCCCGTCCTACTAACACTCAGCATATCGTTATTGCCTTAAGCTTGTGACCCCGTAGGTTTGGTAACTCATAGACATGAACGAAATCGTTCGTTCAATGGCCTATAGCGGAATTGCAGACGTCCATATCGATCCCTATGACCACATGAATGATATTCGAGTGAACTATTGGTTATCATGTGATGTTCCCTTTGCTTCGCGATACTTCACAATACTCGGGATGCATCGACATCCTCCCGAGTCATCACATGCTCACTATACCGTTATCCTTGTTACTGGTTTTGTTCTTCTTTCCCATTGTCGTGTTCCGGCATCCCCGTGATGTGGTCAACTGTGTCTGGCTAGACGATGATGGATGCAAGCAGTGGATATATCTATCTGGCCAGATGATGATGGGTGTCGTGTTCCGGCATCCCCGGAACATGCATGTTGATGTGTGTAGTTCAATAAGTGTTGTTGCAAGCAGTGGATTTATATATCTTCAAAGTTGACTCAAGTAGATATTTATATTTACTTATTGAGACATAAGTCTAGATCCTTTGAAATGTTTCAAAAGGTTTTCAGAATGAAGTAGAATTTATTGTAACAAGAAAATTATGTTTCTTCAATTAGATTGCGGAAAGGGATATTTGAGTTACAAGTCTAGCGGATGTCTGATGAGCTATTTTATAGCTTGAACCTCCTAGAACACTGCTAAGAGTAGAGTGTTTTGAGTAGACATCATCAAACTATGTATGCCATGGTGGGATTAAAGATGACATTAATCAATTTGCCAATGTACTTTTTAATGTGATGCTTTAGAGACTATGGCCTTTACACTGAAAAGAACGCCATCAAATTTGTTGAAATAAGTGCTACTTTGTAGGTTATCCCAAACGGTTGGGTATTCCTCTGTCACTACACCGAGGCAAAGTGTTTTGCCATAGAGTGCGGAAATTTGAAGTAAATGTTTTCTGCAAAAGAGTAAGTGGGAGGATAGTGCAATTCGACGAGGTTGCAGAATCTTTGTTACCGGATCGAAGAAAAGAAACGCTGGAAGTAATTCTAGAATTTCCTACAACGACTGATACAAAAGCCTCTACATGAGATATAGACTTCGATCGAATTTGTAGCTGAACTATATAGGTCGGGAAAATTCATACAGAACTTCGTGGTGTGCACACGAAATATTGTTGAACAAACAATGAACCTATAATACACAAAGAAGCATTGATGGACCCTGACTCAGGAATTTGTCTATATGCCAACATACTCCAAGATACTATCCATGCACGTTATTCAAGCTTAGAACTTGATGAACCCTTCAAAAGACTGAGAGTCTAAAGAATAGTAATGGATCTATAAACTGACAAAGATAAAAATGTTTTATAATACTTGACTTGCTACAAATAGTTTATGACAAGATCGAGGGGTTGATTATGCCGAGATTGTCTCATCATAGCAATATTTAAAGTCAGTTCGGGTTAAACTAGCAATTACTAAATATTTTAATTATGAGATATAATAGATGGATGTGAAAATGATTCCCATGAGATGAAATAGAACCAAGGTTGTATATTTGATATAGTCCAAGGTAATTTTGTCGATCCAGAGGATGCTAGTAAGTGTGCAAACTTAAAGAGATCCTATAATGATCTGAAGCAAGCATAGTGGAGTTGGGATCTTCGTACTGATGAAATGGTCAAATAGTTTGATTTCATCGAGGAAAGCAAAGATGCTTGTATTTACAAGGAAGTAAGTGGGAGCATGATAATATTTCTAAACACTATATGTGCTTGACACATTGTTGATTGGAAATTATATAAATTTCTTGACACGAGACTTTACTGAAAATAGTTTTTCAGTAAAGTACTTAGGCAATAATAGTCCTAATATTATGCATGATGATCAATGGAGATAGTAGTGCCTAATCGGGCTTAGCCAAAATACATATTGACAGAATACTAAAGTAGTTTAGTATGAAATACGCAAGAAAAGTTTCTTCTCAAATTCACATGGAAGGATTTTTAAGCAAGAATCGGTATTCTGAAATACTGATGAGAGAAATACATGATTTCAATCACACTTGTGTTAAATATGTTCCATGGTATGTAAACAAGCAGGTATGTCTGGTACTCCAAGTAAGTTCTGAGTAAAGATTACCAAGATGATCAAATTGTTGATCATAGGACAATAGTGAAAGTGTTGTTAAATACTAATGATGTCTGTCTCGCATACGGAGAAGATGAAGAGATTGTTGTAAGGAGTCACATTAATACATGCTTGTTGTAAGTAGTACTTCAATAAAAACTTCACTGATGCTCCAAGCGATTTTCTGTTTCAATTTATGGTGGCATAGTTGCTACTTCTTGAGCTTGCATTGGTTTTTTCCTTGAAGAGGAAAGGGTGAGGCAGCAAAGTAGAGATAAGTATTTCCCTCAGTTGAGAACCAAGGTATCAATCCAGTACGAGGAACACACAAGTCACCAATGGTTGCACCTAGACAAACAAATAAATACTTGCACCCAACGCGATAAAGGGGTTGTCAATCCCTTCACCGTTACTTGCAAGGATGAGATCCGATAGTGATAGATATAAAACATAAGTAAAAGTGCAAAATAAGATAAAAGTAAATAAACTGCAGCAAAGTATTTTTGTGTTTTTGATTTTATAGATCTGAAAATAATATGATAAAAATAGACCCGGGGGCCATAGTTTTCACTAGAGGCTTCTCTCTTGAAAGAAAGCATACGGTGGGTAAACAAATTACTGTTGAGCAATTGATAGAAAAGCGCATAATTATGACGATATCTAAGCCAATGATCATGAATATAGGCATCATGTCCATGACAAGTAGACCGACTCCAGCCTGCATCTACTACTATTACTCCACACATCGACCGCTATCCAGCATGCATCTAGTGTATTAAGTTAACAAAAATGGAGTAACGCCTTAAGCAAGATGACATGATGTAGAGGGATAGATCCAATCAATATGAACAAACCCCATATTTTTATCCTTAATGGCAACAACACAAATACGTGTCATGTCCCTTTCTGTCACTGGGAATAAGCACATCAAGATTGAACCCATTACAAAGCACCTCTCCCATGGCAAGAAAAACCAATCTAGTTGGCCAAACCAAATCAATAGATCAGAGAGAAATACAAAGATATCTTAATCATGCATAAAAGAGTTGAGAGAAGACTCAAATAATATTCATAGATAATCTGATCATAAACCCACAATTCATCGGATCTCAACAAACGCACCGCAAAAGAAGATTACATCGAATAGATCTCCAAGAACATCGAGGAGAATTGTATTGAAGATCAAAGAGAGAGAGAAGAAGCCATCTAACTACTAGCTATGGACCTGTAGGTCTATGGTAAACTACTCACACATCATCGGAAGGGCAGCAAGGTTGATGTAGAAGCCCTTCGTGGTCGAATCCCCCTCCGGCAGAGTACCGAAAAAGGCCTCCATATGGGATCTCACGAAGACAGAAACTTGCAGCGACGAAAAAGTATTTTTTGGTGTGCCCTCTGGTCTACGGGGAATGTTTGGGTATTTATAGAAGAAGAATTAGGGTTAGATGAGCCACAGGGGGCCAACATGCTTGGGGGCGCCCCCCTGGGCGCGCCCTACGAGCTTGTCATCGCCTCGTGGCTCCTCTGGCCTCCTCCCGAAGCTTCTAGGGTGTCTTGTGGTCCAGGAAAAATCGTTAAATAGTTTCATTCCATTTGGACTCCGTTTGGTATTGATTTTCTGTAAAGGCAAAAACAAGGAAAAAACATCAACTGGCACTTGGCACTAGGTTAATAGTTTAGTCCCAAAAATGATATAAAATAGCATAATAATGCATATAAAACATCCAAGATTGATAATATAATAGCATGGAACAATAAAAAATTATAGATACGTTGGAGACGTATCAAGCATCCCCAAGCTTAATTCCTGCTCGTCCTCGAGTAGGTAAATGATAAAAACAAATTTTTTGATGTGGAATTGTGACGCCCCCGGCTCAATCGTGCACTAATCATACACACAAATGCACACGATCAAGCCTAAGGACTCACGGGAAGATATCACAACACAACTCTAAAACATAAATAAAGTCATACAAGCTTTATATTACAAGCCAGGGGCCTCGAGGGCTCAAATATATAAGCTTGCGTACAAGCGTCAGTGGGAGCATCAGATATCTGAGTACAGACATAAGTTAACAGAAAGGCCTTTGGAAAGGCGGGGCAAAATAAAACACTACGATCGAAAGGCGTAGGCCTCCTGCCTGGGACCCTCCGATCCTACTCCTGGTCGTCAGTCAGCTCGTAGTAGTAACCACTCTTGAGGCGGTAGTAGTAGTCATCGGCGAGGGCAGCTGTCTCAGGGGCTCCATCATCTGGTTGCATCAAAAGGGATATGGGGGAAAAAGAAAGCAAAGCAACCGTGAGTACTCATCCGAAGTACTCAGCAAGCAAGGATCTACACTACATATGCAACATTATCAAAAGAAGGCTGTATATGTGGACTGGGCTGCAGAAATGCCAGAATAGAGGGAAGGCCTAGTCCTATCGAAGACTAGCATCTTCAACGGTCTTGCAGCATTAGAAGAGTGTAGGTTAGTACCGTATAAGTAGTAGTATCATGAAGTCTCAACCTCACCCAGAGATCCTTTCTAGACTCCCTGCGAGAAAGCAATCCCAGAGCCATACAGTCATCAACCTCGTCCTGAGATCCCTTCTCGACTCCCTGCGAGAAGCAATCCCAGAGCCATAGTATCCAATTCTAGCTGTATCGATCGGGATACAACTCCGAGTGTCCGTTACCGAGGATCCGGCTATGCATAGATTAGTTCTTCCCTGCAGGGGTGCACCAACTTACCCACCACGCTCACTTAACTCCGGCCGGACACACTTTTCCGGGTCATGCTCGGCCTCGGCCAAACGACACACCGCAGCCCTACCTACAGCTCAGCAGAGAGGTCCCCGCCGGTCTACATCCTAAGCGCAAGGGGGTCTTGGCCATCGCCCCTCACCCTCCGGGTCGTTGCGCACAGGGTGGATACCAGCGTCGCCTCAGGTGGCCGACACGATCCGACCGTGCCGCAATGCTGAACTGGACGTCTGTCAGAGCTTTCGGCTGATGCTACGATGCAGAACGCCCATACTATGCCCACGTGATGGTTAGTGCTATCGGGCCAGAGGCCCACTCAGATCACATATCCAAACCGTTAGTACCTTGGGGGTGCGGTAACGAGCAGAGACTCACGATCGATGTGACCCCGTCGCCCCGTCTCGAGGACTTGCGGCAAGGGCCAAGAATGCCCGACCACGCCTCGTATTCATCACTCGGGCACCATCCAGGCAACCCGTCTTCACATAAAACGCGGGTACCCCTCAGGGTCGACCTGCCTTTCCAAGTAACAATAGTACAGTCCAAGTATCCATGTGTCCATAACATCAGGGGAATCCGAGGTATCACCCTCGTTGGATTCCTACTCGATGTATCCGTTAATGTGAACTCGGAGGGATCACCCTCGATGGGTTCACACTTGGTGAGTTGCACGACACGGTCGTATTGGAAGTGGAGAAGGAGGAATCACCCTCAATGACCACGACCGAATAGCTACTCTACAGAGTTAACATCAGAGGTGCTACAAGAGGTTTCACCCTCGGCACTCGATAGTAACGCTGCAGTGTCGTTACAACTAAGGGGGGTGATGTGCGGTGCCGGGGCCTGGTCTTCAATCCCGTTGATCGGGTCTTCTGATAATCCAGCAGGGCAGTCGGGACTAGTGGGGGTCACTGATAGGTCTCTACCCAGCCTATACTAAACAGTTTAGGATAAGCACGCAAGGTTTCAATAGCAGGTTACAATTAACAGGCTATGCATCAGAATAGGTAAAGCAGTAGTAGTAGCAATTCTAATGCAAGCTTGAGAGAGAAAGAATAGGCGATATCGGTATGCTCAAACGGGGGGGTGCTTGCCTGGTTGCTCGGCGGCAAGGGCAAGGTCGTCAACGGTGTCGTCGATCTCCGGAGCTGCGTCAGTCTCGGGGACTACGTCGGTACCGGAAAGAAGTAACGAAGGGGAAGCACAATAAATAACAGAGCAATCAAAGCATCACAAAGCGCAGCATGGCAAATACGCGGTGCTAGGGGTGACCTAACGTATGGTTGCACTTCACCAGGGAAGGGGGAATCCATCCGGGAATGTTTTCCCGGTTCCGGACATTTGTCAGACAGATGACTGGAGGGGAACGGTTCCATGTTCAGATAGTTAGGGACGTGTGACGGACAAATGAACCGCATATTCGGATTCGTCTCGAAATTCTGAGCAACTTTCATGTACAAAGTTTTTCGATCTGAGCTACGGATTATTTTATATGATTTTTCAAAGTTTAAACAATATTCTGAAATTACAGATTTATTATTAATTTGAATTATCCAAAACAGTAAAAGATGATGTCATCATGACGTAGAGGTGACATCAACAGTCAACAGTGCAGCTGACCAGGTCAAACCTGACCAGTGGGTCCAGTGGGACCCACTGGTCAGTGACTCAGGGTTGATTAGTGGTTAATTAACCTAAACTAGGTTAATTAGGGGGGCGGACCCCACATGTCAGTGTCTGTTTATTTATTAGATTTGTTTTTAAATCCTATTTATCTAAATAAACACGCGGGCCCACACGTCAGTGGCAGTAAGCGCCATGTCACCACGGTTGACCAGGTCAACTGGTCAACCGAGGCCCCTGGGCCCACTTGCCAGCGACCCAGGGAGTGGCCCCACCCAACCACGTCGGCGGCGACCGGCGGCGAGCCTCCGGCGACCTCCAGGCGCGGCGGAGGACCTCGGGGGCGGCCGGATTCGCGTTAGGGACGGCCAAAGTGCGCGGTTTTGGGCATGTTAGAACGGGACGACCAAGCCGCGTCCAACCGCGGCGGTGGCGTGGGCTAGAACGGCCGGAGTCGAGCGCTACGTCGACGCCGGCGGGCGGCGCGTTCGGGCGGAGCTCGAAATCGGCGCTACGGGGCACGGAGTAGCACGAGCGCATGCGCATTGGAATCGCACGAGTGCGCTGAGCACAGCCATGAGCTCAGACGCGAGCTGTGCGTGCGGTGGCCGGGGTGGCGAGGCGAGCTGCGGCGGCGAGCTCACTGCAACGGCGGCGAGCTGGCTACGGGCATGGAAAGAGAGGGAGAGGAGGAGGGATCGACGCGGCTGCTCACCGGGCCCTGCAGGTGTGCACAAGTGGGCTCGGGGTAGCTCGATGTCGCCGGAATCAACGCCGGGGCCGCGGCGGCCGAAGGTTGCAGACGGAGAAGATCCGGCGTTGGAGCGGCTCCCGCCTTGAGATCGTCGGAGCAAGCGAAGCAGCAGACAGCAGCGGAGCTCGGGGACACGTCAGGGCGACGAGGAGGGCTCGGTGGCCGTGGTTAGGCCGGAGCCATGGTGACGGGCGTGATCGGGATTTGGGGGGAAACAGAGAGAGAGAGCGAAGGGAGAGTGAGAGGGAGAGGCCAGGGGCGAGGGGAGCTGCCCCTTATCCACCGCGAGCGAGCGCGGGCGCGCTGTCGAGCTGCGGAGAGGGGGGGCTAGGCGGGCGAGCGTGCGCGCGGCGACAGCGGCTCGGCGATGAACAGAGAGAGGTAGGGGACGAGCTAGATGGGCTGGGCCGCACTATAGCTCACTTGGGCCCAGGCGCTGCGGCCTTTTCTTTTTCTTTTCTTTTCTTCTCTGTTTTTCTTTTAGTTTCTGTTTTGCAAAATGTGTGGCACCCAAATGAATTTTGTAATATATATAAACTGGTCCATAAATTACAGTGCAACATACCCTATCACCAAAAATTAGTTTGGGGTATTTATCATTTCATATTTATTTTATATTAATTAATAGGTTATTAAATATTGTTTTCAGCCACTGTTTGAGGATGTTTAAGTCACTTATCCAATCTCAATAAGATTGGTTACAATTTTATCATTGCCTCCAAATTATTTGCTATTTAGTGAACATTTTAGTTTCTGGGTTTGGACAACTTTTATTTTCACTTTAAGTTTGAATTTCCATTTGAATTTGAATTTGAAAAGGGATATGTTACTAATGATGATTAAGCACTGTTGATCATGATGACTTGACATAATCAAAAGTGGTGATCACTGTAGCTTAATACATGGGGTGTTACAGGCTTCTGATGTTCTGCTTTAACGCGACGACACACATCACATTCAGCAACATATCGAGCAATATCCTGCTTCATTTTGGACCACCAGTACATTTATCAGAGATCACGATACATCTTGGTGCTACCCGGATGAATAGACAGCGGTGTATCATGTGACTCCTTCATGACCTTATCAGTCATAAGCCCGAAGCGAGGTACCACAATGCGGTCTCTGAAATACAAGGTTCCATCTTCAGACAACGAGAAATCCCTGTACTTTTCTAGGTGAAGATTTTTCTTCATCAGATCAATTTCAGCATCTTTAGCTTGCGCATTCTTAACAACTTTCTCAAGATCTGGTTGTATCACAAGGTTATTAAGAGAACCCTGTGGAACAATACGCAGATTCAGCTTGCGCAGTTCTTCAAAAAGACGAGGTTGAGCTCGCCTAACCATGAGGTTGTCGCAATAGGACTTGCGGCTTAAGGCATCAGCCATCATGTTAGCAATCTTAGAAAAGTTCTCGACTAATCAACGGCAATAGCTTGCAAGGCCGAGAAAACTTCTCACTTGCTTGACGTTCTTCGGAGGAGTCCAGTCAAGAATAGCCTGAACCCGCTCCGGGTTAACAGCAATTCCATCCTCGGAAATCACATGACCAAGGTAGGTTACTTCAGAAAGCCAAAATTCACATTTGGAGTATTTGGCATACAACTGGTGTTCTCGGAGCCTTTCCAGTACAAGACGGAGGTGTTCAGCATGTTCTTCCTTATTCTTTGAATAGACCAGAATATCATCGAAGTAAACCACGACGAACTTGTCGAGGTAATCCATGAAGATATAATTCATCAAGCGGGAAAACGTAGCTAGAGCATTTGTTAAGCCAAATGACATGACAGTGTACTCATAAGAGCCATAGCGAGTAACAAATGCAGTCTTGGGAATATCCTCTTCACGAACACGGATCTGGTGGTATCCCAACCTCAAATCAAGCTTAGAGAATACTGAGGAACCGGCAAGTTGATCATACAGATCGTTGATTCTGGGAAGCGGATACTTGTTCTGGATTGTGGCTTGGTTAATGGGCCGATAATCCTGAACCAATCGGTTAGTTCCATCTTTCTTCTTAACGAAGAGTGAAGGTTCTCCCCAAGTAGAGGAACTGGGGCGGATGAAACCTTTCTTAAGTGACATGTCGATTTCTTCCTTAAGCTCGAGAAGATGGTGCGGAGGCATCTTATAAGGACGCTTTGCAATAGGGGTTGTGCCTGGCTTCAAGTCGATGACGAACTCGACAGCTCTGGCAGGGGGTATTCCTGGGAGTTCTTCTGGAAAGACGTCTTGAAAATCACGAACAACTGGAACGTTCTCAATGCCTTCAAGAGGTGAAGCATTCAATGCATTCAGAACATAAATCTGAGCTTCGGCGTCCTGAACTGTTCGAGCTGAGTATCTGATTGTCTGGCCGGAAGGGTGTGTGAGGCGGACTGTTTCAGTGGCACAGTCAATCAAAGCTTTATGAGGCTTCAACCAGTCCATACCCAGAATAATGTCTATGTTGGAGGTCTTGAGAGCAATGAGTGAAACGGGGAACACCAATCCTCCAATCTCAATGTGGTTACCGTGGCTTACCATGGTAGTTTGCCAATTAGCCCCGGGTGACTGGATTACTAATGGGGTGGACATCTCCTCGAAAGGTATATCATGGCTTCGCGCAAAACTTTCGGACATGAAGGAGTGCGATGCTCCAGAATCAAAGAGGACTGAAGCTGGGATTGAATTCACTAGAAGGGTGCCCATCACAATTTTGGGGTCCTGTCGAGCTTCTTCCATGTTGACTTGGTTGACATGGACCCGAACTATAGCGGACGGCCTGGCATTACAGCTTCTGAGACGACGGTTCCGACAGCTCTTCTTGCAACCAACAGGAGGACGTGGTGCATCCTGATGAAAAGCCATAGCATTAGGCTGTCGATCCTGAACCGTTAGCTGTCTCGGCGGTGAAGGCAGACGAGGTGCAACATATGACGGCCTTGGTATTGGAGCAGGTCGGTGGTAAACATTATGGGGAATCCAGACTCGACGTTTCTGAACAGGCTGACCCGAAGACGAGCCGACATCTCGAGTACGCTTGAGCGACTCCTGGTATTTAGACAGAGCAGTTTCAACTTGGAAAGATTGGCTGACTAGCATTGCAAAGTCTGTGCAATCATGGATAGCAAGTGCAAGGTTTATATCAGTACGCAGTCCTTCACGGAATTTCTCCTGCTTGCGTGCGTCAGTGCAGACATCATCTTCAGCATAGCGGGACAATTCAAGAAATTTCCTCTGATATTCATCCACAGTCATTGTGCCCTGTGTAAGTTTGAGGAACTCCTGCTTCTTTTGGTCCATCAGACCTTGAGGAATGTACTGTGCACGAAAAGCTGACTAAAATTCCTGCCAAGTGGTTACTGTTTTAGCAGGCAACATACCCTTGTGGCTTTCCCACCATTGAGCAGCTGATCCCCTCAGGTGATACGTCGCATAGGTGACGTAACTGTCAGGGATAACATTGGCCGACTTCATCTGGAAGGCAATGTCACGGAGCCAATCATCAGCATCCATTGGATCATTCGAGCTGCGAAAAGTGGACGGATTGAGGCGCACGAATTCTGGCAGAGTTATTGGGGTAGGCTGTTGATGAGCATTCTGGTTTGGAAACTGAGCCAATATCCCAGTCATAACCTGATGGTTCAATTCAAACTGCTGCATCATTTCGGCAATATAAGGTGGAGGTGGGGGATCGTCAGCCATCCTGCCAAATCAACAGGGGCAGTTTAGCAATAAAAACTACATGTGAATGGAGTTATTCATGATGTAACATGATTACTGAACAAGAAGGCATTAGGTGCATATTAGTAGTCATTAAAGACATACAGAATGATGCACGGAATTGGACACAAACGGCGGTAGGAGTTCGGAAATGCACGCGGCTAGACAAACTAGGCGGCGCACAGGCACGCGGTAAGGAAGCACACAACGGGACATAGCAAAGGCTATATCCACGTCGCAGAAAACTGCCGGGGTGAGGAATCTGCAAGTGACAACACAGGGTGCCCTCGATAAGAGGATCCTGCAAGCAGAATCTGACCCAAAATCTTGGAGCAAGGGGGGGATATTTCAGAACACCGGGTGGATGTGATCACGAGAACCTAATGTTGGAGTTGGTAAAATTTTAACCCGAATAGAAGAGAGATCAGAGTCCCAGAGTAAAGGTCGAGGAGTAAAAGATCCTAATACCACCCAATTGGCGACGTGGGCCCGTAAGCCACACAGCCAAGTTAGTAAAAGGGTTTTTCAATGACTAGACTCAACTTTGGCCAAGGAGTTGGAAAGGGGGGGTTCCTACAGTCAGTCGGCTCTGATACCAACTTGTGACGCCCCCGGCTCAATCGTGCACTAATCATACACACAAATGCACACGATCAAGCCTAAGGACTCACGGGAAGATATCACAACACAACTCTAAAACATAAATAAAGTCATACAAGCTTTATATTACAAGCCAGGGGCCTCGAGGGCTCGAATACATAAGCTTGCGTACAAGCGTCAGCGGGAGCATCAGATATCTGAGTACAGACATAAGTTAACAGAAAGGCCTTTGGGAAGGCGGGGCAAAATAAAACACTACGATCGAAAGGCGTAGGCCTGCTGCCTGGGACCCTCCGATCCTACTCCTGGTCGTCGGTCAGCTCGTAGTAGTAACCACTCTCGAGGCGGTAGTAGTAGTCATCGGCGAGGGCAGCTGTCTCAGGGGCTCCGTCATCTGGTTGCATCAAAAGGGATATGGGGGAAAAAGAAAGCAAAGCAACCGTGAGTACTCATCCGAAGTACTCAGCAAGCAAGGATCTACACTACATATGCAACATTATCAAAAGAAGGCTGTATATGTGGACTGGGCTGCAGAAATGCCAGAATAGAGGGAAGGCCTAGTCCTATCGAAGACTAGCATCTTCAACGGCCTTGCAGCATTAGAAGAGTGTAGGTTAGTACCGTATAAGTAGTAGTATCATGAAGTCTCAACCTCACCCAGAGATCCTTTCTAGACTCCCTGCGAGAAAGCAATCCCAGAGCCATACAGTCATCAACCTCGTCCTGAGATCCCTTCTCGACTCCCTGCGAGAAGCAATCCCAGAGCCATAGTATCCAATTCTAGCTGTATCGATCGGGATACAACTCCGAGTGTCCGTTACCGAGGATCCGGCTATGCATAGATTAGTTCTTCCCTGCAGGGGTGCACCAACTTACCCACCACGCTCACTTAACTCCGGCCGGACACACTTTTCCGGGTCATGCCCGGCCTCGGCCAAACGACACACCGCAGCCCTACCTACAGCTCAGCAGAGAGGTCCCCGCCGGTCTACATCCTAAGCGCAAGGGGGTCTTGGCCATCGCCCCTCACCCTCCGGGTCATTGCGCACAGGGTGGATACCAGCGTCGCCTCGGGTGGCCGACACGATCCGACCTTGCCGCAATGCTGAACTGGATGTCTGTCAGAGCTTTTGGCTGATGCTATGATGCAGAACGCCCATACTATGCCCACGTGATGGTTAGTGCTATCGGGCCAGAGGCCCACTCAGATCACATATCCAAACCGTTAGTACCTTGGGGGTGCGGTAACGAGCAGAGACTCACGATCGATGTGACCCCGTCGCCCCGTCTCGAGGACTTGCGGCAAGGGCCAAGAATGCCCGGCCACGCCTCGTATTCATCACTCGGGCACCATCCAGGCAACCCGTCTTCACATCACACGCGGGTACCCCTCAGGGTCGACCCTCCTTTCCAAGTAACAATAGTACAGTCCAAGTATTCGTGTGTCCATAACATCAGGGGAATCCGAGGTATCACCCTCATTGGATTCCTACTCGATGTATCCGTCAAGGTGAACTCGAAGGGATCACCCTCGATGGGTTCACACTTGGTGAGTTGCACGACAGGGTCGTATTGGAAGTGGAGAAGGAGGAATCATCCTCGATGACCACGACCGAATAGCTACTCTACAAAGTTAACATCAGAGGTGCTACAAGAGGTTTCACCCTCGGCACTCGATAGTAACGCTGCAGTGTCGTTACAACTAAGGGGGGTGATGTGTAGTGCTGGGGCCTGGTCTTCAATCCCGTTGATCGGGTCTTCTAATAATCCAGCAGGGCAGTCGGGACTAGTGGGGGTCACTGATAGGTCTCTACCCAGCCTATACTAAACAGTTTAGGATAAGCACGTAAGGTTTCAATAGTAGGTTACAATTAACAGGCTATGCATCAGAATAGGTAAAGCAGTAGTAGTAGCAATTCTAATGCAAGCATGAGAGAGAAAGAATAGGCGATATCGGTATGCTCAAAGGGGGGGTGCTTGCCTGGTTGCTCGATGGCAAGGGCAAGGTCGTCAACGGTGTCGTCGATCTCCGGAGCTGCGTCAGTCTCGGGGACTACGTCGGTACCGGAATCTACCGGGAAGAAGTAATGGAGGGGAAGCACAATAAATAACAGAGCAATCAAAGCATCACAAAGTGCAGCATGGCAAATACGCGGTGCTAGGGGTGACCTAACGTATGGTTGCACTTCACCGGGGAAGGGGGAATCCATCCGGGAATGTTTTCCCGGTTCCGGACATTTGTCAGACAGATGACCGGAGGGGAACGATTCCATGTTCGGATAGTTAGGGACGTGTGACGGACGAACGGATGGCGAAATTGGATTCGTCTCGAAATTCTGAGCAACTTTCATGTACAAAGTTTTTCGATCTGAGCTACGGATTATTTTATATGATTTTTCAAAGTTTAAACAATATTCTGAAATTACAGATTTATTATTAATTTGAATTATCCAAAACAGTAAAAGATGACGTCATCATGACATAGAGGTGACATCAGCAGTCAACAGTGCAGCTGACCAGGTCAAACCTGACCAGTGGGTCCAGTGGGACCCACTGGTCAGTGACTCAGGGTTGATTAGTTGTTAATTAAACTAAACTAGGTTAATTAGGGGGGGCGGACCCCACATGTCAGTGTCTGTTTATTTATTAGATTTGTTTTTAAATCCTATTTATCTAAATAAACACGCGGGCCCACACGTCAGTGGCAGTAAGTGCCACGTAACCATGGTTGACCAGGTCAACTGGTCAACCGGGGCACCTGGGCCCACTTGCCAGCGACCCAGGGAGTGGCCCCGCCCGACCACGTCGGCGGCGACCGGCGGCGAGCCTCCGGCGACCTCCAGGCGCGGCGGAGGACCTTGGGGGCGGCCGGATTCGCGTTAGGGACGGCCAAAGTGCGCGGTTTTGGGCGTGTTAGAATGGGACGACCGAGCCGCGTCCAACCGCGGCGGTGGCGTGGGCTAGAACGGCCGGAGTCGAGCCCTACGTCGACGCCGGCGGGCGGCGCGTTCGGGCGGAGCTCGGAATCGGTGCTACGGGGCACGGAGTAGCACGAGCGCGTGCGCATTGGACTCGCACGAGTGCGCTGAGCACAGCCATGAGCTCAGACGCGAGCTGTGCGTGCGGTGGCCGGGGTGGCGAGGCGAGCTGCGGCGGCGAGCTCACTGCAATGGCGGCGAGCTGGCTACGGGCATGGAAAGAGAGGGAGATGAGGAGGGATCGACGCGGCTGCTCACCGGGCCCTGCAGGTGTGCACAAGTGGGCTCGGGGTAGCTCGACGTCGCCGAAATCGACACCGGGGCCGCGGCGGCCGAAGGTTGCAGACGGAGAAGATCCGGCGCTGGAGCGGCTCCCGCCTTGAGATCGTCGGAGCAAGCGAAGCAGCAGACAGCCGCGGAGCTCGGGGACACGTCAGGGCGACGAGGAGGGCTCGGTGGCCGTGGTTAGGCCGGAGCCATGGCGACGGGCACGATCGGGATTTGGGGGGAAACAGAGAGAGCGAAGATAGAGTGAGAGGGAGAGGCCAGGGGCGAGGGGAGCTGCCCCTTATTCACCGCGAGCGAGCGCGGGCGCGCTGTCGAGCTGCGGAGAGGCAGGGCCAGGCGGGCGAGCGCGCGCGCGGCGACAGCGGCTCGGCGATGAACATAGAGAGGCAGGGGACGAGCTAGATGGGCTGGGCCGCACTGCAACTCACTTGGGCCCAGGCGCTGCGGCCTTTTCTTTTTCTTTCCTTTTCTTCTCTGTTTTTCTTTTTAGTTTCTGTTTTGCAAAATGTGTGGCACCCAAATGAATTTTGTAATATATATAAACTGGTCCATAAATTACAGTGCAACATACCCTATCACCAAAAATTAGTTTGGGGTATTTATCATTTCATATTTATTTTATATTAATTAATAGTTTATTAAATATTGTTTTCAGCCACTGTTTGAGGATGTTTAAGTCACTTATCCAATCTCAATAAGGTTGGTTACAATTTTATCATTGCCTCCAAATTATTTGCTATTTAATGAACATTTTAGTTTCTGGGTTTGGACAACTTTTATTTTCACTTTAAGTTTGAATTTGAATTTGAAAAGGGATATGTTACTAATGATGATTAAGCACTGTTGATCATGATGACTTGGCATAATCAAAAGGGGTGATCACTGTAGCTTAATACATGGGGTGTTACAGGAATGCTACCTAACATGTTTATCATGTAATCTTTCTTTATGTGGCATGAATATTCAGATCTGTAAGATTCAAAACAGAATTTTAATATTGACATAAAAACAATAATACTTCAAGCATACTAAAAAGCAATCATGTCTTTTCAAAATATAATGGCTAAAGAAAGTTATCCCTACAAAATCATATAGTCTTGTCATGCTCCATCTTCTTAACACAAAGTATTTATCATGCACAACCCCGGTGTTATTCAAGCAATTGGTTCATACTTTTTAACGCGCTTTAGCTTTTTCAACTCTCACACAATATATGAGCTTGTGCCATGGATATAGCACTATGGGTGGAATAGAGTATGATGTTGGAGGTTGTGTGGAGAAGACAAAAAAGGAGCAAGTCTCACATTGACGAGGCTAATCAACGGGCTATGGAGATGCCCATCAATTGATGTCAATGCAAGGAGTAGGGATTGCCATGCAACAGATGCACTAGATATATAAGTGTATGAAAGCTCAAAAGAAAATTAAGTGGATGTGCATCCAACTTGCTTGCTCATGAAGACCTAGGGCATTTGAGGAAGCCCATCATTGGAATATACAAGACAAGTTCTATAATGAAAAATTCCCACAAGTAATATATGAAAGTGACAAAATAGGAGACTCTGTATCATGAAGAACATGGTGCTACTTTGAAGCACAAGTGTGGAAAAGGATAGGAACATTGTCCCTTCTCTCTTTTTCTCTCATTTTTTCTTTTCTTTTTTTAAATTTTTTTGGGCTCTTTTTTTATTTTCGTCCAGAGTCTCATCCCGACTTGTGAGAGAATCATAGTCTCCATCATCCTTTCCTCACATGGGACAATGCTCTAATAATGATGATCATCACACTTTTATTTACTTACAACTCGATACTAGAACAAAAATATGACTCTATATGAATGCCACCGACGGTGTACCGGGATGTGCAATGATCTAGCGTGACATGTATACAAAATATGAACACTGGCCAAGCCACAAATACTATGTCAACTATATTATTATGCAAAGCAATATGACAATGATGATATGTGTCATAATAAAATGGAACAGTGGAAGTTGCATGGCAATATATCTCGGAATGGCTATGGAAATGCCATAATAGGTAGGTATTGTGGCTGTTTTGAGGAAGATATAAGGTGGCTTATGTGTGAAAGAGCGTATCATATCATGGGGTTTGGATGCACCGGAGAAGTTTGCACCACAACTTAAGGTGAGAAAGGGCAATGCACGGTACCGAAGAGGCTAGCAAAATGCGGAAAGGTAAGAGTGCGTATAATCCATGGACTCACATTAGTCATAAAGAACTTGCGTACTTATTGCAAAAGTTTATTAGCCCTCGAAGCAAAGCACTACTACACATGCTCCTAGGGGATAGGTTGGTAGGAGTTAACCATCGCGCGGTCCCGACCTCCACGCAAAGGATGACAATCAATAATAAATCATGCTCCAATTTCATAGCATAACGAGAGACCATACATGCATGCTTCGGGAATCACAAACCTTAACACAAATATTCTTACTAAACCAAAATTACTCACTAGCATGACTCTAATATCACCATATTTATATCTCAAAACAAATGCAAGGAATCAAACTTCTCATATATTCAATGATCTTCATGAAAGTTTTATTATATCCCTCTTGAATACCCATCATATTATGACTAAATTCATAACCCAAGAAAATTGCCATACTATTTATAAGACTCCCAAAATAATATAAGTGAAGCATGATAGTTCATCAATTTCTTTAAAATATAACCACCGCCATGCTCTAAAAGATATAAGTGAAGCACTAGAGCAACTACCTAGCTCAAAAAATATAAGTGAAGCACATAGAGTATTCTAACAAATTCACGATTAATGTGTGTCCCTCTCAAAAGGTGTGTCCAGCAAGGATGATTGTGGCAAAGTAAAAATAAAATAAATCAAAGACTCATATAATACAAGACGCTCCAAGCAAAACACATATCATGTGGTGAATAAAAATATAGCCTTAAGTAATTTACCGATGGATTGTAAACAAAAGAGGGGATGCCTTCTAGGCATCCCCAAGCTTAGACGCTTGGTTGTCCTTGAATATTAACTTGGGGGTGCCATGGGCATCCCCAATCTTAGGCTCTAGCCACTCCTTATTCCTTGTCCATCGAAACTTCACCCAAAACTTGAAAACTTCACAACACATAACTCAACAGAAAACTCATGAGATCCGCTAGTATAATAAAGCAAATCACCACTTTTAGGTACTGTCGTAAACTCATTCCAATTTTATATTTGCATTATATCTACTGTATTCTAAATTCACCATGGTTCATACCCCCCGATACAACCCATAGATTCATCAAAATAAGCAAACAACACAATGGAAACAGAATCTGTCAAAAACAGAACAATCTGTAGTAATATGGACTTTACACAAACTTATGTAACTCCCAAAATTCTGAAAAATTAGGACAACGTGGGAAATTTGTATATCAATAAATTGTAAAAAAATCAGAATTTTATCACACTCCAGAAAATTTTAACAATTCTTCTACTGGACGTAAAAGTTTCTATTTTTTCACAGAATCAAATCAACAATCTTCCAAATCATCCCAAAGGTCTTACTTGGCACAAACACTAACTAAAACAATAAAACACAATCATAACAGAAGTATAATTGCATATAATCATAAAAAAATAAAATAAAAATATTGGTTTGTCTCCCAACAAGCGCTTTTCTTTAAAGCCTTTTAGCTAGGCATTGATAAATTTAATGATGCTCACATGAATGACAAAAAATTGAAGCACAAAGAGAGCATCATATAGCATGTAAAAAACAAGTTCAAGTCTAACATACTTCCTATGCATAGGCATTTTATAGGGAAAAGATTTATCAAGACAAGCAAAAACTAGCCTATGCAAGGAAGAAGAAAGAAACAATAGCAATCTCAACATAACGAGAGGTAAACATGAACTACAACCATATTTTCCTCTCTCATAATAATTACATGTAGGATCATAATCAAATTCAACAATATAACTATCATATAAAAATTTTGCTTCATGATCCACGTGCATACAAGTTTTATAATCTTCCAAGATAGTGGGATTAACATCAACTAAAGTCATGACCTCTTCAAACCCACTTTTTATCAAAAAAAAATCATAAGATTGAACACTCTCCAAATATATGGGTTTATTTTTAGCTAAAGTTGACACTCTTCCAAATCCACTTTCGATATTATCGCAAACATATTCATCATGAGGCTTAAATAAATTTTCAAGATCATAAGAAGAATCACCCCAATCATGATCATTGCAATAAGTAGTGGACATATCAAAATTAGCATCCCCAAGCTTGGGGTTTTGCATATTATTAGCACAATTGACATTAATAGAATTTCTAATAACACCATTGCAATCATGCTTTTCATTCAAGGAGCTATCATGAATCACTTCATAAATTTCCTCTTTTAGCACTTCGTCACCATTTTCAGATTCACGAATTTCAAGCAAAACTTCATAAAGATAATCTAGTGCACTCAACTCACTAGCAATTGGTTCATCATAGTTGGATCTTGTAAAAAGATTAGCAAGTGGATGAGGATCCATAAGATTTTTGTTTTCTGATTTTCAATAAACACACAATTATGCCAAGCAAACTAGCAAACAAACCAAGACATAAAGGCAAACAAAAAGAAGGCAAATATTTTTGTGTTTTTCTGAAAACCTTTTAGAAGTGGGGGAGATGAAAACTAGAGGCAAATGGCAAATAATGTAAATGCAAAATATGAGAGTTTATGATAGGTACTTGGTAGGCTTGATGTAGATCCTCCCCGACAACGGCGCCAGAAATTCTTCCTGCTACTTCTTGAGCTTGCGTTGGTTTTTCCCTTGAAGAGGAAAGGGTGATGCAGCAAAGTAGAGATAAGTATTTCCCTCAGTTGAGAACCAAGGTATCAATCCAGTACGAGGAACACACAAGTCACCAATGGTTGCACCTACACAAACAAACAAATACTTGCACCCAACGCGATAAAGGGGTTGTCAATCCCTTCACGGTTACTTGCAAGGATGAGATCTGATAGTGATAGATATAAAAGATAAGTAAAAGTGCAAAATAAGATAAAAGTAAATAAATTTCAGCAAGGTATTTTTGTGTTTTTGATTTTATAGATCTGAAAATAATATGATAAAAATAGACCCGGGGGGCCATAGTTTTCACTAGAGGCTTCTCCCTTGAAAGAAAGCATACGGTGGGTAAACAAATTACTGTTGAGCAATTGATAGAAAAGTGCATAGTTATAACGATATCTAAGGCAATGATCATGAATATAGGCATCACGTCTGTGACAAGTAGACCGACTCTTGACTGCATCTACTACTATTACTCCACACATCGACTGCTATCCAGCATGTATCTAGTGTATTAAGTTAATAAGAACGGAGTAACGCCTTAAGCAAGATTACATGATGTAGAGGGATAGATCCAATCAATATGAACAAACCCCATCTTTTTATTCTTAATGGCAATAATGCAAATACATGTCATGTCCCTTTCTGTCACTCGGAATAAGCATAACAAGATTGAACCCATTACAAAGCACCTCTCCCATGGCAAGAGAAATCAATCTAGTTGGCCAAACCAAATCAATAGATCGGAGAGAAATACAAAGCTATCTTAATCATGCATAAAAGAGTTCAGAGAAGACTCAAATAATATTCATAGATAATCTGATCATAAACCCACAATTCATCGGATCTCAACAAACGCACCACAAAAGAAGATTACATCGAATAGATCTCCAAGAACATCGAGGAGAACATTGTATTGAAGGTCAAAGAGAGAGAAGAATCCATCTAACTACTAGCTATGGACCCGTAGGTCTGTAGTAAACTACTCACACATCATCGGAAGGGCAGAAAGGTTGATGTAGAAGCCCTCCGTGGTCGAATCCCCCTTCGACAGAGTACCGAAAAAGGCCTCCAGATGGGATCTCATGAAGATGGAAACTTGCGGCGGCGGAAAAGTATTTTTGGTGTGCCCTCTGGTCTATGGGGAATATTTGGGTATTTATAGAAGAAGAATTAGGGTTAGATGAGCCAAAGGGGGCCCACAAGCTTGGGGGCGCCCCCCTGGGGTGTGCCCTACGAGCTTGTCATCGCCTCGTGGCTCCACTGGCATCCTCCCAAATCTTCTAGGGTGTCTTGTGGTCCATGAAAAATCGTCAAAAAGTTTCTTCCTGTTGGACTCCATTTGGTATTGATTTTCTGTAAAGGCAAAAACAAGGAAAAAATAGCAACTGGCACTTGGCACTAGGTTAATAGGTTAGTCCCAAAAAATGATATAAAATAGCATAATAATATATATAAAATATCCAAGATTGATAATATAATAGCATGGAACAATAAAAAATTATAGATACGTTGGAGAGTATCAATAGTAAGTTGAATTGGTCCAAAAGATTTGTGTGGTGAATTCTACAACAGAAGGCTGAGTATATTGTCACTTTCGAAGTAATAATAGAGTGTGATGAATCAAAAGTTCATTTATGAGCTTGGTATGATTTCTAGATGATTGTGCAAATGGAACATTGTTCTTAATAGTGGTTCCATAACTCAGTTTAAGGAATTATAGGTCCTGCTGGTGATTCAATACATACAAAGCCAATTTCACGCAAATTATGAATTCTTGTGAAAGCATGACAGATGCACTGAAATGCAAATAATACACACGGATCTGAAGATTATTAGATATGATAGGACGAAGGCTATACCACAAGCAAAGCATGCACTGACACCGAATTGTCATTGGTGTAGAAGTTAAAAGTACTAACTAGATTATTGACTCTAGTGCAAGTGGGAGACTGTTGGAAATATGCCCTAGAGGAAATAATATTGTATTATTATATTTCCATATTCATAATTAAGTGTTTATATTTCATGCTATAACTGCTATGATCCTGGAATATGCGATTCAGTGGAAAACTCATATGCATGTTTGAAATGATAAACGGATAAAATAAAGGTTCCTAGTCTCACCTCTAAGAGTAGATCAAGTGTTGTTGGTGATCACGTTTCCCGAATCTTAGGATATCGCTAAGTGTAACGATAGTCCTAAAACAACATTGAGATTATGACGTTGGAAGAACAATCATATTGAATAGACCCAAACTTGTTTGTTATGAATTGAGATAATATCGTCTATAATCAATTGTAATAACACGGAGTGTTAACATGTGATTTTGCTCCTTAGACCATGAGAGTATCGTAGTCACTTCTTACTGTACGGTGGACTTTGGGGTTGCTCAAACGTCACCTGTAACATGGTGATCATAACGATAACTTACAGGTTCATCGGAAAGTTTGACAAGGGACTAGATAGCTTTAGAGTGGGATTTGCTCCTCCGACGATGGAGAGATATTCTTAGCGCCTCTCGGTGTGACGACATCCATCATCGTCTGGCTAGACACAGGTGACTACGTCACGGGGATGCCGGAACATGATAATGAGAAAGAAGAGCAAAACTGATAATGAGGATAAGGGTATAGTGAGCATGTGATGACTCGGGAGGATACTGATGCATCCCGGGTTTTGAGAAGTATCGCGAAGGAAAGGGAATATCACATGATAACCAAAGGTTCACTCAAATATCATTAGTGTGCTCATAGGGATCGATATGGACGTCCACGGTTCCGCTATCGGTCATTGAACGAACGGTTTTGTTCGTGTCTATTAGTTACCGAACCTACGGGATCACAAGCTTAAGGCAATCACGATCTGCTGAGTGTTAGTAGGACATAACTGATGAGAATATATTTATGGAATTGTTTCATAAATATTCAGAATAGTTTTGAGAGGATCCAGAAGCGTTTCGGGGTCACCGGAAGGGTTTCGGATGTTTCCATAAATGTTCTCGTGCGAGGACACTGCGGCTAGGCCAAGGGGTAAGGCCCACGAGGCTTTAGGTCGGTGCAAAAGGGGTTTTGCGGATGTCAGGGACCAGACACCACGGTCCCTGGCGTCTGGCCCTGGGTGAGACGCCGAGGTCCGTGGCGTTTCCGGAAACGCCAGGAACCTTGGCGTTTCGTGTTGGAAACCGAGGAGGACTCTTCCTTGCATTCCAAACCGACTTTGGGGAGGCCCTCTCCCCAAGTTATGACCCCAGAGCTCAACATATTAATGGAGGGGCAGGGCTAGCCCCTAGAACACAAGTTATGGAGCCTCCTCTTGTTCATTTAGCCTTAGTTCTAGTTGGTCCTAGTTGACTAATTAGAGCTTGGTCTAGTTCCTCTAATCCTCATAGTTAGAAGCCCAGTGTGGTTCTAATATGCTCCCTTTAATTCTCTAGTGATGATTAGCTCTTGACGGTGAAGCGCTGCCGGATCATGAAGGCTGCACGCTTGCAACCAAGTAGAGAGGCCATGCTTTCGGTCTTCGGTTCGAGGGACTGTTCGTGGGCGGTTCAAGGGATCGTTCATCGATGGTTCGAGGGAGTCCAAGTACGATCTACACCGACACGTTCTTCTTCTGCTGCAACTTGGTGATGGTAAAGATCATGATTCCAACCCGTTATGCATCTGCATATTGATCTTGGATGTTCGTAGGTGCAATTTTTTTTTGTTTTCTACTACGTTTCCCAACAGCTTGTTGGGTTGCATGGATCGAGACTGGATTTGTCGCTCCGTGTGATGTAGAGATATCTCTGGGCCCTATCAGTAATACAACATCGTGAATAGCTCGCAAGCATGTGACTAATGAGTTTAGTCATGGGATCTTGTATTACGGAATGAGTAAAGCGACTTGTCGGTAACGAGATTGAACTAGGTATGGAGATACCGACGATCGAACCTCGGGCAAGTAACATATCGCCAAACAAAGGGAATTGTATATGGGATTAACTGAATCCTCGACATCGTGGTTCAAACCAATAAAGATATTCACTGAATATGTAGGAGTCAATATGGGCATTTAGGTCCAGCTATTGAGTATTGATCGGAGAGGATTCTCGGTCATGTATGCATGTTCTCGAACCCGTAGGGTCACACACTTAACGTTTGGTAACACTAGGGTAGTATTGGGATATTCATATGGTGAAGACCGAAAGTAGTTTGGAGTCCCGTATGGGATCCGGGACCTCATGAGGAGCTCCGAAATAGTTTGAAGGTAAGGATTTATATATGGTAAGTGGTTTTTCAGGGTTCTGGAAAAGTTCGAGGATTTTCGGTAGAGTACCGGGAAGGTTCTAGAAGGTTCCGGGGATTCCACCATGGGGCCCAATGACCCAGAAAGGGCCCACATGAACCGAGGGGTGGGGCTACAGCCCACATGGGCTAGTGTACCAGCCCCCAAGGCCCATGTCATTTAAATCTAGAGATAAGGTCTTATCTCTAAATATAAATTGTTGAATCTAGAGATAAGATGTTATCTCCAAATTTAGAGGGATTTCTCCCTTGTGGCCAGCCCTAGGAGGGCTTTGGCCGCCCTTCCTACCCCCTAGCCTGTATAAAGAGAGGGGAGGCGCATGGGGGCAACAACCCTTCGACCCTTGGCCGCCGTCTCTTCCAACTCCTCCCATCTCCTCGCAGACGCTTGGCGAAGCCCTGCTGCAGTTCCGTTGCCACCACCATCACCAGGCAGTCGTGCTGGCCTAGATACCATCTACCTCTCCACCCTCCCTTGCTGGATCAAGAAGGCGGATACGTCAACGAGTCATACATGTGCACATCTCAGAGGTGTTGTCTGTTCGGTGCTGGATCAGATTGGATCGCGAAAGGAGTACGACTACACCAATCACGATCTTTAGATCATTAACGCTTTTGGTCTACAAGGGTATGTAGACACTCCCCCTCTTGTTTCTAGCATCTCCATAGAATATATCTTGGGTGTTTCGTAGGAAAAAATTGTATTCCATGCAACGTTCCCCATCGGTGGCATCATGAGCTAGGTCTATGCGTAGATGTTATGCATGAGTAGAACACAAATTGGTTGTGGGCATTGATGTTCAGATTGCTTACCTCCCTTGTTATTTTTGGATTTGGCGGTATTATGGGATGAAGTGGCTCGGACTAAATTTAGTTGTCCACGCACAAGAGACCGGTTCCACGACTGACATGCAACTTGTATTGCATAAACTGGCTGGCGGGTGTCTGTCTCTCCCATTTTAGTTGAATCTAATTTGACAATGGCGGTCCTTGTAGAAGGTCAAAAGGCAACTTGTATATCACCATTGTGGCTTTGCGTAGATGATAACGGTTCTTATTAGTTGCCCCTAGAAGCCATGTAAAAATTGCAACAATAAAGTAGAGGACGTCTATCTTGTTTTTGTAGGGCATGTGATGTGATGTGGTATGGCCAAGATGTGATTTGATAGGTGTTGCTGTATGCGATGATCATGTTTTGTAATAGTTCATGACTTGCATGTCGATGAGTATGGCAACCGGCAGGAGCCATAGGGTTGTCCCTAATTTATTGTATGACATGCGTGTCAATCATTGAACGCCATGTAATTGTTTTACTTTATCGCTATGAGTTAGCAATAGTTGTAGAAGCAATAGTTGGGGGAGACAACCACATGATGGCACCTCGGAGATGATGGAGATCATGGTGTCATGCTGGTGATGATGGAGATTGTGCCGGTGCTTTGGATATGGAGATCAAAAGCACAAGATGATAATGGCCATATCATGTCACATATTGATTGCATATGATGTTTATCTTTTATGCATCTTATTTTTCTTAGAATGACAGTAGCATTATAAGATTATCCCTCACAATTAATTTGAATATAAAAGGTGTTCTCCCTAAAGTATGCACCGTTGTGAAAGTTCATCGTTTTGAAGCACCTCGTGATGATCGGGTTTGATAGACTCTGCATTCGCATACAACGGGTGTAAGCAAGTTTTACACATACGGAATACTTAGGTTAAATTTGACGAGCCTAGCATGTACAGACATGGCCTCGGAACACAAAGGACTGAAAGGTCGAACATGAGTCATATAGAAGATATGATCAACATGGAGATGTTCACCATTGATAATTAACTACCCCATCTCACGTGATGATTGGACTTGGGTTAGTGGATGCGGATCATGTATCACTTAACAACGAGAGGGATGTTGATTTAAGTGGGAGTTTATTAGTAGTTTGATTAATTGAACTCATTATCATGAGCATAGTCTAAATGTCTTTACACATTATGTTATAGATCAATGGCCCACGCTATAGCTCCCTTGAATTTTAATGCATTCCTAGAGAAAGAAAAGTGGAAAGATGATGGAAGCAACTATACGGACTGGGTCTGTAATCTGAGGATTATCCTCATTGTTGCACAGAAGGCTTATGTCCTTGATGCACCGCTAGGTGCACCACCCACTCCCGCCAATCTAGACACTATGAACGTCTAGCAGGCAAGAAATGATGACTACATGATAGTTCAGTGAGCTATGCTTTACGGCTTAGAACCGGGGCTCCAAAAGCATTTTGAGCACCATGGGGCATATGAGATATTCCAGGAGCCGAAATTGCTATTTCAGGCTCATGCCCGTGTGGAGAGGTATGATGTCTCCGACAAGTTCTTTAGCTGTAAGATGGAGGAGAACAGCTTCGTTAGCGAGCATGTACTCAAAATGTCTGGGTACTTCAACCACTTGAATCACTTCGGAGTTAATCTTCTGGATGAAGTAGCGATTGACAGGGTTCTCCAGTCACTGCCACCAAGCTACAAAGGCTTTGTGATGAATAATAACATGCAAGGAATGGAGAAGACAATCCCTGAGCTTTTCGCGATGCTTAAGGCCGTGGAGGTAGAAATCAAGAAAGAGCATCAAGTGTTGATGGTCAATAAGACCACAAGTTTCAATAAGGGCAAGGGAAAGAAAGGGAACTTCAAGAAGAATGGCAAGCCAATTGCCGCTCCCATGAAGAAACCCAAGGCTGGACCCAAACCTGAGACTGGGTGCTTCTATTGCAAGGGGAATGGCCACTGGAAGTAGAACTGCCCCAAGTACTTGGTAGATAAGAAGGCTGACAACATCAACAAAGGTATATTTGATGTACATGTTATTGATGTGTACCTTACAAGTGCTCGTAGTAGCGCCTGGGTATTTGATACTGGTTTGGTTGCTAATATTTGTAACTCAAAACAGAGCTATGGAATAAACAGAGACTAGCTAAAGACGAGGTGATGATGCGCGTTGGAAATGGCTCCAAGGTTGATGTGATCATCGTCGACATGCTCCCTCTACGTCTACCTTCAGGATTAGTTTTAAACCTCAATAATTGTTATTTGGTGCATGCGTTGAGCATGAACATTATATCTGGATCTTGTTTATTGCGAGACGGTTATTCATTTAAGTCAGAGAATAGTGGTTGTTCTATTTATATGAATAATATCTTTTATGGTTATGCACCCAATGTGAATGGTTTATTGTTGAAGAATCTCAATCGTAGTGATACACATGTTCATAACATTGATGCCCAAAGATGCAAAATTCATGATGATAGTACCACATACTTGTGGCACTGCCGCTTAGGTCATATTAGTGTAAAGCGCACGAAGAAACTCCATACCGATGGACTTTTGGAATCACTTGACTTTGAATCATTTGATACATGCGAACCATGGCTCATGGGCAAGATGACTAAAACCCCGTTTTCAGGCACAATGGAGCGGGCAAGTGACTTGTTGGAAATAATACATATCGATGTATGCGGTCCAATGAGTGTTGAAGCACACGGTGGATATCGTTATTTCTTGACCTTCACAGATGATTTAAGTAGATATGGGTATATTTACTTAATGAAGCACAAGTATGAAACATTTGAAAAGTTCAAGGAGTTTCAGAGTGAAGTAGAGAATCATCATAACAAGAAGATAAAATTTCTATGATCTAATCGTGGAGCTGAATATCTGAGTTATGAGTTTGGGATGCATTTAAGACAATGTGGAATTATTTCACAACTCACACCTGGAACACCACAATGTAATGGTGTGTCCGAACGTTGTAATCGTACTCTATTGGATATGGTGCGTTCTATGGTGTCTCTTACCGATTTTCCACTATCATTTTGGGGTTATGCATTAGAGACAGACGTATTCACTTTAAACAGGGCACCATCTAAATCCGTTGAGACGACGACGTATGAACTATGGTTTGGCAAGAAACTGATACGTCCCAGACGTATCTACTTTTCCAAACACTTTTGCTCTTGTTTTGGACTCTAATTTGCATGATTTGAATGGAACTAACCCCTGACGTTGTTTTCAGTAGAATTGTCATGGTGTTGTTTTTGTGCAGAAATAAAAGTTCTCGGATTGGGCTAAAAATTTACAGAGAATATTTCCAAAATATATAAAAAAATATTGGTGAAGAGAACTACTGGAGGGGGCCACCCAGGAGCCACAAGCTCAGGGGCGCGCCCACCCTCCCCCCTAGGGTGCGCCTTGTGAGCTTATGGGCCCCTGGAGCCTCCGTTTACCCTAAGTCCAACTCTATAAGTACCGTCTCGTGGAGAAAAAAGTAAGAGAGAAGGAATCATCGCGTTTTACAATACGGAGCCGCCACCTCCTATTCTGCATCGGGAGGGCTGATCTGGAGTCCGTTTGGGGCTCCGAAGGGTGGAATTCATCGCCGTCGTCGTCATCAACCCTTCTCCATCAACAATTCCATGATGCTCACCATCGGGAGTGAGTAATTCCTTCATAGGCTTGCTGGACGGTGATGGAGTTGGATAAGATTTGTCATGTAATCGAGTCAATTTGTTAGGGCTTGATCCCTAGTATCAACTATGTTCTGAGATTGATGTGGTTGAATTGACAACTCAACTGCTAAGGCTTATAAATATTATTTGGCTCCCCTTGTGTCAAATCAATAAATTTGGGTGAAATACTACCCTCGAAGACTGTCGCGATCCCCTATACTTGTGGGTTATCAGAAACCTAAGCTGTCGTTTCTTAAAGTTTGGGGATGCAACGCTAATGTCAAGAGGCTTCAGTCTGATAAGCTCGAACCCAAAGTGGAGAAGTGTGTCTTCAGAGGATATCCTAGACAGACCATTGGGTATACCTTCTATCATAGATCCGAGGGCAAGATCTTTGTTGCCAAGAATGGATCCTTTCTAGAGAAGGAGTTTCTCTCGAAAGAAGTGAGTGGGAGGAAGGTAGAGCTTGATGAGGTAATCATACCTTCTCTCGAATTGGAGAGTAGCGCATTACAGGAAGTAGTTCCCGTGATGCCTACACCAGCCAAAGAGGAAGCTAATGATGATGATCATGAAACTTCGGATCAAGCTACTACCAAACTTTGTAGGTCAACCAGGACACATACCGCCCTTGAATGGTATGGTAATCATGTTCTGGAAGTCATGTTGTTGGACAATGGTGAACCTATGAACTATGAAGAAGCAATGATGAGCCCGAATTCTGACAAATGGCTTGAAGCCAAGAAATCTGAGATAGGATCCATGTATGAAAACCAAGTATGGACTTTGATAGACTTACCTGATGACCGAAAGGCCAAGAACAAATGGATCTTTAAGAAGAAGAAGGACGCTGATGGTAATGTCACCGTCTATAAAGCTCGACTTGTCATAAAGGGTTTTCGATAAGTTCAAGTGGTTGACTACAATGAGACTTTCTCACCCATAGCGATGCTAAAGTCTATTAGGATTGTGTTAGCAATTGTTGCACTTTTAGATTATGAAATCTGGCAGATGGACGTCAAAATAGCGTTCCTTAATGGTTTCCTTAAGGAAGAGTTGTATATGATGCAACCAGAAGGTTTTGTCGATCCTAAGGATGCTAATAAGGTATGCAAGCTCCAGTGATCCATCTATGGACTGGTGCATGCATCTCGGAGTTTGAATATTCGCTTTGATGAGGTGATCAAAGCTTTTGGTTTCATACAGACTTATGGAGAAGTTTGTATTTACAAGAAAGTGAGTGGGAGCTCTGTAGCATTTTTAATACTGTATGTGGATGACATATTATTGATTGGAGATGATATAGAATTTCTGGAAAGCGTAAAGGGTTATTTGAACAAGAGTTTTTCAATGAAAGACCTGGGTGAGGCTGCTTACATATTGGGCATCAAGATCTATAGAGATAGATCAAGACACCTGATGGGACTTTCATAGAGCACATACCTTGACACAATTTTGAAGAAGTTTAAAATGGGCCAGTCGAAGAAGGGGTTCTTTCCTGTGTAGCAAGGTGTGAAGTTGAGTAAGACTCAAAGCCCGACCACGACAAAAGAAAGAGAAAGGATGAAAGTTGTCCCCTATGCCACAGCCATAGGCTCTATAATGTATGCCATGCTGTGTACCAGACCTGATGTGTGCCTTGCCACTCCCACTCAAATCATTATCTCTCATAATTGAAAGTGAATGATTCAAGATCCTGATCTCACTCACACCCATGGATGGTAGCATCTCATATGATGTGAATTTCAACCGGTAGGCAATCTTTTGCCAATCATATCTCCATATGACTCTTGTTCATCTTTTGATGCTTCGTCCTCTAAACTCAGAACTTTTCTTCTAGAACTTCAAGGCAACCGAGTGTTTCTGCTGTGAAGTCCTACCTCACTCGCCTTACACTTCACTTCTCGTTTGTACTCAAGGTAGTATGTAGTACTCCGAAAGGCCACATGTTATAGACGATTACAACACTAGGAAGAGAACCCTTTTAACTTGATATTTACTGTAAGACATCACCCTAATAATTGACTATTATGCAATCAAAGGGTGCAAACAACAAAGGGATAAACATCTCAGGAAACTCATAAAAGCATGATATTGTATAGCCCTGGGCGTCGGGATTTCTTCATGGTCATCTTCAATCTTCTGTTGAAGCGTCGTGACGGCCAATATTTCGTTGTCGTGGCAACCGTTTCAAAAACGTTACCACGGTGGCAATTTCAGAAAACGTTGCCACGGCGACTGTTTCAGAAAACATTGTCATGGCACCAAATTTAGAAATTCTGCCGTGGCACAAAATTATAGCTCCTTGTCCCGCGCCTAGTACACCTTCTCCACGTCTGGGGTTCTCCATGTACGCTTGCCATCATCTCATGTAGCATGTAGGCTATCTCTATGATATTTACATTAACATGGCAATCTCATGGCTCCAGCCATCATGCCATGACACGCAGGCCACATAACATTTCAACATATAACCATCTCATACATAAACTCATTATCATGATGAAGGCTATACCACATCATATGCATACTCTGCAAAATTTAATTACACGGTTTTAGCAAGTTAGACGTCCTCTAATCGATTTTAGCAAATTTTAATTACGCGGTTAACCAGTTTTAGCAAATGATACTAGCAACCTACGTCCATAACATAGGTGATGATTCTTGATGCTAGATTAAGTTTTGGCGTGTGTGAAACAAGAGACTTAATTAAAAATCTCTAGCCCCACACTAAACTTCATCAAATACGCATGACCCCTAGAAGATCATCCATCTTCAGCACCCTCTTGTGTATGTGTTGGTTCACTATTTCTTGACTATGATGAAGCCCAAGGAACTATTAGCATATCATCGACATCCAAGGCCGATCGATTGTTAGAACCTTGTAACAAAACTACATCATACTGTCGATGAACTGAATCGAAGCAACACTTGAGGGGAGCATAGCAAGAACATCAACCCTCACATCCACATGTGATCTGGATCGCAACCTACACCTACTCATATAACTGCTTTGGTACCACTATTGGGAAACGTAGTAGAAAACAAAAAATCGCACCTACGCACACCCAAGATCAATATGAAGATGCATAACGGGTTGGGATCATGATCGTTACCGTCATCGGGTTGCAGCGGAAGAAGAACGTGTTGGTGTAGATCGTACTTGGAGTCCCTTGAACCATCGATGAATGATCCATCGTACTGCCCATGAACAGTCCCTCGAACCGAAGACCCAAAGCACGGCCTCTCTACTTGGTTGCAAGCGTGCAGCCTTCATGATCTGGCAGCGCTTCGCCGTCCAGAGCTAATCGTCGATGTAGAATTAGAGGGAGGATATTAGAACCACAAGGGGCTTCTAATTATGAGCACAAGAGGATTATCCTAGCTCTAATTAGTCAACTAGGACCAACTAGAACTAGAACTAGAAGAACTAGAGGAGGCTCCAAAACTTGTATGTTCAGTTGGGCACAATACCTCAAGTATATATAGGTTAGAGGAGGAGAGAGGGGCAGCCACCAAGGAGGGAAAGCCTCCTTGGGGCGCTGGCCAAAGGGGGGAGGAGTCGGAGTTGGACTCATCCCCTACCCCAATTCAGCCTCCTTCCTTAGGGAAGGGAGGCGCCTCCCTACTTGGGCCTTTGTGGCCCAATTTGCCTTCCACCTCCTGGCCTTTTAGGCCCGTTGATATTAAATTAAATATAAAAGTGTCCTAAATATTTTTTGACCATTTTATATATAATTTAACATCCCAAGAAACATTTTCCACCTATATATATTTATTGGTAATACCCGGTATTACCCGATACTCTTCGAAACCCTTCCGGTGACCCCGAAACACTTCCGGATCCTCTCGGAACTATTCTGATTATTAATGAAATAATTACACAATTATATTCTCATCACTCCTGTCCTACTAATACTTAGAATATCGTGGTTGCCTTAAGCTTGTGACCCCGTAGGTTCAGTAACTCATAGACATGAACGAAACCCCTTCGTTCAATGACCGATAGCGGAACCGTGGACGTCCGTATCGATCCCTATGAGCACACGAATGATATCGAGTGAATCTTTGGTTATCATATGATGTTCCATTTGCTTCACGATACTTTACAAAACTCGGGATGCATCGATATCCTCCTGAGTCAACACATGCTCATTATACCGAAATCCTCGTTACCGGTTTTTTCCTTTTTCTCGTTGTTGTGTTTCGGCATCCCCGTGACGTAGTCACCTATGTCTGGCCAGATGATGATGGATGCCATCACGCCGAGAGGGCCCTAAGAATATCTCTCCATCGTTGGAGGAGCAAATTCCACTCTTGAGCTATCTAGTCCCTTGTGAAACTTTCCGATGAACTTGTAAGTTGTCGTTATGATCACCGTGTTACAGGTGACATTTGAGCAACCCCAAAGCCTGCCGTATGGTAAGAAGTGACTACGACACTCTGATGTTCTAAGGAGCAACATCACATGTTAACACTCCATGTTATTACAAATGATTACGGATGATATTATCTCAATTCATAACAAACAACTTTGGGTCGATTCAATATGAACGTTCTTCCAACGTCATAATCTCAATGTTGTTTTAGGACTATCGTTACACTTAACAATATCCTAAGATCCAGAAAACATGATCACCAACAACACTTGAGCTAGTCTTAGAGGCGAGACTAGGAACCTTTATTTTATCCATTTATCATTTCACATGTGCATATGAGTTTTCTACTGAATCACATATTCCAGGATCATAGCAGTTATAGCATGAAATATAAACTCTTAATTATGAACATGGAAATATATAAACTAATACAATATTATTGCCTCTAGGGCATATTTCCAACATAAGACGGCGAGGTCAGACGGAGCAAGCAGATAGCACTCGGTTGTCTTGAAGTTCTCGCGGAGTCGTTCTGAGCTCAGAGCACAAAGCATCAAAAGATGAACAAGATTCATATGGGGATATGATTGGAAAATGATTGCCTATCGGCTAAAATTCACGTCATCAGTGATGTCCACATCAGTGACTGTGAACGAGATCAGGATCTTGAAGTACTCACTTTCAATTATGAGAGATATTGATTTGAGTGGGAGCACACTTTATATTAAAATTTGTTTAAACACTAGTGCAACATAATTATGAATAATGTCTAAAGTGAATCTTGCGTTTATCATTGTAGATCAATGGCTCGCAATATGTTCAACTTAGCCCCTATGCTAGAGAAAGAAAAGTTGGCTGCAAATGGTGAAAACGATGCGGATTGGATCCGGAACCTGAGATTTGTTCTCAGGAGTGCTAAGAAGGAGTATGTGCTGGATCAACCCTTGGGTGATCCACTTGCAAAGGATGCACCCACTGGTATAGCGAGCTGCTATAGATACCGTTTTTAACCCCTTTCCGCGATGGCATTTTAAATCGTCGCCTTGCCAATGTGTGCAATAGGGGGGTCCTTCCCACACGACCCAGAAACCGTCGAGGATAGGGAGTAGCAATGCATACGTTTTGCATAACTAAAAGTATGCGATGCCGGCATGTATCCCAAACACGAGTCTTCAGACAACTGTTTGTGATATGTCGAATATCCCAAACACTCCATCATTCCTACTCGTTTGTGCTCGCATTACCATCGCAGTCGGTATTCTGTGGTGCTACATTTATGATGCGCGCCCCATCACAAATAGTTCACGATTATAGAATGTTTATGGTAAGAAGACAATCACACAGGTTTACTTTTCCTCGACTGTATGCGATTCGATGTAAGAGTGCATACAGTTGTCCCTATAAAACTGTATGCGAAGCTTGAATATGTCCCACACGATTCATCCTCATACCCGCATCGGATGAAGGCCTATCACACGCGTTCTTCTATGAGCAAATGTATACGATGCACACGATATCATAAATAGTCCATAATTGCCAAGCGTGTGTGATAAGGTAACTTTCGCAAACATTTAATAAGAAGGAACTGTGTGCGCTACTATTGTTAATCTCAAACATTTTTTCTTGGCTGATCGTGTGTGCGGTAGAGATTCATCGCACACGTAGTGGACCTGAGAAACGTGTCTGATCTTGACGTTTATCACACATGTTTTGCATTCGCAAACCGTGTGAAGTGTACTGGCCTGCAGAACATAATTTATCCCTAATTTAATCCTTGCATTTGAAAATCACAGATTTTGAATTTGAAAGTAGGCAATCACTATTTCATATCAAACCATGTTTATTACAAATATAGGTTCAAGGATGAATGCATAATTCGATGCACAGGTACATATATTGAAGAACTACAGAAGCACCAAGTAAAGAATGATGAACCACAGTTGTAGTAAAGAATGTAAAGAGAGAGGTGAAGGACATTCTGGTTGCTGGAGAAGGTGAAGCAGAATGCCCATACAAGCCCTCCTCCATGCGTAATGCGCGCACGACTCTAGGCCAACCCCTTGTGATGGTTGCCCGCTGATGTCTACTACGCAACCTTTCTTCTTGTAGACTCGTGTTGGGCCTCCAAGCACAGAGTTTTGTAGGACAATAGCAATTTTCCCTCAAGTGGATGACCTAAGGTTTATCAATCCGTGGGAGGCGTAGGATGAAGATGGTCTCTCTCAAACAACCCTGCAACCAAATAACAAAGAGTCTCTTGTGTCCCCAACACACCCAATACAATGGTAAATTGTATAGGTGCACTAGTTCGGCGAAGAGATAGTGATACAAGTGTAATATGGATGGTAGATATAGGTTTTTTTAATCTGAAAATATAAAAACAGCTAGGTAACTAGTAACAAAAGTGAGCAAAAACGGTATTGCAGTGCTTGAAAACAAGGCCTAGGGTTCATACTTTCACTAGTGCAAATTCTCTCAACAATGATAAGACAATTAAATCATATAGCAATCCCTCAACGTGCAACAAAGAATCACTCCAAAGTTTCTATCGGAGAACGTAGGACGAAAACGTGCATCAACCCCTATGCATAGATTACCCCAATGTCACCTCGGGAATCCGCGAGTTGAGTGCCAAAACATACATTAAGTGAATCAATAGAACATCCCATCGTCACCACAGATATCCCATCGCAAGACATACATCAAGTGTTCTCAAATCCAATACTCAATCCAACATAATGAAACCTCAAAGAGCAAGACTCAATTCATCACAAGAAGGTAGAGGGGAAGAAACACCATATGATTCAACTATAGTAACAAAGCTCGCGGTACATCAAGATCGTGCCAAATCAAGAACACGAGAGAGAGAGATCAAACACATAGCTACTGGTACATGCCCTCAGCCCCGAGGGTGAACTACTCCTTCCTCATCATGGAGACCTCTGGGATGATGAAGATGGCCTCCGGTGATGGTTTCCCCCTCCGGCAGGGTGCTGGAATGGGCTCCCGATTGGTTTTTCATGGCTACAGAGGCTTGCGGCGGCGGAACTTCTGATCTAGGGTTCTTTTCGGAGGTTTCTATATTTATAAGAATTTTTGGCGTTGGAAACAAGTCAGGGGGGTGCCCGAGGGGCCCACAAGGCCTAGGGGCGCACCCTGGGGGGTAGGGCGCGCCCCCTGGCTTGTGGACTCCTCGGGACTCTTCTGGTCCAGCTCCGGTGCTTCGGGGGTCTCTTTTGGTCCATAAAAAATCACCGTAAATTTTCAGCCCATTCCGAGAACTTTTATTTCTGCACAAAAAAACGACACCACGGTAGTTCTGCTGAAAACATCGTCAGTCCGGGTTAGTTCAAATAAAATCATACCAAAACCATACAAAATTGTTACAAACATGGCATGAATACTTCATAAATTGGAGACGTATCAGCATCCCCAAGCTTAATTCCTACTCGTCCTCGAGTAGGTAAATGATAAAAGAAAGAATTTATGAAGTGTGAATGCTACCTAACATATTTATCAATGTAATCTTCTTTATTGTGGCATGAATGTTCAGATCCATAAGATTCAAAACAAAAGTTTAATATTGACATAAAAACAATAATACTTCAAGCATAGTAATAAAGCAATCATGTCTTCTCAAAATATCATGGCCAAAGAAAGTTATCCCTACAAAATCATATAGTCTGGCTATGCTCTATCTTCATCACACAAAATATTTCATCATGCACAACCCCGTTGACAAGCCAAGCAATTGTTTCATACTTTTAATGTTCTCAAGCTTTTTCAACTTTCACGCAATACATGAGCGTGAGCCATGGATATAGCACTATAAGTGGAATAGAGTATGGTGGAGATTGCAAGGAGAAGACAAAAAGGAGAAAGTCTCACATCAACTAGGCAAATTAATGGGCTATGGAGATGCCCATCAATTGATATCAATGCAAGTGAGCAGGTATTGCCATGCAACGGATGCACTAGAGCTATAAGTGTATGAAAGCTCAAAATGAAAACTAAGTGGGTGTGCATCCAACTTGCTTGCTCACGAAGACCAAGGCCAATTTGAGGAAGCCCATCATTGGAATATACAAGCCAAGTTCTATAACGAAAAATTCCCACTAGTATATGAAAGTGACAAAATAGGAGACTCTCTATCATGAAGAACATGGTGCTACTTTGAAGCATAAGTGTGGAAAAAGGATAGTAACATTGTCCCTTCTCTCTTTTCTCTCATTTTTTTGTTTGGGCTTCTTTGGCCTCTTTTTTTTATTTGGGCTTATTTGGTCTCTTTTATTTTTTATAAAGTCCGGATACTCATCCCAACTTGTCAGGGAATCATAGCTTCCATCATCCTTTCCTCACATGGGACAATGCTGTAATAATGATGATCATCACACTTTTATTTACTTACAACTCAAGAATTACAACTCGATACTAGAACAAAATATGACTCTATATGAATGCCTCCGGCAGTGTACCGGGATGTTCTATGATCAAGAGTGACATGTATAAAAAAATATGAACGGTGGCTTAGCCACAAATACTATGCCAACTACATGATCATGCAAAGCAATATGACAATGATGGTATGTGTCATAATAAAACGGAACGGTGGAAGTTCCATGGCAATATATCTCGGAATGGCTATAGAAATTCCATAATAGGTAGGTATGGTGGCTGTTTTGAGGAAGGGTATATGGTGGGTTTAATGCACCGGCGAAAGTTGCGCGGTACTAGAGAGGCTAGCAATGGTGGAAGGGTGAGAGTGCGTATAATCCATGGACTCAACATTAGTCATAAAGAACTCACATACTTATTGCAAAAATTTATTAGCCATCAAAACAAAGTACTACACGCATGCTCCTAGGGGGATAGATTGGTAGGAAAAGACCATCGCTCGTCCCCGACCGCCACTCATAAGGAAGATAATCAAAAAATAAATCATGCTCCGGCTTCATCACATAACGGTTCACCATACGTACATGCTACGGGAATCACAAACTTTAACACAAGTATTTCTACCAATCCACAATTACTCACTAGCATGACTCTAATATCACCATCTTTATATCTCAAAACAAATGCAAGGAATCAAACTTCTCATCTATTCAGTGCTCTTTATATGAAAGTTTTTATTATACCCCTCTTGGATGCCCATCATATTAGGACTAAATTCATAACCTAAGAAAATTACCATGCTGTTTAAAGACTCTCAAATAATAAGTGAAGCATGAGAGTTCATCAATTTCTATAAAATAAAACCACCGCCGTGCTCTAAAAAGATATAAGTGAAGCACTAGAGCAGCTACCTAGCTCAAAAGATATAAGTGAAGCACATAGAGTATTCTAATAAACTCACGATTAATGTGTGTCCCTCTCAAAAGGTGTGTACAGCAAGGATGATTGTGGAAAACTAAAAAGTAAAGACTCATATCATACAAGACGCTCCAAGCAAAACACATATCATGTGGTGAATAAAAATATAGCCTCAAGTAAATTTACCGATGGATTGAAGACAAAAGAGGGGATGCCATCCGGGGCATCCCCAAGCTTAGATGCTTGGTTGTACTTGAATATTACCTTGGGGTGCCTTGGGCATCCCCAATCTTAGGCTCTTGCCACTCCTTATTCCGTTGTCCATCAAAACTTTACCCAAAACTTGAAAACTTCACAACACAAAACTCAACAGAGAACTCGTAAGATCCGTTAGTATAATAAAACAAATCACCACTTTAGGTACTGTTGTGAACTCATTCTAAATTTATATTGGTGTTATATCTACTGTATTACAACTTCTCCATGGTTCATACCCTCCGATACTACCCATAGATTCTTCAAAATAAGCAAACAACACATAGAAAAACAGAATCTGTCAAAAACATAACAGTCTGTAGATCTGAATTATAGTGATATCTATGCATCTCCAAAAATTCTAAAAAATTAGGACAACGTAGAAAATTTGTATATCAATCCTATGTAAAAAATTAAGAGTTTTTGCACGTTCCAGTGATTTTAACAATTCTATTACTGGACGCAAAAGTTTCTGTTTTTGCACAGAATCAAATCAACAATCAACCACACTATCCCAAAGGCTTTACTTGGCACTTTATTCAACCAAAAGCTATAAAACATGATTACTACAGTATATTAATCATGTGAACACACAAAAACAGTAGGGGTAAATATTGGGTTGTCTCCCAACAACAAGCGCTTTTCTTTAATGCCTTTTTAACTAGGCATGATGATTTCAATGATGCTCACATAAAAGATAAGAATTGAAACATAACGGGAGCATCATGAAGCATATGACTAGCACATTTAAGCCTAACCCACTTCCTATGCATAGGGATTTTGTGAGCAAACAAATTATGGTAACATGAATCAACTAGCATAGGAAGGCAAAACAAGCATAACTTCAAAACTTTCAACATAAAGAGAGGAAATTTGATATTATTGAGATATGTAAAAGCACATGTTCCTCTTTCATAATAATTTTCAGTAGCATCATGAATGAATTCAACAATATAACTATCACATAAAGCATTCTTTTCATGATCCACAAGCATAGAAATTTTATTACTCTCCATATAAGCAAATTTATTCTCATGAATAGTAGTGGGAGCAAACTCAACAAAATAACTATCATGTGAGGCATAATCCAATTGAAAATTAAAATCATGATGACAAGTTTCATGGTTATCATTATTCTTTATAGCATACATGTCATCACAATAATCATCATAGATAGCAACTTTGTTCTCATAATCAATTGGAACCTCTTCCAAAATAGTGGATCCATCACTAAATAAAGTCATGACCTCTCCAAATCCACTTTTATCAATATTTTGAAAAGATTCAACACCCTCCAAAATAGTGGGATCATTATTTCCTAGAGTTGACACTCTTCCAAACCCACTTTCATCAATATAATCATCATAAATAGGAGGCATGCTTTCATCATAATGAATTTTCTCATCAAAACTTGGGGGACAAAAAATATCATCTTCATCAAACATAGCATCCCCAAGCTTATGGCTTTGCATATAATTAGCATCATGGATATTCAAACAATTCATACCAACAACATTGCAATCATGCTCATTCAAAGATTTTTTGCCAAACATTTTATTAACTTCTTCTTCTAACACTTTGGCACAATTTTCCTTTCCATCATTTTCACGAAAGACATTAAAAAGATGAAGCATATGAGGCAACCTCAATTCCATTTTTTTTGTAGTTTTTTTTAATAAACCAAACTAGTGATAAAACAAGAAACTAAAAGATTCAATTGCAAGATCTAAAGATATACCTTCAAGCACTCACCTCCCCGGCAACGGCACCAGAAAAGAGCTTGATGTCTACTACGCAACCTTTCTTCTTGTAGACTCGTGTTGGGCCTCCAAGTGCAGAGTTTTGTAGGACAGTAGCAATTTTCCCTCAAGTGGATGACCTAAGGTTTATCAATCCGTGGGAGGCGTAGGATGAAGATGGTCTCTCTCAAACAACCCTGTAACCAAATAACAAAGAGTCTCTTGTGTCCCCAACACACCCAATACAATGGTAAATTGTATAGGTGCACTAGTTCGGCGAAGAGATGGTGATACAAGTGTAATATGGATGGTAGATATAGGTTTTTGTAATTGTTGGGGAACGTAGCATGCAATTTCAAAAAAATTCCTACGCTCACGCTAGATCTATCTAGGAGATGCATAGCAACGAGAGCGGGAGAGTGTGTCTACGTACCCTCGTAGATCGAAAGCGGAAGCGTTTGACAACGCGGTTGATGTAGTCGTACACCTTCACGATCCGTCCCGATCAAGTACCGAACGTACGGCACCTCCGCGTTCAGCACATGTTCAGCTCAATGACGTCCTCGCCTTCTTGATCCAGCAAGACGGGCGAAGTAGTAGATCTCCGGCAGCACGACGGCGTGGTGATGGTGTTGGTGAAGAACAATCTCCGCAGGGCTTCGCCAAGCACAACGGAAACTATGACGGAGGATAAACTAGAGGGGACGGGGTTGCCGGCACACGGCTTGGTGTTTCTTGATGTGTCTTGGGTGCTAGCCCTGCCCCTCTATTTATATGTTGAGCCCTGGGGTTGAAACTTGGAGTAAAAGCCTCCTCAAAGTCGGGTTTTCCCGAAAGGCAAGAGTCCTACTAGGACTCCAGGACCAAACGCCACAATCCTTGGCATCTAGCCCAGACGCCATGGGACTCGGCGTCTGGCCCAGGGCCAGACGCCAAGGTCTCCGGCGTTTGGCCCCCTGGCCTCCGCAAAACTCCTTTTGCTCTGACTTATCGCCCCGTGGGCCTGACCCCTTGGCCTAACCATATCATCCAATATATGAATCTTTACCTTCGGACCATTCCGGAGCTCCTCGTCATGTCCGTGATCTCATCCGGGACTCCGACCAACATTCGGTCACCAACATACATAACTCATATAGTACTATATCGTCAACGAACGTTAAGCGTGCGGACCCTACGGGTTCGAGAACTATGTAGACATGACTGAGACACCTCTCTAGTCAATAACCAATAGCAGAACCTGGATGCCCATATTGGCTCCTACATATTCTACGAAGATCTTTATCGGTCGAACCGTTATGACAACATAAGTTATTCCCTTTGTCATCGGTATGTTACTTGCCCAAGATTCGATCGTCGGTATCTTCATACCTAGTTCAATCTCGTTACCAGCAAGTCTCTTTACTCGTTTTGTAATACATCATCCTGCAACTAACTCATTAGTCACTTTGCTTGCAAGGCTTCTTATGATGTGCATTACCGAGAGGGCCCAGAGATACCTCTCCGATACTCGGAGTGACAAATCCTAATCTCGATCTATGCCAACCCAACAAACACCTTCAGAGATACCTGTAGAGCATCTTTATAATCACCCAGTTACGTTGTGATGTTTGATAGCACACAAGGTATTCCTCCGGTATCCGGGAGTTGCATAATCTCATAGTCAAAGGAATATGTATAAGTCATGAAGAAAGCTATAGCAATAAAACTTAACGGTCATTATGCTAAGCTAACGGATGGGTCTTGTCCATCACATCATTCTCCTAATGATGTGATCCCATTCATAAAATGACAACACATGTCTATGGTTAGGAAACTTAACCATCTTTAATTAACGAGCTAGTCTAGTAGAGGCATACTAGGGACACAATGTTTTGTCTATGTATTCACACATGTATCAAGTTTCCGGTTAATACAATTCTAGCATGAATAATAAACATTTATCATGATATAAGGAAATATAAATAACAACTTTATTATTGCCTCTAGGGCATATTTCCTTCAGTAATCTGAAAATATAAAAACAGCAAGGTAACTAGTAACAAAAGTGAGCAAAAACGGTATTGCAATGCTTGAAAACAAGGCCTAGGGTTCATACTTTCACTAGTGCAAATTTTCTCAACAATGATAACATAATTAAATCATATAGCAATCCCTCAACGTGCGACAAAGAATCACTCCAAAGTTTCTATCGGAGAACGTAGGACAAAAACGTGCATCAACCCCTATGCATAGATTACCCCAATGTCACCTCGGGAATCTGTGAGTTGAGTGCCAAAACATACATCAAGTGAATCAATAGAACATCCCATTGTCACCACAGATATCCCATCGCAAGACATACATCAAGTGTTCTCAAATCCAATACTCAGTCCAACATAACGAAACCTCAAAGAGCAAGACTCAATTCATCACAAGAAGGTAGAGGGGAAGAAACACCATATGATTCAACTATAGTAACAAAGCTCGCGGTACATCAAGATCGTGCCAAATCAAGAACACGAGAGAGAGAGAGAGAGAGAGAGAGAGAGAGAGAGATCAAACACATAGCTACTGGTACATACCCTCAGCCCCGAGGGTGAACTACTCCCTCCTTGTCATGGAGACCTCCGGGATGATGAATATGGCCTTCAGTGATGGTTTCCCCCTCCGGCAGGGTGCCGGAACGGGCTCCCGATTGGTTTTTCGTGGCTACAGAGGCTTGCGGTGGCAGAACTTCCGATCTAGGGTTCTTTTCGGAGGTTTCTATATTTATATGATTTTTTGCGTTGGAAACAAGTCAGGGGGGTGCCCGAGGGGCCCACAAGCCCTAGGGGCGCGCCCTGGGGGGTAGGGAGCGCCCCCTGGCTTGTGGACTCCTCGGGACTCTTCTGGTTCAGCTCCGGTGCTTCGGGGGTCTCTTTTGGTCCATAAAAAATCACCGTAAATTTTCAGCCCATTCCGAGAACTTTTATTTCTGCACACAAAAATGACACCACGGTAGTTCTGCTGAAAACAGCGTCAGTCCGGGTTAGTTCAAATAAAATCATACCAAAGCCATATAAAATTGTTGCAAACATGGCATGAATACTTCATAAATTATAGATACGTTGGAGACGTATCACCTGCCCATCCTTCACTGTCTTCATTAGGACTTTTCGATGCTCATTGTAGTCTCGATGAAATACTTTAACCTTCATTACATGTCCACCAATCATGTACTTTGAGAGGAAATCTTGAGTAAACTACTTTGGGAACCACTGCAAACAAAAAAGATTCAGACATTGTTCTCTAACAACTCATTATGGGCAGTAAAAAGAGAAGGCTACAGAGTTCATAGTTACCATCCTACAGCTCACTGTTGTGTTGGATAGAGCGTAAACAAATAATTTGATTGCCACCGTTTGTATCTTTTTGGTAATAATCCTTATCAGTTTCCTCACTTGATGCTGGCTCATGAATATCTCATTGCCCCATACACAAAAAGGGTTGATGCATGGATCTTTGCCGAGGACATATGTACCTACAAGCAACAAGTCAATATTAGAAGCTAAAAAGTGTCCAGGTGTGGATCTATATGCACTACATTATGGAACGACCGAGGGGGGAGCACAAGCCGAGGGATGAAACTAATCTCGGCGGAAAGGCATGATAAGTACAGCAAGCTTAACATCAAACAAATATAGCCATGGTAAACAAAATCATCTCCAAATGATAGCTTGAATGTGTTGGTTTCAGCATGTTGTTAAAGCAGATAAAAATGGAAGGGAATGTTAACTACAACAGGCTTAACAGCCACCAAATATTGTAATTCAAATTGGTATTGTTGAAAATGAATAGAATGCAACTCATGCTTAAACATCACACTGGATAAATGTGTAAAACTGAAATAAAGGGCATGTGTTAACTACACCAGGCATAACAGGAACCAAATATAGCCGTTCAAACTGGTATTGATGAAATCGAACTGCACTGTTCCGACTTGCACAGAATGAACATCACACTGTGAATAACTGAAATAAACAAGGCATATATGATCATTATAACAACCAAATATAGCCATTGAAAACTGGACGGAGTCTCACTACAACCAACCTAACAAGCAAATATAGATAAAAAGGGCATATGCTTGAAAACTGGACACATGCTTGATACGTCTCCAACATATCTATAATTTTTTATTGTACCATGCTATTATATTATCATTCTTGGATGTTTTACAATCATTTTATAGCAACTTTATATCATTTTTTGGGACTAACCTATTGACATAGTGCCCAGTGCCAATTGTTGTTTTTTGCTTGTTTTTTACTTCACAGAATATCAGTACCAAACGGAGTCCAAACGCAGCGAAACTTTTTGGAGATTTTTTTTGGACCAGAAGACAACTTGGGAGCAAAGGAAGCACCTAGGGGAGGCCCGTGGGGCCCACGATACACCAGGGCACGCCAGAGGCCCCCGGCACACCCTGATGTATCGTGGGGCCCACAGAGGTCTCCTCCACCGCCTCTCAGCTATATAAATACTCAAATATTCCAAAAACCCTAGGGGAGTCGACGAAATACAATTCCAGCCGTCGCAAGTTCCAGAACCACGAGATCCAATCTAGAGCGCTATTCCGGCACTCTGTCGGAGGGGAACACGATCACGGAGGGGTTCATCATCCTCATTGGTGCCTCTCCGATGATGCATGAGTAGTTCACCATAGACCTACGGGTCCGTACGCAGTAGCTAGATGGCTTCTTCTCTCTTTTTGATTCTCAATACAATGGTCTCTTGGAGACTATTTGATGTAATGACTTTTTGCGGTGTGTTTGTTGGGATCCGATGAAGTTTGAGTTTATGATCAGATCTATATCCATGAATATTATTTGAGTCTTCTTTGATCTCTTTTATGCATGATTATTTATAGCCTCGTATTTCTTCTCCGAATCTTTGGTTTAGTTAGGCCTACTAGATTGATTTTTCTTGCAATGGGAAGAGGTGCTTTGTGATGGGTTCGATCTTGCAGTGTCCTCACTCAGTGACAGAAGGGGTAGCGAGGCACGTATGTATCGTTGCTATTAAGGATAAAAAGATGGGGTCTATTCCTACATGAATAGATCTTGTCTACATCATGTCATCATTCTTATTGCATTACTCCGTTTCTCCATGAACTTAATACACTAGATGCATGCTGGATAGTGGTCGATGTGTGGAGTAATAGTAGTAGATGTAGGCAGGAGTCGGTCTACTAATCTTGGACGTGATGCCTATTGTAGGATCAAAAGTTTGTCTAGAGGGGGGGTGATTAGACTACTTGACAAAATAAAAATCTAACCATTTCCCAATTTTAGTTGTGGGCGGATTTTAGCAACTAGCACAAGTCAAGCAATCAACCTACACATGCAATTCTAAGAGTGTAGCAACGGAAAGTAAAACATTGCATATGAAGGTAAAGGGAAGGGTTTGGAGAGTGCAAACGCAAGAAGACACGAAGATTTTTGGCATGGTTTCGATAGGTGGTGCTATCGTACATCCTCGTCGATGGAGATTTCAACCCACGAAGGGTAACGGTTGCGCGAGTCCACGGAGGGCTCCACCCACGAAGGGTCCACGAAGAAGCAACCTTGTCTATCCCACCATGGCCATCGCCCACGAAGGACTTGCCTCACTTGGGTAGAACTTCATGAAGTAGGCAATCTCCTTGCCCTTACAAACTTCTTGGTTCAACTCCACAACTTGACGAAGGCTCCCAAGCGACACCTAACCAATCTAGGAGACACCACTCTCCAAAAGGTAATAAATGGTTTGTTGATGATGAACTCCTTGCTCTTGTGCTTCAAATGATAGTCTCCCCAGCACTCAACTCTCTCTCACAGATTTGGATATGGTGGAAAGATGATTTGAGTGGAAAGCAACTTGGGGAAGGCTAGAAATCAAGATTCTTGTGGTAGGATTGGAATATCTTGATCTCAACACATGAGTAGGTGGTTCCCTCTCAGAAAATATATGGTGGAAGTGTAGGCATGTTCTAATGGCTCTCTCTCATATGGAGAAGGGGGTGGAGGGGTATATATAGCCTCCACACAAAATCCAACCGTTGCACAATTTGACCCATCTCGGTGAGACCAAATAGCTAAACTCGGTGGCACCGATTAGTTCAAAAATGTGAACATTAGGAATCTCGGTGGGACTGACTGGAACAACTCGGTGGGACCTATGTGCTAGGGCTTAGGGCAAACCTCATCTCGGTGGTACCGATTGCATCAACTCGGTGAGACCGAAGTGAGGCAATAGGGCAACAGAGAATTGGTCAAGCCATCTCGGTGAGACCGAAATAAATGCAACTGATAACAGGGAGTTGGCAAGGCCATCTCGGTGAGACCGAGATCCATATCGGTGTGACCGAACTGTTAGGGTTTTTGGCTGTGGCTATGTCATATGAACTCGGTGGTGCCGGATAGAAAGAATCGATGGGGCCAAGTTGGAGTTTAGGGTTTTGACATATTTGGATGGAGAAAGTGGTTGAGGGTTTAGGAGCAATATCACTAAGCATTTGAGCAAGCAAGCCATTAAGCAACACCTCATCCCCTTTTAATAGTATTGGCTTTCCTATGGACTCAATGTGATCTTGGATCACTAAAACAAAGATGAAGAGTCTTGAGCTTTTGCCAATATGTGTCCTTAGCATTTTGAGGGGTCCACATTTCTAGTCCATGCCATGCCATTCATTGAACTTCCTGAAATATTCATCTTGAATGGATATTAGTTCAATGAGCTATATGTTGTTATGAATTACCAAAACCACCCGGGGATTAGTTGCACTTTCAATCTCCCCATTTTTGGTAATTGATGACAACATATAGATCAAAGCTTCGATAAATGATAAAATGAATGAAATACATCGCCGCTTTGAGAAGTATGTGATAAGCAAGAGCTCCCCCTAAATTTTTGCACTATTTAAAATTTGCGTTTGAATGCAAATGCACAATCGATTAGGATCATGGGTCACTCTTTCATGCCACATACATCTTGGTGGAGCGCACAAACTGATAAGAGTAAAATAACATGCACGCAACACCAAAGATACAAGTGATTGATCATACACAAATAATCATGGCGATAGACATTTAAGCACACATCGAAGCCTATGATCTATACACTTTCTCCCCTTTGGCAACAAGTTACCAAAAAGTTTGAAAACGTATAGTGATATACAGCACTCTAGGCACGATCTCCGGGAGCTCCTGAAGGGGTCTTCTGGATTGCTGCTCCGATGTGCGTAGATGGCATTGAGAGAACTGCGTCTACAAATGCTTCAACTGAAGTCTGTTGAGCAGGAGGGGTTGACACTGGTGGTGGCGCTGTGGCAGTGGCGGCATGAGCAGAGTGAGCAGGCCTCAAGTCTGCAACTGGCTCAGCAGTAGACCTCTGTGCCCTTGGCACTGTCTAGAATCTGTCTGTGGTAGGTCTATCATCTCTGTCCTCAGCATCATCTCGCAGCTTCTCAACAATGGTTTGAATCTCAGTGACCTTGACATCGAGATTAAACATCTTGTCTTCAACAATCCGCTCGAGGCTCTCCTGATTCTTAGTTAAGTTGGCCAGACTCTTCTCAATCCTCAAAGTTGCTTCTAGCAGATATGTGAGTTGATCTTGCTTGGTCTTGAGATTTACAATTGATGCATCTAGAGCACTTGTTGCTTTTGCTACTTTGGCAGCCTTTGCCTTCTCAGCCTTCTCCTGGGCCTCAACTGATGTTGGATGTGAAGCATCCATCACCACTTCATTGTCCTCAAATTCTGGCCTAAGAGGTAGGTGCTCTCTGTCAAGTAGATATGTGCCAGTTCCAACCTTGGAATTGATTAGCATTTGAATATGTAGTGCATATCCACATGACCTCTTTTGGTCAGCAACTGTCCTCTTGACTGTCTCAACTATCAGACTCATAACCTTGAACTTCTCTGGTATGTCAAATATATGCAGCAGGTTGATGGAATGTCCATGGATCATTCTCTTATCTCCGGACTTGGGCAACAAGGTATGCCTCAAGATGTAGTTGGTGGTGGCCAAACCAGCAAGCAAGTAGTATATAGAACCAAACTTGTGAGTCTCAAGTGCTTTGTCAGGAATGGGCTTGTACATATGAGCCATAGTGTTATGATCCATCCTTGGTTTGCATAGACATCTATGTCATTCTCTCCTTCTTTTGGGGCACTGATGAGATCAACCCACTCTGAGATCGATGACTGGTACCTGGTGCCCTCAGTCATCCACACAATCTTCCCATCTGGATAGAAGTGTGCAGTGGAGTAGAATTGCATCACCATTTCATCATTCCACTTGGTGAGCTCTTGTCCAACAAAGCCATCAACTCCAGTCAACCTAAAGCTCTCATGAACATGGGGGAAGTAGTCTTCATTGGCATCTATGTACTTCCAATCAACCCACTTCATGTCACTCACAATTGGCTTCTTGTCGAGCAAAACTGTCTCATAGAAGTCTTGCTGTTCTCTGGTGTGGAAACGATAATCAACAGCAGTCCTCCTCCTTGTGGCATATGGATCAGTTTTCCTCCATAGCCTCAGACCACTGTCCTTCCTCAACGTCATGTTCTCAGCCACTGGATGTCCATCATCATGGTCTGGAATCTCGGGCTTCAATTTTCTGAGCACTTGGGGCTCCTCATCCTCTTGAACTTCTGGCACTAGGGCCTTGTTCTTCTCTGCAGTAGGAATGTTCCTGGTGGATCTCTTTGGAGCTGTAGTCTTGGGTGCAGCAGGTGGAGCTTTTGACTTGGGCTTGGAGGGTGCACCAGTCTTAATGTCATCTGCCATTAACTTCTGAGTTTTAGCTGGGGGTGCAACAGTTTCCTCCTCATCCTCGTCCTCATTATCATCCCTCATCATGGATGGCCTGCCAATTACTCTGGCAATGGTTTTCTTGACTCTCTCCTTTCTTTTCTTTTTCCCATCAGCAGCTTCTCCTTCCTCTCTTGGATCAAGAGTGAACTCCATAGTCTCTTGTGTAGCAGTTGACTTTCTGGCTTTAGACATGGGAGCTCTCTTGGCAGGAGCTTTCTTCTGAAGACCTGGCTTGGTGGCAGCAGTTGCAGCATATTCTTTCTTTAGCACCTTCTTCTTTGAGGATACTTCCTCTTCAACAACAAAATCTTCATCCTCACTGTCTGAGTTTCTCTTCTTTCTCTGTCTAGTAGCAGCTTTGGGCAGATTGCTAGGAGTGCTTCTACTGCCATCATCATAGCTGCTGCTAGGGCTTGTACCCTCACTAAGGTTGACTTGCTCCTCAGACCTGTTCTGGCTGTCACTAGCTTAAGACATTTCTGCAAACTGGCCCTGTGAATAGATGGATATGGGCAGAGTAGATGAGCATCACAAAAAGCATCTTGTTTTGCAAAAATTTGAGTCAAAATCTTAGTTTTAGTTTTCCGCAGAAAACATTTCGGAGCTACCGATATGAAAATCTTGGTGACACCGAAGCACTTAACAGAGTCTAAACATACAGCATTGGTCAGACCGAGTTGCAGTTCGGTGACTCCGAGATGCTAGGGTTTCACCGAGAATTTGCTTTCGGTCTCACCGATCAGTACGCTCGGTCAGACTGAGTTGTACTTAGTGCAATGGCGAGGGCCAATCAATGGGACCGAAAACTCCATTTCGGTCGGTCCGAGATGAACTCGGTGGAAACCTAACCCTAAGATTTTTCATCAAATCTAGTCTAAAGGAATTTCTGTGTGGATAGAAATTTCTCATTCGTGGCAAGAATCCAAGGATTGACTTTGTGCAAAGAATCGGAAGAGGAAATAGGCACAAAGTGGTCGAACCATACCCTAACTTTGTGACGGTTCGCTACGGCGGCAACGACGGAGAGGAATCCCGTTGACGGCGGCGAAGACCTGTGGCGACGGCGCACAGGCGGAGACGGCGACGATCCGGAGACCAAGGGGCGGTAGTGCTAGGGCGTGGGCTTGTGTGGTTTGAAGGATTTTTCAACCGTACGGGTACGCAGAGTATATATACCCACACGCTGTCGGTGGCACCGAATGGAATGTCTCGGTGGCACCGAGATGCAAAACTGCGTGCAGTTACTGCAACTCGGTGAGACCGAGTCGTTCTAATCGGTAGCACCGAGGTGAAAACCTAGATCAATCTAGTGGTTTTGGTGGGACCGAATACGAGTGTGTTGGTCTGACCGAAATTCAAAAGAAGGTTTTGGAAGGCAACCCTTGACGGATCGGTGGCTCCGAGTGCTCCTCACCCGGAGGGTCCAAAAAAGACTTGTTCAATTTTTTGTGATGTAGCATGAATAGAGTTTGAGAAGAGAAAAAGCATAGAAAGCTAGAGGAGGTCCTTAGGCGTTCTTGTCCATCCATTTGGCCAATAAAAACCAAACAATCAAAACCACAAATGGATGTCCTCAAATGGAGAAATTATGCAACCAACATGCTCACACAATAAGATAGCAAATGAAATATGTGACAAAGCATGCACAACCACTTCTAGCATCTATCAAGCAATTGGCGATGACTAGGTCATCTATATATGAGTATATTGACTTAGGAGTCAAATGAGAACATTTGATCATAGGTCATACTCATCGTTTAAGCACAAGTGGGGTTACCACTTTTACATAAAGCATTAATGTGTTCACATCATTAGAGTTGCTTTAGCTCAATTCTTAGAGCAGAGCTCCCCCTAGATGTGATATCCCCCCTAAGAGGGATGAACTAACCTTGGGTTTTGTCGATGATGACTTCATGTAGATAGTGAAGATGTGGATGCTCAAATGCTGATGTAGATCTTTTTAGAGTAATCCATTGGAGTGTTGAACTTTCAATACCTACATGGGTTAGTCCCACAAGGATATCCATAGACATAGAGTGAATTACACATATGATGATGTCCATGAAAGCATTATGTTACCTTGTCCCTTGTCTTACCAACAAGAGGGTTTGTGACTCGATGAACTAGTGCAAGATATGAAAGTTGATTGCACAAGTCCTTGCCAAATGAATATGAGTGAAGTATGTTGGTGGAGTCACCCTCAAGAACACTCTAGTTCTTCTTCTTTGGGATCCACATCAACTTGATGGGAATCCTTGGAGTTGTAGTCGTACTTGATGAAGTAGAACTTGACGTAGTCTTGGGAACCCACTTGACCATGGCCTTAGGAGCTTCTTCAAATGAGTCAATCTCTTCTTGAAGCTTGGCCTTGCCTTATAGCTTTTGGTCTTGTGGTGGAAGATCGTCATGAGCTTGTGTTCCCTTGAAAGAAGTGGGGTCATACTTCTCTTGTTGAGGAACAAACTTCGTCTTGGGATATTGATCTTCTTCCCACTCAACTCCATTAGCATTGAACTTTCGTTCAAAACCAACACCTTGATTCTTCCGGTGCCTTCCTTGCTTGCGTACAATTTCCTCAAATTGCTTACTTCCGGCAAGGCTCTTGTAAACACCTTTCTCTATAATTCCCTTCAATAAGCTATTTTCTTGCTCAAGTGTAACTTGGCTAAGAGAATCATTAGTGGAATCAAGAGAACTACTAGAAGCAACAATTTTGGATTTAACATGATTATTGTTACTACTAGAGGAAGAATCTTTCTTGTTCTTATTGCTAGATTTTACTTGTGGCATATAAGTAGACAAGAGTAAATGCTTGGCAATGTAAGAGGAACTCTTCTTTCGAAGATCATCATTGATTGCTTTTAGGAACCCATGCTCTTGCTCTAAATTTAGCTTCTAGAAGCATAGCTTCTCATGAGTCCTTAGGATCTCTCTATGATCCTCTAGAGTTGTTTCATGAGCTAACTTAAGAGTGTTTAGTTCTTTAGTTAGACGCTCAATCTCCTTCTTATCATTGTCATTCGTTTCATCTTGATTAGCATGATCAATAGCAATTTCATCATAGTTTTCATCACTAGTGTTGTCAACAAGTAAATCATCATCACCTAGCAAACCATCTTCATCACTATTGAAATCAACATACTCGGGGTGTGATACCTTAGGGCCTTTAGCCATGAAGCATATTCCAATTCCTTCACTTGGTGAGTCAAATATGTCGTAGAAGTTGGATGACACAAGTGCAAGTCCGGCAACACCTTCATCTTGAGTATATTCGGAGCCGGAGTGATAGCTTCTCTCGGAGTAGTTGTCGTCGTGCTGACGGAACTCTCCCTCGACACTTTGCTGGATCAAGAGTTCGAGGGACGTCATCGAGCTGAACGTGTGCAGAACTCGGAGGTGCCATATGTTCGGTGCTTGATCGGTCGGAACGAGAAGAAGTTCGACTACATCAACCGCGTTAACAAACGCTTCCACTTTCGGTCTATGAGGGTACGTGGACACACTGTCCCCCTCTCGCTGCTATGCATCTCCTAGATAGATCTTGCGTGAGCGTAGGAATTTTTTTGAAATTGCATGCTACGTTCCCCAACAGTGGCATCCGAGCCAGGTCTATGCGTAGATGATATGCACGAGTAGAACACAAAGAGTTGTGGGCGGTGATAGTCATACTGCTTACCACCAACGTCTTATTTTGATTCGGCGGTATTGTTGGATGAAGCGGCCCGGACCAACCTTACATGACCACGTTCATGAGACCGGTTCCACCGACAGACATGCAACTAGTTTTGCATAAAGGTGGCTGGCGGGTGTCTGTTTCTCCAACTTTAGTTGAATCGAATTTGACTACGGCCGGTCCTTGTTGAAGGTTAAAACAACAAACTTGACGAAACACCGTTGTGGTTTTGATGCGTAGGTAAGAACGGTTCTTGCTAGAAGCCCGTAGCAGCCACGTAAAACTTGCAACAACAAAGTAGAGGATGTCTAACTTGTTTTTGCAGGGCATGTTGTGATGTGATATGGTCAAGACATGATGTGATATACATTGTTGTATGAGATGATCATGTTTTGTAAAAGTTATCGGCAACTGGCAGGAGCCTTATGGTTGTCGCTTTATTGTATGAAATGCAAACGCCATGTAATTGCTTTACTTTATCACTATGCGTTAGCGATAGTTGTAGAAGCAATAGTTGGCGAGACGACCACGACGCTACGATGGAGATCAAGGTGTCAAGCCGGTGACGATGGAGATCATGACGGTGCTTTGGAGATGGAGATCAAAGGCACAAGATGATGATGGCCATATCATGTCACATATTTTGATTGCATGTGATGTTTATCTTTTATGCATCTTATTTTGCTTAGTACGGCGGTAGCATTATAAGACGATCCCTTAACAAAATTTCAAGGTATAAGTGTTCTCCCCGAGTATGCACCGTTGCGACAGTTCGTCGTGCTGAGACACCACGTGATGATCAGGTGTGGTAGGCTCTACGTTCACATACAACGGGTGCAAGACAGTTTTGCACATGCGGAATACTCGGGTTAAACTTGACGAGCCTAGCATGTACAGACATGGCCTCGGGACACTGGAGACCGAAAGGTCGAACGTGAATCATATAGTAGATATGATCAACATAGAGATGTTCACCATTGAAAACTACTCCATCTCACGTGATGATCAGACATGGTTTAGTTGATTTGGATCACGTGATCATTTAGATGACTCGAGGGATGTCTATCTAAGTGGGATTTCTTAAGTAATATGATTAATTGAACTTAATTTATCATGAACTTAGTCATGATAGTATTTGCAAATTATGTCATAGATCAATAGCTCGTGATATAGCTCCCCGTTTATTTTTGATATGTTCCTAGAGAAAATAATTTGAAAGATGATAGTAGCAATGATGCGGACTGAGTCCGTGATCTGAGGATTATCCTCATTGCTGCACAGAAGAATTATGTCCTTGATGCACCACTTGGTGACAGACCTATTGCAGGAGCAGATGCAGACGTTATGAATGTTTGGCAAGCTCGATATGATGAATACTTGATAGTTTAGTGCACCATGCTTTACGGCTTAGAACCGGGACTTCAAAAACGTTTTGAACGCCACGGAGCATATGAGATCTTCCAAAGAGATGAAATTGGTATTTCAGACTCATGCCCGTGTCGAGAGGTATGAGACCTCTGACAAGTACTTTGCCTACAAGATGGAGGAGAATAGCTCAGCTAGTGAGCATGTGCTCAGAATGTCTGGGTACTACAATCGCTTGAATCAAGTGGGAGTTAATCTTCCAGATAAGATAGTGATTGACAGAGTTCTCCAGTCACTATCACCAAGTTACTAGAACTTTGTGATGAACTATAATATGCAAGGGATGACGAAAACGATTCCCAAGCTCTTCGCGATGCTGAAATCGGCGAAGGTAGAAATCAAGAAATAGCATCAAGTGTTGATGGTTGACAAGACCACTAGTTTCAAGAAAAAAGGTGAGGGAAAGAAAGGGAACTTCATGAAGAATGGCAAGCAAGTTGTCACTCCCGTGAAGAAGCCCAAAGATGGACCTAAGCCTGAAACTGAGCGCTTCTACTGCAAAGGAAATGGTCACTGGAAGCGGAACTGCCCCAAATACTTGGCGGATAAGAAGGATGGCAAAGTGAACAAAGGTATATTTGATATACATGTTATTAATGTGTATTTTACTAGTGTTCATAGTAGCCCCTGGGTATTTGATACCGGTTCAGTTGCTAACATTAGTAACTCGAAACAGGAGTTGCAAAATGAACATAGACTAGTTAATGACGAGGTAACGATGTGTGTTGGAAGTGATTCCAAGGTTGATAAGATCATCGCACACTCCCTCTACCTTCGGGATTAGTGTTGGACCTAAATAAATGTTGTTTGGTGTTTGCGTTGAGCATGAATATGATTGGATCATGTTTATTGCGATACGGTTATTCATTTAAGTCAGAGAATAATTGTTGTTCTGTTTACATGAATAAAACCTTCTATGGTCATACACTCAATATAAATTGTTTATTGAATCTCGATCGTAGTGATACACATATTCATAATATTGATGCCAAAAGATGCAAAGTTGATAATGATAGTGCAACATATTTGTGGCACTGCCGTTTAGGTCATATTGGTGTAAAGCGCATGAAGAAACTCCATGAAGATGGGCTTTTGGAATCACTTGATTATGAATCATTTGATACTTGCGAACCATGCCTCATGGGCAAGATGACTAAAACTCCGTTCTCCGGAACAATGGAGCGAGCCAATGACTTATTGGAAATAATACATACCGATGTATGCGGTCCGATGAGTGTTGAGGCTCGCGGCGGGCATCGTTATTTTCTGACCTTCACAGATGATTTGAGCAGATATGGGTATATCTACTTGATGAAACACAAGTCTGAAACATTTGAAAAGTTCAAAGAATTTCAAAGTGAAGTGGAGAATCATCGTAACAAGAAAATAAAGTTTCTACGATCTAATCGCGGAGGCGAATATTTGAGTTACGAGTTTGGCCTTCATTTAAAACAATGTGGAATAGTTTCACAACTCACGCCACCTGGAACACCACAGCGTAATGGTGTGTCCGAACGTCGTAACCGTACTTTATTAGATATGGTGCGATCTATGATGTCTCTTACCGATTTACCACTATCATTTTGGGGTTATGCATTAGAGACAGCTGCATTCACGTTAAATAGGGCACTATCTAAATCCGTTGAGATGACATCGTATGAACTGTGGTTTGGCAAGAAGCCTAAGCTGTCGCTTCTTAAAGTTTGGGGTTGCGATGCTTATGTGAAAAAGCTTTAGCCTGATAAGCTCGAACCCAAATCAGAGAAATGCGTCTTCATAGGATACCCAAAAGAAACTGTTGGGTACACCTTCTATCACAGATCCGAAGGCAAGATCTTTGTTGCTAAGAATGGATCCTTTCTAGAGAAGGAGTTTCTCTCGAAAGAAGTGAGTGGGAGGAAAGTAGAACTTGATGAGGTAATTGTACCTTCTCTCAATTTGGAAAGTAGCTCATCAGAGAAATTTGTTCTCGTGATGCCTACACCAACTAGAGAGGAAGCTAATGATGATGATCATGAAGCTTCAGATCAAGTTACTACCGAACCTCGTAGATCAACCAGAGCACGTTCCGCACCAGAGTGGTACGGTAATCCTGTTCTGGAAGTCATGTTACTAGACCATGACGAACCTACAAACTATGAGGAAGCGATGATGAGCCCAGATTCCGAGAAATGGCTTGAGGCCATGAAATCCGAGATAGGATCCATGTATGAGAACAAAGTGTGGACTTTGGTTGACTTGCCCGATGATCGGTGAGCCATAGAAAATAAATGGATCTTCAAGAAGAAGACTGACGCTGATGGTAATGTTACTGTCTACAAAGCTCGACTTGTCGCGAAAGGTTTTCGACAAGTTCAAGGAGTTGACTACGATGAGACTTTCTCACCCGTAGCGATGCTTAAGTGTGTCCGAATCATGTTAGCAATTGCCGCATTTTATGATTATGAAATCTGGCAAATGGACGTCAAAACTGCATTCCTTAATGGATTTCTTAAAGAAGAGTTGTATATGATGCAACCAGAAGGTTTTGTCAATCCTAAAGGTGCTAACAAAGTGTGCAAGCTCCAGCGATCCATTTATGGACTGGTGCAAGCGTCTCGGAGTTGGAATATACGCTTTGATGAAGTGATCAAAGCATATGGTTTTATACAGACTTTTGGAGAAGCATATATTTACAAGAAAGTGAGTGGGAGCTCTATAGCATTTCTAATATTATATGTGGATGACATATTGTTGATTGGAAATGATATAGAATTTCTGGATAGCATAAAAGGATACTTGAATAAGAATTTTTCAATGAAAGACCTCGGTGAAGCTACTTACATATTGAGCATCAAGATCTATAGGGATAGATCAAGACGCTTAATAGAACTTTCACAAAACACATACCTTGATAAGGTTTGAAGAAGTTCAAAATGGTTCAATCCAAGAAGGGGTTCTTGCCTGTATTACAAGGTGTGAAGTTGAGTAAAGACTCAAACCCGACCACGACAAAAGATAGAGAGAGAATGGAAGTCATTCCCTATGCCTCAGCCATAGGTTCTATAAAGTATGCCATGCTGTGTACCAGACCTATTGTGTACCTTGCCATAAGTTTGGCAAGGTACAATAGTGATCCAGGAGTAGATCACTAGACAGCGGTCAAAATTATCCTTAGTTACCTAAGAGGACTAAGGAAATGTTTCTCGGTTATGGAGGTGATAAAGAGTTCGTCGTAAAGGGTTACGTCGATGCAAGCTTTAACACCGATCCGGATGACTCTGAATCTCAATATGGATACATATTGAAAGTGGGAGCAATTAGCTAGAGTAGCTCCATGCAGAGCATTGTAGACATAGAAATTTGCAAAATACATACGGATCTGAATGTGGCAGACCCGTTGACTAAACTTCTCTCACAAGCAAAACATGATCACACCTTAGTACTCTTTGGGTGTTAATCACATAGCGATGTGAACTAGATTATTGAATCTAGTAAACCCTTTGGGTGTTGGTCACATGGCAATGTGAACTATGGGTGTTAATCACATAAAGATGTGAACTATTGGTGTAAATCACATGGCAATGTGAACTAGATTATTGACTCTAGTGCAAGTGGGAGACTGAAGGAAATATGCCCTAGAGGCAATAATAAAATTGTTATTTTATATTTCCTTATATCATGATAAATGTTTATTATTCATGCTAGAATTGTATTAACCAGAAACTTGATACATGTGTGGATACATAGACAAAACACTGTGTCCCTAGTAAGCTTCTACTAGACTAGCTCGTTAATCAAAGATGGTTAAGTTTACTAACCATAGACATGTGTTGTCATTTGATGAATGGGATCACATCATTAGGAGAATGATGTGATGGACAAGACCCATCCGTTAGCTTAGCATAATGATCGTTCAGTTTTATTGCTACTGCTTTCTTCATGTCAAATACATATTCCTTCGACTATGAGATTATGCAACTCCCGGATACCGGAGGAATGCCTTGTGTGCTATCAAACGTCACAACGTAACTGGGTGATTATAAAGATGCTCTATAGGTATCTCCGAAGGTATCTGTTGGGTTGGCATAGATCGAGATTAGGATTTGTCACTCCGAGTATCGGAGAGGTATCTCTGGGCCCTCTCGGTAATGCACATCATAAGAAGCCTTGCAAGCAATGTGACTAATGAGTTAGTTGCGGGATGATGCATTACGGAACGAGTAAAGAGACTTGCCGGTAACGAGATTGAACTAGGTATGAAGATACCGACGATCGAATCTCGGGCAAGTAACATACCGATGACAAAGGGAATAACATATGTTGTCATTAAGGTACGACCGATAAAGATCTTCGTAGAATATGTGGGAACCAATATGAGCATCCAGGTTCCGCTGTTGGTTATTGACCGGAGAGGTGTCTCGGTCATGTCTACATAGTTCTCGAACCCGTAGGGTCCGCACGCTTAATGTTCGATGACGATTTTGTATTATATGAGTTATGTGATTGGTGACCGAATGTTGTTCGGAGTCCCGGATGAGATCATTGACATGACGAGGAGTCTCAAAATGGTCAAGAGGTAAAGATTCATATATAGGACAATGATATTCGGACACCGGAAGTGTTCCAGGGGTACCGGGTACATATCGGGTCACCGGAAGGGGTTCCGGGCACCCCCCGGCAAAGATATGGGCCTATTGGGCCAAGAGGGGAAACGCAGCAGCCAGCATGGGCTGCTGCGCCCCCCTTGTTGGCCGAATAGGAAGGGGAAGGGAAAGGGGGAAGAGAGAAGGAAAGGGGAGGCAATTCGGCCTCCCCCTTCCTTCCCTCCTCTCTCCCCCTTCCTTCCCTCTCCGGAAAACATGGAAAGGGGGGTGAATTGGACTAGGCCCCCTCCTACTTGGGGTGCCCTAGGGCTGTGCCCCTCCCCCTCCCGCCTATATATACATGGGGAGGCGGCGCCTAGAACACACACCAACAATTGTTAGCCGTGTGCGGCGCCCCCCTCCACAGTTTACGCCTCCGGTCATATTCACGTAGTGCTTAGGCGAAGCCCTGCGCGGATCACTTCACCATCACCGTCACCACGCCATCGTGCTAACGGAACTCTCCCTCAACACTTTGCTGGATCAAGAGTTCGAGGGACATCATCAAGCTGAACGTGTGCAGAACTCGGAGGTGACGTACGTTCGGTGCTTGATCGGTCGGGACGAGAAGAAGTTCGACTACATCAACCGCGTTAACAAACGCTTCCGCTTTCGGTCTACGAGGGTACGTGGACACACTCTCCCCCTCTTGTTGCTATGCATATCCTAGATAGATCTTGCGTGAGCGTAGGAATTTTTTTGAAATTGCATGCTACGTTCCCCAACAATCTCTTCACTTCCTAAGCCGGCAATCTCATTTGTGATGAGAGCAAGCCTAGAGTACATTTCAGCGTCTCCTTCACCATCCTTTATCTTGAACTTGTCAAGTTGACTTTGAAGCACATCCAACTTGAATTCCTTTACGGACTCGGTACCTTCATGCATATCAACCAAAGTATCCCAAACTTCCTTTGCATTCTCAATGCGGCTGATTTTGTTGAATTCTTCAGGACACAATCCATTGAAGAGAATATCGCAAGCTTGAGCATTGTATTGCAACATCTTCATTTCTTCCGCTGTCGCTTCATGATACGGTTCTTTTCCATCCTCGAAGAAATCACCTTGCAAGCCAATACGCACAACAGCCCAAACGGCGGGGTTATGACCAAGAATATGCATTTTCATCTTATGCTTCCAACTAGCAAACTTTCTACCATCGAAGTAAGGACCTCTACGGTGGTAATTTCCCTTGCTAGATGCCATACCCTCCTAGGTTTTGAAACCAAGGCTATGATCACCAAAGCTATGAAAATCAAGGCAAAAGGACACCAAAGCTCTGATACCACTTGTAGGATTGAAAGTATGTCTAGAGGGGGGTGATTAGACTACTTGACAAAATAAAAATCTAACCTTTCCCCAATTTTAGTTGTGGGTAGATTTTAGCAACTAGCATAAGTCAAGCAATCAACCTACACATGCAATTCTAAGAGTGTAGCAGCGGAAAGTAAAACATTGCATATGAAGGTAAAGGGAAGGGTTTGGAGAGTGCAAACGCAATAAAGACACGAAGATTTTTGGCGTGGTTCCTATAGGTGGTGCTATCATACATCCACGTTGATGGAGACTTCAACCCACGAAGGGTAACGGTTGCATGAGTCCACGGAGGGCTCCACCCACGAAGGGTCCATGAAGTAGCAACCTTGTCTATCCCACCATGGCCATCGCCCATGAAGGACTTGCCTCACTCGGGTAGATCTTCACGAAGTAGGCGATCTCCTTGCCCTTACAAACTTCTTGGTTCAACTCCACAACTTGACGGAGGCTCCCAAGCGACACCTAACCAATCTAGGAGACACCACTCTCCAAAAGGTAATAAATGGTGTGTTGATGATGAACTCCTTTCTCTTGTGCTTCAAATGATAGTCTCCCCAACACTCAACTCTCTCACACAGATTTGGATATAGTGGAAAGATTATTTGAGTGAAAAGCAACTTGGGGAAGGCTACAAATCAAGATTCTTGTGGTAGGATTGGAATATCTTGATCTCAATGCATGAGTAGGTGGTTCTCTCTCAGAAAATATATGGTGGAAGTGTAGGCACGTTCTGATGGCTCTCTCTCATATGGAGAAGGGGTAGAGGGGTATATATAGCCTCCACACAAAATCCAACCGTTACACACATTTGACCCATCTCGGTGAGACCGAATAGCTAAACTCGGTGGCACCGATTAGTTCAAAACTATGAACGTTAGGAATCTCAGTGGGACCGACTGGAACAACTTGGTGGGACTGATGTGCTAGGGCTTAGGGCAAACCTCATCTCGGTGGCACCAATTGCATCAACTCGGTGAGACTGAAGTGAAGCAATAGGGCAACAGAGAATTGGTCAAGCCATCTCGGTGAGACTGATTGCAATTTTGGTGAGACTGAAATAAATGCAACTGATAACAGGGAGTTGGCAAGGCCATCTCGGTGAGACCGAGATCCGAATCGGTGTGACCGAACTGTTAGTGTTTCTGGCTATGGCTATGTCATATGAACTCAGTGGCGCCGGATAGATAGAATCGGTGGGGCCGAGTTGGAGTTTAGGGTTTTGACATATTTGGATGGAGAAAGTGGTTGAGGGTTTAGGAGCAATATCACTAAGCATTTGAGCAAGCAAGCCATTAAGCAACACCTCATCCCCTTTTAATAGTATTGGCTTTCCTATGGACTCAATGTGATCTTGGATCACTAAAACAAATATGAAGAGTCTTGAGCTTTTTGCCAATATGTGTCCTTAGCATTTTGAGGGGTCCACATTTCTAGTCCATGCCATGCCATTCATTGAACTTCCTGAAATATTCATCTTGAATGGATATTAGTTCAATGAGCTATAAGTTGTTATGAATTACCAAAACCCCCCGGGGATTAGTTGCACTTTCACCTATATTCATGATCATTGCCTTGGATATTGTCATAATTATTTGTTCTTCTATCAATTTCCCAACGGTAATTTGTTTACCCACTGTATGCTATTTTCTCGAGAGAAGCCACTAGTGAAATCTATGGTCTATCTTTTATCATATTGCTTTCAGATCTATCTTTTATCATATTTGTTTTCAGATCTATTATTCCAGAAACCCAAAAATACCTTGTTGCACTTTTCCTTTACTTATTTTATTTCATGTTTTATTTAGATCTATTTATCCAATCTCATACAAATTAATCTATCTTTTTGCCGAGGAGGGATTGACAACCCCTCTTACGCGTTGGGTTGCAAGTATTTGTTCTTTGTGTGCAGGTACCATTTACATAGTGTTGCTTGGTTCTCCTACTAGATTGATACCTTGGTTTCATAACTGAGGGAAATACTTACCGTAGCTGTGCTGCATCATCCCTTCCTCTTTGGGGAAATACCGATGCAGTCTCGAGCCACGTCAAAGGAATTTATGGCGCCGTTGCCGGGGAGACATCATCAACATCTATCAGGTTCCTAACCACAAATCTCATATCCTTGCAATTTACATTATTTGCCATTTGCCTCTTGCTTTCATCTCCCCCACTTCTAAAACATTTTTGCGAAAAGCACAAAAATATTTGCCTTTTTTGTTTGCCCTTTTGCGTGTTTTCTTGTTTGCTATCTTTACTTATGTTGCCATGTGCCTTCTATTTGATTGCATCTTTGCTTGCTAAAACTCTATTGATATGGATGCTCATCCACTTGCTAATCTTTTCAAAAGATCCAATTATGATGAACCGATTGCTAGTGAATTGAGTTCACTAGATTATCTTTATGAAGTTTTGCTTGAGATTCATGAATCTGAAAATTGTGATGAAGTGTTAAAAGAAGAAATTTATAAAGTAATTCATGATAGCTCCTTGGATGAAAAGCATGATTGCAATGATATAATTATAAATTCTATTAATGTTAGTTGTGCTAATAATATGCAAAACCCCAAGCTTGGGGATGCTAATATTGCTATGTCCACTACTTATTGCGATGATCATGATTGGGGTGATAATGATTCTTATGATCTTGAAAATTTATTTAAACCTCATGATGAATATGTTTGCAATAATATTGAAAGTGGGTTTGGAAGAGTGTCAACTCTAGGTAAAAATAATCCCACATATTTGGAGAGTGTTCAATCTTATGAAATTATTGTTAAAAGTGGGTTTGGAGAGGTCATGACTTTATTTGATGTTAACCCCACTATTTTGGAAGAGTGTCAACTTTGCATGCATGTGGATCATGAAGAGAATATTTTATGTGATAGTTATATTGTTGAATTTGATTATGATCCTATATATAATAATTATGAGAGAGGAAAATATGGTTGTAGAAATTTTCATGTTACTAAATCACCTCTCTTTGCGTTAAAATTATTAATGCTTCCTTCTTCCTATTTGCATATGCTAGAAATTGCTTGTCTTGCTAAAAAAATTGCCTATAAAATGCCTATGCATAGGAAGTATACTTAAACATGTTTTTCACATGCTTTATGATGCTCTCTTTGTGCTTCAATTTTTTGTCTTTCATGTGAGCATCATTAAAATTATCAATGCCTAGCTAGGGGCATAAAACGATAGCGCTTGTTGCGAGGCAACCCAACGGATAAAATTTGTTTTTGCCTTTTTCTTTCTGTTCTTGAGTGTTTACACAATTATGCCACTGTTATGATTGTGTTTTTTATGTTTTAATTAGTGTTTGTGCCAAGTAAAGCCTTTGGGATCATGTTTGGTGATAGTTGATTTGATCTTGTTGAAAAACAGAAACTTTTGCGTCCAGCAGCAGAAGTTTGTAAAATCACAGAAGTGACGAAAAACAGAAACTTTTGCATCCAGTACAAGATTGATATACAAATTTCCTATGTTGCCTAACTTTTCAGAATTTTCAGAGTTACAGAAGTATGGTTAGAGTTCAGATTACTACAGATTGTTCTGTTTTTGACAGATTCTGTTTTCGTTGCATTGTGTGCTTATTTTTGATGAATCTATGGATTGTATTGAAGGGTATAAGCCATGGTAAAGTTATATTATAGTAGGTATAATGCAATAATAAAATATGAATGGGTTTGCAACAGTACTTAAAGTGGTGATTTGCTTTATTATACTAACGGATCTCACGAAGATTTTGTTAAGTTTTGTGTGATTGAAGTTTTCAAGTTTTAGGTGAGATCACGATGGATGAAGGAATAAGGAGTGAAAAGAGCCTAAGCTTGGGGATGCCCATGGCAACCCAAGTTAATATTCAAGGAGAGCCAAGCAACTAAGCTTGGGGATGCCCCGGAAGGCATCCCCTCTTTCTTCTCACAACCATCGGTAATTTTACTTGGAGCTATATTTTTATTCGTCACATATCATGAGTTTTGATTGGAGCGTCTTGTATTATGTGAGTCTTTGCTTGTTTTGCTTTTTAGTTTGTCACAACTATCCTTGCTGAACACACCTATTTGAGAGAGCCAAAATTATGCAATGTTTTGTTAGAATTGCTCTATGTGCTTCACTTAAATTTTTTGAGCTATGAAATTGCTCTAGTGCTTCACTTATATCTTTTTTAGCATGGTGTGCTTTAATATTTTTGAAGAAATTCTCTCATGCCTCACTTAGATTTATTTGAGAGTTAGTAAAATTTTGAAGAAATTCTCTCATGCTTCACTTATATTATTTTGAGAGAAGAAATTTTTTATGCTCATGTTCTTCACTTAAATTTGTTTGAGCATATCAAAACCAACATATGAAACTAGTCCCAAAGTGATAGATATTCAAGAGGGATATAATAAAAACTTTCATGAAGATCATTGGACAAAATAAACTTGATTCTTTGTAATAGTTTTGAGATATGTTGATAGTAATATGTGAGTCATGTTGGTGAGTAATTATCCTTTAGTAACAATATTGGTGTTAAGGTTTGTGATTCCCTATGCAAGCACGAAATTCAATAGTTATGCAATGAAATTACATCCTACTTCTGGTGCATTATTCGGTGTTAGTTATGCTTAATGCTTGTTTATGAGAATTTTCGTTTCTTGGTTGGTTGCTTCTCAATCTTTTTGCTAGCCTCCACTTGTACTAAGTAGAAATACTACTTGTGCATCCAAAATCCTATGTGCCATCTCTAATTTTCAAAATTAATTTCCTTTTTGTGTGCCCGTACCGCTCATGAAGTGGCAGGGGGTGGCCAATATTTTCCATGCTAGATGTGTTATTCTCAAGATGAGTGTTTATTGACTTGTCATTGCACGAGAGTACGACGGTAATAGGGATGCCCAACCGCGAAATGAAAAAAGAAATTTACTTTATGTTGTCAAATAATAAATTCCTTGGAAAGTGTTGGTATGGACGGTACCCGTGGATACCGGTAGCCGTGGAGTGTGAAAGTATGGCGGAAAAAGGAATAAACTTTATTCTATGTTTGGGAACCGCCTATGATATACCTAGCATGGAAAGTGTTGGGAATTACTCAGTCGTTTTCATTGACGGGAAAAGCATGCCTCTCAAAATATTTTTATCTCTCAATTTAAGCTTTGAACTCTGGCACCTCTACAAATCTCTACTTCCCTCTGCGAAGGGCCTATCTATTTACTTTTATGCAATTTTATTTTTTGAGTCTCCATCTTCTCTTATAAAGCACCAACTATGGAGCACTATGATCGTACTTGAGCATTGGATGTAGCTAATATTCGAGTGTGTTTCATGAATGGATCAATGATTGAGCATGATGGGCTAGGGATAACTTTCTTTAGTGTTGATATTTTTGAAAGACATGGTTGCTTGTTGATATGCTTGAGTATTGAAGTCTTTATGTCAAAACTAGACTATTGCTTTGAACCATCTAAAAGTCCAAATGTCCATGCTACAAAAGAAAAGAATATGTGATGAACATGTTAGGCAGCATTCCACATCAAAAATTCTGTTTTTATCATTTACCTACTCGAGGACGAGCAGGAATTAAGCTTGGGGATGCTGATACGTCTCCAACGTATCTATAATTTTTTATTGTTCCATGCTGTTATATTATCATTCTTGGATGTTTTACAATCATTTTATAGCAACTTTATATCATTTTTTGGGACTAACTTATTGACATAGTGCCCAGTGCCAGTTGTTGTTTTTGCTTGTTTTTTACTTCGCAGAATATCAGTACCAAACGGAGTCCAAACGCAGCGGAACTTTTTGAAGATTATTTTTGGACCAGAAGACAACTTGGGAGCCAAGGAAGCACCTAGGGGGAGGCCTGTGGGGCCCATGATACACCAGGGCGTGCTAGAGGCCCCCGGCGCGCCCTGACGTATTGTGGGGCCCACGGAGGTCTCCTCCACCACCTCTCAGCTCTATAAATACCCAAATATTCCAAAAACCCTAGGGGAGTCGACGAAACACAATTCCAGCCACCACAAGTTCCAGAACCACGAGATCCAATCTAGAGCCCTATTCCGGCACTCTGCCGGAGGGGAACACGATCACGGAGGGGTTCATCATCCTCATTGGTGCCTCTCCGATGATGCGTGAGTAGTTTGCCATAGACCTACGGGTCTATAGGCAGTATCTAGATGGCTTCTTCTCTCTTTTTGATTCTCAATACAATGGTCTCTTGGAGATCTATTTGATGTAATGACTTTTTGCGATGTGTTTGTTGGGATCCGATGAAGTTCGAGTTTATGATCAGATCTATATCCATGAATATTATTTGAGTCTCCTTTGATCTCTTTTATGCATGATTATTTATAGCCTCGTATTTCTTCTCTGAACCTTTGGTTTAGTTAGGCCAACTAGATTGATTTTTCTTGCAATGGGAAGAGGTGCTTTGTGATGGGTTTGATCTAGCGGTGTCCTCACCCAGTGACAGAAGGGGTAGCGAGGCACGTATGTATCACTGCTATTAAGGATAAAAAGATGGGGTCTATTCCTACATGAATAGATCTTGTCTGCATCATGTCATCGTTCTTATTGCATTACTCCGTTTCTCCATGAACTTAATACACTAGATGCATGATGGATAGCAGTCGATGTGTGGAGTAATAGTAGTAGATGCAGGCAGGAGTCGGTCTACTAATCTTGGACACGATGCCTATATTCATGATCATTGCCTTGGATATCGTCATAATTATTTGTTCTTCTATCAATTGCCCAACAATAATTTGTTTACCCACCGTATGATATTTTCTCGAGAGAAGCCACTAGTGAAATCTACGGCCCCCGGGTCTATCTTTTATCATATTGCTTTCAGATCTATCTTTTATCATATTTGTTTTCAGATCTATTATTCCAAAAACCCAAAAATACCTTGTTGCACTTTTCCTTTACTTATTTTATTTCATGTTTTATTCAAATCTATTTATTCAATCTCATACAAATTAATCTATCTTTTTACCGAGGAGGGATTGACAACCCCTCTTACACGTCGGGTTGCAAGTATTTATTCTTTGTGTTCAGGTACCGTTTACATAGTGTTGCTTGGTTCTCCTACTGGATTGATACCTTGGTTTCATAACTGAGGGAAATACTTACCATAGTTGTGCTGCATCATCCCTTCCTCTTTGGGGAAATACCGACGCAGTCTCAAGCCACGTCAATGCTCACTGCAACCAACCTAACAAGCAAATACAGATAAACACGCATCTGCTTGAAAACTGGACAAATGCTCACTGCAACCAACCTAACAACCAAATACAGATAAACAAGGCACCTGCTTGATAACTGGACAAATGCTCATTGCAACCAACCTAACAACCAAATACAGATAAACAAGGCATCTACTCACTATAAACAACCAAATATAGCCATTCGTGAAACTGAAGTGGATAATTCATACTTAAACATCACATAGCCCTATTGAACATTACATTTTTGCATAACTGAAATAATTAAACATGCCACAGTTAAAACACCGCATGGCAAAAGCTACTACAACAAAGGTACGGGTTGGCTAGCTAAAAAAGTAAGATTTGCTGATAGGATATTGCCTCACTTGTCATGGACGGGATCCTTCCAGTTAGAAGAGCACAGACCCATGGTGCACTCCCTGATGTTGCAGATGGGTTGTTTCACCTTGGAAGAGCCTTTGTGGGTGCCCTCCTCGTGGTCGTGATCGATGAGATCTGACTTGGCAGTTGAGGATCCCAAGCCGCCGCAGTAGAACGTGTCTTCGGAAATGACAAAATGGGCTCGATGGCGTACAAGGATCGCAAATCCTTGACTGCGTGCCAGAGGAGATCAGTGGCAGGGCCTTCGAAGAGATCAACGACGGTTGAACCAGAGGGGTCGGGGATGGACCACTTAACCTGTGACATGGCCCACGTGAAGCCGTTGCTGTCGACGAGCTTGATGTCATAGCCAGCTTTCCTGAGATACAGTAATACACAAGCCCGCTAACGTGAAGCCTTTGGTATGGTAATGTAGTCAACGTCCTCGCCGACTTCCGCAGCGAGGTGTTGCTCCGGGATCGATAGGTCGGGACGAACGGCTACCACCTCGCCATCGTCCACGGAGAGGCCATGATAAACCTCTTTTTGGCCGTACACTCATCGGGCTCCCCGGGATACATGGTCGGGCTTAGGCTGCGACTCTCTGGAGTAGGGGATGTTGATCTGGCGAGGAGGGACACCGTAGGCCTCATCTAAAAACTCAGGGTGGCGACGGTATGGGAATCACTGCATAACCTGAAATTTATCATCTAAGCTAGGAGGCACGGGCAGACCAGCAGGGGTTGGCGGCGGCGGCGGTGAGCTAGGGTTCGAGCAGGGGGAGGGGTGGGGGTGGACTATGGAGGGGGGTGGGTGGAGTTTGAGGATACGTCACGGCTACTGAAAATTTTAGTAATGGTGGGTGGAGATGGTGGTGGACGAGGGAGGGTGATGGTTCAAATGCCTCGGCTACTAGAATTTTACTATAAGGTCGATGGCGGAGGAGTGGGGGCGATGGTTGAAATACCGCGGCTACTAAATTTGGGTAAAGGAATTGAAGCGGGGCGGGAGCAACCAAGATTGCACACGGTCCAAAAAGAATATGCGTGTATGATAATCGGCGGAACCGCCAATTTTTGCATCGCTCAAGGCGGGTAGTTTGTTTTTAGATTTCTAGCTAGTTGGTCTATCGCACACGATTCGTCCTAATTTTCAGACGCGGACATGGAATTCATCCTAAATATCCTGTACCTTCACCCTTGCTTGCGCTTGCGCAGTCGTGGTGATTTTACGGCGCAGTAGCATCACACACGGTTAAGCCAGTGCACCCGTGTCCGTTGGGCATCATCCGAGTCTTCATATATAGCACCATTTGGCAGAAAAAAAACATGAGAGAGGGTCAGAAGACAACCACACCAGCATGTGGCCCAAATATATATGAATGAAAAGGGTGTGTGTGATGTTCAAATTCCCAATGCACAACTTTGACTGCGCGGGCCCACGGGTGGGCGTGTCGTTGAAGATCGGTGAGAGGGTCCAGAAGACAACAAGCACCTGGAAGTGGCCAAATATATGTAGGAATAAAGGGTGTGTTGTTTAAATACACAATGCACAACTTTGGTGGCACCTGCCTCAGAAACTGGAAAGCCCCCCTTGGATATATCTATAATGACAGGCTAAGGTCATAGCTAGGGTGCTTGCCCCACCCCCACTTCGTGTTGGCGGGACGCATGCACGTACTCATACTTTGGTCATACATGCATGTCGCCATGATCTACCATAAGACGGACCGGTGAATCTATCGCTTGGTCAAACGACCATTGTTGTTGTCGATCAAAAAGGGATAGAATACACCACTTGGGCCAATAGATTGGACCATCATCAAAAACCACACGAGAGGGGCCACAAAACCAGCACCGCCTGCATGCGACCCAAAATGATGTACATTGGAAGGGGTGGTGTGTTTTAAATACCAAATAATGTACAATTTTGATGTGGCACCTACCTCTCGATACAAACAACCCCCATGAAAGCTGGGTAATTAAGGACGGCATACGTAGGGTGTCGGTCCAACCCACCAATTCGAGCGTGTGGGAGGGAATCCTGACAACGCATGAGCTCGAACTTTGCTTGAACATGTCACCGTGACCCGCCCTAACACAAACTAGGAGGAATCCATTCATGGCCAAACCCCCTCGTTATCGGTCAAAGGGATGATATATATAGACCCCAGGGAGCCCACAGATATGCGTGCCATCTAAAACCACACAAGGGAGACAGGGTCGATCAGAAGACCCCCTATACCCTGCATGCAGCCCAAAAATATGTATGGGTGGTGTGTGATGTGTTCAAATCCCCAATGCACAACTTCGATGGGGCACCAACTACATTACAACCCGAACACCGTACCCCCAAGCCAGGTTCAAGACGTACGATGCCAGTTCCCCAACTTTAAGGCGGAGGGGGAGGGGGAATCAAACGCATGTGCTCAAACTTAATTTGGTCTAACATGGCACACAGAGCAAGAGGAAACCGTCATGGTCAAACCCTTCTCCTACGTTGGGTCAAAGGGTTAGATGAGGAACCCGTCATGTTCAAACCATTCTTGTACGTTGGTTCAAAGGGATAGATTGTGTGGGCCCATAGATCTCGATCATTATATTCTCTGTTTTTTGAAAACAAGAAATAACAAAAAAACATCATTCTACAAATTACCAAAACAAGGATCGCAAGGTTTATATAATCAACATGATAGGTCACTACAAACTCATTTAGAGTCTAAATGTCTGTAATGACCGTATCATGGTGCTTAAATGAAGCTTGAGATATGCAACTTTCCACCCGGTCACCCATCCTTAGACTCCTCTAGCCCCAGCATGCTTAACTTCTGCATTCTATTAGACTCAGCTAGCGGATGGGAAGCCGCCCCTTGCTGATAAGAGTTGCCTCCTAGCCTTTAAGGCGTTTCACGCTGGTCACCGTGTGGAACCTACACACCGGACCACTTCCATTCAATCTTTACATACCGGACCACTTCCATTCAAACTTACATCATTTTTTTTTACATAAAACTAGCCAAAAAAAGCAAAAGCTTTGCCTTTTCATTAATTAAGAACAAGATAGTTGCCCGGTTAATTGTGGAAAACCGCATCTGATGCGCGGCGGCGTTCTCCTGCTCTTGCACGGTAGCACTTTGACACTCTTGCTCTGCTCTACTCCATGGGGGGCGACAAACCCATGTGTAGACATTGGCCCGCTCAAGCACTAGGGCGCGTTGATACCGTCATGCTCGCGGTGCGCTACCGCTCTTACTCGACGGCGCACGGCCGTTCTTGCTCTCCGTCCTGCTCCGGCTTGTTCTATTCGTCGAGGAGGTTGATGACAATGGCGGCGCTTTGCCGGATTGGCGTGCTTGGAATGGTATACTGTAGTATGGTCGGTGTGTCACCGCCTAGCCTTTGATGCCCACTAACACTGGCAGCGGGAAACCGATGGGAGAAGAGGCGGGAAACCGATGGGAGGAGTGGCGGGAAACCGATTGGGGGAGTGGCGGGGAACGGTAAGCGTGTTTGGATATATAACACCATTAATATGGAAAACTTAGTAAAGAAGGAAGCGCGGGCTAGCACGATGCGTGCGCACAATGCTTACCCACGGGTGTCAGACGGTTGACCAGAACAGCTTTAAATATTAAGGGTTCGTTTAGCCTTTTTTATACATTATAATTGAGTTTTCTAAGCATTAATTTAATGTGCATAATTCAAATTTGAACTACAAATACATGCTCTAGTGCACCAAAATGGCTATAAAAATCATACATGTGTCCTTGGACGCATGTTTAGGTCCCATGCAAAGAATGGGAATGAATTACAATCGTCTGGGTGTCCTCGCTCGGCCTCAAACATTGGGAATCTTGGTTTTTAAATCATCGTAAATCCAAAACTCGCCCGAAAATCATGAAACTTGGTATGGTGCCACGACATGGCACATATATGTCATGGTAAAAAAATTGTCCAATTTGGGGCAAGCTTTATTACAAGCCTCTTATAAACCAAAGCTTCTCTCAAGAAGCCTCGTGGTTCCGATATCCCCCATGTGGGCAAAACGATAATCGCTGCCTCTTCTCGCCTTGTATTTTGTTCTATAGGCAACATGGAACAACAGGAGATTCATGCTGAAATTTGAAATTATTTAGGGTTCGTTTGGCCTTTTTATATACATTAATTGAGTTTTCTAGGCATTTAATGTCCATAATTCAAATCCAAACTACAAATACATGCTCCAGTGCACCAAAATGGCTAGAAAAATCATACATGTGTCCTTGGGTGCATGTTTAGGTCCCAAGCAAGGAATGGGAATGAATTACAACCTTCTCGGTGTACTGGCTCGACCTCAAACATTGGGAATCTCGGTTTTTAAATCCCCGTAAATCCAAAACTCACCAGAAAATCATGAAACTTGGCATGGTGTCACGACATGGCACATATATGTCGTGGTAAAAAAATGTCCAATTTGGGGCAAGCTTTACTACAAGCCTCTTACAAACCGGAGCTTCTCGCAAGAACCCTTGTGGTTCTGATAGGGAACGTGTCGCCCTTGTGGGTGAAACGATAATCGCTGGCTCTTCTCGCCTTGTATTTTTTTCTATAGGTAACATAGAATACCAGAAAATTTGTGCTGAAATTTTAAATTATTCAGGGTTCGTTTGGCCTTTTTATACATTAATTGAGTTTTCTAGGCATTTAATGTCCATAATTCAAATTTGAACTACAAGCACATGCTCCAGTGCACAAAAATGGGTTAAAAAATCGTACATGTGTCCTTGGGTGCATGTTTAGGTCCCATTCAAGGAATGGGAATGAATTACAAATGTCTCGGCGTCCTGGCTCGGCCTCAAACATTGAGAATTTTGATTTTTAAATCCCCGTAAATCCAAAACTCACTCAAAAATCGTGAAACTTGGCATGGTTTCATGACATGGCACATATATGCCGTGGTAAAAAAATCTTCAAATTTGAGACAAGGCGCACACATTAATAGCCAACGCGGCCCTTTTGGAACAAATAGCTGACACGTTACTATCGCAAACGGTTGTATTTTTTTTTTGAACCATGTGTGTTTCTATAACCATTTAAGTGCGGCCACGCATCCCTCTTTTTATTGGAGAGTACTACCTCGGTCCTGGTTTATTGGTCCTCTTTGTATTTTGAGCCAAAATTTAACCATAGTCGATGCCGTGCGTGCAGCTATTTGATTAGATGGGACAAGTGCGAGAAGTCCGTCGTGCAGGCTCGATGGGATGCGTGCGAGCAGTCCGCCGTGCAGGCTCGACGGGACACGTGCGACCTGTTCGCCGTGCAGGCTCAACGGGACGTGTGCGAACTGTCTGCAGCGCAGGCTCAACGGGACACGTGTGAGCAGTCCGCTATGCATGCTCACTGGGAAGCGAGCTCTTTGACCTCCATCCACCAGTCGCCCGCCTCGCTCACAGCTTCTCCATTAATGGCGGCCGAGCCACTATTTAACATGAAGTTAAAGCACCTGGATGGAGGGTGTTTGCTTGTGATCCCATGGCCCCGCTCAACATTAGCATTTGCTTTGTTCGTGCCTCGCTGAGAACATGATTTTTGCTTGTTTTCAACTCATATTCCGGATAATTTAAAATGCCACATGCGGCAACGGATAATACGATGACAAATTACAATGGCAACGGATAATATGACGACAAATTTACAATGGCACGGATAATAATTGTCTTACATATTCTGGATAATTTAAAGTGCCACATGCGGCAACGCCCGAAAGACACAGGGGCAAGAGAAGAAGTAAATCGTAGACAACGATCTGGGTCGCTACTGTCTCTACTCCTTGATGGATCGCTGGGCGAGGAGTTCCTCCAGCTCCTTCAAATCCTCACGACTTTACTTGACAGCAGCCATGGATTCCTCTACCTGCAGCTCGTGCTTGATCCGAAGCTTCCTCAAGTAACCCATAAGTTCCTCGATGACGGCTTTCAGCGTCATCCCCAAGGCACTGCTCTGCTCATGCAACTTCTTCGAGCCGGAGGCCTCCTCCTCCTTCTTGGCGAGCTCCTTGAGGAGCTTTGCATTGTCACCCATGAGTTGCACAATGAGGCCAGTTGCCTTCTCAACCGAGGCATCGCTAATCTCGAGCAGCTTCACCAAGCCGTCGACCAGCTCCTGCTGCTTAATTAGGCCAACGAGACTGTCGTCGTCGCTGGCCAAGGACTTCAGCACCGCCAGCTCCTCGCATTAATCGACGCAGCGAGTGCGCTTGTGAGAGCCCTCGCCTGCTGGTGAGAGCTCGTTCGAGGGCTCTGTGGTGCGCCAGGACATCTCTGTTGCGGCTGCAGCATAGCGGCGGGACCTCTCTAGTGCTTTTGCGGCCTTGGTCTTTGCTCCCTGGTTATATGTCGACCCAAAACTCCTCCTACAGGTCATGGCAAAATGACTTGACAGGAAAGACCTATTTTTTGGGTGATGAGGACGGGAATTGTGAAGTAATTTTCAAGTGGGTAGTTTTTATAGCCAAGTGCTAAGTGGGAACACATTTAGGTTTGATCGGTATGAACATATTTGCAATTACTTATTGCGTGGTAATCTGGAATGTGACGAGAAACAAGCTCAAAATTTATTGATGGTTCTGGGCTCGAAGCCCGAGACATTTCCCGGATGGCGTATGTGGGCCCGCGTTCTTGGATATGTACGTGTATGCCCACTATCACACACGGTCCAGATATCATCATCGTGTCCGATGGATGGGCCGTCGTGCCTCCCACGGGGTGCCAAAAGGTTGACCAGAATTGCAATATGCAGGTGTGGTTGCTCGCCGTTGAGGCAGCCGCGGCGCGCTCCGCTCTGGCGTCCCTGCGCACGCTCAGCTCGCTGTTGAGGCAAATTTACAATGGCAACGGTTAATAATTGTCTTACATATTCAGGATAATTTAAAATGCCACATGCGGCAACTCCCAAAACACACATGACCTACATATGCTTAGTGGCTTAAAATGTCGATATGCGACATTTGCATACAATTATAATAAAATATAGGATAAAAGGATGAGCCGGCGGTCTTCTAGGACTCCATGATCAGCATAGCACCCTTGCGGCTGTTCATTCGGAGTGTCCGTACCCACGGCCACTGTACTCGTCTCCGCCTGAGGAGCTACTGGCGCTGGGAGGCTCTTGGGGCTGTTGGGCCTCTTCCAGTAGAGCTTGACAGTGTGCAATCACGCGCATGACATGCCTGCGGAACCACTCCATCTCCATGTCTCTGCACTGGTAGCAAATTCCGTCCATCACCTGCGTCCTCAAGATATCACGTTGGCGATGTTCTACTTCATCGGGGATGTCAACTCCGACAAGGATGCGCTCGAGCCTGGCCACCACATCATCGGGATCGAGGTTGACACGGCCACCGGCGGCAATGATGAGGCGGTAGACAGGCTGTCTCATAACTGAATCGCAGAGGTCCTCTGCCCATTCCTGGCGGGCATCAGGCTCTCAGTGAGCACCGGTGATGGCAGCTCTTCGGGTGGGTCGTCGATCGTGCCGCCTAGCAGCTCTGGATCTTTTGCACGGTGGATGGCAAACTGCTCATCACACTTCCTCTGCAATATGTCCATTGTGCCAAGGAACGACACAGCAATATCGCTGCCGATAGGCCATGGCGCCTGCACCAGCCGATGAAGCTCTTGCTCTCCGACCTGCTTCGACTCGTTCTCCTCACTGAAGATGTAACGCGGGAAGGGGTCGATGTCGAAGATTTGGTTGCCTGGCATGCTTGGAATAACTAATGGTAGATGGGTGTGGTATAGATCTGCGCACAGTGTCACTACGGTGCGTTGCCGCCTGGGTCATATGGAGCTAGCCACTAGCTAGTGGCGGGAAACCGATGAGGGAAGAGGCGGCAAGCATTGGCGTGGATTGCGGGACACATGTATAACGCCATTAATTTCTGCACTAGATGTCTGTGTTGGTATAGATACTACCTCCATCGTGGTTTATTTGTCCCCTTCGTATTTTGTACCAAATTTTGACCTTAGATTTAACTAAGAAAATATTAATGCATGTCATCGAAAATAATATTGTTGAACGGCTATTCCCTACTATGTTCAACTTCTATATGCAATAATTATGCATGTGCTTGCTCGCCGTTGAGGCGGCCGCGGCGCGCTCTGCTTGCGTCCCTCCGCGCGCTCTGCTCACCATTTAGGCACCAAGGCACGCTCGGGTCGCGTCCCTCCGTGCGCTCTGCTCGCCGTTTAGGTACCGAGGCGCACTCGGGTCGCGTCCCTCCGCGCGTTCTCTGCTAGCGGTTGGGGCCGCCACACGATCATGTTGGGGAAGCTTTAGTTATTTGATCTCAGCCAGACACAGGGAACGGGCGATGGAGATCATAGATTAGGTTAACTAATTATACCTCCAAAGCCGGATGATCACCGCGTGCTCATCCGGCTCTGAAGGTATAATTAGTTAACCTAAACTATGATCTCCGGCGCTCATTCACGTTGCGCAACTCCATCATGTCATTGGCCGATGGGGTTATTCCGGTATGTGTGGGTAACTAGCTAGCAAGTGGATCAATAGCGAGTCGCCGCCACCGGCCATTGTTGTGGTTATTTATAGCTAGCAGCCGGCTAGAGGATTGGGGATTTTACAATTCACCCTTGTGGAGCGCGGGAAGACTAAGTGGAGCACACAACCGTATGCGTTGTCACGTGTTATCACACACGTGTTAACATATGGAAACGTATGTGTAACTTACTAATCATCGCACACGAGTACTCGCACCATGCATCGTGTGCGATACTCCTAGCCATCTCAATCAACTCGTTTGCATTTTCAAAGTTTTTTCTACAGACATAATCGCATGCGAAATAACTGTAGTAACCGTTTGTATTATATTTTCTCATCGCAAACAGTTCATCTGAGTGGCCTGTTTGTCACGTATCACACACATCTTGTTTAAACGAATCTTTTGTGTTCTTTTGGCTAATCGCAAACAATTCATCCGTTTGAAGTGTATGCCGTCTATCGCACACACACCTTGATCTGGCTGACCGTTTCTGTTGTGTTGCCTAATCAAAAACAGTTCATCCGAGTGAAGTGTATGCCATATATCACACACACTTGATCTGGCTGACCATTTCTGTTGCGTTCCCTAATCGCAAACGGTTCATCCGAGTGAATTGTATGTCGTATATCACACACACCTTGATATGGCTATCCATTTCTGTTGTTCTGACTCATCGCTAACAGTTCGTATGGATCAACCATGTGCCACGCATCACACACGCAACTATAATCTAAATCATCTTTGATCTCCGCCATCGCAAACATTTCGTATCATTTTTTACGGTTTTATTACATCACCATTTGTGATTAATGCATCACACGCAGTTTCGTTGAAGGGTCTCTGATTGTAGTGTCGCGTTAGCAGCATCCTGCAGTAGTGACCACAAGAAGTTGTAGATGCTTTTACTGCTCATAATGATGATTATGAGTCAGTCTAGTGCCTCATGTTAACTTGCATGGATCCTAAACTACATAAGCGTTTAGAACGATCGAGTACTCAATTTATAGTTGGGTCACTGGATGCTCTGTACAAGAAGCAGGCAAGGACTGTACATTTTGAAATAACCAATGCCTTGATTGAATGCAAGATGGCAGAAGGTTCCTTAATGAGTGAGCATATAGTGAAGTTGGCTGGCTATGTTGACAGGCTTGCTACTTTGGAATTTGGAATTCGTCCAACTCTCGGTACAGATATTGTGCTTGCTTCACTCCCCCCATCTTACGATGGTTTTATCATGAATTACAACATGAATGGGATGGAGAAAAGCGCAAACGAGTTGTTCGCTATGCTCAAGACTGCAAAGGCTGGAATGTAGAAGAACAAACAGGTGTTGATGGTCAATAAGACCGCCAGTTTCAAGAAGGGCAAGTCCAAGAAGAAATCTTCAGGAGCCGGTAAGATTGTGTCATAGAAGAGAGACAAGGGCGGAGCTACTAAGGAGACTGAATGTTTCTACTACAAGCAGAAGGGACACTGGAAGTGCAACTGCAAGAAATACTTGGCGGATAAGAATAAGAATGGTTCTTCTGGTAAAGGTATAAAAGTTATACAAAGTTAATGTTATACTACTTGTTAAATTCTGTAAGTCAAGAGTATTTGATACTGATCGGTTGCTTTTATTTGCAAACCGTCACAGGGACTACAGAAAGCTCGCAAGTTGAGAAGGAATGAAGTCGTGATGCAAGTCGGGAATGGTGATGGGATCACTACTCAAGCCGTCAAAGCCATGTCCTTAGTTTATCTTCAAGATTATCCTAGAACCGAATAATAGTTATTTCGATCATAAGTTATGTAAGACATTATCTTTTGGGTTATGCGATGGATATTCTTATAAGTTTTAAACAATGGTTGTTCAAAGTTATTATGAGAATATATATTTTGGATTTACCTCTATTTTGTTAGTGGTTTATTCACTATGGATCTTGAAGAATATTTATAACATTAATGCTAAACGTCTTAAGAAGACTGATAAAACTACTTAACTGTGGCACCGCAATGTTGGTCATATCGAAAGAATTGTATGAGAAACTTCATTGAGATGAAGTATTAGAGCCTCCTAACTATTGAATCATTTGACACATACAAGAATTCTTCGATGAATCAAATGACTAATATATATTGCTCAAAATTGTTTTGATTAGAAGGGTAAATCATTGGAATAATAGATGGTAATGTATACAATTTAGTGATCATACCAGGGCGTGGTGAATATTTATACTTCATAAAATTCACTAATGATTTGAGTAGATAAGATTTACTTGAAGATCTAAAATGTTTGAAGTGTTCAAAAGGAATTTAGAATGAAGTTAAGGATCATCATGACAGAAGATAAACAGTTATTAAAGTCATGAGTTTAGCAAATAAATGATTATGAGTTGTTTCATAATTTACCGATCCACTTGTAATTATTCTGGGGTTATGCATGCAAATGACAATATATACACTAAAATGAAGCACCGTCTAAATGTCTGGCATAACTACACTATATGAGTTATGGAGTAAACAATCTAGACGAATACTGTCCCGTAGATTATCCCTCTTACAAAAGTTCGGAGACAAAAGAGTTTGTCGCAGAAAATGGACACCTTCTCGAGAAGAGCTTCTCGCTAAAGGAGTAAGTGGGAGGACAATACTGCCTAACAAGATTACAGAATCTTCAGTGGATATAAACAGAACTAAACGGAATATGTTCCGAGAATTTTCTATGCAAATGATCCAGTAAAAGGGGTTATTACGCTAGGTGTAAAAACTCCGAGTTAAGGCCGTAAAACTACGTACGAAAGAAGAAGTCCATCTTAGTGGAAGATAAACCTACGCACTACAGGGAAACGATGGCGGCACCTAGCTCATAAGGATGACTCAAAGCTAAATAATCCAAAATGAATTTCATCAAGTTTGGAACTTGATTGATTATTCATGGAACAGACACTAATGGTATTTATACTGTCCATAAAGCAAGGTTAGTTGCAAAAGAATTTTGCGAGGGTGTGAGAATTGATTATATGAATCATTTTTTAGCAAATTCAATATAAAAGTCTGTACGGATAATGATAGCAATTACGTTGGTAAAAGATTATAAGCCTAAGTATATAGTTTGAAGCAGACATCAAACGGAGCTGGAATTAACATTTTGATGAAATGGTTAAATAAGTTTTAACTTCATTAGAATGTTGAGACTTGTGAAATTTAGTGGGATTTGTATGAAATTTCTAAAATCTAATATGTGGATGGCATATTGTTGGAAATAATATAGTTTCTTAGCACAATAAAAGGCTTCATCAAAAGGAGTATTTTGATGAAAGACTTAGGTAAAATAGCTTATTGGACATCAAGTTCTATGAAGATAAATCTATGTATCCAATTGTGCTAAAACCTGATTATGTGCATTGACAAGGTTTCAAAGAAGTTTGAAAAAGGAGAATGGTGAAAGGATTTCCTCCCAATTGTCACATGGTGTAATACTAAGCAAATCAATGTCCTAGGACAGTTGATGAGCTTACGTAGATGATTGGAGTTCAAAATACACTGTTAGTTGAATCCATCATGAAGAACCATGATATGTGCAAAGGTAAGAGTTTCTTATGTATTAAGTAGTAGTAGCAGTAATCTTGGGATGGATCACTTAGCAGCTAATAAAATTATTAAGTACCTCAGAAGGACAAAAGGACATGTTTTGTCTATAGAGGAGATGAAGAGATTGTTGTACGAACAAAACATCTTCATGACTGTTAAAGTTATTAAGTACCTCAGAAGGACAAAAGGACATGTTTTGTATAGAGGAGATGAAGAGATTGTTGTACAAACAGAACATCTTCATGACTATTTTAGATGACTATCGGGCTACACTAGAATAATGGTTTTGAATTACTTTAAAATATGATATTGTGGATACTATAATGATAGAATATGTTGAGGCTTAAAGACGCTTCAAAGTAGAATGTTTGGATCAAAAAGTGTCTTGAGAGAAATATGATTAGAATATATGTCTAAATCAAGAAATGCCTTGATAGAGATAAAATGAGAATATCTAGATCAAGAAGTGTCTTGTTATAGATTTGATGATCCTAAATGCGATAAAACTGATGTCATTAGATTATGAATAATAGGGTCATTAGTCAAAGCAAAAGGAAGTTTTTAAACAGACATAACAAAAGAAAGTTTCACAAAAGGATCTGTATGTAACAGAACCATTGACGAAGGCTATGCCACAAGCAAAAGCATGAGATAACATCAGATACCATTGGTGTTAAAAATAGCATGCAACTAGATTATTGACTCTAGTGCAAGTGGGAGTCTATTGGAAGTATGCCCTAGAGGCAATAATATTGTACTATTGTATTTTCGGGTTCATAATTTAGAGTCTATATTCTATGCTATAACTGTTATGATCCTGAAATATGTAATTTAGTGGAAAACTCATATGCACGTGTAGAACGATAAACGGTAAAATAAGGTTCATAGTCTCGCCTCTAAGAGTAGCTCAAGTGTTGTTCGTGATCACATTTTTTGGATCTTGAGATATCGTTAACTGTAACGATAGTCTCAAAATAACATTGGGAATATGACGTTATAAGAACGATCATATTGAATCGACCCAAATACTTGTTTGTTATACTTTGAGATAATATCGTCATAAGTCAATTGCTATAAAATAGAGTGTTAACTTGTGATTTTAGTTCCTTAGACCATGAGAGTATCGTAGTCACTTCTTGCCTTATGATGAGCTTTGGGGTTGCTCAAACGTCATCAGTAACTTGGCGATCATAACGACAACTTACATGTTCATCGGAAAGTTTGACAAAGGACACGATCGCTCACCAGTGGAATTAATTTTCTCCTCCGACAATGGAGAGATATTCTTAGGGCCCTCTTGGTGTGACGACATAGGTGACTTCATCACGGGGATGCCGAAACACGAGAACGAGAAAGAAGAACAAAATTGGCAACGAGGAGACCAGTAGAGTGAGCATGTGTATGACTCAAGAGGATACCGATATATCTCGCCTTAGGTTTTGTAAAGTATCACGAAGCAAAGGGAACATCGCATGATAACCAAAGGTTCACTCGAATGTCATTCCTGTAATCATAGGGATCGATATGGACATCCACGGTTCCGCTATCAATCATTGAACCAAGGGGTTTCGTTCATGTCTATGATTTACCAAACTTACAGGGTCACAAGCTTAAGGTAATCATGATCTACTAAGTGTTAGTTGGACGGGAGTATCAAGGATTTATTTATGAAATAGTTTCATTAATATTCGGAATAGTTCCAAGAGGAACCGGAAGCGTTTCGGGGTCACCGGAAGGGTTTCCGAGTTTATCGGGCAATACCGGGTATTACCTCTAATTAATATATAGGTGGAAAATGTTTTCAGTGATGTTAAATTATATATAATATGCTCTAGTAATTGTTAAGGGATTTTATAATTAATTTAATATCAACGGGCCTAAAAAGGTCAAGTGGTGGAGGAAGAATTGGGCCACCAAGGCCCAATAGGGGAGGCGCCCCCTCTTTCCCTATAGGGGGGCAAATTGGGGTGGGGGAAGGATTCCTCCTGCCCCCTTGGCTGGCGCAAGGGGAGGGGAATCCTCCCCCCTTGTGGCGCCCCCTCCAACCTATATATACTTGAGGTATTGAGCTCTTTTGACATACAAGTTTTAGGTGTCTCCTCTAGCCCAATACTACTAGTTCTAATTAGGATAATTAGAGCTAGTTCTAGCTCCTCTAATCCTCATAATTAGAAGCCCCGAGTGGCTCTAATATTCTCCTCTAATTCTTCGGCAGCGGTTAGTTCTGGATGGCGAAGCACTACTGGATCGTGAAGACCGTACGCTTGCAAACTGTAGAGAGGTCGTGCTTTTGGTCTTCGGTTCGAGGGGTCGTTCGAGGGCGGTTCGCGGGATCATTCATCGGCAGTATGAGGGACTCCAAGTACAATCTACACCAACTCGTCTGCTTCTGCTACATACTTGGAGTTGGTAACGATCATGATCCAATCCCCTAATGCATCTTCATATTGTTCCTGGGTGTTCGTAGGTCAATTTTTTTTGTTTTCTACTACATTTCCCAACACCCACATGGACCGAGGGGTGGGGCTACATCCCACACGGGCTGGCTACACCAGCTCCCAAGGCCCATGTTGTTTAAATCTAGAGATAAGATCTTGTCTCTAAATTTAAAGGGTTGAATCTAGAGATAAGATGTTACCTACAAATTTAAAGGGATTTCTCCCTTGTGGCCGGCCCTAGGAGGGCTTTGGCTGCCCTCCCCTGCCCCCTAGTCTATATAAAGAGATATGAGGCGCATGGGGGCAGCAACCCTTCGACCCTTGGTTGTCGTCTCTCCCAACTCCTCCCATCTCCTCACGTAGACACTTGGCGAAGCCCTGCTGCAGTTACGTTGCCACCACCACCACCACGCCGTCATGCTGGCCTAGATCCCATCTACCTCTCCACCCTCCCTTGTTGGATCAAGAAGGCAGAGATGTCACCGAGTCATGCACATCTCGGAGGCGTCGTCCGTTCGGCGCTGGATTGGATTGGATCGCGAAGGGAGTACGATACGCCAACCATGATCTTTAGGTCATTAACACTTTTGGTCTTAGACACTCCCCCTATCGTTTCTAGCATCTCCATATAATAGATCTTGGGTAATTCTAGGAAAAAAAATTGTTTTTCATGCAACGTTTGATGCGGAGCATCCTACGGATATCACCATGTCAAGAGTCCATTTGGCAAGTGACACGTGCGACATCTACTTCACATACACAAAGGTGAATCATCTCCTTTACATGTGTTCACTTGACCCCTTCGAGGATGGTATACTACTTACACTTCTCCCGTGTGCATGCATAGGTATTGTCGGAGCTTCACGGATGTCGAGGAGGAGTGCAAGCACAAGTGTACGTCTACACCATCCGCGAGGGAAGCGTGGAAGAGAAGACGGAAGAAAGGAGAAGAAGACGGAGCAGCTGCTGAAGCCAGCCCGGACGTCCAGACCTCCATCCGGATCATCCGGACCCTCTCCCGGATCATCCGGCTACGACTACAGGAAGACACCCGAAGGCCTCGTGTGAAGCCGGATCATCCGGGCCCCCTCCCGGATCATCCAGACGATGGCCGGATCATCCGGACCCCCATCCGGATCATCCGGGCCATGCCTGCGTGCATGACTTGGGCCGAGGCCCATGTACCCATTCTGCCCCCTCACTTACCCCTTTGTGGCCTAGGCTATAAATAGACCTCCTCCTCCCCATTTTTAGGGTTAGCAAATAGGATAGCTCATTTGTATGTGAGCTTTGCTCCTACCTACTCTACTCTTGAGAGAGAGAGACTACCACTCCCATGGAATTCAAGACCTCCATGTGAGAAGATCCTGCGGGATATCATCAAGGCCCCTCACGGGAAGATCCGTCTAGGATACCATCATGACCTCCTCATGGAGATGAACTTTACCCTGTATCTTTCCCTTTGTTGTTCATGTACCTTGTGGATCTATGTGTTTGTTAGTCTAGTGGATGTGTGATTGGACTTGTTCTTGAGTGTTCCTCTTGTTTTCCCTCGTGATTCCCCTCGTGTTCTTCGTGGGATCCCCTCCATTTCATGAAAGATCGGCCCCTAGGGTTCCACCCTACATCATCTTGGATCAGAGAAAGGTTGATCACGAATTTGGAGCCCCTACCCCTCTTTTTCTAGCCTAATTTTGTTGTGTTCTTCCCCAATTTTGAAAATCCCCCCCAAAAATAGCCCCAAATTTTTTTGTGATTTGTTGGTTTGATGATGTTTTGTTGATTTTGATCCATGGATTCATTGTGTTTCGAGTGGATCTAGCATCTCCACAAGGTTTCCCACCTTCCATCGATGAAATCTCACCAATTTTGACCCACAAAATCAAAAATTTCGCCACAAAATTTGTCCCTGAGAGGAAATCCCGAGCAGTTTGACCTGCCCGGATCATCCGGAAGTGCTCCCGGATCATCCGGACCATCCCGGATCAGCTGGACCCTCTCTCGGACGTCCGGACACCCCATGGGACAGAAATCCGGTTGACAAACCTGGATCATCCGGACCTACTCTCGGATGTCCTGGTAACCCTGACACTGACAAGGTTGAATTCTTATTTCGGCCATAACTAATTCATCCGGAGTCCGATTTTGACGTTCTTTAGCTCGTTTTGAAGCTCTTGACATCCCCCATCCCACAAAAATACCACCACCATCATTTGACTTTATCAAACTTTTGGAACTTTGGCATCTTTGCCTAGGCCTTCCACCATATCATCCACTATACCACCACCGACTTCCGTAACCTAACCCATTTTGTTCACCATAGCATTAGTGGTTGCTTGAGTACTGATTTGAGTCTCCTAAGGTGTTTCGGCTACTTTGGGATGGTTGCTTCTTCATCAACCACCACCACCACTTCCGCATAACCTTGCCCACCATACATTTCCGCCACCCCAACCTAACCCAAATTTGTTTGAGCTTGTTTGAGTTGTGGTTTGTGTCTCCTAGGGTGTTTCGGCTACTTAGGGACGGTGACATCAACTCCGACTCGCATACCCATCATTGCACTTCCGCATTGCGAACTCCGAAACCACCACCGCATTCCGCTACCACCATTTGACATTTGCCTTTGGAGATTTTGAGTTTGTGGTTTTTTCGTTTCCTAGGGTGTTTCGGCTAACTAGGAACGGGTCGACACCGGCAACACCGCCTCTCATCATCGCCACAGACGGTAACCTCAACGACATCATTGTATATTCCCCTTGCCATTGCATTGATAACCCCTAACCCATTTTGCGTCACTTTCCTATCGAGACTAGCCATTGAGTATTGCCGGCGATGTTACTTGTGCACATTAGTGATCCGTACCTTCCATTGCATATATACCATATCATCTTGGTATCATCGTATCATCCCTTGCATCACAAGATTGTTCCCCGCATATACACAATTGCTATCTTGGTTTGTGCATTTCGCATCGTGGCCATATAAAAAAAAGAATAAGCTTTTAAGCAAAGAGTGAGCAAAGAAGCTTGTAAGCAAGAGCCATAGCATCCTACCACATTGCATATAAGATTGTCATACCCGATCATCTTGGATCATCTTGAGAGGAACACCGGGAATCATATATACATAGCATACTTGGGATAGAGAGTTGATACATTTGGCATCTTATAGGTTGTGCACAAGTGTCGTATCCGCCTATTGAGCAATCGTGCTAGCATCTCTCTTGAGTTGTGCAACACGAGTGTTTTCCGTGGATTCCACATTTTGTGGTCATTCCTTGGTTGCACGACCCCATTTATCTATCCGTGTGTGCGTTTCCGTGTGCCATTCATTGCTATTGGTCTACTTGTTGCACTTGCGAATTTGTGAATCTCTTTCAACATTGTTGACTCGTGCTAACATTTTGCATCAATTTTTTGTGCCACTATCCTCACCAAGCTACTCCATAAGCTTTACTTTGTAGGTGTGAGTGAGCAAGTCCGGTACCAATTCCACTATTCTTTCATTTCACATTGAGTGAAACGGGATACATCCTCAACTTTGGGAAAAGTTAGCTTGGTATTGTTTATCTCATTTCCTACTCACCTTTGCTCTAGTCTTGTGATGGATAGGCAAAGCACACCTCCTTTGGTCTACAACAACAACGACGAGTTTGGTGCCATGAAAAACAACTTGGACGCCAAGATGGATGCTCAAATGGAGGAGATAAAAGCCCTCATCAAGGCCTACAAGCGGTCTTCCTCATCTTTGAGAAGACGCTCAAGTGCACATCCTTCCAATCTACCATCTCCGGCAAGAACACATCGGCATCGACACCACCACCGACAAGAACGTGAAGGTCAAGAGCTCAACACCAACAACCGCTCAACGACTTCACCATCTACATTGGCATCTTTGCCAAGCGACTTCAAGGCATCTTCACCTTTGGACATTCGGCATCTTCGCCTACAAGCACCTCAAGACTACGATCAAGAGAAGCTCCCCGAGCTCAAGTCCGCGACTTCCACGAGCTACTATGACCTCGACACCGACCACGAGCTTCCTTTCTATGGTACTCAAGACCCCGAGGAGTATCTCGAGTGGGAGCGCAAGATGGATGACTACCTCAAGCTACATCGAGTCCCTTTTGAAGACCAAGTGAAGTGTGCCACAAGTAACTTCCACGACTACGCGTCGACATGGTGGCTTCATACACCTTCGAAGACCTTCGACATGAGTTGGCCCAAGATGAAGAGAGCTATGCGGTGAGTGTCGGTGTCAAAACCGGCCAATCTCGGGTAGGGGGTCCCGAACTGTGCGTCTGAGGATCGATGGTAACAAGGGACAAAGGGAACACGATGTTTACCCAGGTTCGGGCCCTCTTAATGGAGGTAAAACCCTACGTCCTGCTTGATTGTATTTGATGAGTATGGAGGTTACAAGAGTTGATCTACCTCGAGATCGTAATGGCTAAACCCTAGCTGTCTAGCCTATGAAAATTCTGATAGCCTCTATGGACTAAACCCTCCGGTTTATATAGACACCGGAGGGGGCATGGGTTGTACAGAATCGGTTTATAGAGGAAGGAAACTATACATCTGGACACCAAACTTGCCATCCACGCAAAGGATAGTCCCACCCGGACACGAGGAAAGGTCTTCTGCCTTGTATCTTCACGGCCCATCAGTCCGGCCCATATTACATAGCCCGGCCACCCAAGGACCCCTTAATCCAGGACTCCCTCAGTAGCCCCTGAACCAGTCTTCAATGGCAATGTATTCGGCATGTAGATTGTCTTTGTCATTGCAAGGCGGGTTCCTCCTCTGAATACTTCAAAGCAATCTTCTGAATAAAAGAACTGTATCCGGCTCTGCATGACAGTCACAACCCTCAACCACGAAGGTAAAATATTTAGTCAAAGTAATGTCCATCAACTGACAGCTTTTTCGGTGAAACGTCACATCTAGCTTCTTTATCATTTCGAACCGTTTTTTGGCCTCCTGCTTCATATTTCGAGACACGGCCTCTATCGACACGTCTCGTCAAAGCGGAGATCGTGCCCACTTATTGCGGGATCCTCATCAATACGGGTTTGGGTAATCCAACCGTGCCATTCGCACGACACCTTGGGAACAGGCATGTTTTAAGGCTTGAGGGGGGAGGGCGCCTGATATTTACTGCCTATATAAGTGGATAAAGATCCATCTTTTCACCCCACGCCTTCTTCCTTCTCCTGCTTCCCTATCCTCAAGCTCCAGCGCCCAAGCTTCAATTCGTCCCACCGCCGCCAACCTCTCCAGTCATGTCCGGATCTGGCTCGAAGGGCAAGTGGGAGGCCTCCTCCGTCACGGAGAAGGATGTAAAGGACCTCCGGGAGGCGGGGTACTTGTCTGTGGATATCGCACACAGACTCCCCGCCAAGGAGCAAGTTATCCCCAGCCCGGAGCCCGGCGAAAGGGTGGTGTTCATCCCTCACTTCCTCCACGGACTAGGGTTTCCCCTCCACCCCTTTGTCCGTGGCCTCATGTTCTACTACGGGCTAGATTTCCATGATTTAGCCCCAAATTCTTTCCTGCACATCTCGGCGTACATCGTTGTGTGCGAGGCACTACTCCGCATCCCCCCACACTTCGGCCTGTGGCTCAAGGTCTTCAACGTGAAGCCGAAGGTGGTCGACGGGTAGCATGCGGACTGCGGTGGTGCCATGGTGAGCAAACTCCCCAACACCACTTGGCCTAAAGGGGCCTTTGTGGAGACCGTCAAGGTCTGGCAGCAGGAGTGGTTCTACATCACCGAACCCCCGCGGCGCCAGATGGGCGGCCGTTCCTGAGTTTAGATCCGGACCCCCAATGCGGCTCACGTCGTGGACCAACAAGGGTCTGGACTGGGGGTCGACCGCGAAAGTGATGATGCTGCAGAAGCGCATCAAAAATATGATAAGCAAGAATACCAGTCTCATCGACGTGATTCAGGTGATGCTCTTCCGCCGGATCCTCCCCTGCCAACTCCGGCCTCTCCATATGTGGGAGTTCAATCTGGAAGGTCCCCGGAACCTGCAGCGCTTCTTCGGTACAACACACAAAGAGATCTGGAAGCTGCTCTTCAAGGCCCAGAAGACGTGGCCGAAGAAGACCAAAGACATCGGCCTCGACAGCGAGAATCCGGCCACTCCTGTAAGTATTTTAGTTCCGAACACAATTTTCGGTCCATAAATCAAAGGTTATACCGAGATTTCCATTCTTCATTCAGGGCTGGACAACGAAGGCAGAGCTGATCAAGTGTCCGGCTCCGCTACCTGAAGACCCAGCCAATCCTCTGCTAACGAGGATGCTGGTTCTGGCGCCGTATCAGGCGCCGGAGAAGAAGGCCAAGAAGAAGGGCAAGGAGGCCAAGGGCGGCCTCCGCCGTAAAGGTACTTCGGACGCAGTGTCCGGAGAAACCGAAGCCCACTCCTCCCCCGAGGGGGATGAAGAAGAAAAGGAGGAGGAGGCGGAAAGTGGTTCTCCCCTAAAGGGGGGAAAGAAGAAAAGGGCCGCCTCCGCAAACCTGGAGGAGGGGGCGTCCAAGAGGGGGAAGATAACCCTCTCGGATGGTTCGGATACGGACGCCGAACACACCCCCAAGAGGCGCCTCAGGGAAAAGCCCCTGGCCGAATCGTAAGTGTCGAAAAGGATACTTAGCAAATATTCAGTCTGTTATGGTTGTAATATAACATATCATATTGTGTGTTTCAGCCCACCCCGCGACCTCCCCCAACCATCGCTGTCTGAGGGAAACTCTCTGGCACCAGGGATGGGGGAGAGCGAGACACCTCCGCAAGCCTCTCCACCGACCAACGCGGATGACACCGAGGTGTTGTCCCGAAGGGCCTCTCCGGGCCACGAAGAGACAAAGGAGGCCGCGAACACGGCACCTGGGGGTGAGACCTTGGCTGCCGAGAACATGGGGGGCACAACCCCCATGGAGACTGACGACGAGGGCTTTGACCAGTCCGGCCCCCAGCCGAACACAATTCCGGAGACCCATACGGCTCCGGAATCGAACAAGCAAACCCCTTCGAAAGAGGGGGGAGCGCCAACTCCGTCGGCGACCACCACTAATCTGGGGGCGCCGAACATTCTGGTGGAGGCACTACAACATGCCGCCATCGTAGAGGAGCACCGCACCCTGATGGGTGCGGTGGTTGAGAAGGTTCAGTCCGCAAAGAGCGGGCTGAACGAAGCCTTCACCAGCCTGTTAACAGGCTTCGAGATATGCGATGTAATATTCTTAGCCACTTATCATATGAAAAAATATGCCTGTATATAGGTAGTAGCCCCTGAGACTATGTTCGGTTTTTGAAAAAAGCCGAACAGAGGATCATATAGTATTTGGTAGAGGTGATGGACCTTCCTATTTTTATAACAGGCTTCTCTGTTGGCGGCGACCGCCCAGGCCGCTGAAGTTTCCGATCTCAAGTAGAGGCTGCAGCTGGCTGATGATGATATCGACGCATGAACAAGCGGTTCGATGAGGCGCGAGGTATGTTTGAAATATCTCGCACATGCCTGAATTGATATGCAAATTCTGAGTTTAAACTCATGCGCTGCTATGTGTATGATTGCAGGCAGCGCGGCCGAGGTCGAGACCCTCAAGAGTGCCCTTGCCCAAGCCAAGGAGGAGGCTAAGGCGAGCAAAGCGGTCGCAGACAAAGCGGCTGCAAATTTAAAGTCCGAACAGGTCGCCCGCCGCCAGTACGAGGAGAGGGTGACCGAAGTGGAGCAAGAGCTCAAGGACGCCGCCGGCAAGTGCGAGTCCTTGGAGGAGAAGAATAAGGCCCAGGCGGACAAACTCGCCAAGGCCCTCCAAGAGGCCAAGGAGGCACGGACCGAGTCCCGGGCAGCTCGTGAGGAAATCTGGCAGTCCGAACTGATAGCGGCTGGTAAGCCCTTTCTTTTGCAGACTATATTTGGCAGTCAAAGATATGCCTTGCTCACTCGACTGTGGAGTTCTCCAGACGCATTTGCGGATCTTTCGAAGAGTGCCGCTGACGCCGCGCAGTTCTTCTGGGCCCAGGAGGGGCACACGACGGAGAAGCTCTTCTGGTCACAGTTCGCAGCGTCGGAGCGTCCGGCGCTGTTGAACAACCACATGATGCAACTGGCAGAGCTGCACAGGATGTCTGGATTGGCCATGAAAGACGTCATAGTCCGGCTGTGGCCAACTAAACCCATTCCTAGCAGCTACTTAGGCCTGGTGCAGCGACTTGCTGACGCGCTGCCTCGGATTGAAGCTGTCAAGCGCTCGGCGTGCATAGAAGGTGCGCGGATGGCCTTTGCCCGTGTCAAGATGCACTGGGCGAAGATGAAGGCCGCCGTCGTGGCGGTTGAGGGCCCACCCGAAGGCAAGGACCATCGCAAGCCGGAGCAATATTTTGCAAACGTCCTTGAGGGTGCCCAATTAATAGAGGGTCAATGCACAAAGTATATCATATTTGAGTGAATGTGTCTGAGCTGTCCAGACGTTGTATTATGAACCAAGGCTTTATAATATATTTATGCCTTTATCTGGAATTACTTGCCTCCTGTGCGGCCGTATTCTGCTGTTCTGAAAGTTTGCCAGTCGTCGGCTTCAGCCCCCACGTGGATATTACGGGGGTGTTCGAAATAACGCATGATCACTCTTGACCCAACGTGTTGGTCCGTGAAGGAGGTGTCTGCGTAGGCGAACCAGGCAATCAGACTATGCGGCTTTATCACTTTCACTTAGCCATAGGAGTTTGACGGTGGGGCGAAGTATTAGCCCCTGGTGCGTATGCGGCTATCCGAACTGGGATGCCTTAAGCACATGACTGGACGGAGGCCAGTCCTTCGTATAATACGGAAGAAATCGCAAAAGATTTATAGCAAGTCGCCGAATAGCTGACCAGCTCTCGCCGCACCATGACAGTCAGTTTTCGGCTTTCTCTACTGAGGTGTTTGACCGGACGAACCAGAAACACAATCGCAGTAGTTCTCCCTTTACTACCCTAGTCGAACGAGCGGAACGTAAGGTAGTAACCACAGGAGCCGGGCAACCCAACTATTGACCAAAGACATGATTCGGAGCTGATGCATATAATGCAATATTCGGGACGCCGAAGTACACTCTAAAAGCGTTCGGACTTTTTTTGAAAATATAGGTGGCCGAATAGAGCCCCTGGCATTTGAAGCCATTGCAAAGTGTATATGCCAATCTGACGTGAAGAGGGAATACAGAATATGAAATAGACCAATACCAAATAGGGTTGGTAAAAACGGTTTCCATTATAGTCTGATTGATACGTCAAAACATGCTCTTTACAGATAATGCTATAAGCATCAGGGCTATTTTACATGCCGAGAATTTTTCAACAAGGGAAAGCTATATACAAGTCCTTAAAAAAAGGTAGTCGTGAAGATCCTTTGGACATCCTGCCGCACGTCTGCGCCGCTTTTCGCCTTGGTGGAGGATCCTTTGAAAGGATCGACGATCGTCTATAGACCACCGTAAAGTGATTTAGGTTTTAAAGAACCTGGAATATGATAGAAAAGAGAAAAAAGAAGAAGGAGATTAAGGTCCGAATAGGGTCGAGCCGTATTATGGACCTCGTCCGCAGAGTGCCTCCGTCGTCGCCCAAGGTATTTTGAGTGTGTAGTTATGCACACGCGGTACATATGCCACGATTAGAGGGGGCGGTGGACAAGGGCAAAATTGCTAGTCCAGCACTGGATTGACCGAGCTGTCGTTCTGCAGAGTAGGCCAGACTCGTTTAATAGTGTCCGGAGGCTTGATGGCCGATGAAGTGTTCGACTTGATAAGGCCGCTCTGTACCTCGGCTGCATGGGCCGCGGTGTGCTCCTCAGTACGGAGGGAGCGTTCCATGTTTCCATTGACTGTGATAACACAGCGGGGTCCAGGCATTTTGAGCTTTAAGTAAGCATAATGCGGGACTGCATTGAAGCGGGCGAAGGCAGTACGTCCGAGCAGTGCGTGATAACCACTGCGGAAGGGGACGATGTTGAAGATCAAGTCTTCGCTTCGGAAGTTGTCCGGTGAACCGAAGACTACTTCCAATGTTAATGAGCCCGTACAGCGGGCCTCGACGCCGGGTATCACTCCTTTAAAGGTGGTGTTACTAGGCTTGATTCTTGACGGGTCAATACCCATTTTGCGGACAGTGTCTTGATAGATCAAGTTGAGACTGCTGCCGCCATCCATAAGGACTCGAGTCAGATGATAGCCGTCAATGATTGGATCGAGGACCAGGGCCGCCGAACCTCCGTGACGGATACTGGTCGGGTGGTCCCTGCGATTGAAGGTGATCGGACAAGCCGACCATGGGTTGAATTTGGGGGCGACAGGCTCTACGGCGTAGACGTCCCTTAGTGCGCGCTTGCGCTCCCTTTTGGGGATATGCGTGACATATATCATGTTCACTGTTTTCACCTTAGGGGGAAATTTCTTTTGTCCCCCTGTGTTCGGTGGGCAGGGCTCGTCATCGTCCTCGCTTGGCGGCCCTTTCCCCTTATGTTCGGTATTTAACTTACCGGCCTGTTTGAAGACCCAACAATTTCTGTTGGAGTGGTTGGCAGGCTTGTCGGGGGTGCCATGAATCTGGCAAGGCCGATCGAGTATTTTGTCCAAATTAGATGGACCGTCCTTATTTCCTTTGAATGGCTTCTTCCGCTGACCGGATTTAGAGCCACTGAATCCGGCGTTAACCGATGTGTCTTCAGTTTCTTCGTTGTTGTTTCGACGCTTGTGTTTGTTGCGTCGTGGCCTGCCATTGCCATCCCTGACTTCGGAGGTGCCAGGGTCACTGGTACTATTGCTTCTACGAGCCAACCAGCTGTCCTCTCCCGCGCAGAAGCGGGTCATGAGTGCAGTAAGAGCTACCATAGACTTCGGCTTTTCCTGACCAAGGTGTCGGGCGAGCCATTCATCGTGGACGCTATGTTTAAAGGCCGCGAGGGCTTCGGCGTCCGGACAGTCGACGATTTGGTTCTTTTTAATTAAGAACCTAGTCCAGAGTTTGCGGGCTGACTCACCGGGTTGCTGGACTATATGACTGAGGTCATCGGCATCTGGAGGCCGGACATAGGTACCTTGGAAGTTGTCTCTAAAGGCATCCTCCAAGTCTTCCCAGCTACCAATAGAGTTCTCTGGTAGGCTATTTAACCAGTGCCGCGCTAGTCCTTTCAGCTTTAGGGGGAGGTATTTGATGGCGTGGAGATTGTCGCCGCGAGCCATGTGAATATGGAGAAGAAAATCCTCAATCCATACCGCGAGATCTGTCGTTCCATCGTATGATTTGATGTTTATGGGTTTAAACCCTTCTGGAAATTGGTGCTGCATTACTTCATCGGTAAAGCACAAGGGGTGTGCGGCGCCTCTGTATCGGGCAACATCACGACAGAGTTCGGATGACATCCGTGTTCGGTTTTCGTCCCGAGTTCGGTTATGCTGCTCGCGCCAAGCTTGAAGGCCATCGTCTCTCGTCGGAGCACACCCCCTTGATCCGTATATTGATCTGGTCTTGCCGGCTCTATTGTCCAGGTCCTGACGTAAGTCGTAGGTGTAGCCCTGAGATGCTACCTCTTTGCCTCAACGGCGAGGTGGCGCGGGCTGGTGTTCGGCATGAGTAGCCGCTTTGTCTCGCCCACGTGGTGGTCGGTCTGGTTCATCAGCATGATTATATCTTGACGGTATTGGCTCTAGGGCCTCGTCATCGAATTGTGGCAGTAGCCGACGCTTCGGATAGCTCTTTGTTGGGCGTTCGAGGCCGTACTCCTCGCCAGCTAGGACCTGGGTCCATCTGTCGTTGAGCGTATCCTGTTCGGCTTAAAGCTGTTGCTGTTTCTTTTTTAGGCTCCTCGCAGTTGCGATGAGCTGTCGCTTAAAGTGCTCTTGCTCGAGGGGTTCCTCTGGCACGATGAAGTCTTCGTTGCCGAGGCTGACATCCTCCTCGGAGATCGGTAGATAGTTACTATCCTCCGAATCCTCCTTCCCGACTGGCTCGTCGGGGTTAACTTGTCCCTCTTCCCAATTATCCTGCTCTACGGCAGGCTCAATGGGTTGGTCAGAGTTTTTGGCATTCTCCGGAGTGTCAATGTCTTCGGTGCCGGTATTACTTTCTTTTTCCCGCCGCGATCGTGAACGGCGCCGCTGACGTCAACGCTTCGGTGGTACCTCGACGGGCTTGTCCTCGATCGGATCTTGATTGCCATCGTCGTCCTCTTTGGGTGTATCCACCATGTACACGTCGTATGTAGAAGTGGCAGTCCAACGTCCGGTGATGGGCGGGTTTTGGCTTGGTTCGGCTCCGGCATCGTCGTCCATACCGTCGATGTCTTCGGAGGCGTAGTCGAGTATGTCGGTTAAGTCCTCGATAGTGGCTATCAAGTGGGTGGTGGGTGGGACGTAAAATTCCCTGCACTCAACCCCTAGTTCGGGCTGTGCGTAATTCGGAGGTGATACCTCCGTGATGGCGAGAGATCGCATTAAGTCCAGGGCCTCGCTTAAGAGTGAAGGCCGGACTGAAAACCGAGGACCTGCGGAGCTGGGCATGGCAGACTCTGCCAGGTTGTGTTCACCAGACGCAGGCCTTGAGAGTTCGGAGTTGGCCTCCAGAGGCGAGTTCGGCTCTCCGATAACAAGGAGGGTCCTGCTTGATTCCAGGCTCGCCGAACATATAGTTGCTTCTGGGTCTTCGGTAGAGGGCTCCATGGGAGGAGAGGGTCCGGTGGGTTTTAAGATCCCATCTTTGGATGAGGTGGCCTGCTCTGGATCTATGGCCAGGGCAGGGATAGTAGTTGGTCTTTGAGCGGCTCCTGATGACGGATCCGATGGGTTGCCTTCTTGAAGATGAGGAATAGTGGTCGAGGCCGTGAACCCTTCGAAGATCAAGTCTCCTCGGATATCAGCGATGTAATTCAGGCTCCCGAATTTGATCTGATGACCAGGGGCGTAGCTGTCGATCTGCTCAAGGTGACCAACTGAATTGGTGCGCAGAGCGAAGCCGCCAAATACAAAAAGTTGACCGGGGAGGAAGGTCTCCCTGGAAACAGCATCGTTGTTGATGATCAAACAAGCCATCGATCCTTCTGCCGATGACACAGTGGAACTCTCAATGAAAGCACCAATGTCGGTGTCAAAACCGGCCAATCTCGGGTAGGGGGTCCCGAACTGTGAGTCTGAGGATCGATGGTAACAAGGGACAAAGGGAACACGATGTTTACCCAGGTTCGGGCCCTCTTAATGGAGGTAAAACCCTACGTCCTGCTTGATTGTATTTGATGAGTATGGGGGTTACAAGAGTTGATCTACCTCGAGATCGTAATGGCTAAACCCTAGATGTCTAGCCTATGAAAATTCTGATAGCCTCTACGGACTAAACCCTCTGGTTTATATAGACACCGGAGGGGGCATGGGTTGTACAGAGTCGGTTTATAGAGGAAGGAAACTATACATCTGGACGCCAAACTTGCCATCCACGCAAAGGAGAGTCCCACCCGGACACGAGGAAAGGTCTTCTGCCTTGTATCTTCACGGCCCATCAGTCCGGCCCATGTTACATAGCCCGGCCACCCGAGGACCCCTTAATCCAGGACTCCCTCAGCGAGAGTTCATGCCTCCCACCTACACGGAACAACTTCTACGCCAATTGGAGAACACCATCCAAGGATCCAAGTTCATCGACGCGTACTTCAAGGAGATGAAGAATGCCTTGCGACGAGCCTGCGTGGACGACCCCATTTCGATGAAGTTCCACTTCATGATGGGATTGCACAACGACATCTCCAAGACTATCTTCCTCGAGAACTACAAGTTCCTCGACGACAACTACATTGGTGCTCTCAAAAGCGGAACAAGAACTCATGACGGCCAAGGCTTATCCACCCCAAGCACACTTCTCGAAGACCAAGCTCAAAGACGGCGAGCATGAGGCTAGTACCACCAAGATGTCCAAGCCCGACGAGCTCCAAGACGACGCTCCCAAGTTCGACTTCACTGCCATCCCTCTTTGTGGCATTGATGATGCCGAGTCTACCACGACTCTTTTTCAAGACGGTGCGGCGACGGCTATGACTATGCAGCCAATCAAGGAGCATGCTTTGGAGGCGTGCGACATGGTGACAAGCAAGGATGATGCTTCCATCTTAGGAGGCGAGAGTGATGATGTGCCATCTTGGGCCTTCATCCATGGCGACGGTGATGAGATGATCAAGCATGGGATTTTCCCTTCGGTCATGGAAGAGAGCGATGATGTGCCATCTTCGGCCTTCATCCACGGCGACGGCGACGAGATGGTTGAGCATGGGATTTTCCCTTCGACCACCGCGATGTTTTGTGATGATTTGAGTGACTTGTGCCACCATATTGAGAGTGAGAGTGACTTCACCACTAGCCACATATATGACGAGTTGCCCCAATTCCCATGTGAGGAGAGCCACAACCCCCACCACTTGAGTGAGATGAATGACTCCACCATATGTGACTTTGAGTGCACCTATTTTGAGGGAGTGAGTGAGCCACCACATAGAGAGAGTGTGATAGTTGATAGGTCTTGTGAGGACATTTGCATTTCTAACAACTTGACCTCTAGCTCTATTGTGTCTTCTCATTTGGTGCTAGGTCCCGTATATGATGATGCGCCGATTCTCGAAGACATTGTCCTTCCTTTGGACAATACGATGGCCATGGTGGAATATGATGCACCCCCCACATGGTTCCATCAAGTTGATGATATTGACCACCATTTGGTCTTTGCCACCTCACCTACAACACATGAGTGGAATGACAAAGGTAACATAGGTGACGGTGATGCTCTTGTCCCACTAGTGGACTATCTTGACATTGATTTCTTGCATGATGTTGATCCACCTATTTTCATGCTTCATGCTAGTATGATTTCACCATGCGATGATTTACCCATTTATGATGAGTATGATGATTCTCATGTGGAGTCTATTAGTTGTGGTGCCATGTTACATAGGATTTCTTGTGACAATTCTTTAGGTCACATCATGTTTGACAATCCGCTTGACTTGTCATATGCTATGCATGAGATCAACCATATGTCATATTTGCAATCTCTTTGTAGTGACTATGCATATGCCATTAAAATGAACCCAATTTGCACATATGGCATAGATGACAAGCCCATGGTTATTGGCATTTGTTTCTCTTGTGATGATATTAATATGCTCCCTTTGCATCATTTATCTCATATGTCATGCCATGACCACATAGCTTCGGATATGCATTGTTTTGGATGTTGTCCATTTTCTCCATATGATGTTTCCAATATTGCTCATGAGGAGACCCCCATAGTTTCCTCATACATTTTAGGAGATTTTGATCAATCCCATCCATTGCATGATTCCCATGATTATGTGCACAATATGCTCTCCATGAATGAAAATGATATTGATGTGCCATATATTTGTATGCTCAATTTGCATCCCCATCGTGTTATACACAATAACTATTCTTTCATGATGGATGACATGTTCTTATACCATGCATCAAATTTCTTTGAGCGATGCTTATCTTGTGCTAACTCACTCGTGCACATACACATCATGATGGATGATGTGTACATTCACCGCGCACACAATTTCTTTGGTTTGTGTCTCTTTTGTGTAGGTACCCATGAATACTTGTCAACCTCGCAATCCCACGAGTTGACAAAACGATGACTTGGGATCCCATGGATTGTCTTTCCCACCGCTCTCTTTGCACAAAGAATTCGCGCATTTCTTCTACATGGCCCTCACATGGTTATGGGTTATTGTCCATTATGTATCATTTGCCCATATTGCCATGTTCACTTTGCATGATATGCCCATTCCTATGCCTTTGCCATGCATTTGTGACCCATGTTTTGCATTACACATGATGATTGATTCTCATACTTGTGTGTGTATTTGCAAGCTTGGTGGAGATATTTCTTGTTATTGCCATGTTTCATTTATGACCCATTCCTATGATGATACTATGATCTTGCTTTGTGTTCGTGCTTGCGATATGTCGTGTGCATTGCCTATGCCTACTATTTGCTCACATGACATGATTGCCATGATTTCCTCTAGTGTGTTGCATCTTCGCTCCACTAGTTTGCACGACATGATTGACATGCTTGCTTATGTTGCATCACCCATGATTCATACTTGCTCATTACATGCGGTTGATGGCAACCATTGCCATGCTTTGCACATGATTGCTATTGCTTCTTGTCATATATCTCCATATGTTGCCTCTCTCATGCTAGATGATTTGACATGTATTGAGTGCAACAACGCTTTTAATCTTGCTAATGAGATTGCCCCCATAGCATTCTTGCATATATTTAGAGATTTTGACATATTTCTTGTGAATCATGCTTGTCTTACTTCTTTGCACCATATAGCTAGTGCCATGAATATCGCCATTGTTGCATCATATTATTCGTGCACTTGTGCTTCTAATGGTTATGTGCAAAAGAAGAGAACCATCACGATGGATGATGTGTTTATCTACCATGCACATACGTTGTTTGCTTTCTTTTGTGCATGTGTAGGATACTTCGATTTGGTGTCAACTTCCACTTCCCGTGAGTTGACCATTCGAGCTCTTGAGAGCGAACCACTTGCGACTGACTCGCTTCTACATCGCACTTGCTTGTGCTTCGGCATTGTGAAGGACGCACAAGGACATGCTTTCAAGGTGATATCCTTCTCTTTTGAGAACCCCCAAACTATGAGCATAAATATTGTGGATCCTACTTCATGTGTTGCTTGCACCTTGACATATTGCACACATGCTAGAGATCTTGCTTCGACTTATCATTGCCACATTGCCATGCCTCATGACATATATACCTTGTGTGTTGCATCCAATTCTTGGATTACTTGCTCCTATCATATGTTTGGTTGCAACAATGTCATTTCTTCACATATGCCATACCCCATTGCTTGTCACATGATTGCCTCACACAAGATGAACAATTGCTCTTTCTATTGTGTTGAGTGCCACTCTATATTCACTACATCCTATGCACGTTATGCTTGGATTGTCTTGCACTTGACCCATGTGTTTAGACACTTCATTTATTTTGGTGTTGTGAATGATTCTTATGCCTACCATCGACCATTTGTCGAGCGCTTTATGCATCATTGCTATGACCATGAGGTCGATGCTTATTCTCTTGTCACACATATTTGCATCACTACCTCACATTTACATGCTTATTTCCATGATGTCCTTGATTTTGCTCACATTATGTGCTTATATGCCATGCCACAATCCTATGTCAATCCTTATGCTATGCTTGATGATGGCACTTGTTGGGTGAATCGCCGCTTGAATGCTTGGTTTTGCACTAGCGCTAACCACATTTGTTTTTCCAAGTGTTTGTTGTCTTTGCTCCTTTTGAAGGAATCACGAGATGGTGCGACATTGGAGAGTGCCCATTTCGAGCTTCAAGATGACACATACTTGGTGATCGTCCACTTCTACACGGCCACGCCATCTCTTTCCCATGGTGATTTGGATTTCGATCCGAGCTCGGATCTTTCCCAAGGGGGAGGGGATGATGCGGAGCATCCTACGGACATCACCATGTCAAGAGTCCATTTGGCAAGTGACACGTGCGACATCTACTTCACATACACAAAGGTGAATCATCTCCTTTACACGTGTTCACTTGACCCCTTCGAGGATGGTATACTACTTGACACTTCTCCCGTGTGCATGCATAGGTATTGTCGGAGCTTCACGGATGTCGAGGAGGAGTGCAAGTGCAAGTGTACGTCTACACCATCCGCGAGGGAAGCGTGGAAGAGAAGACGAAAGAAAGGAGAAGAAGACGGAGCAGTTGCTGAAGCCAGCCCAGACGTCCGGACCCTCTCCCGAATCGTCCGGCTGTGACTACAGGAAGACACCCTAAGGCCTCGTGTGAAGCCGGATCATCCGAGCCCCCTCCCGGATCATCCGGACGACGGCCGGATCATCCGGGCCATGCCTGCGTGCATGACTTGGGCCGAGGCCCATGTACCCATTCCACCCCCCCACTTACCCCTTCGTGGCCTAGGCTATAAATAGACCTCCTCCTCCCCATTTTTAGGGTTAGCAAATAGGATAGCTCATTTGTATATGAGCTTTGCTCCTACCTACTCTACTCTTGAGAGAGAGAGACTACCACTCCCATGGAGTTCAAGACCTCCATGTGAGCAGATCCTGCGGGATATCATCAAGGCCCCTCACGGGAAGATCCGTCTAGGATACCATCAAGGCCTACTCATGGAGATGAACTTTACCTTGTATCTTTCCCTTTGTTGTTCATGTACCTTGTGGATCTATGTGTTTGTTAGTCTAGTGGATGTGTGATTGGACTTGTTCTTGAGTGTTCCTCTCGTTTTCCCTCGTGTTTCCCATCGTGTTCTTCGTGTTCTTCACGGGATCCCCTCCATTTCGTGAAAGATCGGCCCCTAGGGTTCCACCCTACATCAACGTTCCCCATCACCCGCGTGGGTGATGATTTCTTGCATGGGCTCCGGAAAAAGTGGCAAGTTCTCTGTGCGTAGTGCGTACAAATTGGCCAACGATGATCAAGCAAATTATGCATCGGCGTCAACTAGCAGCAGACCAGATGGAAGCAGGGACGGCTGGAAGGAGATTTGGCGCTGCTTGGTGCCCCCAAAGGTCCAGTCCTTTGCATGGCGTTTGGCCTCGATTCATTAGCTACGTGGACAAACAAAGTTAAGCGAGCATCGGAAGTATCAGCAACTTGCCCGGTGTGTGGACGTGATGGGGAAGACACTTATCATGTGTTATGCTAATGCAATCATGCAGTTCGTCTTTGGGAAGCTATGTCCGCAGAGTGGCACTTGCCCAAACTAAAAAACATAAAGCATACAGGGAGTGATTGATTGTTCAATCTACTGGCCAATACAAATGAGGAATTGAGATGTCGTTTGTTAATGTTGTTCTGGAGGATTTGGTACTTACAAAATGAGATAGTGCATTCAAAACCTCCGCCGCCTAATGATGTCTCTGTTCAGTTTTTATCAAGCTATCTAGCCTCACTACAAGCCCTACAAATTCCTATGGATCCAGTTAAGGGTAAGTCTGTGCTTCATATGGATTACCAGAAACTATCCACTCAAACAGAAGGCCCTGACTCCTGGACTAAACCTGCTACAGGTCGAGTAAAGGTTAATATAGACGGGTCTTTTCTGGATGGCAATGGAGGTGCTGGCATGATCCTTAGGGATTAGGAAGGATCAATCATTTGTATTTCCTGCAGACACTTGTACACTTGCATGGATGCGCCAGAGGCAGAACTACTTGCTATAAAGGAAGAAATTTCCTTAGCCTTGTAATGGAGGAAGGAGATGCAAATAGATCGAAGTATGCACTCATTGTTAGAGAGATCGTTCTTAGTAGGGGGGGGGGGGATTCTTGTATTGCTCATACTCGTCGGAGTTGTAAGATTTGTCTAGGCTCTGGCCCAGAAGAGGTCCTGGAAATTGTTAGACGAGATTGTAAGATTTCAGTAATATAAGAATTATTTCGCAAAAAAAAAGGTATTTAAAAAATGTTAAATTTGTATAGAAAAAATGTTGACCATGCATTTAGAAATTATTAAACTTGCATTTAAAAATGGTAAATGTGTATAATAAAAATGTTGACCATGTGTTGAAAAAATGTTAAACTTGTATTTGAATAAAATTAATTGTGTACAGAAATAATGTTGACCATGTATTCAAAAAATGCTAAACTTATACTTAAAAAAATTAAATGTGTACAGAAAAAATGTTGACCATGTTTAAAAAAAATGTTAAACTAGTATTTGAGAAAGTTAAATGTGTATAGAAACCATGTATTGAAAGTTCAAATCAATGAACTATTTTCAGATTGATGAACTTTTTTTCAAATTGGTGAACAATTTTCAACATCGATGAACTTTTTCAAATCGATAAACTTTTTGTCAAGTTTGATGAACTGCTTTTCAAGTTCGATGAACTTTTTTCAAAGTCGATGAACATTTTTTCAAATGTGGGAACTTTTTTTGAAGACCAATGTACTTTTTTAAAATTTATGAACATTTCTAAAAAAATGATGAACTTTTTTCAAAATCATGAACTTTTTTTAATAAATGAACTTTTTTCTAATTCGTGCTTTTTTTGAATAAATGAAATTTTTCTTTTCTAAAAAAATGATGAACTTTTTTCAAAATCGTGAACTTTTTTTAATAAATGAACTTTTTTTCTAATTCGTGCTTTTTTTGAATAAATGAACTTTTTCCTAATTCGTTATTGTTTTTGAATAAATGAAAAAAATTGAATAAGGATCATGTTTTTTCTAAAATGTGTGTGCAAGAAATAGCGCGGGTACAATTGTTCATAAAAGTTTCGCGCTGTAACACGGGAGCAATTTTTTTTATTTTTTTCGCGCTATATATAGGCTACGTGTTTCTGGGCCGGCCCACGAGGTACGCCAGTGGGCGCCAGACCGCCAGTTCCCTAAACCGGCGCATAAAGTGCCGTTTAGGAGCTCTTGCTGTGCAGGCCCAGCAGGGCCCAGACAAAGGCAGAGGCATTGCTCGTTTTCTGATTCTCCCCAAACCCGAACGCACGCGCAGCCGCCGCTGGCGCTGCTCGCCTGTCCCCGCCTCGCCCCATCCCGCGGTCCACCGGCGCTGCTCCTACGGTCCCATCTCCAAGGCTGTCGCCGGCTGGCGGCTACCCCAGTCCCCGGCCGCCGTGTTGCAGGCTTTGGTCCATCTCGGTTCAGGTGAGTTTTCAGGCAGCCTGCAGCCGGCAACGGTTTTACATACTCCAGTGCTTGCTAGTGATATTTCGTATCATGTGTGTGCGCCCAGTGCCCAAGTGTGTCATGCTTTGGTGCTCGAATTGAACAGCAGACGTAGAGATTCTGTTATGCGTGATTGTGCAGGACACTTTTGTTGTCAATTGTTGAGAAATTGTCAAATACTCCCTCCGTTCCTAAATATTTGTCTTTTTAGAGATTTCAAATGGACTACCACATATGGATGTATATAGACATATTTTAGAGCGTAGATTCACTCATTTTGCTCCGTATGTAGTCACTTGTTAAAATCTCTAGAAAGACAAATATTTAGGAACGGAGGAAGTAGAAGATGAAACAGACCATTGATTTGGTACTAGCAAGCATCTCTGTATTGCATTACTAGCAAGCATCTCTGTATTGTATTACTGGCAAGCATTCTCCAGCTGACAATACAAAATCGTCTTGCACAGTACTATTACTAACCGTGCCTTCTCTGTTGCTGTAGGGACAGTTAAGCTATTGACGATCCAAGCTTGGCGTGCAGTCGGAATCTCCTTAAGTTGATGTTCGTGTGCAAGAATGCTGGAGGAGACGCTGCAGGGTTAGTAATGCAGCCACAATCTGCTTATGATACGCATAAAGCTCTGAGTCCAGTGGATTAGTAAATCTTCCTTCATGATAAGCATAACTAAGACCTCGGTTTCCCTTAACCAGGTTTGGGTTTAGCTGTTCATGCTTCTAGGCCTCTCCAAACGGAGGCGTGGCACGACTTCCTGCGCTTGCCGTTGGGTTTGCCCATGGACAACTTGGGCCATGCACAAGCATAGACATCTACTCTGGTACCATTTCAGCAGCCATTTACCATCATTGTCACCGATTCGTCTGTGTGTGGCGAATTTTGGCAGTCACTTACCATCCGAGAGATCAACAAAGCAAGAGGGGCGCGGCATCCATGATGCGTTGAGAGTTTTGCACCTCGTGCCAGGGAAGGCATATAATGGCAAAGAGGAAGATCTGTCTCATCACCGCATTATCAATGATTGTATGCATGACATCTTGGGAGTTCACTTAGGAAATCATGGTATGCGTAATGGAGAAGTGCGGTTCGTTAGCTCAAGCAATAACACAGAGCAAATTTTACCTGATACCATTGATTCTCATGATATCTCTGCTTCTCCTTCCATGAATAAACTCGCAAAGGGAAACAAGTTTATGCTACTTGTGGAGTTGGACAGGAGAGGAATAAGTGCGGATATATCTATTTTAGCATCTGCCATGAGCTTTTGTGCTGTTAAGCAATCCATTAGGGGAGGTGCTCAGCTCCATGCTCTACTGGTGAAAGTTGGTTATGAATTGTCAGTCCTTTCTGGTACCTCTCTGATTAGCTTATATGCAAGATGTTGTCAGCTGGAGAATGCTTGTCAGGTTTTTCAGAACATGCCAATCAAAAATACTGTGTCGTGGACAGCACTAATTTCTGGTTATGCGCAGGATAATCAGGTTGAGTCATGCCTCCAGGTATTTCAGCTGATGAGGCAGTCTGTGTGCAGGCCTAATGACATCACATTTGCCACTATCTTCAGTGTGTGCACTAATCACGCACTTCTTGCACTTGGTAAGAGTGTTCACGGTCTAGAACTGAGAATGGGTTTTGATTTGTGTGTGCAGGTCTCAAATGCACTGATATCAACGTATGCAAAGTGCGGGAATATAATTGAGGCCCAATCAATATTTGAAAGCATTATGTGCAAAGACCTGGTTTCTTGGAACTCCATGATCTTTGGATATTCACAGCATGGCCTTGCTGACCGTTGTCTAAGCTTACTAAAAGAAATGGAGGAGGAGCAGATACTGCCTGATGTAATCTCCTTCCTTGGCATCCTGTCATCATGTCGGCATGCATGCCTTGTAGAGGAAGGCCGGCGCTGCTTCAAGGCAATGATCGGACTTGGAATAGAACCAGAGTTAGATCACTACTCGTGTATGGTAGACCTCCTTGGCCGGGCAGGATTGCTCGATGAAGCATGGGATTTGATCCATACAATGTCCACGCCCCCAAATGCAGTCATATGGGGTTCTCTGCTGGCTGCTTGTAGGATGCATGGAAACATTCCGATTGGCATCCATGCTGCAGAGCACCGTCTTAAGCTGGAGCCAGGTTGTGCGGCAACTCATGTACAGCTAGCAAATCTATACGCTAGCATTGATTGCTGGAGTGATGTGGCCAGAGTGAGGATGATGATGAAGGAGGGAGGACTGAAGACGAACACTGGGTGCAGCTGGATAGAAATCGGCAGCAATGTTTATACTTTCACAGCAGAAAACAGATCAAAGAGCCACCAAGTAAACAATGTCCTGTCTGTTCTTGACTGCTTGCGATCTCATATGGAATACAAACATGATGTGCTGATAGATGGTTTTGAGTTTGATGACCCTCAATAGTTCAAGGTAAGTTTGAGCTCTGAGTAAAGTATTGGGAGATGATCGCAGTCATTTATATATGAAGATCAAAGAGTCAATTCTACAGAAAAAGCATGACTCTCACCTCAGAGACTTGCGATATGATTCATCTGATTCCTACCTCAAAGTATTCAATATTGTATTGCATTAGCAGCAGCAGAGTTTTCCCACCTAGCGTCTGATTTGAATTTTGATGCTCAATGTAGTCTTTCTTATACGCACTTGATGTTTTAAACTAGGCTACACTGTTAATTAGACTAGGCTGCACTAGTAATTAGCGCGAACCATTCGGGAACTTTAGATGTAAATTTGAACCAAAATATGAGAAAAGGTTGGCTTGATTGACTAGATGAGGTTTGATCGATATTTTTTCTCCGCTATTTTGCATTGGTTTGAATAATGTAAATTACATCATATTTCAGTTTTGACACTTGGAAATTACTTCTTGATTGCAACTTATGGTCAAATCAATCCCCTAATCGACCTTATAATAATTGTCTCAGTTGCATTCTTGTGGTTATGTTTATGGTTTTGTCCTTTTAGTGGTTTGTAGAAGAAATAAATTTAATAATGGGTAATCCTATATTTTACTTATTGCTTTCCACCTATGTTAGTATATTTCACTACAATCTCCTCTAACCTGTAAGGCTTCGTTCGGTTAGACCCCACCCCGCCGGGATCAGGTCCAAACCCCATGGTTTCTTCCCGCCCAGGGTTCCATCCTGGTCGATCTTATAGGTGTGTTCGGTTAAGCCCAGCGTGGATTGTACCCGTCTCATATGAACTGTTGTATATTCTAGTATTGCTTCTGAATTTCATACACAGAGCACATTGGTAAATTCTTTTAACAGTTGCATTTTGTGTAAAGCAGTACTTTCTGATTAGTGTTGCATCAGCATATGAACTGCCATATGTTCCACACCGTTAGGCCTTGTTTGGTACTAGAGTTTTTGAGGGGATTATTTGGGATAATACCCACAGGGATTGGGTGAAATACTTCTTTCTTGTTTTTAGGCAAGTGAAGGATGTGATTTTATGTTTACTTTTTACTATCTATTTTATAATTAACTTGTTCGCTTCTGTCAACAATTACATTCATTTTGATCATATTTTTTTATGCAGCCCCAACCAAACATCTTTCATCGTCGCCAACACTCTTTGCACACAACTTTCGTCCACCCCCCAAGATTAATTCTTTTGCCCTGCCTCCTTGATCACCGCCAAATCCTCAATCGTCTACACCATACCCCCTGGCTCCACCATCACCACTCATGTTGATTTCTTCTCTTCCATATGCAATACTGGCTATACACTTTCCCAGCTCCTCAACCCGGTAATCAATGTGGTGGAGGTGAAGTTTTTCAAAATAATAATAATTAAAATAAAAGTCACTCGTTTCATCTCGGCTTGTTATGGCAACCATAATTTATGACGTGATGCCAAGGGCATCTCCAACGCCGACCCTCAAATCACCTGTATCTGGTCGGACGCAGTTGTCCGGACCCCACAAGCCACCCCACGCCGGCCCCCATCGGTTCGCGTCGCAGTCCAGACCACAATTTTCCCGCAAACCAAACCAGACCTGGGGGTGCTTTGCAGGAGTCCGGACACGAGCCACGTAGGACTCCGACGCCCCTGGTCCACCCAAAACTAAGGCGGAGCCCGCGCTTTTGTAGCCGCAAACCAGAACCAGACCTGGGGGTGCTCTACGGGAGTCCGGACACGACCCACGTAGGACTCCGACACCCCCGGTCCACCCAAAACTAAGGCGGAGCCCGCGCTTTTGTAGCCGCAAACCAGAACCAGACCTAGGGGTGCTTTGCGGGAGTCCGGACACGAACCACCTAGGACTCCGACACCCCTGATCCACCCAAAACTAAGGCGGAGCCCGCGCTTTTGTAGCTGGTCGTACTGTTTCCACGGTAAAATCCTCCACTCTCTTCTTCCATCTCGCCGCTCTCCACTCAATTCCCACCCTTTTTCGCCCACTCTCTTCTCCTCCCCACCGCCGATGCATGGACCTGGAGGAGAACCTGCCGGAGACGGAGGTGGTGGAGGATCCGAGCATCACGCTCACCCGGAAGATCAACTCGGCAACATTGCAAAGTCGCCGCGTGAAAGCGAAGGCTGCAAAGGCGGAAACGCTCAAGAAGCCGAAGGCCGGCGGAGGGCATGCTGGTGGCCGGCGTGGCAGTAAGCGTGCTGGTCGCGGACGTGGTGGAGGTCGGGCCTCGCTGTCCTCGCCGACCATGCAGATGCCGCCATGGCCGGACCATTACAAGGCTGTCCGAACGCGGGTGTCGGGCGTGGAGCGGCTGGGTGCCTGCACGTTGTTCGCTGGTATGCCTAAAGTTGGCTAGCTGGCATACGACAACGTGGACAGGGAGATGTTCGACATCATCCACGAGGGAGGCGGAGGTTGCTACGAGGACGGGCAGGTGGATGACACGAAGCCCACCCAGGCCGGCTCGTACTCCCAACCAGGATCATAGTACACCTAGTCCGGCACGTTCACCCAGCCGACCACGGACACACAACAACAGGATTGGGCCGCCGGACAGCAGGAGAATGAGGACGGTGAGGACGATGATCCGAATGAATATGATGCCGATCCAAAGAAGAGGGGTAGAGGAGAAAGCTTCAACATGCGGGAGGACGAGTTGTTGTGCGACGCACGGCTGGCCACTTTCCTCGATCTGATCCATGGCACGGAGCAAAAGGGCACAACTTTTTGGTGAACACAAGCATTTCGAGCCCTACTCCGACGCGGTCATCCGCAACCGTGAACCAAAGTCCCTCAACCATCGATGGTACACCATCCAAGAGGCCGTGTCAAAGTATTGCGGCCACCTGAGACAACTCATCGCACAATGGCCAAGTGGTGCGCAAATCACCGAGCAAGTAAGTTGTTAATATGTGTACATCATTTGGCCGGATATGCATAGTTTCTTAGATCATTAATCATTTGTAGCCGGATATGCATAGTTTTGTAGATCATTTTGGCGGATATGCATAATTTTGCGGCTGGATATGCATTGTTGTGTAGATCACTTGCCGGATATGCATAGTTTTGTGAATCGCATGCCGTATATGCGTTGTTTTGTTGATAATTTGTAGCCGGATATGCATTGTTTTGTTGATCATTTGTAGCTGGATGTGCATTGTTTTGTAGTCGGATATGCATTGTTTGTAGCAGGATATGCATTGTTGACAATGTTTTATTTTGTAGTCTTCTCATGCTTGTAGTGTGTTCTTGAAGTTGGAGAAGAAAAATTTCACCGTCATGCATTATTGGTTGAAGTTGAATGGAAGACCAAGGTGGAACCTATACATTGCCAAGACGTCACCCATGGCACCGAGAAAGAAACCGGTGATCCAACCAACCCAACAAAAGAACCGTCCAAGAATATTATAAGAGGCTTCCGGGGAAAGAAGTGGGAGAAGGAGAGGGCAAAGCGAGAAGGTGTGGCGGCCAAGATGACGGAGAAGTTCAAAGACATATTGGCAAAGAAGGTGAAGGCATACGTCAAGGAGGCATGCAAGGCCGAGAGGTTTAACATGTTGATGGCGGCGACCGAGAAGAAGCTCAAGCTCAAAGAGAAGAAGGCCATGCTCGAAGAGAAGAAGGCCGTATTTGAGGAGAAGGTGCGGAAGGTGAAGATCGCAGCCACTTCGGAGGACGTGAAGATGCTCACCTTGAAGATGAATGAATTAGATGAGGACACAAGGATGATCGTGCAAGCCGTCCATTCGAAGATACTGCAGCGGCAGAAGGATGAGTTAAGAGGGCATACAATCTACGCCTCTCCAAACATAAACACAATATCTTGAGTACCCGGAACCATGTTTAGTGCTGCAAAAGCGCAGTTGTAGCCCCCTAGAATCTTCGGCTCCTCGTTTTTATTCAATTATGAAATGACTCATTTTGATGGAGATTTGTAGCATCATTCAAGTAAATACAAATTGAGATCGTAGAAACATGAGCTTGTGATATAGCTACACCTAATTTTAGACCGATTAATGCGAGAACTATAAATAAGGGATCAAGATCTCCTATGAAATAGAAAATATTATTTAGAAATAGCATAGTATAAGCAAACCCACTTAAAATCTTTACTAAACTATAACCGGCCATCATATTAGCAAATAAATGTATTCCTAAGCTTAATGCACGAACACAACAGAGAAGGAGGCGGCGACCACCGAGACAGTGGAGGCTCGAATTGCCGGTCCGGCACGGAAGAAATTCAATATTTTGCACGGACTGCCGGACTGATATTTTTTTGTGATCGGGCATGTAAAAACTAAGCAGGTTTACCTCTTTTTTGGTTGTGATCGGGCGATGATGTGATCCGACGTTGCTGTGAGATCCAGCGCGCTTTCTGATCGGACAGAATTGAATTTTAAATTTACTTTACTAGCGGACAAGAATTTTAAATTTACTTTACTAGCGGATAGTTTTAGATGGTCGCTTCTCGTCCTGTCCGCGGACGGATGCTGTGATCGGACAGATTTGAATTTCAATTACTAGTGAATAGTAATGCGGATAATTTTAGATGACCGTCTTCCATCCCTGTCTGCTGACTGCATCTGCAGTGTCCGGTTTGTGGGTCGGAGATGCCTTGTTTTTCATCTCGGGATCGACACCTCCTAGTCCGGTAGATGATTATCTGAGTTGCCAACCGTGTAGTGAAGTTTGTCTTGGCTTCAATTTTTCCAACCTGACCTTTCTTATCTTCGTAGTCTAACGAGGAAGGAGAGTTTCCGAGTTTTAACGGCCTACATAGTGAGAGGTCGGTGATGTTACTTATTGATAGAAAATCGGTGTTACAACCTTCATACCAAAATGTAAGACCTTTTTTGCAAGTCGTTATTGATTTTGCATAGGGCATAAAATAGGTACATTTTGGAGGGAGCACTTTAAAACCCTGGAGGTTAAGATTCATTTATAGGGAAATTATCAAATTGGGATTCAAGCATTGGGCAAACTCTTGAGTTGATGGCTGCATACCACTTCAGTGTGATTTTCTTGTTCTGTAATCGTTTCCTTAAATTTGGAAGACAAACAAAGTGCAAACGAACGACAGAAAACAAACAAGCACACATCCATTGCTGGTCTGATTTGGCAAAATACATCGCCGCAGATCACAACGCAACCAAGTGAATTGCAAGACCAACGGACAACCGAACAATAAGACATGTCCAAGCCTAACAGGTTCAGTTAGAGTGCACAAAATAAGAGTGACATGTTCGGCCTATTTCAGCTTCTAACAGTAATGAGCTACCTACTTACCTAGAGAAACAACCTCATAGCACACAGGTAACTATCTAGTTACAACTAATTCCAGACCGGTTAATGCTAGGAACAGAAAATATTATTCAGAAATAGCACAGTCCAAGCAAACCCACTTAAAACATTTACTTAACTATGACCGGCCATCATATTAGCAAATAAACATATTCCTCAGCTTAATGCACAACGGATAAGGAGGCAGCGGCGACCGAGACGGTGGCGACGGCAGATTAAGCCTGGAGGCTTGAATTGTCGGACCACTAAACAAACAGAAAGAAAAACAAACCGAGCAAGCAGACAGATGGAAAGCAGCAAATTAGATGGTTCGACAGTAAAGGTACAGCAGCATCCTAACAGGATTCAAAGGTTCTGAGGCACCAAGTGCGGCAACCAGCTTAGGAACATAACATCCCAGGAGTCCAACAGGCCTCACAGGCCACTACTCCACTACTACATACTACTATTACTAGATAACCAAGCGCATCACCAAAAGTTGGAACGCGCAAGTGCGGCGGGCTGGCTCAGCAGAAGAACATGCTGCTGCGGACTTTCTCATGGAGGCGAGGCAGCTCCTGCACTGGGGTGCTGCCGGCAGAGGTGTGGCCACCGCCCTGGCTCGACGACGTCTCAGACATCTCATCAAACTTTATGAACTGCGCCACCTGAGCGGCCGCAAGATGTGCATAGCAGATTGGAGAAACTGCAAGGAAGCACAACAAGGTTGCAAAATCAGCACAGGATTCACAAAACTAACTACAGTTGAAAGCTTTGCAGATGCAAAAACAAACACAGAAATGCAAAACTCACCAACTGATATGGCTGTTGTGCTCCTTTGGTACACATACGAGAGCGAGTGCACAAGATCCTGCAGGTCATCCGCGGCAAAGTGTATCTCATCATGTAGGATATGGTAGTGCGTTGGCCTTGTAGTCCCCTGCAACACACAAATAAGATTAGCTATATCAAGTCTACACGTCAACAAACTGGAAATTGTCACAATGGTACAAGCAAAATTGTCACAATGGTACAAGCAACAACACTACGACTGAAAGCCAAGCCTAACCAAAACTGCAAGTCATTCAAGTAAGATTTGACATGCCCAGGATGCAAAAAGAGCTGGGTAAAGTAATGCATATGATCCAATACCAACCTTACACAAGTAAGATATTAAAAATGACCCACTGACCAGAGTTTTTCATCATACTGTACTGTACTTATTATATGCTAAATGCATCGACCACAAAGTGATATTCTCTTAAAAAATTTGAACACTCCAAAAAATATTCACAAACAATCATGGTAAATCAGTGATGGTTCCAACAAGGTGCAAAACTTGGGGTTCCAACAAGGTGCCATTAACAAAGGCGACAGGCGGGTCAGTATTAACTGATCAAGGGAACTACCAGTCGTATAAAACTTGCATTTTTTGTCTCTATTCAGTAGAAAATGGCATAAATCACAAACAACCAGCACTAGGGCAGACAATGAGAATACTGGATACAGATGGTTCAAAACTTTTAGCCTTTGTATGTACTAGTATGAAACAGCATATATCACAAACAGAACAGCACTAGGGCAAAACATTTAACAAGCAAATATGATGCACCAGAGAGAATACTTACGATCATTCCAGCATGAGCGCACATGTAGAAGTCATAATTCCTTGGATGGCAGACTGCATTATCTACAACAGTGCCTGTGGAATGGCCACATTCAAACGTTAGTATTATGGAACAATTTGACATAACTATGGGATAGAATACAGCAGACAAGCGGTGTATGTTACCAGGAGGGACATTGTCAGGAGATCCAGGCATGAAGAACTTGGTGTGGTGATTTTTCTGAGCAACAATCAGCGTGAACTTGGGGTTCCAATTTTCATCCAATAACTTGCAGGCCTGCACCAAATAGAATAAACACCAAGTCAGTTGTGCAATAGATGAATGAGATACTCATGTATAGTATAATATGAGCCCAACTAGAACCACATGAACAGTACCTCAATTATTTGATCCAATTCAATGTTCAGCACCTGATTAAACTGGCTCTCACTAACACCATCCCTGTAACGAAGAAGAGATCAACATTTCCTCGAGATAATCAGGCAACCATTCTATACAACTGAATGACCATGGTATGTCTCCAATACTGTTCACTGACATTTGCAAGTAGTTATTTAGGAAGGATGACAAACCTGAAGATGATGATCTGATCTGGTTTTCTTTTTCCAGAACTGGTGTAGAAGTCAATGAGACACTCCCTGAAACAGTTCGGAATAGCAACAGGAAAAGAAAACATCAAGAGAACCACCATAGTACATTTGTATGGACAACTGAATAAAAAACAAAAAATATCTTACCGAACAAGGCCATCATCATCAGTTCCTTGTGGCTTGAACAATGAATCTATCATTTCTAGCTTTGGTGACTGCGAGCGCACTGAAGCCCTATATTTCGAGACAAGAGGCCATTCCCGAGAACCAACAACCTATAATCAAAATGGAAACAAACAACACACATATTAGTTAATGGTTGTCAGAATTGTGCATACTAGTGTTATCTTAGATTTTGAAGTACTCTAATGCAGATAGAGGAAATTTAGTAGCATACTGCTGCAATGGATGGTATATCAGACTGTCCAGGGGATCCATGGGACACATCCATTCCCAAGATGAGAGTTGGGACCTTTGATACAAGAGGTATACTTGGGGACATTTCAATTTGTAGCAGTGAGTTCATTCCACCAAGCTGATTAGAAAAAGGATTAGTACAAAGAAGATGATAATGTAAGCACTGTTTCAATAAGAATTAGATGTGGGGGAGGCACAAACTTTTGCATTGATCTTCAGCAGAACATTTGTCAGATATTGGTCATTGACCCTTGTTGGGGCCACACATTGAGTGACAATCCCAAAGTCAGCAAGGCATTTTCGCTTCCATGGACCTATAAAAGAAAAATAACCGGATGATACAGATGATTGTCCTAAACTTATTGAAGGGACTTATTGAAGGGATACAATTAAGAATTTCTAGAACCAACCATAAACATCAGAATTCTTCCTCTCAGCAAGAATACACAAGAGAAACTTGGGAGCACCAGGAAGCTTAGACTTCACTTGCTCAAACATATCCTCAACCCTTTTTGGAGCAGGTGCACGTCTCATTGAACCATTCTCTTCAATTACAGTATGAGGTTTTTCTACTGTCTGCAAATTAAAAAAAAGTGAGGACAAAAACATTTCAGGAAATGTGTAGTTAGGTTAATGGAAAACCTACAATGCCCTTCATGTCCCCACACTTGATGAGGTCATTGACAAGGTTCATGGTGTTACACCTAGCCGAAAAGTTAACAACCGCCCATCTGTCCACCACGCAAGCTCTAGCAAGCCTCTGCAGATGCATAACTAGCAAAGTTATGGATGACAACATGCAGGATAAAAGAGTAGACACAGAATGCAGTCAAAACAAGCTGACCTTGTTGTTGAAATTCCAACGCCCATTCCTTGTGAAAATATCTTCACCATTTCCAGCTTTGAGCTACATTACAGGATTCAATAAAGATGCATCAGGATTTCACAAGCACAAACGATGACTAAAGGATTCAATAAAGATGCATAAGGATTTCACAAGCACAAACGATGACTAAATAAGATATGGAGCAGTTAGTTGTGACTGACCTTGGGGGCCTGCAGTACCCTACCAGCCACTTGTGTAAAGCCCTGAGCTATCGAAATTCCACATGCCTTCAGCATGGGTTCTGTATCATAGCTGCTGCGTTTCAGTACCTGCCAAATTGACATTGATGATACAGCTAATAACAAACCAACTAGGTACTGAGACGGAATAAACAAGCCACTCACATCAGACAAAACTGACATCCTCTCTTGAGGCTTCTGCCTGGACTTCTCAACAAGAGATGATCTTTGTAGGGTACTCAAAGATTTGGTATACCTTTGCAAAGGCACCAGCTGGCAGAGCTGGCAAACATAGAAAGATTCATCAGGGAATTGCACCAATAAGGCACAACCAAGAATATAAATTACAGGAATAGTCAAATCAAACCTCAATGGGAAAATATGTTGGCCGCCTAGGTTTCCCAACATTTATACAAGGGAAATCACCAGAGTACCTCAGCTCAATGCCACGGTTCTTCACAAAGTAATCATAAACAGATATTTCTATTGCTTCAGGGTCACCATTCCCACCATTCCTTTGCTTGAGGGAAAACCTAGATACGCATAAGAATCACCAAGCAGTTACATAAAAATAATGAAAACTGCATGAAACTATAAAAGCATCTAAATAGTGCTCTCAATAAAATCTACAATGCAAAGATGTCATGCAACAAGTCCAAACGATTAATTAAGCGCCATTTATACAACAAATGCCAATATGCTCACTTACATTTGTTCATAACAATTCCTCTCACTCAAACCAACAATCTTGTATTCTGTATTTGCTGGGCTTGTTTTTATCCTTAAATTCTTAAGTGCACGTTTGGCCTACCAAAACGAAAAAGGATTAGATATATACAGAGATACATACACATTAGATATATATGATCAACGGTTTTCATAAGCAAGTTAAGGAGAAATCTTACCTTAGCCCAATCAATTTTATTAGGGTGGTCAACCTTCTGGTTGGCCAGCAGAAAATCAACAACAGGGCCAGGTTTCACAATCATTGTTGTAGAAACATCTGCACAATTAAGCAGTAGCTGTAAATATGAACTGTCACCTAATTTAAAATGCTGTCACAAGATTATATACAGAATTGCGCTCATTGACAACACAGCATACCAATATTAAGAGAAAGCCCGCTCTGTGTGGCTCGAAAGCTTGAGTGGAAACCTCGGCAGCCCATCACACCCCCACCCAAGTCCACAAAGTTTGAAGGATTGTTGTGAAAAAATGACTGGCGGACTAACAGGCAGCCCCTGCAAACACAAAGAAATATACACAAGGAAATTAGACAAGATTTAGCATTGTATATCAACACTGAGAACAAAAATCAAGAACAGTAAATTAGCATTTAGAAGTACATAGAAACAAACATACTGTTTGGCAGAGTGTTGTCTTAATATGATATCAATAACCCGAATGGCTTCTTGTGTGTGCTCTGATTCCTGGCCTTTGAGTGCCATTGCAATAGCACTCATGGGGATTCTAGCTGCAAAGCTCAACTCCACCTTGAAGGTTTTAGTCTGATATGGCCTTTTCACTCTCTTCTTGTCTGGACTGTCGTTTCCAGGGCTGCCATTTGCAGGAGTCCTACAAGCAACAGAGTTATTTGAGCAACAGCAAGGCATAGTAACAACAAAAGACAACCTAAAAGCAAGAAAGTTACATGCAAGAAGACATAGTAACAGCAAAAGACAATACTGGACCAGGGCAGACAGTTAATTACTTTCCACTGGAAACGTCTTCAAGAACCACAACAAACTCATTGTTAATTTGTGGGAGGGCACCAATGGTAAAAAGACTCTTTTCACCATCATAGGCAAAGTCTTTATGGGCTAGCTCCGAAGCATAAGTCTGAGCAAGCTTATCAATGACTTTTCTACCAACACCTTTTCCATCAACAGGCCTGTCATCTTCATACTTCAGATTTACCTGCATCCAATTAAACAACGGAGGAATGACATTAGATGCTAGCACAAGGAATTCAACAACAATCAAAGTAAATGAGGATAGAGGCATACAACAAAGTAAACAAGGATAGAGGCATACATAGTAATGATGGAAGAACTCATCTGTCGTCTTCAACGAGACTTTGAAATGATTTGTCACAAGCTGTATAGGATTTCCCCTCTTGCCAAAACCAGGACGAGCGATCAGGGCCCTCTTAGGCTTTGAGATCTTCTTTGCTTCTTCAGGTTTGATAGGCGGCAGGGGTGGTGGTGGTGGCAAGTCATCAGCCGACTCAGCTTTTATCGGCTCTGCATTTGGCGGGAGTGGTGGTGGTGGTGGCAGGTCATCACCGTGTGACTCCATCTGACAGTACATCAGTTAATCAGCTTCCAACAGTACACAAGTACAAATTGTACAACTTAACAGTCAAGCAGAAGTTTTGCATAAAAACAAGTGAAACAAGTTATCTAACAGACCAACACAGATACAGTACACAGGTGGTACAAGTGGGAGTATGTAAGTTCTATGGCACAACTTAACAAATCAAGTATGAAGGGCACATAAAGAAACCATTTTTTAGTTAATCCAAGGAAACAGAGGTGACAAGTAGACCTAACAAGGCTGGTGAATCCACAATAGGCATATATATCAACAGACCAACATAAGAAAACAACAATGTTGACACTACAGACTCAAGAATGGTACCCAGATTATATTAACGAGCCAAATAATTAAGTCTTTTATGTTTATTGAAAGAAAATCTTAATTAGAACAAACAAGGAATATATATAGCAAAAAAACATCAATTCAAAATACAGAGGCACAAAAGGAAGCATCTCTCGCTTTCCTTCCATTCCATATAATATATAATTAGATGGAAGCTGGCCAATTATTTTAATTGTAATAATTTAAAGCAAATAAAAAATGGTAATACTTTTCTGACGGGATTAACTACACTCTTTCTTCTTGTTATAATGCAAGGAGATAAGGTCATTCCAGTGAGGGAATCGGTAAAAGATGCTCGTACAAAAGTACATGCTTATTCAGGATGGTAATGACCAAGCATGCAAATTGGACAACTACTATCACATCAGGTAGGGCAAAATAATAAAGAGGTACGTACGTCACAAACGTAACTAGGACTAACATCTCTCAGGCATCAGCGATATTAACATGGGAGAACTCATATAGCAGGGCCTACTCAGAGCACAAGGATTAAAACAGAAAAAACATGAAACAGAGTTTACTTACTTCGGCGAACCGACAATGGTCCCGAGGAGCCGAACCGCTGAACTGATCTGCTGCACACAAACAAGTTAAGTAAGCCATCTGACAGTGATAAAGTGTAGGAATACAGGAAAGATTGGCAGAAAGATACAAAAATTCCAGAGAGAAAGGCACAAGGCACAAAAAGAAGACATGTTTTCCCCTTGCCTCCATGGGAACAGAGATGCAGAATTCCAAACAAAAAGCCCCAATCAAACATATAAAGAAAGCATGTAAATACTCAGTAATGGTACCCAAGACTAGACCGAACCGAGGGAAACATTCAGACCCAGGAGAAACCTCTGAAAAACCCCAGAATTTCTTCCACTCAAAAGAAAACCCCCACAAGTTCTTTTTTAGAGAAAAAAGAAACTGTCCTCGGGCATAGCACATACAAGAAGCAAAACGAAAAACCCTACACTTTAACTGTCCTCAGGCATAGCACCCCAGAATTTATTTCACTGGAAAGAAAACCCCCAAAAGTTGGAATTTTTTTTGTTTTGAAAAAAAAATACGTCCTCTGACATACTCCACATAGAGATTACAAACAAAAAAAGGTGGAACATAAATACCAAGAGGAGATGAACAGATGAAGGGCCAAACGAGAACCCCGGAAGGGAGAACCGGTGGCACATATCATATTCTTGGACGAAAAATCAAAGAAAAAAAGAAAAGGGCGCAAAGCCCCAGAAAACACGCCAAGAACGCGGGCGAACGGAACCTAATCCCAAATCCAACGCCCTGAGGAACATGCACACAAATGCATGACCACCGCCGGGAAAAAAATATCCAAGGAAAAAGAGAAGAAGAAGCGCAACAGAGGAGGAGGGGAAAATAAACCCCCATCCAAGAAATCCGTCGAACGAAACAGGCGACCAAGAACGCGAGGGGAACGACGATCTAATCTACTACAGGACTAGAACCCTAGATTCGTCCATTACCGAGGGCGCAAGGGAGGAAGCCTTGCCGTTGGCCTCCGCGAGAGAGGGCTTGGCTTTCTTTTCCGTTCCCCTTCTCGTCTCTCCCCCTCCCCTCTCCTCGAACAACACTCCCCTAGCCCCCCGGCACCGGCCCCCTCTTCTTGTAGCAGCGGAGGGAAGGGCAGGAAGGTAAAAACGGACGGAGGCTCGCCATCTATGCGTCGCACGCATCGCGGCCGTCCGTCGGACGGGAGCGTCGATCTGAGCCGGACGCGTGGGGCCAGGGAAGCTCGGCGGGCTGCGTTGGCGTCCCGTGCTGCCCCACCCACTTCCCCGGGTGCGGGGTTTTCGATCGACAGACGCCGTCACGGGTTCCTCACTGACGCCACGGGCCCGAGGCCCGTTGGCCCGGAAGGTCATTGTGTTGGGTGGGGTTTTACGTGTGGGGCCGTTTTCCCCACGGCCGCGAAGCCTCTCCCAGATATATCCACGCCCACCACTACTCCCCTTCCGCTCCCCGGGTTAAAGGAGGCTGCGGCCAGCCTTGCGAGGGGGCCCGTGACCTGCGCCCGGTCCATGCACCGGTGCGTAGCGGAGCGCTCGATGCAATGAGACGTTTGGCGCCGATGCACCGTGGGCCGGGTGCGTTCAACGCGCGTACGAGTACAAGCAAGCGTCGTCCTGGGTTGCAGTACGTAGTTGCAGTGGCGCGCCGTGCTGGCCGGGTGATTTTGGGCAATGCCTTTGAGCCGCATCAATAAAGGGCGGTTGGTAAATTGCCATCTCCATTGCTGCCACCTGCCCACAGTACTCCCTCCCCTCCTGCTGCTGCTAGTACTACTACGCGACAGCTCGCATCGCATCCCTTCTTCTCTCCCTACGAATGGGCCCCGCGCTCCCGCACGTGAGTGGTAGAGTAGAAGCCAGCCTCCGGAAAAAGGACGTTTCAAATCGGAGGTGATTATTGCCGCGACTAGTGGAGCATCTCGGGTCATAAAACTAGGATCATCCGTTTATACGTTACAACGTGGCTTCAGTGAAACGATTCAAATTTCAAAATATATATATATATATATACTCCCTCCGTCCGAAAAATTTGTCCCAGGCTTGTCCCTTAGTGCTAAATACATCCATTTGAGGGACAAATTTTTTCGAACGGAGGGAGTACTACAAATAATTTTTTTCTAGATATATTATCGCAATTCTAACAAATAATCTCAGGATGGGCTTTAAAATGTTAGACCGCCAGCGTTAAGTATGTGGTATATTGCGTTTTGCGTTTTAGGAGGAGGGGTTGCCATGGCATCCATAGAACCCCGCTAGGTCAATCCCTGCAGCGGAGATTTGATCTGATCTCTTTTTTACTTGTCTGGGGATTCAATTCATTTTGAGGAAATGGAGAGGATTTGTAAAGTAATTACGTCAAGGTTTGGTGGGTGATAAATGGATTTGAATGTGACAGCTCAAAATGCTCTCACGTACGGGAACAACTAGGAATCAGACTACTGATATCCTGCGTTTATCAGACTAGTAACCAGCCGTACGATTGGTTTAATTGGATACGTCCGATTCACCCACTAATTAAAACAAATCTGGGAGTTATTTTGCGTGTGTAATTGGATGCTTCCATAAATAACGGGCCGCTAGTTACATGGGATTAACTGCTTCCAAACGTGGGCCTTCCTGATTGCTAGCTTCCATATAGCTGCTTCTCATGATTTTCATTTGCATCCCGTGATTGACTGCACCCCAAAATCACGTGAACATCAAATTATGGTTCAACTTATTCCCCATTCGTATTTCTCTTATTTTTAGGGAAGTATCATGAACAAAGAATTTGCTTCAACTGCGATTAGAGTTTGCTTCCAATGCGAATGAATTTTTTTCTCCATGTAATATACCCCATGTGAGCCATAATATTTGCTTCCATCTAGAGAAACTTATGTTTCTAACCGTACAAAATTGCTTCTACCCTCAAATTTTTTTATCTCGATATCACTTTATCTATTCAAATATCAGTACAAATATTCGGTCAATCCTTGAATTTGCTTGCACTACAACTAAAATTTATGTGCTTCATCCACTCATATAACTTGTGTTCGACTACAAATACATTTGCTTCCTTCATGTTGCTTCTGACTACCAATACATGTTGCTTCATTCAAGTCTGTGCTTTCTATATCCTATGACATTGCTTCTGTGTACTAAGCGGTATGTTCCCTCACACATGCTTTACATAGAACAATGGCTCGTAAGCACTCAATTCCGTTCTTTCCGCGTCATGGAGAGGAAGACGCGTTAAGGTCACCGCATTGTATAATTTTGTTTCCATTGACTAGAGAATTTGCTTCTGCGACATCTGAAAGATAGCACAATAACAATTTTGAAGCAACAAGAAAGAAGAATGGAAGCATACAGTTACATACACTAGCAAGTGGTATGTTAATCATTCCTAATTTTATTAAGCATGAAAGCGTAGGTTACAAGCAGAGATTGAGAGAGCACCCAAGGAGAGATATGGGATGAAAATTGAACATGCAAGCATGACACACTGTGGCATCAACCGTTGAATATATGCACTACTACTAGAATGAAAAGACTAATTGCACAACCTGAAGTGGCCATTGCAAGAACAGAAGTTACAGTGATAACCTGGATCCTTTATTTTAAAAATAAGAAGTATACAAAGCATGCTTGTTTAAAAATAAAATAATTATCCACATGCTCAGAAGCATTTGTACACGTAGGAAACATGGCAAAAGATTGAAGTTCCATCTATATATCAGATATATGGAAGAAACTTTTGTAATCACCTAGGAAGCATTTGTACTTAAGAATCACCTTAGGAAGCATGGATGCTAATTATATCTACACCTAGGAAGCATGGCAGGAGATTGAAGTCGATCTATACATACATATATACGATGAACGGATGAAGAAGCATCAGTACATGAGAAGCACATAGGAATTAGGAAGCATGAAAAATATGATATCTCAACATGTCTCACCTTAATTGGAAGCATAGAACATTGGAAACGGAAACAAACCAAGATTGCGGCCAACATGGGCCGTTTGTTTTGTGTCACCAATATGGAAAATTGACCTATGGAAGCAAATTCTCTAGCTTGAAGAAGCATATATGTAGTGCAAAGTACCATGGATAAGTAGCATGAGAAAGAGTGCTCTAGGAACATAACTAGTGTTGCTTGGAACTATTGAAATTTAAAACCAGAGTAAACATATTGTCGCCTAGATGGGGAATTGGGGATGCATGTTTGTGTGATATACATACCAAATTCTCAACAGTTGGTTGATGATTTAGTGATCTAATGCACAATGACAGTAGAAATTCTCACCCAACAGAGAATGAAAACCAAGATCTGAACATATATTTATTGTTTTTTAAGCGGGAAGATATGAACAAAGATATCAAATAACACTCCAGCAGCTGGTTATTCCACAGGCGGGTGGTACTCCAGCAGCCGATTCGGATGATGGATAACCTGGCGAAGCACGGACCGCAGATGATGATGGATTCTCGACCCCCTAGTGCCAGGATGGCCCACCTGCCATGTCGCCGAGGGGTCGTATCGGCCAGGAGGATGATGTGGTGGTGACGAGCATAGGGGCGGAACTGGCCGGTGAGGTGGTCGTGCTGCTCGACGACGAGGAAAGAAGAAGGCAGGTGCGGGCGAGGCAGGGTGAGAAGGGGATGTCGGCGACGCGAGCTCCGCTGGTGCGTGCGTGGCGGTGGAAGAGCTCGGGGCGATCCGTGCGATCGACGGCGATTAGAATCGAGAGGAATTAGGGAGCGAGGTTATGGCAGGGGTTGCGGGTGATTAATTAATAATCAATGGGATTACTTGTAACACCCATGTGTAATAGCCATTATGATCAACTGCTAATAATGTCAAGTCATATCATTTGCTGTGCCTAAACATAGTGGTTATCCAAAGCAAATCAACTCCAAACTGAAAATCAACTCAAATTCAAAAGTGCAAAATAAATTTGCTCAAACACCTTTGGAAAAATGTTCACTAATTAGCAAATATTCCAGAAGCATTCATAAAAATATCATCAGTAGCATTTGGATTAATTAAATGACTCAAACAATTTGAAACAACATCAAAACAGCATTATTAAATCCATTTAAAATCATTTCAAATTCAAATGAAATCCAAATCTGTCCAAACAAGTTTTCGGTGATAGTTTATCGCATATTGACCAAAACCCTCAGTCCAATCAAGGGCCACAACTCTGATGATGAAGAAATTGTTGGCATTATGAAGAATCTGTTGTTCAATATCATTCATGGTATTCCTATCAACTACCACGATTTCTTCATGAGGATTTTGGCCAATGCTGCTCTGTCACCTTTTGAGTTGAAGCCTTATGCTCCCTGGATCATGAAGTTCATCAGATCAAGGTCTTCAATTCATTATAAGGCTGATTTTCAAAATCATCTCAGCTATTTGCCCCCTATTGAAGTCCTCAAACGGACTATTTCCTCAACTGACGAGAAGGGAAAGGCTACTGTTATTGATGAAGGTACTCGTCCATTGGATGGACAGTTTCGCAAAGCTACTTCCTATTCCACCAATGATGACTCTGCAACTCAAGATTCTGCCGCCAAAGCTTCAGAACATCATCCTCAAGCCACAGCTCCGCGTGTGATGACTGATCGTGAACTTCTCCTTAGTCTTCATCAGAAAGTTGATCGAAATCACAAGTGGGTCAAGCGTCAGTTTGGTGCAATTCTTCAGAACATGACGGTCACTGGACGACCCCAACAATGCTGGCGCTCCTCCATCGACATCATGATGATATTCTTCAGGGGCGTTAGTCCTCATTTTTCGTCCCTTTTTGTCATTTGATGACAAAGGGGGAGAAATTTGAGTTAGTCTTCAAGCGGGTCTTATATATGGGCTATATTTCTGTTAAGTTTCAACTCTTGCTCTTCTGAGGTGTTTGCTCTGATGAGTTGTAAACTTAAGTCCTATGGTGGTCTGATACTTTTGAACTGCTTTCTGCATGCTGAATTTCGTCAGACACCATATTTCATCATGCATTTCAAATTCTTCATATCATATGATAAATGCGTGTATGAAATTCAAGATATAGGAGGAGATCTCCATGATATTACTCAACAATGTGCATTTGCTATTTCAAAGCAAATTCCTCAAATATGCACATCTTCAGGGGGAGTTCTTCTATATCTTGCAGTCAAATTCCTCAATATCAGTATTTACACTTCATATGTTTATCCCCGTTGAAAACTTAACCTATATTGTCATCAATCACCAAAAAGTGGGAGATTGTAAGTGCATCTAGTGCCCCTTAGTGATTTTGGTGTATTGAAGACTTATAGGTTAAGGGACTAATGCGTTTGTGAGTGTACACAGGTCTATAAGTCTATGAGGAGTTTGTTATTTACGATGAATGTCGACCCCTAAAAATGAATGTCTTCAACTGAAGACTTTGGTTTTCTTGAAGACTTTGAAAGTGAAGAAATTGGTGTGACCCTGAAGACTTGATATTCATGCGAGGATTATGAAGCGTGAAGACTTTTGTTTTCGTAGTTTCTTTTTCTTCTTCTTGAGTCATAGGAAACACCGTACTGTTAAAGGGGGTCGAGGTAAAACTAAGGAAAAGTTTCCAAGTGATGCTCAACTCAAAATCCTACACCTACCCAATCCTTTCGAGTGAAGCCATTGGAAATCTCATTCAGTTTAGTCAAGTTCTTCAGTGACAGAGACGAAGTTCTTCTGTTCTCTGAGGAATTTGTTCTGACTGAGGAGTTAGGAATTCGCCAGTGCGGATTGCCTACAAGTGAGGAACATGATAGCCCTGAGGAATTTGATACTCAAATATCCGACCGTTGCTGTGCTGCGCGCCAGCTGTCCAAATATGCTACCCACCTAACGGTCATATCATTGAAGGGCATTTATGTCTTATCATGTCGGGCTGCTCCCTAGGCTATAAATAGCCGCCCCCTTCAACCACTAGCTGGTTGGCTGCTCCGAGAGATAGATTGACACTTGTCATTTAGAGCATCCCATCCTCCGAGGACTTTGAGCGAAAATCATCAAGTGAGGAAAACCCCAAAAACCCAAACACCTACAAACCCAAAGTGATTGAGCATCACTGAAGAGATTGTTCCTGTGTGGAACCGACGCTTGTTACCTTTGAGTACTGTGCATCCTCCAGACGGTTAGGCGTCATGGTCTAGAGCATCCAAGAGGAAATTGTGGATTGCCGAGTGACCGAGTATGTGAAGGTTTGGAAGTCACCTGAAGACTTACCACGAGTGTTTGGGCGAGGTCTGTGTGACCTTAGCTCAAGGAGAATACGGTGAGGACTGTGTGTCCTCAGGTTTAAATACCTAGCCGCTCTAACCAGACGTACAACTGTCACAGCAGTTGGAACTGGTCTACCAAATCACTGTCTTCTCCGAGCTACTGGTTCTATTTCCTCAACCCTTTCATTTTCTCGCATACTTGCTATGTATTTGATCATTACTGTTTGAAGACTTTGACTGAAGACTTTCTCAATTTCCTCAGTTCAATTTCTTCAGTCAGTTTGTCTTCAGCCTGCTTATCCTGTGTTTACGCTACTTGTACTCTGCGCTTGTTGTCATTTCATCATGATGACTGTGCTACTGCTCTGTTATGTTTGCATCTGAGTACTTATTCCGCTGCTAAGTAGTTCGTCCCTTAGGAATTTCCTCACCTTGAAATTCCTCAGTGACGAATTTGTAAAAATCGCCTATTCACCCCCCCCTCTAATCGATATAACGCACTTTCAGTAGCTTTAGTGGCCGTCGAGCCCGAGAACTCCCTGCCGCCGGCCATGTCACCACCGTGGCTACGGCCGCGCAAGATCGCGTTCGAGCTCACCGCTGCACTCACCGTACTCCCGCGAGTCGAACACGACCATCCACGGCTCCTACCGTGCACCGCATCGCCCAAACTGCTGTTGGCCGAACTCCGGTCGCCGCTACGCTAGTCACCACCGTCGTTCTAGGCCTCCTCCGCCGCTGCCGCCGCCCTAGATGGATGCGGTTCGGTGTGCCCGTTCGAACGAGCCCGAGCGCGCGCATAATGGTCCACTTATGAGCGAATCCGAGCCACTCCGGCGATCTTCCGCCGCGGATTCGGTCGCCGGCGCAGTTCCGGCGCTGGCCGCCGACGTGGCTCGGTGGGGTCCAGCTCTGGGTCGCTGACCGTGGGCCCCGCGGGCCCCTTTGACCCCGTTGACCTGGGTCAACGCCGACGTGGCCACCATGTGACTATGATAGGCGGGCCCCACCGTAATTAGTTAATTTAAAATGTTTTAAAAATTAAAAGTTAATTAGTTACACTAATTGTCTCACTGACAGATGGGGCCCACTCCCTAATTAACCCTGCTAATTAGATTAATCCACTGTTAGGCTAAACAGAGACTGGCATGTGAGTCCCACTGGACCCACATGTCAGGTTTGACCAGGTCAGCGTCACTGTTGACCTGCTGATGTCAGCAACACGTCATGCTGACATCATAATTCAATTCTGTTAATAAAAATAATTCCAGAAAATCATTTAAACTTCGAAAATTAATAACTTTTAAACCGTAGCTCAGATCGAAAAAGTTAAAACACGAAAGTTGCTCAGAACGACGAGACGAGTCTGATCGTGCCATCTGTTTCCCTGTCGAAACCTCCTACGTAGGAGAACTCGTAACTCCGAGCTCGATTTCGGTAGATGAATAGTGCACACACACCGGTTAATAAATCCCAGATTAATTCTAAAAATAACTAAAATGACTTAGAGGCATATTTAGGCAACCCTGTACTGCATCATAGCATCGCACGCACTGTGTTGCATCTGTTTGCATTATATTTACTTGTTTCTTCCCCCTCTTCTCTTTCGATAGACCCCGACGTTGCCGTAGCTCCTGAGGCAGACGCCGCTCCGGAGTACGACTACGTCCCCGACGATCAGGCCCTTGCCGTCGAGCAGACAGGCAAGCACCCCCATTTTGAGCATTCCGATATCGCCCACTCTCTTCTCTCTTATGCTTGCATTAGAAGTTACTGTTGCTACTGTTATCCTATATCTGCTGCATAGCCTGTTTTATTGTAGTCTACTTTTGATACCTGCCTGTTCTCCTAAACTGTTTAGTATAGGATGGGTAGAGCCTTATCAGAGACCCACTTGTCCCGACTGCCCCGCTGGATAATCAGAAGACCCGAGCAACGAGATCGAAGATCAGACCCGGGCACCGCACGTCACTTCCCCTATGTTGCTCGGCACTACTGGGTTACTATCGAGTGCCGAGGGTGATACCTCGACAGCACTTTAGATGATAACCTTGTAGGTTAGTTACTCGGTCGTGGTAAGCGAGGGTGATTCCTCCTACACCACCCCCGATACCGACGCCGTCGTGCAACATCTCAAGTGTGGACCTCGAGGGTGATTCCTCCTTCGTTCACCTTGATGATAACATCGCACGGAAATTCCATCGAGGGTGATTCCTCAGGGTTCCCTTCGGTGTCAGACACACAGCTACTTTGGATACTATGACTTGACTTTGATCTATGATACTAAAGACGGGTCGGCCCTGAGGGGTACCCGCGCGAGCATGAATGCGAAGTGATGTGTAGTCGGGTTGACCTGAGAGATGCCCGCGAGGTAACTACGAGGCGTGGCCGGGCATTCTTAGCCCTTGCCGCAAGTCCTCGAGACGGGGCGACGGGGTCACATCGATCGTGAGTCTCTGCTCGTTACCGCGCGCTCCTAATCCACTAACGGTTTGGATATTTGATCCGAGGGGCCTCTGGCCTGATAGCACTAACCATCACGTGGGCATAGTATGGGCGTTCTTCGTCGTATACATCAGCCGAAGCTCTATCGACGTCAGCGAGGAGCGGCCCGTTTTGGATTGGACTGGGAACGCAACTGCGCTTGTATAAGGGGTTGCTAGGTCTGCTTCCGAAACGTCCTCGCAACATGCAGGGTTCCCAGGGCGAAGGCCCAAGACCCCTGGGGGCATAGGTTAGTCCGGCGTGCTGACCTCTCTTTAGAGCCCAAGTCGGGTTGCGGCGTGTTGCTTAGCCGAGGCCGGGCATGACTCAGAAAAGTGTGTCCGGCCGGAGTTAAGCGAGCGTGGTGGGTAAGTTGGTGCACCCCTGCAGGGAAGAAACTTCTATCGATAGCCTGTCCTACGGTAACGGACACTCGGAGTTGTATCCCGATCGGTACAACTAGAACATGACTTGAGATGAGAACTGGATAGTACGGCTCTGGGATTGCTTTCTCGTAGGGAGTCGAGGAAGAATCTCTGGCCGAGGTTGATGACATTACTGCTATATTTTACATTATGTTATTCTGCTCTCTTCTAATGCTGCAAGACTGATGAAGATGCTGAAGATGCTAGTCTTCGATAGGACTAGGCTTTTCCCCTCTACTCTGGTATTTCTGCAGCCCAGTCCACATATACAGCCCCCTTTGAAAATGTTGCATATGTAGTGTAGATCCTTGCTTGCTGAGTACTTCGGATGAGTACTCACGTTTGCTTTATTTTCCTTTTTCCCCCTTTATTCCTTTGTCGCATCCAGACGACGGAGCCCCGGAGCCAGTTGTCCCCACCGACGACCACTACTACTACCAGCCCGGAGAGTACTACTACTACGAGGAGCCGACCGACGACCAGGAGTAGGATTCGGAGGGTCCAGGGCAGGAGGCCCACGCCTTTCGATCGTAGAGTTTTTTTTTTTGCTCCGCCTCTGTGAAGGCTTATCTTTATCTCTGTAATATATCTGTACTCGGATATCTGATGCTTCCGCTGACGCTTGTATGCCTTCGAGCTATGTATTCGAGCCCTCGAGGCCCTGGCTTGTAATATAAAGCTTGTATGAATTTATTTATGTTTTAGAATTGTGTTGTGATATCTTCAAGTGAGTCCTTAGGCTTGATCGTGTGCATTTGCGTGTATGATTAGTGCATGATTAAGCCGGGGTCGCCATATTATTTTTTACATAATAACAACAATACGTGGCCGTCAGATTCTAATTGAATCAACGGCATTGGACTGGTCCGACGCTGGCCTTTCATCAGACTATAGATAGGAAGTATTTCCCCTCACGTTAACCCTTTGTTGGAAGAGCTTTAATGTCAATACTACTATCCTTTTTTAAATTACTTATGGTTTTGCTCCTGCTTCTATTGTATACTATTTATGTTACTTTTATTTACTTCCTAAGATGCATGTAATGAAATTTGGCCGATGGATCGTAGCAAAGAAACTTGGCCAATGGATTTATTCAATTTGGATAAAAGTGGAGACATTTGTAATGTTTTATGTGGAGGTTTGGTGCGTGATAAATTGAGATTTTTAGTGTGACTATGACAATTGCGTTGCATGCACACCTTTTTGAGGGGAAAATGATGTGGTTTAATTACTGCTTTCCTAGCAAAACTACTTATTATTTTATTCTTGCTATTCTTTTTAAATACATATGTTTTTATTTGTTTACGTACATTTCGTTGGCGCGGCAAATCATTTTGGACAAATTAAGAGGGTATGTAAAGTGCGTGAAAGTTTAATGAGGGGTAAATCGGGGTCTCAACTGGGATGACAATGCACCATGCACTGACGAGAATTCTTTCCCACACGATTTTTAACGTGGTTATATTACGGCTATCTTGATGAATTTATTTCTGGTTCAATTTCATGTTTTCGGTGTTTGGCATTTACTAGATCTTTGATGGCGCGCGTTGCTGCGCCCGTCTCTTTTGATGGTTAAATTATATGTTAATTCATAAATATTAAGACACCAAATATGGATGTTAAGATGGATTTATGTTCACAAGATTCCCATTTGATCATATGATAGAATAATAATTTCCACAAAAACAATCATGCAGGAGAAGCCTGCATAGTTTAATTATTTCCAACATGAGTTAGTAACAAAGATAATAACTGAGAAAGTTCAAATGGTAGCAGTAAAAAATAGATCCAAATGGTTTAATTTACTTGCAATTAACATTGTCGCCTAGTGGACAATCAGACTATATATACCAGAACAAAGCCTAAATCAAACTAATGACAAATAATAGAACAATACCTCAATAATGATCAAACATTACACTGAGATTTCAAACACTGTTCATACTTTGTCCTTCCATGCTAGAGTCAATGAATGCAAGAAGGAAAATAAAATCTAAGTCAATTTGTACCATTTTTTATTGTTCGTTTTGACAACAAAGAGCACCTTTTAGGGTTATGAGATGCTCAATCGTGCCCTATCAAAGCAAAACATTGAAGTGATAGTGACATCAAGATGCAATCCCAACTGCTAGGGAATCTTAATCACGGTATTATTAATCAGCAGGTGTAGCTAGTACGTTTACATGGCACCGTTATTGGTAAGGAAAATAATAATAATTCTTATGATGCTATTAGCTGGTTGTTAGGAATTCCTTTCTGAACAATCCCAAAATTAAACTGGAAAATCATGTCATCGAAGTGCCATCATACTCATAAATAAGATGACAAGTACAAAGGATGTTCCTTTTATGAAATTGCTCCACCTAAAGACTTGGAGATAATCTCTCGTAGGCCGCTTTCTCTTCACTAAACACATATTGGTGCTAAAAACATATGGATAAATGGCAAATCTGTATTAATTAAGTAAATAACTCAACTCATGGACATTCAAATTTTTAAGCCCAATCACAACCATTAATTTATGTAAAGCGAGCGTACCGTCAGCTAAAACAATAATATTATAATTTATTTATCTTCAAATAGCATATATACATGCTCGACGCTTACTTACAGTAGGTATAATATTAATAATGTTCATGCATTGTTAGTTTGTTACAATAACAGATCATTACACGTTGCTTTCGTAGTTGTCCTAATTCTTTTATGGCGCTGAGGTGCTCAACTTCAGAAGTTACCTCCTGCTTCCTTTGCTAAAATGGCTAGTTCGTTTCGCCGATATAAAAAAGAACTCCATTCACATATTCAACATATAATCGGCGCAAGACAGATCATATAGAGAAGAAAATATTAATTAGCACTTGTTCTAGGCGACAATTGAGCTGCCTGCTATTAATTAGCACAACTATCTAGTGCTTGTCTCAAATAAAAACTATCTAGTGCTCTATGTGCATTGACAATGACAATTCATATTATTTTGTTGGTAACAATGGAAAATAGCAAGCAATGTGCACACAGAAGAGTCATTCGGTTTCCAATAATTCAGGAGAGCATGAATGCATGAGTTTTGTTGCAGTTTCCCACAGTTATGAACAAGAAAAGGAAGGAAACCTTCACAAGTTAAGGATATGATTTAGGCAAGCTTCCATAAGGAATTGTCAACATAGCAGCAAAACAACCCTAACTCACAAATTGTGTTGAATAACGTTATCATACGTACATAGATGAATTCTTAGTCCAAGATCCATAATTGCATCTGTTAGCTTACTAACTGATGTTTAGTTGCAAAAACAAAAGCACCATATGGGTATTATAATGACTCTTCAAATGTTGGCAAAAATTCACGAGAGTGCTCTTTTACAATGCATAATTATTAGTTATACTGAACAATTATAGTTTCACCATCCCTTACATTTAACATCACGTACGACCAAAACAAGCTGTGTGCACAATTCTAGCAGAGATAAAAATGCAGATATTCAATTTGCTATGGAAATTCACAATTGATGCAGCCGGTGGAACATACCTCTTAGCAAAGTAAGTCTCAGGTATCGCTATTCTCGTAGAGATGGCATCAAAACACACATTGTTATATTTTTCATCGCTTCACCACGCCTTGCAAAAATAACTCATTTGTTTGATGCAGTAAAATGCAGCATCATTGTTCCATGGTGGAGAAGTAGCTTCTTAGAAAAGGAGAGATCGACTTGTTTCCCTCCTTGCTCAGTAACTTCTACAATACATTTTCACTAGTGGTTGGGGCACCACCCTGTGGCGCCGCCTGAGAGGAAGTTGGGGCGGTGCCAGGTGGGAGGCGCCCTTTCACTTACCTATTTGTACTATGTAGTGTTATTGCATTAGACCCAAAGTACAATATTATGAAAGTTGATGACTGGAACAATAAGACAGAGCTATACAACACATTCAGTGAATAGATCAGCCTTAAGAGGAAAAACGGTGACATCATAATAGCAGAAGTTCCAAGTAATAGAGATGAACTGAGTTATTCATTGATTAGGTAGCAAATATTTTGATAACTCTGTACACAAAATTCTTACCAACCTACTACCAATTAGAAAACCAAACATTAAAACCTCCAATTTTAGTACCTGATCTTCACAACTTTGCCAACATTAAAATCTCCAATTTTAAAATCTGAAAGCTCACCTTCAAAATTGAGTATTTGATCATCACAACTTTGCCAGCAACCTCGCCATTTCCAACCCCTCCGCAGGTACCACAACTCATTTCCATCCAGTTTCCTCCTTTATGATATTTTTCTTCAATTGAGCTTTAGAAACATGTATTTAAGTGGCTACTGTTTGCTCCAGAAAATTGATCTTCTGGGTCATGATGGGTCAGAAACATGTACTCCTGTTGTTTGAATGATTTGTCAGCAGGAAGCGAAGATTTGCGCTCAAGATAATGGACTCTTCTTCATGGAACGTCTGCTGCAACATCAATCAATGTGAAGGATGCATTTTATGAGATTGGTGGGTGTATAATATCTTCTTTTTATTATGGGATGATCATTTCTAATTCTCCATTTGTTTGACATACAATAGAAAATGTATATTCCCTGGTTCTCCTAGTTTGTACGCACTGATCTGTTGGCACATTCGATTTCAGCGAGAAGATCAAGTTAACATAACGAAAATCAACTATTCATGCGGAGACAAATATGGAATAAGTTTGAACACGAAGTTAGAGTATGCAGTTGCAAACATCTTTTGAAGACCACTTGGGTTCAGTAGGAGATTCTACTATCGTTGGGTCTCCACCAGCAATGCAAATACGTTTTTCCACCTCTCTGCACAGATAACCATCGTAATAAAAATGAAAACCTTAGAAGAAGATTAGGAACCATTCATGCGTAACTGAATCAACATACAACTGAATCATTCATCTTTTGCTTCTCAGAATACAGGATTGAATACAATAACCCACAAATAAGGTTTAAATGAAACCTAAAATGGCAAGCATTTCCCGTGAACTGGCTATAGGTTTAGAGTGATCTCAAATGTGCAGTCGCACCGTGGTCATTAAAAAATACACTGATAAATGTTCCATCAACATCCTTGAGTATATTGCAAAAAAAAAAGGATGGAAGCACATCCTTCCGTGTAACAGCAGCTGGTAAAGTAAATGTCCTTTTTTCACCGAAAAAAGTGCTATAGACAAGCATGCAAATAATTTGAAAAAACAAAGCATGCAAATATAAGAGATTACCCTTTGCTGGAAAAATATCCAACCCATAGTTATGCTTTATCGCATGACATGTTTGGGTCACTCCATTCAATCCATGCCATGCGTTTTTCAGTTCGATCAATGAGTGGAAAGGCATAGAAGTCCTTCCCACTGAGCAGCACAATTGGTTCTAAGGTAAACATTGAGAACATTATTTATATAATCCTCAAGGAGATCTTAAGCCCAAATTAATGCAATAAGGTGTATATTCGTCGGTTCTTCTTACCGTTAACATCTTCAACACTTGTGCTCACAACAGCAACTGTTGTGATGGGATTTGAGCTACTCTTGCGGTGATCTGTGGTCAAACTGGATTCATTTTTCTTCTTAAAAGAATGTAGAGAGCACCATTGACATGCTATATATGGAGTACTAATCACCTTCCGTTACAGTGACGTAACGACTCAAGTGAGGATCAAAGGCACCGTCCGCATAGACGGACAACTGATCCACCATAATCCGGTGTCAGAGGTAGTGGCGGGTTATCTGAAACCAAAAAAAGGAGCCGTTTTGGAGCACAATTACAGGATATATTTATTTATTTATTTAAAAAAAGGAGAAGCGGTGTACAGTGGCACCCCTCTGATCAATCACAATATAGGCTAAAAAGATGCAGAACCACTTTTTTGCTAGTCAAATTGAAGTTACAGTTCAATCAATTATAATACAGCTATTTTAGTTCATGTTTCTTGCTCTGTATATCCGACAAATATGGAGTCCCCAACATGACGCGCATGTAGTCAGCAACAGGACAAAAATAGTTTGAAACTGATATGAAGGAACACTTATCTGAAGAAATGCAGAAGTCAAGTCATGCTACTGCAAAAAAATGTGTGGAGTGCCAATGTGGTATGAAGAAGCAATGCACCTGTTCCTCCATCTCCATGAACAGACTCATAGCACTGAAAAAGCAAGCAATCATCAATAGCTAAACGTAAGCTTCCTCCGCACCTCCGATGGTTTGCTTGTGCAGGCGTTGGTCGCTGTAATTGGAGAACACGACGACACCCCCCTGCACGGCGAACGCGCCACCGCCGTACTCCTGTGCCAGGGACCGCACGGCGAACTCCTGCGGCGTCACATCCGAACCTTTGCCGTCTGGGCCCGCCCCTTCCTTCACGAGAACCGCACGTCTGAAGAAGAGGCAAGTCAAAAGCAAGCAATCATCAGTGTCACGCGCTGGAACGATGGGTTCGAAGGTTTAGGGGCAAGCGAGATGGAGTGAGCGGGTTGTATTTCTCGTACCCTCCTTCCTCGGGGCGCGTCTCAACCAGAGGAGCCGGCCGTCGCCGGCGACGCCCACGACCCATACGGCGCGGTTGCCTTCTGGACGCCCTTGCCATGCGGGCGAATCCCGGCCGTCCGATCGCGGCTGGGCGTGAGCTGGATTCGGCATGCACAACTGCACGCTTCGTGCCGAAAGCCGCCGACACCCTCTTCCATCCTCGCCACACAGCTTCAGCTCCCAACCGTCGGCGCCGCCATCCTTCCGACGCAGCTGCAGCTCCATTGCCCATCGACCTCGACCTCCGCCTCCTGAATCTCCGAGAAGCAGCAGGAGAGCGGGCGCGGGGAGGCTATGGCGTCGCGGGTCGATGACGAGGGCTCAAGGAAGGAGGGGGTGAGCACGAGAGGAGGGAGAGGCGGCGGCGGATGGGGAACTGGTCGAAGAGGAAAGAGGGAAGGGGAGCTTGCGTGCGTCGGCAGAGTTGAGGCGTGGGGATTGAGGCAACTTTCCTGCTCTCCTTTTCTTTCTTCCGAACGAAGTAAACGAGGAGGGCATGGGCCAGCGAGCGATGGAGACATGGCCAGCCAATCACAATTATTCACCGCACAGTGCTTCTTGCCGACGTGGACGACGCGAGAGCGGGCCCTTTGCGCGACTGTTAATGGGTTGTATTATCTCACTCTTTGTAACAGTATCACCCTGTAAGGTAATACTTATAATATCAGGAGATATAGTTCATAAAGAATATAAAAAAGACAGGACATGGTAAACAAGAAAAAGTTCATGCAGGACATTCCGTAGTTTGATGCCAAATAATAATTCCCTTGGATTTGTTTTCAACAATACATTCAGCAGAAAGTTGTCAAGTCACATTATATTAGCTTTGACTAACAGGGATAAAAATTATTCAGTAACCACTGTCAATTACGGTTTAGCTTGTATAGAAGTGAATAGGCAAAGCACGATGTTGTCTACAATATATCAGTACAAAGATTACCTAAGCATTGATACGTGGCTTGGTCGACTATGGAACAACGACAACAAATTCTGGCACCAAAAATGATATGCGATGAAGCATCATTCAGCAAGGACGAAGAGGAGCAAAATTGATGGCGACTCTGGAGCCTCGTTGCAGCCCCTATCAGGTCGTCCAGGAGGCGGAAGACATTAGGTGTTTGGTTGATTAGACGACGAAGGGACCAGCAACAGGGATGGAAGCTTTGAGGCCTTCTTGCTGCCTGCCTGCCTGTATCTGGCTGTTGGGGTCGAGGACGAGGAGTCAACCAACAAGCAAAGTAGTTGGGAGATTCGGAGCACTCCTAGGAAGATGTCACAAGACTGGTTCGCTGCCTGCCAGGCTGCCACCGAGAAGGTATGGAGAGGGTTAGCCGCCGCGGTGCTAACAGTAGACAGGAAGGAGAAAAGGGGAGGTGAGCCAGATGGATCGAGAGAAAGGATGACGCTTGCCTACCATCACTGACACGGCGGTGAAGTTCGGCCCCCTCACCAACAGAACCTGGAACCCTGGCGTGGGATCCATCTCGGTGACTGCGGCGGGGGCATCGCCGAGGGCGCCGCGTGCATGCTCGACGAGGATGAAGGGCTCGACACCGACCACTGCTAGATGGGCAGACCACCGACACTATCGGAGAGGAAGAGGTGCGACACCAGGGCCGAGAGAGGAGAGAGGGTGATAGGGTGGGATCTTGGAGGTGGGCATCACCTAGGAGACTACTCTCTCTCGATGACGACGGCGCATCTAGGTTTCGCCTGAGATCGGGATTGGTTGGATGCGATGAGGGTGCGAGGTGCGGGGAGGCATCACGAAGAGTCGCCACGAATTTTGTTGACGCGCACCTACCTTGCGACCGTCCATCGGGGATCCAACGATAAACCTTTGATTTTGTTCCTGGAGCAGCGGGCCTTTGATGTCTGGCGGGCCTGGTGCATCCGACGACCAATAATGATTGGAAGAGCGATCGGACGGCCGAAACCAGTTATGGCGTGAGAGGCCTCCTAGGGTGCACGGTTATAATGTCTTTAAATGTTCTTTTTGTTTACTTCATAAAATATGTAAGGTCAAACATATAAGAATCACTATATCACGTGACTTACCATCTGTTTTTTTTAAATTGCAATTTTAGCAGTAAATCTCAGTGTGGTGTCATAAAAGTTAATGACCATAGTAACTTCTCCATGATCAATGAGTTTAACATAGAAGCATCAAAGTCAAAACATACAGATGAAATAAGAAAACATTACGACTTATAGAAGAAATGTGAGTGAGTTAAAATATGCATTACTCAAAGCTAGCATCGTTTCCGTTGACATGGAGCTGAAAACCTAATGCTCTAGAAAAAACAGCGTGTCCAAAATTATATCGACACTTCTATATGGTGTTGAATCTTACTTTTATACATGTCATAAACGATAGTCAACTATATAGGTTGAAGTCAGAATGATAGTGCTTGAGTTAGCATATTGTTCTGCATGCGTGTTTTAAGAATCAATAAAACCTTCCAATAATTGCTTACATTTGTAACGAGGCCATTGATGAGTGTGATAGGTGATCACCATACTTGAACCGTTCACATTAATTTTAAGTTGCATTACAACTTATGTTTAGAAGTGTTGCATAGAACCTCAAGCCAATAGTGTGTCACGCGCAATTGTAGCACCAACAAAACTAGAAACTATGTAGGGCAAAGTACATCGTATAGATAATACACCAAAAACAAGACAAAAAGGCATAAACTATTTATTGCGCCGCACAAATTTTTGTTTTTGCTTAAATGGCATAGTCACCTAGAATTTGCATTACAAATATGCTTCATGTGACTACATATATTACTCTATAAGATAAACTAAATCAAGACCGAGCCAACATAAAAGTAACTCTAGCACAGCAATGAGAACCTTCAACTCTACTCTTTGATTACATTAGACCTTGGGTGGTTTCATACTTTAGATGATGATGACAAGTCATGTAATAAAAAAATATGGAAAATGCTCTCTACTCAATCTTACCGAGTGAACCCCTCTAATCTGGTTGATCAACACAAGTTCAACTGAGATTGAAGAGGGTGCATGGCATCTTATTCCATGGTGGGAAGACATGATGACAAAAGTAAGGGGTGAGTGTCGAGATAGATGGCCATGACTTGAGAATCAACGATGATGATCCTCGGATTCACAGATGTTCCCTCGCGGCCAGAGGGGTGTTTGTTGGTGGTGTAAGACATATAGTGGTGGAGAATAACCATGGGAGAATCGATAACGATGGATCTTTGATTGACTTTGATAGTTGTGCCAACATTGGAGCAATAAAAGGGGAGATCGGATGGAGGCAATGTAGCGGTAATGTATTGGTGGACGGGCGAAAGAGGTGAACAACGATGGTAGAACGATATGGGAAAGAGGATGACTAGAATGCGTGACAAGACATCCCCTCTAATACTATCTAGGAGAGATAACCTCCACCCGTGGTGGCAGAGGCAATGGGGTCGAGCAGGGACCTCCCTAACGATCGAGCGATCATTACATATGTACTCATTACTTAGTTATACGTATGCATGTACAGAAGAACTCTCCCCCCCCCACCACCTTAACGTGAAAAAAGGAAAATTGAAAAGGCCCATGTGGAAGCTCACTTGTGAGCTGTTTTCCAGCCTCCTGGGCACTGGGCAATTCTTCTGTGATTAGCACGTGTGTGGGTTAGCATTGTGATGTTGCCGTTGTGCGCCCTCCGCATGCACGTCTCTGCTCTTCTTGGTCAAGATTTGATTTTGACGATGACGCAGATTCACTGAACAATTCTTTAGGCTGCCAATGAACTAGCCAAGGTCAAGACATCAACATTGTATACTAATCTCCCTCGATTCTCAATTTCTTCTCTTGCATCATGTCGAACTTATACACCATATCTTGATTGTGTGATTTGTGATGCATTGCCACGTTAGGGCATAGGCACTCGTAATCATTTGAAAGTCGATCGGTCAATGTCTCCCCGAGAGGTATTAGTAAGCATGGATGGTTGTTGCGTGCATGCGAACGATGACCAACCGATCTACTTTGACCTACGGTAAAGGGGATGAGAAAGGGATGGATTTGATTCTCTAGGTATATATTCTAGAAACATGGATCGTTTTCTTTTAAATACAACAACAAAACTTCCTACAACGATGATTTGCTGTTTAAACATGTATAGATGCAAGCTAAAAGCCACTAAGACAACAATTTAGTTATTCAATGATTGTTTTGTTCGTATAACTTAAAATTCTATATGATGATGTTTTGACTGAGGCATTTAATTCATGTTGTATTTCAAAGTAGTAGTTTGATTATCAACTTCATCTATTGGCACGTATGTGGCATTATTGATCAATATTAGCTACAGCTAGATACGCTCCAGTTGAAAAAAATGTGTGTGTGTGTGCGTGTGTGTGTGTGTGTGTGTGTGTGTGTGTGTGTGTGTGTGTGTGTGTGTGTGTGTTGTCTTGGCAAGGCTTAGATATGAAACTATTGGGTAGTTTATGGACACCAAAAAATGGCCTCAACCACGCCCACCCCCTCCCCCATGTCTAAATCCTGGCTCCGCCCATGTGCATCCAACAAGTCATGCATGCACTACTAAAACTAAGTTGAACGTGAGTTCACATGCACCACTACTGTCTATTCCATGTTAGGTAGTTGGTTTAAGTCAAAATATAGTTGTCTATCTTATATTTAACTAGTGAAGAAGTATTTATTGTATCTTATATTTTCATCTTCTTTATCTGACATTCCAGTTTAATCTCATAATTGTATGAATCACTTACCACTAAGCAATTAACTAGTAGGTTCCCTATAACCTAATCGTTAATGTGGACAACTGGAATTTCAACTCGTGTTCATCAATTTAAACTTGTCTTCGGGGGTAACTCGGGAACCAATGCGTGAGGGAATCACTAGTCATCGTTCAAGTGCATTTTCTCTCTCGAAAGACCAGTTGTATGTGTCCTTGGCCATGATGTCCCACCCATTAAGATTGCATCATGCAGGAATGCAAGTATCATGCCTCTATTTGTGCCCTCTTGCAACTGCCGTGGTCCACGTGAATGGCACCTGAGAGAGCATGCCATCTTGGTCCCGTGGATCGATGCCTTCTGATCATGTGGATTGTCATTAGACGCTTCAGATTGCTTTAGCAGTGGTCGCATAAACGATGGTATCATGAGAGTTTTTATTAGGGGGTGTCCTACTGCATTCTCTTGGGCTCCCGTTACACTTCATCGGCAACATGACAACAAATTAAAATATAAAAAATTATCATGCAAAAAGAGTGTCTCCCGAGTCATAATGCAATCAACGATACTTGCTCAAGCGGAACTTCGAAATCATGGAGGTTAGTTGTGCTTGTGGAGAACGTGTCTTTTGCGAGTTTTTGCCCAAGTCATGGTGGAAAATCGAGAAACAAATGTGAAGTTAGAAATGATAACTGTGAAGTACAACAGTTGAATGGATCAAGATGGCCCTAGGGGAGGGGTGAATAGAGACAACTACAAATTAACTTCAATAATTAGCAAGTTTAGGTTATGTGAAATATAAAGGTGTGCCTAAAAATTGATATGGTGATATAAACAACCCTTTATAATGAACACAAGGGCAAGCGACTAGAGTGAATTACAAGTAAAGAGCTAGGGTTAGGGATAATCGAATACTCCGGAGATGACGTGGAAGAGACTTTTGGTAGTTCCAATCAAATTCGACATGATTTTTACGTGAAGGAGCAGTAGTGGGAAGAGGGGCAACGGGACTTGTCACCGGTTGTGCATCCCCACCCTGGTGTTGGGAAAGGGACCACAACAACGTCCATTTGCCAATCTTTTCTCCACCGCTAACTCAATCATTACTTTAGATTTGCATAATGTGTCAGTACCACACACCGGGGGTGGCTTCTCCAAGCGGGAGACCGACAACCTACCTGGTTATGGGCTCCTAAGGCCCACCTAGAAGATGAAGAAGGAGGAGGTCCAGAACGAATCACAAACGTTCATGGGATCTTCATGGACTCCAAGTGAAGGAGGCGGCGTCTAGACATATCGCATCTTCGTCGTGCAAACCCTAGATCCCGCCATGTATATAAGGGGGGATATGGGTTCTTAGACGCATCTACTCTCTCATAGAACAACTCTCGGTAGCCATCTCTCTAAACATTTTATTCCCTCGCACGAGGAATTCCCCACCATGAATAACAACAAAAAGCAGAACATAGGGTATTACTCTTCAGAGGCCCGAACCTGGGTAACTTTGATACGTCTCCAACGTATCTATATTTTTTGATTGTTTCATGCTATTATATTATCATTCTTGTATGCTTTATATGCCATTTTATATTTTTTATGGACTAACTGATACGTCTCCAACATATCTACATTTCCAAACACTTTTGCTCTTGTTTTGGACTCTAATTTGCATGATTGGAATGAAACTAACCCGAACTAATGTTGTTTTCAACAGAACTACCATGGTGTTATTTTTTTTGCAGAAATAGAAGTTCTCGGATTGGGCTGAAAATTTACAGAGATTTTTTTGGAATATATAAAAAATACTGACGAAAAGATCTACTAGAGGGGTGCCACCACAGAGCCACAAGCTCAGGTTGCCACCTGAACTTGTGGGCCCCTCGGTGCTCCGTTTGCCCTAACTCCAAGTCCATAAGTACCGTCTCGCGGAGAAAAAACCCAGGGAGAAGGTTTCATCGCACTTCACGATACAGAGCCGCCGCGACCTCCTGTTCTTCATCGGGATGGCTGATCTGGAGTCCGTTCGAGGCTTCGGAGAGGGGGGTTCGTCGCCGTCGTGACCATCAACCCTTCTTCATCAACAATTCATGATGCTCACCACCGGGAGTGAGTACTCCCTCTGTAGGCTTGCTGGACGAGATTTATCATGTAATCGAATCAATTTGTTAGGGCTTGATCCCTAGTATCCACTATGTTCTGAGATTGATGTTGCTATGACTTTGCTATCAGTACAAAAAAAAGACACATCCCTGACATTATGGGCCGAACGATTTTTTTCGGTCATGCTTATGACACTTCTATGACGATAATTGTGACAAAACCCATATCATCGTAGATGTGATGGGCTCCTACTTCTATGACAAAAAATCATGACAGAAAATGGGCTTTTCGTCCTGGGCGGGCCGGAGACGCACCTGCATGACATTCTTTGGGCCGTCCATGACGGAAAAAATCATCGTAGAAGCGAGGACGAGGAAAATATCGGGGAGTTCCCGGTTACGATGGGTGGTCGGGGCCGAGCGATGCACTGTGGTTTGCGCGTTTCTCTCATGTACGCGCGTGTGTGCGAGGCGTTGGCTAACTGAACCCGAGCGATCACACTAGCTACGTTACTGAACCTGAGCGATCGATCCCTTGGTTGTTAACTGAACCCGAGCGATTCATTCACTGCTGACTGAACCCGAGCGATTCCTTCGCTGCTGCTGCTAACTAAACCCGAGAGATCGATCACTGTTGCTGCTTACTGAAGCCGATCGAGCCCCCGTGCGAGATGTAGCCAGCCAGTGTTGGGTTGCCTCTCGATGAACAATGACCATTGCTACCGTGCGCGTGGTACGTAGAACGAGTTGAGACGTGGTGAGTCGAGCCGGTTGGTTGTGGGGGTTGGATGAACAGGACCCCATGGTAGTAGGCGGTTGCCGCTGGATGAACAGGACCCCGTGATAGTAGGCGGTTGCCGCTGGATGAACAGGACCCCGAGGAGGCATCCACACCCCAGCCGGTTGGGGGTGGATGAACAGCACCCCATGGAGGCTGGATGAACAGTAGCCCGTGGATGAACGGTAGATGGTGGAGGCAGGAGGAAGACGCGGTGGATGAACAATAGCAGGTGGAGGCTGGAGGAAGTCGACGGTGGATGAACAGTAGCCCGTGGAGGCTGGAGCGAGGTAGTAGATGGTGGATGAACAGTAGATGGTGGAGGCTGGAGGAAGTCGACGGTAGATAAACAGTAGCCCGTGGAGGCTGGAGCGAGGCAGTAGACGGTGGATGAACAGTAGCCCATGGGATTCCGTTTTGCAGTACGCCACATCCCTTCCGATGAACAGGACCCCGTTTTGACCGTAGGTACTCCAACACAAGTTCGTTTCCTCCGTTTTACGGTACGCCACACCCCTCCTGATCAACAGGACCTCGTTTCGACTATAGGCACTCGAACAAAAGGCCGTTTCCTCCATTCTGCGGTACGCCAGACCTCGTTTCGTCTGTTCCGTCCAAGCCGGTTGGCTCCCGATGAACATGACGTATTCTGACCCAGTCGGTTGCCTCCCGATGAACACGACGTTGTTTCCTCCGTTCTGACCCAGCCGGTTGGCTGCCGATGAACATGACGCCGTTACTGCCGTCTGTTGCCTCTACATGTACATGAGCCCTGGCCGTACGTATGCGCGAGTACGCATTCGATACACCGCCCGTATGTACGTACGTAGCCGTATTTACTTTCTTCAGTGTGGTTATACGTACGTGTACACGATATATATAGACAGGACTACGTGACATGCTACGTCCACGCCTCTACTACGACACGTGCCGCTCCTTACTCGACCACGGTTCATCGATGCAGAGAGACCGATCGACCAGTATGTACGTACACGTTCGCGACCAGACATACAACCCTACATACGGTTTGACCCGGTGGGTCCTAGCTGTCAGGGAGGATAAGGAGGCACTTCCTTGCGTGCGAAGATATAGCTGGTGGGTCCCAGCTGTCGGGGGAAGAATCATTTTTTTCTCGTAATATGGACGCACTTCCTTGCGTGCGAAGATGTAGCCGGTGGGTCCCAGCTGTCAGGGGGGAAATGTTTTTTTCGCAAAATACGGTGGCCCTTCCGGTGGGTCCCTGCTGTCAGGTGGAGGAATCATTATTTTGCGCGTAATAAGAAGGCACTTCCTTGCTGCGGCCGTGGACCCAGCTGTCAGCCTCTCCACGTACAGTCCTCTTCCGATGGAAGTCGTTCCTTGACCACGTTGACCACGCCGAGAGCACCAAGGCGGTGGACGATGGCGAGGCCTAGGAAGGGAATGACCTGGAGCCGGGGAAGACTCGGCAGTTGTTTCCCACGCGGAGGGGAGTACGAGGGTTTACTGGTTCGGCTGCAGTGTGAGGCTGCCGTCGCCGGAGAATAACAGGAGGTTTGAGTGAGTAGAAGGATGGCCAGGCCAGCGATGGGAGTAGGGTGGGGCGGTGAGGCCTGCGTGGCAGCACAGCCGACCATGGGACGCAGGAGCAGGCGGCGCGGCCAGCGACGGTTTAGGCGGCTGGAGCAAGAAGACCAGAGGTTGAAGAAGCACGACGGCCGTTGGATGGACATCGTATGGTCACTGCATCTAGAATCATTTATATTGACTAAGTTGACAAATCTTGCGTCCATGTCAACTTAGTAGGCCCACAAGTCAGCCTTCGATATGGTGGGTCCCAGCTAGCAGGGGGAGTATTAATTTTTTGTGTGTGTAATAAGGAGGCACTTCCTTGCGTGCGAAGATATAGCTGGTGAGTCCGAGCTGTCAGCGGGAGGAACTTTTTTTCGCGAAATACAAAGGCCCTTCCGGTGGGTCCCCGTTGTTAGGTGGAGGAATCATTATTTTGCGCGTAATAAGGAGGCACTTCCTTGCGTGCGGCCGTGGACCCAGCTGTCAGCCTCTCCACGTATAGTCCTCTTCCGATGGATGTCGTTCGTTGACCACGTTGACCACGCTGCGTCGAGAGCACCAGGGCGGTGGACGACGGCGAGGCCTATGAAGCGAACGACCCGGAGCCGGAGAAGACTCGGCAGTTGTTTCCCACACGGAGGGGAGTACGAGGGTTTACTGGTTCGTCAGTCGTCGTCAGAGAATAATAGGAACTGTGGGTGCGTAGAGGGTGTGACGCCCCCGGCCTGATCGTGCACTAATCATACACGCAAATGCACACGATCAAGCCTAAGGACTCACGGGAAGATATCACAACACAACTCTAAAACATAAATAAAGTCATACAAGCTTTATATTACAAGCCAAGGGCCTCGAGGGCTCGAATACATAAGCTTGCGTACAAGCGTCAGCAGAAGCATCAGATATCTGAGTACAGATATGAAACAGAAACAGAAAGGCCTTTAGAAAGGCGGGGCAAAATAAAACACTACGATCGAAAGGCGCAGGCCTCCTGCCTAGGACCCTCCGATCCTACTCCTGGTCGTCAGTCAACTCGCAGAAGTATCCATCCTCGGGGTGGTAGTAGCGATCGATCGACGGGGCATCTGTCTCAAGGGGCTCCGTCCTCTGGTCGCGGCAAACTGATATGGGGAGAAAAGGAAAACAAAGCAACCGTGAGTACTCAAAAGTACTCAGCAAGCAAGGATCTACACTACATATGCAACATTTTCAAAGGGAGGCTGTATATGTGGACTGGGCTGCAGAAATGCCAGAATAGAGAGAAGGCCTAGTCCTATCGAAGACTAGCATCTTCAGCGGTCTTGCAGAAATAGAAGAGGGTAGAACAGTACAATATAATGTAGCAGTATCATTAAGTCTCAACCTCACCCAGAGATCCTTTCTCGTCTCCCTGCGAGAAAGCAATCCCAGAGCCATACAGTCATCAACCTCATCCGGAGATCCCTTCTCGACTCCCTGCGAGAAGCAATCCCAGAGCCTCATATCTAGGTCTCATATCATGTTCTAGCTGTATCGATCGGGATACAACTCCGAGTGTCCGTTACCGTAGGACAGGCTATCGATAGAAGTTTTCTTCCCTGCAGGGGTGCACCAACTTACCCAACACGCTCGATTAACTCCGGCCGGACACACTTTCCTGGGTCATGCCCGGCCTCGGCCAAACGACACACCGCAGCCCTACCTAGAGCTCAGCAGAGAGGTCCCCGTCGGTCTACATCCTAAGCGCTCAGAGGTCTTGGGCCATCGCCCTGTGCACTCCGAGTCGTTGCGAGCAGGGTGGATACCAGCGCCAACGGCACGAACCAACCCGGCCGCAATGCTGAACTGGACGTCTAACAAAGCTTTCGGCTGATGCTACGATGCAGAACGCCCATACTATGCCCACATGATGGTTAGTGCTATCAGACCAGAGGCCTGCTCGGATCAAATATCCAAATCGTTAGGACTAGGGGCTTGCGGTAACGAGCAGAGACTCACGAAAGATGTGACCCCGTCGCCCCGTCTCGAGGACTTGCTGCAAGGGTTAAGAATGCCCGGCCGCGCCTCGTATTCACCACTCGGGCACCACACTGGCACCCGTCTTCACAACACTCGCCTCTCAGGCGCACGCGGGTACCCCTCAGGGTCGACCCGCCTATCCAAGTAACAGTGTAAAGTCCAAGTATCCGTGTGTCCATAACATCAGGGGAATCCGAGGTATCACCCTCGTTGGATTCCTACTCGATGTATCCGTCAAGGTGAACTCGGAGGAATCACCCTCACTGGGTTCGCACTTGAGGTGTTGTACGACAGCGTCGTTACCGGAAGTGGTGAAGGAGGAATCACCCTCGATGACCACGAACGAATAGTTACTCTACAGAGTTAACATCAGAAGTGCTGCACGAGGTATCACCCTCGGCACTCGATATTAACGTTGCAGTGTCGTTACAACTAAGGGGGGGTGATGTGCGGTGTCGGGGCCTGGTCTTCAATCCCGTTGATCGGGTCTTCGGATTATCCAGCGGGGCAATCGGGATAAGTGGGGTCACTGATAGGTCTCTACCCAGCCTATACTAAGCAGTTTAGGATATGCAGGTAATTATCAACAGCAGGTTACAATAAACAGGCTATGCATCAGAATAGGTAAAGCAGCAGCAGCAGCAGTTCTAATGCAAGCATGAGAAATAGAATGGGCGATATCGGGATGATCAAAAGGGGGGGGGGCTTGCCTGGTTGCTCGGCGGCAAGGGCAAGGTTGTCAATGGTGGCTTCGGTCTCCGGAGCTGCGTCGGTCTCGGGGATGACGTCGAGGTCGGGGGCTATCGAGAGAGAAGAGGGGGAGGAAACAGTATAAATATAGAGCAAACATGAGCAACACAAAGCACGACATGACAATGTGCAGTGCCGGGTGTGTCATAACGTATGGTTGCACGTCACCGAGGAAGGGGGGATCCATCCGGGAATGTTTTTCCGGTTCCGGACATTTGTCAGACACATGACCGGAGGGGAACGGTTGCATGTTCGGATAGTTAGGGCCGTGTGACGGACGAACGGACCACGTATTCAGATTCGTCTCGTCGTTTTGAGCAACTTTCATGTACAAAGTTTTTCGATCTGAGTTACGGATTATTTTATATGATTTTCTAAAGTTTTTATTAATTTTCTGAATTTATTTAATTATTTAAATTAAACATTATCCAAAACAGTGTTATGCTGACGTCAGCATGACGTCAGGACCAGTGGGTCCCACCTGTCATACTCTGTTAGGTTTAATTAGGGTTTAGCTAATTAATTACTGATTAATTAAACTAACTAATTAATTAGACTAATTAAACATGACTAATTAACTTAATTAATTTACTAATTAATTATTAATTTTAGTAATTTTTATTAAACGTTCTGGCTGGGCCCACCTGTCATAGACACAGGGAGGGTGGGGCCCAGCGGTCAGTGGCCCATGGGGCCTAAGCGGGCGTGCGGGCTGGCGGATACGGGCGCAAGCACCACCCGAATGGGCGCGTGCCCGTGGGGGCGCTGGGCGCGGACGCGTGGTCGGCGGCGAGGCCCGTCGGCCGGTCGCGGCAGGCAGAGGAGGCGCAGGGGCGGTGGCGCGCGGGCGCAGCGGAGCGGCAGGAGCAGGGCGCGGCCCGTGGGCGCGGCCCGGACGAGCAGGGCGCGGGCAGGGTGCAGGCGAGCATGGCGCCGTCGCGCGAGGGCGCAGCGACGCGAGGGCGAGTGCGCGCGGAGGCGTGCGCGAGCTGCAGCGGTGGAGGTGGTGGCGGGGTCACGCGGGCGGCGCGGCAGCGGTGACGCCAATGCGGGGCGGTGAGCACGGCGGGCGAAGGGGGGGCAGAGAGGGCGCGGGGCTGCGCGGTCGTGGCGCGGTCGACGAGCACGAGCAGGTGCGGCGGCGAGGGAAAAGGGAGGGGAGGCGGCGGCGCTCACGTGCGGTGCAGAGGAGATGGGCGGCGAGGCTCGAGGAGGCCGGCGTGGGGAGGAGGCGAGGATGCAACGGTGACGGTGGCGATGGGCGGCGTCGGGCGCGGCGTCTGTGGCGACGCGGCCCCGATCCCGTCCTGGATCGGGAGGAGGACGGGGACGGCGAGGTGGCCTCGACGAGGGCGCTGGCGTGGTGGCGGGGACAGGAGGCGTCGGCGACGGGGCGCAGGGACGAGGCGGCGGGTGATCCGGCGGCCGGGGCGGCGACGAGGGAGCTCCTCCCTCCCGATCCGATCTGGATCGGGCTAGGGGGGGAAGGAGTGAGTGAGGTGGGGGGGGGAGTTGGTAGCGGCTAGGGTTAGGTGCCAGGGGTTATGGGGCGACGGGGTGGGCCGCCTGGTGGGCTGGGCCAGCTGGGCCGAGGGGGGGGGGTGTTTCTGTTTTCTTTTCTCTATTTATCTGTTTTCTTTTATCTTTTTCTTTTATTTATTTTCTTTTCTCAGTTTAGCAAATTGGTAGGCCACATATTGAATTTTGTAAAACTTAGGAATTGCTCCAACAAATACTAGGCATTACCTACCACTACCAAAAATTGGTTTGGAGTCAACTTGAGTTCACACAATTTTTATAATAATTAAAATGCATTATTCCTTACTGTTTTAATTATGTTAGTGCCACCTAATTATTTTATTATTTGTTGGTTACAATTTTAGAATGGTCTCTGTATTATTGTTATTTACTGAACATTTTAGTTTTTATGTTGGACAACTTTTATATTTCACTTTCATTTAAATTTGAATTAGGCTTAGGAGTTGAAATGCAATATGGTGCTAATGATGATTATGCACTGATAATCATGATGACATGGCATAATCAAAAGGGTGATTACTGTAGTTAACCACTGGGGGTGTTACAAATCTCCTCTACTAACAAGAATTCTCGTCCCGAGAATTAAGTGGTAGAAGGAAAAAGTTCGGGCTATCCCGCACGAAGATTATCCCCGCGTTCCCAAGTGGCTTCATCTTCAGTATGATTTGACCACTGTACTTTGAGGAACTTGGTAACCTTCTGACGGGTCTGACGTTCAACTTCATCGAGAATGCGGATCGGATGCTCCTTATATGATAGATCATCATGCAATTCGAGCATTTCGTGATCCACAGCTCGGTGCGGAGATTCCTTGAAGCATTGACGAAGTTGCGACACATGGAAGACGTCGTGGATATGGGAGAATTGCGGCGGCAATTCCAATTTATATGCCACCTGACCACGTCTAGCAATAATGCGGAAAGGACCAATGTAGCGCGGAGCTAGCTTGCCCTTGATTCCAAAACGATGAGTGCCCTTCATAGGAGTGACACGAAGATAATCTTGATCACCAGGTTGATAAGTCAAACCCCATCGTTTGCGATCATAGTTGCTCTTCTGGCGGTCCTGAGCCGCCTTGAGGTTTTCACGGACGATACGGACTTGTTCTTCGGCGTGTTGAATAATATCCGGACCCACGAGCGGTTGTTCCCCAGTTTCTGACCAATTCAGAGGGGTTCGACACTTACGTCCATAGAGTACTTCGAAGGGGGCCATCTTCAAGCTAGCTTGATAGCTGTTGTTGTAAGAGAATTCGGCATATGGAAGAGATTCTTCCCACTTCTTGCCGAATGATATAACACAAGCCCGCAACATGTCTTCAAGCACTTGATTGACTCGTTCGACTTGGCCTTGGGATTGGGGGTGATAAGCTGAACTCCAGGTGATATGAGTTCCCATAGCTCTTTGGAAACTTTCCCAGAACTTGGAAGTGAAAAGACCGCCACGGTCCGAACTAATCTCCTTCGGAATACCGTGGAGTGAAACAATTCTGGAGATATATAACTCTGCTAGCTGACTAGCAGTTATCATCTCCTTGACAGGCAGAAAGTGTGCAACTTTAGAGAGTTGGTCGACGACGACAAGAATAGCATCGTGACCCTTCTGTGACCTAGGAAGTCCTGTAACAAAATCCATCTGAACCTTATCCCATTTCCATAGAGGAATAGGAAGTGGTTGCAGAATTCCAGCTGGTTTCTGATGTTCTGCTTTAATGCGACGACACACATCACATTCAGCAACATAACGAGCAATGTCCTGCTTCATTCTAGACCACCAGTACCTTTGACGGAGATCACGATACATCTTGGTGCTACCCGGATGAATAGACAGCGGGGTATCATGTGCCTCCTTCATGACTTTGTCAGTCATGAGTTCGAAGCGAGGTACCACAATGCGGTTTCTGAAATACAAGGTTCCATCTTCAGACAGCGAGAAATCCCTGTACTTTACAAGGTGAAGGTCTTTCTTCATCAGATCAACTTCAGCATCTTTAGCTTGCGCATCCTTAACAGCTTTCTCAAGATCTGGTTGTATCACAAGGTTATTTAGAGAACCCTGTGAAACAATACGCAGATTCAGCTTGCGCAGTTCTTCAAAAAGACGAGGTTGAGCTCGCCTTACCATGAGGTTGTCGCAATAGGACTTGCGGCTTAAGGCATCAGCCATCACGTTAGCCTTGCCAGGGGTATAAGAAATACCCAAATCATAGTCCGCAATGGCCTCCATCCATCTTTGCTGACGGAGGTTTAGAGAAGATTGAGTGAACAAGTACTTCAGACTTTTATGATCCGTGTAGATCTCGCAACGATTACCGAGAAGGTAATGTCGCCACAACTGCAATGCATAGATCACAGCAGCTAGTTCTAGATCATGTACCGGATAATTCTCTTAATGTGGGCGCAACTGACAAGAACCATAAGCAATCACTTTACGCTCTTGCATTAGGATACAGCCTAATCCTTCACGGGATGCGTCACAATAGATCACAAAGTCTTTGCGGGTATCTGGAGGAGATAGTACTGGGGCAGATGTTAGCTTGTCTTTGAGTGTTTGAAAACTTTCCTGACATTTTTCTGTCCATTCGAACTTAACGCCCTTGTGAAGCAGATTAGTCAGGGGCTTAGCAATCTTGGAAAAGTTCTCGACAAATCGACGGCAATAGCTTGCAAGGCCGAGAAAACTTCTCACTTGCTTGACGTTCTTCGGAGGAGTCCAGTCAAGAATAGCCTGAACTCGTTCTGGGTTAACAGCAATTCCATCCTTGGAAATCACATGACCAAGGTAAGTTACTTCAGAAAGCCAGAATTCACATTTGGAGTATTTGGCATACAACTGGTGTTCTCGGAGCCTTTCCAGTACAAGACGGAGGTGTTCAGCATGTTCTTCTTTATTCTTCGAATATACCAGAATATCATCTAGATATACCACGACGAACTTGTCGAGGTAATCCATGAAGATATAATTCATCAGACGGGAGAATGTGGCTGGAGCATTTGTTAAGCCAAATGACATGACAGTGTACTTGTAGGAGACATAACGAGTAACAAATGCAGTCTTGGGAATATCCTCTTCACGAACACGGATCTGATGGTAACCCAACCTCAAATCAAGCTTAGAGAATACTGAGGAACCGGCAAGTTGATCATACAAATCATTGATCCGAGGAAGCCGATATTTATTCTGGATTGTAGCTTGGTTAATGGGCCGATAATCCTGAACCAATCAGTTAGTTCCATCCTTCTTCTTAACGAAGAGTGAAGGTGCTCCCCAAGCTGAGGAACTGGGGCGGATGAAACCTTTCTTAAGTGACGTGTCGATTTCTTCCTTAAGCTCAAGAAGATGATGCGGAGGCATTTTATAAGGACGCTTCGCAATAGGGGTAGTGCCAGGCTTCAAGTCGACGACAAACTCGACAGCTCTAGCAGGGGGTATTCCTGGAAGTTCTTCTGGAAATACATCTTGAAAATCACAAACAACTGGAACGTTCTCGATGCCTTCAAGAGGTGAAGCATTTAATGCATTCAGAACATATATCTGGCTCTCAGCATCTTGAGCTATTCGGGCTGAGTATCTGACTGTCTGGCCCGAAGAATGGGTAAGTTGGACTTTCTTAGCGGCACAGTCAATCAAAGCATTATGGGCTGTCAACCAGTCCATACCGAGAATGATGTCTATGTCGGAAGGTCCAAGAGCAATAAGGGAAGCAGAGAACATCAACCCTTCAATTCTGATCTGATTGTTGTGACTTACCATTTTGGTTTGCCACCGGGAACGGGGAGTGATGATTTCCAAAGGAGTGGGTAATGAGCTCATAGCTAACCCATGCAATTGTGCAAATTGCTGGGACACGAAGGAATGTGATGCACCTGAATCAAAAAGAACAGAAGCTGGCACTGAATTCACAGAGAGTGTTCCCAGCACGATAGTCGGTTCCTTCTGAGCCTTTTCAGCATTGACGTGATTGGCATAGCCAAGTACAACATCAGACGATATGGTATTACGGTTTCTGAATCGGCGGTTTCGACAACCCTTCTTACGACCATTAGGAGGACATGGCGCAACTTGATGAGAATCCATAGCATTAGGCGGTCCATCATGAACCGTAAGCTGTCTCGGCGGTGAAGGCAGATGAGGTGCAACATAAGACGGTCTTGGTGTTGGAGCAGGTCGGTGATGAACATTGTGAGGGATCCACACTCGACGCTTCTGAACAGGCTGACCCAAGGATGAGCCAGCTTCATGAGTGCGCTTGAGTGACTCCTGGTACTCAGTCAGAGCTGTTTCAACTTGGAAAGGTTTGCTGACAAGCGTTGCGAAGTCTGTGAAATCATGGACAGCAAGTGCAAGTTTTATATCGGTACGCAGTCCTTCACGGAATTTCTCCTGCTTGCGAGTGTCAGTGTCGATGTCATCCGTAGCATAGCGGGACAATTCAAGAAATTTCCTCTGGTATTCATCCACAGTCATTTTACCCTGAGAGAGTTTACGGAACTCCTGCTTCTTTTGGTCCATCAGACCTTGAGGAATGTAACGTGCACGAAAAGCTGACTGGAATTCCTGCCAGGTGGTTTCAGTCTCAGCAGGTAACATACCCTTGTGGCTTTCCCACCATTGAGCAGCGGGACCCTTCAAGTGGAATGTCGCAAAGGTGACATAACTGTCAGGGGCAACATTAGCTGACTCCATCTCAAACAGGATGTCACGGAGCCAATCATCAGCATCCATAGGATTGGTGGAGTTGCGGAAAACGGACGGATTGAGGCGCACAAATTCTGCCAGAGTTATTGGAACATTCTGTTGCTGAGCATTCTGATTTGGGAACTGAGCCAATAGTCCGGTCATAAACTGCTGCATCATTGCGGCCATATAGGGTGGAGGTGGAGGATCGTCAGCCATCCTGCCAAATCAACAGGGGCAGTTTAGCAAGAAAAACTGCATGTGAATGGAGTTATTCATGATGTAACACGGGAAGAATAGGATAGGCATTAGATATATAATAGTAGTCGTCAAAGACATACCAATCCATGCACAGAGTAGGATTCAAACGGTTAGTACGCGCACGGGAACGCTCACAGCTTGACAAACTAGGCGGCGCGCAGGCACGCGGTAGGGAAGTACACAACGAGACATAGCAAAGGCTACATCAACGTCGGAGAAAACTGTTGGAGCGAGGAATCTGCAAGTGACAACACAGGGTGCCCTCGATAAGAGGATCCTGCAAGCAGAACCTGACCCGCAATCTTGAAGGAAGGGGGGATATTTTCAGAACACCGGGTGGATGTGATCACGAGAACCTAATGTTAGAGTTAGTAAAATTTTAACCCGAATAGAAGAGAGGTCAGATTCCCAGAGTAAAGGTCGAGGAGTAAAAGATACTAATACCACCCAATTGGCGACGTGGGCCCGTAAGCCACACAGCCAAGTTAGTAAAATAGTTTTCGGTTACTAGACTCAACTTCGGCCAAGGAGTTGGAAAGGGGGGGTTCCTACAGGCAGTCGGCTCTGATACCAACTTGTGACGCCCCCGGCCCGATCGTGCACTAATCATACACCCAAATGCACACGATCAAGCCTAAGGACTCACGGGAAGATATCACAACACAACTCTAAAACATAAATAAAGTCATACAAGCTTTATATTACAAGCCAAGGGCCTCGAGGGCTCGAATACATAAGCTTGCGTACAAGCGTCAGCGGAAGCATCAGATATCTGAGTACAGATATGAAACAGAAACAGAAAGGCCTTTAGAAAGGCGGGGTAAAATAAAACACTACGATCGAAAGGCGCAGGCCTCCTGCCTGGGACCCTCCAATCCTACTCCTGGTCGTCAGTTAACTCGCAGAAGTATCCATCCTCGGGGTGGTAGTAGCGATCGATCGACGGGGCATCTGTCTCAAGGGGCTCCGTCCTCTGGTCGCGGCAAACTGATATGGGGAGAAAAGGAAAACAAAGCAACCGTGAGTACTCAGAAGTACTCAGCAAGCAAGGATCTACACTACATATGCAACATTTTCAAAGGGAGGCTGTATATGTGGACTGGGCTGCAGAAATGCCAGAATAGAGAGAAGGCCTAGTCCTATCGAAGACTAGCATCTTCAGCGGTCTTGCAGAAATAGAAGAGGGTAGAACAGTACAATATAATGTAGCAGTATCATTAAGTCTCAACCTCACCCAGAGATCCTTTCTCGTCTCCCTGTGAGAAAGCAATCCCAGAGCCATACAGTCATCAACCTCGTCCGGAGATCCCTTCTCGACTCCCTGCGAGAAGCAATCCCAGAGCCTCATATCCAGGTCTCATATCATGTTCTAGCTGTATCGATCGGGATACAACTCCGAGTGTCCATTACCGTAGGACAGGCTATCGATAGAAGTTTTCTTCCCTGCAGGGGTGCACCAACTTACCCAACACGCTCGATTAACTCCGGCCAGACACACTTTCCTGGGTCATGCCCGGCCTCGGCCAAACGACACACCGCAGCCCTACCTAGAGCTCAGCAGAAAGGTCCCCGTCGGTCTACATCCTAAGCGCTCAGAGGTCTTGGGCCATCGCCCTGTGCACTCCGAGTCGTTGCGAGCAGGGTGGATACCAGCGCCAACGGCACGAACCAACCCGGCCGCAATGCTGAACTGGACGTCTAACAAAGCTTTCGGCTGATGCTACGATGCAGAACGCCCATACTATGCCCACGTGATGGTTAGTGCTATCAGACCAGAGGCCTGCTCGGATCAAATATCCAAATCGTTAGGACTAGGGGCTTGCGGTAACGAGCAGAGACTCACGAAAGATGTGACCCCGTCGCCCCGTCTCGAGGACTTGCTACAAGGGTTAAGAATGCCCGGCCGCGCCTCGTATTCACCACTCGGGCACCACACTGGCACCCGTCTTCACAACATTCGCCTCTCAGGCGCACGCGGGTAACCCTCAGGGTCGACCCGCCTATCCAAGTAACAGTGTAAAGTCCAAGTATCCGTGTGTCCATAACATCAGGGGAATCCGAGGTATCACCCTCGTTGGATTCCTACTCGATGTATCCGTCAAGGTGAACTCGGAGGAATCACCCTCACTGGGTTCACACTTGAGGTGTTGTACGACAGCGTCGTTACCGGAAGTGGTGAAGGAGGAATCACCCTCGATGACCACGACCGAATAGTTACTCTACAGAGTTAACATCAGAAGTGCTGCACGAGGTATCACCCTCGGCACTCGATATTAACATTGCAGTGTCGTTACAACTAAGGGGGGGTGATGTGCGGTGTCGGGGCCTGGTCTTCAATCCCGTTGATCGGGTCTTCGGATTATCCAGCGGGGCAATCGGGATAAGTGGGGTCACTGATAGGTCTCTACCCAGCCTATACTAAGCAGTTTAGGATATGCAGGTAATTATCAACAGCAGGTTACAATAAACAGGCTATGCATCAGAATAGGTAAAGCAGCAGCAACAGCAGTTCTAATGCAAGCATGAGAAATAGAATGGGCGATATCGGGATGATCAAAAGGGGGGGGGCTTGCCTGGTTGCTCGGCGGCAAGGGCAAGGTTGTCAATGGTGGCTTCGGTCTCCGGAGCTGCGTTGGTCTCGGGGACGACATCGAGGTCGGGGGCTATCGAGAGAGAAGAGGGGGAGGAAACAGTATAAATATAGAGCAAACATGAGCAACACAAAGCACGACATGACAATGTGCAGTGCCGGGTGTGTCATAACGTATGGTTGCACGTCACCGAGGAAGGGGAGATCCATCCGGGAATGTTTTCCCGGTTCCGGACATTTGTCAGACAGATGACCGGAGGGGAACGGTTGCATGTTCGGATAGTTAGGGACGTGTGACGGACGAACGGACAGCGTATTCGGATTCGTCTCGTCGTTCTGAGCAACTTTCATGTACAAAGTTTTTCGATCTGAGTTACGGATTATTTTATATGATTTTCTAAAGTTTTTATTAATTTTCTGAATTTATTTAATTATTTAAATTAAACATTATCCGAAACAGTGTTATGCTGACGTCAGCATGACGTCAGGACCAGTGGGTCCCACCTGTCATACTCTGTTAGGTTTAATTAGGGTTTAGCTAATTAATTACTGATTAATTAAACTAACTAATTAATTAGACTAATTAAACATGATTAATTTACTAATTAATTAATTATAGTAATTTTTATTTTATTTTTATTAAACGTTCTGGCTAGGCCCACCTGTCATAGACACAGGGAGGGTGGGGCCCAGCGGTCAGTGGCCCATGGGGCCTAAGCGGGCGTGCGGGCTGGCGGATACGGGCGCAAGCGCCACCTGAATGGGCGCGTGCCCGTGGGGGCGCTGGGCGCGGACGCGTGGTCGGCGGCGAGGCCCGTCGGCCGGTCGCGGCAGGCAGAGGAGGCGCAGGGGCGGTGGCGCGCGGGCGCAGCGGAGCGGCAGGAGCAGGGCGCGGCCCGTGGGCGCGCAAGCACGCGCGAGGCACGGCCAGGGTGCGGCCCGGACGAGCAGGGCGCGGGCAGGGTGCAGGCGAGCATGGCGCCGTCGCGCGAGGGCGCAGCGACGCGAGGGCGAGTGCGCGCGGAGGCGTGCGCGAGCTGCAACGGTGGAGGTGGTGGCGGGGTCACATGGGCGGCGCGGCAGCGGTGAGGCCAACGCGGGCGGTGAGCACGGCGGGCGAAGGGGGGGGGGGCAGAGAGGGCGCGGGGCTACGCGGTCGTGGCGCGGTCGACGTGCACGAGTAGGTGCGGCGGCGAGGGAAAAGGGAGGGGAGGCGGCGGCGCTCACGTGCGGTGCAGAGGAGATGGGCGGCGAGGCTCGAGGAGGCCGGCGTGGGGAGGAGGCGAGGACGCAACGGCGACGGTGGCGATGGGCGGCGTCGGGCGCGGCGTCTGTGGCGACGCGGCCCCGATCCCGCCCTGGATCGGGAGGGGGACGGCGACGGCGAGGTGGCCTCGACGAGGGCGCTGGCGTGGTGGCGGGGACGGGAGGCGTCGGCGACGGGGCACAGGGACGAGGCGGCGGGCGATCCGGCGGCCGGGGCGGCGACGAGGGAGCTCCTCCCTCCCGATCCGATCTGGATCGGGCTGGGGGGGAAGGAGTGAGTGAGGTGGGGGGGAGTTGGTAGCGGCTAGGGTTAGGTGCCAGGGGGTTATGGGGCGAGCGGGGTGGGCCGGCCTGGTGGGCTGGTGGCCAGCTGGGCCGAGGGGGGGGGTGTTCTGTTTTTCTTTTCTCTATTCTATTTTCTTTTATCTTTTTCTTTTATTTATTTTCTTTTCTCAGTTTAGCAAATTGTTAGGCCACATATTGAATTTTGTAAAACTTAGGAATTGCTCCAACAAATACTAGGCTTTACCTACCACTACCAAAAATTGGTTTGGAGTCAACTTGAGTTCACACAATTTTTATAATAATTAAAATGCATTATTCCTTACTGTTTTAATTATGTTAGTGCCATCTAATTATTTTATTATTTGTTGGTTACAATTTTAGAATGGTCTCTGTATTATTTGTTATTTACTGAACATTTTAGTTTTTATGTTGGACAACTTTTATATTTCACTTTCATTTAAATTTGAATTTGGCTTAGGAGTTGAAATGCAATATGGTGCTAATGATGATTATGCACTGATAATCATGATGACATGGCATAATCAAAAGGGTGATTACTGTAGTTAACCACTGGGGGTGTTACAGAGGGATGGTTAGGCCAGCGATGGGAGTAGTGTGGGGCGGTTAGGCCTGCGCGGCAGCACAGCCGGCCATGGGAGGCATGAGCAGGCAGTACGACCGACGCTGGTTTGGACGGCTGGAGCAAGAAGACCAGAGGTTGAAGAAGCAGCACAGCCGTTGGATTAACATCGTACGATCACTACAGCTAGAAATCGTTTATATTGACTACATTGACAAAGCCTCGTGTCCGCGTCAAGTTAGTAGGCCCACAAGTCGGCCTCCAAATCTGTGGCAGACAACATAGAGCCCATTTGCTATTTTTTTTAATAATTTGCAGCCCGTTTGCTAATTCTTAAGGAATTTATTACAATCAATTTGTTGGCCAGGACCACGGTCTCAAAGATCAACCTGATTTTGCATATTTCGGTGGAGTCCGAACTGTTTTACTCCAGAAATGATAAACATTTAGTTTTTAAGAACTTATTGATTTGCCAAATAAAATATTGTTTTATTTTTGTAAGCTAATAAGGCGTGGGATAATTGAGTTGGTTTTAGGGAAAACCAGTGGTAAAAAAATCAGCGCTGGGAGGGAAAACAACAAAAAAAAAATAAGGATGTAAGATGAAAAGGGAACTTTAAGTATTTTCAATATAATAATATATGTATATGAACTAGTAAAACTATAGGTAGAGATCAAAGAACGGAAGTAGGACATGGCATTTTTAGTGGAAAATAGAACTGGGTTGTGCGTTTTCTTCAGTAAAAGAACTGCCTGCGGATGTTCTAAGAGAATATATAACTCTAAGGCTGGCGGCCCAGAGGCCAGTTGATACCTGCTGGATCTTTGTGCCCCATTATCGTCATGGGCTGGGCCTGTTAAAAACAAAACCAAGCCTGGGCAGTCTACAACCCTGTTGATAGTTGCTCGACCTGAAAAACAATATACCTGCTGGATCCCAGTTATCAGTCTGTACTTGTAGAATTCTCTTGTTTATTGAGTACGTTGAAAATTTCATGGGTTTCCCCGTCTTAGACGTCATCATTATTTTTCCATCGTGATAATAAGTGCATGCACTTGCTTGCGTACGGCCATGGACCTGCTGGTTCCATACGGTTAGGCTCTGTATGGACAGCCGTCTTGTGGTTCCACGGACGAATTTCAAGCAAATTGGATGATTTTCAGTGAAACCGGACTAAATTCATTGCATTTTACATATTTCTTTTTATTATGTAATATTTTACATATTTCAACTAATAATAATCGACTAGGCCTTTTTTGAGTCCATGGGAGGCGCTTCACGCGATCGAGGTCACGACACTTAACTGTTCTGAAAGGCCCAAATGCATCGCTCCTCTCTCTGTCATAGCCCAATCCCGACGTGCTGCGTCTAACTATCAGCATGTGAAACCGGGTGGATCCCGTGTGTACTCGAAGATGTAAATTTTTTGGAGAACTGGGAATTCGAACGGCAGGTGCTTATGCTACCCATAAAAAAATCAGGTGCCTGAAAATTTGTTTCGAAGCAAATGATTCAGCTTTATATCCACGCCAACCCTCGACATGATGGTTGGAAGCAAATGCCAAGTTCATACCGAAAGATCCTTAACAATAATACCAACTTGCAGACGACCAGGTAGAACAAGTACCAATACCAAACTAACTTATAATCTTTTTAGTCCTGGCCCTAGTGTCCATCTGGTAGAAAATCTTGCAGACGACCAGCTCCCGCTCCTTCTCTTGCTCCAGGTCCCCGAGGTGGTACTGGTGCATCACCCAGTTGGTCCTCTACTGGTCGAAGTTCTTGTTGGTGTGCAGCACCAGAACCTTTTTGTGGCCCGTCTGCCGGCCGTTGACTATCATCGGCAAGGTATTGCCAGTGTTGTGCCACATCGCGTGCATGGCGCACTCTGACTGTATCTTGCGACGCGTCCGTGTGCCCCTTTTGAATGCCCTGGAGTTACGCTGGAAGAAATGCTTGCTTAGGCCACTCAGTGTGATACCAGCAGTATTGGCGAATACAAGTTTTAGGATACGTAGTTGGCATTTTCATAACATCTTTGGCATATTGCAGTCACTTGCTTCACTTTTTATTAAGTGTCAAATTGTAATTGCTTCACTAGGTCTGCGTCTAAAAAGAAAAACAGAGGTATAAACAAAGGAATATATTTGTGCAAGTAGACGGCCGATCAGTGTCTCACCTGGAAGTTTCTCAGGATGGGTGTAGCATATGTCATGCTCGCTGTCGATGGTTGGTATGAACAAATCGATGAGAGGGTGAGATCTTGCGCTGTCAGCACTCACTTTGGCCTCAAGGTGCTCGATCAACTCCTGATCCGTGGGATCAAACTTGACGCCAGCCGGCAGCACCGGCCAATCCTTCTTGGACTTGCATCGGTTAATTCCAGTTAAATGGTACTCAATGTATGATCAATCAACTGTTTAAGTAAATGATGAAAGATTTTGACAGATAAGTGCTAGTCCAAATCTGAGGTCCACAATACCCGAACAAACTGGGGTCCCGGCTTCATTACTACATGCATACTCTAAAGACTTGAAAACCCCCATAAAGATCAAAATCATCATACAGGGCGATGGGACGAATACTCACAGGAGCGGCCTCGCTGGTTCCCTCCTTCATCCGGCTAGCTTGAAGAACATCCTTGTTGAGATCAATTTTTTCAGCGTCTTCCTTTTGACTACCTGCAATGAAGTATAGCAGCTCCAGTAGCTCATCGCTCATCGTACCAACTGGATCGGAACAAGGCGGCGGCTGGGAGGCGGGGAGACCGGGAGAGAATGGGAGAGTGATTTTGTAGAGAATGGGAGAGTGATTTTGTAGAGAATGGGAGAGTGATTTTGTAGAGAATGGGAGAGTGTTGTCGTACTACGAGATGGGTGAGGCTCACTTTGGTGAATCTAACACGCCGTCGGGACTCTTGTGTCACCTCACGTGCAGCGTGTTGTCACGTCAATTCAATGTGAGGACATGATGAATAATTTGACCGACGTATACTAGTACCATTATACTTCTTACTAGTCGTAGTTAGTGTCACATTTTAACCATAGGTTTAACTAACAAAATGTCAATGCATGTCACCGAAAATTATACCATTGGAAACTATGTTCAAATACGAATCCAATGATATAATTTTTTTTTACATGCATTAACATTTAGTTAGTGAAATTTATGGTCAAAATTTGACACAAATTACGAAGGGGACCAATAAACCAGGAGGGAGGTAGTAGTACGAGTAGTGCAATATACAGTATAGAGGACTACTAGTACTACAACTTTAGAAATGGAGTACGAAGTTACAAGGCTGTGCGACAGACTTTGTAGGCTACATGAGTAATACAAAATATAATTCCCATTGGACAACACTTTCACCAACAAGTACGCAGTACTTGAAGCCTAACTGGTATATATGGCTTCTGCACAACATCTCCATCATCATTATCAGTACATGCTACGCAGGTGAGTTAGGATGCACTTGATCCCAGAAAGGTATATATCCTTCAAACTAACTATAGTACATAATATCCAACAAAAGAGGGTCATGCTACAGCAGCAGGATACATGGCTCAGTCTAGATATCACTATGAATCAAGTTGTGCATAATTGCTGTTGGCATGAACCACATTGCCGCATGTCGGGTTTGCAAAAGCCATTCATCGCTTGGAAGCTTGATGCCTTTCACACACTGAAGATCATCTGGCAACAAGCTGTGTCGACGAATCTCTGGATATGGTGATTCATGAAACCCATGGTACGATGTGTAAACACAGTTCCCCCTGGCGAATGGAAGTTGCATAGCACGGTAATCATCGCTGGTGATATGATTGATGATTGGTCGGATGATCGGATAATTGAACCCGAGGAACATGGAGTGGTTGCCGAGGCTATAGACCCGCCTCCAGTTGAATACGCCTAGCCCAACAGAGCTGGGATCTTTCTCGAACACTAAGCAGCCATAGCCATCACAGTCGCGAACACCCCAGGCATTGTACTGCATGTGGTTTGATGAAATGGTTTGGTAAATTTGGTACACGAATGAGCATCAAATGCCCACCGTCAGTTGAACAAGCGATAAACCACCACCCATTGACTTGTATATTTCAAGGTCCTGGAATTATGAAGGCCAGCGCATTTGCGTCTGCTGCAACAAATGAAATTGGAGACCAAAAGGACAAAAATATACAATCATATTCAGAGTATGTGTGGAATTAAGATTATTATAACAGTGACACAGATCATAGCCAGAGAATTGCAATGCCGTGGTCATAATCATACCCGAAGTTAAAAAATTAAGCCAATGGCTTTCATATTCTAGCAATATGTCATGGTTCAAACATCATGTAAAAATGAGAGGAAAACATCTATGCCAGGGCCTACTCATATTCTACCATAGCAGTTACTACTGTTCTCATATCAACTCTAACAATAACATGCGTGGTTATAAAAATCTTGGAAATGAGAGTAACATATAGCAATCATGAGGTTATACTCATAATATCTATTCTAACAATCATTAGATGCCAATTGTTCTCATATCAACTCTAATGTGGTTATAGACATACTATCTATTTTAAATTTCTAACAATCGACATGCAGTCGTATTCATAAGGTAAATATGAGATGAGATAGAACACTTGCACGACTATAAATTCCACCAGTATATGCAGCCAATCTGTGCGTCGACCGCGTAAACGATGCCATCATGCACTATAGCATCAGACAGAAATGGAGGGTCGACATGATTGATGATGAGCCATAACCATGTATGGCGACCGGATTCCAGATAGAATAATCCCGCGTCGAACAAGGCAATGAGCTTGTAATCCATGTAGTCTTCTGATGGTGTGGGCAATTCGCAGATTACAACCTTCAGCAAATGGAGGTCATACCAGAAGCTCGACGCGTCTTGTGCGTAGTAGGCAGGAGTGTCCGGCGGGCCACGAGGCTCGATGCCGGCGATATCCAACGATGGAAGGGTGATCTCTCGCTGGGTGTAGATATCCACGAGATGCCATGGACTACCAGCTTTGTGGATGAGGACGATCCAGTTGGCCTTCATGCCCGCCCAGTAGTGGCCGCGCATGAAGGACGTGTGGGCGGGTAGTGGTAGCATGTCGAGGGGCACGACGACAACCTTGATACGTCTCCAACGTATCTATAATTTTTGATTGTTCCATTCTATTATATTATCCGTTTTGGATGTTTTATATGCATTAACATGCTATTTTATATTATTTTTGGGACTAACTATTAACCTAGAGCCCAGTGCCAGTTTCTATTTTTTCCTTGTTTTTGAGTTTTACAGAAAAGGAATATCAAACGGAGTCCAAATGGAATAAAACTTTACGATGATTTTTCTTGGACCACAAGACATCCACGGAGCTTGGAGAGGGGGGCAGAAGAGTCCCGAGGGACCCACAAGCCCTCAGGCCGCGCCCTAGGGGGGCGCCTCCTTGGCTTGTGGGCTCCTCGGGAGTCCCCCAACCCTAATTCTTGCTCTATAAAATCCCAAATATTCCCAAACCAACAGAAGCGTCCACCAAAATACATTTCCGCCACCGCAAGCTTCTGTTCCCGTGAGATCCCATCTTGGGGCCTTTTCCGGCACCCTGCCGGAGGGGGATTCGATCACGGAGGGCCTCTACATCAACCTTGCTGCCCTTCCGATGAAGCGTGAGTAGTTTACCACAGACCTACGGGTCCATAGCTAGCTAGATGGCTTCTTCTCTCTTTTTGATCTTCAATACAATGTTCTCCTCGATGTTCTTGGAGATCTATCCGATGTAATATTCTTTTGCGGTGTGTTTGTCAAGATCCAATGAATTGTGGATTTATGATCAGATTATCTATGAATATTATTTGAGTCTTTTCTAAACTCTTTTATGCATGATTAAATATCTTTGTATTACTCTTCGAATTACCGGTTTGGTTTGGCCAACTAGATTGGTTTTTCTTGCAATGGGAGAGGTGCTTAGTTTTGGGTTCAATCTTGCGGTGTCCTCACCCAGTGACATAGTAGGGGTAGCGAGGCACGTATTGTATTGTTGCCATCAAGGGTAAAAAGATGGGGTTTTCATCATATTGCTTGAGTTTATCACTCTACATCATGTCATCTTACTTAAAGCATTGCTCTGTTCTTATGAACTTAATACTCTAGATGCAGGCAGGAGTCGGGCAATGTGTGGAGTAATAGTAGAGATGCAGAATTGTTTCGGTTTACTTGACACAGACGTGATGCCTATATTCATAATCATTGCCTTGGATATCGTCATAACTTTGCGCTTTTCTATCAATTGCTCGGCAGTAATTTGTTCACCCACCGTATGTTTTCTTTCAAGAGAGAAGCCTCTAGTGAAACCTATGGCCCCCGGGTCTATTTTCCATCATATATTTCAGATCTATAAACCAAAAAACCCAAAAATACCTTGCTGCAATTTATTTGTTTTTACTTTGTTTTACGTTTTAGTAATCTTTTTCTATTAGATCTCACTCTTGTTCGAGACCGTGAAGGGATTGACAACCCCTTTTTTGCGTTGAGTGCGAGTGTTTTTTAGTTTGTGCAGGTGCATAGATTGGAGACTTGCTTGTGCCTCCTACTGGATTGATACCTTGGTTCTTAACTGAGGGAAATACTTATCTCTCCTTTGCTGCATCACCCTTTCCTCTTCAAGGGAAACATTTTATTTTTATGTTTTTTGATTTTGGTTCTGTTTTTCAATAAATACACATTATTACCTCTGTAGTAATTGTGTTTTGGTGTTTTAATTAGTGTTTGAGTCAAGCAAGACCTTTGGGATGGTCTACGGTGATAGTTGATTTGATCTTCCTGAAAAACTGAAACTTCTACGCTCATTGCCAAAAATTCATTAAATCACAGAAACGTAATTTTGATCTTAATTTTTTACACAAGATTGATATACAAAATTTTCAGGTTTTCCTAATTTTTCAGAATTTTTGGAGTTATAGAAGTATACGAAATTTCCAGATTACTACAGACTGTTCTGTTTTTGACAGATTCTGTTTTCTATGTGTTGTTTGCTTATTTTGATGAATCTATGGGTAGTATCGGGAGGTATGAACCATGGAGAAGTTGGAATACAGTAGATATTACACCAATATAAATAAATAATCAGTTCACAACAGTACCTAAAGTGGTGATTTATTTTATTATACTAACGGATCTTATGAGTTTTTCTGTTGAGTTTTGTGTTGTGAAGTTTTCAAGTTTTGGGTAAAGATTTGATGGACAACGGAATAAGGAGTGGAAAGAGCCTAAGCTTGGGGATGCCCAATGCACCCCAAGGTAATATTCAAGGACAACCAAGCATCTAAGCTTGGGGATCCCCCGGATGGCATCCCCTCTTTTGTCTTCGTCCATCGGTAAATTTACTTGAGGCTATATTTTTATTCACCACATGATATGTGTTTTGCTTGGAGCGTCTTGTATGATATGAGTCTTTGCTTTTTAGTTTTCCACAATCATACTTGCTGTACACATCTTTTGAGAGGGACACGAATGAATCGTGAATTTATTAGAATACTCTATGTGCTTCACTTATATCTTTTGAGCTAGGCAGTTTGCTCTAGTGCTTCACTTATATCTTTTTAGAGCACGGCGGTGGCTTTATTTTATAGAAATTGTTGAACTCTCATGCTTCACTTATATTATTTTGAGAGTCTCTAAAAAGCATGGTAATTTTCTTAGGTTATGAATTTAGTCCTAATATGATGGGCATCCAAGAGGGATATAATAAAAACTTTCATATAAAGAGCGTTGAATACTATGAGAAGTTTGATTCCTTGCATTTGTTTTGAGATATAAAGATGGTGATATTAGAGTCATGCTAGTGAGTAATTGTGGATTTGTAGAAATACTTGTGTTAAAGTTTGTGATTCCTGTAGCATGCACGTATGGTGAACCGTTATGTGATGAAGTCGGAGCATGATTTATTTTTTGATTGTCTTCCTTATGAGTGGCGGTCGGGGACGAGCGATGGTCCTTTCCTACCAATCTATCCCCCTAGGAGCATGCGTGTAGTACTTTGTTTCGATAGCTAATAAGTTTTTGAAATAAGCATGTGAGTTCTTTATGACTAATGTTGAGTCCATGGAATATACGCACTCTCACCCTTCCACCATTGCTAGCCTCTCTAGTACCGCGCAATTCTCACCGGTGCATTAAACCCACCATATACCCTTCCTCAAAACAGCTACCATACCTACCTATTATGGCATTTCCTGTTGGGGAACATAGTATTTCAAAAAAATTACTACTATCATGCAAGATCTATCTAGGAGAAGCATAGCAACGAGCGGGGAGAGTGTGTCCACGTACCCTCGTAGACCTAAAGCGGAAGCGTTTAGTAACGCGGTTGATGTAGTCGAATGTCTTCGCGATCCAACCGATCAAGTACCGAACGCACGGCACCTCCGCGATCTGCACACGTTCAGCTCGATGACGTCCCTCGAACTCTAGATCCAGCTGAGGCCGAGGGAGAGTTTCGTCAGCACGACGGCGTGGTGACGGTGATGATGAAGTTACCGACGCAGGGCTTCGCCTAAGCACTACGACAATATGACCGAGGTGGAAAACTATGGAGGGGGGCACCGCACACGGCTAAGAAATCAACTTGTGTGTCTATGGGGTGCCCCCCTCCCCCGTATATAAAGGAGTGGAGGAGGGGGGTCGGCCGGCCTCATGGGGTGCGCCTCATGGGGGGAATCCTACTCCTACTAGGAGTAGGTTCCCCCCTTTCCTAGTCCTACTAGGAGGGGAAAGGAAGGGGAAGAGGGAGAGAAGGAAAGGGGAGCCGGCCCCCCTCCCCAATTCTGATTGGGCTTGGGGGGGGGGGGGGTGCGCGCCTCCACCTGGCCGCCTCCTCCTCTCTTCCACTAAAGGCCCATGAAGGCCCATTGACTCCCCGGGGGGTTCCGGTAACCCCCCGGTACTCCGGAAAATACCCGATACACCTTGGAACTATTCCGGTGTCCGAATATAGTCTTCCAATATATCAATCTTCATGTCTCGACCATTTCGAGACTCCTCGTCATGTCCGTGATCTCATCCAGGACTCTGAACTACCTTTGGTACATCAAAACACATAAACTCATAATACCGATCGTCATCGAACGTTAAGCGTGCGGACCCTACGGGTTCGAGAACTATGTAGACATGACCGAGACTCATCTCCGGTTAATAACCAATAGCGGAACCTGGATGCTCATATTGGCTCCCACATATTCTACGAAGATCTTTATCGGTCAAACCGCATAACAACATACGTTGTTCCCTTTGTCATTGGTATGTTACTTGCCCGAGATTCGATCATCGGTATCATCATACCTAGTTCAATCTCATTACCGGCAAGTCTCTTTACTCATTCCGTAATACATCATCCCGCAACTAACTCATTAGTCACATTGCTTGCAAGGCTTATAGTGATGTGCATTACCGAGAGGGCCCAGAGATACCTCTCCGACAATCGGAGTGACAAATCCTAATCTTGATCTATGCCAACTCAACAAACACCATCGGAGACACCTGTAGAGCATCTTTATAATCACCCAGTTACGTTGTGACGTTTGATACCACACTAAGTGTTCCTCCGGTATTCGGGAGTTGCATAATCTCATAGTCATAGGAACATGTATAAGTCATGAAGAAAGCAATAGCAACAAACTAAACGATCATAGTGCTAAGCTAACGGATGGGTCATGTCAATCACATCATTCTCTAATGATGTGATCCCATTCATCAAATGACAAATCATGTCTATGGCTAGGAAACCTAACCATCTTTGATCAACGAGCTAGTCAAGTAGAGGCATACTAGTGACACTCTGTTTGTCTATGTATTCACACATGTACTAAGTTTCCGGTTAATACAATTCTAGCATGAATAATAAACATTTATCATGATATAAGGAAATATAAATAACAACTTTATTATTGCCTCTAGGGCATATTTCCTTCAGTCTCCCACTTGCACTAGAGTCAATAATCTAGATTACACAGTAATGATTCTAACACCCATGGAGTCTTAGTGCTGATCATGTTTTGCTCGTGAGAGAGGCTTAGTCAACTGGTCTGCAACATTCAGATCCGTATGTATCTTGCAAATCTCTATGTCTCCCTCCTTGACTTGATCGCGGATGGAATTGAAGCGTCTCTTGATGTGTTTGGTTCTCTTGTGAAATCTGGATTCCTTCGCCAAGGCAATTGCTCCAGTATTGTTACAAAAGATTTTCATTGGACCCGATGCACTAGGTATGACACCTAGATCGGATACGAACTCCTTCATCCAGACTCCTTCATTTGCTGCTTCCGAAGCAGCTATGTACTCCGCTTCACACGTAGATCCTGCCACGACACTTTGCTTAGAACTGCACCAACTGACAGCTCCACCGTTCAATATAAATACGTATCCGGTTTGTGACTTAGAGTCATCCGGATCAGTGTCAAAGCTTGCATCAATGTAACCATTTACGACGAGCTCTTTGTCACCTCCATAAACGAGAAACATATCCTTAGTCCTTTTCAGGTATTTCAGGATGTTCTTGACCGTTGTCCAGTGATCCACTCCTGGATTACTTTGGTACCTCCCTGCTAAACTAATAGCAAGGCACACATCAGGTCTGATACACAGCATTGCATACATGATAGAACCTATGGCTGAAGCATAGGGAATGACTTTCATTTTCTCTCTATCTTCTGCAGTGGTCGGGCATTGAGTCTGACTCAACTTCACACCTTGTAACACAGGCAAGAACCCTTTCTTTGCTTGATCCATTTTGAACTTCTTCAAAACTTTATCAAGGTATGTGCTTTGTGAAAGTCCAATTAAGCGTCTTGATCTATCTCTATAGATCTTGATGCCCAATATATAAGCAGCTTCACCGAGGTCTTTCATTGAAAAACTCTTGTTCAAGTATCATTTTATGCTATCCAGAAATTATATATCATTTCCAATCAACAATATGTCATCCACATATAATATTAGAAATACTACAGAGCTCCCACTCACTTTCTTGTAAATACAGGCTTCTCCAAAAGTCTGTATAAAACCATATGCTTTGATCACACTATCAAAACGTTTATTCCAACTCCGAGATGCTTGCACCAGTCCATAAATGGATCGCTGGAGCTTGCACACTTTGTTAGCATCCTTTGGATCGATAAAACCTTCGGGTTACATCATATACAACTCTTCTTCCAGAAATCCATTCAGGAATGCAGTTTTTACATCCATTTGCCAAATTTCATAATCATAAAATGCGGCAATTGCTAACATGATTTGGACGGACTTAAGCATCGCTACAGGTGAGAAGGTCTCATCGTAGTCAACTCCTTGAACTTGTCGAAAACCTTTCACAACAAGTCGAGCTTTGTAGACAGTAACATTACCGTCAGCGTCAGTCTTCTTCTTGAAGATCCATTTATTCTCTATGGCTTGCCGATCATCGGGCAAGTCAACCAAAGTCCACACTTTGTTCTCATACATGGATCCCATCTCAGATTTCATGGCCTCAAGCCATTTCGTGGAATCTGGGCTCATCATCGCTTCCTCATAGTTCATAGGTTCGTCATGGTCAATTAACATGACCTCCAGAACAGGATTACCGTACCACTCTGGTGCGGATCTTACTCTGGTTGACCTACGAGGTTCAGTAGTAACTTGATCTGAAGTTTCATGATCATTATCATTAGCTTCCTCACTAATTGGTGTAGGAATCACTGGAACTGATTTCTGTGATGAACTACTTTCCAATAAGGGAGCAGGTACAGTTACCTCATCAAGTTCTACTTTCCTCCCACTCACTTCTTTCGAGAGAAACTCTTTCTCTAGAAAGGATCCATTCTTAGCAACGAATATCTTGCCTTCGGATCTGTGATAGAAGGTGTACCCAACAGTCTCCTTTGGGTATCCTATGAAGACATATTTCTCCGATTTGGGTTCGAGCTTATCAGGTTGAAGCTTTTTCACATAAGCATCGCAGCCCCAAACTTTAAGAAATGACAACTTGGGTTTCTTGCCAAACCACAGTTCATAAGGTGTCGTCTCAACGGATTTAGATGGTGCCCTATTTAACGTGAATGCAGCCGTCTCTAAAGCATAACCCCAAAACGATAGCGGTAAATCAGTAAGAGACATCATAGATCGCACCATATCTAATAAAGTGCGGTTACGACGTTCGGACACACCATTACGTTGTGGTGTTCCGGGTGGCGTGAGTTGCCAAACTATTCCGCATTGTTTCAAATGAAGACCAAACTCGTAACTCAAATATTCTCCTCCACGATCAGATCGCAGAAACTTTATTTTCTTGTTACGATGATTTTCCACTTCACTCTGAAATTCTTTGAACTTTTCAAATGTTTCAGACTTATGTTTCATCTTGTAGATATACCCATATCTGCTCAAATCATCTGTGAAGGTCAGAAAATAATGATACCCGCCGTGAGCCTCAATATTCATCGGACCTCATACATCAGTATGTATTATTTCCAATAAATCTGTTGCTCGCTCCATTGTTCCGGAGAACGGAGTTTTAGTCATCTTGCCCATGAGGCATGGTTCGCAAGTACCAAGTGATTCATAATCAAGTGATTCCAAAAGTCCATCAGTATGGAGTTTCTTCATGCACTTGACACCAATATGACCCAAACGGCAGTGCCACAAATAAGTTGCACTGTCATTATCAACTCTGCATCTTTTGGTTTCAATATTATGAATATGTGTATCACTACTATCGAGATTCAACAAAAATAGACCACTCTTCAAGGGTGCATGACCATAAAAGATATTACTCATATAAATAGAACAACCATTATTCTCAGATTTAAATGAATAATCGTCTCGCATCAAACAAGATCCAGATATAATGTTCATGCTTAACGCTAGCACCAAATAACAATTATTCAGGTCTAAAACTAATCCCAAAGGTAGATGTAGAGGTAGCGTGCCGACGGCGATCACATCGACTTTGGAACCATTTCCCACGCGCATCGTCACCTCGTCCTTAGCCAATCTTCGCTTAATCCGTAGTCCCTGTTTTGAGTTGCAAATATTAGCAACAGAACCAGTATCAAATACCCAGGCACTACTGTGAGCATTAGTAAGGTACACATCAATAACATGTATATCACATATACCTTTGTTCACTTTGCCATCCTTCTTATCCATCAAATACTTGGGGCAGTTCCGCTTCCAGTGACCAGTCCCTTTGCAGTAGAAGCACTCAGTCTCAGGCTTAGGTCCAGACTTGGGCTTCTTCACTTGAGCAGCAACTTGCTTGCCGTTCTTATTAAAGTTCCCCTTCTTCCCTTTACCCTTTTTCTTGAAACTGGTGGTCTTGTTGACCATCAACAATTGATGCTCCTTCTTGATTTCTACCTCCGCAGCCTTTAGCATTGCGAAGAGCTCGGGAATTGTCTTATCCATCCCTTGCATATTATAGTTCATCACGAAGCTCTTGTAGCTTGGTGGCAGTGATTGAAGAACTCTGTCAATGACACTATCAACCGGAAGATTAACTCCCAGCTGAGTCAAGTGATTATGATACCCAGACATTTTGAGTATATGTTCACTGACAGAACTATTCTCCTCCATTTTGCAGCTATAGAACTTATTGGAGACTTCATATCTCTCAATCCGGGCATTTGCTTGAAATATTAACTTCAACTCCTGGAACATCTCATATGCTCCATGATGTTCAAAACGTCGTTGAAGTCCCGGTTCTAAGCCGTAAATCATGGCACACTGAACTATCGAGTAGTCATCATCTTTGCTCTGCCAGGCGTTCACAACATCCGGCGTTGCTCCTGCAGCGGGTCTTGCACCTAGCGGTGCTTCCAGGACGTAATTCTTCTGTGCAGCAATGAGGATAGTCCTCAAGTTACGGACCCAGTCCGAGTAGTTGCTACCATCATCTTTCAACTTAGCTTTCTCTAGGAACGCATTAAAATTCAAAGGAACAGTAGCACGGGCCATTGATCTACAACAACATAGACATGCAAAATACTATCAGGTACTAAGTTCATGATAAATTAAAGTTCAATTAATCATATTACTTAATGTAACACCCCATGTATTAAGCTACAGTGATCACCCTTTTGATTATGCCATGTCATCATGATTATCAGTGCCTAATCATGATTTGCATTCAGCTCCTAACTCAAACTTCAAATTAAAACTAAAGTGGAAAATAAAAGTTATCCATAACAAAAACTAAAATGTTCATTAAATAACAAATATTCCAGAGGCAATTCTAAAATTGTAACCAACATTTAATTAACAAATTAAGTGACTCTAACAGTAGCAAAACAACACTATTTACTACCTTCTTAATTAAATAAAATCCCGAATGAAAACCTTTGGACTCAAAACCATTTTATTGCAGTGGCATAAAATGCACCATATTTATTTGGGCCAGTCTCATATTTTACAAAAGTCTTTTGGAATGAAATTAAAAGGCAAAACAGTAAAGAAAAAGGAAAACAGAAAAGAAAAGAAAAAGAAAAGAGCCCACCACCACCTGGGCTCTAGCCTACAGAGCCGGCCCAGCCCGCGCAGCGCCTTTCCCTCACCCCCGCACTGCTCCTCCCCGCTCGCTGTCGAACACCCCGTGCGCGTGCACTGGCCCCCCCTCTCTCTGGACGACAGCGCGCCCCGCGCTCGCTGTGATGATTAGGGCGACGCCCTGCACCCCCCCGGGTTCCCCCTGGCACCCCTTCTCCACCCCCCTCGCTCGTCCTCTCCATTCCTCTCGTCCGGGCGGCGCCATGGCCTCGCCATCGTAGGCCACGCGAACACCGGCAACCGCTCGTCCCCGCGTCTTGTCCAGAAGCTCTGGAGCCCTCATCTCCGTCAAGCTGCTGCTCTGCTTCGTCTCGGGGGGCAGCGCCAACACCTCATCGTCTCCGTCAACGCCCGCGGCCACCGAAACTTCGTTGCATCGATCCCCTGCTCTGCTGCTTCTAAACCGATCAACAAGCACTCCGTATGCTCCTCGGTGAGCTCCGCATCCTCCCATTCCCCCATCTTGCGCGAGCACGAGCCGTAGCTAGCTGTCGCCATTGTCGTGCTCCTGTTTCCGCCTTGGAGCTCGTGGCTCACGCCCTCGTCCACCCTGTGCTAAGCCGTCGCCTCCGCCATGTTTTCGGAGAGCCCAAGCATCGTGTATGCACAATAGTTCATCTCGGGCGAGCCCCTAGGCTCGACCCCGAGCTTACCGTATTCCGGCCGCCGCTAGAATGGATGCCGCCGTCGCTGCGGTTCGTCCCGGCCTCCGTTTACCACCCCGGTGGATGCGCGCGTGCGCTGGCGATCGAATGCGGGTCGCGGCGTTTGATTTGGCCAACCGTAGCCGATTTCCGGCCATTCCCGAGTACGCCGCCGCTAAATATGGTCGCCGGAGCCATCTCCGGCGCCGTTGCCGGCGACGCTGACGTGGATGTCCACGTGGACCTCCCCACAGCTGCTGCCACTGGGCCCCCTGGGTCCCGTTGACCCAGTCAAATGCTGACTGGGCAACGCCCAGCCACTGCCAGTGGGACCCCCAGGGGCCCCGTTGACCGGTCCGCTGACCACTGACGTAATGATGACGTAAGCCTGACGTCATAAATCGATTTCTGCGAATTTAGTAATTTAAATAATTCAAAAAATGAATAAAACTTTAGAAAACCTTATCTTTTAATCTGTAACTCCGATGAAAATAATTTATATATGAAAAACGATCAGAAAAATGAGACGGATCCGAATACGCTACCCACATACCTGTTAGATGCCTCTAACTAACTGAACATGCAACTTTTTGCCTGTTTCAGATAAATGAATAGTGCATGACTCTAATAAAATAAATCCAAACAAATTCCTAAAATAACTAAATGACTTAGACATGTCTTCAGGCAACCCTGCACTGCACGTTAGCGTAGCCTGCTCTGTGTTGCTCCTGTTGCTGTGTATTTATACTGTTTCCTCCCCCTCTTCTCTCTCGTTAGACCCCGACACAGTTCCCGGTACCGATGCAGCTCCGGAGCCTGACGCCACCTTTGACGACCTTGCCCTTGCCGCCAAGCAACCAGGCAACCCCCCCTTTGATCATCCCGATATCACCCATTCTATTTTCTCATGCTTGCATTAGAATTGCTGCTGCTACTGCTTTACCTATTCTGATGCATAGCCTGTTATTGTAACCTACTGTTGATAATTACCTGCATATCCTAAACTGCTTAGTATAGGCTGGGTAGAGACATATCAGTGAACCCACTTATCCCGACTGCCCCGCTGGATTATCCGAAGACCCGATCAACGGGATTGAAGACCAGGCCCCGGCACCGCACATCACCCCCTTAGTTGTAACGACACTGCAGCGTTACTATCGAGTGCCGAGGGTGATACCTCGTGTAACACTTCTGATGTTAACTCTGTAGAGTAGCTAGTCGGTCGTGGTCATCGAGGGTGATTCTTCCTTCACCGCTTCCGATAACGACGCCGTCGTACAACACCTCAAGTGTGAACCCAGCGAGGGTGATTCCTCCGAGTTCACCTTGACGGATACATCGAGTAGGAATCCAACGAGGGTGATACCTCGGATTCCCCTGATGTTATGGACACACGGATACTTGGACTGTACTATTGTTACTTGGAAAGGCGGGTCGACCCTGAAGGGTACCCGCGTGTGATGTGAAGACGGGTTGCCTGTATGGTGCCCGAGTGATGAATACGAGGCATGGTCGGGCATTCTTGGCCCTTGCCGCAAGTCCTTGAGATGGGGCGATGGGGTCACATCTTTTGTGAGTCTCTGCTTGTTACCGCAAGCCCAAGGTACTAACGATTTGGATATTTGATCCGAGCAGGCCTCTGGCCTGATAGCACTAACCATCACGTGGGCATAGTATGGGCGTTCTGCATCGTGGCATCAGCCGAAAGTTCTGTCAGACGTCCAGTTCAGTATTGTGGCACGGTCGGATCGTACCGACCATCCGAGGCGGTGCTGGTATCCACCCTACACACAACGACCCGGAGTGCACAGGGCGATGGCCCAAGACCCCTGAGTGCTTAGGATGTAGACCGGCGGGGACCTCTCTGCTGAGCTGTAGGTAGGGCTGCGATGTATCGTTTGGCCGAGGCCGGGCATGACCCAGGAAAGTGTGTCCGGTCGGAGTTAATCGAGCGTGTCGGGTAAGTTGGTGCACCCCTGCAGGGAAGAACACATCTATCGATAGCCGGTCCTACGGTAAAGGACACTTGGAGTTGTATCCTGATTGATACAATTAGAACTGGATACTTGGATACTATGGCTCTGGGATTGCTTCTCGTAGGGAGTCGAGAAGGGATCTCAGGACGAGGTTGATGACTGTATGGCTCTGGGATTGCTTTCTTGCAGGGAGTCGAGAAAGGATCTCTGGGTGAGGTTGATACATTACTACTACTTTATATGGTACTAATCTACACTCTTCTAATGCTGCAAGACCTCTGAAGATGCTAGTCTTTGATAGGACTAGGGCTCCTCTCTATTCTGGCATTTCTGCAGCCCAGTCCACATATACAGCCTTCCTTTGATAATGTTGCATATGTAGTGTAGATCCTTGCTTGCTGAGTACTTCTGAGTACTCACGGTTGCTTTGCTTTCTTTTTCCCCCATATTCATTTGATGCGACCAGATGACGGAGCCCCGGATACAGCTGCCCCCGCCGACGATCGCTACTACTACCCCGAGGGTGGATACTACTACGAGTTGACTGACGACCAGGAGTAGGATCGGAGGGTCCCAGGCAGGAGGCTTGCGCCTTTCGATCATAGTGTTTTATTTTGCCCCGCCTTTCTAAAGGCCTTTCTGTTTCTCTTTTAATATCTGTACTCAGATATCTGATGCTTCCGCTGATGCTTGTATGCGAGCTTTTGTATTCGAGCCCTCAAGGCCCCTGGCTTGTAATATAAAGCTTGTATGACTTTATTTATGTTTAGAGGTGTGTTGTGATATCTTCCCGTGAGTCCTTAGGCTTGATCGTGTGCATTTCCGTGTATGATTAGTGCACGATTGGGCCGGGGGCATCACACTTAAGAACTCCCACTTAGATAGACATCCCTCTAATCATCTAAGTGATCAAGTGATCCAAATCAACTAAACCATGTCCGATCATCATGTGAGATGGAGTAGTTTTCAATGGTGAACATCACTATGTTGATCATATCTACTATATGATTCACGCTCGACCTTCAGTCTCAGTGTTCCGAGGCCATATCTGCATATGCTAGGCTCATCAAGTTTAACCCAAGTATTCTGCGTGTGCAAAACTGGCTTGCACCCGTTGTATGTGAACGTAGAGCTTATCACACCCGATCATCACGTGGTGTCTCGGCACGACGAACTATAGCAACGGTGCATACTCAGGGAGAACACTTGTACCTTGAAATTTAGTGAGAGATCATCTTATAATGCTACCGCCGAACTAAGCAAAATAAGATGCATAAAGGATAAACATCACATGCAATCAATATAAGTGATATGATATGGCCATCATCATCTTGTGCCTTTGATCTCCATCTCCAAAGCACCGTCATGATCTCCATCGTCACCGGCGCGACACCTTGATCTCCATCATAGCATCATTGTCGTCTCGCCAACTTATTGCTTCTACGATTATCGCTACCGCTTAGTGATAAAGTAAAACAATTACATGGCGATTGCATTGCATACAATAAAGCGACAACCATATGGCTCCTGCCAGTTGCCAATAACTCTGTTACAAAACATGATCATCTCATACAACAAATTATATCACATCATGTCTTGACCATATCACATCACAGCAAGCCCTGCAAAAACAAGTTAGACATCCTCTACTTTGTTGTTGCAAGTTTTACGTGGCTACTACGGGCTTCTAGCAAGAACCGTTCTTACCTACGCAAAACCACAACGTGGTGTAGTGATTGCTTTTTGATCTTCTAAAAGAACCCTCTTCATTGAAACCGGTTCAACTAAAGTGAGAGAGACAGACACCCGCCAGTCACCTTTAAGCAACGAGTGCTCGTAGCGGTGAAACCAGTCTCGCGTAAGCGTACGCGTAATGTCGGTCTGGGCCGCTTCATCTCACAATACCGCTGAACCAAGTAACAACTAGTAACGGCAAGCAATATGTATACACCCACGCCCACAACTCCTTTGTGTTCTACTCGTGCAAATATCATCTACGCATAGACCTGGCTCTGATGCCACTGTTGGGGAACGTAGTATTTCAAAAAAAAATCCTACGATCACGCAAGATCTATCTAGGAGAAGCATAGCAATGAGCGGGGAGAGTGTGTCCACGTACCCTCGTAGACCGAAAGCGGAAGCGTTTAGTAACGCGGTTGATGTAGTCGAACGTCTTCGCGATCCAACCGATCAAGTACCGAACACACGGCACCTCCGTGATCTGCACACGTTCAGCTCGGTGACGTCCCTCGAACTCTAGATCCAGCTGAGGCCGAGGGAGAGTTTCGTCAGCACAACGGCGTGGTGACGGTGATGATGAAGTTACCGACGCAGGGCTTCGCCTAAGCACTACGACAATATGACCGAGGTGGAAAACTGTGGAGGGGGCACCGCACACGGGTAAGAAATCAACTTGTGTGTCTATGGGGTGCCCCCCTCCCCCGTATATAAAGGAGTGGAGGAGGGGGGTCGGCCGGCCTCATGGGGTGCGCCCCATGGGGGGAATCCTACTCCTACTAGGAGTAGGTTCCCCCCTTTCCTAGTCCTACTAGGAGGGGAAAGGAAGGGGAAGAGGGAGAGAAGGAAAGGGGGGCCGGCCCCCCTCCCCAATTCGGATTGGGCTTGGGGGGGGGGGTGCGCGCTTCCACCTGGCCGCCTCCTCCTCTCTTCCACTAAGGCCCATGAAGGCCCATTGACTCCCCGGGGGGTTCCGGTAACCCCCCGGTACTCCGGAAAATACCCGATACACCTCGGAACTATTCGGGTGTCCGAATATAGTCTTCCAATATATCAATCTTCATGTCTCGACCATTTCGAGACTCCTCGTCATGTCCGTGATCTCATCCGGGACTCCGAACTACCTTCGGTACATCAAAACACATAAACTCATAATACCGATCGTCATCGAACGTTAAGCGTGCGGACCCTACGGGTTCGAGAACTATGTAGACATGACCGAGACTCATCTCCGGTTAATAACCAATAGCGGAACCTGGATGCTCATATTGGCTCCTACATATTCTACGAAGATCTTTATCGGTCAAACCGCATAACAACATACGTTGGTCGCTTTGTCATCGGTATGTTACTTGCCCGAGATTCGATCGTCGGTATCATCATACCTAGTTCAATCTCGGCAAGTCTCTTTACTCGTTTCGTAATGCATCATCCCGCAACTAACTCATTAGTCACATTGCTTGCAAGGCTTATAGTGATGTGCATTAAAGAGAGGGCCCAGAGATACCTCTCCGACAATCGGAGTGACAAATCCTAATCTCGATCTATGCCAACTCAACAAACACCATCGGAGACACCTGTAGAGCATCTTTATAATCACCCAGTTATGTTGTGACGTTTGATAGCACACTAAGTGTTCCTCCGATATTCGGCAGTTGCATAATCTCATAGTCATAGGAACATGTATAAGTCATGAAGAAAGCAATAGCAACAAACTAAATGATCATAGTGCTAAGCTAACGGATGGGTCATGTCAATCACATCATTCTCTAATGATGTGATCCCATTCATCAAATGACAACTCATGTCTATGGCTAGGAAACTTAACCATCTTTGATCAACGAGCTAGTCAAGTAGAGGCATACTAGTGACACTCTGTTTGTCTATGTATTCACACATGTACTAAGTTTCCGGTTAATACAATTCTAGCATGAATAATAAACATTTATCATGATATAAGGAAATATAAATAACAACTTTATTATTGCCTCTAGGGCATATTTCCTTCATTTCCATAGCCATTCTGAGATATATTGCCATGCAACTTCCACCGTTCCGTTTTATTATGACACGCACCATCATTGCCATATTGCTTTGCATGATCATGTAGTTGGCATAGTATTTGTGGCAAGCCCACAGTTCATAATTTTTTATTCATGTCACTCTTGATCATTGCACATCCTGGTACACCGCCAGAGGCATTCATATAGAGTCATATCTTGTTCTAGTATCGAGTTGTAAGTAAATAAAAGTGTGATGATCAACATTATTAGAGCATTGTCCCATGTGAGGAAAGGATGATGGAAGCTATGATTCCCTCACAAGTTGGGATGAGTCTCCAGACTTTACAAAAAAATAAAAGAGGCCAAAGAAGCCCAAATAAAAAAAGTGAAAGAAAAAAATGAGAGAAAAAAGAGAAGGGACAATGTTACTATCCTTTTTCCACACTTGTGCTTCAAAGTAGCACCATGATCTTCATGATAGAGAGTCTCCTTTTTTGTCACTTTCATATACTAGTGGGAATTTTTCATTATATAACTTGGCTTGTATATTCCAATGATGGGCTTCCTCAAATTGCCCTAGGTCTTCGTGAGCAAGCGAGTTGGAAGCACACCCACTTAGTTTCTTTTTGAGCTTTCATACACTTATAGCTCTAGTGCATCCGTTGCATGGCAATCCCTACTCACTCACATTGATATCTATTGATGGGCATCTCCATAGCCCGTTAATACGCCTAGTTGATGTGAGACTTTCTCCTTCTTTTTGTCTTCTCCACAACCACCATATTCTATTCCACCTATAGTGCTATATCCATGGCTCACGCTCATGTATTGCGTGAAAGTTGAAAAAACCCAAAAATACCTTGCTGCAATTTATTTGTTTTTAGTTTGTTTTACGTTTTAGTAATCTTTTATTATTAGATCTCACTCTTGTTCGAGACCGTGAAGGGATTGACAACCCCTTTTTCGCGTTGAGTGCAAGTGTTTGTTAGTTTGTGCAGGTGCATAGATTGGAGACTTGCTTGTGCCTCCTACTAGATTGATACCTTGGTTCTTAACTGAGGGAAATACTTATCTCTACTTTGCTGCATCACCCTTTCCTCTTCAAGGGAAAAGTCAATGCAAGCTCAAGAAGTAGCAAACCTCCATAGGATCGTCAAGTCGGTGTCTGGGCCACCTACGAGGATCGGGCATCAGCAAGCAGGGTGTCTTGAAAAGGGCTGGCCTGTTGCAGACGAGTACACGGTACATAGACACCGAGCATGCGGCTAGACGCACGGTGCTGAGCAGGTCCATACGATTATAGATCTGCTCCAAGAGAACATCGGGGAGGGAATTCCAATCGCGGCTATGCATGTCAGTCGGTTCTGCCATACGGTTTTTTAGGGCGCTGAGTGATTGGGGTTTTCGGTGCGTGCGAGCAAGCGGGGAAGTGGATTCGGGCGGGCGAGCGAAGACGATGGCTTGTGTGGCCGAGCAGTGAGCGGGGGGATATGGTACGCGCGAGCTACCGAGGAAGATGGCACGGGCGGGTGAGCAGTGAGCGGGGGGAAATGGTGTGCGGCCGATGATGGGGAAGAGGGGGGGAAGAAGAGGGAAAGACGGGCAAGAAAGTGCAGTAAATCTCAATTCTACTAGCACTACTACCAGGATACTGTCATTCAGAGTTTAAATAGTTAAGCCGATGACATGTGGGTCTATCTCAAGAGGGCCCATATGTCAGTTAATGGAAGAGGGAGGTGCGTAGGCGTATTTGCGGAAGCGTGCTCACTGGCAAACATGATGGCAGTACAGGGTAAGGCTGATTTAGTAACACCAACATGCTGGCTCAGCTTATTAATTAAGTGTCCCATCTGCTGCAGCGTGTATTGTCACTTCACTGTGAAGACTAGTTGAATAGTTCTCTCTGTCCGAGATGGGGGAATAATGGATCGCCAAGACTTCCTATCTACAGTATCCCTATGCCTCTACTCTCATCCTGTCCAACAACAAGAACCATTGGCCAAGGCACCCGGCGCCAATTATGTAGGAGTACTACTAGTACTACCTACTCCCTCCTTCCAGTTTATATACAGGTCAATAAAAAAATCATCAACGAAGGTAGTAGTCAATAATGGGCTCGTTTTCCTCAAGAAAATTGTGTTTATGAACGTCTTAATTGGAATGCATGCGTGAAGAACAAAAGACCAGAACTTTTACATGCATTGGTGAGTTTTCTCTTAATTCTTGCATGCAACGTTTTAATGAAGCTTGAAATATGAACATGTCAATGGGAGGGAGTAGAAGCCTCATGCATGCATGCATGCATGCAATACTCACATGTACACATGCACGCACGCAACACTCACGCGTGCATGCGGCACATAGCACAAGACGTAACTGATAACCCACAAGTATAGGGGATCGCAACAGTTTTTAAGGGTAGAGTATTCAACCCAAATTTATTGATTCGACACAAGGGGAGCCAAAGAATATTCATGAGTATTAGCAGCTGAGTTGTCAATTCAACCACACCTGAAAGACTTAATATCTGCAGCAAAGTATTTAGTAGCAAAGTAGTATGGACGTAACGGTAATAGTTACAAAAGTAATAGTAGCAGTTTTGTAGTGATTGTAACAGTAGCAACGGCAAAGGAACTTAGCAAAGATCAATATGTGAAAAGCTCATAGGCAACGGATCAGTGATGGATAATTATGTCGGATGGCATTCATCATGCAACAGTTATAACCTAGGGTGACACAGAACTAGCTCCAATTCATCAATATAATGTAGGCATGTATTCCGTATATAGTCATACGTGCTTATGGAAAAGAACTTGCATGACATCTTTTGTCCTACCCTCCCGTGGCAGCGGGGTCCTAATGGAAACTAAGGGATATTAAGGCCTCCTTTTAATACAGAACCAGAACAAAGCATTAGCACTTAATGAATACATGAACTCCTCAAACTACGGTAATCACCGGAAAGAATCCCAATTATTGTCACCTTGGGGTATGCGGATCATAACACGTAATAGGTGTCTACAACTTGCAAGATAGGATCAAGAACACAAATATATTCATGAAAACATAATAGGTTCAGATCTGAAATCATGGCACTCGGGCCCTAGTGACAAGCATTAAGCATAACAAAGTCATAGCAACATCAATCTCAGAACATAGTGGATACTAGGGATCAAACCCTAACAAAACTAACTCGATTACATGATAAATCTCATCCAACCCATCACCATCCAGCAAGCCTACGATGGAATTACTCACTCCCGGCGGTGAGCATCATGAAATTGGTGATGGAGGAAGGTTGGTGATGATGATAGCGACGAATCCCCCTCTTCGGAGCCCCGAACGGACTCTAGATCTGCCCTCCCGATGAAGAACAGGAGGTGGCAGCGGCTCCGTATCGTAAAACGTGATGAATCCTTCTCTCTGATTTTTTCTCCCCGAATAGGGTTATATAGAGTTGGAGTTGAGGTCGGAGGAGGTCCAGGGGGCCCACAAGCCCCCTAGGCGCGCCCCGGGGGGGGCGCACCTCCTAGGCTTGTGGCCTCTGGGTGGACCCCCTCTGGATAATTCTTGCGCCAGTATTTTTTATATATTCCAAAAGTATTCTCCGTAAATTTTTAGGTCAATCCGAGAACTTTTATTTCTGCCCAAAAATAACACCATGGCAATTCTGCTGAAAACAGCATCAGTCCGGGTTAGTTCCATTCAAATCATGCAAATTAGAGTCCAAAACAAGGGCAAAAGAGTTTGGAAAAGTAGATACGATGGAGACGTATCAACTCCCCCAAGCTTAACCCATTGCTTGTCCTCAAGCAATTCAGTTGACAAACTGAAAGTGACAAAGGAAAACTTTTACAAACTCTGTTTTATCTTGTTGGCAAATATGTATAGCCAGCATTCAGGGTTTCAGCAAAGATTATGAACTAACCATATTCACAATAACATTTAGGTCTCACATTTACTCATATCAATGGCATAATCAACTAGCGAGCAATAATAATAAATCTCAGATGACAACACTTTTTTCAAAACAATCATGATATAATATGGCAAAATGGTATCTCGCTAGCCATTTCTGAGACCGCAAAACATAAATACAGAGCACCCCTGAAGATTAAGGACTGACTAGACATTGTAATTCATGGCAAAAGAGATCCAGTCACACTCATACTCAATATCAAGTAATAACAAAGCATACAAATGACAGTGGTGCTCTCTAGCTGGTGCTTTTTATAAGAGGATGATGACTCAGCAATAAATAGATAGGCCCTTCGCAGAGGGAAGCAGGGATTTGCAGAGGTGCTAGAGCTCGGAGCTTTTAAAACAGAGATGAATATAATTTTGAGCAGTACGCTTTCATTGTCAACATAACAACCAAGAGATCTCACTATCTTCCATGCTAGATACATTATAGGCGGTTCCCAAATAGAATGGCAAAGTTTTTACTCCCCCTCCACCAACAATCACACTCCACGGCTAGCTGAATTCACGGGTGCCGTCCATACCAACAACAGTCCTGGGGGAGTTTTGTTTTATGATTATATTTTGATTTGATTTCGAACATGGAACTGGGCATCCCAATTACCAGCCACTTTCTCGTGAATGACAAGTGAATAAACACTCATCGTGAGAATAACCCACCTAGCATGGAAGATACTGACAGCCCCCAGTCACTACATGAGCAATTCGGGCATGCAAAACAGATTATTATTTGAAGGTTTAGAGTTTGGCACATGCAAATTTACTTGGAACGGCAGGTAAATACCGCATATAGGTAGGTATGGTGGACTCATATGGAACAACTTTGGGTTTAAGGAAGTGGATGCACAAGCAGTATTCCCGCTTAGTACAAGTGAAGGCTAGCAAAAGATTGAGGAGCGACCAACTAGAGAGCGACAACGGTCATAAACATGCATTGAGATTAACCAACATTGAGTGCAAGTATGAGTAGGATATAAATCACCATGAACATAAATATCGTGGAGGCTACGTTGATTTTGATTCAAGTACATGCGTGAACATGTGCCAAGTCAAGCCACTTGAATCATTCAAAGGAGGATACCATCCTATCATACTACATCATAACCATTTTAAATTGCATGTTGGCACACAAGACAAACCATTATCCACTCCTAGCTAATTAAGCATGGCATGAGTAACTATAATCCTAATTGTCATTGCAAACATGTTTTGTTCATAATGGGCTGAATCAAGAATGATGAGATAATCATATTTACAAAAACAAAATAGGTCGAGTTAGTACCAGCTTTTCTCCATCTCAATCATTTCATCATATATCGTCATTATTGCCTTTCACTTGCATGACCGAACGGTGTGAATAATAATAAGAGTGCACGTGCATTGGACTAAGCTGGAATCTGCAAACATTTATTCAAAGGAGAAGACAAGGTAATATGGGCTCTTTGTTAGATCAACAATAATGCATATGAGAGCCACTCAACATTTTCATCATGGTCTTCTCCTTACGACCCAAAGAAAACGAAAAGAATTTCAAAGAAACACACTGAAATATTTTTGGAGTTTTTGTTTTTCTAAAGAAAGTAAAACAAGAATGAGAAAAACTATTTACACGGGAAAGCTCCCAACAAGCAAAAGAAGAACGAGAAATCGTTTTGGGTTTTCTTTTAATACTACAACTAAATTAAACTAGAAAGAAAAACTAAAAAGAAGCGAGAACTATTTTTTTTGGATTTTCTCAAAGTTTTTCAAACACACAAGAAGAAAGCAAGAAAAATAAACTAACATGGATAATACAATGAAAAAGTATGAACACCGACAACTGAAATGAGTATGTGAACATGAACATAATGTCGGTGAGAGATACGTACTCCCCCAAGCTTAGGCCTTTAGCCTAAGTTGGTCTAGGGCCACGGCTGGCCTGGCGGGTATCCAAAGTTGTAGTTGGGGTTGTACTGGGCTGCGGCAGCTACCGCTTGGAGGGCTGCCTCGTGGAGGCGAGCGGCCTCCCCTGCTCTCTTATACTCGTTTGCCTCCTCTCTGGTTATGAAGTATCTCCGTTTTACCTGAAAGTCAAAGAAGGCAGGAGCAGGAAGCGTAATATAGAAGACGCGCTCCCTGTCAAAGATTAGTCGATACAGGAGGGACTGTTCGTTCCTCTCAAGAAACTGGTAGCGTACCATAGCATTATAATCAAGGAAAGCAGGTGGTAACTCAATGTCATTTTCCCTTATGGGTACCCCAAGATAATTAGCTAAACAGGTGGCATAAATCCCACCAAAGAAATCTCCATCTTTAGCATTATTATGTAACCTCCTTGCAATAGCTGCCCCCAAGTTATATCATTTATCACCCAATACTGCACACTTGAGGACACTAAGATCTGATGCACAAAGGTGGCTATGATCATGTTTACCATTAATGCATCTACCTATAAAGAGAGCAAAATAATGTATAGCAGGAAAGTGAATGCTCCCTATGGTAGCTTGTGTGATATTTCTAGTTTCTCCCATAGTGATGCTATCAAGGAAATCAATATAATTAGTTTTACGAGGTTCACTATGACTGCCCCATAAGGTAATTTGCAAATATCGCAAAAATCATAGAGTGTCAGGCACATCATACAAGTGGAATTCTATCATAGGAGGATCCTTCCTAGAATGAAAGTGAAAATTTTGCACGAAGGTATTAGTGAGTAGGAGGTATTGGTCACACTTATCGTGGAGGAAGTCGGTGATGCCTGCATTCTCCGCCAAATAATAGAAATCATCATAAATTCCGGCCACCCTCACGAATGCATCGCTTGGCCATTCACATGGCCGAACCTCCGCCGCACGCGGAAGGTTGTACTTGGGCTTCTTCTTCTCCTCATTTTCATTTTCATTTGAATTCCGGCTTGAAGAACCCCTTAACCATCTCTTCATCATTTCTTTTATTTTCTCTAAAAATTTCTGAAATTTTTAGTGACTCAAAATAAAAGTGAACCAAAACTCAACAAGATTGATAGCAACTACTCCCACAAGTATCTAGAGGCTATATCATGCAACAAAACTACTTTGGACCATATAAATTTGACATGCAAGCTCAAGAACAAGGTCACCACAGCAGCAAAAATTTGCAATATATAAAGCACTAGAACCAAAACTAATTGGACCATTGGAGGAGTCACATACCGAAGAACAATCCCCCAAAACAGTTTTGCGAATGAAGCTTTGAGCAAGGAGATAAAAAATGGCAGCAAGGTGAGCTAGAACACGGGTTTGAGCAATGGTGGGATTTTTTCTGGAGGAAGACGAAGTGGATGGGTGCTGGCATAAGTGATGGGGACCCACGTGGGACCCACAAGCCCTGTAGGCACACCCAGGGGGGTGGGCGCGCCCTGTGGGCTTGTGGCCCACTGGTGCACCTCCCTGAGGTGTTTTCAGTGCCAAAAATTCTTAAATATTGTGGAAAAAATAATACTAAATTTTCAGGGCATTTGGAGAACTTTTATTTTCTGGTCATTTTTTATTACACAGAAAATTCAGAAAACAGAGAAATAACAGTATTTTTGCTTTATTTATTCTAAATAATAGAAAGTAAAAAGTGGGTACAGAAAGTTGTGTTTACTAAATTCATCCATCTCATGCCTATCAAAAGGAATCCATTAACAAGGTTGATCAAGTCTCATTAAAAAACTTCTTCCGAATGACATGAAACCGGAGAATCTTCGAATAACACTAGGTTACCTCAACGGGGATATGCATGTCCCCAACAATAAGAATATCATATTTCTTTTTGACAGTAGGGAGAGGAAACTCAAAACCTCCAATAGTAATTGTTGAAATTTTTCCAATAGAATTGATATTATTCACTTGAGGTTCTTTCTTCAGAAAGTGGACCGTATGCTCATTACCATTAACATGAAAAGTGACATTCAATAACAGCCCCTGCAGTATTCAAAAAGGGTCTACCAAGGATAATTGACATACTGTCATCCTCGAGTATATCAAGAATAACAAAGTCCGTTAAAACAGTAACATTTGCAACTACGACAGTTACATCCTCACAAATACCGATGTGTATAGCAGTTGATTTATCAGCCATTTGCAAAGAGATTTCAGTTGTTGTCAACTTATTCAGATCAAGTCTACGATACAAAGAGAAAGGCATAACACTAACACCGGCTCCAAGATCACATAAAGCAGTTTTAACATAATTTCTTTTAATGGAGCATGGTATAGTTGGTATTCCTGGATCTCCTAGTTTCTTTGGTATTCCACCTTTAAATGTGTAATTAGCAAGCATGGTGGAAATTTTAGCTTCTGGTATCTTTCTTTTATTTGTAACAATATCCTTCATATACTTAGCATAAGGAGACATTTTTAGAATATCAGTCAAACGCATACGCAAAAAGACAGGTCTAAGCATTTCAACAAAGCGCTCAAAATCCTCATCATCCTTTTTCTTGGATGGTTTAGGAGGAAAGGGCATGGGTTTCTGAATCCATGGTTCTCTTTCTTTACCATGTTTCCTAGCAACAAAGTCTCTTTTATCATATCTTTTATTCTTAGGTCGTGGGTTATCAAGGTCAACAGCAGGTTATATCTCCACATCATTATCATTGCTAGGTTGAGCACCAACATGAAAATCATCATTAACATTATCACTAGGTTCATGTTCATCACCAGATTGTGTCTCAGCATCAGAAATAGAAATATCATTTGGATTCTCAGGTGTGTCTACAACATGTTCATTAGAAGCATGCAAAGTCCTATCATCATTCTTTTTCCTATTTGAAGGACTAGGTGCATCAGTATTAATTCTCTGAGAATCTTGTTCAATTCTCTTGGGATGGCCCTCAGGATACAAAGGTTCCTGAGTCATTTTACCACCTCTAGTCATAACTCTAACAGCATTATCATTCACCTTATTATTCATCTCATTAAGCAAATCATTTTATGCCTTGAGAACTTGTTCTACATGAGTTTTTACCATGGAAGCATGTTTACTAATAATTTTGAGATCATTAACAGTTCTACACATGTAGTCACCCCAGCAGTCAAGCATATAAGCATTACGTTTCAATTGTCTACTAACATATGCATTGAAGTTTTCTTGTTTAACAATAAAGTTATCAAATTCATCCAAGCATTGACTAGCAGACTTATTATAAGGAATATCACCTTCATCAAATCTATAGAGAGAATTTACCTCTACTACCTGTGTCAGAGTATTAAGACCACATATTTCTTCAATAGGTGTTAAATTCTTAACATCTTCAGCTTTAATACCTTTTTCTTTCATAGATTTCTTTGCCTGTTGCATATCTTCAGGACTGAGAAATAGAATACCTCTTTTCATCAGAGTTGGCTTAGGAGGTGGTTCAGGAAGAGTCCAATCATTATCATTACTCAATATATTATTCAATAATACTTCAGCATGTTCAATAGTTCGTTCCCTGAAAACACAACTAGCACAACTATCTAGGTGGTCCTTAGAAGCATCGGTTAGTCCATTATAAAAGATATAAAGTATTTCATTTTTCTTGAGAGGATGATCGGGCAAAGCATTAAGTAATTGGAGAAGCCTCCCCCAAGCTTGCAGGAGACTCTCTTCTTCAATTTGCATAAAGTTAAATATTTCCTGTAAAGCAGCTTGTTTCTTATGAGCAGGAAAATATTTTTCAGAGAAGTAATAGATCATATCCTGGGGACTACGCACACAACCAGGAGCAAGAGAATTAAACCATAACTTAGCATCACCCTTTGACGAGAAAGGAAACAACTTAAGAATATAGTAGTATCGATTTTTTCCTCATGAGCAAATAGGGTGGCTATGTCATTCAATTTAGTAAGATGTGCCACAACAGTTTCAGATTCATAACCATGGAAAGGATCAGATTCAACCAAAGTGATTAACTCAGGATCGACAGAGAATTCATAATCCTTATCAGTAACAAAGATAGGTGAAGTAGCAAACCTAGGATCATATTGCATTCTAGCATTCAAAGATTTTTCTTTCCACTTGCATAGTAATTTCTTGAGATCATCTCTATCCTTACAAGCAAGAAAGTCCCTAGCTACCTCTCCATCCATAACATAACCCTCAGGTATAACAGGCAATTCATATCTAGAAGAGCTAGGTCTAGCAGGTGTTTCAAAGTGTTCAATTTCAATAATTTCATCAGTTTCAGGAATATCATCAGTTTCAGCATTCTCAATATTTTTAGCTCTAGCAAGTTGTTCATCAAGAAATTCACCCAGTGGCACAGTATTATCAAGCAAAGCAGTAGTATCATCATAAGCATCATGCATAACAGAAGTAGCATCATTAATTGCTTGCGACATATCATAATTAATAGCAGGTGGTGGTGTCGCAAGCTTACTCAAAACAGAAGGTGAATCAAGTGCAGAGCTAGATGGCCGTTCCTTACCTCCCCTCGTAGTAGAGGGGAAAATCTTGGTTTTGTTATCCTTCAAATTCCTCATAGTGATCAACAGATATAAATCCCAAGTGACTCAGAGAATAGAGCTATGCTCCCCGGCAACGGCGCCAGAAAAAGGTCTTGATAACCCACAAGTATAGGGGATCGCAACAGTTTTCGAGGGTAGAGTATTCAACCCAAATTTATTGATTCGACACAAGGGGAGCCAAAGAATATTCACGAGTATTAGCAGCTGAGTTGTCAATTCAACCACAGAACTAGCTCCAATTCATCAATATAATGTAGGCATGTATTCCGTATATAGTCATACGTGCTTATGGAAAAGAACTTGCATGACATCTTTTGTCCTACCCTCCCGTGGCAGCGGGGTCCTAATGGAAACTAAGGGATATTAAGGCCTCCTTTTAATACAGAACCAGAACAAAGCATTAGCACTTAGTGAATACATGAACTCCTCAAACTACGGTAATCACCGGAAAGAATCCCAATTATTGTCACCTTGTGGTATGCGGATCATAACATGTAATAGGTGTCTACAACTTGCAAGATAGGATCAAGAACACAAAATATTCATGAAAACATAATAGGTTCAGATCTGAAATCATGGCACTCGGGCCCTAGTAACAAGCATTACGCATAACAAAGTCATAGCAACATCAATCTCAGAACATAGTGGATACTAGGGATCAAACCCTAACAAAACTAACTCGATTACATGATAAATTTCATCCAACCCATCACCGTACAGCAAGCCTACGATGGAATTACTCACTCCCGGCGGTGAGCATCATGAAATTGGTGATGGAGGAAGGTTGGTGATGATGATGGCGACGAATCCCCCTCTCCGGAGCCCCGAACAGACTCTAGATCTGCCCTCCCGATGAAGGACACAAGGTGGCGGCGGCTTCGTATCGTAAAACGCGATGAATCCTTCTCTCTGATTTTTTTTCTCCCCGAATAGGGTTATATAGAGTTGGAGTTGAGGTTGGAGGAGGTCCGGGGGCCCACAAGCCCTCTAGGCGCGCCCCCCAGGCTTGTGGCCTCTGGGTGGACCCCCTCTGGATAATTCTTGCGCCAGTATTTTTTATATATTCCAAACATATTCTCCGTAAATTTTCAGGTCAATCCGAGAACTTTTATTTCTGCACAAAAATAACACCATGGCAATTCTGCTGAAAATAGCATTAGACCGGGTTAGTTCCATTCAAATCATGCAAATTAGAGTCCAAAACAAGGGCAAAAGAGTTTGGAAAAGTAGATACAATGGAGACATATCAGCAACACACACGCTCATGCTCAAGTGCTCAACCTACTCCCTTCGTCCGTGAAAGACTGTACATTTAGAGATTTACACATTGACCAAGAGGAACCGGAACTCCATGGCATAATTAATGCCCAAAAGTAGCAGACTTATGTGTGCATGCGACCATTGAGAGAAGAAGATTAAATGAAGGTTGTTGCATGCTGTAACTAAGGATAGACATGCAGCCTATAGCTAGAGCACAAGTTGGTGCATTAGTCAATCAATACCGATTAGATTAAAGGCTAAGTGCATTGGAAGTGTGGATGTACACTCTGTTGGAAAAAATTCTAATGCTAGATATATAGTTTTTCACGGACCGAGGGAGTACATGTGCATGCACTCACATACACAGCCAGGGTGGTTCGCGCGTAAGGGTTGGACTCCAGTCGCACCTCCGTAAAGTTTTGTTTAACTGATTTCTTTGCTCTGCCAACTGACAGGTGGGTGATATGTCTCCAACGTATCTATAATTTATGAAGTATTCATGCCATGTTTACAACAATTTTATATGGTTTTGGTATGATTTGATTATAACTAACCCGGACTGACACTGTTTTCAGCAGAACTACCGTGGTGTCGGTGTACTAAGTATTGGGCCACTAGTACCCCGTACTTGTGCACAGGCAGTTGTAGCCATGCTCGCGGCAAGGCTTGCCGGGAACAGTTCGAGGTCGGTTCAAGCCACCAAAGAAATCATCAAGTCAGAGATCTGAGGATCAGCAGATGAGAAGAGCTGGAACCCGAAGGCCAGCTTCCCCGGCAAGATCTTGCCGGGGTGGCCTGCGGAGCCCGGCGAGGCTTGGCGCCCGGCAAGGCTTGGCGCCCGGCAAGTTTCGGCGCCTGGCGAGATTCTTCCACTGTGCCACCGCTCCAGCACAGCGACAAAACCTGACATTCTGGGTCCTTCTCTGGATGCGTGGCAACGCGCCAGTGGAGGAGAGCTTAAGCGGTGCTGATGGGATGGCCCCTTTTTCCATCCCCAAGAAAGTGAGGACACCTAAACGGACACCTCACGGTGCATTCAATGCGCTTGTCCTAATCCGTCAGGGGTTAGGTATGATATCCTGTAGCTACTTTACACCTCAATGTATGTACATTTTGCCACTGTGGAGACCCCTTTGAGCATATAAAAGGAGGCCCAAGGCAACTGCTACAAGGGAGGAGAACTTCTGGCCCATTCTGCATGCGTAGCTGCTCTTTGAATGTGCTGTTCACTGCGAGCACTCCTGAAGGCTGGGCTCAAGAACATCAATAAGAACACAAAGCAGGAGTAGGGTTTTACGCTGATTAGCGGCCTGAACCTGGGTAAAAACCTCACGCGTCGATCATTGGTTCTGCTCTTTGCGTATACCTTTCCCCCCGCCGAATCGTAAAGGGGTCTCTCGGGATCCCATAGGTGTCGTACCCCAACATCTTTGGCGCGCCAGGTAGGGGGATTGAAGGTTGCGTGAACCTGATCTAGTGATCGGCGCCTCAGTTTCTTCATCATCATGCCGCCCAAGAAGAAGAGCGCTGTAACGGCGCAACCGTCCATGTCCGTTTTGCCTACGCCTTCGCGTACGGGCGACGGCGTGGGTGCAGAAGGAAGAGGGCAAGAACCCCCATGGCGTTCTGGTGATCCGAGCCAGGCGAGCGGTATCGTTCGCAGTGGCAGTGGTAACCTGCACGCCACTGGATCTAGAGATGGTGCTGTGCTGCCTACGGGTGGCACAACGAATTCCAGAGATCGGAGGGTGCCTGCAGGAGCTCCCGCACCGGCGCAAGCATCACGACCTACCCAGGTCGTGCATGATGAGCAACGTCATGGCGCTGGTGGTTCAGGGCGTCCCCATGAAAAGATTTCTGCGCATCGATCCCAAGATGCGCGGGGCCAGCATGCACACCGAGCTACTGGCGAGGGTGGCGCGCGGTCGCGAGACCGTGGTGGTGCTCCTTCTAACATGGTTAGGAGTCAGAGCACCTCACGTACATCGCACCTGTTGCCGCCGCCTACGCCAGCGGAAGCCTTGGCACGTGCGCAGCTGCTCCTTGATTTCCCTCCTGCCCCGGAGAAGATGGAGGAGTGGCGAGCTACCATCCAAAGCCTTATCGGCTTCACCAACAAAGATGGGCCGCAAGAGGCAGGGCCCTCGCAGCGGAGGCCCATCGATCCGGCGCGAGCCGATGTGGAGAAAACCGGAGGTGGTGCAACCACGGTGCACTCCCCTCCGCGGCACCAGCGGCGGCCGACAACTCAGCAGGTCGACTGCCGTGAAGAAGTTTCCACGGCGTCATCCGATCCACAGATGCGCCGTGATCAGCGTCTAGTTCTCCAGGAACGAGGCAAGGAGGACGCTCAAACTACCATCGAGCGGCGATGGGAAGCACGCTATCAGTCTGATAAGCGCGCGGGGCCGGCTGTCGACGAGCCTACGCCAGGGAACGTAGGAGACTTGCCTTATGAGGTAGGGACTCCAGCGTTTACCCGTGAGCTGCGGCAAGTCCGGTGGCCCAATTCCCGAACCTTCAAGCCAGAGGTCCCGGAGAAATATGACGGCAAGACCCATCCCTCGGAGTTCCTGAGCATCTACACCATTGCGGTGCAGGCTGCCGGGGGCCGAGATGACAAGATACTTGCCAACTACTTCCCATTGGTGCTCAAATCCAACGTCAGGTCGTGGTTGATGCATCTGCCGGAGAATTCTATTTCTTCCTGGTCAGATCTGTGCCATCAGTTTGTTGGTGCCTTTGTTGGAGGCCACCAAGCTCCTGGCCAAGAGAGTGATTTGCACATCATCCCTCAGAAGGAGGGCGAGTCCCTGTGCAAGTTTATGCAGAGATTCAGCCGGGTGCAGTACAATATTCCTGACGTTCATCCTGCCGCTGTCATTAGCGTGTTCCACCAGAACATGCGTAACCGCAGAATGCGGGAAGAGCTGGCAATGAACAAAGTCAGGAGTATTGCCGAGCTTTACGCTTTGGCCGACAAGTGCGCTCGAGCTGAAGAGGGGAGGTGACTCCCTGGCAAGGCTGTTGGCGCGGCGGGCGAATCCGAAGAAGAAGATGCCGCGGCCCCGTCAAAGAAAGGCCGGCGGCGGAACAGGAAACACGGAGGCAAGGCCGTGCTTGCTGTCGAGGAATCTGACAACCCAGGCGCCGCCAAGAAGGCCAAGGTTGGTGATCCCGGCAAGGATCTTGCCGGGTGCCCTTCCTGTCAGGCCTTGGCGGCTGCCAACAAGTCGGAGAACTTCGGCAAGCAGTATTGCAAGATCCATCGCACCAAGGGCCACGATCTCCAGAACTGCCGGCAAGTTGAGCAGCTTGCCGAGAAGCAGAGGGCCGAATATGAGAGGCGAGATAAGGAGAAGGCCCAAGATGGTGCGGACGGATCCGGCAAGAAGCGCGGTGGCCGAGGGGGTCGCCGCAGCAAGGCCAAGCAACAGAAAGACAGGCCCGCTCGGGGCCGGGACAAGGAAGAGGATGATGATGAAGAAGATGATGAATCCAGTGAGCAAGAATTCCAGAAGGCTACGGAGGCCATGTGTATCGACGGAGGTGCTTCGCTGCATTCTTCCCACCGTCAACTTAAACAGTGGGTGCAGGAAGTTAATGTAGCAGAGCCACCCCCAGATGCATGTAGGCCCCTGAAGTGGTCCAGCACGCCTATCATTTTCGACGCCGAGGATCACCCTGATCGCACAACTGCGGTCGGGTGCTTGCCATTGTTGGTCTCGCCAACAATTCGCAAACTCAAGGTGACGAAAATGTTAGTTGACGGCGGGGCCGGCCTAAACTTAATATCATCGGATGTGCTCAAAAAGCTCCAGATTCCCGATGAAGACCTCAAAGAAACGGGTACGTTTCAAGGGGTCAATCCAGGAAGAACCCAGCCCAAGGGCAAGATTACGCTGCCGGTGACATTTGGCAGCGAGCTCAACTTCAGGACCGAGAAGGTGGTGTTTGATGTCGCCAAGATCCCCATGTCATATAATGGGATCCTTGGTCGGCCAGCGTTGGCTAAGTTCATGGCGGCATCACACTACGCAGACAACGTTCTGAAGATGCCTGGGCCGTTGGGCGTCATCACTATCCATTCTGATAAGAAGGATGCGCTCATCTGTGCCGACCAACTTTACCGGGAAGCAGTTGCAGCACCTGCCATCAAGGCACCTGCTCCTGCCGCTGGAACTCCCGGAGGGAAGAAGAAGACCGGCAAGAACCTTGGCGCGAACTCCGGCAAGCGCACCTCCTTGGAGTCTGCGCTTCCATCGAGGACGCACCAGAGAGTTCCACCAGCAAGAACAAGAAATCTAAGGCTGCTCCGCCGGAGACCAAGAAGGTGCCTGTCAGAGAGGACGGAACGGGAGGAACTTTCACCATAAGTTCCACCCTAGACGACAAATAGGAAAGCGCGCTCGTTGCTTTCCTGCGGGCGAATGTCGACATGTTTGCATGGCAACCGTCTGACATCCCCGGTGTTCCCAGGAAGGTAATTGAGCACCACCTTGCTGTCTGTCCTCATGCGCGGCCCGTCAAGCAAAGGGTCAGGAGGCAAGCCTTGGAGCAGCAAGAATTCATTGCCGAAGAAATTAGAAAGCTGGAGGCGGCAGGATTGGTCAAAGGAGTACTTCATCCAACCTGGTTAGCCAATCCGGTTGTAGTGCGGAAAGCGAATGGGAAATGGAGGCTTTGTATCGATTATACAGATATCAATAAAGCTTGTCCAAAAGATCCCTTTCCCTTGCCGCGCATCGACCAGATTGTGGATGCCACCGCTGGTTGTGATCTCCTGTCCTTCCTTGATGCCTATTCAAGGTATCATCAGATTTTTATGGCAAAAGAAGATGAAGAGAAGACCGCATTTATCACCCCATGTGGTACGTATTGTTTCATACGAATGCCTTTCGGGTTGAAAAGTGCCGGTTCGACATTTGCCAGAGCAATCCAAATTGGTTTTGAGCCTCAACTCCATAGAAATATGGAGGCGTATATGGATGATATAGTGGTCAAAACCAAAGACAAAGCAATGCTCATTCAAGATTTAGAAGAAACATTTGCAAATCTGCGCAAGATCAACTTGAAGCTCAATCCTGAGAAGTGCGTGTTCGGTGTTCCTTCCGGCAAGCTCCTCGGATTCTTTGTATCTTGCCAGGGAATCGAAGCGAACCCCGACAAGATCAAAGCTATTGAGCAAATTGAAGCGCCGAGGCGCGTCAAGGATGTGCGTCGTCTTGCCGGCTGTGTTGCTGCTCTAAGCAGGTTTATTTCCAAATCTGCTGAGCGCGCCCTACCCTTTTTCAAAATTTTGAAGAAGGCAGGTCCAATGAAATGGACTCCAGAGGCGGAGGCTGCGCTGCAAGATTTGAAGAAATACCTTTCCTCTCCGCCGACGCTAGTCGCGCCTAAACCACAAGAGCCGTTGCTGCTGTATCTGGCAGCAACAAATCAAGTGGTTAGTGCTGCGCTAGTGGCGCAGAGAGAAGCTGATGAGGAAGCAACACCAGCGGCAGGACCGCCAGGTGACGCGGCAAGATCTTCCCCGGCAAGGGTTGATCCCAGCAAGACTGGATCTGCGCGAACAGAAGAACCAGTGCAGAAGAAGAAGATGGTGCAGCGCCCAGTTTATTTTGTTAGCTCTCTTTTACAAGGAGCTAGGTCAAGATATTCTGGTGTGCAGAAGTTGCTTTTCGGCCTCCTTATGGCCTCAAGGAAGCTGCGCCATTATTTTCAAGCACATGAAATCACCGTCGTCACTCGCTTTCCGTTGTAACGGATTTTGCAAAATCCAGAAGCAACCGGCAGGATCGTCGAGTGGGCGTTGGAGTTGTCCAGCTTTGGCCTCAAGTTTGAAAGCACTTCGACGATTCAGAGCAGGGCCTTGGCGGAGTTCATTGCGGAATGGACCCCAACGCCAGACGAAGAGACTCAGGAAACAACTCTTCCCGGCAAGGAAATCGATCAGCAATGGGTTATGTACTTTGATGGGGCTTTCTCGCTGCAAGGCGCCGGTGCTGGCGTGCTGCTTGTCGCACCCACCGGAGAGCACCTCAAGTATGTAGTCGAAATGCACTTTCCCTGGGAGAGTTCGATCAACAACACTGCAGAATACGAGGGTTTGCTTGCCGGTCTCAGGATCACGGCAGACCTTGGTATCAAAAAGTTCATCATCAAAGGCGATTCATAGCTTGTTGTCAGGCAAGTTAACAAGAGTTATCAAAGTCCATTGATGCAAGCCTACGTGGATGAAGTGAGGAAAATGGAAGAGCGCTTTGACGGTCTGCAAATGGAGAACGTTCCCCGTGCTGAGAACAGTGTTGCTGACGACCTGTCAAAGCGTGCTGCCCTCAAGTTGCCTGTGGAACCAGGAACTTTTGTGCTCCAATTGACTCAACCATCCGTGGCGCCATCGATGCGGCAAGAAAAGAGAAGAAAGTTGAACTCTGGCCAGTACTTCCTGGCAGAGCTCCCCGGAGCCGCCGGCAAGGAAGTTGCCGGGATCGACATGCCTGCCGGGGAACAACAAGCTCCGGCAGGGCCTCAGGCCCTTGCTGTCGAGACAAACGTTCCCCCAGCAGAGGAGGTGCCTTTAGTCCTAGCTGTCGAGCCTCAGGCTCCAGCATGGGCGCAGCACATTGTCCATTTCCTTCAGACAGGTGAACTCCCTGAGGAACAGGAAGAAGCAGAAAGAGTAGCCCGTCGGTCTGTTATGTACAAGTTCGTCGATGACGTCCTGTACAGAAAGAGACCAAATGGTGTGAAATTAAAGTGCATTTCTCGGGAGGATGGACTAGAGCTGTTGGCGGAGATACATGGAGGCATATGTGGTTCTCACATAGGATCAAGAGCGCTTGCCGGGAAAGCATTCCGGCAAGGTTTCTTTTGGCCCACTGCTCTCCAGGATGCAACTGCACTAGTCACCAAGTGTGAAGCGTGCTAGTTTCATTCGAAGAAATCGCATCAACCAGCTCAAGCTCTTCAGACAATCCCTCTCTCCTGGCCATTTTCGGTCTGGGGGCTCGACATATTGGGCCCTTTCCCCCGTGCTACCGGGGGCTTTGAGTACTTGTACATTGCTATCGACAAGTTCACAAAGTGGCCGGAGGTGGAAGCAGTGAGGAAGGTGACAGCACAATCAGCTGTCAAGTTCTTTAAGGGAATTGTTTGCCGTTTTGGTGTGCCCAACAGGATCATCACCGACAACGGCACGCAGTTCACAAGTCGCACCTTCATGCAGTACGTCCAAGACCTTGGCAGCAAGATTTGTTTTGCCTCTGTTGCTCACCCGAGAAGCAACGGCAAAGCGGAGAGGGCCAATGCTGAAGTGCTGCGCGGTCTCAGGACCAGAACATTTGACAGGCTGAAAAAGTGCGGAAGACGCTGGATTGATGAGTTGCCGGCGGTTCTTTGGTCAATCAGAACAACACCAAATCGAGCCACCGGCCAGACACCATTCGCTCTGGTCTACGGAGCGGAAGCAGTTCTCCCCACGGAACTCATATACGGATCACCTCGAGTGCTCGCTTATGATGAGCTTGAGCAAGAGCAACTGCGGCAAGATGACGCTGTGCTCCTTGAGGAGAATCGTCTTCAGGCTGCTGTGCGAGCTGCACGCTACCAGCAAGCTTTGCGCCGCTACCATAGCCGCAAAGTTCATGCCCGAAGCCTTGAGGAAGGCGACCTTGTTCTTCGGCGGATTCAGTCCGCCAAGAATTCAAACAAGTTGACGCCAAAGTGGGAAGGTCCTTATCTGGTAGTACGAGTCACCAGGCCCGGTGCTGTCCGCTTGGAGACCGAAGATGGCGTTCCAGTGAGCAATTCCTGGAATATCGAACATCTTCGCAAGTTCTACCCATAAGGCGCGGTTGCCGGGGGCTCCCGGCAACCACCCTTTTGTACAAGTCTTGCCGGCAAGGCATGTGATCCTTTGTACAAAGCCAGGCGCAGACCCTGAGCGCAGATGAATAAATTTAAGTGTTGTACATTCCCTTATTGATTCCCATGTTCATATTTATATATGCATGTTTGTCTAAGATGTTGTATAACACCTACTCCCGGTCAAGTTCTAACGAACCGCCAATGTTCATTTCTTTATTTTTCTCTCTTTCTTTTTAAAAGACAGAAGGATTCCTCACGTGCACATTTGCCGGGGGGGGGGGGGAAGGGAGATATGAATATCAGTTTGGCGACGTTCAGAATCGACGCTTGCCGGAGGAAGGACAAAGACAGAAAGCTAAGTCCTAAAAACTCAGAGCAAGTTTTTCTTTTATTACAAAGTTATTTCCTTGGACGATTCTGACTCTTGTATGGAAAATCTGCACGCGAAGGAACCCTTGTTGTAATCAGTCGCGCCCTTATTTTGTTTCGAGCCCGCTCAACAATTTAAGTGGCTGCACTGGGAACACCAAGGAGTCTTGCCGGCCGCTGCACCTCCAGCAGGCTGCTGAAGTCCCGCACCCAGCGCTCGCGGTAGGTTGTGCGCCGGCAAGTTTTTTAGTAAGCATAGGGTGAACTCCATACATAAGGGAATCAGACAAGGAAAATAACAAGCATGAACCTAAACATAGGCGACTTATATTACATTCATGAGTTGCCGCAATTCTAACTTAAGACTTAATTGTCTTTTACATGGAATGACGACGGCAAGAAAAGGGGGAGCACTCAATCCCTGCGCTGGCCTTCGATCCTTTTGATGGAGTTCACCTTCTCAAGGATAGGCGCGATGCACTCTTCAAGCGCCTCAACATTTGCGTCCCTTGGCAGATGGCCGAGTGCGTTGGAGAGGTCGATGCCGGGATTGCTGTGCACCACTTTGATGAGCACCTTGCGGAGGACGGCCCGGGAAAGCCAGCGAGTCTCGTTGGCCAATTGGGTCGCCCGGCTAGACTGGAGCACCCTCAAGGCGTTGATGATGCTTTCGAAGAACATCGTCAACCTGGCACTTGGAGATATTCTTTCCTCGGAAGAATACTTGAAGTTCGATAGGCCCATGGTTGACAGTTCTGCCGTAAGCTTCTCCGCGGTGGCGATGAGACGTCCAGTCCAGATCTCCACTCCCTTTTCGTAATCAGCCTGGGCTTCGGCGACGCTCTTGAGCAGGTTCCTCTCTCCTTGGAGATCCTTGAGTAGAGGCTTCTCACGGGCCCTGCTGGCCTCGAGAGACTTCTGCAGCATGGTCAGCTTCAGCTCCAGAACCGCAATGTTATCAGCCGCAGAGGAGAGCTGCTTGGTTTTGTCGGACAGGGCAACTTGCATCTCCGCCAAGGAGTGGAGGGTTTTTTCCCTATCACCCTTGAGCATCGAGAGCTCCTTGCCGTGCTCTTCGAGATCTGTTTCCAGCCTCTTCACCTTGTCGCTCAGCTCGTTCTTGGCGGCCTCTGCAGCTTCGGTAGCATCGACGGCCTCCTTGAGCTTGCCGGCGTGACTTGCAGTCAGGGCTTCGAGCGCCTCCTTATGTTTTTGCTCCAGCTCCTGGGTCCGCCGCGCGACAAGATTCTCGATATCTTCATCTTTGCTGCGGAGCTTGGCGGCGAGCGCCTGCTCACGTGCGGTGAGATCTTCCTCATGAGCATCAAGAGCAACGCGACGCCCTGTCAGGAGGGCATCTTCGGCAGCAATCCTTTGAGCAGCTTCATCATGCGCCTTCTCCATATCGGATTGCTTCAGGAGGATCTCTGTCCACTGATGGCTCACTTGTTCCCAGCCGGCAACCAACTCTTGGAGGGCCTCGGCGTGCCAGACTTGCATCTGTTCGATGCGCCTTTGAAAATCTGCTTTAGCCGCCTCGACAACCGCCATTCTGGAGTCCACCTTATCTTTCCGGGCGCGGTGAAGAGCCTGAAGCTTGCGGAAGTTCTCGCCCATGGCCTGAAGGAGTTGATCCTCTTCAGATTTGCCGCTGCTAGCGTTGGGATCGTCAACAACTTCGAGCCCGGCAGCAGCGATGATTTCTTCAAAAACTTCTCCTTCGGCTGGTGCCCCAGTGCTTGCTGTCCCCGGCAAGTTGACGAACAGGTTCTCGCCAACCTTGAGGTATTTGCTGGATGAGGGGCCCTCAGATGTTGATGGCTGGTCTTCAGTGACCGCCTCACCAGTGGCAGGGGGTTCTGTGGCCGGAGCAGCGCCTGGCGCTCCTGCGGCAGGAATGCCGTTAGTACGGTCATCGGTCTCCCTGTCGCCCCCTCCAGTAGGTTCCTTGGCGGGTTCCTCTTGTGCAGTCTTGGCGGCCTCCCCGTCAAGAGCACCACCAGCCTCGACAGTGTCATCCTTGGTGGCCTCGCTGGCAGCGATCCTGTCTGCTTCGGCAGCGGCGTCCCTGGCGGTCTCCTCGATGACAACGTCGACGTCCATGTGTTCCATCACAGGGAACTCTGAAGGACGAAGGAGGAAAACAGAATAAGATCGAGATTGAAGTTTGAAGCGACTAAAGACAGAGAGATAAGAGAAAGAGTAACAAGCACTCTGAGGCAATCGAGTACCTGCGTCGAGCTGTTGGGAGGTGGCCTCACCCCTCCCGGCAACTTCGATTGTCGGGGGCGGGTTGCCGGGGTCCGTGCTTGTCGGCTCCTCCTCAATTAAGATGGGCTCGTCGGTAGGATCTCTTGCCGGGGACGTGCTTGTGGGCGGCGTGGTCGATGGAGGTGGCACGATGGGAATGTCTTCCGACATCTCCCCTTGTTGCCATTCTTCTCCTGCGAGCCCAAAGATATCAGCGGCAAGAATGGAAGCCTCGGCACCCCCAGCGGAAAAAGAACAGTGAACTTACGCTGGGGGCTGTGCTGGGGGCTGCGTTGAGGACTGGACTCCGGGCTGACGATGATGGTTTCTGGCACGCTCGTGGAGCCTGCCGGGGGCTCGTCGCCCGTAGAAGTCTTTGACCTCTTCGCCATACTCTCCAGCAATGTTTCCGTGTCACTGCAGAGACAATACAAGCAAGTTAGTAAGATCGATCCAAGATTAAAATATAAAAGCTGTGGCAAAGTACTCACTCTTCTTCTTCTCGCTCCGGACTAAAGCCGGAGATGTCAAAATCGACCTCCGCTGCAATGTCTGAGTGGGGAGGCAGAGGAGGGGTCCTAGGCCGCTTGGCTGTGACAGGCGCCGGGGCAGCTTCCGGTGCGGTAGTGCGAGACACCCCTGCCGCCCCAGCAGTGGCCGCTGGTGTGGGTCTCGCGCGCGGCGCAGGCTGTTGACGAGCCCCCTGCCGCGGTCCAGTCTTGCCAGCCACTTTCTTGCCGGGAGCCTCGCCGCTCGAAGAAGGCTGGCTTGCCGGGATGCCAGATGCAGCCTTCCGAAGAACATGCTTCGTCTTCTTCGGGGCTGGGAGCTCTTCTTGCGTTTCTTCTTCGGCCGTGTCCTCGCCGGACGAGCTCTCAGTGGCTGCGCTGCTTTGTTCCCCGGCAGCTTTGTCCTCCCCGGTAGGTTTTACCTCCACTATTACCTCTGCATCGCTGGCTTCCCATTCTGTGAAGCCGACGCTGCCGGCCTCCGCGGCAAGATTTGCCTCCTCCACCCTAGTAGCAATGTAAGCTACTTCTTGGTCGGTGGTGGCTCGGATGAAATCTGACTCTTGCCGGACAGGTCTCTCCGTCAACTTGTCAAAAAACTTTTGCGCTTCCTCCTCAGTTGGCTTGGCCCAGGTCATGTCAAGACCGTGGGCATTGAACATCGGCATGAAGGCGATGATTGACCCCAAGGCAGAATTGTTGCGTAAGGGGACAATCCTTGCCGGCAGCCGATGCTTGTCTTCGCGCTGGAATAGTTTTTGACGGAGAGCGCCAAGCTGCATAGTGGTCAGATTGTTGTTCAGCCCGGGACGCAATCTCATGACATCTGCCGCGTTTCTGTATTCCCAAGCTGGCCTTCCCCTGTTCTGCAAAGGGGCGATGTGGCGGCGGAGAAAGTCGAAGCCAATCATCTCCATTGTCAGCCCGACAGCCTTCAGGTGGAGGATCCTGGTGGTGGCGATTGTGAGCCTCTCGTCCTCCGCAGCGAGATCGCTCCAATCCTTGCCGCGGACCACCTTCTGTTGCCGAGGAAGACAAAACGGATGGGGATCTGCTTCCTGGATCCAGCACCATTCAGCCCGCCACTCGTCCCACTTCTCGCGGTAAACTCCCTCTGGGTATATTTCCTTATTCCAAGCCCTTGGAATCCAGGCAATAGAACCAGAAAGGGCCTCTCCTTTTTGGATGCGAGGGAAGAAGTAATGGCGAAAAAGAGCAGAATTGGGAATCACACCGACAAAGTTTTCACAGAGATGGGCAAAGATAGACATGCAAAGTACCGCATTCGGCGTGAAATCGAGAAGATGAAAGCCGTATGTGTACATGATATCATTGAAGAAGTCAGAAAAGGGGGGACAGAGCCCGCAATAGAAATATGCAGTGAAGAAAGGGTATCTGTCCGATCCGCCTTTGGAACAAGCACCTGGGATTACGCGTGTGGTGGGGTGAGCTTGCGTCTCCTTCGCCCACATGCACTGGTACCGCCCCTTCAGAGCTTCAGCATGGAGCGTTGGGGGGAAGACGACAAGCCTCTTCCGCATCTTCGCTAGTTCGCTCTCCGAGACGTCGGCTTTCGCTTCCTTGCCCTTGCCTTTGCTGGCCTTGGGCGGCATGGCGGCTGTGAGGGCGGAACCCGGGGGTGGAGTGAGCGCGGAAGCGGCATGCGGAAGAGGAAAAAGCTTTGCTCTGAGCTCGAGAAGAGGAAGGTGATGGCGACGGCCAGATTGAGAAGAAGAGGGGGGTAAATAGGCTTGTGCCTCTGCGGCTTCTCCTTTTTATGGGGAAGGAGCGGGGCCGCCTCTTTTATTCCCCAATGTGAATGCGCCTCTATTGGCGCGTTGCAGTTGCAGCCTTTGGGGCACGCTTCCCACATCGCGTGCTCGATGCGTGTAGTGGGGGGCACAGTAAAATGAGATATTTACGAGCAGTTAATCCCCTACCACGCGTGCCGGTGCACTGTTTGGGCCTAGCCCAACAACGCCTCGCACTCGTGTATGGCCTAGGCCCGGGGGCTCCTGTCGGTGTACTAAGTATTGGGCCACTAGTACCCCGTACTTGTGCACGGGCAGTTGTAGCCATCCTTGCGGCAAGGCTTGCCGGGAATAGTTCGAGGTCGGTTCAAGCCACCAAAGAAATCATCAAGTCAGAGATCTGAGTATCAGCAGATGAGAAGAGCTGGAACCCGAAGGCCAGCTTCCCTGGCAAGATCTTGCCGGGGTGGCCTGCGGAGCCCGGCGAGGATTGGCGCCCGGCAAGGCTTGGCGCCCGGCAAGGCTTGGCGCCCGGCAAGTTTCGGCGCCTGGCGAGATTCTGCCACTGTGCCACCGCTCCAGCACAGCGTCAAAACCTGACATTCTGGGTCCTTCTCTGGATGCGTGGCAACGCGCCAGTGGAGGAGAGCTTAAGCGGTGCTGATGGGATGGCCCCTTTTTCCATCCCCAAGAAAGTGAGGACACCTAAACGGACACCTCACGGTGCATTCAATGCGCTTGTCCTAATCCGTTAGGGGTTAGGTATGATATCCTGTAGCTACTTTACACCTCAATGTATGTACATTTTGCCACTGTGGAGACCCCTTTGAGCATATAAAAGGAGGCCCAAGGCAACTGCTACAGGGGAGGAGAACTTCTGGCCCATTCTGCATGCGTAGCTACTCTTTGAACGTACTGTTCACTGCGAGCGCTCCTGAAGGCTGGGCTCAAGAACATCAATAAGAACACAAAGCAGGAGTAGGGTTTTACGCTGATTAGCGGCCCGAACCTGGGTAAAAACCTCACGCGTCGATCATTGGTTCTGCTCTTTGCGTATACCTCTCCCCCCGCCGAATCGTAAAGGGGTCTCTCGGGATCCCATAGGTGTCGTACCCCGACACGTGGTGTCATTTTTTGCGTAGAAATAAAAGTTCTCGGTTTGGGCTGAAATTTTACGGTGATTTTTTATGGACCAAAAGAGACCCCCGAAGCACCGGAGCTGGGCCAGGAATTGGACGAGGTGGCCACAAGCCGCCAGGGCACGCCCTGGGGGGTAGGGCGCGCCCCTACGGCTTGTGGGTCCCTTGGGTACCCCCTTGACGTGAGATCGACGCCAAAAATTCTTATAAATACCCAAACCTCCGAAAAGAACCCTAGATCAGAAGTTCCACCACCGCAAGCCTCTGTAGCCATGAAAATCAATCTAGGCCCTCTCCGGCACCCTGCTGGAGGGGGCCATCATCACCGAAGGCCATCGAAGAGGAAGCCGGAGGGGGCCATCATCACCATGGATGCCAAGGACCAGAGGGAGAACCTCTCCCCATCTAGGGGGGAGGCCATGGAGGAGGATGCACAAGGGGGAGACTCTCTCCCCCTCTCTCTCGGTGGCGCCGGAGTGCCACCAGGGGAACCATCGCCGCAGCGATCGTCTTCATCAACATCACCTTCTTCATCACCGTCCTCATCTCTTTTAAGCGGTCCACTCTCCCGCACCCCACTGTAATCCCCTACTTGAACATGGTGCTTTATGCCACATATTATGATCCAATGATGTGTTGCCATCCTATGATGTTTTGAGTAGATTTCTTTTGTCTTTTGGGTTGATTGATGATCTAGATTGGTTTGAGTTGTATGTTTTATTTTGGTGCTGTCCTATGGTGCCCTCCGTGCCGCGCACACGTGAGGGGTTCCCGCTATAGGGTTTGCAATATGTTCATGATTCGCTTATAGTGGGTTGCAGAGTGACAGAAGCTTAAACCCGAGTAAGGGGGTTGTTTGCGTATGGCAGTAAAGAGGACTTGATACTTTAATGCTATCGTTGGGTTTTACCTTAATGATCTTTAGTAGTTGCGGATGCTTGCTAGAGTTCCAATCATAAGTGCATATGATCCAAGTAGAGAAAGTATGTTAGCTTATGCCTCTCCCTCATATAAAATTGCAATAATGATTACCGATCTTGTTAACAATTGCCTAGGAAAATTCCGCACACCATTCCATCATTATTCCACACTCGAGCTTTGTAATATATTATAATATATTCTAACTTTATGTTAACAGCACCTATTTTTATATTTTAGCTCTCCGATATCATGCAAAGCTATCCTCTTTATACCCACAACGTAGTTTTATTTCTCGTTTCTAGATGAAAGCAAACGCTCGGTGCATGTAGAGTTGCATCGGTGGCAGACAGGACTTGAGAGAATATTGATCTTACCTTTAGCTCCTTGTGGGTTCGACACTCCATACTTATCACTTCCATCTTTGGAAATTGCTACGATGATTCCTTGCACTTGGGGATTATCGGTGGGACCCAGAAACCAGGTGTCAATTTAACCAGTCAACAAAGTGCCATGTCGACTATGTGGCCGGTTAGCAGGCTGCAATACAGTGATCTACAGTGAGCTAGTGACCGTATAATCACCGCAAAACTATATAGTGACCGTAATGAGCATAGTACTATGAAGTCCAGTGACCGTATTGTTACATACGTTGACCACCAGTGTATTCTTCTCGTTTCAAATTAAGCCATATTAACCAGAAAGGACACGGTATGGACTAGTACTACTTTGATGTGTCCTGTCAACTCGCAAAACGAGGAGAAGCTTGCTTACTACACCCTCTCTCTCGCCCACGCGCGATGGCTCACAGGACAAGGAGAAGCTTGCTTACTATGTATGCCTACGCCCTCTCCCTCGCCCACGCGCGCGGTGGCTCACAGGACGAGGAGAGGGTTTTGACTACAGTGCCCTCTCCCTCGCCCTCACGATGGACGTGCAGTAGTTCATTCCGTGTCAGATTGCCAGAAGCATATTGTACTATAGTATCATCATTGTTGGACCTTCCGAAGAGGCGAAGAGCCAAGTGCAAGGTTCATAGGAGTACGAACTGTTGAACCTCCCGAAGAGGCAAAGAGCCAAGCGCAAGGTTTATAGGAGTTGTCGTCCTAGTACTACAACTATAGCGAACGATCGCTACTGTACGATGCCGCCACATCACCTATAGCCAAAGTTGTGCCACCTTTTTTTCTCACAGAGCGTGTCGGAGCCTGTGCAACAGCCACACAAGTTGCACGTACACATAACACATTTACTAGTAATAAATTATAAAGGACAAATGCCAGCATGCCACACAAGTTCATTTCCCCTTCATGTGATAAATTTGTGCACGACTACTCTACATATATTTACAGTGCTACCATTCACAATTTACCATACTCCACTTACATGTTATAGATGGGCTCCATGTCCTCCTCCAGGTTCCAGTCCCAGGTGTTCTTCATAGATGGCATGATCCATAGCGGTGGGCAACGGGAATCATTATCGCCGCTTTCTAGTCCGGTTCCACACGATGGAGACTCATCCAAGCTAAAGCGGCATAAATCAGGGATAGCGTGTCCCAGCATGTCGTTCATCCGACGATGCACACTGAAGACACAACCATGCTTCATGAATGGCAGGCCTTCGGTGCCGTGCACGGAAGGTGACATCTGCTTCGCAATGGGGTAGCTGTCCCCAATGAAAAGCGAGTACTCTCCAAGAGTGTTCCTAGGCACCCACTGATACGTCCATTTTGCATCATGTTTTCCTACTATTATTTATAATGTTTTTATGCATAATAATGCTTTTGGGAGTAATTCTAATGCCTTTCCTCTCATAATATGCAAGGTTTACACAAAGAGGGAGAATACCGACAACTGGAATTCTGGACCTGAAAAAGCACGTCAGAGCTACCTATTCTACGCACCTCCAAATAAGCTGAAACTTCACGTAGATTCTTTATGGATTATTTAAGAATTATTGGAGAAAATAACTACCAGAGGGGGCCCACCAGGTGGGCACAACCCACCTGGGCGCGCCAGGGAGTCCAGGCGCGCCCTGGTGGGTTGTGCCCTCCTCGGCCCACCTCCGGTGCCCCTCTTCTGGTATATAAGTCATTTTGACCTAGAAAAAAAATAACAGGAGGACTTTCAGGATGAAGCGCCGCCGTCTCGAGGCGGAACTTGGGCAGGAGCACTTTTGCCCTCCGGCGGAGCGATTCCGCCGGGGGAACTTCCCTCCCGGAGGGGGAAATCATCATCATCGTCATCACCAACAATTCTCCCATCTTTGGGAGGGCCATCTCCATCAACATATTCAACAGCACCATCTCCTCTCAAACCCTGGATCATCTCTTGTGTTTAATCTTTGTACCGGAACCTTAGATTGGTACTTGTGGGTGACTAGTAGTGTTGATTACATCTTGTAGTTGATTACTATATGGTTTATTTGGTGGAAGGTTATATGTTCAGATCCATTATGCTATTTAATACCCCTCTGATCTTGAGCATGATTATTATTTGTGAGTAGTTACTTTTGTTCTTGAGGTCACGGGAGAAATCATGTTGCAAGTAATCATGTGAACTTGATATGTGTTCGATATTTTGATGATATGTATGTTGTGATTCCCTTAGTGGTGTCATGTGAACGCAGACTACATGGAACTTCACCATATTTGGGCCTAAGGGAATGCATTGTGGAGTAGAAATTAGATGATGGGTTGCTAGAGTGACAGAATCTTAAACCCTAGTTTATGCGCTATTCCGTAAGGGACCGATTTGGATCCAAAAGTTTAATGCTATGGTTAGATTTTATCTTAATACTTTTCTCATAGTTGCGGATGCTTGCGAGGGGATTAATCATAAGTAGGAGGTTTGTTCAAGTAAGAACAACGCCTAAGCACCGGTCCACCCACATATCAAATTATCAAAGTAGCAAACACAAATCGAACCAACATGATGAAAGTCCCGTGTACCCTCAAGAACGCTTTGCTTATCATAAGAGACCGTTTTGGCCTGTCCTTTGCCACAAAAGGATTGGGCTACCTTGCTGCACTTTATTTACCGTTACTATTATTTGCTCGTTACAAATTATCTTGCTATCAAACTATTGGTTACCGATAATTTCAGTGCTTGCAGAGAATACCTTGTTGAAAACCACTTGTCATTTCCTTCTGCTCCTCGTTGGGTTCGACACTCTTACTTATCTAAAGGACTACAATTGATCCCCTATACTTGTGGGTCATCAAGGCTCTTTTCTGGCGCCATTGCCGGGGAGTGAAGCGCTCTTGGTGAGTGGAAATTGGTAAGGGAAAAATATTACTACGTGCTGAAATTTATTGTCACTTGTTACTATGGAGAATCATCCTTTGAGGGGTTTGTTCGGGGTATCTTCACCTCGACCGGAACCACAATTAGCTACCCCTCAACCTACTGCACCTACTGAAAATATTGGTTATGAAATTCCTTTGGGTATGATGAACAACTGCTAGCTAATCCTTATGCAGGAGATGGAACTGAGCATCCTGATATGCACTTGATATATGTGGATGAAATTTGTGGATTATTTAAGTTTGCAGGTTTGCCCAGAGATGAAGCTAAGAAGAAGGTTTTCCCTTTATCTTTGAAGGGAAAAGCATTGGCATGGTATAGGCTATGCGATGATATTGGATCTTGGAACTGGAATCGATTGAAATTGGAATTTCTCCAGAAATTTTACCCTATGCATCTAGTTCATCATGATCGGAATTACATATATAATTTTTGGCCTCGTGAAGGAGAAAGTATCGCTCTAGCTTGAGGGAGGCTTAAGTCAATGTTATATTCATGCCCCAACCATGAGCTCTCAAGAGAAATTATTATTCAGGATTTTTATGCTCGGCTTTCTCGTGATGATCAATCCATGCTAGATACTTCTTGTACTGGTTCTTTTATCAAGAAGACTTTTGAATTCAGGTGGGATCTTTTAGAAAGAATTAAACGCAACTCTGAAGATTGGGAACTCGATGAAGGTAAAGAGTCAGGTATTAAGCTTGAATTTGATTGTGTTAAATCTTTTATGAATACCGATGCTTTTCACTAGTTTAGCACTAAATATGGACTTGACTCTGAGATAGTAGCCTCCTTTTGTGAATCATTTGCTACTCATGTTGATCTCCCCAAGGAGAAGTGGTTTAAATATCACCCACCTATTAAATAAGAAATTAAAGAACCGGTCATAGCTATAGAAGAAACTATTATTTATAATGTTGACCCAGTTGTTCCTACTGCTTATATTGAAAAACCACCCTTCCCTGTTAGGATAAAGGAACATGCTAAGGTTTTGACTGTGGTCAACAGAAGTAATATGAGAGCACCTAAACCTGCTGAACAAATCAAAGTAGAACCTAGTGTTGCTATGGTTAAGGATATCTTGGTAGAAAATATTGATGGGCATGTTATTTACTTCTGTGATGAAGCTGCTAGAATTGCTAAACCCGATGAAAAAGATAAACATAGACCTGTTGTTGGCATGCCTATTGTCTCAGTTAAAATAGGAGATCACTGTTATCATGGTTTATGTGACTTAGGTGCTAGCATGAGTGCTATTCCTTTTACCTTATACCAAGAAGTTATGAATGACATAGCACCCGCTGAAATAGAAGACATAGATGTTACTATTAAACTTGCCAATAGAGACACCATCACACCACTTGGGATTGTTAGAGATGTTGAAGTCTTGTGTGGGACAATAAAATACCCCACTGATTTTCTAGTTCTTGGTTCCCCACAAGATGACTTTTGTCCCATTATCTTTGGTAGACCTTTCTTGAACACTGTCAATGCTACTATAGATTGTCATAAACAAACTGTCAGTGTTAGCTTTGGTGATGAGTCTCATGAATTTAATTTTTCCAAGTTTAACAGGCAACCTCATAAGAAAGAATTACCTAATAAGGAGAAATAATTGGTCTTGCTTCTATTGCCGTGCCTCCTACTGATCCACTAGAACAATATTTGCTAGACCATGAAAATGATATGCATATGCATGAAAGAAATGAGATAGATAAAATTTTCTTTGAACAAGGACCTCTGCTCAAACATAATTTTCCTATTGAAACTCTAGGAGGTCCTCCTCCACCTAAAGGTGATCCTGTGTTTGAATTAAAACAACTGCTTGACACTTTGAAATATGCTTATCTTGATGAGAAAAAGCTATATCCTGTTATTATTAGTGCAAACCTTTCAGAACATGAAGAAGAAAGATTATTGAAAATTCTAAAGAAGCATCGAGGTGCTATTGGATATACTCTTGATGATCTTAAGGGCATTAGTCCCACTCTCTGTCAGCACAAAATTAATATGGAACCTGATGCTAAACCCGTTGTTGATCATCAACGATGTTTGAATCCTAAGATGAAAGAAGTGGTAAGAACTGAAATACTAAAGCTTCTGGAAGCAGGTATAATCTATCCATAGCTGATAGTAGATGGGCGAGTCCCGTTCATTGTGTCCCTAAGAAAGGAGGTATTACCGTTGTTCCCAATGATAAAAATGAACCCATTCCACAAAGAATTGTTACCGGCTATAGAATGGTAATTGATTTAAAAAAATTAAATAAAGCAACTAGAAAAGATCATTACCCTTTGCCTTCTATTGATCAAATGCTAGAAAGATTATCAAAGCACACACACTTTTGTTTTCTTGATGGATATTATGGTTTTTCTCAAATACCTGTTTCACAACCCGATCAAGAGAAAACCACTTTTACTTGCCCTTTTGGAACTTATGCTTATAGACGTATGCCTTTTGGTTTATGCAATGCACCTGCTACCTTTCAAAGATGTATGACTGCTATATTCTCTGATTTTTGTGAAAAGATTGTTGAGGTTTTCATGGATGATTTTTCTGTATATGGATCTTCTTTTGATGATTGCTTAAGCAACCTTGATCGAGTTTTGCAGAGATGTGAGCAAACTAATCTTGTCTTGAATTGGGAGAAGTGCCACTTTATGGTTAATGAAGGTATTGTCTTGGGGCATAAAATTTCTGAATGAGGTATTGAAGTGGATAAAGCTAAAGTTGATGCAATTGAGAAAATGCCATGTCCAAAGGATATTAAACGTATTCGTAGTTTTCTCGGTCATGCTGGTTTCTATAGGAGGTTTATTAAAGACTTCTCTAAAATTTCTAGGCCTCTTACAAATCTTTTACAAAAGGATGTTCCATTTGTTTTTTGTGATGATTGTGTAGAAGCCTTTGAAACACTTAAGAAAGCCTTAACTTCTGCACCTATTGTTCAACCACCTGATTGGAACTTGCCTTTTGAAATTATGTGTGATGCTAGTGATTATGCTGTTGGTCCTGTTCTAGGACAAAGAGTAGATAAAAAATTAAATGCTATCCATTATGCTAGCAAAACTCTAGACAGTGCCCAAAGAACTTATGCTACTACTGAAAAAGAATTTTTAGCAGTTGTGTTTGCTTGTGACAAATTCAGATCTTACATTGTTGATTCTAAAGTTATTGTTCACACTGATCATACTGCTATAAAATATCTCATGGAAAAGAAAGATGCTAAACCTAGACTCATTAGGTGGGTTCTCTTGCTACAAGAATTTGATTTACATATAACTGATAGAAAAGGAGCTGAGAATCTCGTAGCTGATAACTTGTCTAGGTTAGAAAATATTCTTGATGACCCACTACCTATTGATGATAGTTTTCCTGATGAGCAACTAGCTGCAGTAAATGTTTCTCATAACACTCCTTGGTATACTGACTATGCTAATTATATTGTTGCTAAATATATACCACCTAGTTTCACATACCAACAAAAGAAAAAAAATCTTCTATGATTTAAGACATTACTTTTGGGATGACCCACACATATATAAAGAAGGAGTAGATGGTATTATTAGACGTTGTGTACCTGAGCATGAATAGGAACAAATCCTACAGAAATGTTACTCTGAAGCTTATGGAGGACATCATGCGGAAGATAGAACTGCTCACAAGGTATCACAATCTGGTTTTTATTGGCCTACTCTCTTCAAGGACTCCCGTAAGTTTGTTTTATCTTGTGATGAATGTCAATGAATTGGTAATATTGGTAAGGGTCAAGAAATGCCTATGAATTATTCACTTGCTGTTGAACCATTTGATGTTTGGGGTTTTGATTATATGGGACCTTTTCCTTCTTCTAATGGGTATACACATATTTTGGTTGTTGTTGATTACATTACTAAGTGGGTAGAAGCTATTCCAACTAGTAGTGCTGATCATAACACTTCCATTAAAATGCTTAAGGAAGTTATTTTCCCAAGGTTTGGAGTCCCTAGATACCTAATGACTGATGGTGGTTCACACTTTATTCATGGTGCCTTCCGTAAAATGATTGCTAAATATGATGTTAACCATAGAATTGCATCACCCTATCATCCTCAATCTAGTGGTCAAGTTGAACTTAGCAATAGAGAAATAAAATTAATTCTACAGAAAACTGTTAATAGGTCCTGAAAGAATTGGTCTAAGAAATTGGATGATGCACTTTGGGCCTACAGAACAACATATAAAAATCCTATGGGTATGTCTCCCTATAAAATGGTTTATGGCAAAGCTTGTCATTTGCCTCTTGAGTTAGAACATAAAGCATATTGGGCAATTAAAGAACTCAACTATGATTTCAAACTTGCCGGTGAAAAGAGGTTATTTGATATTAGCTCATTAGATGAATGGAGAACCCAAGCTTAAGAAAATGGCAAGTTATTTAAAGAAAAAGTTAAAAGATGGCATGATAAAAGAATCCAAAAGCGGGAATTCAAAGTTGGAGAATATGTTCTTTTGTACAACTCTCATTTTAGATTCTTTGCAGGAAAGCTTCTCTCTAAATGGGAAGGACCTTATGTCATCGAAGAAGTTTATCGTTCTGGAGCTATCAAAATAAATAATGCCGAAGGTACTAACCCGAAGGTGGTCAATGGGCAAAGAATTAAACACTATATCTCAGGTATGCCTATTAATGTTGAAAGCAATATTATTCGAACCATGACACCGGAGGAACACATAAAAGAAACCTTCCGGAACACTCCAGAATAACTAAAAAAGAGGAGGTACGTGATACGGTAAGTAAATGGACTCCGAAAAATCCGTAAAAATATTTTCTGTCAGTTTTGGAATATAACAAAAATTAGGAAAATAAGAAACAACCAGGAAGGCAACCCTGGTGGGCACAAGCCAGGCGCGCCCAGGTGGGTTGTGCCCACCTCGGGTACCTTCCGGACTCCGTTTTTCTCTCGTTTGCTTGTTTCCCAAGATAAAAAATCTTTATATACCCCCCGAACCTATTGACCACCGTATCGCGGAGAAATCTTCTGTTCTTCTTTCTTGTTGTTTCCTGACAGATCTGAAAATATGTCATCCCAATATTCAGAGGAGGAGAGCCTTGTTTCTTACCAGCCTTTGGATAAAAATATCTTCAAGGACACCTATCCCTATATATGGTTCATCGATGAGTTGAAGATAGATAACTTTTACCTCTGACACAAGCTGGAGAAGAAGGATAAGATTGCTACTACCTCATCACCACCACCACCTTCTTCATCACCAAAGGAGACTTGAGTTCATGGTATGGACACTCCCCTTGGCTTGAGCCAAGCTTGGGGGAGGTGTCCCGGTATCGTATCACCACCACTATCTTTGCTTTCATCTAGTTTAGTTCGATCCTTAGTTTTCCTATGATTTAGTTGAATAAAAGTTTAGTTCGATCCTTTCTTTTCGAGTGTTTGCTTAGTGATCTATCTATCGATGTAATCGTGTGCGAGATATATAATAAAGAGTAGTTTGAGTTTTGTTTCTTTACTTTAATGTTGCAATAAAAAGAAAGGAAAATAAATGAAAAAGATCATATGCTAATCTTATGGTAAGTAATGACATCACATAAGGAAAAGTATAAGTGATAAAATTTGTTCGAGATTGACAAACATAGCATTGGTCAATGATGCAATTCATGAAATAATTAATAAGGGAAGAGAAGATTCACATGCAAATACACTATCTTGGACATCTTTTATGATTGTGAGCCCCCATTAAATATTTTGTGTCAAAATAGTTGACGTTGGACAAGAAAGACAACGTAATGATTTATGTTTGTTCATATTCACATAGAAGTTATATTGTCATAGATCCTTTAACATGTGGTGCTTGCTCAACATCTTTTCTAGCCAAAAATTCCGCACTAAATAGAGATACTACTTGTGCATCCGAAACCCTTAACCCAAATCTTATTTTGAGAGTCCACCATACCTACCTATGGATTGAGTAAGATCCTTCAAGTAAGTTGTCATCGGTGCAATAAGGCAATAAAAATTGCTTCTAAATGTGTTGGATCATGTAGTGTAAGAGAAAATTGAGCGTTGCACGAACTTGTGATGGCAAAATAATAAAAGCAACAGACTGCATAATAAAGGTTGCCATCATAAGGGGCAATGTAACATGACGTTCTTTTGCATTAAGGGATTTGGCATACAAACAAATAAGCGCATGACAACCTCTGCTTCCCTCTACGAAGGGCCTATCTTTTACTTTTATGCATTTACTTTTATGAAGAGTCAAAGTTTTCTTCCCTATTCCTTTTTATTTTCTCTTTTTGCAAGCATCATGTGGTGAGGAAAGATCTAGGCACATATATCCAGTTGAATATGAGTGGGCATGAGTTATTATTGTTGACATCACCCTTGAGGTGAATACGTTGGGAGGCGAAACTATAAGCCCCTATCTTTCTATGTGTCCGGTTGAAACTTTTTGTTCATGGGTATGCTGTGAGTGTTAGCAATCATAGAAGATTAAATGATGGTTGAGTATGTGGACTTGCCTAAAGGCTCCGATACGTGACCCTTCCTGAAAATATGATGAATTGTAGTTGCAAAGTTGACTGAGAACATATTTTGTTGGTTTTCAATAAGGTTTATGCTTTATACTTCAATGTTGTGATGAATTGTTACTTGCTCATGAGAAGTTATATGATAAAAGTTATGTGACAAAAGTTGTTTGATAACGTTTTATGTAAACATTCCTTGCTGTTATAATAATATGCATGGTGCTTCTATTTCCGTATTTTGTTTTTATCGACACCTCTCTCTCTCTAAGCATGTGGACATGTTTTTTGATTTCGGTTTTCGCTTGAGGACAAGTGAGGTCTAAGCTTGGGGGAGTTGATACGTCCATTTTGCATCATGTTTACCTACTGTTATTTATAATGTTTTTATGCATAATAATGCTTTTGGGAGTAATTCTAATGCCTTTTCTCTCATAATATACAAGGTTTACACAAAGAGGGAGAATACTGGCAGCTGGAATTCTGGACCTGAAAAAGCACGTCAGAGCTACCTATTCTACACAACTCCAAATAAGCTAAAACTTCACAGAGATTTTTTATGGATTATTTAAGAGTTATTGGAGCAAATAACTACCAGAGGGGGCCCACCAGGTGGGCACAACCCACCTGGGCGCGCCAGGGAGCCCAGGCGTGCCCTGGTGGGTTGTGCCCTCCTCGGCCCACCTCCGGTGCCCCTCTTCTGGTATATAAGTCATTTTGACCTAGAAAAAATAAGGGGAGGACTTTCGGGACAAAGCGCCACCGTCTTAAGGCGGAACTTGGGCAGGAGCACTTTTGCCCTTCGGCGGAGCGATTCCGCCGGGGGAACTTCCCTCCCGGAGGGGGAAATCATCGTCATCGTCATCACCAACAACTCTCCCATCTTTAGGAGGGCCATCTCCATCAACATCTTCAACAACACCATCTCCTCTCAAACCCTAGTTCATCTCTTGTGTTCAATGTTTGTACCGGAACCTTAGATTGGTACTTGTGGGTGACTAGTAGTGTTGATTACATCTTGTAGTTGATTACTATATGGTTTATTTGGTGGAAGATTATATGTTTAGATCCATTATGCTATTTAATACCCCTCTGATCTTGAGCATGATTATTATTTGTGAGTAGTTACTTTTGTTCTTGAGGTCACGGGAGAAATCATGTTGCAAGTAATCATGTGAACTTGATATGTGTTCGATATTTTGATGATATGTATGTTGTGATTCCCTTAGTGGTGTCATGTGAACGTCGACTACATGGCACTTCACCATATTTGGGCCTAAGGGAATGCATTGTGGAGTAGTAATTAGATGATGGGTTGCTAGAGTGACAGAAGCTTAAACCCTAGTTTATGCGCTATTCCGTAAGGGACCGAATTGGATCCAAAAGTTTAATGCTATGGTTAGATTTTATCTTAATACTTTTCTCATAGTTGCAGATGCTTGCGAGGGGGTTAATCATAAGTAGGAGGTTTGTTCAGATAAGAACAACACCTAAGCACCGGTCCACCCACATATCAAATTATCAAAGTAGCGAACACAAATCAAACCAACATGATGAAAGTGATATGATGAAATTCCCGTGTACCCTCAAGAACACTTTGCTTATCATAAGAGACCGTTTTGGCCTGTCCTTTACCACAAAAGGATTGGGCTACCTTGCTGCACTTTATTTACCGTTATTATTATTTGCTCATTACAAATTATCTTGCTATCAAACTATTGGTTACCGATACTTTTAGTGCTTGCAGAGAATACCTTGCTGAAAACCACTTGTCATTTCCTTCTGCTCCTCGTTCGGTTCGAGACTCTTACTTATCGAAAGGACTACGATTGATCCCCTATACTTGTGGGTCATCACCCACATAGCATCACGGGGGTTGAACTCGACGCCGTTCATCTGGTACACCCGGCATCTCAGATCTGGACACATGGTGACGTACATGGTCAAGGTCCTTGCATGATAATGTTGTGCTCAAATATGGTGGTCAGTAATATTGTGCAGCAAGTAGTACTACTCCAGTATATAGGAAGTAAAATAACCGGCTTATTATATATAGCCACTCTTGGCTACATGGATGAGATAGTAAGACATGGAAAAACAAAAATGGTGGGATCTAGTGGGTTCAAGTCTTCAAGGGCCTAGCTAGCTATACGCGTCCTCCAAGGTAAAAAGTACTAGTACTAGTAAGTACTTGATACGTCTCCAATGTATATATAATTTTTGATTGTTCCATGCTGTTATATTATCACTCTTGGATGTTTTATATTCATTTTGTAGCAACTTTATATCATTTTTTGGGACTAACCTATTGACATAGTGCCCAGTGCTAGTTTCTGTTTTTTGCTTGTTTTTTTACTTCACAGTATATCAGTACCAAACGAAGTCCAAATGCCACAAAACTTTTTGGAGATTTTTTTGGACCAGAAGACACCTTGGGGGCCAAGAAAGCACCAGAGGGGATCCCCATGGGGACCACAAGACACCTGGGCACGGCAGGAGGCCCAGGCGCGCCCAGGTGGGTTGTGGGCCCCATGGATGTCTCCTACACTGCCTCTTCGCCCTATAAATTTCCAAATATTCCAGAAACCCTAGGGGAGTCGACAAAACACAATTACAGCCGCCGCAAGTTCTAGAACCATGAGATCCAATCTAACACCATCACAGACGGGTTCATCATCCCCATTGGTGCCTCTCCGATGATGCGTGAGTAGTCCACCATAGACCTAAGGGTCCATAGGCAGTAGCTAGATGGCTTCCTCTCTCTCTTTTGATCTCAATACAATGGTCTCTTGGAGACCTATTTGATGTAACTCTTTTTGCGGTGTGTTTCTTGGGATCCGATGAACTTTGAGTTTATGATCAGATCTATATCCATGAATATTATTTGAGTCTTCTTTGATCTATTATATGCATGATTATTTATAGCCTCGTATTTCTTCTTCGAATCTTTGGTTTAGTTAGGCCAACTAGATCGATTTTTCTTGCCATGGGAAGAGGTGCTTTGTGATGGGTTCGATCTTGCGGTGTTCTTTCCCAGTGACAGAAGGGGTAGCAAGACATGCATGTATCGTTGCTATTAAGGATAACAAGATGGGGGCTATTCCTACATGAATAGATCTCGTCTACATCATGTCATCGTTCTTATTGCATTACCCCGTTTCTCTATCAACTTAATACACTAGATGCATGCTGGATAGCGGTCGATGTGTGGAGTAATAGTAGTAGATGCAGAATCGTTTCGGTCTACTAATCTTGGATGTGATGCCTATATATTGATCATTGCCTTGGATATTGTCATAATTATTCGATCTTCTATCAATTGCCCAACAGTAATTTGTTTACCCACCGTGTGCTATTTCTCGAGAGAAGCCACTAGTGAAATCTATGGCCCCCGGGTCTACTCTTTATCATATTTGCTTTGAGATCTATTTTTATTCTCTTTTATTTTCAGATATATTATTTCCAAAACCCAAAAATACCTTTCTGCACTTTTTTATTACTTATTTTATTTCGTGTTTTATCGAGAGCTATTTATCCAATCTACCACAAATTTATCTATCTTTTTACCGTGGAGGGATTGACAACCCCTCTTACGCGTCGGGTTGCAAGTATTTGTTCCTTGTGTGTAGGTACCGTTTACATAGTGTTGCTTGGTTCTCCTACTGGATTGATACCTTGGTTTAACAACTAAGGAAAATACCTACCGTAGCTGTACTGCATCATCCCTTCCTCTTTGGGGAAATACCGATGCAGTTTCAAGCGACATCAAAAGAAATTTCTGGTGCCATTGCCCGGGAGACATCATCAACATCTATCAGGTTCCTAACCACAAATCTCATCTCCTTGCAATTTACTTTATTTGCCATTTGCCTCTCATTTTCATCTCCCCCACTTCACAAAAATATTTGCCTTTTTATTGGCCTTCTTTTCGTTTGCCTTTTTTTGATCTTTTGTTTGCTTGAGTTGCCATGTGCCTTCTATATGCTTGCATCTTTGCTTGCTAAAAATCTATTGATATGGATCCCCATCCACTTGCTAATCTTTTCAAAATATGCAATCATGATGAACCAATTGCTAGTGAGTTGAGTGCACTAGATTATCTTTATGAAGTTTTGCTTGAGATTCATGAATCTGAAAATTGTGATGAAGAAATTTATGAAGTGATTCATGATAGCTCCTTGAATGAAAAGCATGATTGCAATGATTTTACTATAAATTCTATTAATGTCAATTGTGCTAATAATATGCAAAACCCCAAGCTTGGGGATGCTAATTTTGCTATGTCCACTACTTATTGCAATGATCACAATTGGGGTGATTCTTCTTATGATCTTGAAAATTTATTTAAGCCTCATGATGAATATGATACTGATAATAATATTTGCAATAATATTGAAAGTGGGTTTGTAAGAGCGTCAACTTTAGGTAAAAATAATTCCACATATTTGGAGAGTGTTCAATCTTACGAAATTTTTGATGAAAGTGGGTTTGGAGAAGTCATGACTTTAGTTGATGTTAATCCCACTATCTTGGAAGATTATAAAACTTTTATGCATGTGGATCATGAAGAGAAAATTTTATATGATAGCTATATTGTTTAATTTGATTATGATTCTACATGTAATTATTATGAGAGAGGAAAATATGGTTGTACAAATTTTCATGTTACTAAATTACCTCTCTTCATGTTGAGATTGTCTATGTTTTATTCTTCTTCCTTGCATATGCTAGTCTTTGCTTGTTTTGATAATTTGTTTGCTTATAAAATGACTATGCATAGGAAGTATGTTATACTTAAATATGATTTTCACATGATATATGATGTTCTCTTTGTGCTTCAATTCTTGTCTTTCACGCGAGCATCATTAAAATTATTTATGCCTAGCTAGGGGCATAAAACGATAGCGCTTGTTGGGAGGCAACCCAATGAATAAAATTTATTTTTGAATTTTTCTTTATGTTCTTGAGTGTTTGCAAAATTATGCCTCTGTTATGATTGTGTTTTTTATATTTTAATTAGTATTTGTGCCAAGTAAAGCCTTTGGGATAGCTTTGTTGATAGTTGATTTGATCCTGTTGAAAAACAGATACTTTTGCATCCAGTAACAGAACTGTTTAAATTCATAGATGCAACAAAAAATTCTGAGTTTTTTTACAAAAGATTTATAGGCAAATTTACTATGTTTTCTTAATTTTTAAGAATTTTTAGAGTTATATAAGTATGAGATAAATTCGCATCTTTACATACTGTTCTGTTTTTGACAGATTCTGTTTTCTTTGCATTGTGTGCTTGTTTTGATGAATCTATGGATTGTATCGGGGGGTATAAGCCATGGCAAAGTTAGAATACAGTAGATATAATGCAATAACAAAATTTGAATGGGTTTGCAACAGTACTTAAAGTAAAGATTGGTTTTCTCATACTAACAGATCTCACGAAGGTTTTGTTAAGTTTTGTGTGATTAAAGTTTTCAAGTTTTGGGTGAGATCACGATGGATGAAGGAATAAGGAGTGTCAAGAGCCTAAGCTTGGGGATGCCCCATGGTACCACAAGTTAATATTCAAGGATAACCAAGCAACTAAGCTTGGGGATGCCCCGGAAGGCATCCCCTCTTTCTTCTAACGACCATCGGTATTTTACTTGGAGCTATATTTTTATTCGTCACATATCATGAGTTTTTCTTGGAGCGTCTTGTATTATACGAGTCTTTGCTTGTTTTGCTTTTTAGCTTGTCCCAATTATCCTTGCTGGACACCTATTTTAGAGAGCCAAAATTATGCTATGATTTGTTAGAATTGCTCTATATGCTTCACTTAATTTTTTTAAGCTATGGAATTGCTCTAGTGCTTCACTTATATCTTTTCGAGCATGGTGTGCTTTAATATTTTTGATGAAATGCTCTCATGCTTCACTTAGATTTATTTGAGAGTTAGTAAATTTTTTGAAGAAATTCTCTCATGCTTCACTTATATTATTTTGAGAGACAAAATTTTTTATGCTCATGTTCTTCACTTAAATTTGTTTGAGCTATTTAAAAGCAATTGCAATATATGAAACTAGTCCCAAAGTGATAGATATTCAAGAGGGATATAATAAAAACTTTCATGAAGATCATTGGACAAAATAAACTTGCTTCTTTGTAATAGTTTTGAGATATGATGATAGTGATATGTGAGTCATGTTGGCGAGTAATTATGCTTTAGTAAGAATATTGGTGTTAAGGTTTGTGATTCCCTATGAAAGCACGAAAGTCAATAGTTATGGAATGAAATTACATCCTACTTATGGTGCATTATTCGGTGTTAGTTATGCTTAATGCTCGCTTATGTGAATTTTTGTTTCTTGGTTGGTTGCTTCTCAATCCTTTTGATAGCCTCCACTTGTACTAAGTAGAAATACTACTTGTGCATCCAAAATCCTTAAAACCAGTTTTGCCACATGAGTCCACCATACCTACCTATACGCGGTATTTTCGTGCCGTTCTAAGTAAATTTGTATGTGCCATCTCTAATTTTCAAAATGAATTTCCTTTTTGTGTGCACGTACCGCTCATGAAGCGGCAGGGGGTGGCTAATATTTTCCATGCTAGATGTGTTATTCTCAAGATGAGTGTTTATTCACTTGTCATTGCACGAGAGTGTGGCGGTAATAGGGATGCCCAGTCCCAAAATGAAAAAGAAATTTACTTTATGTTTTCAAATAATAAATTCCATGGAAAGTGTTGGTATGGCAGGCACCCGTGGATACGGCTAGCCATGGATTGTGAAAGAATAGTGGAAAGGGAATAAACTTTATTTTATGTTTGGGAAGCGCCTATAATATATCTAGCATGGAAAGTGTTGGGAATTACTCGGTCGTTTTCGTTGACGGGAAAAGTATGCCTCTCAATTTAAGCTTTGAGCTCTAGCACCTCTACAAATCCCTACTTCCCTCTGCGAAGGGCCTATCTATTTACTTTATGCAATTTTTATTTTTATTTGAGTCTCCATCTTCTCTTATAAAGCACCAACTAGGGAGCACTATGATCATACTTGAGCATTGGATGTAGCTAATATGCGAGTGTGTTTCATGAATGGATCAATGATTGAGCATGATGGGCTAGGGATAACTTTCTTTAGTGTTGATATTTTGAAAGACATGGTTGCTTGTTGATATGCTTGAGTATTGAAATCTTCATGTCAAATCTAGACTATTGCTTTGAACCATATAAAAGTCCAAATGTCCATGCTACAAAAGAAAAGAATATGTGATGAACATGTTAGGCAACATTCCACATCAAAAATTCTGTTTTTATCATTTACCTACTCGAGGACGAGCAGGAATTAGTACTCCTTACTACTGCAATGAAAGAGAAGGCGAGAGGGTTAAAAAAATCTAATACTAAATTGTAGTACTAGTACTAGTAAACATGTCCCAGCCAAGAAAAGAAAAGAACTAACAAGTACTACTACTCTAACACACATCAATGGGAAAATGGAATACATCGGTAGATGGTGACGGTCCGATCATGGTAGATCGTGTGACCATGTTGCACATCAGTGGTACATGGGTAACGACTGCTAAGATTGTTGATCCCAATATGCCAAAGTCAGCTACAAGGTTCCAGGTTAGACCGAATCGCGGATGCAAATGCACATCCAGGATCGGCGATCTTATTTTGATCGGGGGATGACTGGTCCCTACAAAATAATGGAGTACCGTTAGGGATGCAAATGATGGTTTGTGCATTCCGTTTGTAATCTCTCGTACCATAGGATGTCAACTAGATGAAACAAGTCCCCTGGCTTGTCACCGCGAAGATGCGGCCTACATGGCACACGACGACTTCGAACGTGTAGGGGTACAAATCTGCCACAGCCAACATGTGCCAGCCTCTGCCGTTACGGCCTTTTGTATTGATGGCAATCCTTATGTCGAACACCGCGATGAGATAGTAATCATCGTAGCTGCGTCGCTTTGTCGGCGGGTCCGCAATTGCTATCTTCTTCAATCTCATGTAGGCATCATCATACGTATTCAAGCCCAGCCAGTCCGGAAGGCCGATCCCAATGGTGGAGAAGGGGTCTACGGGAACGGCCGCACTGCTGTGGATGTTGTGCAAAATGATGGTGGTATCCAGCCGGAGGTATGCAAGCCAATCTCCGTTGGCACCAACCCAAACCTATATATAAGACGGTGGGTAGTGGAGAAATTACGGGATGGAATAACTAAGTACTATATTTAGAATATACACTACATGATCAAACTCCATGACTAACCTGCTCATCGGACAAAATCCGACTACCTCTCAACGTCGGCAACTCTAGCGGAGTCAGCGTGCAACCACGACCAGGTAGCGGTGGACCGTTCGATGGATTGTCCCATAGAATAACCTTCTGCTCGAGAACGGATGGAAGACCAACAAGCATGGCCTTTTCCCAAGCCTGTTTACGCACCGTCTTAAAAAAGTTGGTGCAGGAAGCACCGAGTCTTGCGGCGGTGAGGACGTCAGAGCGGCGTGTGATTTCTCCCAGAGGATCGTCGTCCAAGGTCTCCCAGCCCCGACGGGGAGGAGAACCAGCTGGAGAATCCATGGCAGTAGCGACGAACTGCCTTGGTCTGTTCAGGGGGAGGGGAACTGGCGAGGAGGAGATAAGAGCGTAACTGCAGGGCCTCATCCCTTCGTTAAGGAAGTTATGCGGGCACGCATAGTGGTAGTGCGATGGTGCGATTATTAGTTACTACATAGTACTGTAGTAGTAGTACTTTCTCTATGTACTGTACTTCTATAGTGCACCAGTTTTGAACTCTTGAATCTCAAGGCCCAGGAGCTACAGTTGCAAGTGGAGGGTACTACTGTTCTCTAGAACCATTGCTATACTATCAATGCAGGGAAAGTACACCTGCGTACTCTCCGTGCTCTATTCAAGCGCGTAGCTGGCCTACTCAGTCGCTCCTCTCACGCACACACTACCAGCCTGTTTATCAGCCACGGTTACTACGGGGGCAAAACATTTGAGTTCTTTGATACGTACAGCGAGACTAGGCTTTTCGCTTCCATTTGTGAAGGTGTAATGGATCTCGTCGAACTTTGTTTGTTGGTCTTTCCTTCTTTATTAATGAGATGAGGCAAAGCTTTTGCCTCCGTTTGAAAACAAAAAAAAATCACGTCAAGAGGATTTTTTTATAGAGTTTAGAGCCAATAATGGAGCGAAGTTCATGCGTGCAACACCACAAGGTACAGAGCAGTAGCACTTTACGTATAGAGCCATATTGCACAGTTCCCAATGCCGCACCAGGCTTTTCCGGCTCCTCGGGCTTAATTGGGAGGCGCTAGTTTAAAGATGGTAGCTGATGAGGAAGTAGCAAGTGAGGTTGGGCTAGGCCGAGCACGTAGGCGAGAAACGTTGCACAGTGTGAATTGATATATAGGAGTACTACTACTTTACATAGTACTAGTACTACTCTAGTTCGCGAGCCACGAGATGATGGGAGGGAAAACCCGTTCACGTGGCCGGGCTATCCAGTGCATCCAGATTGTGGTGCGACACGTCCATTCGACTTCAAAAGTCAAACTACCAGTGTACAATATTGGCTCGCAATGAGGTTAATATTTAAAAAAAAGGCCGCCGTGCGTTCGGCCGGGATCGAACCCACAAAACGAGCTATACACTCCCGCGACCACTAGTAGTACAATGCAACCTAGAATCGTCTTTTGTCGCTAGTACATTGTTCCTTACAAGAAACCACTAGTACCAAGAAACTACCACTTTCCAACCAGCCCTACCAAGAAACCACTACTCTACAAAAATTAGCAAAAACATACCAAAATTTTCTTAACCCGTCGCAATAAACTAGCAAGTGCCGTTATAGGCACGTTTCAACCAATGTCGGCCCTTAAGTCAACGCCGTCTATTTGACCAGCAAGTTAGGCGTTATGACTTGTGGGACCTACATGCCAGTCTGGACAAAAATGCCTGAGTGACTTCCTACCTCCGGCCCATCCACCTAGTCATCCTCGGCCATGGGAGGCAGCTACCGCCGCCGGCAGTAGGCGAGGTCAAAAGCACCGGCGGCGGGGAGCCCATCTTGCGGCAGCCCGGATGCCAGCTCCATGCGGCGCTCGCGACCGCTAGCTAGCCAAGCTAGCACACACCCTGCTGGATGCATCCAACTGCTTGTCTGCAAGGTTTGCTAGCTAGGTTGGCATGGCGGTGCGGCGGCTTGCTCGTGCACGCCGCGCTAAGGCCAGCCATCTGGCTCGAGCGAAGGCCAATGTGGCGGCTTGCTCGCGCGTGAGCCATGCTCGGGCCAGCCAGCCAACCTGTGCGGAGGCCAGCGCGGCGTCCGACCCGTCCGGCAGAGCGGCGGCCAGCTCGCTCATCACCGGCGCAACCGACGAACACACATATGAACTATTTGAAGTGATGTTCAGGAAAAATAATGATTGGAGGAGGAAGAAGAGGATAGATGCTCAGATGTGGGTCCCTCATGTCTTAACGGTTAACACAACGGTCAAACAGACGGTGTTGGTTTAAGGTCCCTCGTCAGCACGGACGTGTGGGCCAACCCTGTCATAAACGGGTTTAAACGAGCCTAATCGACACTAGGTAGTAGTTTTTTGGCGCGAATTAAAAAAAATTTGGTATGTTTTTGCTATTTTTTGTACAGTAGTTTCTTCCTAGGGCTGGTTGAAAGTGGTAGTTTTTTGTTAAATACTCTACATATTGTAAGTAGGAGTGAAAGTTAAGCTTTGGAAGCTAATAAGCACGGCTAGTTACATAGTGCCTATGTGTACGTAATTCAAACTAAATATTGACCATGAGTGACCAATATCTTGATGGAAAACTCAAAACTATGGAAATGCTAGCAATTTTTTTTGCATGGTTGGAAATACTAGCAATGTGCACGTGCGTTGCACCAGATCATAAGTAGAATAATACTTATTCACAAACTTGATAGAAAACACTCTAATTTTGATATACATATATCACAAAAAATATATTATGTTTCAATCAGAATATAGTCCTTGGGCTCTTTTGATGAGGTGAGGGAGGGATGTGGTTGGTTTTAAGATACTAAGGGGTTTTCTGCAAATTGGGGTAGAGAAGTGGGATGTTGTTGCGAAAAGGCAACAACTTACCTCACAGTTGTTAGATGTAGATCTAATGGTCAGAAATGACGGATGGCAGGTACACCATCATCACCAACTAAGTCTTCTATAGGCTATAGGAGTATATAAGTATGGAGATGCAAACGTATTATTAATACTTGTTTCCATAAACTTGGATCTACATTCTGTTCAACGGCTGAGCATGTGGGGCCTTAGCACGATAACTTCCCGACTGTGTAAAACAAAGGTTTTCCCGTCGTCAATAAGGAGAGGGTGATGGCGGGGCGCTTTCGGCTCACTCTAGTCCTAGTAGTCATACTAGGTGGTCTACGGATGTGTAGATGTATTCTTTTTCACGTCTCCTGTTCGTCGTACTGCCACGACTGTTGATGAATAGACGGTAAGTTATTCACGAGAAAACCTTGGTTGAGCGTGTGTGCGAGAGAGAGATAGCGCGTGTGTGTGATATGTAGAGACTGAGGCAATGATAAGAGATTCTTTGCGTGTCTCTGTGTGTGGAGGATAGACAGAGACATGTGCATGGGGCTTTGTGTTGTGTAACGTGGAGACACATAGACATAATCAGAGAGTGAGTGTGTGAGATACAAATGCGGACATGGGGAGAGATGTGTGAGTTAGAGAGACGAGGAATTTTGATGTGCATGTGAGTTAGAGAGAGAGAGAGAGGGGGGGATATATATACCTAGAGCTGGAGAGAATATGCAAGGGTGTGTGTCTTAAAAGAAGGATCCAGATAGATGGGTGTTGTGCGTGTCTGTGTGTGTTTGTGCGCGCGTGTGTGTGAGAGGGAGTGTGTGTATGTGGAGAAGAGAGACCACTAATGATGTAAACCTAGTAGGGAAGGGGGAATGGTGTGACATGTGTGTCCAAGAGAGAGAAAGGCATGTGTAGTAGCGGGATAGCATGGGTGCGGGCGGGGAGCAGACTATTTGGAAGAGACATCGAGTGTGTGTGTGGGAGAGGGGTGTGAGAGCGAGAGAGCGAGCGAGCGAGGGAGAGAGAGCGGAAGAGAGGGGGAGAGAGAGCGGTCGTTTGTGTGCGGAAGTGGCGTATAGATAGGGAGACAAGGTTGATGTTGTTTGAAAGTGGCCTATGTATGGAGACGCAAGGAAAGCGAGTCATCGTGTGCGTGATAGAGACTTCATGAGAGATCTAAAATAGATGGTGTAGAGAACAACATGCGAGATTGAGATCGATGATACGCTAGGGAGCTATGGAAAGAATCACGACATATATGTATATAGGGAAGGAGCTGGGTCGGGTCCGCATGTGGGAGAGATAGAAAGAGGAGAGTGGTGCACAAGGAGACAAATGGTGCTTGTTTGTAGTGGGGGTGGTGAGTGAGGTGTGTATCAATTAATGTGAGAGAGAGATAGAGAGATGGTGGAGAGTGTGCGAGAACCACATAACTAAAGAGATAGACATTTGGGGGCAACGTTTTGTGTGTATGGGAAAGATACACTGCTATATAGTGCGTGTGCTTGGGAAAGAGAGATGCCAGGAGACCTAGAGAGTGAGGGAAGAGATGTGTGCATGCCCGAGAGACAAAGTGATAGAGACCTATATTGGGGTCGTGACTTATAAGAGAGAGGGGGGTTAATGTGCTCCCGTGTTCGTGTCCGGGGGAGAGAAAGGCTTGTGGGGGGGAGTGGGGACGGGGTGGTGGGCTTCAGATAAAGAGTGAGGTGCCTATATTTGAGAGACATAAGCGTAATTGATATATATATATGGTCAATAGTGTGTGCACTCATGGTTGATCAATTTGTTTCACAGTTTGGACTATGAGATAACGATACTTTTGAACATTCGTGATATACTTTGAAGTACCAGAATTACAAACCTAAGATTGGAATTTTGGAATTCGACTCCATTATTAGCTTTTGTAATTCAGTTAAATGGGGGTACATTTTTTAAGCCGGGATTTCATGATTTCAAATTCATATATCAAACCTAGAGATATACACATATGGTCATGTTCAAACCTTATAATCATCCACTTTATTCATACACATACACATTTTTGTTTTTGTCATCATATTTAGGGTAAACACATTTGGAATTTCATTTGAATTGAAGCATATGATGGTATTTGCTTCCACTAGCTCAATGATCCATATTTGAATTGAATGGACAATCTAAGTTTCGAATTGGAGACATTGATTTTCGAAACTTGCACTTTTTTTGCGTGCACAATAAATAAATTCTCGGCCATGATATCAAAGTCGGTCGTACAAGATCAGAACAATTTATTTCAGCCGCCAAAAGCTCTCAAACTTCCCACTCACATCGAAATATCTCGTGCCTGAAAGTTTAGCCCTGCGATATTCCTGTTTTACCCCTACCACATGAACGGAAAAGGGCTCATTTGGTAACTCCATTCTTTTCCCCTCTTTGCCCCCAACATTCTTCCCAGAGCCCCTCCCCTTCCCCTCCCCGCCTCCTCCCCCCAACCCCGCCAAGCTGCCGAATCTAGTCCTCCGCCGCAGCGGTGGACCTCACACCCCACCGGATCTACCTTCCGCACCTTGGAACCCCCAACTGCCAACTCACTACTTCACCGGAGCCACTTCAGCGACTGGCTTGTCCACCGCTCCAGATCTCCTTGACCGCCATCATGGTCCACCACACCGGATCTGCTTCACTGGCGCCCTCGTCAACCACAGTGTAGGTCCTTCACCGACTCCCTCGTCCGCCACATCGCTGGCCCTTCATACAAGCCCTCGTCCGTCGACAGATCCGCCTCACCCAAAGCACTATACACCGCGCCGGATGTGCTTCGCTGACGCCTTTGTCCACTGCACCGAACCCGCTCCACAGATGCCATATTCAACTCCACCGGCCCTGCTTTACTGACGCCGCAGCCTCATCAGGTTATTTTGATTTGTACTCTTTTGGTTTTTCTCTTCTTTATCATGGAACTATTCACTTACCACAGATCAGCTTTCTTGTATGTCGACAGGCGCCGCAACTGAAGCACCGGAGCCGCTTCAGCAATGGCGACAGCCGACCCAAACTCAACCGCAACACGAGCACCATAGATGATCCTTAGCTTTCACGTATGACAACGATGCCCATACACCGCCGAGAATCAGGTACTATTATCCAACAGCCGGCGCCTATGTTCACTTTCTTAGCATAAGCACCACACCTTCGAATTTCTTCAGAGCATCATTCAATTTTTCATGAGACGCGTTATTCTGCTTGCACCTGTAGGGCCATACGTGTGGCAGTGAACAGGTTACATGTGCTAAATTACAAACCAGTGCACATATAGTTACAATGCTTTTGTTTTGTCCTAAGTATTACTGTACTTCCTAGATATCACTGCCTACTATTTAACTTCTTGCATGCTATATTTATGATAATGGTGTTGTTCTGATGCCACCTGTTGGTTACAATTATTGTACTGGACTGCTTCTATGGCCCTGTTCGGATACTCTAACTTAGCTAGAGGTTAGAGTTAGTTTCTAGCTCATGACTAACTCTGAACTAACTCTAGCCAAAGAGGTGTTTGGATGACAGGGTTAGATTGACAATAAATGCACTAGGAGAACTAGCTCCAATTAGCACCTCTTGGGTGGGATAGTTTTTTTGGGTGGGTTAGATGCAACTAGCTCAAACTAGCCCTCATGTTTGGATACTTTAGGGCTATTTGAGCCCAAACTAGCTCAAACTAACTCTAACCCATGGATCCAAACAGGGCCTATGTTCTCTATGCTTAATTACACATCAGCAAACTAGCTTGTGGTTTCGCTGCTTTTTGTTCATTTTACCCTACATTTTGTGATGCTAGCTATTACATCACTGCTCCGAGCCTTTGTTCATTACTTTTTTGTGCATTCTTGATCTTCCCAAGTTGCATGACTAATTTGATGCTTCTATTCATTATGGAGCTGCCAACCCCATCAAGCAAAATATTTGTTCTTTTGGGGCTGCCACGTTGAACAAGCATAAAAATAGAGTGAAGCACATATATTGTCGTGTAAGCACACACCCTTCTTTCATTAGTTTAGATTAACCATTGATGATCAATTCGAACCAGTGCATGTGATTAAAATTTGTTTTACCTAAATAGAGGGGGAAGAATAAACTACGACGACTAGATTTGCAACCACGGGATGCTGACAATATCTTCAAAGAACATTGCAACAGCAGCGAGGCTTCACAGCAACATATGGTAAGCCAGTGTGTTTTAGTACATGTGAAATGTAATGCGTGTGGGCTGCTTTCTTGGCTTGTGCCCTCAACCTATAATCCTACAAAATTACAAATAGTTCAGTTGTCTGCTTTGCTGTATTGCTTGATTCAAATGCTTGTTTGTTACTTGTTAGGCTATACCTGAGTTGGCCAACATGTCAGCAGTGCCTGCTGTACTATCGTAAAGAAATGCATGCCTAATTCATTTGACAACTTAACTTTTCCTATGAACTTCATCACAAGACTGTCTTCGTAGTTTATATGAGGCCACACTATTTAAGTGATTTCCTAGATTATTTCAACTGCTTATATGCCTGGGCAACTTAAATATAGTGGTGGTACACTGCCTTTCATCTTACCATTTTAATTTGTTTTCGGCTGATGCTGCTTCGAACCATTTAAATATAGCTTGCCATGCTCGGCAATAATTCGTATGTCATTTACTATGTAAGCTTACTGCCTGGATCATGCGATAACTATCTCTTACTTATGTCCAGCGAAAACCTTTCAGGATGTCGTTCACACTAGGACACAATGTACAACCCCAAAATCTATTTATGGAAGCAGTGCACCATCCATGTTACTAGATGGTAGCAGTTCAGAGGCAACACCGTTGGAGAGTAGTCTGAGCACAGATATTACAGTTCTTGAGGCTCTAATAGAGGCAGAAAGAGATGGTGTGGCTGCCATGAATTAGGTAATCTTGATCTTGAGGCTAGAAATTATGCAATTAGCTGCATGCATTATGCAAGCAAGCCAAGAATTGGAGGAAGTAAGAATGTTGCATTTGAAGACAGAGGAGGTCCTGCTGCTTCTGCTATCTCAAGCCCAGGGTAATCCCAATTCTTCTTTAGATACCAGTTGAAATTGTCATTAGATTAGTATACTTGCATGTTGTGTCATGTCTCTGAATGGATTATGTTGTAAGTCCCCTTTGTTGTCCATGTGTTGTAATGATCTGAATTTTTTAGGCAAGGTAATCCTTAGTACTTGTATGATTGACATAAGGTGAACTGTTTTTCGTGTGAGTAGATTATATTGGATGAAATAACTATTTGACTCAAAGTGTATCCAACCTACTGAATTCGAAGATCACGACATTTCTAAATCATATTCATATATAAAGGTGGAATAAATCTTTGTTGTGGTTTTGAAGAAATAAATAACAAAACGTAGAATGATGTATGGATATTCGTAATCGAATACAAATTGGATTTGAATTTAGTTGCCAGGGCCCAGGGTAAACGTGAATGCTAATTCTCCCAAATTTTGAACGAAGCGGCAAAACACCCACTATATTTTGTCGGCTGCCCGAAGCTCGTGTTTGCGAGATGGAAATTACTGTCTACCCTTGACACTTCAAATCCTAATTGGCCTGATTTCCATTGCTGTCGATAGGGGTAGGTTAGTAACTTCAATCAGAAGTGACACGACCGCCTGCTCCCCATTCAGACACGATGGGCGCCAAACATGGGCGGCAAACACACATTTGATTCAAACTCGTCCGAAAGACCTCTCTCTCTCCCTGCATTTTCCCATTCATACACGTGGGTGGCAAAACAAACTCTCCTCGTCCAAAATCAACGTAGGAAAATATTTTAAAGAGGGGAAGGTGTGTAACTTCCCTCAGACGTGACACAACCGCCCTACCTACCAGCCCCATTCATACACCGTGGGCGCCAACCGTGGGCGGCAAAACACCCTCTCCTCGCCCGAAATCGCTATCGACAAATATTAGGGAGATGTGAGATTACCGTCCTATCCCCAACCGACGAGATGTCCAAAATTTTAAACGGGGGCTAAGTTCGTAACTTTCCCACATTTCAGACAAGCGCGTCCCAAAGTTTGAGATCCCCTCCCCCTCCCCCTCCATTTCCCCATTCATACACCGTCGGCGCCACAACAACCTCCCCACACCGGCCAGCCTCCTCCGTCCGCCACCCCATCCTCCACCTTGCCGGAGCCGCTACCGCTACCCCGTCGTCCACTGCAAGAGATGGACGTCTCTCATCCACGGCGCCAGACCAGGATCCTTTCATTGTGTCCTCTCGCTTCATCGGCGCCGTCGTCCACCTTGCCGTTGCCGCTCATACGACCGCCTCATCCACGGTAAAATGACTTATCCCCCGATTCAGCCGTCTGCCATCTCAAGTCTTCTTCCGCGCCGCCGACAACCATCGCACCCGCAGCACCCTCAACATATCAGCAAGGGCCTACACGGCGTCACAAGAGAGGTGGTACTCTTTCATATCTGCTTAAGTAATTGATTTCACCCGGAAAATAGATCATAACTTGTTTCTTTTCTTGTCCATACCAAATCGTAGTGGCTAGTTGAAAGCAAACATTGGTTGCGAAGTAGCCTTTGTCTGGTTTGCACCTTTAGATCCGCCATGGCACGGTCTATACTCATAAAGCTTATGGTTTCCCCCCTTTATATTCACTACCATCATCGTAGGTGCTTCGTGTCGTGCTAGCACTGCTTATCAAGACCTCAACCCATCAAGCGAAACAACATGCCACTCATATTTCCAAAGCTTAGTTGTTGAAATAGGAATCTGATATGATGCTCATATTACTAAAATAGAGAATGTTTAGTTGGTCAGCTAATGTTCCTATATTTGTTTCAAAAAGCATGTGCGCCACATATAGAGAGATAGCAGGGATTTGCATTTCTCTGTGCGCTCTGGTTCATCATGGGTGTGCAACACACATTGTATTATCTAAAATTTGCTTGCTCTTTGTTATCCTGTTCCTCTTCTGTTCTTCTTAATAAGTATATTACTTCGTCCATTCCTAAACTGCCTTGGGTGTGTGCGTGTGTTGTGGTGGCGTGCATTTGTACCGGGTGTTGTTCATCGTTGGTTTATTTATAAAGCGGGGCGAAAGCCTTTTTCGGTAAAACATAAGTCTTTTTAGATATTCCAATAAGAACTACATACGGATGTATATAGACATATTTTAGAGTGTACATTCTCTCATTTTACTCCGTATGTAGTCCGCATTCGAATCAATAAGAGACTTATATTTAGGAATGGAGGGAGTAGTACAGTCTGTTCCTTGTCGGGAAGTGGAGCAGGGACATTTGCAGTCGACAGGTCTATTGGGTCACTTCAGATGGATGCTTTCAAGTATTCTAGATGGTCTGCCATAATATCCGGGAAATGCTGGGAGCTATGTCGTCTTTGAGAGTCTAGACTGATAGTAACAATATTGTGCCTTCAGTTGAATAGAGGTGCCCCTTTTGGGGCTGAAGCCTTTCCGAACCCTTTCTAGTCGTACCGGCAATACAAGCCCATATGGTCCAGCTAGTTCCACTTTCCTGATTTTACTCGTGATGCTTAGGGTTTTCCCCTTTTATCTACACTACTATGATCTGCGTAGGTGCTTTCTGTCGTACTAGCAGTACTCCACCCTTGAAGCTAAACAACACAACACTCATAATTCCAAAGCTTAGTTGTTCAAATATGATTGTGATAGTTAATAGACACATTTAATTGGTTAGCTAAAGGTCCCACTTGAGTTTCCAAATGCATGTTGCGGCATATATATATATATATATATATATATATATATATATAGAGAGAGAGAGAGAGAGAGAGAGAGAGAGAGAGAGCAGGAATTGCATTTCTTTGTCACTTGTTGACTGTACTTTCTTGTCCATACCAAATCTTAGTTGTTATTTCAAAGCAAACATCGGTTGCTAAGTACCCTTTGCGCGGTTTGCAGCTTCAGATCTGCCATGTCACTGCCACGGTCAACACTATACTCATCATGCTTACAGTTTCCCTATTTTATGATGACCACGATCAGCCTACGTAATTCGTGTCGTAATAGCACTGCTCCACCCATCAAGCTAAACAATGTTAGTTGTACAAATTCGAATTTGGTATGATGCTGATATTAGTAAAACTGAGACATGTTTAATTGGTCAGCTAAATGTTCCTACTTTAGTTTTGAAATGCATGTGAGCCACATATGGAGAGACCGGAAGGAATAGTATTTCTATGTGCGCTCTGGTTCATCATGGGTGGGCAACGCACATTGTATTATCTAAAATCTGCTTGCTCTTTGTTATAATGTTTCTCTTCTATTCTTCTTAATAAGTATATTACTTCCTCCGTTCCTAAACTGCCTTGGGTGCGTGCGTGTGTTGTGGTGGCGTGCATTTGTACCGGGTGTTGTTCATCGTTGGTTTATTTATAAAGCGGGGCAAAAGCCTTTTTCGGTAAAACATAAGTCTTTTTAGATATTCCAATAAGAACTACATACAGATGTATATAGACATATTTTAGAGTGTACATTCACTCATTTTGCTCTATATGTAGTCCGCATTCGAATCTCTAAGAGACTTATATTTAGTAACGGAGGGAGTAGTACAATATGTTCCTTGTCGGGAAGTGGAGCAGGGACATTTGCAGTCGACGGGTCTATTGTGTCACTTCAGATGGATGCTTTCAACTATTCTAGATGGTCTGCCATAATATCCGGGAAATGCTGGGAGCTATGTCGTCTTTGAGAGTCTAGACTGATAGTAACAGTATTGTGCCTTCAGTTGAATAGAGCTGCCCCTTTTGAGGCCGAAGCCTTTCCGAACCCTTTCTAGACATACCGGCTATACAAGCCCAAATGTTCCAGCTAGTTCCACTTTCCTGATTTTACTCGTGATGCTTAGGGTTTTCCCCTTTTATCTACACTACTATGATCTGCGTAGGTGCTTTCTGTCGTACTAGCAGTACTCCACCCTTGAAGCTAAACAACACAACACTCATAATTCCAAAGCTTAGTTGTTCAAATATGATTGTGATATGATACTGATATTAGTTAACAGACACCTTTCATCGGTTAGCTAAAGGTCCCACTTGAGTTTCCAAATGCATGTTGCGACATATAGAGGGACAGCAGGAATTGCATTTCTTTGTCACTTGTTGACTGTACTTCCTTGTCCATACCAAATCTTAGTTGTTATTTGAAAGCAAACATCAATTGCTAAGTACCCTTTGCGCGGCTTGCAGCTTCAGATCTACCATGCCACTGCCACGGGCAACACTATACTCATCATGCTTACAGTTTCCCCATTTTATGATGACCAAGATCAGCCTACGTGATTCGTGTCATAATAGCACCGCTCCACCCATCAAGCTAAACAAGCTTACTTGTACAAATTTGAATCTGATATGATGTTGATATTAGTAAAACTGAGACAGGTTTAATTGGTCAGCTAAATGTTCCTACTTTAGTTTCGAAATGCATGTGAGCCACATATGGAGACACCGGGAGGAATAGTATTTCTCTGTGCTCTCTGGTTCATCATGGGTGGGCAACAGGCATTGTATAGAAAGACTTGTAATATCTTCAATCTGCTTTGCTCTTTTGCTCTTATTTAACATGATCCTCTTCTCTTCTTCTTTAATAAGTACAATATGTTCCTTGTTGGGAAGAGTAGCAGAGACATTTGCGGTCGACAGGTCAGGTCGAGTAGTTCCTCCTTAATATATTTTTAATCTGTCAGGTCAGGTCGAGTTGTTCTTCTTTACTATATGTTGAAGCTGTCATCTGCGAAGTATTATTACCTCTGGAGCTCTCATATTTTGAGTAGTAGGCCACATTATATTAATGAACACACCAAATTACAGCACACATGGCATCTCTCAGAAGAATTGCAGAGATAGCACATAGGGGTTCACACGGAGGCAGTATTGGATTAGAATCACTTCTACATTACAAAGATAATCTCACTTATTTTTATGTTTTCATGCATGTCAGGTATTGAACATGATCAAAATGAATATGAGAATGGGCGCACGAGAGGAATATTGCGGAATGATCCACTGGCTAACAAACTTCACATGGTGGAGGATTGCCTATCTTATTCACCCATCAAGGTGCTTACTCTAACTTGGCAAGGTTGTATTGGTCGCACATATCTTGCATATGACCTCTTACATTACTTCTACTTTGTTACGCCACCATCTGCTTAGTTTAAGCATCATATATGAGTATATGCCATACCTATCCATTTTCTGTACCTATTCCATTTGTCACCATACTATATTTTTTCAGTCAAATGTTGTTCTTTCGTAATAGATGTACAAAAGGAAGAGGGTGAGTGCAGATCCTCAAGGAGTACAATCTAAGTATTTGGAAAAGGCAGTGATACCTGTTAAATCATATAGATCAGTAGCCACAGAAAACACAGGCCCAACCGTACCACACTTTACCCATACTCCACTGGCCAAAGCCCTATTAGAATTGCAGAGAGCCCAACGTCAGGTACTGTCTATGATATCAATTCAAAATTTGAACTCCTACATTTTCTGCATGTGCCTTACCTTCTCTCTTATATGAAAACTAATTTAAGATGAATCTCCTTTCTCAAAGGATCATAGGATCTCACAACAATACTGGGCACTACATTGCTCCTGTCAGTACCTCTTGCCCTTTGTCAGCATACTTACACTCATTGTTGTTTGATTATGTAGCATCACTGTAAATGTTTGTTTCCTTATCCTCCCTTTGCTCAAAATTATAAGATCTATATTTACTCTTACATAAATGTAGAATTAACACAATGGTTATGAAGTTCTGGATTGCTCATGTAAGTACATGTTGTCATGTACTCCCTCCGTATCGAAATACTTGTTTCTCAATTGGATGTATTTAGAACTTAATAGTGCTAGATACATCCATTTGAGCGACAAGTAATAACGGACGGTGGTAGTATTACTGTACTTGCATTGCGAGATAGTTGATTGTCTAGCATTACTCTGCGTCTTATCTGCCCTGCCCTCCACTTTCTCCAAATTATCAGATCTACATTTACTCTTACCAAAATGTTGAATAAAGCCAATGCCACTGCACACATTGATGTCTGCATTCCTCTTGTCAATACCTTTTGCCTTGTAACGTTGTACTTAATTAATAGCTATTTGATTATGTATCATCACTCTACACCCGAGCTTCATTATCCTCTATTTCTTCCAATATTATTTGATCTATATTTACTCTTTACAAAATGTAGAATAAAGGCAACGCTTATAAAGAAGTTTCTTTGGGGAATTTCTTGAATTATCCTTCCATCGACATGGAGAAGGGCGTTGTCCAGCCCGTTTTAACATGTAATGTAAGTTCATCCTTCTCAAGCCTTCAAACTTTGTTGTAGTATAGATTTGGATAGGCATCATTTCCTCCACTGCTGTTTACTTTGGTGTTTACATCTGATTGGATGTTTGCAACAACTGCCAGTTTTAAATTGTAGTTGTAAAAACATGTTCCTTATGCAGAACAGATCCATTTATTTTCTTATTTGCCAATATAAAATGGGACGGAATTGTCAGCACCCTGACTATCGTTGCTTATATATTTGTGAAACATGTTACGTGTCTCCTTGTTTCTCTTTTAGAGTCATATCTCTTATGCTAGGCAGAACTTTAGGGAAGATAGTGAGCCAAACCATCTTGAAGAGAGCGAGATGACCCCAAGGTCATGTCTTGATGAAGACAGTGAGTTGAAGCTACTCACCAGCAGCTATGAGATAACCTCTGTGCAGTTGCTGCCTCAATCAGTTCGACTTCTTTAGTCTCAACTTAAAGCGGAAAGGCTTGCTTCAGCTCAGCTCTGACTTGATGTCAATGATGTAAATAAGACCTTAGAGGACAGCCATGCGCGCTTTCTTGCTATGCAGCTAGGGTTAGAGCATCTATCGTTGACACAACTGAGGTCTCATCAGCTTGTTCTGCTGCTTGTGGTGCACTTCCAGGACAGGCCTAATGCCTTCTGAAGTGCTCTCAGTTTTGTATATTCTTTTGTCGGCACGTTTATATGCACTAGTGGCAACCTTTGATGCCCAGTGTATGTAATCCGCGGTCTCGTTGCGTTTTATTATCACCAGTGGCGAACTTTGATGCCCAGTGGATGTAATATGTCATCCGCGGTCTTTGATGCCCACTGGTGGCGGCCTTTGATGCCCAGTGGATGTAATCCGCGGTCTCGTTGCGTTTTATTGTATAGTCTAGGTTTATTCTTAGTCGGTATGCTGTAATTTAGGCCGGAAGCTTCAACGGATCTCAATGTTGTCGGTCTTTAGGCTGGCCCATAACTCGCTATATATGGGCCGAAACATGGGCCTATAATCATCTTGGGCCATTAGCAGGTCTAAACGTATAGTAGTTTTCCGTCTTTAGCAGGACGAGTAAAGTTCTGGCCAGCTGGGCCAGAGAATACCATGGGCTTTTAACAGGCTAAAAACTAGATTGGGCTAGCGTTGAGCCGAAAAATTCACGGGCCAACACAGGCTGAAACTGTCTTAGGCCCATGTTTGGCCCAAATAGCAAACAAGCCGTTAACAGGCCAAAATGTATCTCGGGCCCTGTTTGGCCCAATAAAATTATGGGCTTTAAGCAGGTTAGTATCAACGCGGGCCGTAGGCCCATCTGTGTCACGGGCCATTAACAGATGTGCTGTTAGCAGGCCGGATTCAATGCGGGCTGTAATTAGGCTCAACTGTTACACGGGCCATTAACAGGGCGATATGCTTGTTGGGCTGAAATTTATCCATGAAGACTATGGGCCGTTAAGAGGCCTAAAGTCACTTCGGACAAGAAATAGCCCAGTTTCAGCACGGGCCGTTAGATGGGCTAAAGTGAAACCGGGCCGACAATGGCCCAGATGCCCAAGGGCCGCTAACAAGCCGAAACTATTATTGGCCAAACTGGTAAATGGGCATTTAACAGGCTAAAATACAAACCCGGCTTAGAATGGGCCCAAAAGAATAGTGGCCTATTAACGGGCTTGATTTGACATGGGCCGTAATTTAGCCCAAAACACGACAGGCTGTGAACGGGCCAGATCTGATATGGGCCTTAATTTGACCCAAAACATGGTAGGCTGTTAATGGGCCGACCCACTAGTGTTTGAAAAAAATATGGTGGGCCTTTAGCTGGGCCGACCTTTTTACCTTAAATGGGCCACTGTTGGGCTGTGCAACGTGTCGACATATCATAGGCGTCTTCCATCCATTGTAGGGATGACATCTGTCCCAACGATGAGCTGACATGTGGATCCTCTGGCGAATGAGAATTTTACACGTGAAAAATCCCCATTTGTCCGGGCTGTTAACGGGTTATCGGATCCAAACCAGAACCCGATAGCTTAACGGCGACCCGTTATGGTGGATGCCATGTGTCGGTTACCCTTGACAAAAACACTTCCATGGCACGCCATTTATCGTCATGGAAGTGGACACTTCCGTGATGATAATTTTGGTATTGTCATGGAACACTTCTACGACAGCACAAGTATGACTATCTTGATTCTGTCATAAAATCGTCATGGATGTACATGCATGACAGAAAACGTGACCTACTATGACAAACACATATCATCACAGAAGTGGTTTTTTTGTAGTGTATGCTTTAATGCTTGTCACTAGGGCCCGAGTGCCATGATTTCAGATATGAACCCTTTATGTTTTCATGAATATATTTGAGTTCTTGATACTATCTGCTAGTTATATGCACTTGTTATTGTTCTGACCCGTAGACCCCAAGGTAACATAATTGGGATACTCTCCGGGGATGACTATAACTCGAGGAGTTCATGTATTCACTATGTGTTAATGCTTTATTCCGGTTCTCTATTAAAAGAAGGCCTTAATATCCCTTAGATTCCCTTATGGACCCCGCTGCCACGGGAGGGTAGGAAAAAAGATGTCATGCAAGTTCTTATTATAAGCATGTATGACTATATACAGAATATATGCCTACATTGACATGATGAATTGGAGCTAATGTGTATCGCTCTAGGTTGTGACTGTTATATGGTGAATGTCATCCAACACAAATATCCATCCTTGATTCAATGCCTACGCTTTGCTCATATTATTCTTTGCTAAGTTACTACTGTTGTTGTTGCTGTTACAATCGCTACAAAACTGCTTTTGTTACTATCACCGCTACTATTGCCATTGTTACTTTTACTATCAAAACTACCAAACTCCTGTGCTATTAAACACTTAGCTGCAGAGAAAGAACTTTCTAGGTGTGGTTGAATTGAAAACTCGGCTGTTAAGGCTTATAAATATTCTTTGGCTCCCCTTGTGTTGAATCAATAAATTGGGTGAAATACTGCCCTTGAAGATTGTCATGATCCCCTATACTTGTGGGTTATCATGACCTTTTTCTGGCGCCGTTGCCGGGGAGCATAGCTCTATTTATTAAGTTCACTTGGGATTTGAATATCTGGTTATCACTATGAAGAATCTAAAAGACTCTAAGACTAAGATTATACCCTCTAAGATGAGGGAAGGTAAGGAACGGTCATCTAGCTCCGCACTTGATTCACCTTCTATTTTAAGTAGGCTTGCTACACCACGTCCTCCTATTCATTTCGATATGTTGCAAGTAATTGATGATACTACTTCTGTTATAAATGAAAATTGTGATGATGCTAGTACTCTACTTGATGAAACTATGCCAATAGGTGAATTTGTTGATGAATAAATTGCTAAAGCTAAAGAATTTGAGAATGTTAAAACTGCTGAAAATTATAATTCACCTATTATGCCTAGCTCTCCTACTAGATTTGAAATGTCTAAGGTACATGAGGGTTACGTTATGGATGGGGAGATTGCTAGAGATTTTCTTGCTTGTAATGATAGAGAAGATCTTAAGAAATTACTGAGTAAGCTGAAAGAAAAGGCTATGATAGAGAGAATAAAATATGATCCTAAGTTTGCTACTTATTCTATCTTTGTTACCGATAAGGATTATGAATTCTCTATTGATCCTGAACTTATTACTTTGGTAGAATCTGATCCTTTTCATGGTTATGAATCTAATCCTTTTCATGGTTATGAATCTGAAACTGTTGTGCCACACCTTACTAAATTGAATGACATTGCCACCCTGTTTGCTCATGAGGAAAAAAATCGCTATTATTATTCTTAAGTTGTTTGCGATGAGGCAGAACAACAGAAATGGGCAGCCAGATGAAGGTGTGTGCGATATATGGCGTACAGTTCACTCGGATGAACTGTTTGTGATTAGGCAACACAACAGAAACGGTCAGCCATATCAAAGGTGTGTGCGATATGCGGCATACAGTTCACTCGGATGAACTCTGTGCGTTGAGCCAAGAGAACAGAAATGGTTCAACTTAACAAGATGTGTGTGGTACGCGGCAAACATGTCTGTAATCAGAAATGTGTGCGAAGACCGATAATAACACAGACGATTGCTGCTAATAAGCCATGTGTGTTGTGGGCAAACACGTCCTGGTATACAATTGTCAGTGATTGATGAATTCATCACCGATGGTTTCCCTAGTATGTTCCATGTGCGATGTGATTGCATACAGAACAACAACAAAGATGCTAATAAGGACATGATTGCACAACCAAATTAAACATCCAATTACATAGGTGGCTAGTACACAAATGACATTTTCACACACCAAAGTAAACTATTACATGCATAATTAACTAGGATAAATGATCATATGATCATCATCTACTTATTCTTGTGATGCTTGCCGCCACTGCTCCACTAGGATAAATGGAACAGTATTCTTTACTTTGAATAGTGTGCTCTGCTGGGCACACAAGTATATGGATCATAGCCTTGGGCGAGCAATGTGCCCGCACGCGTCTTGCTAGCTCGATGTTCCTTCTATGCTAAGTTTCCATTAATTGATGGCGTTATATGAACATGCCACCGTTTCCCGTCATTTCCTCACCGGTTTCCCGCCGCCACCCAGCGATATTGCGCATAAACCTAGGCGGCACACGACGCACCAAGGCAACAAGCGCAGCCTGTATCACATCCACCTTTTCCAAGCATGCCAACCCACCGAAGTGCCGCCTCTGCCATCAACCTCCTTGACGAGGAAAACAAGAAGGCGCCACGACCCATCAAGGCCGAGGAGCTCCCCGGCAACGCGATGGACGACGCTGTGCTACACATCATCGCCAGGGTTGAGCAGACCCTTGGCGCATGGCGCTTCAGCGCTGCGGATCAAGATAGGCATGTCAGTACCAAGAGGCTGCAGCTCGCCGCACAACATGATTGATGGTGCGCCGTAGAGCAAGCTAGGCGCGTCCGCGCTGATAGGCTGCGGCTCGCCGCACAGCGAGACCGTTGGAGCGCCGCAGAGCGAGAGGTGCGGTGCGCTTCACAGCAAGAGCTGATCCATTGGCGCTTGCCTGCTTTTGACAGGGCGTCGCAGCTGGGTACACGTCCCATTAGTACTCCCATTCCTCGCCAGGAGTGCACCAGAGGCCGACCGCACCGCACTTGCACCAGAGGCTGGCCGCGCCGTACTTGCATCGGACGCCTGCCGCGCTATTCGCATGGGTCACGCCGTTCGCCTTGTCCGCGGCCCGCTAGATGCCAACGCACTGGTCGTTAGGCTCGACCGCCTCACCTGGGCACAGTAGAGGAACATGGCCGTCGCATCCTCGAGCTGGTGATCTCCGATGAAATAGCCAACTTGGAGCTCGAGATAATGCTCCAGATGTACCGTGAGCGTATCGATCGCTTGGACGAACACCTGCACGAGTTCAGGTAGATCCAAGAGCTACTGTAGGCAAGGGCTGCTTGTCATGGATGCGTTTTATTTTGTTGAGTCGTTTCGACGTGGATCGCTATGTATTCACAACAATCATAATATTGCTCTGTTTCAATGTGTGTACTCTGTTTTCCGTTCTTATATGTTCTGTCTCAATGTGTGTATATATGCTTTCCATTCTGTATATGTAGATGATAACAGCTAGATACAAATTAGTATATGAAAACAGATAGAAAAGTGGAATTCATAATATATATTAATTGTTCATTAGCTCATCATAGAATATATATAATATCATCACTTATACGTGATGATACTTAACTACAATGTACAATGCATAAAATTGAAAACAAACAATACTAAAACTAATAATCCCTCCTGGGGGCAGTATTCCGGCAGCCCCTCACCAGCAGCTCCCTGGTGCATGACGTCTTCCCAATGCGGAGGTAGTACTCCGCCTCCTCCGCCACGCTGCGCTTGACGTACCGATCTGCCTCTTGCTGGCGGACGAGCGCGAATGATCTTGCCATTTCGTTGGGCACCCACCGGAGCTCGTTGTCAGTGGCACGCTGGACCTTATCGGCCCACCTCCACACAGCGATGAGGCACCTAGCGCCTTTGACCTTCCTCGCAAAGTACCCGTCTTCGTACACCTCCTCCGCACGACGACGCGCCCGCCCCCAAAGCTCCACCGCCTCCTTTTTCCATTTGGCCTCACAGGCTTCACAGGCCGCCTAGTACCTGGCTTCCTCCTCCACCATCTCCTTCTTGAACTCCACTTGCCTGGCTTTCTCAACCGACGGTTGCGACTTCCACAGACAAAGATTGTACTGGCCCCAAAACCGCTCCAAAGTTGGGGGGTCTGGCGCAACCTCGTCCGGCGGCCCGTAGGGGTCCTCCTTGTTGCTGCTCTTCGATTGAACATCCTCGGGGGTGGCGCCTCCTCGTCGGCGCGTGGGCAGATCGGCGGAGCTATGGCAGAGATTTGTGTGTGTGTGTGTGTGTGTGTGAGAGAGAGAGAGAGAGCAAGCGAGGGGAGGATGTAGATGAGAATGCAGGCGGGACGACGTGAGCAAGGTAGTATTTATTGGCGGCCGGAATCTAGATCGACGGGAACAGTACACATGCCGATCGCCAGAATTTACGAGTACCATAGTTTGAATTGCACAAGATTCCTGCAGCAAAAGTCGTGTGTGAACTTAATAGATGATGGTTTCCAATACAGAACCGCGTCTGATTAATAACCCGTGCCACTCACCTTCCAAACCTCGAGGCGTGAAATAGAGTGCCAATCATGTGGGGCCCGGTTGTCTTGCCAGATATTTACATTTTCTTTCCTCATATAAGGCACGAATGCTTATTTTGTGTTACCATGGCACTCCATGCATGTGTCCAAGCCGTGACACCAATATGTTTGAAAATTGCTTCCAATTTACTGCACATGGAATTAACTCGCACACAACGAGTACACATATATGATTTTCAAACTGTTATAGTTAGTTGTTGCATGTACATGTAGTTCAAATTTGAATTACGGTCATTAAATGGCTAGAAAATCAATTAAATGTCTTAAAAAGGTCAAATGAACCCTAAAATTTTCCAAATTTTGACATGACAGTTGTATTAGTGCATGTTAACTGCAGAATTTTTTTGAAGGTCATAAGAGGAAGCTATCATCGGTTCGTCATCAAACATGCATTGTTCCCTCTCGGGACCACGAGCCTTCTAGTGAGTTGCTCCAGTTTGTGAGGGGTGTGTGTCCAAAGTTTCGTCAAACAAGCCAATTTTTTTATCACATCATCTTGGTGGCATGCCATTACGTCAAGCAAGGTTTCATGTATGTCTGATCATTTTTAATTTTTTTGGAATTTAAATGCCATGGCACTCCATGCTTTGTGTCCAAGTCGTGACACCAATATATTTGAAAATTCTTTCCAATTTACTGCACATGGAATTAACTCGCACACAAGTACACAAATATGATTTTTCAAACCGTTATGGTTAGTTGTTGCATGTACATGTAGTTCAAATTTGAATTACGGTCATTAAATGGCTAGAAAATCACTTAAATGTCTTAAAAAGGTCAAATGACCTCTGGAATTTTCCAAATTTTGACATCTCAGTTGTATTAGTGCATGTTAACTGTAGAATTTTTTTGAAGCCATAAGAGGAAGCTATCGTCGGTTCGTCATCAAACATGCATTGTGCCCTCTCGGAACCACGAGCCTTCTAGGAAGTTGCTCCGGTTTGTGAGGGGTGTGTGTCCAAACTTTCGTCAAACAGGTCATTTTTTTACCACACCATCTTGGTGCCATGCCATTACGTCAAGCAAGGTTTCATGTATTTCTGATCATTTATTATTATTTTATTTTTGGAATTTAAATGCCATGGCACTCGATGCTTTGTGTCCAAGCCATGACACCAATATGTTTGAAAATTCCTTCCAATTTACTGCACATGGAATCAACTCGCACACAAGTACACAAATATGATTTTCCAAACCGTTATGGTTAGCTATTGCATGTACATGTAGTTCAAATTTGAATTATGATCATTAAATGGCTAGAAAATCATTTAAATGTCTTAAAAAGGTCAAATGACCCCAGGAATTTTCCAAATTTTGACATGACAGTTCTATTAGTGCATGTTAACTGTAGAATTTTTTTGAAGGCCATAGGAGGAAGCTATCGCCAGTTCGTCATCAAACATGCATTGTGCCCTCTCGGAACCACGAGCCTTCTAGTGAGTTGCTCCGGTTTGTGAGGGGTGTGTGTCCAAACTTTCGTTAAGCAGGCCAATTTTTTACCACACCATCTTGGTGCCAAGCCATTACGTCAAGCAAGGTTTCATGTATTTCTGATCATTTTTTATTATTTTATTTTTGGAATTTAAATGCCATGGCACTCGATGCTTTGTGTCCAAGCCGTGACACCAATATGTTTGAAAATTCCTTCCAATTTACTGCACATGGAGTCAACTCGCACACAAGTACACAAATATGATTTTTCAAACCGTTATGGTTAGCTATTGCATGTATATGTAGTTAAAATTTGAATTACGGTCATTAAATGGCTAGAAAATCATTTAAATGTCTTAAAAAGGTCAAATGACCCCAGGAATTTTCCAACTTTTGACATGACAGTTCTATTAGTGCATGTTAACTGTAGAATTTTTTTGAAGGCCATAAGAGGAAGCTATCGCCGGTTCATCATCAAACATGCATTGTGCCCTCTCGGAACCACGAGCCTTCTAGTGAGTTGCTCTGGTTTGTGAGGGGTGTGTGTCCAAACTTTCGTTAAGCAGGCCAATTTTTTACCACACCATCTTGGTGCCAAGCCATTACGTCAAGCAAGGTTTCACGTGTTTCTGATCATTTTTGATTATTTTTGGAATTTAAATGCCATGGCACTCGATGCTTTGTGTCCAAGCCATGACACCAATATGTTTGAAAATCCTTCCAATTTACTGTACATGGAATTAACTCGCACACAAGTACACAAATACGATTTTTCAAACCGTTATGGTTAGCTGTTGCATGTACATGTAGTTCAAATTTGAATTACGGTCATTAAATGGTTAGAAAATCACTTAAATGTCTTAAAAAGGTTAAATGACCTTTGGAATTTTCCAAATTTTGACATGACAGTTGTATTAGTGCATGTTAACAGTAGAAATTTTTTGAAGGCCACAAGAGGAAGCTATCGTCGGTTCGTCATCAAACATGCATTGTGCCCTCTCGGAACCACGAGCCTTCTAGTGAGTTGCTCCGGTTTGTGAGGGGGGTGTGTCCAAACTTTCATCAAACATGCCAATTTTTTTACGACACCATCTTGGTGCCAAGCCATTACGTCAAGCAAGGTTTCACGTGTTACTGATCATTTTTGAATTTTTTGGAATTTAAATGCCATGGCACTCGATGCTTTGTGTCCAACCCGTGACACCAATATGTTTGAAAATTCCGTCCAATTTACTACACATGGAATTAACTCACACACAAGTATACAAATATGATTTTTCAAACCGTTACGGTTGGCTGTTGCATGTACATGTAATTCAAACTTGAATTACGGTCATTAAATGGCCAGAAAATCACTTAAATGTCTTAAAAAGGTCAAATGACCCCTGAAATTTTCCAAATTTTGACATGACAGTTGTATTAGTGCACTTAACTGTTGAAATTTTTTGAAGGCCATAAGAGGAAGCTATCGCCGGTTCATCATCAAACATGCATTGTGCCCTCTCGGAACCATGAGCCTTCTAGTGAGTTGCTCCAGTTTGTCAGGGGTGTGTGTCCAAACTTTTGTCAAACAGGCCAATTTTTTTACCGCACCATCTTGGTGCCATGCCATTACGTCAAGCAAGGTTTCATGTATTTCTGATCATTTTTGATATTTTTGGAATTTAAATGCCATGGCACTCGATGCTTTGTGTCCAAGCCGTGACACCCATATGTTTGAAAATTTCGTCCAATTTACTGCACATGAAATTAACTCGCACACAAGTGTACAAATATGACTTTTCAAACCGTAATGGTTAGCTGTTGCATGTACATGTAGTTCAAATTTGAATTACGGTAATTAAATGGCTAGAAAATCACTTAAATGTCTTAGAAAGGTCAAATGACCCCTGAAATTTTCCAAATTTTGACATGACAGTTGTATTAGTACAGCAAATTTTCTCGTACATTTAAAACACCATCCATTTCCACTGTACTCCAAATTCGTCTTTCATAGCTAATACAAAATATCAACAACATCACACACAGTTTGTTGTAGGAACCGTTTGCGATGAAAATTCATGGGTCTATTTAAGTCTTCCTCCATAAGCTTCACCAGCTTCGTCTGCTCTAGTGCCGGTCACCCCCGAATCCACGAATCCCTGATCCCCATTCCCGCAACACCTTCTTGCAAAGAATGGCACCATGGAAACGCTTCGCGAGGGCCCGTACGGTGGCCACGTCCTCCTCGAGCACCACCGCCTGCACCGAGAGCGCGGTGGCCTACGCCGAGAGCGCGGCCACATCCGCATTAAGCGTGGCCGCATCCGCTGAGAGGGCATTTGCAGCAGCCGAGACGGCAGCAGCAGCTGCTACGATGGTGGCTACATACGCCGAGAGCGCTCGAGCTGCCGTCCGTGCCGCCGATGTCGCCCTGGCCCGGGTCAAGGCCATCCACACCAAGATCGAGGACGCACACGCCAAGATATTCCAGGCCACCTCGAAATCCAACATGCAAAACACGTCCGAAAAGGCAGCAAGGCCATGGAGCACCTGCTTCCTCATGAGATCGCTGAGCGGGAGCTGGAGATGCAGGAGGCGGCTGATACGTCTCCAATGTATCTATAATTTATGAAGTATTCATGCCATGTTTGCAACAATTTTATATGGTTTTGGTATGATTTGATTAGAACTAACCCGGACTGACGATGTTTTCAGCAGAACTACCGTGGTGTCGTTTTTTGTGCAGAAATAAAAGTTCTTGGAATGGGCTAAAAATTTACGGTGATTTTTTATGGACCAAAAGAGACCCCTGAAGCACCGGAGCTGGACCAGAAGTCTTGAGGAGACCACAAGCCAGGGGGCGCGCCCTACCCCCCCGGGCACCTCCTTGACTTGTTTTCGACGCTAAAAATTCTTATAAATATAGAAACCTCCGAAAAGAACCCTAGATCGGAAGTTCCTCCGCCGTAAGCCTCTATAGCCACAAAAAACCAATCGGGAGCCCGTTCCGGCACCCTGCCGGAGGGGGAAATCATTACCGGAGGCCATCTTCATTGTCCCGACGGTCTCCATGACGATGAGGGAGTAGTTCACCCTCGGGGCTGAGGGTATGTACCAGTAGCTATGTGTTTGATCTCTCTCTCTCTCGTGTTCTTGATTTGGCACGATCTTGATGTATCGCGAGCTTTGTTACTATAGTTGGATCATATGGTGTTTCTCCTCCTCTACCATCTTGTGATGAACCGAGTCTTGCTCTTTGAGGTTTCGTTATGTTGGATTGAGTATTGGATTTGAGAATACTTGATGTATGTCTTGCGATGGGATATCTGTGGTGACAATGGGATGTTCTATTCAATCACTTGATGTATGCTTTGGCACTCAACTCGCGGATTCCCGAGGTGACATTGGGGTAATCTATGCATAGGGGTTGATGCACGTTTTCGTCCTACGTTCTCTGATAGAAACTTTGGAGTGATTCTTTGTTGCACATTTAGGGATTGATATATGATCCAATTATGTTATCATTGTTGAGAGACTTTGCACCAGTGAAAGCATGAACCCTAGTCCTTGTTTCCAAGCATTGCAATACCGTTTTTGCTCACTTTTGTTACTAGTTACCTTGCTGTTTTTATATTTTCAGATTACAAAAACCTATATCTACTATCCATGTTACACTTGTATCACCATCTCTTCGCCAAACTAGTGCACCTATACAATTTACCATTGTATTGGGTGTGTTGGGGACACAAGAGACTCTTTGTTATTTGGTTGCAGGGTTGTTTGAGAGAGACCATATTCATCCTATGCCTCCCACGGATTGATAAACCTTAGGTCATCCACTTGAGGGAAATTTGCTACTATCCTACAAAACTCTGCGTTTGGAGGCCCAACACGAGTCTACAAGAAGAAAGGTTGCATAGTAGACATCAAGCTCTTTTCTGGCGTCGTTGCCGGGGAGGTGAGTGCTTGAAGGTACATCTTTAGATCTTGCAATTGAATCTTTTAGTTTCTTGTTTTATCACTAGTTTAGTCTATAAAAGAAAACTACAAAAAAAATGGAATTGAGGTTGCCTCATATGCTTCATCTTTTTATTGTCTTTCGTGAAAATGATGGAAAGGAAAATTGTGCCCAAGTGTTAGAATAAGAAGTTAATAAAATGTTCGGCACAAAATCTTTGAATGATGAGCATGATTGCAATGTTGTTAGTATGAATTCTTTGAATATCTATGATGCTAATGATATGCAAAACCATAAGCTTGGGGATGCTATGTTTGATGAAGATGATATATTTAGTCCCCCAAGTTTTGATGAGCAATTTTTTTATGATGATAGCATGCCTCCTATTTACGATGATTATATTGATGAAAGTGGGTTTGGAAGAGTGTCAACTCTAGGTAATAATTATCCCACTATTTTGGGGGCTATTGAATCTTATTATAATGATAAAAGTGGATTTGGAGAGGTCATGACTTTATTTAGTGATGAATCCACTATTTTGGAAGAAGTTCTAATTGATTATGAGAACAAAGTTGCTATCTATGATGATTATTGTGATGACATGTATGCTATAAAGAATAATGATAACCATGAAACTTGTCATCATGATTTTAATTGTCAATCCCGTGATAGTTATATTATTGAATTCATTCATGATGCTGCTGAAAATTATTATGAGAGAGGAATATATGCTTTTACATATTGCAATACTATCAAGTTTCCTCTCTATGTGTTGAAAGTTTTGAAGTCATGCTTGTTTTGCCTTCCTATGCTAGTTGATTCTTGTTCCCATAAATTGTTTGCTCACAAAATCCCTATGCATAGGAAGTGGGCTAGACTTAAATGTGCTAGTCATATGCTTCATGATGCTCCCATTATGTTTCAATTCTTATCTTTTATGTGAGCATCATTGAAATCATCATGCCTAGCTAAAATGGCATTAAAGAAAGCGCTTGTTGGGAGACAACCCAATATTTACCCCTACTGTTTTTGTGTGTTCACATGATTAAGCTACTGTAGTAATTATGTTTTATAGCTTTTGTTTCAATAAAGTGCCAAGCAAAGCCTGTGGGATAGTGTGGTTGATAGTTGACTTTATTCTGTGCAAAAACAGAAACTTTTGCGTCCAGTAACAGAATTGTGAAAATTCACTGGAACGTGGAAAAACTCTGATTTTTTACAGAGGATTTATATACAAATTTTCTACGTTTTTCTAATTTTTCAGAACTTTTGGAGTTACAGAAGTACGATTTCAATTCAGATCTTCACAGACTGTTCTATTTTTGACAGATTCTGTTTTCATTGTGTTGTTTGCTTATTTTGATGAATCTATGAGTAGTATCGGAGGGTATGAACCATGGAGAAGTTGGAATACAGTAGATATTACAACAATATAAATAATGAATGAGTTCACAACAGTACCTAAAGTGGTGATTTATTTTATTATACTAACTGATCTTATGAGTTTTCTCTTGTGAAGTTTTCAAGTTTTGGGTAAAGATTTGATGGACTATGGAATAAGGAGTGGCAAGAGACTAAGCTTGAGGATGCCCAAGGAACCCTAAGGTAATATTCAAGGACAACCAAGCATCTAAGCTTGGGGATGCCCTGGATGGCATCCCCTCTTTCATCTTCAATCCATCGGTAAATTTACTTGAGGCTATATTTTTATTCACCACATGATATGTGTTTTGCTTGGAGCGTCTTGTATGATATGAGTCTTTGCTTTTTAGTTTGCCACAATCATCCTTGCTGTACACACCTTTTGAGAGGGACACACATTAACCGTGAATTTATTAGAATACCCTATGTGCTTCATTTATATCTTTTGAGCTAGGTAGTTGCTCTAGTGCTTCACTTATATCTTTTTAGAGCACGGCGGTGGTTTTATTTTGAAGAAATTGATGAACTCTCATGCTTCACTTATATTATTTTGAGATTCCCTAAACATCATGGTAATTTCCTTAGGTTATGAATTTAGTCCTAATATGATGGGTATTCAAGAGGGATATAATAAAAACTTTCATGAAGAGCATTGAATATATGAGAAGTTTGATTCCTTGCATTTGTTTTGAGATATAAAGATGGTGATATTAGAGTCATGCTAGTGAGTAATTGTGGATTGGTAGAAATACTTGTGTTAAAGTTTGTGATTCCCAAAGCATGCACGTATGGTGAACCGTTATGTGATGAAGTCAGAGCATGATTTATTTTTTGATTGTATTCCTTATGAGTGGCGGTCGGGGACGAGCGATGGTATTTTCCTACCAATCTATCCCCCTAGGAGCATGCATGTAGTACTTTATTTCGATGGCTAATAATTTTTTGCAATAAGTATGTGAGTTCTTTATGATTAATGTTGAGTCCATGGATTATACGCACACTCACCCTTCCACCATTGCTAGCGTCTCTAGTACCGCGCAACTTTCGCCGGTTCATTAAACCCACCATACACCTTTCCTCAAAACAGACACCATACCTACCTATTATGGCATTTCCATAGCCATTCCGAGATATATTGCCATGCAACTTCCACCGTTCCATTTATTATGACATGCACCATCATTGTCATATTGCTTTGCATGATCATGTAGTTGGCATAGTATTTGTGGCAAGGCCACCGTTCATATTTTTTATACATGTCACTCTTGATCATTCCATATCCCGGTACACCGCTGGAGGCATTAATATAGAGTCATACTTGTTCTAGTATCGAGTTGTAATTCTTGAGTTGTAAGTAAATAAAAGTGTGATGATCATCATTATTAGAGCATTGTCCCATGTGAGGAAAGGATGATGGGGGCTATGATTCTCCCACAAGTAGAGATGAGGTTCCGGACTTAAAAAAGAGAGGCCAGAGAGCCCAAATAAAAAAACAGGCCAAAGAGTCCAAATAAAAAAAAGAAAAAAGAGAAAATAAAAAAATGAGAGAAAAAGAGAGAAGGGACAATGTTATTATCCTTTTTCCACACTTGTGCTTCAAACTAGCACCATGTTCTTCATGATAGAGAGTCTCCTACTTTATCACTTTCATATACTAGTGGGAATTTTTCATTATAGAACTTGGCTTGTATATTCCAATGATGGGCTTCCTCAAATTACCCTAGGTCTTCGTGAGCAAGCAAGTTGGATGCACACCCTCTTAGTTTTCATTTTGAGCTTTCATACACTTATAGCTCTAGTGCATCCGTTGCATGGCAATCCCTACTCACTTGCATTGATATCAATTGATGGGTACCTCCACAGCCCATTAATTTGCCTAGTTGATGTGAGACTTTCTCCTTTTAGTCTTCTCCTCACAACCTCCACCATACTCTATTCCACCTATCGTACTATATCCTTGGCTCACGCTCATGTATTAAGTGAAAGTTGAAAAAGCTTGAGAACATGAAAAGTATGAAACAATTTCTTGGCTTGTCATCGGAGTTGTGCATGATGAAATATTTTGTGTGATGAAGATAGAGTATAGCCAGACTATATGATTTTGTAGGGATAACTTTCTTTGGCCATGATATTTTGAGAAGACATGATTGCTTTATTAGTATGCTTGAAGTATTATTGTTTTTATGTCAATATTAAACTTTTGTTTTGAATCTTATGGATCTGAACATTCATGCCACAATATAGAAGATTACATTGATAAATATGCTAGGTAGCATTCACACTTCATAAATTCTTTCTTTTATCATTTACCTACTCGAGGACGAGCGGGAATTAAGCTTGGGGATGCTGATACGTCTCCAACATATCTATAATTTATGAAGTATTCATGCCATGTTTGCAACAATTTTATATGGTTCTGGTATGATTTGATTAGAACTAGCCCGGACTGACGCTGTTTTCAGCAGAACTACCGTGGTGTCGTTTTTTGTGCAGAAATAAAAGTTCTCGGAATGGGCTGAAAATCTACGGTGATTTTTTTATGGACCAAAAGAGACACCCGAAGCACCGGAGCTAGACCAGAAGAGTCCCGAGGAGATCACAAGCCAGGGGGGCGCGCCCTACCCCCCCGGGCGCGCCTTGAGGGCTTGTGGGCCCCTCGGGCACCTCCTTGACTTGTTTCCGACGCCAAAAATTCTTATAAATATAGAAACCTCCGAAAAGAACCCTAGATCTGAAGTTCCGCCGCCGTAAGCCTCTATAGCCATGAAAAACCAATCAGGAGCCCGTTCCGGCACCCTACCGGAGGGGGAAATCATCACCGGAGGCCATCTTCATCATCCCGGCGGTCTCCATGACGAGGAGGGAGTAGTTCACCCTCGGGGCTGAGGGTATGTACCAGTAGCTATGTGTTTGATCTCTCTCTCGTGTTCTTGATTTGGCACGATCTTGATGTACCACGAGCTTTGTTACTATAGTTGGATCATATGGTGTTTCTCCCCCTCTACCTTCTTATGATGAATTGAGTCTTGCTCTTTGAGGTTTCGTTATGTTGGATTGAGTATTGGATTTGAGAACACTTGATGTTTGTCTTGCGATGGGATATCTGTGGTGACAATGGGATGTTCTATTGATTCACTTGATGTATGTTTTGGCACTCAACTCGCGGATTCCCGAGGTGACATTGGGGTAATATATGCATATGGGTTGATGCACGTTTTCGTCCTACGTTCTCTGATAGAAACTTTGGAGTGATTCTTTGTTGCACGTTTAGGGATTGATATATGATCCAATTATGTTATCATTGTTGAGAGACTTTGCACTAGTGAAAGTATGAACCCTAGTCCTTGTTTCCAAGCATTCCAATACCCTTTTTGCTCACTTTTGTTACTAGTTACCTTGCTGTTTTTATATTTTCAGATTACAAAAACCTATATCTACTATCCATATTACACTTGTATCACCATCTCTTCGCCGAACTAGTGCACCTATACAATTTACCATTGTATTGGGTGTGTTGGGGACACAAGAGACTCTTTGTTATTTGGTTGTAGGGTTGTTTGAGAGAGACCATCTTCATCCTACGTCTCCCATGGATTGATAAACCTTAGGTCATCCACTTGAGGGAAATTTGCTATGTCCTACAAAACACTGCGCTTGGAGGCCCAACACGAGTCTACAAGAAGAAAGGTTGCGTAGTAGACATCAGCGGCGGAGATCGAGGAGCGCTGGGAGGAGGAGTTCCGCATGGCTGAGGACAAGGTAGAGAAGAGCCTGTCCGTCGAGGAATCGATGGTGGAGTACCAACGTGAGCTCTGGCGCAACCACTACTACGAGTACTACAACCTTGAGGGTGACGCCAAGGACGAGGACGAGGACGAGGATGAGGACGCGGTCGACTTCAGCCGGGGGGACGCGGAGTCCACCAACGGCGGCATGTCGCCAGGACAAGTCATTGACGTCTCATCTTACACCGGCGAGGCATAGGGCGGTGCAGCAGTGGCTTTGTTAAAATTATGCGGACTTAACCTTTGTTTATAACGCTGGTCTTTTGTTAGAGCAATGTTTAGGTCAACTGGCTCTGTTTAATTACTAAAATTGCTCGATTCAGTAAGTGTGGTCTGTGTGCTGTAGGCTCTTTTGTGTGCCCAAATTAGCAAGCGATGTTAAATTATGCAATGACGTGGATGAGGACAGTACCCAGGGAAAATTCCACCAAAACTTGAATGATCAAACTCATCGCATGCGCATAAAGCAGAAGAATCGTTTGCGATGCACACATTCGTTCAAAGTGAATGGTGTCCGGCGGCACCGCGCGCAAGGTTTCCCTCTACCTTTCGAAATTTTTGGCCTACCGCCAAAATATCTAACTCCCCCCTCCCCACCCCCTTTTCTCCCCGACCACAAGTCACATTTCTCCGGTTTCCTCCTTCCTTCCTTCCCAAGCTATAGCCGCTTCCTCGCTTGCTTCCTCGCTCTCACCGTCTCACATCCGACCGTCGCGGTCGCCATGGTCTTCTTCAATGACCTCTTCCGCGGTTCCCCCTCCGACGACGACTCTTTCACCACCAGGGTATGCCTCTCTTCTCTCTCTCGGGTTATGATTTAGAATGAAGGATTTTAACCCGGCGGTCAATTTGAGTCATTTCTTCCTCTTGTAACTCCCTAGGACCATCAGTTGCAACGAATGGAGCGGGGTGGCTGAAGATCTGCCTGCTCGTTGTCACCATCAATCTCCATGCGGGAAGTTAGTTGCGTTTGAATCTATGGACAGTGGGAGGAAGTTTCTGGCATGTGCAGAGAAGGTTAGCGCCACTTTCGTTGTTACAAATCATTTGTTAGATGTGATCCAGACACTGTCACTGTGCTATGTTATTCTGGATGTGATTAAGACAGTGTCACAGTTTCTACCTAGTATCTAAAAATGTTGCCATCTCATCACCAGTGCCATTAGAAAATTATTTGGCACCGCTTCAGTAGTTTGTGCAGCCAACTTTGGTCCACACATCCGAGCAGCCAAGCAGTAAAATACTAAAACTTTATGGCATGAAGGAGCTGGGCATCGGAGTGATACGTCTCCAACGTATCTGTATTTTTTGATTGTTCCATGCTATTATATTATCTGTTTTGGATGTTTTATATGCATTAATATGCTATTTTATATTATTTTTGGACTAACTTATTAACCTAGAGCCAAGTGCCAGTTTCTGTTTTTTCCTTGTTTTTGAGTTTTACAGAAAAGGAATACCAAACGGAGTCCAAACGGGATAAAACTTTCGTGATGGTTTTTCTTGGACTAGAAGACACCCGGAGATGAAGTCAGAGGAGTCCCGAGGTGGCCACAATCCTCAAGGGCGTGCCCTAGGGGGGGCGCCCTGAGGGCTTGTGGGCCCCTCGGAGCTCCTCCAGCCCTAATCTTTGGCCTATAAATTCACAAATATTCCCAAACGACCAGAAGCGTCCACCAAAATACTTTCCACTGTCGCAACCTTCTGTACCCATGAGATCCCATCTTAGGGCCTTTCTCGGCACCCTGCCGGAAGGGGATTCGATCACGAGGGCTTCTACATCAACTCTATTGCCCTTCCGATGAAGCGTGAGTAGTTTACCATTGACCTACGGGTCCATAGCTAGTAGCTAGATGGCTTCTTCTCTCTCTTTGATCTTCAATACAATGTTCTCCTCGATATTCTTGGAGATCTATCCGATGTAATATTCTTTTGCGGTGTGTTTGTCAAGATCTGATGAATTGTGGATTTATGATTAGATTATCTATGAATATTATTTGAATCTTCTCTGAATTCTTATATGCATGATTTGATATCTTTGTATTTCTCTTCGAATTATCGGTTTGGTTTGGCCAACTAGATTGGTTCTTCTTGCAATGGGAGAGGTGCTTAGTTTTGGGTTCAATCTTGCGGTGTCCTCACCCAGTGACAAAGTAGGGGTAGCGAGGCATGTATTGTATTGTTGCCATCAAGGGTAAAAAGATGGGGTTTTCATCATATTGCTTGAGTTTATCCCTCTACATCTTGTCCTCTTACTTAAGGCGTTACTCCGTTCTTTTGAACTTAATACTCTAGATGCATGCTGGATAGCGGTCGATGTGTGGAGTAATAGTAGTAGATGCAGGCAGGAGTCGGTCTACTTGACACGAACATGATGCCTATATTCATAATCATTGCCTTGGATATCATCATAACTTTGCGCTTTTCTATCAATTGCTCGACAGTAATTTGTTCACCCACCGTATGTTTTCTTTCAAGAGAGAAGCCTCTAGTGAAACCTATGGCCCCCGGGTCTATTTTCCATCATATATTTTCAGATCTATAAACCAAAAAACCCAAAAATACCTTGCTGCAATTTATTTGTTATTACTTTGTTTTACGTTTTAGTAATCTTTTATATCTATCTCTATCAGATCTCATCCTCGCAAGTGACTGTGAAGGGATTGACAACCCCTTTATCGCGTTGGGTGCAAGTGTTTGATTGTTTGTGTAGGTGCATAGATTGGAGACTTGCGTGTACCTCCTACTAGATTGATACATTGGTTCTCAAACTGAGGGAAATACTTATCTCTACTTTGCTGCGTCACCCTTTCCTCTTCAAGGGAAAAACCAACGCAAGCTCAAGATGTAGCAGGAAGAATTTCTGGCGACGTTGCCGGGGAGGTTCTACATCAAGCCTACCAAGTACCCACCATAAACTCTCATCTCTTGCATTACATTATTTGCCATTTGCCTCTCGTTTTCTTCTCCCCCACTTCTAAAATGTTTTCAGAAAAACACAAAAATATTTGCCTTCTTTTTGTTTGCCTTTTATGTCTTACTCGGTTTGTTTGACTGTTCGCTTGGAATAATTGTGTATTTATTGAAAATCAGAAAACAAAGAGTTTATGGATCCTCATCCACTTGCTAATCTTTTTAAGAGATCCAATTATGATGAACCAATTTCTAGTGAGTTGTATGCACTAGATTATCTTTATGAAGTTTTGCTTGAAATTCATGAATCTGAAAATTGTGATGAAGTGTTAAAAGAAGAAATTTATGAAGTGATTCACGATAGCTCCTTAAATGAAAAGCATGATTGCAATGATGTTACTATAAATCCTATTAATGTCAATTGTGCTAATAATATGCAAAACCCCAAGCTTGGGGATGCTAATTTTGATATGGCCACTACTTATTGCAATGATCATGATTGGGGTGATTCTTCTTATGATCTTGAAAATTTATTTAAGCCTCATGATAATAGTGTTTGCAATAATATTGAAAGTGGGTTTGGAAGAGTATTAACTCTAGGTAATAATGATCCCACTACTTTGGAGTATGATCAATCCTATGAATTTTTTGATAAAAGTGGGCTTGGAGAAGTAATGACTTTATTCTATGTTAATCCCACTATTTTGGAAGAGTGTCAACTTTGCATGCTTGTGGATCATGAAGAGAATATTTTATGTGATAGTTATATTGTTGAATTTGATTATGATCCTACATGTAATTATTATGAGAGAGGAAAATATGGTTGTAGAAATTTTCATGTTACTAAATTACCTCTCATTATGTTGAGATTGCTATTGTTTCTTTCTTCTTCCTTGCATGTGATAGTTTTTGCTTGTCTTGATAATTTGTTTGCTTACAAAATGCCTATGCATAGGAAGTATGTTAGACTTAAACTTGTTTTTCGCATGCTTCATGATGCTCTCTTCGTTTCAATTGCTCTCTTTCATATGAGCATCATTAAAATTATCAACGCCTAGATAAAAGGCTTTAAAGAAAAGAGCTTGTTGGGAGACAACCCAATATTTTTTTTTCTATTTTTATGAAAATACACATTATTACCTCTGTAGTAATTGTGTTTTGGTGTTTTAATTAGTGTTTGATCCAAGTAAGACCTTTGGGATTACTTACGGTGATAGTTGATTTGATCTTGCTGAAAAATAGAAACTTTTGCGCTCAGTAAAACAATTTTAAAAAGTCACATAAGCGTGCTTTTGATCTGATTTTTTTAAAAAGATTGATATACAAATTTCCCAGGTTGTACTAATTTTTCAGAATTTTTGGAGTTACCGAAGTATACGAAGTTTACAGATTGCTACAGACTGTTCTGTTTTTGACTGATTCTGTTTTCTATGTGTTGTTTGCTTATTTTGATGACTCTATGGGTAGTATCGGGGGGTATGAACCATGGAAAAGTTGGAACATAGTAGATATTACACCAATATAAATAAATAATGGGTTCACAACAGTACCAAAAGGTGGTGATTTATTTTCTTATACTAACGGATCTCATGAGTTTTCTGTTGAGTTTTGTGTTGTGAAGTTTTCAAGTTTTGGGTAGAGATTTGATGGACTATAGAATATGGAGTGGCAAGAGCCTAAGCTTGGGGATGCCCAAGGCACCCCAAGGTAATATTCAAGGACAACCAAGCTTCTAAGCTTGGGGATGCCCCGGATGGCATCCCCTCTTTCGTCTTCAATCCATCGGTAAATTTACTTGAGGCTATATTTTTATTCACCACATGATATGTGTTTTGCTTGGAGCGTCTTGTATGATATGAGTCTTTTCTCTTTAGTTTGCCACAATCATCCTTGCTGTACACACCTTTTGAGAGGGACATGCATGAATTCTAATTTATTAGAATACTCTATGTGCTTCACTTATATCTTTTGTGCTAGGCAATTTGCTCTAGTGCTTCACTTATATCTTTTTAGAGCACGGCGGTGGCTTTATTTTATAGAAATTTTTGAACTCTCAAGCTTCACTATATTATTTTGAGAGTATCTAAATAGCATGGTAATTTGCTTAGGTTATGAATTTAGTCCTAATATGATGGGCATCCGAGAGGGATATAATAAAAACTTTCATATAAAGAGCGTTGAATACTATGAGAAGTTTGATTCCTTGCATTTGTTTTGAGATATAAAGAGGGTGATATTAGAGTCATGCTAGTGAGCAATTGTGGATTGGTAGAAATACTTGTGTTAAAAGTTTGTGATTCCCGTAGCATGCACGTATGGTGAAGCGTTATGTGATGAAGTCGGAGCATGATTTATTTATTGATTGTCTTCCTTATGACACTACAAAAAAAATACACTTCCGTGATGATACATGTTTGTCACAGTAGGTCATGTTTTCTGTCATGCATGTACATCCATGACGATTTTATGACAGAATCAAGATAGTCATACCTGTGCTGTCGTAGAAGTGTTCCATGACAATACCAAAATTATCATCACAGAAGTGTTCACTTCCATGACGATAAATGACGCGTCATGGAAGTGCTTTCGTCAAGGGTAACCGACACGTGGCATCCACCGTAACGGGTCACCGTTAATCTATCGGGTCCGGTTTTGGATCCGATAACCCGTTAACAGCAATGACCAATGGGGATTTTCCACATGTAAAATTCTCATTAGCCAGAGGAAACACATGTCAGCTCGTCATTGGGTCAGATACGCGCCTATGATATGTCGACATGTGCGATGGCCCAACACTGGCCCATTTAGCTTGCAAAGGCCAGCCCGTTTGACTTGGTCAAAAGATAGCGGGCCGACCCATGAAAAGCCTGTTAACGGTCTGTTCGCATATAGCCCATTTTACGGCCCGGTAACTCACGACTCGTTATGGCGTTCCTGAAATCGGCCCAACAGCGTCATGTGGGCCGTCCAGTATAATACCAGCCCGTTTCATTTTTGGCCCATGTATGGCCTATGACGTCTTTCGGCCCATATGAGGCCTTTCGTATCTTTGGGCCCTTTAATGGGCTGCGGTGACTCTGGCCCATAATAAACAGTAAATTTCTTTATGCCCAGTAACGGCCCATGATTAACATGGGCCGTTTCCAGCCCGTATTAGCTTTCAGCCTACTGACGGCCCATATATTCTTGGGCTCCTTTCTGGCCCTCGATTACTTCCGGCCCGTTAGTGGCCTGTTCCCCTAATGGGCCAAATCCGGCCCGTGGTTAGAATCGGCCCATTTGTGGCGTGTTAACCCGTTGTGCCGTTTCCAGCCCGTCCTATATTCTGGCCCATTAATGACCCGTTATGCCTGTGACAGAATTAAGCCTTTGCTGTCTTCTGGCCTATTAACGGCCCATTACCGTGCTGGCCTGATACCAATTATGCCCATTTACGGCCCATGTGGGCCCATTTATCCGACGGCCCGAGGCCCACTGAATCTACGGGCCGTTGGAGGCCCATTTATCCGATGGCCTGTAGGAGGCCCATGGATCCTACGGCCCGTAGCAGGCTCAAGGTTACCACGGTCCGTATATGGCCCATGGTTGTCGCGACCACTAGCAAACCAAGGAAAAAGAAGACTAGGGAAATAAATAAGCGAGAAACTAACGCTAGGCTATTAAGGCGATTGCACAGATTACATCCACTGGGCATCAAAGTTTGCCACCAGTGCAAATATAGGGAGCACCCTACACTATACAAAAATGGCATGTTGTTTTCTTCAGCTGGTCGCTGCACGTTAAGAACAAATTTTGTATCGCAACAAAACAAATTACAACTATAGAACAAAAGGAAGGTTGGCATAAAAGTTAACAGTCCGGCAGATAAATGCACCACCAGAAGTTCAGAATCTCAGTTCATTTGACCTGACTGTTATGTTTTCATGCTGTACTGTCCGATGGAGCACCATAACCTTTGCCTTCATTTCTCCTAGGCTCCTGAACAACATAGCAAATGTCTGATTGTCTGGTTTCAAAACCATGCATATCTTGACAACATCGAACAATGGTTGTCCTTGTTTCACAAAGGGTCTCTGTTAGGGAATGGACTTGTGTCTGGAGCGCAAATATAACATTGTTTTGAGCTTGCATATCTTGATCATGAGGCAGTTTGGACGAGATTGCCTTAACAACCAACCCAGTATTACGCAGGAACGTGCTTATGGCACTGTTAGTGGACAGGTACTGACCCACTGCAGCAAGAGGTGACATTGCGGTTATAGTTGCCTCGTCACCTTCAGAAGGTGGCGGTTCCACCATTTGTTCCATAGCTTGCTGAAAAGTTGAGTTTTTACATTAGTAGTACCAGAACAGAAGATATTAAGGAGGCAGCAAAACCAAACAAAATAGCTTTGGTCTATATACAGAACTTATTCTGGTGAACCCATGTAAAATATTAGTTGTATTTTACTGCAAAGTACATAATAAAACCAGGTTCCAAACATACGACGATGTACCATGGCTAATGTATTGTCCATTTCTTCACATTGTATTGACAACTAAGGATAAAGAGACAAAGTTTATAATATGGTAAGCATAGTATGACATCATTCATATCACAAAACAACTAAGAACAGACAAACAGGCAATTGTAACATTGTGTAGACAAGTCCAGCATGGAACTAGATTACAGATCAAGATCAAAGGAACACCACTCCTCTCTTTTAAACTTTGCAAGGTGCAATTATACGCTAAGACAATTGTGTATAAAATTGAAAAGAGTAATAGACATTGGCTGCAAACCGTGCAGTTCAATGCACAAGTTAGAGTAAGTAGTAGTTAAAAGGCATGAGGATTAAGGACTTACAACAGCGGCTTTGACTGGTGTAGTCATGCCCTTCGTCTTGCTGGTGTGACAGTCCTTGAAGATTTCCACAGCATTTGGTTTAGGTACTTTTTGGTCCTTGCGGGCTTTCCTCTGCATTTGGAATAAGTCAATATAGATATGATAATATGGCACAATGAAAAGAGTGAAACAACAGCTAATTACAAGAGCCTCGCAGTGTGCAATATAGCTACGAGATCCTGTCGTCTGTTGGAATTTCACTTTCATACGGTTGGCCTTGTTCTTTGAACAGTTCACCTACAAGAAGATAGATTTGTGAGGCACATGCATAAATAGGAGTTCAACATGTGATCTGATCACTTATATATAACGTACTTGATACTTTGGATCAGACCAGTGTTTGACGAGGCCTCTCCAGTCTTCATCCGATATATTTTCCACTGGAGATGTTTGGGTCAGTTCACTGTTAGCCTTGCCTTCAAAGTGAGTTTTCCTCAAGTTATACTGATACTGCGCAGAGCAGACTTGAAAACATGGGTGCATGCTTGTCTGGTTGCATCATCTTGGCTATCCAACTTGAACCTCATCTGTTGAAAATTATGGGAGTCTCATTACCAGCAACCTAGAAAGTATGGGACAAACCAAGACGATATTACTAATTTCCATACATAACCATACTTACAGATAAATGGTCGAGGAAGGTGTTGAACTGGGTTTCGTCTTTGTCATTCCTGTACTGAATCCATGTTGGGAGGATACGTGCATGACACCTAACGACAACCGCTGCCTCTGATACTAACTTGGCTGACTCTGTAGCATCACATGGCCTTTTTAAACCTACCTCAAAACGGATCTCCATTCTTCCTCTAGATTTAGTTAACCTATCGAGCATTATCCCTGATGTCTGTTTCCTCTTGCGCCTAGGTGCTATTCCAACAACGAACATAGGAAGTGTTAGTGTACATCAAACTGTGAGACTACATATAAAGAAGCATGCAACTGTAACTTGACTCCTGCAACTACCTTCTTGCTGTTGATGCTCACAAGGTTCATCTGATCTTGCCAACTCGTCTTATGTCAAGAGTGCTTCGGAAGTAGTGTCATGTGGCAAGGGAGCTTGGGAACGTGCTGCTAGCCGAGTTGACAAACGAGTAACTCATGCAGCTGGTGGTACTGTGGAAGGTGTTGCAACAACTAGGGTTGTCACTGCTTGTTTGGTGGTAGCTATTAGTTTCTGTTTGGATTGTTTTGCAGCTAGTGTAGCACGGGATACCGTGTTTGTACAATTTTTCGGTGGACTTTGACCTTCTATTGCACCATCAGTGCCAGCAGAATCTGCATAATTCTTCAGCTTCCGTTTCCGTGCGTCCTGAGTACTAACACCATTCCCTGCCATTCTGTGTTCCTTCCTCTTTCTCTGTGCCATGTCAAGTCAAGCCGACAAGAAAAAAGAATAAAAATTTAGTTCTTCAGAACAAATTGATGCGTGATACAGACGAACTAAACTTTGATGTTAGACAACCGCATGATAGGAGGATGTAATATGTACGAAAAACAGGACGGCATGAGATAATCAGAACTATGATGTGTAAACTAAGCAGAAGGCATTTCAATAAATTAGAAGCAATTCAATGGAAGGTAGACACCATATGAAAGATGCTACAAATATCGCTCTGCCAAGTTAACAGTGCCTCGTCATAACTGGCATTTAAACAAATGTGAAGCAGTACAAGAAATAAATCATATGCAAGACAAACAACATCACCCTACCAAGTTAAAGGTCTCTCATCATTAGTGCCATTGCATATTCACAGCATTGCATATTCACAACTATGATGTGTAAACTAAGCAGAAGGCATTTCAACAAATTAGAAGCAATGAAAGCTAGACACCATATGTAAGACGCAACGAATATCACTCTACCAAGTTAAAACTGTCTCGTCATTAGTGCCATTTCAACAAATTAGTAGTACAAGCTAGAAAATAATGCGAGATGTAAACTATATCAGACTCCCAAGTTAAACGTGTCTTGTGAAAAGTGATTGTTGCAGGTTACACAACAATAGCACTTTGATGTAAGAACATGGTGTGATAGACATATATTGTATGTTCTAGAAACAGGAACACGTGTCTTATTCACAAGTATAATGTGTATAGTTAGCAGATGGAATTCAACAAAATTAGAAGCAATACAAGCTAGACATCATACATAACATGCAACCACATATAACAGTGCCATGTTAGAGGGAGCACCTATGATGGTGGACAAGGGGAGACGTGCTCTTCATCAACACAGCTACATTGAGTGTCTATGCATGTCTTGTCTTCCAAATCTTGTTGGGGGGATGGCGGAGTAGAATGTGTAGAGGCCCTCCGTTTCAGTTGTTTGGAAGGAGCACCTTTATCCACTGCCTTGCTAATTTCCTTCTACTTTATTGATTTTGCATTGTCAAGTAAAACCGACAAGAAAAAGCAATAAAATTCACTCTTCAGAACTCATTCATGCATGATACTGACAATCACTACCTTGATGTAAGGCAAACACATGATACGAGGATGGAATATGTACGAAAAACAGGACGGCATGGCATATTCACAACTATTTGTGTAAACTAAGCAGAAGTAATTTAATCAAATTATAAGCAATACAAGCTAGACACCATATGCAACATGCAACACAATATCACACTGCCAAGCTAGAGAAAGCACCTGGGATGCCGGTTTCGCCGGAAGACCGCCATCAGTCCCTGCCTTAATTTTTTCCTTCCTCTTTCTTAATTTTATTGCCTTGTCAAGTCAAACCCACAAGAAAAATGAATAAAAATTCACTTTTTAGTACTCATTGATGCAGGATGCTGATGAGCACTACTTTAATGTAAGGCGACCGCATGATAGGATGATTGAATGTGTAAGAAAAAAAAGACAGCATTGCATATTCACAGCTATGATGTGTAAACTAAGCAGAAGGCATTTCAACAAATTAGAAGCAATGAAAGCTAGACACCATATGAAAGATGCAATGGATATCACTCTACCAAGTGAAAATTGTCTCGTCATAAGTGCCATTTCAACAAATTAGAAGTAGTACATGCTAGAAAAGAATGCGAGATGTAACCTATATCACACTCCCAAGTTAAACGTGTCTTATGATAAGTGATTGTTGCAGGTTACACAACAATAGTACTTTGACGTAAGAACATGGTGTGATAGACATATATTTATGTTCTAGAAACAGGAACTCGTGTCTTATTCACAAGTATAATGTGTAAAGTAAGCAGATGAAATTCAACAAAATTAGAAGCAATACAAGCTAGACATCATACATAACATGTAACCACATATAACAGTGCCAAGTTAGAGGGAGCACCTATGATGGTGGACTAGGGGAGATGTGCTCATCATCAACATAGCTACGTTGAGTGTCTATGCATGTGTTGTCTTGCAAATCTTCTTGGGGGCATGGCAGAGAAGAATCTGTAGAGGCCCTCCATTTCAGTTGTTTGGAAGGAGCACCTTTATCCACTGCCTTGCTAATTTCCTTCCGCTTTATTGATTTTGCATTGTCAAGTAAAACCGACAAGAAAAAGCAATAAAATTCACTCTTCAAAACTCATTCATGCATGATACTGACAATCACTACTTTGATGTAAGGCAAACACATGATACGAGGATGGAATATGTACGAAAAATAGGACGACATGGCATATTCACAACTATTTGTGTAAACTAAGCAGAAGCCATTTCAACAAATTAGAAGCAATGCAAGCTAGACACCACATGAAAGATGTAACCAATATGACTGCCAAGTTAAAAGCGTCCCATCATAAATGGCTTTTCAACAAATTAGAAGCAGTGCATGCTATAAATCATATGAAAGATGCAACCAATATCACTCTGCATATACTAAAGGTGTCTCGTCATAATTGATTGATGCGGGATACAAAAAAACAGTAGTTTTATGTAAGGACATGCTTAATAGACAGATGTACTATGTACCAAAAATAGGAACGCATGTCACATTAACAGGTATAATGTATAAACTAAGCAGAATAGCACATGCAATTTAACCAGATTGGAAGAATTACAATCTAGACACTATATGCAACATGCAACCACATATCACACTGCCAAGTTAGAGTAAGCACCTGCGATGGTGGTGTAGGGGAAATGCGGTCATCAACTACAGAGCTACGTTGACTATCTTCATCTAGCATTGTTGTTTCTTGAGAATCATGTGGGGAGGCTGACACTGCATTCTTTAAAAGAGGATCTTTTCTTACAACAGTCCATTGGCCTGACTGTCTCATCATAAGTGATTGATGAGGGATACACAAGAACATTAGTTTGATGTAAGAACGCGGTTAATAGACAAATGTAGTAGTATGTACCAAAAATAGGAAGGCATGTCATATTCAAAGGTATAATGTGTAAGCTAAGCAGATGCAATTTAACCAAATTGGAAGCAATACAAGCTAGAGACCCGGCTGGAGTGGTGAGCATGATCATTGAGGACCTGAGAGCCTGGTGGGAGGCGGGCTGCTTCGCCACCACCGTGGCTTTTTAGTTGGCTTGCAGGTGATGCCTGTCTGTGCTGGGCTTGTCACTGGCTCGGCCAGTGCCCTGCCTAGCTATTTGGCTTCTGGTGCTCCCGGGATGGTGGTTCATGTAAAAAATATCTTTCCTTATCTTAATAAAGACCGACTTCGGCCTTTCGAATACAAGCTAGACACCATATGCAACATGCAACCACATATGACACCGCGAAGTTAAAGCAAGCACCTGGGATGGTGGTTCATGGCGAGCGAGATCATCAACTCCAGAGCTATGTTTACCGTCTCCATCTGTTGAACATGCAACCTTTAAAGTGCCGAGACGTGTCTTGCCTGCCAATGAAGAAAGCAGGAGCGACTTCTCTCTTTTATTTCATGCTTCTGTCAACAGTTTGGCAGAGGCTGAAATACCCATGCATAAAAAAACAATAGTGAGAGTATGGGTGAAGTGTGTGCAGAACTAGTGCATTGTAAAAGTAGCAGATAGCAGGTGGCTGAAAAATAAATGACAGGAGACATATGATAGCTCTACAACATTGCATGGCAAACAAAATTAGATTCTACTCCATATGATTTTGTAATATATGAGCACAGGGATGGCTGGGAAATGCAGGTACTCCTCCATCACACCACCACATGTGGTCCTATCAAAATAACAGTCGACTAAAAATAAATAGGTCAGTCGATTTTTTTATGAACCGTCCGATCTACAAGGAACGGGCAGATGGCCTTCGTCTACCTCCCGCCAGTCACTGTTGACGATCTTTCTCGAACCACCAGCGACCACCGGCCCAGACCCCTGCCTCCGCCGCCCCGTCCTCCCCTCGACCTCACACCACAGCCGTGCTTAGCAGCGCCCCCCGGCCATCCCTTTAAGCCCGGCTGACCTCCAGATCGGGCGCCAACAGCTCCTAGGCCCCACACACCCCTAAGATAAACACTGAGGCACTGCTTCCCCGGCGTAATAGGCGGACTAGCGCCTGTTACGCTGGGGAATGCTTCCTTTAATTGGGAATCAACTGACCAGGAATTGAAATCCAGGGGGGGCGACGTGCCTCTAGCTAAGGTGAAATAGTATATGAGGAGAAACCTTGTGCATCGCGAGTTACTAGGAACATCTAGTATCAGGAAGAAGGTGTAGGAAGAAGCGGTCAACTAGTGTCTTCTGTGGGATGAATACCGTGCAAGCAGACACGTTTTGCATGTATAAGGGAAGAGGAGTACCAGTTCCGGTTGCCAGTGCTGTGTCCTCCTGATATCGCGGCGATGTTCTTCTTTTTACCGGGGTAACCAATGTTTTGGAGGAGGGTGGAGACTTGGACGAACCCATGGCCAATTTGTTGACTGTGTTGTAGTGGGCATCTATCAGCGGAGGGGAAGCAGATCCGAGGCGGCGAAGGACGGCGTAGCGGGAATAGCTCTGGTGCGGTGGACGGTGGCAATGTTGGAGCGGCAGCGGTGAGGCGCAGGACGGCATGGTTGAACTGGCTCGCGTACGGCGCACGTTGGCATCCTGGAGGCAGCTCGGCCTCGGCTTCAACTACTAGCCGTGGAGGGCGTTGCGGTTGCGGTGGACGATGACGTCGGGGTATCGGCTCCGGCGTGATGGAGGAGGGCGGCGGTTGATGGGTGGGATGGGGTGGCGGACGGAGGACGCCGGGGTTTCGCGGCTGGTGTAGAGGTAGTTTTGGCGCCCACAGAGTACGAATGGGGAATCGGACGGGGGGGGGGGGTGCGAGTAAGGGGGGAACCATGTTTTGGTCTGGGACGCGCTTGTTTTTGTTTTTTTTGAACATATGGGATGCGCTTGTTTGAAATTTGGGGAAAGTACAAACTTTGCCCCCCTCTTGAATTTCAGACCTACTGCGGGTCGGGGGTAGGACGGTAATCCCAGGTGTCCCAAATAGTGGGCGGGAGCGATTTCGGCCGAGCGAATGTGTGTTTAGGCAGCCACGGTGTATGAATGTTTTTCGGAGGCGGTTGCGTGGCGTCTAGATGAAGTTACAAACCTACCCCGGTTTAGACCTATAGACGTCGAGCCGGTAGGCTTCACGGGTTGGAGTTAGAAAAGTAATTTCCTTCTACGAAACATTGGTCTCACGCGGTTTCGAGCGAATAGAGGCTCTTTTGGCGCTTCATTCGAAATTTTGAAACAGAAGCATTCACGTTTAGAGTACTCTTGAACTTTGAGGATTGACCTAAATAGACAATGTTAAATTTGACCTAGTATGCTTGAAAACCTCATTAAATTATGCGCTTCTTTTTGAAATTTTGACACTTGAAAATCCTATAACTACAATTATTTTGGAATGGAGGAGGTAAGTTTGAATCTATTTTGTACACGACTATATATGCTATTATGTACAAAAGCAGAGCAAAGATTGGTGCCCCCATAATTTAGGTATGATTTACAAATGCCATGATCTCGAATTCAAATAATTGAATGGACTTCATGTTGAATTCGAATTTTTTAAACCACCTTAAGTTGAATTCAAATGTATGCTAGTTCATAGCTAGCTATTTATAATGTTCATTGTGTAACTTTTGTAGATATAATGTGCTTTACACACACAACATGAACTATACTCATGTTTATATTCGAATTGCTAAAGCGATGCAGTGTCTGGAGTTCAAAATACTGACTCTATGGATCAATTATGTCGAATAATAACATAGACATGCTCAAATTCGATAGAATATAGATGTCTGATGGATCAATGACCGTTCCTTACGCGAATTGCAAAGATCATGATCCCATCCTAATATTTGGATACAATTTATATTTTTAATCAATGTGTACATGAGTCTTTTATGTGTAGTTTCTCTCTCCATAGGCCCCTCCTCACACACGCGCTAACTCTCTTTCTCACACATACACGCACACGGTGTATATCCATTGGTGGTCTCTCACACATGCTCACACACTCTCTCCCGAGGTGTCTTTCTTGCACACATGCTCTCGATATCACCCTCCCTCCCTCTCGCAACCATTTACGACTGTTTTCACTAACCTTTATCACAAGCACTCTTCCTCTCACACGCATATGCACGCATAATCCCCATCGACCCTTTATCTATACATAGACCCGCCTACGTGTCTCCCGCACGCACATTATCTTTAGGCCTGTCTCGCACGCATTGTCTCCACCTCTCTTCCTAATTGACGAGTATGATTCCAGCAGAGCATTCTGTAAGATGCCCCTTAAAGTTAGGTTGGATGAATGGTAATATCAGAGATAAGGGGTTACCTTAGTCTGAGGACCTAGGGTTACAAATCCTAGCTGGCTTTGTCAGTGGACACAGAGTCCTTCACGACTCTGGTATCTTTGTCTTGTACGACTAGTCCTCCATGGGTCTCCCTGAATGCGTCACGGGCCAACCAATGTGGCGCAGGACGAAACCGAACCAAGGGCCTCACCTCGGCCCACTGGACCTCACGCGGTGACACACCCTCTGCACCTAGGTCTCGTTATCTTCTCACACCCACACATACCAACACAGACACCACACAAAATATTTTCTCCTCATGCCTCTATCCCCTCCCCCCTTGCATATACACACTCAAGGGCATCTCTCGCCATGACATCCTATTCGTCTCTCTCTCTCTCTCTAGACCTCTCTCATTTCTCATGCTATCTCTCCCACGTCGCCCCCCCGCCGGCCCCTCTATCCATGCCTCTCTTGAATACGTAATACGTACACATACCCTCTCTAGGCCCTGCCAAATACATCAACTACACATTCACACATGTTACATCACGTACCCCGTTGATCTAAAAAGCCCTCTCTTCATGTTTATTTCGCATACAACATTCCTTTTGAATAAAACCACACAAAGTGTAGCCAAAAAATCATTTTAGAATTTCTACATATATACAACATTACAAAGTTATATGGAGGAGTATGAACATTAATTTGCATTGCATGGTGCACCCAATGATATTTATTCCGCACTGTGAATTTTTATATTTTTATACTATATATAAAGTTAGTCATAATAAAGAGAAACGAAGAGCATCTCTCTCTCCATCGCATACACCCCCTCTATGCCCCTTTCACGTACGCACACAAACTATCTCCAGGTCCTCTAAAAGTACGCCCCAGCACATTCACGCATGTTTCATCTTTCTCTTGCGATATATACAGTGACGATCATTGTATTTGAAGCGAAAACATGATACGTACATTGGACTTCAGAATCCACTCATTACGGTCACCATTTACATTTTTTGGTTATTATACAGTCACGGGCTCACCGTACAGCTCTGTATTTGCTCAAGACATGACTAGTTGACCAGTTAAACGCTCCACGTGGCACCTCTAGTGTTGCATCACATTATCTCACTACCATTGGGCCCACATGTCGGCGTGTATAAGAATGAAAACAAATGATAAAGAAATATTGGATGGTGGTTCGATGTCATGACCGCGGGCACAGCGGACAAGGTGGCCTTGTATTGGTATGCTTAGCCGTCTGTTTTAACACACAGGAGCTGGTGTGGTGATTATACACACACGCACGCATGCACACGAACTGCATGCACGCAACACTCACACGTACACACGCAGCCATGCTCGCACGCACCCAACACTCACACGTACACACGCAGCCACGCACGCACGCAACACTCACACGCACACACGCATGCATGCATGCACACACCACACGACCAACACACACGCTCACGCTTAAGTGCTCAACCTACACGTGCATGCGCACACATCAGGTCCTGACAGACACATACACAACTAGGTGGTTCCCACGCACGGGTTGGAGTCTTGTCGCGCCTGTGTAAATTTGTGTTTATCTTACCTTTTTCCTATGCGAACTGACAGGTGGGACCCACAAGGAACATGGTCAATTTAACCAGTCAACATAGTGCCACGTAGACTATTTTGCCGATCAACAGAGTGTAATCCGATGCTGAACGGTGAGCAAGTGACCGTATAATCACCGCAAAATGTATATAGTGACCGTAATAAGCGTATTCTGAAGTCCGGTGACCGTATTATGCTTTTCGCTTGAAATACACTGACCGCCAGTGTATTTATCTCTTCTCTCGCTCTCTCTGTGGAGCTGAGTAGGCCAACGTGCCAGTGCCTAAATTGGCGCACGCCACCCCATTATTGTTGTACTGGTTTCGTAAGAGCAAACAAGCATTCACGTCTACTGTACAAACTGTAGATATGAGTTACAAATGCTATGAAGACGAATACAAATATTTGAATCCACTTTATGCTCAATTTCTCTCTGTAGGCCCTCCAAAAGTACATCTCTACACGTTCTCGCATGTTACATCTAACAACTATGCAATACAACACTACTACTACACTCTAACACAATAAATCATATGTGTTTTTAGTTTTACTAGATCTCATATTGTTACTTAATTATTCAGTTTGCATACATTAAAATTGCCTTCGAAATGTATGGCTAGTATCATCTACCGCGCGGGAAAAATCCCGCCCTTGCCTGTTTAATCGGTTTTGTATCGATGGATCGTGCGAAACAACAAAACTATAGTAGTACTACAGTACAAGTAACAGTTCACTGGGCCGCCGTGTCGTGTACTCCGTCGTAAGAGTGGAGCACTCGCTTTCATAAATGTTCTAGTCCCTTTCGCCGACATGTGGGACATCAAGCAACCGGGTCCATGTGCCATACCGAAATAACAGTGCAGAGCAGCAGGGGTGAAGCACCCCAGTCATGGCGCCGGCGTAGTAATGAGCAATGAGGCGTCAAATCACAAAGCTACACCTTTCCCGCAGTTAAGTTGGAGGGACGAAGTAATGCTAAAAAAAGAAGTTGGAGGGATGAAGCAACCATCATTTCACTCATTGCTGAATCCGCTTCTCCCTCATCTTCTTCAAGTTAACCACGTGTTACTTCTGCCGTTGTTCTGCCTCATGTGGGACGCGGATCGGCTTGGTAAAGCACTGACACGTGGGACCACATGTTAGCAAACCGCCAGGCCAACATCCTCTAAAAATAAGAAACCTCCCCCGCCTTCCGCGCGGCAAAATCACCTCCTTTTTACTAATCTTGATACTATAATTTTTTAGATCAATATAATCAAGATTTGTATAGATAGCACACAGGAGCAAAACCAAGTGGCACAGTTAAGGGCATCCACAATGTGTAGCCAAATGTGAAAATAGCTTTTGGCATCGATGGGAACCATTGTGGAGGGTGCTGCCAAAGCCAAAAAGATAGAACCAAAGCTCCCTAATTGATTGATTGAAGGAATAGAAAAATGCAACATCTCTCCTGTTTCTCCCATGCTTGGACGCATGTACAATATAGAGCATAGAGTCTACTCCCCTGTCCCTTCTATCACAAACCACAAAGCATTGAGGCATCAAATCACAAAGCACGGACGAAGCAACCATCATTTCACTCTTCGCTGACTCCGCTTCTCCATCGTCTTCTTCGAGAAACCACCTTACCGCACTAAGTTGGATGGACGATGCTATTGTGTAGTACTAGTACATTTACGCCTCCTTTGGTTCAACGGACTTCCTGGATGCAAAGAAGGCGGTTGTCTCGGCTTGCAGGCGGCACTTGCGAATGACTTACCGTGGTCTCCCTCAATGGTGTGCTCCGTCGAACGCACTTCGCCAAAGCCACAATGTTTGAGATATCGTCGACGTCACCGCAATGGGGAAGGAAGTCAAATAGTTACTACCTCCATTTTTTTGTATACAAGGCCAGTATCAAAATTACAATTTGCAGAAGGCCACTAACACTAATCAAGGCAAAATTGATGGGGTTTGCCTCATACTAGCAACCAAGGACATTAATATACCCTTGCATGCATGCGGAAGTGAGAAGGTTGGTTTGCATGGCGCTGCATTAATCAAGCAATGAGGAGTGAGATGGTTAGCTCTTTGGGCGTTGGAGAAAAAAATACGCATTAATTGACATGTCAAACGAGGATTTGTATCGATCAATCCCGCGAAGGAAAACCCCGCCTTTCTTTTTTAACACAAGTAGTACGTACGTACTTGTATCCTGTTTGGGTCTAGGCCTTGCATTGCCATACTTCGCAACACATTTTTGCCAAGCTTGCCTAAAGTTTTTCAAAATGAAAAGGAGGTACACTTGCGCACAGTTGTCGCGGTCGCACTGCACCCTCACACAGTCACTCCTGCATGCCGCAAACCCAACCAAGGGAACGCACCCTCACTGACACATGCTACCGCATGTGATCAAACCAAACTCAGCCATCCTACCGCTGACACATAATTTTCGTTCATACAGTATGTTTATCCAACCGCATGTTGGGGAAGATCCGTGTGGCCCGTGCAGTGGTCTGTTGGGGAAGAAGAAGAGGTGAGGAAGAAAAAGGGTTAGGAGACGTAGGATATTCATCCAACCGCCTGAAATGGTCGACTGACCCAAATGATGAAAGTCAGGTGACTTGCATAAATATATGTTTTTACACATCAAAAGATCCCTGAAAACAACAACATAAAGAAAAACTATCACTGCTCGCAGAACGAGATAGCCTCGTCGTCTTTGGCTGCCGGCGCGAACCAGCCGTAGCTGCCGACGTGTGTCTCCGCACCGTGGTTGTCCTCGACCTCCAGCTACTCGTTCACGTGGAGCGTGCGGGCGCTCTGCACGGACGCGAGCACGTCCCAGTTCACGTCCACGACGTTCGGTTCCGCCTGCAGGAGGGCCTCGATGGCAGCGGCATCTGCATGCTCTACGTCGAGTTGAGCCTCTGCCTCCCGGTTCAAGTCCAGGACGTCCGGTTCCACCTGTAGGAGGGCCTCGATGGCAGCGGCATCCGCCCGCTCCGCGTCAAGTTGAGCCTCCGCCGCCCGGTTCACATCCACGTGTCGGGGACGAATCCGCGATCACCTATGGGACCCAGGGAAGGACCCCTTTACGTTCGGCAGGGAGAGACGGTCGCACGAAGAGCAAATCTAGCGAAGAACACGACAGCACACGAGAGAGATTTTACCCAAGTTCGGGCCGCACGGATGCGTAAAACCCTACTCCTGCTTTTTGGTGTATTATCTGGATGATTGTTCTAGCTCCAGGAGCGCTACAGTACAGAGTAGCTGCGTACAATACTGGAGTTCTCCATCTCCCGGTTCCTCCCCTCCTCCACGTTGCCTATGGGCCTCCTTTTATACGCATAAAGGGGTCACCAACAGGTGGCAAACAGTAAAGGTAGAGGTGGAAAGTTGCTACAGTAAGGCCATTATTACTAGGATGACATGTCCTACCTACCACTGACGGCAGGGGACAAGGGCATTAAATGCCCATGCCTTAGCTGTCCAGATACATGTACCCGGACGTCTTGGACGTGGGAAAAGCCTATCCCACCTGCTCCTGCACCGCTAGCTACAGAGTACCACCGTCTACACAGTGCCCTGCCACACACGCTTGAAAGGACCCAGAGCGCCACGCTGGCAGAGGCACCAGAGCAGCACAGTAGCACAGTGGTACAGTAACGCTTGCCGCGGCAAGACCTTGCCGCACCTGACAGCTTGCCGCAACCAATAGCTTGCCGCGCAAGGTAACTTGCCGGGGCAAGTACCTTGCCGCAGCTGCTATCTTGCCGCAGCCAATGACTTGCCGGGGCAAGTACTCTGCTACAGCAAACCTCAGGCTGGGCCTCAACTGTCCCTCCCGGCAAGCTTCTCTTGCCGGGGCCTTGACTCTTGCTTTGTATACTTTGTTCTTGAATGGCTTAATAACCTTGAGCTTCTCTCTGGCTGTCCTCCCATAAGCCTGGCCGCGGGATGCTGCTACTGCCCGTGCACAAGTACGGGGTACTAGGGTACCCCTATTCTAGTACACCGACAGGAGCCCCCGGGCCTGGGCCACACACGGTGTCGGGCGTTGTTGGGCCAGGCCCAAACAGTGCACGGGCACGCGTGGCTGGGATAAGCCGAAACGTCTCTACGCTGTTTAATTGCACGCTCTCCCATGCGTCGCGCGTTGAATGCGGAGCGTGGGAAGCGTGCGCAGTTATCTCGAATGACGAAGGGGCGGATGGTTCCGCATCTTTCCCCATTAAAGGAGGGACCTGCAGAAGCACTCACACACCCCTCTCACCATTCTCGATCTCCAAATCTCCGCCTTCTTCTTCCTCCGCTCCAAAACAAAGCGGTTTCCCAATCCTCCGCCACCGCGCGCGTCCGCATCTCCCTCGGACCTCAGCTCCGCCTTCGCCATGCCTCCCAAAGGAGAAAAGGGAAATACGGGGAAGTCCTCAAGGACGGAGACCCAGGCGCAGTTGAAGAGGCAGAAGTACGCGCTCTTCGCTCCGACGCTCACGGGGGCGGATCTGAAGGCCAAGTTCCAAGGCATGTGGGCCGTGAGGACCAAGGTGCATCCGGCCACCCGCGTTCGCCCAGCCACCGACGAGAGCGAAGTGAGCAAGTACCCCTTCTTCACTTGCTACTTTTGGTGTGGGCTCTGCCCACCGTACTCGGATTTCTTCAGCGACGTCATGTACACCTTCAATCTCCGTCTGCTGGATCTCACACCGAATGCCGTATCCACCATGGCAATATTCGCGCATCTGTGCGAGAACTTCGTCGGCGTCGTACCCAACACCGCGCTGTTCAGGCATTACTTCACTCCCCGTGCTGAAAAGGGGGAGCCTCTCACTGTTGGCGTCTCGTTCGTTTCAAGATTGGGCGCCAAGGAGCATTATCTGAAGGGGGATCTCCGCCCAAGATGGGGAGAAATCCGATCTGAATGGTGTTGGATCATTGACGACGAGCCGCCACCATACTGTGAGCTTCGCAAGACCCCAGCAGCGCGTGGCACGGACTGGAGCGATCTGGATCCCCAGGACAAGAAGCTGGAGATTGCCGCTACCAGGATCATACGGCTCAGGGAGGCCGGGCTCACCATAGGGATGGTTGGCGCAGACTTCCTCCGCCGCCACATTGCTCCTCTGCAGCAGAGAGGAAGGCCGGCCTCTGATTGGAAGAACCCAGCCGATATCATGCGGCTGCGCCCTGGACTGATCAACAACTTCACAGTTCTGCAGCACGACTTCTTCATGCGAGAACTGTTCAAGCAAGAGACAGATCCAGAGAAGCGCGACAAGGCGTTCACGCTGCCGAAGCACATCGTGCCCCTTTGCAACAACTCCGCACTGAGTGCAATCATCGCTATGATGCCGCTCTGCAATGCGCACAACGTTGAAGCAACTTGGGACGTGCCGCTCGAAGAAGACGTGCGGCGATTCTTTGACTCCATGGTCGAAAAGCAGGTCCGGGTGGAGGAGTGGCTCGTCCGCAACACCACTGAGCAAGAAATAGAATTCATTGCTCGAAGAGTGGAGGAGGACAGGCTCGCCAGGGAAGCTGGCGATTTTGGTCATACTTTGGCGGAGCTCGATGAGGCACAAAAGGAGAGCCTTGCCGAGCAGGGGATGCTTGCCGGGAAGGGCGAGCTCGCCGCACCCGGCAAGGATGTCGGGCCAAGCCAGCCTGCCGACGAGTCAGGCAGCTCGGAGGATGAGGGTTCCTCTTCTGAGGAGGGCATCGAAAGCCCACCGCAGTCAGAGTCCCCAGCCCCTCTGAGGAGGAAACGCCTTCGCAGGCTTGGCAAAGTGGCTGAGCGGCAAGAAGTTCAACAACCGTCGGAGCGCCGTTCGACGCGCTCGACCGCGGCAAGGGCTGGTGCCGCGGGAGCGTCTCACGCGGCCCCGGCAACTGGAGCAGGGTCAGCAAAGACCGCTGCTACTACCCCCGCCAAGCGGCCAAGGAGCCCAGCTCCCCCTCCTCCCCCTCCTCACACGGAGGCGGACTTTGATTTTTCCGCTCTCAGCGAAGAGGACGATGAGGAAGAGTAAGTTCCCTTGCCGCGACCCTCAATCTTTGTAAGATTTTGTTTCTGTCCTCACTTGTCGCGCTCCGGCCTTGCTTCCGCAGGGAGGAAACCTTGGCGGAGAGGATAAGGAAGAGAGCTAAGGTCTCGACGAGCAAGACCGTGGTGGTCGTCGAAGATGAGCCCACGGCAACCACCGGGGGAGCGTCTGAGACCATCCCGACCAGCTCGGAGCCCAGCCCTCGTCGCAGCCCCCAGCACAGCCCCCAGCGTAAGTATTTCAACTACCTTTCACTGGCGGTCGCTGAGGAACAAGCATTTGTCACTGACATCTTTGGGCGTGTAGGAGAGGAGCAGCAAGTGGAGCCATCTGAAGGTGCTCCAGAAGTACCACCCCCCTCGACCACACCGCCAAGGAGAAGATCTCCGGTAAGGGCTCCCACTAGCGAGCCGAGCCACGAAGAGGAGCCGGCAAGCGCCGAAGCGCCAAGCACCAGCGCTGGCGACCCCACCCCAATGACAAACGTTGACGGGGGAGGGGAGCCCACCGCTCCTGAGCTCAACACGGGTAAACCCACTTGCCGCAAAACTCTTTCTGCTTTCTTTCTTTTGTCTTCTTGAATTTCTTCCTGAAGCTCTTTTTGCTTTACTTCTCGGGTTGGCAGAGCCCTCCTCGGTGGAGCCAATGAACATTGACTCTTCCGCCGAGGAGAACACCGCAGGGGCCGTCGACGACGAGGCCGCCAAGGCCGCCGCTGCCAAGGCCGACAAGCTGGCAGCCGACAAGCTTGCCGACGAAGAAGCTGCCAGGGCTGCCGAAGAGGCCGGCAAGGCCGCCGAGGATAATACCGCCAAGGCGCCCACCGATGAAGCCGCCAAGGCTGCTGAAGCTGAGGCCGCCCAGAAGGCTGCTGAGGAGGCCGGCGAGGGAGCCGGTGGTCGTACTGACGACCCTGAGGCCACAGGAGCGCCAGGCGCTACTCCGACCACGGGTCCCTCAACCACTGAAGAGGCGGCGGCGCCCAACTCGCCTCCGCCAAGCAAATACATCCGGGTCGGCGAGAACGTCTACGTCAGCCTCCCCTGGACGGTGGGCTCCAGAGCGCCAACCGAGGAGGATGTTGTGGACGAGGAGATCCTTGCCGCTGCCGGGCTCCAGCTTGTGGATGCGCCAGGCGCCAGCAGCAGCAGCACGTCTGAAGAGGAGCAACTGCTCCAAAAGCTGCTGAATCTTCATCGCGCCCGACGGGAGAAGCTAGCTTCTAGGGAGGCGCTCATCGAGAAGGCCGAGCTGACATGTTGAGGCGCGCAGAGATCTTGGCGGACGTCCGCGCGTGATCTCTTAATGCGTTAGAGGTCAAGCGGGCACAGCTGGCCGAAGAACGGCAGGCCCTCCTCCTGATGAAGCAAGACATTGAACAAAAACAGGAGGAGACCGCCAAGGAGTTGTCTGCTCAGGCCGGTGATCTGAACCAGCGGAAAGTGGACCTTGATGCCCACGAAGAGGAACTTGCCGAGCGCAAGAAGAAACTTGCCGAAACCCTCCAGCAGAAAGACGAGGAGGTGGCAAGACTTGTCGCAGAGCGGACCCAGGGGCAGGCACAAAAACACCAGAAGGAAATCGAAGCCTTGGCCCAAGAGTACGCCAGCAAGTTGGTGGAGGCCACCAACACTGTCGCTGCTGCAGAAGTAAACAGGAAGGAAACGGAGGAGAAAGTGGCAAGACTAGAGGCCGCCCTCAAGGCAAACGGTGACAAGCTCTCAACGCTTGAAAGTGAGAGGGCAAAGGTGACCCACACCTTGGCGGAGATGCAAGTTACCATAGCCAAGAAGAACAATCTGCTTGCCGCCGCCAACGACTCCAGAGCAGACCTGAAGCTGAAGCTGACCACCCTGAAGGAGACGCTCGACACCACCAGAAAGCGCGAAGGGCTTCTAATGACAGAGCTCTAGAAGGAAAAGGGTCTGCTTCAAGACGCTATTGCGACCCACAAGAAGTTCAGGGATAACGTGGGGATCTTCACAGATAGGCTTGCCAGCGCCGCCGAGGACATCGACAAGGAGCTGACTGCCCTGAAGGTGCCGGACTTCGGGTACTCCACCGACAAGAACACGCAAACTAGCGTCAAGCTAGCCGAGTTCTTCGACGGAGTAGTAGAAGCACTCCAACAGCTCCAAGTCAATCACAAGGCTCAACTGGCCGACGAGTCACGCAGGCTTTGCCGGGGAGTTCTCCGGAGGTTGTTGGTGAAGATAGCGTACATAAACCCGGGCGTCGACTTCAGCAACATCTTCAAAAGCTTGCCGAAGGGATACGACCCCGCGCCACTAGAGGCCCTTGTCGCGCCCATCGTGGAGAGGGTGGACCATATCCAGAGAGTCGAAGGCGAGCACCGCAATTAGAGAGCCCATTCTCCTCCCTCCTTGCCGCCGCTAGACATGTTAAAGAACAATCTGTTTAAGCCGCGGCAACTTATCTTGTAATATAACTTGCAATATTTTGGAGTTAATGCATGTCATCTCCCTTGAGCAATTTCTTTCTTTGTGTGTACTTGCCCTACTCTTATAGGGAACTTGCCGGTGCGCGCACCATTGCCGCGACCGCTGGGTGCAGGACTTCAGCAGCCTGCTGGCGGTGCCGCTGCCGGCAAGCAACCTTGTCGCGCTCAGTGCAGCCACTTAGGTTGTTGAGCGGACTCGAAACAAGGTAAGGGCACGACCGATTACGCTTAGGTTCCGTCGCGCACAGGTTTTCCATACAAAGAGTAGTATCGTTCAAGGAAAATAACCTTGAAAATAAAAAAGAATTTGATTGTTCAAACTTTGGCACTTAGCTTTGTCGCTGATCTCTCCACGGCAAGGTCTTGTCACTGCTTGCCGCTGCCTTCTTCCCGGCAAGGCAAAGTTTCTTTAAACGACGCCTGGTCCATATCATTATCCCATCCCCCCCGGCAAACTTGTGCGCGAGGGAAGCTTCTGTCTCTTTGAGAAAAAGAAAGAAGAGAAAATAAAGATATAGGAGCTTGGCGGCTCGTTAATGCTTACCGGGGAGGCTGTACTACACAGTATGTCAGATAATCATGCAAAATAAAAGTAAACATGAAATCGTCAAAAACTGCGAAATACAAAAGCTTTATTTATGCACAGGGTCTGCGCCTGGCTTGTACAAAGGATTACATGCAACAGCGGCAAGACTTGTACAAAAGGTGGTTGCCGGGGAAGGGCCCGGCAACCGCGCCTTATGGAAAAACCTTACGAAGATGCTCAATGTTCCAGGAATTGATCACTGGAATGCCATCCTCGGTCTCCAGGCGGACAGCGCCGGGCCTGGTGACTCGTTTCACCCGATAAGGGCCTTCCCACTTCGGCGTCAACTTGTTTGAATTCTTGGCCGACTGAACGCGCCGAAGAACAAGGTCGCCTTCCTCGAGACTTCTGGCATTAACTTTGCGGCTATGGTAGCGACACAAAGCTTGCTGGTAGCGAGCAGCTCTCACAGCAGCCTGAAAACGATCCTCCTCGAGGAGCACAGCGTCATCTTGCCGTAGTTGCTCTTGCTCAAGCTCATCGTAAGCGAGCACTCGAGGTGACCCGTATACGAGTTCCGTGGGGAGAACTGCCTCTGCTCCATAAACTAGAGCAAAAGGCGTGTGGCCAGTAGCTTGATTTGGCGTCGTCCTGATCGACCAAAGAACCACTGGCAGCTCCTCGATCCAGTTCTTGCCGCACTTGCGCAGCCTGTCAAAAGTTCTCGTCTTGAGCCCACGCAGCACTTCAGCATTTGCCCTTTCAGCTTGACCGTTGCTTCGCGGGTGAGCACCAGAAGCGAAACAGACCTTGGCGCCAAGGTCTTCGACATACTGCATGAAGGCGTGGCTCGTGAACTGGGTACCATTGTCGGTGATGATCCTATTAGGAACACCAAAGCGACAAACAATTCCCTTGAAGAACTTGATGGCTGATTGTGCTGTCACCTTCCTCACTGCTTCCACTTCCGGCCACTTCGTAAACTTGTCGATGGCCACATACAAGTACTCGAAGCCCCCGGTGGCACGGGAAAAGGGGCCGAGGATGTCGAGCCCCCAGACCGAAAATGGCCAGGAGAGAGGGATTGTCTGGAGAGCTTGAGCTGGCTGATGAATCTGCTTGGAATGAAACTGGCACGCTTCACACTTGGTTACTAGTGCAGTTGCATCCTGGAGGGCGGTGGGCCAAAAGAAACCTTGCCGGAAAGCCTTTCCAGCAAGGGCTCTTGACCCTATGTGGTGACCACATATGCCTCCATGAATCTCCGCCAACAGCTCCTGTCCTTCTTCCCAGGGAATACACTTCAATTTCACACCGTTTGGTCTTTTTCTGCACAGCATGTCATCGACAAATTGATACATATTGGACCGTCGGGCTACTTTCTCCGCTTCTTCCTGCTCTTCGGGAAGTTCTCCTGTCTGAAGGAAACGGACGATCTGCTGCGCCCACGCTGGAGCCTGTGGCTCAACAACGAGGACTAAAGGCATTTCTTCTGCCGCGGGAACATTAGGCCCTACGGCAAGAGCTTGTCGCTCTACCAGAGCCGGCCGTTCCCCGACGAGCTTGGCGGGAACAGCCGCTTCAACGACGAGAGCCTGGGGCCCTGCTGGAGCGTGCTGTCCTTCAACAAGCTCGTCGGGAGCAGTTGCTTCAACGACGGAAGCCCAAGGCCTCGTCGGAGCATCTTGCTCCTCAGCGCTTCGATCAGGAGCGCCTGCTTGAACGACAAGGACCCGAAGTCTTGTCGTAGCAAGTTGCCCCTTTGCCTCTTGCCTAGGAGCACCCGCTTCAACGACAAGAGCGTGAGGCCTTGTCGGAGCAAGTTGCCCCTCTGCATCTTTGGCGCTGGCTTTGGCAGCCTTCTTGCCGGCGGCTTCGGGGAGCTCTGCCGGGAAGTAGTCGCCAGAAGCCAACTTCCTCTTCCTGCCTTGCCCTACTGATGGCGTCACGGATGGCTGAGTTAGTTGGAGCACAAAAGTGCCTGGTTCCACAGGCAATTTGAGTGCGGCGCGCTTTGACAAACCATCGGCAATGTCATTCTCAGCACGTGGGACGTGCTCCATTTGTAGGCCGTCAAAGCGTTCCTCCAACTTCCTCACCTCATCTACATAAGCTTCCATCAATGGGCATTGGTAGTTCTTGTTCACTTGCCTAACGACAAGCTGCGAATCTCCCCTGACAATAAGCTTCTTGATCCCAAGGTCTGCCGCGATCCTGAGACCGGCAAGCAACCCCTCATATTCTGCAGTATTGTTCGTCGCCTGTTCCTTGGGAAAGTGCATTTGGACCACGTACTTGAGGTGCTCTCCGGTGGGTGCGACAAGCAGTACTCCAGCACCGGCGCCTTGCAACGAAAAGGCACCATCAAAGTACATAAGCCACTCTTTGCTTGTCTCCTTGCCGGGGAGAGTCGTCTCTGGGATTTCTTCGTCTGGCGTTGGTGTCCATTCTGCGACAAACTCTGCCAAAACTCGGCTCTGTATGGTTGATGTACTCTCAAACTTGAGACCAAAGCTCGACAACTCCAACGCCCACTCGACAATCCTGCCTGTCGCTTCTGGATTTTGCAAAATCCTTTTCAGCGGGAAGCGAGTGACGACGGTAACTTCATGTGCTTGAAAGTAATGGCGCAGCTTTCTCGAGGCCATGAGAAGGCCGAAAAGCAGCTTCTGCACACCAGAATACCTTGACCTAGCTCCCTGCAGAAGAGAGCTCACAAAGTAGACCGGGCGCTGCACCATTTTCTTCTTTTGTATCACTTCGCCTGACTGCGTAGACGAATCCTTGTCGGCAGCAAAACTTGTCGGGGGAGCCCCCAGCTTGTCGCTGGACGTGCTTGCCGCAGTTACTGCCTCCTCATCCACCTCTCTCTCCGCTACTAGCGCAGCACTAACCACTTGATTGGTTGTCGCTAGATACAGCAACAACTTCTCTTGTGGTTTAGGTGCGATAAGTATTGGAGGAGAGGAGAGGTATCTCTTCAAGTCTTGCAGCGCTGCCTCCGCCTCCGGAGTCCATTTCAATGGACCTGCCTTTTTTAAGATTTTGAAAAATGGCAGGGCGCGCTCAGCTGACTTGGAGATAAACCTACTGAGGGCAGCAACACAGCCGGCAAGTCGTCGTACGTCCTTGACGCGCTTCGGTGCTTCAATTTGCTCAATGGCTTTGATCTTGTCAGGATTGGCTTCAATTCCACGTTGAGACACAAAGAACCCGAGAAGCTTGCCGGAGGGAACTCCAAACACGCACTTCTCGGGGTTGAGCTTCAGGTTGATCTTGCGCAGATTTACAAAAGTTTCTTCTAGATCTTGAACCAAAGTAGCCCTGTCCTTGCTTTTGACCATTATATCATCCATATAGGCTTCCACATTTCTGTGCAACTGAGGCTCAAAAGCAATCTGGACGGCTCTTGCAAATGTTGAACCAGCATTTTTCAAACCAAATGGCATACGTACGAAACAGTATGTGCCACAGGGTGTGATAAATGCGGTCTTTTCCTCATCTTCCTCAGCCATGAAGATTTGATGATACCCTGAATATGCGTCAAGAAATGAAAGTAAATCACATCCTGCCGTGGAGTCAACAATCTGGTCTATGCGGGGCAAAGGAAATGGGTCTTTGGGACAAGCTTTATTGACATCAGTGAAATCAATACAAAGCCTCCATTTTCCATTCGCTTTGCGCACGACAACAGGATTGGCCAACCACGTAGGATGGAGCACTCCTCTGACGAGGCCTGCTGCTTCCAACTTCTTGATTTCTTCCGCAATAAACTCTTGCCGCTCCACAGCTTGCTTTCTGGCTTTCTGCTTGACGGGCCTCGCGTGGGGACAAACGGCAAGGTGGTGCTCAATTACTTTCCTGGGAACACCGGGGATGTCGGACGGTTGCCATGCAAACACGTCGACATTCGCCCGCAGGAAAGCAACAAGCACGCTTTCCTATTTGTTGTCAAGTGTGGCACTGATGGTGAAGGAACCACCAGTGCCGTCCTCCTTGGCGGGCACCTTCTTTGTCGCCGGCGGAGCGGCTTTGTTCTTCTTGCACTTGCCGGTGGAGCTCTCTGGTGCGTCCTCGACGGCAGCGCAGCACTCCGAAGAGGTGCGCTTGCCGGAGTGGGCACAGGAGCTCTCGCCGGACTTCCTCTTGTTCTTCCCCCCGGGAGCTTCAGCGGCAAGTGCCTTGGCGGCAGTTGCGGCAGCTGCTTCCCGGTAGATCTTGTCGGCGCAAATAAGTGCATCCTTCTTATCGCAGGGAACTGTGATAACACTTACTGGGCCTGGCATCTTCAACACGTTGTAGGCATAATGAGAGGCTGCCATGAACTTGGCGAGCGCTGGACGGCCAAGTATCCCATTATAAGGCAATGGAATATCGGCAACGTCAAAGGTGACCTTCTCGGTCCGGTAGTTCAGCTCGCCGCCAAATGTCACTGGCAGCGTGATCTTCCCTTTCGGCTTGCTCCTTCCTGGATTGACTCCTTGGAAAGTACCAGTTTCCTCAAGCTCGCTGTCAGGGATATGAAGTTTCCGGAGCACAGCGGGCGAAATCAGATTCAAGCCGGCCCCACCGTCAACTAACATCTTCGTGACCTTGAGGTTGCGGATCGTTGGTGAAACCAACATCGGCAAGCACCCGACCGTCATTGTGCGGTCAGGGTGGTCCTCAATGTCAAAGACGATAGGCGTGTCGGACCACTTCAGAAGCTTTCTGGCGTCAACAGATGGTTCCACCGCATTGATCTCTCGCGCCAACTGTTTAAGTTGGCGGTGAGAAGAATGCAATGAAGCACCACCGTCAACACACAAGACTTCTGCGGCTTTCTGAAATTCGTGCTCACTGGATTCTTCATCATCTAGATCATCATCATCATCATCTTTGTCGCGGCCACGAGGAGGCCTGTCTCTCTGCTGCTGCTTGGCCTTGCCGCGACGCCCTCCTCGGGCAGTGCGCTTCTTGCCAGACCCGCCAGCACCTTCTGGGGCCTTCTCCTTGTCGCGCCTCTCATACTCAGCTTTCTGCTGTTCGACAAGCTGCTCGACTCATCGGCAGTTCTGGAGATCGTGTCCCTTGGTGCGGTGGATCTTGCAATATTGCTTGTCGGAGCCGTCCTGCTTGTCGGCAGCCGCCAAGGCCTGACAGTTGGCGCACGCGGCAATCTCCTTGCCGGAGCCCTCGACTTTGGCCTTGTCGGCGCTACCGTTGCCGCTGGACTGTTCGACGGCAAGCACAGCTTTACCCTTTTTCTTCCTGTTGTTCCGCCGCCGGGCCTTCTTTGCTGGGGCGGTACCTTCGCTGTCAGAGCTCCCCCCTGCGCCAACACCTTCACCGGGAAGTTTCCTTCCCTCTTCAGCACGGGCACACTTGTCGGCGAGAGCATATAGCTGGCCAATGTCTCTGACCTTGGTCATCGCCATTTCCTCCCGCATCTTGCAGTTACGCACGTTCTGATGGAACGCGCTAATAACCGCAGCGGGGTGAACATCTGGGATGTTGTACTGTACGCGGCTGAACCTTTGAATGTATTTGCGTAGGGGCTCTCCTTCCTTCTGGGGGATGAGATGAAGATCACTCTCCTGGCCATGAGGTTGATGACCGCCAGTAAAGGCACCAACAAACTGATGGCACAGGTCCGCCCATGAAGAAATGGAGTTCTCCGGCAAGTGCATGAGCCATGAGACGACGTTGCGCTTTAACACGAGCGGGAAGTAGTTAGCAAGAATCTTGTCGTCTCGTCCCCCGGCAGCTTGCACCGCAATGGTGTAAATGCTGAGGAACTCTGACGGGTGTGTCTTGCCATCATACTTCTCCGGCACGTCAGGCTTGAAAGCCTTGCGGTTGGGCCACTGGACCTGCCGCAGCTCACGGGTGAACGCTGGACAACTTACCGCGTACGGCAAGTCGCTAGGATCCCCTGGCGCATGCATGTCAACAGCGGGCCCTGCGCGTCTGTCGGACTGACGATGCGCTTCTCTCCTTCGCTCGATAGTGGTACGAGCGTCTTCTCCTCTGCGTTCCTGAAGAACGAGGCGCTGGTCACGACGAGCTCGCGGGTCAGACGACGCCGTGGAATCATCGCCACGGGCGTCGTTTCGACGTGTCGGCGACCGAGGCCGTCTGGGCGGGGAGTGTACGGTTGTTGCCCCCTCGCCGTTCTTGTTGGTGACAGCATTGTCACCAGTTCTCTTGTCGGCCGCGCGCACCGGGTCGGCATCAGCGAAGCTGAGAAGGCTCTGAATGGTTGCCCTCCACTCGTCAAGTTTATCTGCTGGTGGAGGGAAGTTCAGGACCAGCTGCGCACGGGCCAACGCTTCTGCTGGTGAGGGAGGTATCGAGTGGCGTGAGGACTGTGGGATGCTCTTACTCCTAACAGTGTTAGAAGGAGCATCTCCACGCCCAGGCGACCGTACCTCGACCCCGCCAACGTGTTGTTGCGTATGGTGACTGTGACGCCCCCGGCCCGATCGTGCACTATTCATACACGCAAATGCACACGATCAAGCCTAAGGACTCACGGGAAGATATCACAACACAACTCTAAAACATAAATAAAGTCATACAAGCTTTATATTACAAGCCAGGGGCCTCGAGGGCTCGAATACATAAGCTTGCGAACAAGCATCAGCGAAAGCATCAGATATCTGAGTACAGATATGAAATAGAAACAGAAAGGCCTTTAGAAAGGCGGGGCAAAATTAAACACTACGATCGAAAGGCGAAGGCCTCCTGCCTGGGACCCTCCGATCCTACTCCTGGTCGTCAGTCAACTCGTAGTAGTATCCATCCTCTGGGTAGTAGTAGTAGCGATCGTCGGGGCATCTGTCTCAGGGGGCTCCGTCCTCTGGTCACGTCAAACTGATATGGGGAGAAAAAGGAAAACAAAGCAACCGTGAGTACTCAGAAGTACTCAGCAAGCAAGGATCTACACTACATATGCAACATTATCAAGGGGAGGCTGTATATGTGGACTGGGCTGCAGAAATGCCAGAATAGAGAGAAGGCCTAGTCCTATCGAAGACTAGCATCTTCAGCGGTCTTGCAGCAGTAGAAGAGAGTAGAACAATACCATATAATGTAGTAGTAATAATATCAACCTCACCCAGAGATCCTTTCTCGACTCCCTGCGAGAAAGCAATCCCAGAGCCATACATTCATCAACCTCGTCCTGAGATCCCTTCTCGACTCCCTGCGAGAAGCAATCCCAGAGCCATATATACAGGTCTCATCACAGGTATCCAGTTCTAAATTGTATCAATCAGGATACAACTCCGAGTGTCCTTTACCGTAGGACCGGCTATCGATAGAAGTGTTCTTCCCTGCAGGGGGGCACCAACTTACCCAACACGCTCGATTAACTTCGGCCGGACACACTTTCCTGGGTCATGCCCGGCCTCGGCCAAACGACACATCGCAACCCTACCTACAGCTCAGCAGAGAGGTCCCCGTCGGTCTACATCCTAAGCGCTCAGAGGTCTTGGGCCATCGCCCTGTGCACTCCGAGTCGTTGCGTGCAGGGGGAAGCCAGGCACCAGGGGGGCGCCGGTCCGTCCCGGCCGCAAGGCTGAACTAGACGTCTGACAGAGCTTTTGGCTGATGCTACGATGCAGAACGCCCATACTATGCCCACGTGATGGTTAGTGCTATCAGACCAGAGGCCTGCTCGGATCAAATATCCAAATCGTTAGGACTAGGGGCTTGCGGTAACGAGCAGAGACTCACGAAAGATGTGACCCCGTCGCCCCGTCTCGAGGACTTGCGGCAAGGGTTAAGAATGCCCGGCCGCGCCTCGTATTCACCACTCGGGCACCACACAGGCACCCGTCTTCACAACACTCGCCTCTCAGGCGCACGCGGGTACCCCTCAGGGCCGGCCCGCCTATCCAATGAACAGTGTAAAGTCCAAGTATCCGTGTGTCCATAACATCAGGGACTCCGAGGTATCACCCTCATTGAATTCCCACTCGATGTATCCGTCAAGGTGAACTAGGAGGAATCACCCTCACTGGGTCCACACTTGAGGTGTTGTACGACAGCGTCATTATCGGAAGCGGTGAAGGAGGAATCACCCTCGATGACCACGACCGAATAGCTACTCTACAGAGTTAACATCAGAAGTGCTACAAGAGGTTTCACCCTCGGCACTCGATAGTAACGCTGCAGTGTCGTTACAACTAAGGGGGGGGGGGTGATGTGCGGTGTCGGGTCCTGGTCTTCAATCCCATTGATCGGGTCTTCTGACGATCCAGCGCGACAGTCGGGGTAAGTGGGGTCACTGATAGGTCTCTACCCAGCCTAGACTAAACAGTTTAGGATATGCAGGTAATTATCAACAGCAGGTTACAATGAACAGGCTATGCATCAGAATAGGTACAGCAGCAGCAGCAGCAATTCTAATGCAAGCATGAGAAATAGAATGGGCGATATCGGGATGATCAAAAGGGGGGGGGGCTTGCCTGGTTGCTCGGCGGCAAGGGCAAGGTCGTCTATGGTGTCTTCGGGATCCGGAGCTGCGTCGGTCTCGGGGACGACGTCGGGGTCGGGGGCTATCGAGAGAGAAGAGGGGGAGGAAATAGTATAAATATATAGCAAACATGAGCATGACAAATACGATACACGGTGCTAGGGGTAGTCTAACGCAGCATCACACGTAACAGACGGAGCGGGAGAATATCTGACGATATTTCCCGGGTCTTTGGAATTATCGGACAGAGGATAAGAGGGGAACGGTTGCAAGTTCGGATAGTTAGGGACGCGTGACGGATGAACGGACCGCGTATTCAGATTCGTCTCGTCGTTCTGAGCAACTTTCATGTACAAAGTTTTTCGATCTGAGTTACGGATTATTTAATATGATTTTCTAAAGCTTTTATTAATTTTCTGAATTTATTTTTATTATTTAAATTAAACATTATCCAGAATAGTGCTTGCTGATGTCAGCATGACATCATGCTGATGTCAGCAAGGTTAATTAGGTTAACTAATTAATTAGCTCTAATTAACCAGGGTTACTTAAGTTAATTAACAATTTAATTAATCTAATTAATCAAATTAGACTAATCTAAACAGTGTTAATTAACTAATTAATTATTTATTTTAATTATATTGTTTATTATTATTTATTTTAATTAACAGGCAGGGCTGTGGGCCCCACTGGTCAGTGGACCAGGGCCGGACATGTCCGGAGCATGCCCGTTTGGGACCGGACATGTCCGGTGCCCAAATGGCACGCGCGGGCGCGGGCGGACGAGGCCGCGGCAGCGCGCGGCAGTGCGCGCGGGGCCGGAGCGGCAGGGGGGGTGGCGGCGCGCGGCGCAGGCGGCGGGGGTGGCGGAGCAGAGGGGAGCAGCGGCGGCCGTAGCCGGTGCGGGCGCGTGCGGGGCGGCAGTGGCTGGCGAGCGACGCAGCAGGGAGAGCGGGGCGAGCGTGGTGAGAGGCGGAGCGGTCGTCGCGGGGCGCCTGCGCGAGCGACAGAAGGGCGCGGCGAGGGAGCTTCAGGGCGTGCGGGAGCGCGGCGGGGACAGCGCGGGCGCGGTGACCGCGGGCATAGAGGAGGGGAGTGGAGGCCACGGGCCTCACCGGCGATGGAGGGTAGAGGCAGCGGTGCGCGAGGAGGGTGACGGGGACGGCGCGGAAGCAGGCCGGCGGGGGAGCGCTCCGGCGAGGCGGCGTCCAACGGCGACGGGGGCGAGCACCGGGGCGCGGCGACGTCGCGCGCCGAGGGAGAGAGGGGGCGCGACGGGGACGAGGCGACGATGGAGAGGCGAGGTCCGGCGAGGTGGCACCGAAGACGGCGAGCGGCGATGGGGCGCGGCGTCGGCGCGGCCCGATCCAGAACTGGAGTCTGGGAGGGGGGGGAAGAGGAGCGAGGGGGGGGGATTAGGGTTTCGGGGTGAGGGGAGGGGGTTATAGGCCCGGGTGGGCCGGCCTGGGTGGTGGCCTGGTGGCCAGCTGGGCCACGGCCCAGTTGGTCCGGGGGGGGGGGGTGGCTTTTCCTTTTTACTTTTTTTTATATTATTTATTTTCCTTTTCTGTTTTCTCTTTTATTTTTATTCCAAAAGACTTTTGTAAAATATGAGACTTGCTCCATTATTTACAGTGCATTATCTGTCACTGCTAGAATTTGGTTTGGGGTCCATATCTTTTTGTTTGGATTTTATTTAAATTGAAAAAGGATTAAACAGTGTTATGTTGCTGCTGTTCCTTGTTGTTCGAGTCCTTTTACAATTCCAACAAATGTTGCAATCATTTTTATAAATGCTATGAGAATATTTGCAACATGATGCACATTTTAGTTTTCAGGTTTGGACAACTTTTATTTTCCACTTTTATTTAAATTTGGATTTGACTTAGGAGTTGAAATGCATTATGATGCAAATGATGATCATGCACTGTTAAACATGATGACTCTTCATTATCAAAAGGGTGATTACTGTAGTTAACCACCGGGGGTGTTACAAATCTCCTCTACTAACAAGAATTCTCGTCCCGAGAATTAAGAAGTAGAAGGAAAAAGTTCGGGGTATTCCGCACGAAGATTATCCTCGCGTTCCCAAGTGGCTTCATCTTCAGTATGATTTGACCACTGTACTTTGAGGAACTTGGTAACCTTCTGACGGGTTCGACGTTCAGCTTCATCGAGAATGCGGATCGGATGCTCCTTATAAGATAGGTCATCTTGCAATTCGAGCATCTCGTGATCCACTGCTCGGTGTGGAGATTCCTTGAAGCATTGACGAAGTTGCGACACATGGAAGACGTCGTGGATATGAGAGAATTGCGGCGGCAATTCCAATTTATACGCCACTTGACCACGTCTAGCAATAATGCGGAAAGGACCAATGTAGCGCGGAGCTAGCTTGCCCTTGATTCCAAAACGGTGAGTGCCCTTCATAGGAGTGACGCGCAGATAAACTTGATCACCAGGTTGATAAGTCAAACCCCATCGTTTGCGATCATAGTTGCTCTTCTGGCGGTCCTGAGCCGCCTTGAGATTTTCCCGGACAATTCGGACTTGTTCTTCGGCGTGTTGAATAATATCCGGTCCAACAAGAGGTCGTTCCCCAGTTTCTGACCAATTCAGAGGGGTTCGACACTTACGTCCATAGAGTACTTCGAAGGGAGCCATTTTCAAGCTGGCTTGATAGCTGTTGTTTTAAGAGAATTCGGCATACGGGAGAGATTCTTCCCACTTCTTGCCGAAAGAAATAACACAAGCTCGAAGCATGTCTTCAAGCACTTGGTTGACTCGCTCAACTTGGCCTTGGGACTGAGGGTGATAAGCTGAACTCCAAGTAATATGAGTTCCCATAGCTTTTTGGAAACTTTCCCAGAAATGACCAGTGAATATGCTGCCACGGTCTGAACTGATCTCTTTCGGAATACCGTGGAGTGATACGATTCTGGAGATATACAACTCTGCTAACTGTTTAGCAGTGATAGTCTCCTTGACAGGCAGAAAGTGTGCAACTTTAGAGAGTTGGTCGACGACGACAAGAATAGCATCGTGACCCTTCTGTGACCTGGGAAGTCCTGTAACGAAATCCATCTGAACCTTATCCCATTTCCATAGAGGAATAGGAAGTGGTTGCAGAATTCCAGCAGGCTTCTGATGTTCTGCTTTAACGCGATGACAAACATCACATTCAGCAACATATCGAGCAATGTCCTGCTTCATTTTAGACCACCAGTACCTTTGACGGAGATCACGATACATCTTGGTGCTACCCGGATGAATAGACAGCGGGGTATCATGTGCCTCCTTCATGACCTTGTTAGTCATGAGTTCAAAGCGAGGTACCACAATGCGGTTTCTGAAATACAAGGTTCCATCTTCAGACAGCGAGAAATCCCTGTACTATACTAGGTGAAGGTCTTTCTTCATCAGATCAACTTCAGCATCTTTAGCTTGCGCATCCTTAACAGCTTTCTCGAGATCTGGTTGTATCACAAGGTTATTAAGAGAACCCTGTGGAACAATACGCAGATTTAGCTTGCATAGTTCTTCAAAAAGACGAGGTTGAGCTCGCCTAACCATGAGGTTGTCGCAATAGGACTTGCGGCTTAAGGCATCAGCCATCACGTTAGCCTTGCTAGGGGTATAGGAAATACCCAAATCATAGTCCGCAATGGCCTCCATCCATCTTTGCTGACGGAGGTTTAGAGAAGGTTGAGTGAACAAGTACTTCAGACTTTTATGATCCGTGTATATCTCGCAACGATTACCGAGAAGGTAATGTCGCCACAACTGCAGTGCATAGATGACAGCAGCTAGTTCTAGATCATGTACCGGATAATTCTCTTCATGTGGGCGCAATTGACGAGAGCCATAAGCAATCACCTAACGCTCTTGCATTAGGACACAGCCTAATCCTTCACGGGATGCATCACAATAAATCACAAAGTCTTTGCGGGTATTTGGAGGAGAAAGTACTGGGGTATTGTAACGGATTGACATCTGCCCCAGTGGATAAAGAATGTACTCTGGATGTATCCCTGCTCGAACAGCTGGTAGCTGCGTCGCAGGGTGTGGTGGAAACAAACGATCCATCTGAAACAGAGGAAACTCATGATTGTCAAAAGACAAGGAGAAGTATAACCGATCTCGGAGAGAAAGGTTAAACAAAACAATGGAAAGGAAAATGATTATCAGACTAATCAGATCAATGTCAGGGAAATCGCACATATATCCAGCTCTCCGGGTGGACGAGAATTACGAGATCCTAAGTGTCGGCGTTAGTAAACTTTAGTTAACCCGAAAGGAAGAGAGGTCAGAGTCCCAGAGTAAAGATGAGGAATAAAAGATACTAATACCTCCCAATTGGCGACGTGGGCCCGTAAGCCACACAGCCAAGTTAGTAAAACAGTTTTCGGTTACTAGACTCAACTTCGGCCAAGGAATTGGAAAGGGGGTTCCTACAGGCAGTCGGCTCTGATACCAACTTGTGACGCCCCCGGCCCGATCGTGCACTAATCATACACGCAAATGCACACGATCAAGCCTAAGGACTCACGGGAAGATATCACAACACAACTCTAAAACATAAATAAAGTCATACAAGCTTTATATTACAAGCCAGGGGCCTCGAGGGCTCGAATACATAAGCTTGCGAACAAGCGTCAGCGGAAGCATCAGATATCTGAGTACAGGTATGAAATAGAAACAGAAAGGCCTTTAGAAAGGCGGGGCAAAATAAAACACTACGATCGAAAGGCGAAGGCCTCCTGCCTGGGACCCTCCGATCCTACTCCTGGTCGTCAGTCAACTCGTAGTAGTATCCATCCTCTGGGTAGTAGTAGTAGCGATCGTCGGGGCATCTGTCTCAGGGGGCTCCGTCCTCTGGTCACGTCAAACTGATATGGGGAGAAAAAAGGAAAACAAAGCAACCGTGAGTACTCAGAAGTACTCAGCAAGCAAGGATCTACACTACATATGCAACATTATCAAGGGGAGGCTGTATATGTGGACTGGGCTGCAGAAATGCCAGAATAGAGAGAAGGCCTAGTCCTATCGAAGACTAGCATCTTCAGCGGTCTTGCAGCAGTAGAAGAGAGTAGAACAATACCATATAATGTAGCAGTAATAATATCAACCTCACCCAGAGATCCTTTCTCGACTCCCTGCGAGAAAGCAATCCCAGAGCCATAAAGTCATCAAACCTCGTCCTGAGATCCTTTCTCGACTCCCTGTGAGAAAGCGATCCCAGAGCCAATACAGTCATCAACCTGTTAACGTCTCAAGGGTCCAGTTCTAGTTGTATCGATCGGGATACAACTCCGAGTGTCCTTTACCGTAGGACCGGCTATCGATAGAAGTGTTCTTCCCTGCAGGGGTGCACCAACTTACCCAACATGCTCGATTAACTTCGGCCGGACACACTTTCCTGGGTCATGCCCGGCCTCGGCCAAACGACACATCGCAACCCTACCTACAGCTCAGCAGAGAGGTCCCCGTCGGTCTACATCCTAAGCGCTCAGACGTCTTGGGCCATCGCCCTGTGCACTCCGAGTCGTTGCGTGCAGGGGGAAGCCAGGCACCAGGGGGGCGCCGGTCCGTCCCGGCTGCAAGGCTGAACTAGACGTCTGACAGAGCTTTCGGCTGATGCTACGATGCAGAACGCCCATACTATGCCCATGTGATGGTTAGTGCTATCAGACCAGAGGCCTGCTCGGATCAAATATCCAAATCGTTAGGACTAGGGGCTTGCGGTAACGAGCAGAGACTCACGAAAGATGTGACCCCGTCGCCCCGTCTCGAGGACTTGCGGCAAGGGTTAAGAATGCCCGGCCGCGCCTCGTATTCACCACTCGGGCACCACACAGGCACCCGTCTTCACAACACTCGCCTCTCAGGCGCACGCGGGTACCCCTCAGGGCCGGCCCGCCTATCCAATGAACAGTGTAAAGTCCAAGTATCCGTGTGTCCATAACATCAGGGAATCCGAGGTATCACCCTCATTGAATTCCCACTCGATGTATCCGTCAAGGTGAACTAGGAGGAATCACCCTCACTGGGTCCACACTTGAGGTGTTGTACGACAGCGTCGTTATCGGAAGCGGTGAAGGAGGAATCACCCTCGATGACCACGACCGAATAGCTACTCTACAGAGTTAACATCAGAAGTGCTACAAGAGGTTTCACCCTCGGCACTCGATAGTAACGCTGCAGTGTCGTTACAACTAAGGGGGGGGGTGATGTGCGGTGTCGGGTCCTGGTCTTCAATCCCATTGATCGGGTCTTCTGACGATCCAGCGCGGCAGTAGGGGTAAGTGGGGTCACTGATAGGTCTCTACCCAGCCTAGACTAAACAGTTTAGGATATGCAGGTAATTATCAACAGCAGGTTACAATGAACAGGCTATGCATCAGAATAGGTACAGCAGCAGCAGCAGCAATTCTAATGCAAGCATGAGAAATAGAATGGGCGATATCGAGATGATCAAAAGGGGGGGGCTTGCCTGGTTGCTCGGCGGCAAGGGCAAGGTCGTCTATGGTGTCTTCGGGATCCGGAGCTGCATCGGTCTCAGGGACGACGTCAGGGTCGGGGGCTATCGAGAGAGAAGAGGGGGAGGAAATAGTATAAATATATAGCAAACATGAGCATGACAAATACGATACACGGTGCTAGGGGTAGTCTAACGCAGCATCACACGTAACAGACGGAGCGGGAGAATATCTGACGATATTTCCCGGGTCTTTGGAATTATCGGACAGAGGATAAGAGGGGAACGGTTGCAAGTTCGGATAGTTAGGGACGCGTGACGGACGAACGGACCGCGTTTTCAGATTCGTCTCGTCGTTCTGAGCAACTTTCATGTACAAAGTTTTTCGATCTGAGTTACGGATTATTTAATATGATTTTCTAAAGCTTTTATTAATTTTCTGAATTTATTTTTATTATTTAAATTAAACATTATCCAGAATAGTGCTCGCTGATGTCAGCATGACATCATGCTGATGTCAGCAAGGTTAATTAGGTTAACTAATTAATTAGCTCTAATTAACCAGGGTTACTTAAGTTAATTAACAATTTAATTAATCTAATTAATCAAATTAGACTAATCTAAACAGTGTTAATTAACTAATTATTTATTTATTTTAATTATATTGTTTATTATTATTTATTTTAATTAACAGGCAGGGCTGTGGGCCCCACTGGTCAGTGGACCAGGGCCGGACATGTCCGGAGCATGCCCGTTTGGGACCGGACATGTCCGGTGCCCAAATGGCACGCGCGGGCGCGGGCGGGCGAGGCCGCGGCAGCGCGCGGCAGTGCGCGCGGGGCCGGAGCGGCAGGGGGGGTGGCGGCGCGCGGCGCAGGCGGCGGGGGTGGCGGAGCAGAGGGGAGCAGCGGCGGCCGTAGCCGGTGCGGGCGCGTGTGGGGCGGCAGTGGCTGGCGAGCGACGCAGCAGGGAGAGCGGGGCGAGCGTGGTGAGAGGCGGAGCGGTCGTCGCGGGGCGCCTGCGCGAGCGACAGAAGGGCGCGGCGAGGGAGCTTCAGGACGTGCGGGAGCGCGGCGGGGACAGCGCGGGCGCGGTGACCGCGGGCAGAGAGGAGGGGAGTGGAGGCCACGGGCCTCACCGGCGATGGAGGGTAGAGGCAGCGGTGCGCGAGGAGGGTGACGGGGACGACGGGGACGGCGCGGAAGCAGGCCGGCGGGGGAGCGCTCCGGCGAGGCGGCGTCCAACGGCGACGGGGGCGAGCACCGGGGCGCGGCGGCGTCGCGCGCCGAGGGAGAGAGGGGGCGCGACGGGGACGAGGCGACGATGGAGAGGCGAGGTCCGGCGAGGTGGCACGGAGACGGCGAGCGGCGATGGGGCGCGGCGTCGGCGCGGCGATCCAGAACTGGATCGGGGGGGGGGGAAGAGGAGCGAGGGGGGGGGATTAGGTTTCGGGGTGAGGGAGGGGGTTATAGGCCCGGGGTGGGCCGGCCTGGTGGTGGCCTGGTGGCCAGGGCCACGGCCCAGTTGGTCCGGGGGGGGGGGGCTTTTCCTTTTTACTTTTTTTATATTATTTATTTTCCTTTTCTGTTTTCTCTTTTATTTTTATTCCAAAAGACTTTAAAATATGAGAATTTTTTTTTTTTTTTGTGCTTCCATTATTTACAGTGCATTATCTGTCACTGCTAGAATTTGGTTTGGGGTCCATATCTTTTTGTTTGGATTTTATTTAAATTGAAAAAGGATTAAACAGTGTTATGTTGCTGCTGTTCCTTGTTGTTCGAGTCCTTTTACAATTCCAACAAATGTTGCAATCATTTTTATAAATGCTATGAGAATATTTGCAACATGATGCACATTTTAGTTTTCAGGTTTGGACAACTTTTATTTTCCACTTTTATTTAAATTTGGATTTGACTTAGGAGTTGAAATGCATTATGATGCAAATGATGATCATGCACTGTTAAACATGATGACTTGTCATTATCAAAAGGGTGATTACTATAGTTAACCACCGGGGGTGTTACAGTGACCCCGCGCATCTCGAGATCGATGCGCAAGTTCATTATCCAGGGAGCGCCTGGCACCTGGGGCGTCAGGACGCTGCCTGTCACGGGCTTCTTGCGAAGGCCGCGGCGTCTGAACCGGCGCAGGCGTTCCAGAACGCGCAGCACCGTTTCTGGAGCTTGCAGGGCCAGCAGCAGCGAGCAGCGCTGCGTTCCCAGACCCAGCAGCGCCAAGATTGGCGTTGCTGGCCCGGTTTTGGACAGGTGGAGGTAATTGGAGCTCTCGCTCTCCAGTCCCCCCAGCAGCCGCAATCACGTCGGCACCCTCCTGCATGGGAGCAGGCGGGTTGGACGTAGACGCACCGATGGCCGAAGTCTTCTTTTTTGGAGCCATAAGGCGGAGGATGGCCCAAAAACTAACGCGCAAATCGCTAGATTAGGTTCACACAACCTCCTTTCCCCGAAGATGTCGGGGATGAATCCGCGATCACCTATGGGACCCAGGGAAGGACCCCTTTACGTTCGGCAGGGAGAGACGGTCGCACGAAGAGCAAATCTAGCGAAGAACACGACAGCACACGAGAGAGATTTTACCCAAGTTCGGGCCGCACGGATGCGTAAAACCCTACTCCTGCTTTTTGGTGTATTATCTGGATGATTGTTCTAGCTCCAGGAGCGCTACAGTACAGAGTAGCTGCGTACAATACTGGAGTTCTCCATCTCCCGGTTCCTCCCCTCCTCCATGTTGCCTATGGGCCTCCTTTTATACGCACAAAGGGGTCACCAACAGGTGGCAAACAGTAAAGGTAGAGGTGGAAAGTTGCTACAGTAAGGCCATTATTACTAGGATGACATGTCCTACCTACCACTGACGGCAGGGGACAAGGGCATTAAATGCCCATGCCTTAGCTGTCCAGATACATGTACCCGGACGTCTTGGACGTGGGAAAAGCCTATCCCACCTGCTCCTGCACCGCTAGCTACAGAGTACCGCCGTCTACACAGTGCCCTACCACACACGCTTGAAAGGACCCAGAGCGCCACGCTGGCGAGGCACCGGAGCAGCACAGTAGCACAGTGGTACAGTAACGCTTGCCGCGGCAAGACCTTGCCGCACCTGACAGCTTGCCGCAACCAATAGCTTGCCGCGCAAGGTAACTTGCCGGGGCAAGTACCTTGCCGCAGCTGCTATCTTGCCGCAGCCAATGACTTGCCGGGGCAAGTACTCTGCTACAGCAAACCTCAGGCTGGGCCTCAACTGTCCCTCCCGGCAAGCTCCTCTTGCCGGGGCCTTGACTCTTGCTTTGTATACTTTGTTCTTGAATGGCTTAATAACCTTGAGCTTCTCTCTGGCTGTCCTCCCGTAAGCCTGGCCGCGGGATGCTGCTACTGCCCGTGCACAAGTACGGGGTACTAGGGTACCCCTATTCTAGTACACCGACACCACGAGATCCAGTTCCGCCTGCATGAGGGCCTCGATGGCAGCGGCATCCGCGTGCTCCATGTCAAGTTGAGCCTCCGCCGCCCGGTTCACATCCACGACATCCGGTTCCGCCTGCAGGAGGGCCTCGATGGCAGCGGCATCCGCGCGCTCCATGGTGAGTTGAGCCTCCGCCTCCCGGTCCTCCTTTAGGATCGCCAGGTTGAACCGCTGGTCCGCCTGCACCATGGGGGACCCGAACGCCGGCACGAAGTCGACGTCCATCGTCTCATACGCATCAGGGGCCTTCTGTGCCGCGACCTCCGCCATGAACCTTGGATCGGCTTCCTCCTCCTCGAAGCTTGGCTCCAGAGAACTCGGGGATTGGCCCGCCGCAAAGCGAGTTTGGGAACGGAGGTCTGTGGCGCCGACTGCCGCCGCGATTTCTGCGCGGCGCTCCGGCGTCAGCATCTTGTAGCACGTGATCTTGCGGCACACCATGGCTTTCCGGTGAACTAGGGGAAGGCTGATGCGGGCTAGGGGGTCGAAAGGTGGGGGAATGGGCTGGAGAGGAGGTGTGGTTTTGGGGCAGTGGTGACCGGCCGACAAGTAGCTGGCGTAGGCCGAGCAGCGAAGGTTCTAGGGTGAATAGTGGTTCCGGTGATGACCGGTCAATCGGTTTTGACTGTGCGGAGTTTGCAAAGCTGGACGGCTGGAGCCTGGAGAGTTGTGGGGTGGGATGGGACCAAAGTTTCGGAGTTTCACGTGGCAGACGTTCGGACCTCCCCACCGTTCCTGTCGACGACGAGGCGGTGACTTCATAAATTTCAAGATACTAGCAAGATGCCCGTGCATTGCACGGAACATCAGGATGCATTTTTTTACAAAACACCTGTTGTGATTGACCCATGAAGGAGTAATCCCATGTGTAAAAACTAATGATATCTCGAGAATTTCATCAAAAAAATGGTATCTCGAGAATTTCATCGAAAAATGATATCTCGAGAAAGATGAGAGATAAGGTGAGGAGGAGTGGGGCGCGGTGGTGATTGGACTTAGCGGAGGCATGGGGATGGACGACGCCGGCAGCGGCCACCATGCTAGATTGTTCCAGAGGCTTCCTTTTTTAATTACTCAACAATGAAGTTGTGGGAGATAAGGATGAACGAGAGAGGTGCGGTATCCTTTTGCAAAATTGCCATAGTTTGCTTTCTATCCGTCAGATATAGATCGGACGGTGTATATTGCAAGATGGTAGGTACACCATCATCACCAAGAGTAGAGATAAGAGTGGAGATATAGTATTATAGATATGATGGCTCAGTCTCTCGAAGGTGCTCATAGGGGTAGGGTGTGCGTGTGTGCGTTCATAGGGGTGAGTGTATGCGCGCATGTATGAGCGCTTGCGTCTGTACTGTGTTAAAAAAAAGGAGTACTCGAAGTATGCAAGTTCATAACGAACGGACGGTGTACATCACTCTTGTCGCATTCGCGTTGCACCCCGACACGGTGGACCCTGCACGTCGCTCACAGAATGGAACGTGCTTCGTCTTGCGTTTTCGCTCGCTTGTGGGACCGCAGTTGAGAGCAAACGGACGTCCGTCCCCCTCCCCCGCCCGTGTCATTTATGGATACTACTAGACTAGAAGAGAGAGAGAGGTCGGCTGAGTGTTAATGAGGCCATACTGATGCTCGAATTTGGCCAGGAAAACAGGGAAACCGACAGGTGGGGCACACCTGTCGGGATGACGTGGCACATACTAGTCCAATGGAGGAGCTGGCCCATGACCTCCTTGCCACCGGCAACCGTTCATGTGGGTCGTGGGGGCCAGCAACATGGCGCAGCTCCCACACCGCCTCTGGGCACGGCGACCGCGGTGAGCGACACGCTCATCGCCACTGGACACGCTTGGCTTCAGCGTGCTGAGGGTGGCGCTGCCGCTGTGGCATGACCAGCAGATCAACACCCGGCTCGTCGAGGATGCACGGGGCGCCGAAGTGTGCGCGCGCCGTGATGCATCCGTGGAGTGTTCTAGCATGGCCAACTGCATCCCCAGGACCTGAGACCTTGCCGGGTCATCTTTCAATGACATGTGGGATTCCATGTGAGCAAAGGGCATGTCCAACGTTGCCACGCCCGCAGCTGACTACCCTGGCACACAAAAAACCCTCGTCCCTTGCGCCGTCACGCGCGTGCGTTCCCAGCTGGCGCCAGCTACCCGCATTCCTGCCATCATTAAGTAGGCTCGCTGCCCGAGGAACCAACTCCAGCGACTTATTGTCTCACCCGGACGCATGGCCTCACCGGAATGCACTACTTAAAGCAGCAACGCCCAGCTAAACTCCACACCATAGTGCATCCTCCTACCTGGCACCACATCCACCATGACCGCGAGTGGGAACGCTCTGCGGGAGAGCTTGTCTTCAGGGATGAAGCTCGAGGTCGCCGCCCTTGCTCAACTCGCCGCTCGCAACGCAATACCGGCGTAGCCAGACACGGATGCGACCGCACAAGCGGTGGCCACGCTGGCGGCCGATGACGGGAGCACCGCCAGCCATGCGTCCTACTTGCCGCCATCCAATGTTCGGTGGCGCACGTGGCAGGTGAAGCGACTGACTGTCCACGTCCATCATCATCGACCTCATGTCCACCGGCACCGCCGAGGTCGGGGACTCCTCCGAGGATGAGTAGGGCATGGGAGGCTGTAGGGCATGGTGTGCCAACTGGCCGACCCGTCTCTCGTGTTCTACTCTTCCTCGCCGGAGACCGCACCTTCACTTCACGGGTCTTGAACCCCGCCGCCATTCATGGAGACGGCAGATGGAGGACGTCGTCGCTGATGCGGAAGTACAAAGGAAAGTTGACGTCGGTCGCCGCCATAGAATAGGTTTAGGGTCGGATTTCTTTTCTTTTTCTGTCCTATAAAAGTTTGAAATGTAATGAAAATCTATCATGTTTACATGAATCTCGTCCGATGTATATGAACTTTCACAATAATAGTAAGATATATTGTATGAAAATATATTGAATGATGATTCATTTTTCTGTGTATAAACTTGGTCTAAGTTTAGAAGGTTTGACCCGAGACAAAGCTAACATGCGAAGTAAATAAACACATAGGTATACATACACAATTTATCTTAGGCACTCCAATAGTACGTCCACTACACATTCACGCATCTCACATCTTTCTCTCGCTCTGTCTGTCAAACCAACTAAGCCTTGTCCTAATAAAAAATAAAGTCCTAAAAAAACCAACTAAGCCAACCTCCCAGCATATCGCGCGGGAAAAGACCCGGTCGCGCCGTTTTAGTCGGGATTACTAGATTACTAGTAGTAGTATCGATGGATCGCGCGAAGCACCAAGTTTAAAAGGAAAAAGGCGGTACACTCACAGCACGCCTGTCGCGGTCGCATTGCACCCCTCACACGGTCTGTCCTGCACACAGCTCACGCAAACGGAACGCGCTTTGGCTTGCCTCTTCACTGACACGTGGGACCGCATTTGGAGAAACCGACCATGCGCCAAACTCCCCCGCCCACCGCGTGAAAATTCCCCCCAAATTCCTAAATTCAACTGCCCTTCGGCCAACTAGCGAATAATATTCCCCAAACCCCCTCCCCCCGGCCCCCTCCACTCCATTTGCTCCGCCAAAGCCGCCCTCCCCGCCGTGCTGATACGTCGGTGCCGCGGTTCGTCGAGGGGACGCACGGTGATCCTCTTGCTCCCACAGTACGCTCTCGTAGATTGCCGTCCTCCAGCCGCACCGCCACCGCTGGCAACGTTATTGTGGAGTCGCACGGCGGTCAGCTTCTCCCACGGTACACGCATTCTAGACTGAGGCCCCATGCATGTCGGAGTAGCGCTGACTGTTAGCTGACAGACGCTGTTAATCTCACTGTTTGCCGAAATAGTTTACAGTCAATATGCTCTGCTTAAGAAGCTTCCTTGCCCTGTTCTGCACTCAATCTGCTTTGCTGAGATGGCATGCCACACCCAATTAGTTGCTAAAATATCCTGCCATATATTTATTGTGAAGTAGATTGTCATGGTCTAGTAGCCAATCTGTTAGGTGAAATAGCTTGATACCATTTTATACTCGATCTTTGTTGCTCAGATGGCCTTCGATGGCTGTGTGCTCGGCCTCATTGACTACTGAAATAGCCTGCCATAATTTAGCACTCAAATCTGTTTACCGAATTAGCTTTACATATATTTTGTTACTTAGATCTGCTTGTCCAAATATCTTGCCATAGCTTTAGACATCGACCTAGGTATTTTTTTTCTGGACTTTATAAAAATGCATATATGTTTTTCCTGTAATATCTAGTAGAAGAACTAATTTGTATGTCTAACAGATGGACATGACTTGGATAACTTCTGCTCAAAGATTCATCGCTGCATATGTCGAGGGGGTTGAAAACTTCATGAACTTTATCAGAGCTGAGTACGGTGGTCCAAAATCAGATGTGCTCTGCCCGTGTAGTAGTTGTATGAATTCAGTTACAAGACCCCCGTCAACTATGCAAAATCATCTACACTTGTATGGGATGTCGGTCACATATACTAGGTGGGTTCATCATGGTGAAGTTGTGAACGTCAATGTTACTGACTATGTGGAAGCAGTAGGTCACCATCTTGATCTGCCTGATGCTCAGGTGGAAGAGGAGGAGGAGGAGGTGGTGGCAGCGGAGCCAGCGTGTTTGACCAACATTGAAACAATGCTACGAAATGCTCATGCATTTCGTGAACTTTCACCTGCAGAAGAAAAACGGTGGGCCCGCATGTTGGAACAATGCAACATGGCAGTCACCCCAGGAAATAAGCTGTCAGTATTCTCAGCTATGGTCACCTTTCTTCAGGTGATGACATCTGAGCGGATGACCAACAAATCATTCGATGCGATGTTGGCTGCTTTCCGCAAATCTTTCCCAGATGCGTCTGAGCTACCACACACCTATAGTAAAATGAACAATTTCCTTCGTGCAGTTGGAATTGGATATGATATGATCCATGTTTGTAGGAATAATTGTGTTCTGTTCCGGAAAGATTATGCCAACTTAAGTGAATGCCCAAAATGCAAATCATCAAGATGGAAAGATGGCGATGCTGTGAAGAGGATTCCTCATAATGTTCTGAGACATTTTCCAATTATACCAACATTGCAGAGGTTGTTTCATGATGCTAAAACAAGAGAGGATGTACCGTGGCATTCTAGGAACCAGGAGTACAGAGATCAGAATGTATTGAGCCATCCATCTCATGGTAGTGACTGGAAAAGCTTCAATCAGAAACACAAAAAGTTTGCTGCTGACCCGAGAAACATTAGACTTGGCTTAGCTACAGATGGATTTAACTCATTTGGCCACCAGAGCGCCACATATAGCATGTGGCCAGTGCTTGTTATCCCTTCCAACATGCCACGAAATGTCTGCACCAAATAATCAAACTACATGATGGCCTTGCTCATCCCAGGTCCAAAAAGTCCTGGACAGGATTTTGATTTATTCATGGAGCCTCTTGTGCAGGAACTTCAACAGCTATGGAGGAGTGTTCTCACTCGAGACCTATATAGCAGCCCACCAGCTCATTTCTTTCTGCGTGCTATTATAATTTGGTGCATCCATGATTATCCGGCTTTGGGCACTATGTCAGGGCGAACGACACATGGTTACAATGCATGTGTTCACTGTGACAAGAATCCGCTGTCATACGCAATACTTAGCAAGATCTGTTACATTGGACACCGCCGTTTCCTTGCCAAGGACAAGTCGTGTCCTGCAAAATACTGAAGACATGTGTTCAATGCAAAGCATGAAAACCATGATGCGCCAAAGAGGCTCACCGGCGATGAGTTGCAAGTGGAATTAGAGAATGTCAGGCATATTACACTAGGAGACCATTCTGATAATGGTAGCGGGAAAAGGAAGCATGGCAGGGCAGAAGAGAGATTATTGTTTACCCACAGGTCCACTTTGTGGGACTTGGAGTATTGGAAAGATTTGGATCTGCAGCATAATCTTGATGTGATGCACATCGAGAAAAATATATGTGACAGCATTATCGGCACACTTCTTAATATTGAAGGCAAGACGAAAGATACCTTAAAATCTAGGATTGATTTGACACACCTGGGTATCAGAAAGGATTTGCAGGTGGAAGATGAAGGCGCACCATGGGATATGGCACCAACTGTGTACATCTTGGACAAGGTTAAAAGAAAAGAATTCTACAAGGTCCTATCACGTGTGAGATTCCCACATGGATTTGCTTCCAACCCTGAAAGGAGAGTCAGTGCAGATGGAAACAAGGTACAAGGGTTGAAAACTCATGACTGCCACGTCCTACTTCAAAGGGTTTTACCTGTTATCCTTAGAGGATTGGACCGCCCTGACTTATACAGAGCAGTTGCAGAGTTGGGACAATTCTTCAGGGAACTCTGCAGTAGAAATATCAGGATAGATGCTTTGGAGCATCTTAGAGACAAGATACCAACTATCCTATGCGACCTTGAGAAGATATATCCTCCAGCCTTCTTTGATGTGATGGTGCATTTGGCTGTTCATCTACCTGATGAGGCACTACTTAGAGGTCCAGTACAGTATGGCTGGATGTACCCTATTGAAAGGCGGCTAGGCACTTTCAAGGGCTATGTTAGGAATAGAGCTAGACCTGAGGGTTCCATTGTAGAGGCCTACATTGCTACAGAAGCGTTGACATTCTGCTCAAAATACATTGAAACAGCTGATCAGCTTAGCAAAGAGGTGGGTGAAGACAATCCCAAGCTCAATGTTTTCAATTGTTCTGTTCGAGTTACAGGGAAGAGTCGACAAGATGACAAACCTAAAGATTTGGACAAAATGGTTTGGTATGTGTTGAATAACTATCCTGAGATTCTACCTTATATCGAGTAAGTGCTAAGTACTGCAGCTTATATATCGTAATCTACTAAACTTGCAGCACATTCTTATATATTTAGATGTTTGACGTGATCACTATGTTGTGCAGCATCTACAAAAGGAGTTACTGCCGCAAAATCCAAGAAACATTGACAAACTGGTTATGGTAGGATTTGCAAAATGGTTCAAGAGCCATGTAAGCTTTTGAATTGCACTGTCAGTTTTTTTAATATATTGAGTACATAAGATGATTAGCTTGTCTATTTTCTAACCATAGGTTAAGAAGATGCGGGAGGATGGGCAGGCAGTTGATGATGCCCTTTACGCACTAGCAATGGGTCCTGATACTCGGGTAAGACATTATGAATCTTGCGTTGTTGGAGATGTGCGCTATAACACCCTTGCACGCGACGAAGGTAGGAAGACACAAAACATTGCCATCATGAGCACGGATACGTACGACAAAGAGACAACTGAAATTTATGCTAACATAACAGACATTGTTCAGTTGTAGTATATCTCCAGTTTCGAGGTTCATCGGTGTGTGGTTCTGTTGTGCTGTCGTTGGTATAACCTGTTTTCTAGGATCACAAAACCCAGAGCTAGTGATTATTTCAAATCCATCAATGTCAAGGCGGCGTACCGGCCGACGAGCCTTTTATTTTGGCAAATCAAGCAACACAGAAATTTTCTTGGAAGACACATATGCATGTAGCGATGACTGAAGAGTATTGCAAAGGTTTGAGCAGAGGAATTCATTTAATGAAGTTGCACAACAAGATGATGCTTACACTGCTCCTGATGTAGAAGATTCCACAAATGTTCCTAATATCTTTGAGAACCATCATGTCAATGACGCTGGCGAAAAGATTGCCTGTCGGGCTGTGGACATACAAGAGTTGATCAATAAGACACCAACATTCGAGGACATCGAGGATGAAGAAGAAGATGACACTGTGGGGAATTACGATTCAGACTGATACACATGGCGAAGATGTTGACGCTACTGCTGCGGATGATGATTAGATTGCTTTTGTCGTATTTGCCTGTGAGAAGACGACTTTTTATCTACTATGTGAAATTGTGTTTGCTATGACAACTGAAACCTGATGAAGTTGTTGTTTAGTATTTTGCTGTGAGAACATCACTTATTATGTATGTTGATTTGTGTTTGGTGATTGTATGACGACTAAAACATGATGACATTGTTGTTTAGTTGTACTCATATTTGGCTGTGAAACTTGTATTTGATGACATAGTTTGTTGTTGGACTGCATTTTGCTCGACGTCTTCGAATGGGAACAAAGCTGACCCGACAGGGCCTCCGCTAATTTATTTATTTATTAGCAAAAGGGCCTCTGCTATTTATTTATTTATTTATGAGCAAAAGGGGATACCCCCCGATTTCCGTTAATAGAAATCATTAAATGTTCACAACACTACGCCCAGCCTGCTAAACAGGTTTCATTCATTACTAGTTTTAGCAAAGTGCTCATGTCATAGCCACTGAATACATCACGAGTGCTACATACACTGCAAATAAAGAGACAATCATCCTACAGAGCACAACGATCTTGCCCATTATCTTCACAAGCTCTTTCATCTCCTCATTGCTGTCAAGGCCGTTCAGCAGCTGTTGCTTGGCCATAATCAGATGAACTACATCTTTAACCTTCTGCTCTGCATCTTCCTCTTCTGCCGTTCCTTTAGTTACTTGTCCAACACCCCAACCTGCTGTTATTGGGATTCCTTGGCTAACCAAATAATCAGTGTAGTTCCATTCCCCCACATCAGCAACTTCCCAGAAATACAAATCACACGAATCTTCCCTTTTCTGCACGAATCAAATTGGAAGATCATCGATGAAACTATTTAAAAAATCAGCAACTAAAAGCAGGCGAAAAACACTTAAACATATTATTACCCCATGATTCGGGCATTTGTAGAAGACTCGGCCAGGGTTGAGGATTGTAGTTGAGACATGACGAATGACTCTGCTGATTTGCAGCAGTGGCACCACACCAACGGCAGCGGGTTGCGATGAGCAATCGGCTGCGGTGAGTGTGCCGGCAGGGGTGTGATGAGACCCACAGGGGATGGTACAGGTGGTGACTTGGCGCATATCTGGTTGTTGCCTGCTGAAGAGCAGGTGGACGAGCCGCCAGCGGACATGGTTGCTACGGCCGGAGCTTCTGATGCTAGGCAGAGTAACTAGAGAAGAGGAGAAGCAAATGTTGGATATGTCAGTTTCATTACTTGCAGAGTAGCATAGCACTATATATAGTCATAGTCTAGGTTTGGATTCGAACCAGCTACAGGAGCACGTCTCTCTTTTTTCTAAAACTCTACAACGTCTCTTTACTGGTACACTAGCTTGTTCTGTACGTCTTCTCAAGTCTTTGATTTTTGGGAATGTTATGTGGCGAACGTTCCCTGGGAGGAGGACGGCAAACGAACGCATTTTCCTGGCAGTTTTAGTTGTGACACAAGATCAAACGGTGGCAGTTTCGGGAATGTTATCTGGCGAACGAGCCCAATTTTTCTTTTCTTCCTATAAAAAAGTATGCTATGTGGTGTCGGCTTAGTCAACAAACTATTGTACCAACCTTGACCGTTGGATTGACATTCAACGTCTATCATGTTTCTTCAGTCTCTTCTTCCTCCAGCCGCCAAAGCCAAACCAGCGCCGGCGAGACCGCCTGCTCCCATCTCCCATGGCTGGCTGTGCTGCCACGCACGCATCGCGGCCACATCGCACCCTAAAACTCTGTTCATCTTCCCTAGCTTCTATTCGTTCCTATCTGAGGCCTCACCATCATCCTCCGCCTTGGTTTGCTCGCCGCGGCGCCGCCCTCCGGTGTTGTCAACATGGTCAACAACCGAGAGGAATAAGGAGATAACTATAGATGGTGAGGATGACAGTAGGGACCCACCAGGATCATGGCAGTAGGCAAGCAAGTGCCTCCTTTATTACAAGAGAATTTTTTTCCTCCTGATGGTTTCCTGACATCTGGGTCGCACGCCACTGTCAACGTAGTCAATAAGCGAGATAACTGCACAAGGAGCGGCTGACACCCGGGACCCAGCAGCTCACGCAGTATTATTTTTTTGTTTTCGAGACGGAGCAGGGTATCAACTGTGGCCCGTCTAGCCCAGACTTTTATTTCATATATGTTTACCACATGACCAGCCCAGTTTTGTTTTTTCTTTCTGAAAATGGCTAGCCCAGCTATTTTGTTTTTTGCAGAATAACCAACGGAGGCCTACTTGCTTTTCTACGCCCTGCTGGGCCTGAAATCTTTCAAGACGAGGAGGGATGCATTCGGCTTGCCCAGAAAATGGGCTATAAGTAATAAGAAATGGGTTGTAAAATGAAAAATACATCAAACATGCCATTAGTTCCAAATTACTTTTTTCTTTTCGATTTTGATATTTTAAATTTCATTGTTTTTGTGCGGGTAAAATTTCATTGGATTTTACATTAAGGTATGTTTATTTTTAAAATTAATTTGAATCTGGCTAGAAATTTCAGGCTATATGCTGTTTGGGACAGATTTGGAGGCTGACTTGTGGGTCTACAAGGTTGACATGTACGAAAGGCTTTGTCAACTTAGTCCACAAACGATTCTAGCACCAGTGACCGTTGGATTGTTAATCCAACGGCCGTGCTACTTCTTCAACCTCTGGTCTTCTTGCTCCAGCCGCCCAAACCAGCGCCGGCCGTACTGCCTGCTCATGCCTCCCGTGGCCGGCTGTGCTGCCGCGCAGGCCTAACCGTCCCACACTACTCCCATCACTGGCCTGGCCATCCCTGTACTCACCCAGACCTCTTGTTATTCTCCGGCGACGGCAGACGAACCAGTAAACCCTCGTACTCCCCTCCGTGTGGGAAACAACTGCCGAGCCTTCTCCCTTCCTAGGCCTTGCCGTCGTCCACCGCCCTGGGGCTCTCGGTGCGACATGGTCAAACGTGGACAGGATGACAGCTAGGTCCATGGTCGCACACAAGGAAGTGCCTCCTTAGTAAAATAATGATTCCTCCACCTGCCAGCAGGGACCCACCGAAAGCGCCTCTGTATTTCATGAAAAAAAGTTCCTCCCGCTGACAGCTCGGACCCACCAGCTATATCTTCGCACGCAAGGAAGTGCCTCCTTATTACGCACAAAAAAAAATGAATAGCCCCGCTGCTAGGTGGGACCCACCATATTAAGAGGCTGACTTGTGGGCCTACTAAGTTGACGCGGACGCAGGGTTTTGTCAACTTAGTCAATATAAACGATTCTAGCTGCGGTGACCGTACGATGTCCATCCAACGGCCGTCGTGCTTCTTCAACCTCTGGTCTTCTTGCTCCAGCCGCCCAAACCATCGCAGGCCGTGCCGCCTGCTCCTGCCTCCCATGGCCGACTGTGCTGCCGTGCAGGCCTCACCGCCCCCTCCTACTCCAACCGCTGACCAGGCCATCCCTCTATGCACCCACAACCCCTATTATTCTGCGGTGATGGCAGCCTCACACCGCAGCCGAACCAGTCAACCCTCGTACTCCCCTCCGCGTGGGCATGCACTGCCGCGTCTTCCCCGGCTCCGTGTCGTCCCCATCCTAGGCCTCGCTATCGTCCACCGCCTTGGTGCTCTTGGCGCGGCGTGGTCAACATGGTCAAGGAATGACTTCCATCGGAAGAGGACTGTATGTGGAGAGGCTGACAGCTGGGTCCACGGCCGCAGCAAGTAAGTGCCTCCTTATTACGCGTAAAATAATTATTCCTCCACCTGACAGCGGGGACCCACCGGAAGGGCCTCTGTATTTTGCAAAAAAGCTTTTCCCCCTGACAGCTGGGACCCACCAGTTATATCTTCGCACGCAAGGAAGTGCCTCCTTATCCTCCCTGAAAGCTGGGACCCACCCGGTCGAACCATACGTAGGGTTGTCTGTCTGGTCGCGAACGTGTACGTACATACTAGTCGATCGGTCTCTCTGCAACGATGAACCATGGCCGAGTGTCGGGGACGAATCCGCGATCACCTATGGGACCCAGGGAAGGACCCCTTTACGTTCGGCAGGGAGAGACGGTCGCACGAAGAGCAAATCTAGCGAAGAACACGACAGTGCACGAGAGAGATTTACCCAGGTTCGGGCCGCACGGATGCGTAAAACCCTACTCCTACTTTTTGGTTTATTGTCTGTATGATTGTTCTAGCTCCAGGAGCGCTACAGTACCGAGTAGCTGCGTACAATACTGGAGTTCTCCCTTTTCCAGTTCCCCCCCTTTCACGTTGCCTATGGGCCTCCTTTTATACGCACAAAGGGGTCTCCAACAGGTGGCAAACAGTAAAGGTAGAGGTGGAAAGTTGCTACAGTAAGGCCACTATTACCAGGATGACATGTCCTACCTACCACTGACGGCAGGGGACAAGGGCATTAAATGCCCATGCCTTTGCTGTCCAGATACATGTACCCGGACGTCATGGACGTGGGAAAAACCTATCCCACCTGCTGCTGCACCGCTATCTACAGTGCACCGCCGTCTACACAGTGCTCTGCCACGCACGCTTGGAAGGACCCAGAGCGCCACGCTGGCAGAGGCACCGGAGCAGCACAGTAGCACAGTGGTACAGTAACGCTTGCCGCGGCAAGACCTTGCCGCACCTGACAGCTTGGCGCAACCCATAGTTTGCCGTGCAAGGTAACTTGCCGGGGCAAGTACCTTGCCGCAGCCGCTATCTTGCCGCAGCCAATACCTTGCCGCAGCCAAGTAGTTGCCGGGGCGAGTACCTTGCCGCGGCAAGTACTCTGCTTCAGCAATGCCCAGGCTGGGCCTCAGCTGTCCCTCCCGGCAAGCTCCTCTTGCCGGGGCCTTAACTCTTGCTTTGTATACTTTGTTCTTGAATGGCTTAATAATCTTGAGCTTCTCTCTGGCCGTCCTCCCGCAAGCCTGGCCGCGGGATGCTACTACTGCCCGTGCACAAGTACGGGGTACTAGGGTACCCCTATTCTAGTACACCGACAGGAGCCCCCGGGCCTGGGCCACACACGGTGCCGGGCGTTGTTGGGCCAGGCCCAAACAGTGCACGGGCACGCGTGGCTGGGATAAGCCGAAACGTCTCTATGCTGTTTAATTGCATGCTCTCCCACGCATCGCGCGTTGAATGCGGAGCGTGGGAAGCGTGCGCAGTTATCTCGAATGACGAAGGGGCGGATGGTTCCGCATCTTTCCCCATAAAAGGAGGGACCTGCAGAAGCATTCACACACCCCTCTCACCATTCTCGATCTCCAAATCTCCGCCTTCTTCTTCCTCCGCTCCAAAACAAAGCGGTTTCCCAATCCTCCGCCACCGCGCGCATCCGCATCTCCCTCGGTCCTCAGCTCCGCCTTCGCCATGCCTCCCAAAGGAGAAAAGGGGAAGATGGGGAAGTCCTCAAGGACGGAGACCCAGGCGCAGATGAAGAGGCAGAAGTACGCGCTCTTCGCTCCGACGCTCACGGGGGCGGATCTGAAGGCCAAGTTCCAAGGCATGTGGGCCGCGAGGACCAAGGCGCATCCGGCCACCCGCGTTCGCCCAGCCACCGACGAGAGCGAAGTGAGCAAGTACCCCTTCTTCGCTTGCTACTTTTGGTGCGGGCTCTGCCCACCGTACTCGGATTTCTTCAGCGACGTCATGTACACCTTCAACCTCCGGCTGCTGGATCTCACACCGAATGCCGTATCTACCATGGAAATATTTGCGCATCTGTGCGAGAACTTCGTCGGCGTCGCACCCAACGCAGCGCTGTTCAGGCATTACTTCACTCCCCGTGCTGAAAAGGGGGAGCCTCTCACTGTTGGCGTCTCGTTCGTTTCAAGATTGGGCGCCAAGGAGCATTATCTGAAGGGGGATCTCCGCCCAAGATGGGGAGAAATCCGGTCTGAATGGTGTTGGATCATTGACGACGAGCCACCACCATACTGTGAGCTTCGCAAGACCCCAGCAGCGCGTGGCACAGACTGGAGCGATCTGGATCCCCAGGACAAAAAGCTGGAGATTGCCGCTACCAGGATCATACGGCTCAGGGAGGCCGGGCTCACCATAGGGATGGTTGGCGCAGACTTCCTCCGCCGCCGCATTGCTCCTCTGCAGCAGAGAGGAAGGCCGGCCTCTGATTGGAAGAACCCAGCCGATATCATGCGGCTGCGCCCTGGACTGATCAACAACTTCACAGTTCTGCAGCACGACTTTTTCATGCGAGAACTGTTCAAGCAAGAGACAGATCCAGAAAAGCGCGACAAGGCGTTCACGCTACCGAAGCACATCGTGCCCCTTTGCAACAACTCCGCATTGAGTGCAATCATCGCTATGATGCCGCTCTGCAATGCGCACAGCGTTGAAGCAACTTGGGACGTGCCGCTCGAAGAAGACGTGCGGCGATTCTTTGACTCCACGGTCGAAAAGCAGGTCCGGGTGGAAGAGTGGCTCGTCCGCAACACCACTGAGCAAGAAATAGAATTCATTGCTCGAAGAGTGGAGGAGGACAGGCTCGCCAGGGAACCTGGCGATTTTGGTTATACTTTGGCGGAGCTCGACGAGGCACAAAAGGAGAGCCTTGCCGAGCAGGGGATGCTTGCCGGGAAGGGCGAGCTCGCCGCACCCGGCAAGAATGTCGGGCCAAGCCAGCCTGCCGACGAGTCAGGCAGCTCGGAGGATGAGGGCTCCTCTTCCGAGGAGGGCACCGAAAGCCCACCGCAGTCAGAGTCCCCAGCCCCTCTGAGGAGGAATCGCCTTCGCAGGCTTGGCAAAGTGGCTGAGCGGCAAGAAGTTTAACAACCGCCGGAGCGCCGTTCGACGCGCTCGACCGCGGCAAGGGCTGGTGCTGCGGGAGTGTCTCACGCGGCCCCGGCAACTGGAGCAGGGTCATCAAAGACCGCTGCTACTACCCCCGCCAAGCGGCCAAGGAGCCCAGCTCCCCCTCCTCCCCCTCCTCACACGGAGGCGGATTTTGATTTTTCCGCTCTCAGCGAAGAGGACGACGAGGAAGAGTGAGTTCCCTTGCCGCGACCCTCAATCTTTGTAAGGTTTTGTTTCTGTCCTCACTTGTCGCGCTCCGGCCTTGCTTCCACAGGGAGGAAACTTTGGCGGAGAGGACAAGGAAGAGAGCTAAGGTCTCGGCGAGCAAGACCGTGGTGGTTGTCGAAGATGAGCCCACGGCAACCACCGAGAGAGCGTCTGAGACCGTCCCGACCAGCTCGGAGCCCAGCCCTCGTTGCAGCCCCCAGCGCAGCCCCCAGCGTAAGTATTTCAACTACCTTTCGCTGGCGGTCGCTGAGGAACAAGCATTTTGTTACTGACATCTTTGGGCGTGTAGGAGAGGAGCAGCAAGTGGAGCCATCTGAAGGTGCTCCAGAAGTACCACCCCCCTCGACCACACCGCCAAGGAGAAGATCTCCGGTAAGGGCTCCCACTAGCGAGCTGAGCCACGAAGAGGAGCCGGCAAGCGCCGAAGTGCCAAGCACCAGCGCTGGCGACCCCACCCCAATGACAAACGTTGACGGGGGAGGGGAGCCCACCGCTCTTGAGCTCAACACGGGTAAACCCACTTGCTGCAAAACTCTTTCTGCTTTCTTTCTTTTGTCTTCTTGAGTTTCTTCCTGAAGCTCTTTTTGCCTTACTTCTCGGGTTGGCAGAGCCCTCCTCGGTGGAGCCAATGAACATTGACTCTTCTGCCGAGGAGAACACCGCAGGGGCCGTCGACGACAAGGCCGCCAAGGCCGCCGCTGCCAAGGCCGACAAGCTGGCAGTCGACAAGCTTGCCGACGAAGAAGCTGCCAGGGCTGCCGAAGAGGCCGGCAAGGCCGCCGAGGATAATACCGCCAAGGCGCCCACCGATGAAGCCGCCAAGGCTGCTGAAGCTGAGGCCGCCCAGAAGGCTGCTGAGGAGGCCGGCGAGGGAGCCGGTGGTCGTACTGACGGCCCTGAGGCCACAGGAGCGCCAGGCGCTACTCCGACCACGGGTCCTTCAACCACTGACGAGGCGGCAGCGCCCAACTCGCCTCCGCCAAGCAAATACGTCCGGGTCGGCGAGAACGTCTACGTCAGCCTCCCCTGGATGGTGGGCTCCAGAGCGCCAACCGAGGAGGATGTTGTGGACGAGGAGATCCTTGCCGCTGCCGGGCTCCAGCTTGTGGATGCGCCAGGCGCCAGCAGTAGCAACACGTCTGAAGAGGAGCAACTGCTTCAAAAGCTGCTGAATCTTCATCGCGCCCGACGGGAGAAGCTAGCTTCCAAGGAGGCGCTCATCGAGAAGGCCGAAGCTGACATGTTGAGGCGCGCGGAGATCTTGGCGGATGTCCGCGCGCGATCCCTTAATGCGTTAGAGGCCAAGCGGGCACAGCTGGCCGAAGAACGGCAGGCCCTCCTCCTGATGAAGCAAGACATTGAACAAAAACAGGAGGAGACCGCCAAGGAGTTGTCTGCTCGGGCCGGTGATCTGAACCAGCGGAAAGTGGACCTTGACGCCCACGAAGAAGAACTTGCCGAGCGCAAGAGGAAACTTGCCGAAACCCTCCGACAGAAAGACGAGGAGGTGGCAAGACTTGTCGCAGAGCGGACCCAGGGGCAGGCACAAAAACACCAGAAGGAAATCGAAGCCTTGGCCCAAGAGTACGCCAGCAAGTTGGTGGAGGCCACCAACGCTGTCACTGCTGCAGAAGTGAACAGGAAGGAAACGGAGGAGAAAGTGGCAAGACTAGAGGCCGCCCTCAAGGCAAACGGTGACAAGCTCTCAACGCTTGAAAGTGAGAGGGCAAAGGTGACCCACACTTTGGCGGAGATGCAAGTTACCATAGCCAAGAAGAACAATCTGCTTGCCGCCGCCAATGACTCCAGAGCAGACCTGAAGCTGAAACTGACCACGCTGAAGGAGACGCTCGACACCACCAGAAAGCGCGAAGGGCTTCTAATGGCAGAGCTCCAGAAGGAAAAGGGTCTGCTTCAAGACGCTATTGCAACCCACAAGAAGTTCAGGGATAACGTGGGGATCTTCACAGACAGGCTTGCCAGCGCAGCCGAGGACATCGACAAGGAACTGACTGCCCTGAAGGTGCCGGACTTCGGGTACTCCACCGACAAGAACACGCAAACTAGCGTCAAGCTAGCCGAGTTCTTCGACGGAGTAGTAGAAGCACTCCAACAGCTCCAAGTCAATCACAAGGCTCAACTGGCCGACGAGTCACGCAGGCTTTGCCGGGGAGTTCTCCGGAGGTTGTTGGTGAAGATAGCATACAGAAACCCGGGCGTCGACTTCAGCAACATCTTCAAAAGCTTGCCGAAGGGATACGACCCCGCGCCACTAGAGGCCCTTGTCACGCCCATCGTGGAGAGGGTGGACCAAATCCAGAGAGTCGAAGGCGAGCACCGCAATTAGAGAGCCCATTCTTCTCCCTCCTTGCCGCTGCTAGACATGTTAAAGAACAATCTGTTTAAGCCGCGGCAACTTATCTTGTAATATAACATGCAATATTTTGAAGTTAATGCATGTCATCTCCCTTAAGCAATTTCTTTCTTTGTGTGTACTTGCCCTTCGCTTATAGGAAACTTGCCGGTGCGCGCACCATCGCCGCGAGCGCTGGGTGCGGGACTCCAGCAGCCTGCTGGTGGTGCCGCTGCCGGCAAGCAACCTTGTCGCGCTTAGTGCGGCCACTTAGGTTGTTGAGCGGACTCGAAACAAGGTAAGGGCGCGACCGATTACGCTAAGGTTCCGTTGCGCACAGGTTTTCCATACAAAGAGTAGTATCGTTCAAGGAAAATAACCTTGAAAATAAAAAAGAATTTGGTTATTCAAACTTTGGCACTTAGCTTTGTCGCTGATCTCTCCGCGGCAAGGTCTTGTCACTGCTTGCCGCTGCCTTCTACCCGGCAAGGCAAAGTTTCTTTGAACGACGCCTGGTCCATATCATTATCCCATCCCCCCCGGCAAGCTTGTGCGCGAGGGAAGCTTCTGTCTTTTTGAGAAAAAGAAAGAAGAGAAAATATAGATATAGGAGCTTGGCGGCTCGTTAATGCTTACCAGGGAGGCTGTACTGCACAATATGTCAGATAATCATGCAAAATAAAAGTAAACATGAAATCGTCAAAAACTGCGAAATACAAAAGCTTTATTTATGCACAGGGTCTGCGCCTGGCTTTGTACAAAGGATTACATGCAACAGCGGCAAGACTTGTACAAAAGGTGGTTGCCGGGGAAGGGCCCGGCAACCGCGCCTTATGGAAAAAACTTACGGAGATGCTCAATGTTCCAGGAATTGATCACTGGAATGCCATCCCCGGTCTCCAGGCGGACAGCGCCGGGCCTGGTGACTCGTTTCACCCGATAAGGGCCTTCCCACTTCGGCGTCAACTTGTTTGAATTCTTGGCCGACTGAACGCGCCGAAGAACAAGGTCGCCTTCCTCGAGACTTCCAGCATTAACTTTGCGACTATGGTAGCGACGCAAAGCTTGCTGGTAGCGAGCAGCTCTCACTGCAGCCTGAAGACGATCCTCCTCGAGGAGCACAGTGTCATCTTGCCGCAGTTGCTCTTGCTCAAGCTCATCATAAGCGAGCACTCGAGGTGACCCGTATACGAGTTCTGTGGGGAGAACTGCCTCTGCTCCATAAACTAGAGCAAAAGGCGTCTGGCCAGTAGCTCGATTTGGCGTCGTCCTGATCGACCAAAGAACCACTGGCAGCTCCTCGATCCAGTTTTTGCCGCACTTGCGCAGCCTGTCGAAAGTTCTCGTCTTGAGCCCACGCAGCACTTCAGCATTTGCCCTTTCAGCTTGACCGTTGCTTCGGGGGTGAGCAACAGAAGCGAAACAGACCTTGGCGCCAAGGTCTTCGACATACTGCATGAAGGCGTGGCTCGTGAACTGGGTACCGTTGTCGGTGATGATCCTGTTAGGAACACCAAAGCGACAAACAATTCCCTTGAAGAACTTGATGGCTGATTGTGCTGTCACCTTCCTCACTGCTTCCACTTCTGGCCACTTCGTAAACTTGTCGATGGCCACATACAAGTACTCGAAGCCCCCGGTGGCACGGGGAAAGGGGCCGAGGATGTCGAGCCCCCAGGCCGAAAATGGCCAGGAGAGAGGGATTGTCTAGAGAGCTTGAGCTGGCTGATGAATCTGCTTGGAATGAAACTGGCACGCTTCACACTTGGTTACTAGTGCAGTTGCATCCTGGAGGGCGGTGGGCCAAAAGAAACCTTGCCGGAAAGCCTTTCCAACAAGGGCTCTTGACCCTATGTGGTGACCACATATGCCTCCATGAATCTCCGCCAACAGCTCCTGTCCTTCTTCCCGGGGAATACACTTCAATTTCACACCGTTTGGTCTTTTTCTGCACAACATGTCATCGACAAATTGATACATATTGGACCGCCGGGCTACTTTCTCCGCTTCTTCCCGCTCTTCGGGAAGTTCTCCTGTCTGAAGGAAACGGACGATCTGCTGCGCCCACCCTGGAGCCTGTGGCTCGACAACGAGGACTAAAGGCATTTCTTCTGCTGCGGGAACATCAGGCCCTACGGGAAGAGCTCATCGCTCTACCAGAGCCGGCCGTTCCCCGACGAGCTTGGCGGGAACAGCCGCCTCAACGACAAGAGCCTGGGGCCCTGCTGGAGCGTGCTGTCGTTCAACAAGCTTGTCGGGAGCAGTTGCTTCAACGACGGAAGCCCAAGGCCTCGTCGAAGCATCTTGCTCCTCAGCGCTTCGATCAGGAGCGCCTGCTTCAACGACAAGGACCTGAAGTCTTGTCGGAGCAAGTTGCTCCTTTGCCTCTAGCCTAGGAGCACCCGCTTCAACGACAAGAGCGTGAGGCCTTGTCGGAGCAAGTTGCCCCTCTGAATCTTTGGCGCTGGCTTTGGCAGCCTTCTTGCCGGCGGCTTCGGGGAGCTCTACCGGGAAGTAGTCGCCAAAAGCCAACTTCCTCTTCCTGCCTTGCCCTACTGATGGCGTCACGGATGGCTGAGTTAGTTGGAGCACAAAAGTGCCTGGCTCCACAGACAAACCATCGGCAATGTCATTCTCAGCACGTGGGACGTGCTCCATTTGTAGGCCGTCAAAGCGTTCTTCCAACTTCCTCACCTCATCTACATAAGCTTCCATCAATGGGCATTGGTAGTTCTTGTTCACTTGCCTGACGACAAGCTGCGAATCTCCCCTGACAATAAGCTTCTTGATCCCAAGGTCTGCCGCGATCCTGAGACCGGCAAGCAACCCCTCATATTCTGCAGTATTGTTCGTCGCCTATTCCTTGGGAAAGTGCATTTGGACCACGTACTTGAGGTGCTCTCCGGTGGGTGCGACAATTAGTACGCCAGCACCGGCGCCTTGCAGCGAAAAGGCACCATCAAAGTACATAAGCCACTCTTTGCTTGTCTCCTTGCCGGGGAGAGTCATCTCTGGGATTTCTTCGTCTGGCGTTGGTGTCCATTCTGCGACAAACTCTGCCAAAACTCAGCTCTGTATGGTTGATGTACTCTCAAACTTGAGGCCAAAGCTCGACAACTCCAACGCCCACTTGACAATCCTGCCCGTCGCTTCTGGATTTTGCAAAATCCTTTTCAGCGGGAAGCGAGTGACGACGGTAACTTCATGTGCTTGAAAGTAATGGCGCAGCTTTCTCGAGGCCATGAGAAGGCCGAAAAGCAGCTTCTGCACACCAGAATACCTTGACCTAGCTCCCTGCAGAAGAGAGCTCACAAAGTAGACCGGGCGCTGCACCGTTTTCTTCTTTTGTATCACTCCGCCTGACTGCGCAGACGAATCCTTGTCGGAAGCAAAACTTGTTGCCCCCAGCTTGTCGCTGGTCGTGCTTGCCGCAGTTACTGCCTCCTCATCCACCTCTCTCTCTGCTACCAGTGCAGCACTAACCACTTGATTGGTTGCCGCTAGATACAGCAACAACTTCTCTTGTGGTTTAGGCGCGACAAGTATTGGAGGAGAGGAGAGGTATCTCTTCAAGTCTTGCAGCGCTGCCTCCGCCTCCGGAGTCCATCTCAATGGACCTGCCTTTTTTTAAAATTTTGAAAAATGGCAGGGCGCGCTCAGCCGACTTGTAGATAAACCTACTGAGGGCAGCAACACAGCCGGCAAGTCGTCGTACGTCCTTGACGCGCTTCGGTGCTTCAATTTGCTCAATGGCTTTGATCTTGTCAGGATTGGCTTCAATTCCACGTTGAGACACAAAGAACCCGAGAAGCTTGCCGGAGGGAACTCCAAACACGCACTTCTCGGGGTTGAGCTTCAGGTTGATCTTGCGCAGATTTACAAAAGTTTCTTCTAGATCTTGAACCAAAGTAGCCCTGTCTTTGCTTTTGACCACTATATCATCCATATAGGCTTCCACATTTCTGTGCAGCTAAGGCTCAAAAGCAATCTGGACGGCTCTTGCAAATGTCGAACCAGCATTTTTCAAACCAAAGGGCATACGTATGAAACAGTATGTGCCACAGGGTGTGATAAATGCGGTCTTTTCCTCATCTTCCTCAGCCATGAAGATTTGATGATACCCTGAATATGCGTCAAGAAATGAAAGCAAATCACATCCTGCCGTGGAGTCAACAATCTGGTCTATGCGGGGCAAAGGAAATGGGTCTTTGGGACAAGCTTTATTGACATCAGTGAAATCAATACAAAGCCTCCATTTTCCATTCGCTTTGCGCACGACAACCGGATTGGCCAACCACGTAGGATGGAGCACTCCTCTAACGAGGCCTGCTGCTTCCAACTTCTTGATTTCTTCCGCAATAAACTCTTGCCGCTCCACAGCTTGCTTTCTGGCTTTCTGTTTGACGGGCCTCGCATGGGGACAAACGGCAAGGTGGTGCTCAATTACTTTCCTGGGAACACCGGGGATGTCGGACGGTTGCCATGCAAATACGTCGACATTCGCCCGCAGGAAAGCAACGAGCGCGCTTTCCTATTTGTTGTCAAGTGTGGCACTGATGGTGAAGGAACCACCAGTGCCATCCTCCTTGGCGGGCACCTTCTTTGTCGCCGGCGGAGCGGCTTTGTTCTTCTTACACTTGCCGGTGGAGCTCTCTGGTGCGTCCTCGACGGCAGCGCAGCACTCCGAAGAGGTGCGCTTGCCGGAGTGGGCACAGGAGCTCTTGCCGGACTTCCTCTTGTTCTCCCGCCCGAGAGCTTCAGCGGCAAGTGCCTTGGCGACAGTTGCGGCAGCTGCTTCTCGGTAGATCTTGTCGGCGCAAATAAGCGCATCCTTCTTGTCGCAGGGAACTGTGATAACACCTACTGGACCTGGCATCTTCAACACGTTGTAGGCATAATGAGAAGCTGCCATGAACTTGGAGAGCGCTGGACGGCCAAGTATCCCATTATAAGGCAATGGAATATCGGCAACATCAAAGGTGACCTTCTCGGTCCGGTAGTTCAGCTCGCCGCCAAATGTCACTGGCAGCGTGATCTTCCCTTTCGGCTTGCTCCTTCCTGGATTGACTCCTTGGAAAGTACCAGTTTCCTCAAGCTCGCCGTCAGAGATTTGAAGTTTCCGGAGCACAGCGGGCGAAATCAGATTCAAGCCGGCCCCACCGTCAACTAACATCTTCGTGACCTTGAGGTTGCGGATCGTTGGTGAAACCAACATCGGCAAGCACCCGACCGCCGTTGTGCGGTCAGGGTGGTCCTCAATGTCAAAGACGATAGGCGTGTCGGACCACTTCAGAAGCTTTCTGGCGTCAACAGATGGTTCCGCTGCATTGATCTCTCGCGCCCACTGTTTAAGTTGGCGGTGAGAAGAATGCAACGAAGCACCACCGTCAACACACAAAACTTCTGCGGCTTTCTGAAATTCGTGCTCACTAGATTCTTCATCATCTAGATCATCATCATCATCATCTTTGTCGCGGCCACGAGGAGGCCTGTCTCTCTGCTGCTGCTTGGCCTTGCCATGACGCCCTCCTCGGGTAGTGCGCTTCTTGCCGGACCCGCCAGCACCTTCTGGGGCCTTCTCCTTGTCGCGCCTCTCATACTCAGCTTTCTGCTGTTCGACAAGCTGCTCGACTCATCGACAGTTCTGGAGATCGTGTCCCTTGGTGCGGTGGATCTTGCAATATTGCTTGTCGGAGCCGTCCTGCTTGTCGGCAGCCGCCAAGGCCTAACAGTTGGCGCACGCGGCATTCTCCTTGCCGGAGCCCTCGACTTTGGCCTTGTCGGCGCTGCCGTTGCCGCTGGACTGCTCGACGGCAAGCACAGCTTTGCCCTTTTTCTTCCTGTTGTTCCGCCGCCGGCCCTTCTTTGCCGGGGCGGTACCTTCGCTGTCAGAGCTCCCCCCTGCGCCAACACCTTCACCGGGAAGTTTCCTTCCCTCTTCAGCGCGCGCACACTTGTCGGCGAGAGCATATAGCTGGCCAATGTCTCTGACCTTGGTCATCGCCATTTCCTCCCGCATCTTGCGATTACGCACGTTCTGATGGAACGCGCTAATAACCGCAGCGGGGTGAACATCTGGGATGTTGTACTGTACGCGGCTGAACCTTTGAATGTATTTGCGCAGGGGCTCTCCTTCCTTCTGGGGGATGAGGTGAATATCACTCTCCTGGCCATGAGGTTGATGACCGCCAGTAAAGGCACCAACAAACTGATGGCACAGGTCCGCCCATGAAGAAATGGAGTTCTCCGGCAAGTGCATGAGCCATGAGACGACGTTGCGCTTTAACACGAGCGGGAAGTAGTTAGCAAGAATCTTGTCGTCTCGTCCCCCGGCAGCTTGCACCACAATGGTGTAAATGCTGAGGAACTCCGACGGGTGTGTCTTGCCATCATACTTCTCCGGCACGTCAGGCTTGAAAGCCTTGCGATTGGGCCACTGGACCTGCCGCAGCTCACGGGTGAACGCTGGACAACTTACCGCGTACGGCAAGTCGCCAGGATCCCCTGGCGCATGCATGTCAACAGCGGGCCCTACGCGTCTGTCGGACTGACGATGCGCTTCTCTCCTTCGCTCGATAGTGGTACGAGCGTCTTCTCCTCTGCGTTCCTGAAGAACGAGGCGCTGGTCACGACGAGCTCGCGGGTCAGACGACGCCGTGGAATCATCGCCACGGGCGTCGTTTCGACGTGTCGGCGACCGAGGACGTCTGGGTGGGGAGTGTACGGTTGTTGCCCCCTCGCCGTTCTTGTTGGTGACAGCATCGTCACCAGTTCTCTTGTCGGCCGCGCGCACTGGGTCGGCATCAGCGAAGCTGAGAAGGCTCTGAATGGTTGCCCTCCACTCGTCAAGCTTATCTGCTGGTGGAGGGAAGTTCAGGAGCAGCTGCGCACGCGCCAACGCTTCTGCTGGTGAGGGAGGTATCGAGTGGCGTGAGGACTGTGGGATGCTCTTACTCCTAACGGTGTTAGAAGGAGCATCTCCACGCCCAGGCGACCGCGCCTCGACCCCGCCAACGTGCTGTTGCGTATGGTGACCCCGCGTATCCCGAGATTGATGCGCAAGTTCATTATCCAGGGAGCGCCTGGCACCTGGGGCGTCAGGACGCTGCCTGTCACGGGCTTCTTGCGAAGGCCGCGGCGTCTGAACCGGCGCAGGCGTTCCAGAACGCGCAGCACCGTTTCTGGAGCTTGCAGGGCCAGCAGCAGCGAGCAGCGCTGCGTTCCCAGACCCAGCAGCGCCAAGATTGGCGTTGCTGGCCCGGTTTTGGACAGGTGGAGGTAATAGGAGCTCTCGCTCTCCAGTCCCCCCAGCAGCCGCAATCACGTCGGCACCCTCCTGCACGGGAGCAGGCGGGTTGGACGTCGACGCACAGATGGCTGAAGTCTTCTTTTTTGGAGCCATAAGACGGAGAATGGCCCAAAAACTAGCGCGCAAATCGCTAGATTAGGTTCACACAACTATCAGATCCCCTACCTGGCGCGCCAAAGATGTCGGGGACGAATCCGCGATCACCTATGGGACCCAGGGAAGGACCCCTTTACGTTCGGCAGGGAGAGACGGTCGCACGAAGAGCAAATCTAGCGAAGAACACGACAGTGCACGAGAGAGATTTACCCAGGTTCGGGCCGCACGGATGCGTAAAACCCTACTCCTGCTTTTTGGTTTATTGTCTGTATGATTGTTCTAGCTCCAGGAGCGCTACAGTACCGAGTAGCTGCGTACAATACTGGAGTTCTCCCTTTTCCAGTTCCCCCCCTTTCACGTTGCCTATGGGCCTCCTTTTATACGCACAAAGGGGTCTCCAACAGGTGGCAAACAGTAAAGGTAGAGGTGGAAAGTTGCTACAGTAAGGCCACTATTACCAGGATGACATGTCCTACCTACCACTGACGGCAGGGGACAAGGGCATTAAATGCCCCTGCCTTTGCTGTCCAGATACATGTATCCGGACGTCATGGACGTGGGAAAAGCCTATCCCACCTGCTGCTGCACCGCTATCTACAGTGCACCGCCGTCTACACAGTGCTCTGCCACGCACGCTTGGAAGGACCCAGAGCGCCACGCTGGCAGAGGCACCGGAGCAGCACAGTAGCACAGTGGTACAGTAACGCTTGCCGCGGCAAGACCTTGCCGCACCTGACAGCTTGGCGCAACCCATAGTTTGCCGTGCAAGGTAACTTGCCGGGGCAAGTACCTTGCCGCAGCCGCTATCTTGCCGCAGCCAATACCTTGCCGCAGCCAAGTAGTTGCCGGGGCGAGTACCTTGCCGCGGCAAGTACTCTGCTTCAGCAATGCCCAGGCTGGGCCTCAGCTGTCCCTCCCGGCAAGCTCCTCTTGCCGGGGCCTTAACTCTTGCTTTGTATACTTTGTTCTTGAATGGCTTAATAATCTTGAGCTTCTCTCTGGCCGTCCTCCCGCAAGCCTGGCCGCGGGATGCTACTACTGCCCGTGCACAAGTACGGGGTACTAGGGTACCCCTATTCTAGTACACCGACACCGAGCAAGCAGCAGCACGTGTAGTAGTAGAGCCCCCGACGTAGCAGTTCAGGCAGTCCAGTCAAAACCGTGTACACGTATGTATAGCCAGATGCCAAAAAATGCGGCCACGTACGTACATATGGGTGGGGTCTCGAATGCCTACTCGTGCATACGTAGGGCCAGGGCTCATGTACATGGAGAGGCTATGGACGGCAGCAACGGCGTCCTGTTCATCGACAGCCAACCGGCTGGGTCGGAATGGAGAAACAACGTCATGTTCATCGGGAGGCAATAGACTGGGTCGGAATGCGTCGTGTTCAACAGGAGCCAACTGGCTTGGATGGAACAGCCGGAATGGGGTCTGGCATACCGCAAAATGGAGGAAAACCGCCTTCTGTTCGACCGCGTATGGTCGAAACGGGGTCCTGTTCATCGGGTAGGGTCTGACGTACCGCAGAACGGAGGAAATGGCCTTCTATTCGCGTGCCTACGGTCGAAATGGGGTGCTGTTGATCGGGAGGGGTGTGGCATACAGCAAAATGGAGGAAACGGACTTGTGTTGGAGCGCCTACGGTCGAAACGGGGTCCTGTTCATCGAGAGGGGTGTGGCGTACCGCAAAACGGGACTCCACGGCCTACTGTTCATCCACCGTCTACTGCCTCGCTCCAGCATCCACAGGCTACTGTTCATCCACCGTCGACTTCCTCCTGCCTCCACCTGCTACTGTTCATCCACCGCCGACTTCCTCCTGTCTCCACCAGCTGCTGTTCATCCATGGAGTCCTATTCATCCACCCCCAACCGGCTCGGGTGTGTGTGGCGGCCTCCTCGATCGGGGTCCTGTTCATCCAGCGGCAACGACCTCTACTACCACGGGGTCCTGTTCATCCAACCCCCACCGGGAGAACTGTTCATCCAAGCCCCAACAATGGTCACTGTTCATCAAGAGGCAGCAGGTTCGATCGGCTTCAGTTAGCAGTAGTAGCGAAGGAATCGCTCGGGTTCAGTTAACAACCAAGGGATTGATCGCTCGGGTTCAGTAACGTAGCCAGTGCAATCGCTCAGGTTCAGTAAGCGAACGCCTCGCTCGGGTTCAGTTAGAGCCCAACGCCTCGCACACACGCGTGTACGTATATGAGAGAAACGCGCAAACCTCCGTGCATCGCTCGGCCCCGACCACCCACCATAACCAGGAACTCCCCGAAATTTTCCTCGCCCTCGCTTCTACCATGATTTTTTCTGTCATGGACGGCCCAAAGAATGTCATGCAGGTGCGTCTCCGGCCCGCCCAGGATGAAAAGCCCATTTTCTGTCATGATTTTTTGTCATAGAAGTAGGAGCCCACCACATCTATGATGATACCGGGTTTTGTCACAATTATCGTCATAGAAGTGTCATAAGCTTGACAGAAAAAAATCCGTTCGGCCCAAAATGTCACGGATGTGTCTTTTTTTTTGTAGTGTGAGTAGCGGTCGGGGACGAGCGATGGTCTTTTCCTACCAATCTATCCCCTAAGGAGCATGCGTGTAGTACTTTGTTTCGATAGCTAATAGACTTTTGCAATAAGTATGTGAGTTCTTTATGACTAATGTTGAGTCCATGTATTATACGCACTCTCACCCTTCCACCATTGCTAGCCTCTCTAGTACCGCGCAATTTTCGTCGGTGCATTAAGCCCACCATATACCTTCCTCAAAACAGCCACCATACCTACCTATTATGGCATTTCCATAGCCATTCCGAGATATATTGCCATGCAACTTCCACCGTCCCGTTTATTATGACACTCTTCATCATTGTCATATTGCTTTGCATGATCATGTAGTTGACATAGTATTTGTGGCAAGGCCACCGTTCATATTTTTTTATACATGTCACTCTTGATCATTGCACATCCCGGTACACCGCCGGAGGCATTCATATAGAGTCATATTTTGTTCTAGAATCGAGTTGTAAGTAAATAAAAGTGCGATGATCATCATTATTAGAGCATTGTCCCATGTGAGGAAAGGATGATGGAAGCTATGATTCCCTCACAAGTTGGGATGAGTCTCCAGACTTTGAAAAAAATAAAAGAGGCCAAAAGAAGCCCAAACAAAAAAATAAGAGAAAAGAGAGAAGGGGCAATGTTACTATCCTTTTACCACACTTGTGCTTCAAAGTAGCACCATGATCTTCATTATAGAGAGTCTCCTATGTTGTCACTTTCATATACTAGTGGTAATTTTTCATTATAGAACTTGGCTTGTATATTCCAATGACGGGCTTCCTCAAATTGCCCTAGGTCTTTATGAGCAAGCGAGTTCGATGCACACCCACTTAGTTTCTTTTGAGCTTTCATACACTTATAGCTCTAGTGCGTCCGTTTCATGGCAATCCCTACTCACTCACATTGATATCTATTGATGGGCATCTCCATAGCCCGTTAATACGCCTAGTTGATGTGAGACTTTCTCCTTCTTTTTGTCTTCTCCACAACCACCATATTCTATTCCACCTATAGTGCTATATCCATGGCTCACACTCATGTATTGCGTGAAAGTTGAAAAAGTTTGAGAACATCAAAAGTATGAAACAATTGCTTGGCTTGTCATTGGGGTTGTGCATGATTTAATACTTTGTGTGATGAAGATGGAGCATAGCCAGACTATATGATTTTGTAGGGATAACTTTCTTTGGCCATGTTATTTTGAGAAGACATGATTGCTTTATTAGTATGCTTGAATCATTATTGTTTTTATGTCAATATTAAACTTTTGTTTTGAATCTTATGGATCTAAATATTCATGCCACAATAAAGAAGATTACATGGATAAATATGTTAGGTAGCATTCCACATCAAAAATTCTGTTTTTATCATTTACCTACTCGAGGACGAGCAGGAATTAAGCTTGGGGATTCTTGATACGTCTCCAACGTACCTATAATTTTTGATTGTTCCATGCTATTATATTATCTGTTTTGGATGCTTTATATGCATTAATATGCTATTTTATATTATTTTTGGACTAACTTATTAACCTAGAGCCCAGTTACAGTTTCTGTTTTTTCCTTGTTTTTGAGTTTTACAAAAAAGGAATACCAAAGGGAGTCCAACTGGAATAAAACTTCCGCGATGATTTTTCTTGGACAAGAAGACACCCGTAGGACTTGGAGATGAAGTCATCGGAGTCCCGAGGCGGCCACAAGCCTCAGGGGCGCGCCCTAGGGGGGGCGCCCTGAGGGCTTGTGGGCCCCTCGGAGCTCCTCCAACCCTAATCTTTGGCCTATAAATTCACAAATATTCCCAAACATGATGCAAAATGGACGTATCAGCTCCCCCAAGCTTAGATCTCGCTTGTCCTCAAGCGAAAACCGAAATCGAAAAACATGTCCACATGCTTAGAGAGAGAGAGGTGTCGATAAAAACAAAATACGAACATAGAAGAATCATGCTTATTATTATAACAGCAAAGAACTTTAACATAAAACTTTATCATATAACTTCTCATGAACAAGTAATAATTCATCACAACATCAAAGTAAAAGCATAAACTCTATTGAAAACCAACAAACTATGTTCTCAGTCAACTTTGCAATTACAATTCATCATATTTTCAGGAAGGGTCTTGTATCAGAGCCTTTTGGCAAGTCCACATACTCAACCATCATTTAATCTTCTATGGTTGCTAACACTCACAGCATATCCATGAGCAAAAAGTTTCAACCGGACACATAGAAATATAGGGGCTTATAGTTTTGCCTCCCAACGTATTCACCTCAAGGGTGATGCCAACAATAATAATTCATGCTCACTCATATCCAACTGGATATATGTGCCTAGATCTTTCCTCACCACATGATGCTTGCAAAAAGAGAAAATAAAAAGGAAAAGGGGAGAATACTTTGACTTTTACATGAAAGTAAATGCATAAAAGTAAAAGATAGGTCCTTCGCAGAGGGAACCAGAGGTTGTCATGCGCTTTTAGGTTTGTATGCCAAATCCCTTAATGCAAAAGAACGTCACATTATATTGCCCCTTATGATAGCAACCTTTATTATGCAGTCCGTCGCTTTTATTACTTTGCCATCACTAGTTCGTACAACGCTCAATTTTCTCTTACACTAAATGATCAAACATATTTAGAAGCAATTTTTATTGCCTTATTGCACTGATGACAACTTACTTGAAGGATCTTACTCAATCCATAGGTAGGTATGGTGGACTCTCAAAATAAGATTTTGGGTTTAAGGGTTTTTGGATGCACAAGTAGTATCTCTACTTAGTGCGGAGTTTTTTGGCTAGCAAAGATATTGAGCAAGCACCACATGTTGAAGGATCTTTGACAATATAGCTTCTGTGTGAATATGAACAAACATAAATCATTACGTTGTCTTCCTTATCCACCGTCAACAATTTTGACATATAATATTTAATGGGGGCTCACAATCATAAAAGATGTCCAAGATAGTGTATTTGCATGTGAATCTTCTCTTCCCTTATTAATTCTTTCATGAATTGCATCATTAACCAATGCTATGTTTGTCAACTTTCAACAAATTTTATCACTTGTACTTTCCCTTATGTGATGTCATTACTTACCATAAGATTAGCATATGATCTTTTTCATTATTCCCTTTCTTTTTATTGAAACATAAAAGTAAAGAAACAAAACTCAAACTACTCTTTATTATATATCTCGCACACGATTACATATATAGATAGATCACTAAGCAAGCACTCGAAAATAGATCGAACTAAACTTTTATTCAACTAAATCATAGGATAACTAAAGATCAAACTAAGATAGATAAAGGCAAAGAAAGTGGTGGTGATACGATACCAGGGCACCTCCCCCAAGCTTGGCACAAGCCAAGGGGAGTGCCCATACCATGTACTCAAGTCTCCTCTGGTGGGGAAGATGATGATGCTGATGGTGATGTAGCAGTGTCACACTTCAAGCTCAGGAGGTACTCCAATCTACGAATGATGCTCCGAAGGGCGATGATTTGCCCTTGCAACGGAATATTTTCACGAGTGAGATATTTATTTTGAACACGAACCTTTCAATGGTCCTAAAGGCTTCAATTTCAGTAGGGGTAAGATGATCGTAGTATGGTTGAAGGATATCTTCTTCTTCTGCTGGAACGGCCTGCCCTACTGCTGGAGCTTGATCTCCCGCAGCTTCCTTGACCTTGTCCCCCTTGATGGTTTCCTTTGGTTCCTCTCTCTTTAGTTCTATCTTCATCAACCAAGCATCCTCTTCTACTTTGTTGGAGGAGGGAGAAGACATGATGCCTGGCTTGACAAATACGACAGAAAACAGCACGAAACAAGAACAGAGGATTTCTCCGCGATGCGGTGGTCAATACGTTCGGGTGGTATATAAAGATTTTTTTTATCTTGGGAAACAAGCAAACAAGAGGAAAATGGAGTCGGGAAGGTTCTCGAGGTGGCACAACCCACCTGGGCGCACCAGGCAAGGCAGGCGCGCCCTGGTGTCTTGTGCCCTCCTCGGTTGCCTTCCTGGTTATTTCTTATTTTCCTAATTTTTGTAATATTCCAAAACTGACAGCAAATATTTTTGCGGATTTTTGTAGTCCATTTACTTACCGTATCACGTACCTACTCTTTTTCAGGATTCTGGAGTGTTCTCGAAGGTTTCCTTTATGTGTTCCTCTGGTGTCATGGTTTGGATAATATTTGTTTCAACATTAATAGGCGTACCTAAGATATAGTGTGGCGCCCCCGACTCAATCGTACACTAATCATACACGCAAATGTGTACGATCAAGCACAGGGACTCACGGGAAGATATCACAACACAACTCTAATCACAAATAAACGGAGATCCACAATATTACAGACCAGGGATCACGAGGATCCGAATACATAGTCAGTCATACAAATATTATCTGAGTACAGACATAGTTAGACAAGTTTTGTCTTAAGAAGGCTAGCACAAACAACGACTCTAGATCAAAAGGCGTAGGCCTCCTGCCTGGGAGCCTCCGATCCTACTCCTGGTCGGCTGGCTCGATCCAGTAGTAAGTGCCGTCTGGACCCTCCTGGTAGTAAGCTCCTGTGGTGGCATCTGGCTCCTGGACTCCATCGTCTGATGTATCAACAAGGTGGGGTATGGGGAAAAGAGAAAGTAAACAACCATGAGTACTCATCCGAAGTACTCAGCAAGCAAGGATCTATACTACATATGCAACATTATCAATGGAGAAAAGGCTGTATATGTGGACTAGGCTGCAGAAATGCCAGAATAGAGAGAAGGCCTAGTCCTATCGAAGGCTAGCATCTTCACGAAGTCATCATCTTGCAGCTGTAGAAGAGAGTAGAATAGCATTTTATTTAGCAAACATGTTGAAGCAAGCCTAGAGATCCTTCCTCGACTCCCAGTGAGAAAGCGATCCCGAAGCTCCAATTAAGTAACAAGTATCCAGTTCAAGTAGTAGATCGGGATACACAAACTGAGCGTCCTTTACCGTAGGACCGGCTATCGATAGATCATTCATCCCTGCAGGGGTGCACTACTGTTACCCAACACGCTCGATCAACTCTGGTCGGGCACACTTGCTGGGTAATGCCCGGCCTCGGAAGATCAACATGAAGCAGCGCCCTACCTAGGCTCAGCAGAGAGGTTAGCATGCCGGACTAACCTATGCACCCAGAGGTCTTGGGCCATCGCCCTGGGCACCCTGCGCGTTGCGAGACTAGCCGGGGTGCAGGCGCGACACTGAACTCGTCAGTGAAGTATCCAGCCCAATCCCGACAATCAGCCCGCACGGTGAATCATGACATCTGACGAGCTTTCGGGAGAAACGTACATCGCACAGGGCCCCATAACCATTATCCCGCGTGGTGGTAGTGCGTATAGGGCACGTCGACCCACTCAGATCACACACCCAAATCCAATAGGCTCATTTAGTATCACGCGGAGGCAATCAGAGTCTCTGATGCTCCGCCACAATATCACACTCGAGTGCCCTTCCGGCACACTCGACATCACAGATCCCCAGCGGGTACCCACCAGGGTGGACCCGCCTGTAACAAAGGTCAAGGTAACCGTGTGGTCGTAACATCAAGGGGGAAACCACGAGGAATCACCCTCGGTGGATTCCACTCGATGAAATCATCAGGGTGAACGTATGAGGCATCACCCTCGAGGTTCACACTGAGGGGTCGCACGACAGAGTCATATCGGAAGTGGAGAAGGAGGAATCACCCTCGATGACCACGACCGAACAGCTACACTGCGGAGTATTCATCAGGAGTGCGTTACGAGGTATCACCCTCGGCACTCGGTAGTTACTATGCAGAGTCGTACAACTAAGGGGGGTGTGAAGTGAGGTGTCGGTCTCTGGTCGATGATCACACTGATCGAGTCGTCGATGATCAAGCAGGGGTGACAAGGGTAAGGTGGTGGGGTCACTGATGGTTCACTACCAACCTATACTAAATAGTCTATCATAGGCAGGTAAGGTAACAATGAACAGGTTACGAAAGCAGGCTATGCATCAGAATAGGAGCATACATTAACAGTAGCAAAATCTAATGCAAGAAGGAGAAATGGAATGGGCGATATCTGGATGCTCAAGGGGGGGCTTGCCTGGTTGCTCTGGCAAGAGAGAGGGATCATCAACGGGCTGCTCGTTTGTAGCATAGTCGTACTCAGCTGCAGCGTCGTCGGTCTCGGCGTCTATCGAGAGAGAAGGAGGGGGCGAGAAACAATAAATTCACGGCAAAAATGCAAACAGTATGTATGACATGCCTAAATGATATGCCGGGGTGTTCTACTGCCTAACTAAATGATTTAATTAATTTAGGAATTTATTCGGATTCATTTAATTAAAGTTGGGCACTATTCATTTATTGAACTCGGTCTAAAAGTTCTATGTTCACCTAGCTAGAGGCATCTGACAAGAATACGGAGGGTGTATTCGGGTTCGTATCGAAATTCTGAGCAAGTTTCATGTATAAATTATTTTCATCGGAGTTACGCTTTATTTAATATGATTTTCTAAATTTTTTATTAATTTCTGGAATTTAATTATTTATTTAAATTCAACATTATCCGAAACAGGGTATGCTGACGTCATCATGATGTCAGCAGTCAACCTGACACGTGGGTCCCACCTGTTAGTGTCTGGTTAGTTTAATTAGGGTTCAATTAATCTAATTACTGTTTAGTTAGACTAACTAATTAATTAGATTAATTAAGCAGGATTAATTAAATTAATTAACTCATAATTAATTAATTAATTAACTAATTATGATTTTATTAATTTTTTATTTTCATTTTCATTTTTTTAAACGTTTCTGGGCCGTGGGCCCTTCTGGTCAGCTGCCCAGAGACCTAACGGGCGCGCGGGCAGGCGGCCTACGGGCGCAGGGGCGCTGCGGGCGCCTGACCCTGGCGAGGGCCAAGCGGGCGCGGGCGGCGCAGCCGGCGCAGCCGGCCGGCGCGGGCGTGTGGCACGGCGGAGGCAGAGCGCTGTCAGGGCGCAGGCGGCGAGCGCGAGCAGGTGCGGTGGTGGGAGGAGCAGGAGGTAGCGGCAGCAGGCAGCGCAGAGGTAGCAGCAGCATCGGCCGGACGGGGGCGCGGCCATGCGCGGGCGAGGTGGTGGTGGGGGCCGCGCGGGCGGAGGTGGGCGCTGGCTCGCGCGCGCTGGGCGGCAGCGAGCGTCACAGGGAAGAGGGAGACTGGGGCGAGGTCACTGCGAGGGAGGGCGCAGCATGGCGGGGACGGGCGCAGCGCGCCGCGCGGGCGTGGTCGGCGCGGGGGAGCGCCTGCGCTGGAGGCTGGGGCTGGGAGCGACGTGCGGGGCAAGGCGAGCCTGCAGAGGCGGTCGGTGCGGGGCGGGGCCATGGCCAGGGCGCAGCGACGAATGACGGGGACGGCGAGCGGCAAAAAAGAGGGGAGAGGGGAAACGGGCGTGGCTCACGTTCGATGCAGGGGTTCAGGCGGCGAGGCTTGATGAAGCTGCTCGGGCGGGGGGGGGGGGTAATTGATTTCAAAAACTAAATAAAGCAACAAGAAAAGATCATTACCCTCTACCTTTTATTGATCAAATGTTGGAAAGATTATCTAAGCACAAACTCTTTGCTTTCTTGATGGATATTTGGTTCTCTCCTAATACTGTTTCACACCCTGATCAAGAGAAAACCACTTTTACTTGCCCTTTTGGAACTTATGCTTATAGACGTAGCCTTTTGATTTATGCATGCACCTCCTACCTTTTCAAGATTTATGCACTGCTAGATTCTCTATTTTGGAATCAAATTGTTGAGGTTTGGAAGTAGGAGATTTTTCTGTTTATGGAACTTCTTTTGTGATGCTTAAGCAACCTTGATCGAGTTTGTTTGTATTGAATTGGGAGAAGTGCCACTTATGGTTAATGAAGGTATTGTCTTGGGGCATAAGATTTCTGAACGAGGTATTGAGGTGGATAAAGCTAAAGTGATGCAATTGAGAAAATGCCATGTTCTAAAGATATTAAAGGTATCGTAGTTTCCTGGTGATGCTAGTTTCTATAGGAGGTTATTAAAGACTTCTCTAAAAATTCTAGGCCTCTTACAAATCTTTACAAAAGGATGTTCCATTTGTTTCGATGATGATTGTGTAGAATCTTGAAACACTTAAGAAAGCCTTAACTTCTGCACCTATTGTTCAACCACCTGATTGGAACTTGCTTTTGAATTATGTGTGATGCTAGTGATATATGCTGTTGGTGTTGTTCTAGGACAAAGAGTTGATAAGAATTAAATATTATTCATTATGCTAGCAAAACCCTAGACAGTGCCCAAAGAAATTATGCTACTACTGAAAAAGAAATTTTAGCGGTGTGTTTGCTTTGTGACAAATTCAGATCTTATATTGTGATTCCAAAGTAATTGTTCACACTGACCATGCTGCTATAAAATACTTTATGGAAATAAAGATGCTAAACCTAGACTCATTAGGTGGGTTCTTGCTACAGGAATTGATTTACATATTACTAATAGAAAAGGAGCTGAGAACCCTGTAGTGATAACTTGTCTAGGTTCGAGAATATTCTTGATGACCACTACCTATTGATGATAGCTTTCTAATGAGCAATAGCTGCAATAAATGTTTGTCATAATAACTCATTTGTATGCTGACTATGTTATTATATTGTCGCTAAATGTATACCACCTAGTTTCACATAACAACAAAAGAAAAAATTCTTCTATGATTTAAGACATTACTTTTGGGATGACCCACATCTTTATAAAGAAGGCGTAGATGGTTTGTTAGAGGCTGTGTACCTGAGCATGAACAGGCACAAATCCTACGGAAATGTCACTTCGAAGCTTTAGGAGGGCATCATGCAGGAGATAGAACTGCTCACAAGGTATGCAATCTGGTTTTTATTGGCCTGTCTCTCTCAAGGATGCCCGTAAGTTTGTTTTATCTTGTGATGAATGCCAGAGGACAGGTAATATCGGTAAGCGTCAGGAAATGCCTATGAATATTCACTTGGTGTTGAACCATTTGATGTTGGCGTTTTGAATATGGGACCTTTCCGTTCCTCTAATGGGTATTACACATATTTTTGTTGCTGTTGATTGTACTAAATGGGTAGAAGCTATTCCCACTAGTAGTGCGATCATAACACTTCCATTAAAATGCTAAGAAGTTATTTTCCCAAGGTCGGAGGTCCCTAGATATTTAATGACTCATGGTGGTTCACACTTTATTCATGGTGCTTTCCGTAAAATGCTTGCTAAATATGATGTCAACCATAGAATGTATCACCCTATCATCCTCAATCTAGTGGTCAAGTTGAACTTAGCAATAGAGAAATAAAATTAATATTACAAAAGACTGTCAATTGGTCCCGAAAGAATTGGTCTAAGAAATGGATGATGCACTTTGGGCCTATAGAACAGCTTACAAAAATCCTATGGGTATGTCTCCTTATAAAATGGTTTATGGAAAGCTTGTCATTTGCATCTTGAGTTAGAACATAAAGATATGGGCAATTAAAGAACTTAATTATGACTTCAAGCTTGCCGGTGAAAAGAGGTTTTTGATATTAGCTCACTAGAGAATGGAGAACCCAAGCTTATGAAAATGCCAAACTGTTTAAAGAAAAAGTTAAAAGATGGCACGACAAAATAATCCAAACCGGGAATTCAAAGTGGGCGAACATGTTCTTTTGTACAACTCTCGTTTTAGATTCTTTGCAGGAAAACTTCTTTCGAAATGGGAAGGACCTTATATTATCGAAGAGGTTTATCGTTCCGGAGTATAAGATCAATAATGCCGAAGGTACTAATCCAAAGGTGGTCATGGGCAAAGAATTAAACACTATATATAACACCCATGTCATAGCACAGTAATCACTTTTGATAATGACAAGTCAGCATGATTAACAGTGCCAAATCATCATTTGCATCATATTGTATTTCAACTCCTAGCCAAACTTCAAATTTAAATGAAAGTGGAAAATAAAAGTTGTCCAACATAGAACTAAAATGTTCTAATAAAAATATTACAGAGAGTATTCTAAAATTGTAACCAACAATTAAAAATAATTAGGTGGCTCTAACTTTGCCAAAACAGCAAGGTTTAATACATTTTTTTTATTATAAAATTTGTGTGAACTCCATTTGTCTCCAAACCATTTTTAGCAGTAGTAGGTAATGCTAGCATTTAATGGAACAAGTGCCATAGTTTACAAGAGTCATTTGAGGCATAACTAATTAAAAACAGAAAATAAGATAAATAAAAAGAAATACAAAAGGGAAATAAAACAGAGAAAAAAGAAAAGGAGAAGAAAACCCCTGGCCCAAACTGGGCCTCGGCCACCCCTGCCTATACACCCCCTGGAGAACCCGAGTAAAAAATAGAAACTAAAAAAGCAAAAAGATTTTCCCCACCTCTGGCTCAGCCCACTCCGTCCCCAAATCGACCCACCACTCGAACCCGAACCACTTTATTCGGAACTTCGGTAAATGTGTCATGCCCCTTCCTTTCTACCCCATCAAGCCGCTTTTCGCCGTGCGGTAGGGGGAGCGAATGATAGAACATCCCCCACCGACCCAACAGCCCGCCCCCCCCCCCTTCCGATCCACTCTCTCCCTCTCCTCTGGAGCGATATCCAGGGGAGAGCCCGCCGCCGACCCCCGGCGTCCCGCCCATCGCCCGTCCCCCCACCACCTCGCCGGAGCCGTCAACCGTCGGCCGACCGTCGTCCTGCATCTCCCCCTCCCCA